>JAQAHW010000001.1:26320000-27570000 GCA_027580185.1 Tuta absoluta | reverse complement strand
CTGCACTAGTGCCTCGGCCTGGTATTAGTCCTTAGCTTCCTATACCTACTTGTGGTTAGATGACGTTTGCAGTTTTTTTGACAGTACATTATTTTATGTACCTAACGTACTACAACAAACTTTTAAAATAAATATAAACCTTTCAGATTTGTTCAGAAGTGGACAGACCAGGCTCCGAGTGGACAAAGAGTTGGGACCCGCACGGCATGTGTCCTTTCGCGTTCAAGGGCACGCAGTGGGTCGGGTACGAGGACAAGCACAGCGTGGAGATCAAGATGAACTGGATCAAGAAGAAGGGCTACCTGGGCGCGATGACCTGGGCCGTCGACATGGACGACTTCCGAGGCCTGTGCGGCGACATGAACCCCCTGATGAAGCTGCTGCACGAACACATGAGCAGTTACACTGTGCCGCCACCACGCACCGGGAACACTACACCCACTGTAAGGTTTTGTTAATGTTAGGTAATATTATAGGGCGACATTACACGGAAACTCATTATCACTTAAATTAAAGTCAACGACACGAAATACGCCGGTACCAGGTTGTTTATCTATAATAAACTTAGGTAGATGTAATAGTACGTCCGATCAAAACCGCGCGCGTCGAGATTTTCAATTCAGTTGCAGTTTTCCAATAATTGCCGAGGAAAAATTGCGGATGCTTCTCGCGGAACGGGCTGCAAATCAATCAGAAAGAATTTTATACTATTAACTTTTTACAAACCTTTGATGGAAAAATTCTCAGAAAATGTTGTTAATGCCTACGTTGGTACTTAATGGCTGTTGCGTGGTAAATTTGTGGTTTTGTACGATCACTCAGTCTTTAAGACCATATTTTTGGCATGATAAGAAATAAGTGAATATATTTATGTGATCATTTAAGTAGATTCAGAAAAGCCACCGAGGGTAGATTAGAAATATGGTTCAAACCTGAGTTCAAACCAAGTTTCAGCTAGTCAGTTATTAGAAATAATTATGAATAAGGAAAAAAAATATACCTAATTTATTTCCGCAGCCTGAATGGGCTCGTCCGCCATCCACAACTCCTGACCCTCTGGAAGGCACGCCGGTGGTGATCCCCGGTTCCACAACCACCACGGCTGTGACGGACACCACCATCGCTACACCCAAACCCACCACCACGGAAAGCCCTACCACACAAAAACCTGCTGCTCCGGAACCCACCACATCGGTTTGTACTCATCTCTTATATTATAAACTTATAACTATTACTAGCTTGGCAGACGAAACCTTTGGGTTAATATATGGAAATTGAACACTTAACCTATACGAAAGGAGTAAATAGAAAAATATTAATCAGATTCATACACTATATGTGCTGTGAGATAAAAGAAGTTTATAAAGTCGCAACATAACTCGTAGATAGTCAGATAAGAACACGGAAAACATGATACGTCGGGCGGAAAGTTAATTTGCTACTTTTACGCGAGCATTCCATTTCTAGCAACAAAACACTGGAAATGTCACGCGATTCTTGCACAAGCGTTTGTCGTGACTTTAAATATCATGGTGTAGAAGCGACTGCTGTATAATTTATTTTTATCGTGCAGCTTAAAACTCAAGACTTTGTCTCGGATCAAGAGAATTTGCGCACCTACTTTTATTCTTCGTTCGATTTATCGAAGTGTTAAATGATCATGCTTGGCAAACTATAGGTACACTTGACAACATTTAAAACTGTTATTACTTATATTGTTTGCAGCAGGCAGCCCCAACAACTTCTGCACCATCACAGGAGGCTTCAGCAGCTCCTGACGTAGAAGAGCCCCCCACGGTAAGAAACAGGGCCCTCTATAGTAAGTTAAAGAAGTTATTTTGGTAAAAACAGTGCCTCTGGTAGTAAACCTACAGATAGCCCTACAAGAAACCTACACAGTATCCTTGCAGCCTTCTTACAGCAGAGCGTTCCCTTACCAGACCTTTAACAGAACGTTCTAGAAAAAGAAGCTGTGAAGCAGAGGTTTTTGATA
Source organism: Tuta absoluta (assembly GCA_027580185.1). Taxonomy (NCBI): domain Eukaryota; kingdom Metazoa; phylum Arthropoda; class Insecta; order Lepidoptera; family Gelechiidae; genus Tuta; species Tuta absoluta. The sequence continues at coordinate 27,568,007 of JAQAHW010000001.1, read as the reverse complement.
AGAGCGAAAAAGTACCTAATTATAAGTTTGATTTATATTATCCTGATCTTATTCAAATCTTGTTTTGACAGGATAACGAAGTGGAGAACCCTGACGTGTGTCTGAATGAAGATGATTATGTCCCTGATAAGAAAAAATGTGACAGGGTAAGTGCATTTTCTAATATTTAATCATTGATCTACAACAACCCTAGATTACGCGCGTACGCTCAAAAGGTGGGCCGGTAAAGTAGTGCACAATTTGCAAGCGAGCACTTCTTTCCCACAGTGCGTGGCTGGCCGCGAAACTGTTAACATGACCAAGTACGGGCTAACAAATAAGGCTGAATTCAATAGATTATGGTGAGGTTCGTTGTGATATTTTGAATCAGGCGGACGCAATGTATCTATAAATCGCTATGTATGACTGTATAGTTCAGTAGGTGACAAAATCTTAGCGTAATTTTGTATGAGGCGCTGAATCTAGGGTTGTTGTAGATCAATGTATTTAATTCACAAAAAACCGTTACGTAGGTATGTCATTCAGTGAAAATCTTTTTAAATAATATAGGTTTGCCGAGAAACGTGTTATTTGTATGTAAAAAATATACATGTAAAAGAAGAATAATTTACCCATTTTAAATTCCCATTAAGTTTCCTTATAGAAAGACTTATTATAGATGACAATTTCCACGTGGCAAACCCACACAATTTTCTCTTTGCAAGCTGGTAAGCTGATTACTTTCATTTCTTTTTCCTGCAAAGATAAGAATGCTTTTTTTTTCAATAAAATATGCCAGCTTGTTTCAAAACTCCGTTTTCTTTCTAATGGAGCTGTGTTTTATTAAAAAACTAGCGGCCCGCTAATCGGTTGCAGCGTTTTCCAGCGCTAATAAGACAATTTTCAGGCATGCATTCGCTGCGTAGTTTTAAAGATAAGTAACTAGGTCTTTGTGAGTAGACGATATGTCTGATGTTAACGGTGGAGGCATTCCCTATCCGTATGTTTTGTGTTTTTATTATCATTCGTTTTGTTGTATTTAGTACTGGCGCTGCGTGAACGGCGAGGGTGTGCAGTTCACGTGCCAGCCCGGCACCGTGTTCAACGTGAAGCTGAACGTGTGTGACTGGCCCGACAACGCCAACCGCAACGACTGCGCCGTCTGATCGCCCCCAGGCAGATGTATGCAGCTGCAGAGGCCTAGCAGACAAAATATATATAACCATGATTTTCATTATTTAAGAATCGCCTGCTACCTCTTATCTTGCTCGCAGAGAATACGATTATGCGTTACCTATCCATATTACGAGCTTAAGCTATGATTAAGCGATATGCGTGCATGCGTTAAATTGCGAGACAGTAAAGTCAAGTGGTGGAAAGCTAACATGTCGAAGCTATGACAAGAACTACGTAATATTATGCGCAGGGCAAAGCAGGCGCTGCTTATATGTATTTTGTCTGCTTTAACCTTTACAGTGATTTCATAATTATTAGGTAACTACCTACCGAAATAATCCTTTATAAGTATTATAATGATATTAAAAAGTATACCTAATTCATTGTAATGTAGGTGATTCAATGTTATTATAATTTTAAGTAAACAGTAATGAAACGGTTTGTTTTACATATGTTTTCACGAAAACAGTTATAATGAAAACACTATGTGACATAAAACGTTTTGTAAAATATATAACTTAAGTTTAGCCAGATAATTTGATCAATAGGAAATGAAATTAATGAGTGACCAATCACATTTTCATTAAGAGGCTTTCAACCTCGAGATAAATGGTAACGAGTTTTTCTATTTGCGAGTCAGCCTGCACTGCAATGTTTTCATCAAACTGGAAACATTTACAGAAAAATAACGACTTAATGTCCCCCGAGAATCAAATAAGGGTATTTTCTAAATTATTACGAGTGAAATACTATAAAGGTAGATCTTTCTACCGAGAATAATTCGATTTACTATGTAACTACGAGTCATCCCTGTGAGCGACATTACAGTACCTACCGAAAAAGATGCGGGACATCCTTTGATCTTGACTGTGTACACAATCTACTACAAAAAGAGCTTGTTTTTTGTGAGCAAGAGCAGCTCGATGTGAATACTGATTATATTTGATGATATTGAACTGCTAATAAATTAAAATAAACTCAAATTAATGTTAAATAGTTAGTAATTTTGCTAAGTTAAAGATATTTATGCAATTATTTATTAATTTTAGAAGTCGAATATCTCCAAAAGTGAAAACTAATTGTCGTTTTACTTCGGTCCTAGGAACAATTATATACCTAAGTAGTATTTAAGTAATTTATAATTAAGTATAAAGATAACCAAAAACAATGAAAATAAATTGAAAAAAGAGGTTATTGCAACATATTATTTCTGTTTTAACCCTCAGTGTAAATGCAGTGCACTAATCTATTTACAAACCACTCTGCTCTTTCAAACCGAAAGTTTCACACCGCAAAGCACCGCACCGCCGCTCCGCTTGTACTCGCCTAAATTGTAGATACACACTAGAGGCACCAACATTTCCACCCAAGCACTGCTACGCGATTTATATGATATACTGTTTTTCCAATAACTTAATCCCATCAAAAGTTTTGTCTCCAAGTATCGCTTCTCAGTCCTTCTACCGTAAAATAATTTAAGACTAATGCAATACCAAATTGGTATATAAATAAGTAGATTGACTTGGCTTGAGTTTCAGGGTTCTAATGATACGCAGTTATAGGGAAATTGAAAAAAAAAAACTGCTTCGAAAAAATTATACTACGGTCGTTCTGCTTAATGCTCGACTTAGCGGGGGCACCGCCGTACCTCCAGACACCTATTCAGGCGTAAAATTCAATACATTAAAACCGAAAATAGAAGCAGACGGGAGAATACCAGATAGGCTTACTAGGAAAGGTGTTTAGTGTGGGACGCCACATGCATGGACACACTGGCACCTTCTACGTCCAATCGACCTCAAAACTACATATATATCCTTTATTGCATAAAAACAAACGAAAAATGTACAAACAGTGTGAGCAAAGGCGAGCTTATCTCTAAGAAGAGATCTCTTCCAGCCAACCCGTCGGTAGTGCGAGAATCAATATTTTTGTGGGGACAAAACAATGCAACAATTAAAATGAATTTTAACTATACTACAGTACTTTACATAAATATATACATTATTTAAATATATATACATATATATATATGATAGATACATATACATACACGTTTACATAAATACCTACAAATATATCAAAGTAGTTCAAAACTACCGCTGCTGTGAAAACTTAGGATGGTATGGTAATATCACTGATCTCTATTATTCTAAGGGTAATAAGCAACAACTTACGCCAAGAAAAATGTAACATAAAAGTTGACCTCCTCTCCCTCTACAAATTGTACCAACATGCCAAGTCAAATTGTATGGCAGGTCTATTTTTTATATATTTCGACTCCTGAGTTTAAGCTATAGTTCGTAGAAGGGCCGTACGCTATCGTTAGAAGATGACTAAAGGAGAGTAATATAGTAGCTAGAAGACCGGCGATCGGCGAGCAAGCCTGCAGTTTGCTTGTGCCCACGTCTATTGGACACTGGACCAATGGAAAGCCTTTTTTTTCTCAGACAAAACGAGAGTGTGCCTTTTCTGCAACGATAGACGCAAAAGAGTATACAGAAGACAATGGGAACGTTTTGCCCAAGCCTGCATCCAAGAGACTGTAGAATAAGGGCAATCTGGGACATGTCGGCCGACGGCAAAACTTTCTTGCGTCTCCCGGAACGTTGTTGCTCGCGGGCATAAGAGTCGATGACTGCACACTGGTACATCACAGATAACATGTGGTCCCCTATGCTGGATTTATTGGCGACGCGCGCACACTGCCGGAAATGTGCACTTCTACCTTCAAGAGGTTGGGATCCCTGAAATGCAGACGCCAGTGAGAAGTCCAGATAATATGAACCCGAAAGAGCATCTCTGGGTCCAGTTGCAACGCAAGGTTAGGTCCCGTGATCCCGCTCCCCCGACTCTTCAGGAGCTCCAAAACGCCGTTATTAAAGAATGGGACAGTATCCCTCATCCAAGAGGGAGCGCACGGAAGCCGTCATCATGGCAAGAGAGGTGGGACAAACACTAGGTTTTAGGTTAGTTTTAGGCAGCCTTGATTTGAAATTTATCAGATTTAATTAGGGTTTTTTTAAGGAATTTTATTGTTTTGTATTTTTTATTCAGTCCCAATAAATAAAACTCTCTTTCCTTTCCTTTCAAATGATACCGAATATTACCAATATTTCATAAAACAAATAAGATTGAAAGATTACAAGAAGTACATTTTTAAGGGTACAATTTTGTGATGTTGAGTGTATATAATATACACTCAACATCGAAAAAATTTAGTAGGTAATGAAATCAAAATAGGCGCTATTTACATCCTATTTAAATTTCGTTAATAGCTTTAAATTATAACGTTTTCGTAGGTATAGAATTTCAATAATTTCACTTCCCGGCTTATTTAATATTGAACCTTTTCTTAAGCTATGTCAGGAATTTAAACTAACGCCCTGTATAAACAAATGTAATTCATTGATGTAGGTATACAAGATTCTGTTCAATTGAACAGAATTTAATGGTTCTTGCAAACAGTCATTTGGGCCCCAATTTTCTTGTTCCGTCTCAGAGGGATGATGGGTGATCAATATAAGTACCTCTTGGGTTTCCTTACTCTGTAGTTCCTACCTAAGGATTCGCGAATTGCTAGCAATTATATTACAAATGAGAATGAGTTTGCACTGCTTGTTCCTAATTATACAATATATCTATACATATACGTTGTTCAGTCCGTGTCCGTTGGACGACTCGGTGTCCCACACGAAAAGAACCCTTGTTCCTCATGGCCAAACTATTTCGCCTAACTGATTTGGCTACGAGGAACTCTATATCTTTATGGCCAAACTTGTGTTACAGTAAGAAAAAGTAGGTTCAGATAAGTACATATAAAAAAGTCAAACTTATTTTTTAAATCTTGCTTAACTAAATTTGTCTAATGTTGAGCACGAGATCATGAACCAAACTATTTTAAAGGTCTATTCGTTGCCAATAAAAAAGCAAGATAAACGAAAAATTACCTAGCTAGGTAATTGCTCCTTAATATTTAAGAAATGAAAGAAATTGTTAAAATTATCTAAGCTTAAAAATGTAAAAGTTGTAGTTGGCAATTTAAAACGAAATCATCTTTTTCAATTAATTTACCCGTGGTGACGGTATCGTAATATGCTCTTCAATTTCGCATATGATATTTAGTAACCTCAATAACGTCGACGGGTGCCTTGTTTTAGTTGCATTATTTAGCAAAGTGTTGTAGCTCTTAACAATTATTAATCCAGTGCCGCTTCCCATACACACGCCATTCCGCGAAGAAGAGAATGGAGAGGCAGGGAAGTACAAAGGCCAACGACCTTTAAAATAGTTTGATTCTTGATCTCGTTCTCAATCTATGTGTTAACAAAACAGCCCAGGGTTTTGATGGACTCGAAAGCTTCCTTTTCAATAAAAGCTATATGTACACAGCAATTGATAACAGTTCTCTGATTCTGCATTACATCTTCCCCAGGAGTCATCCCATTCTTAAGCTGAGATCCGCCCAGATTTCGTCTATATCTACGTCCGGGAGTTTGTTCATAAAATGGTGGAAGAGAGGTGCTCTTGGGTCTCAGCGTCTGAATGCACTTCATCGCATGCACCAAATTGGCGTATGAATCGTGAAATAAATGTTATAAGAATGGAACATTTTGCCACTGCAACATTCAGCGAAAACGTCCAAATAACCTCGCAGGAATATTTTAGTGTAATGAATAAATATAGAGATAAATACGTGTACCTATAAATGGTCACCATATGGAAATATTATACGTATTTGTGATTCCTGTGCCACTGCATCTGATTCCCGTGGTTAAGTTAATTTTAAAATATCAATATCAAGAAATTCTTGAATTATAAATGAGTGCCAATTTAAAAAATAAGAATAAGAATTAAAACGACCACGGAAATCCATCGAAGAATACTTAACGAAGAAAATCCCAAAATGCGGCACAAACAAATAAGCGAATTAATTAGAAAATAATACTCGACACTGGCGAAATCGCAGTGAAAACGCCACAAAACAAGAAATTGAATTGACCTGTCTCATAATCTATAAAACCAAGAAATTATAAAAAATATATTGTTTTTTTTTATCTTACGATGATTCATTCACCAATAGCGACAGCATAAGCTCTATTTTTTATTTATATCCTCTTTGGTTACAGTTTTCGCTCGTATTCCCTTGGTGTTTCCTGTTTCCCAGTCACTAGCCACGCTATGCTAGTGTAATCTACCTAGTGTACACATAAAATAAATCTGTGGTGTATTCTTTGGTCACCGAGCGCGATCGGCACAGATGGCGATCGAACTTATTTGTGCCAGATCCAGTTTAATTATGAATTCACTGTTAGTACATGTGGTTTATATCCTATCATTATTTCTGTAATAAATCAAAAAATATGGAAGATGTGTACTGACTTACTGAAAATGTTTACGTCCTACTGGTGGTTATGTGAAAGTGAAAAACAAATGGTGACACAAATTCGGTATTGTGATCCAGGCCTGATGAAAGAGTCCAGTAAAGTCAATGTGCAAGAGGTTATGATGGTCTTTGGCGAAAGTAGGCATACGGAAGTCATCAGAGTATAGTATTCTTTGGAAGTCATTTCCCATTTTCTTCATGCCGGAACACAAACTTCTCTTTTACCTAATAAAATATGCAATTTTCTTTTTTTTTTTAATATTTAATTAGACAACATGAATAAGGCCTATTCTTATTTCAACTGTAAACGCGTGGTACGTGATTCTCAATTTGCTTACTAATTTATACCAGTAAGGATACCGCGTAGGTACCCACGTACTGCGTGGGTACCGCCGTAATTTAAATAGACTGTTTTCATTCGTTCTAAGAACATTTTATTTATGACTTTATTTATCATATAATATTTTAGTACTTGTCCTGAGAACTATCTTAATCCTAAATTACCTACTCATTTACTTTACACAAGCACCAATGTAAAAAAGTACTAAATATTATTTAAAACGTGTATGAAATGATCTTTCTGTGAATTTCCGAGTAATATAGGCTGAGCAGTGGACTCAGTAGCGTTTCCGTGCCGCCGCCGGCATTCATACCTACATTACCGTGATACTTATCTTTTATGATTATTGTTTGAACTTGTTGTAATGGATACCGCTTTTAATAATCGCAACAATGAAATTAAAAACTCGAATTCATAAGTGAGTTGAGGATTAATTCATGCTTACGACACCAGTTCACGTTTGTTATAAGTATATCAACTATCGAGATTCCGTGGGTGTCGTAAGAAGCGACTAAGGGACTCGAGGTATTGCAATTTGAGGCGATGGGCTGACAACCTGTCACTATAGTGATACACAGTTATCTGATTGACCCTCGAACTTTTGTCAGACGTGGCGTAAATTACCGTTTTTCACGGCCATTTATGCTCTGCCTACCCCGAAAGGGACTATAGGCGTGATATATGTATGTATGTATGTGTTCCCCTGAGAATGAAAATGTAATTAATATAAAAATAATTTTGAAAGTCAACATCTCTTCTTTTTGAACTTGAAACGTGGAGCCTATAAAACTCCTTTGGGTATATACCCTTTCAAACAATAAAATATTTCTCCAGGTTGGTTCAAAACTGGTGGAGTAGGTACTTACTTAATCGCGCGACTAACATATAGAAAAAAAATTAAGGTCAAATTGAGGACTTCCACCTTTTTTGATACGCTTTTATAAATTATGATGATCGAAAAGAAAATTATAAATATTTTTAGAAAAGTGTGGCTGTCGAGGTTGGTTGCGTTTAGGATCAGTAAGTGGCTAAATATGCACAAATTTTGGTGGAAATTAAGTGATGTTGTAAAGACTAGAATATGTGCCAGCTATTTGTTTTTTAAATATAATAAAGCATACCTATAGAAATGTTGACAGACTTGTAGCTTGTTGTTAAACCTGCCCCAAATTTATGAGCTGATATTGCATACAACTGCACTCACAAGTATTTGTAGTTGAACTGGCTTAATAATTTAACAGTTATACTTAATGCTAACAAATTTAAATACGTTGGCATTCATCGAAAGTTTTGAAGGCACTGGCTTTTCCAATTATTTACTTATTGTTTCCATATTTGGTTCGAATAACTGGGAAGTGGGCGAAATCTATTGGTGACCGGCAAACTGGCTAAATGTAGAGTTTTATAAATATTTGAATTCAGGGATTTTATTACGCGTCGTTTGAGCTGGGTTAGTTGACGGTCGGAGCACTTTTTTGTCGCTTAATACATTTGCTATTTTGGTGCCCATTATGTACTGCTATTTATGAACCAACACAAAGTTGTGCCATTAAGGACTGTGTACTTAAGCTCACTATTAAATTCTAGACTGGCGTAAACCCTTTCTCCTGGAGCAACCATTTACAAGCAGCAAAACGTGTCACAGCCACTTCTTAAAAGTGAGCTAAAGTTTGGTATGTGTTCAGATTATGGAACTCGCTCCCACACACTGTACGCGATAGCCCATCTATCGCCATCTTTAAAAAACGAGTTAAAGAACATTATCTTTCACTCTCAAATTAATCCGTAGTATGTATATGTATGTTTATATATTTATTCGTATATATATGTATGTTTATATATATATTTATTATACCTTCCTTTGTTATATATTTTAGATTGAAATTTAGATATATATTCTGTGCACGTCTTATCCGCATATCGTATAATACCATTACTCTTCACTAGGTCTGCTGTAAGAAATTTCTTATTAGAGATAAGCAGTGCCTGTTGTGTCTGTATTCTTTATGTGTTTTTCTCTTTAATGTTCATGTGTACAATAAATCGTAAATAAATAAAATAAAATAAAGTTGTTTTTTAACCTAGGTAACTTAGTTATTATAGTAAGTGATTTGATCCAATCACATGCCGTGGAACTGCTTCGCTAACAACCCTAGAGGCAACCGTCTTTATCAGTGGCAGGAGAAACTGTGTTTTGACTTGGTCGCCCTTACAGAGGTAACCCGTACCCTACCTCCGTATAGCAGGACACCGACCTGGCATCCTTGACATAACCCTTCTAAAAACCTCTAAAGAACTTCTATATAGGTGCGCCACTAGCTTTCCGACCGCAAACCAGTTTTGCTAAAACTGGATCCGCAAACCGACATCCCCGGTCCCTCTGGTCTGTGCAGCCTAACTGAGACTATAATAGACTGGGCGGAATAATGCCATGCCTCCCATGGCTTTCTCAGGTCTATTCACTTTGACCAAATACTATAATACGACTAGACTCATTACCGAAACTGACATCGAGCTAGCCGTCTCCTCTAGTACAAATATTGCTTACTATGTCTTCCCATCGGATGCCAAAACACAGTTCATATGCGCTTTAAGCGGGACGTAAAGCAGTGACATAATATGAATGGCGTGACGCAGGGTGGGATTAGCCCCTGCAGGAGCTAGAACCGTTCCACCTAGCACTTGGAAAGCTACAACGCTCACTGAAATCGGGCACCATCTCCAAGATACTGGTACTTAGGGCGACAGTGGCGCCACATCACAAAAAAAGTCTTCTCTTCATACAAACAATCTATTAGAATGTCCGATGCCCAAGTTTTTAGTATTATCCTTATCTGAAATTAGAACATGCAAACTCAATGAAATATTCGCTGCAATTAGAGTTAGTGAAAAAAGTGCCTGAAAACGGCCACTTTTGGTATTAATTGCCATGTAATATATATATTTATAGTTTTGTATGTATTTATTTATCTATAAGTATGTAGGTATGTTTTAATATTGTACCATTTTTTTAATGTATTATTATTCGGTATAATGTTATTATTATTTTTAATATCTCTTCCTGTTATCCTTTGCTCTCGCACTGTTCTGTTTTCTACTTCTCTTTCCTCTCCCCAAAGGTTGTCTGGAAGAGACCGCTTTTAGCGATAAGGCCACCTTTGCGCATTCTAGATGTTCATGTTACTTTATATTGTTTATTTTTGTGCAACGAAGTGTTTTTCTTACTTCCTAACTTGTACAAACTACTGACCCAAGCGCGGTCTTGGGGCACTTTAGGAGTTGATCTGGATCCACCAACTTAGTCATTGGCAGAATTGTCCTATGCTGACAGAGGTCATATATAAAAAAGAATTGAAATGAGTTGATCTGAGAAGAATGGTTCAGACTTAATCTACCCGATACATGCTGGTAGTTACCAAAACGGAACAAATGAGGGACTTTCGCTTCCCCGCCGGTGGTGGTGGCTTCGGTTGCTTGAGCTTGTGAAGTATCATCACGCAATGGCTGCAGCAGTGTATTCCCAAGGTTTCACCTTATAAATACAAAAGAATGTCGCTTGATACATTATGCATCTTTGTCAAGTTCATAACATTACTTATGGAAGTAAAAGATTTTCTTGTAAAATAATGAGTCGCATCAATAATGTAGCATAATTGTATTGAAATATTTTAGCTTTGGTTTGAAATAAAACCAAATATGTCAAGTATAAGATTACCCTAGGGTTTTATGTGCGATACTAGGCAGTTAAGTCATTTAACTTGGAACAAAAAATACTTATTCTGATCCCGAATACGCCGCTCGGACAACGAGATTCTCCGTAACCTGTCTAAGTGTTCTGACAACCAGATGTTTAAACATTGGTTTTCCGTGCACCGTGACTAGCACAAGAAATAATTGTAGTTTTTAAGAAATAATTGTTATCTTTACACTTTTTAATTATTCTATTGTTAGTAAAAAAAAACCTCTTTTTTATTGTTATTGTAAGAAAGAAAGAAAGAAAACACATTGTAGTTATATTGTATTCATCTACATTTTAAAATATGGGTGGTTACCTGAAATTAAAATAAAAATATATTATTATTAATACGCCAAGGTACTTAAGTATTTTAGCCTAGAACAAAAAAAAAGTAATGAAAAGGCCGTTCTGTATTAAGTGTCATTGCTTTTCGTTAATGATGGGAATATTAGAAAAATAACTAATCAGATTACGGAGAATTATTTTTTAAAATCAAAATTAAAATGATTGCGGCTTAGAATAGCATCACCCCATTTCTTTCCCTTGGGTGTTGTAAGAGGCTACTAAGGAACTCGAGCGTATGTATTGCAATTTTAGGCAATGGGCTGACAACCTGTCACTATGGCGATACACAATTTCCCGAATGACCCTCAAATATTTGACAGACGTGGCGTTAATGTCCGTTTTTGCGGACGTTTGCACTCTGCCTACCCCGCAAGGGATTATAGGCGTGATATGTGTATGTATGTATAATACGCTAAGTTAAAGTTATGATTTTCTTCTGATACTCGAAACTATAAATTTCTCCAAACAAGTTTCATAAAAAAAAATAATGTAAATAGTCCGGACCCGCTATTATGATAAAACAGTATTTTAAAATATATATATTTTACCAAATTGCCATTGTGTAAAGCCTCAAAATTAGCGTATGGCAATATTTATATACGTTTTCTAATATACATTTATTATTTTTCTTCTTCTTCGACGTATCCTCATGACTGAGGTACGTGACTTTTCTGGGCTATAATCGTCACCACCTTACTCCAAACTTCTCTGTCTTGAGCCATGAGTACGGCCGCCTGTAAGGTGGTGTGAGTGGCGTCTTGTACTGTATCACTCCAACGTGATGGTGCTCGTCCTTTACTGCTTGTTTTTAGCTGGCACATATTTTGAGCGTTTGTGAAATTACTAATTATTGCCACTTCAGCGGCTCACTGCTCCTGAACGAAACCAATCTCAACTGCCGGTCTTCGACATTAGTAGTCTTTATTAAGCCCAGATTAAACCACTGTACGTTCCTTATAGCCTTACTTATAGAGATAGAGATCTTCCTTTGCAGCGATTGGTCGCACTTATCTGTTCCAAAGCTGTGTGATTGGTTACGTATGCCCCCACACCCCACCCCACTCCGACACGGCAGGGCGGGGCGAGTCGGCCCGCTTGGCTTCATTGGCGATTTTTCTTTCGCAGTGAGCGGTCGCGCTCAGAAAATAATTTTTTAAATTTCGATAAAGTTTTAAATTTTAAACTTTGAAAAATTATTTTCTTACAATTTTAACGGTTTTGCACCGTTCGTTTTTTAAATTAATAAATTTAGTGATTTAATTGTTCCTATTTAAATAAATTTTAAAATCAGTGTGTGTATAAACTGGGTAAGTCCTTTATATTTTATTATGCATGTGGCAAATCAAATTTCTGAAGGCGGTTTTCCGTCGGACACAACTTTGCAATTTCTTACAATTTTAATAAATTATTATTAAAATCTGTCAAGACCGTTTACGAATAAATAAATTGTTCCTGGCGATCCGAATTCTGTGAACAAAATAGTTAATAATTTATGGGAATTATTTGTCAAGAATAATGATCCCAAATAAATAAGCAAAGTGTGTTATAGAAATTTGGTTGCTATCGAAGTTTTAGTTACACGGATTTAACAATAGTTATTTTTTTTACGAAAAGTTTTTAATCCGGAAGTAATTAATTCGTTCGATTCTTTACGAACGATCAAATGAAAATCCAATAATCATAGTGCACTTCGCACAAGCTTTGACTGGCATTATTTTAAGATTTTCAATATAAATGTTCATCCCTCGCAGGTTTTTAAACTAGTTACCTTGAACTGATAGGTATTCCTCGAGAGAAGTAATACCTTTTTTCTATTTATAGGTTACTATCCCGTCGAACTAGTTTCTACATATCCCCCGTGCACGTTTTTCATTAATGTGCCTGATTGATTTATGGATTTTCATTTGTGAATGATTATTTTATTTTTACACGTGTCTTTGTAAATTGTTATTTGGACATAAATACATTTTTATGTCGTTTACTGGAGCAAGTAATGGTATACAGATGCTCCTTTCACGTAGCAACGTGTTATTCAAGTAACGCATCAAATACGTGATCTGAAGGTATTGTTCGGATACCTTCAAAGTTCTTTAAATAAATAAGTCGAACAGCGACAATTTTTATTTTAAAAGGGCGCCGCCATGACCCTGTGAAATACTCTTAGTAATAAGAAAGTTTACGGAAGTCCAAGTCCGTAGAACGTCTTATAAAATAGAGTAATAAGAACTCCTCAAGGATCTTTTCGTTGTACCTAGAATAAATTGCAGAAAATATATATTCTAGTTGATTGCTATGATATGAAATGGCAGCACAAGCCAAGCTACATTTCGTCGGTTTTATAAGCTACCTCTGCGCAACGCAAGGTATACCCTATTTTATAACATCATCAGGAGTTCATTAGGCCGTCAGCGCATGACGTGTCCTTAGACTCCTACATCCCCGCGCAGGGGTTGTACCTTTTGATGTCATGCAGAATGCCCTCGCTTGCACTTGCAGGGCCTGAAATTCCGTCCTCGAGCCTTTCGTATACTTGACGAATCAATAAATCGACATGCGATACAAATTCCATGCATTATAGACGGTTTAGATGCAAATATTGCCAAAAATACTAACAAGTACTAAAAAGTATTTGTGTTGTGGCTTTCGGTACGATATGCAACTCAAAGAACTGGGTCCTCGTGGAGCCAAAGTTTCGAAATGTACCCACCAATATATTTTTAATACCTCGTGCAGAGTCGGCCAGCAACTTTGATAAAACGTTATTGCTTTAAGTACAGGTATTACTTTTGGTACCTACCTACCGTTTTATCAAACTTCCAAAAGTTTTGATGGCATCCGGCACATGCATGATTTGCTTTTGTCTGATCAAAGAAAAGCAGTCTTTTTTTTACTTCTATGCTTATTTGTCTTCTAACGTGACAGTGAAATGCCCTCGTAAAATTTTGTCTTATCTGAAAGTACATCGTCCGGTCCACCGCCTGCGATGAGATAAAGCAATTGTAGCGAAGGGTAGTGTGTAGCACTAGTATTGATAGTGAAGCGCGCAGGTTCGAATCCTGCATGTGGTATAAAATTAGCCAAGTTTCCATAATTTTATACCTACCTAACACGGTTAAGGTTAAGTATTAAAATATATTTAAGAAATAAAAGCTTCGAAAGGTGTGTTACAGACCTGAGTACAAGGAGTTTACTGTCTGACACATGTGTTACCTCGAGCGTATTAGAAAAGAGAACGCGAGGGGATGTTAATTTGAAAATATTTTTACCTTGCACGCGTTCATAAGGTCCTCCTCTTTTAGTTCCATGAGCTTACGCTTTCAAATAACGATAGCTAGATTCCACTGAGAATTTGCAAAATAGGCTATCTGTAGGCAAAATATACCTACTTAAATGTTTGAAAAAATGTTTCAAATATAACATCCTAGCCCGAAAAAGTCTTGGCTATTAGAAAGTACAGGGAACAATATTCCTACGTAAGTATGAACTTTATCTACTCGGAATAAAGTTCAAAGTTAGAGAGCTGTCTAACGTTTTACAATGATTCTTAAGCAGAAGACATATTTGTCGTAGATTCACCGCATTCAGTCCCATCCTAGTAACCGTTACTGCCGAGTCTAAATTCTCGCAGGTTAAGGAAAATTTATAGACGGTTTAAGTCTGAAACAGTTTTCCTTTATGATCATTTCAGTGGCCTACCGAGGCCACGCAGTAAGAAAATGAGAAACATATTGATTTATTAGGTAACTGTGAAAACGACTGAATTTATAAATTTTTCCCTTGCTCACTGTCCTAAGTAGCAATAATTCACTTCTATTTCTATGCTATCACAGACCTCGTAGTGCTAACGCATTTCTGAGGGAGATCCCTCACGCTTGTCATTTGTTTACTTCTTTGAACTATGATCAAAAAGTGGCGTAAGAGTACCTACGTTAAATACTCGCTATGATTCTGGCATCAATCACGGAAGGGAATATGTACAATCTAAGCTCTCTAAGTGCAGAGTTGTCCTAAAATAGTCCTACGTTTTTCTTAGCAACATGGAAACAGACAAATGTGGGGAGAGAAAACGGCCTTTTTGTAATGGCCTCATCTCAAAATGGATAAGTAAATAATGAAGACCTACCCATTTAATAGATCTCACACCGAAACTATAATACTTTTTACTTTTTAATTCATCGTGCATTGAGTGTACGGAGTAAATTTCGTGAGGTGGAGATGTATGTAGGTAATTTACTTATTCCAGCATGTTGCAACTTGGGAGCTAGGTACACCCTATTGTTAATTCTGCTATATCAAGCTGTATAACATCAAAACTAGTGGAAGGTTGTCTAGCTGCTAAGGCTAGTGATGTAATATATACCTATTTGGTATATGCCAAATTTTGTGTTACCTACTCGAGTGCCTTGATCTTGAACATGATATTTTCTTCAGGTGCGTTTATATTGCCCGAAATATTATGAATGAAATGCATATTACGTAATTTGTATAACAACCTCCACTAGAGATGAAAAGTTCATGATATATTTTTCAGGTGCTTTCATATTACCTGAAATGTTATGAATGAAATGCATATGGCTTAATATGTATAACAACCTCCTCTAGAGATGAAAAGTTTTAGAGCGATAGTGGCGAATAGCAATAATGCGACACTGTCCCAGACGATATTAAGTTTTTATTTCCTCAAGTGTAGTCATGCTTACTACACCTACTTTTTCGATAATGAATGAAAGCTTTTGGGCAAGTAAACAACAAGTACCCACAGTCTATGTGGGTATTTTAAATAAATATACAAAAGGTTACAATCAGAGGGTACTTTTGCTAATTGATATTTGTGTAAAAGTGCCCTGTCTGCCTTGTTTGGGTTTGAAACACGAGTATCTACTCCTGTGTATAACATTGTTAGATGGTTGTTAGAAACGTACGATAGTGAACATAATTGCCTATCGTAAGACGTCAGTCTAAAATAATAATACCGTTGTTCCAATATATTTGCTCTGAATGTCAAGCACAAGACGTTGTTAAAAAATGCTTGAATGTACCTACGTACTAGGCAAATAGTTTGCCTACCAAGTAAAATATTTTCAGAATAGATACCTAGCGAGAATTATATTGGGAACTACCTACTACGTTCAATAGCTAGTATATTTTACCAAAGGTGATCATAATGATATATAATATTTGTACGGTGACCCACGTAAGATCTAGGCTTCCACAATTAATTTGCAATGTTGCAATGTTTGTACTGTCTAATAGACAATAACGTCGTTTACCGACGTACCTTCGGATTAAATTTTCTCCGTAGGTAAGCTGTTAACAAAATGATAAAATTCTTATAATTTAAACTTTAGCTCATATTCTTTTATAGCTAGCTCGTTTTTGATTGTACATAAAATTAAAGCAAATTTGTGCCCTTTTCAAGTTTTAAACAGAGATCTGGGCTTTGCATGGGACGGTCAGAGGTAGTTATGGCAGAAAACAATTTCAATAATCGCCTCTTTTATTATATCAAGTTTAGGTAGATTTACCAAGATATTAATTAACTATATTATTATATACAATATAGTTTATTCAGAGGCCCGAGTGATGTTTTAAATAAAGCTTGACCGTTACTCCGACAAAGTAAACAAGGTTAGTTATTGATCATTATGTATTATAGCAAATATTATTAAGGCAAGCCCAAATGAGTCATATTTAAAAAATCATATGAAGGTATGATTTGATAACAAATTTATATGCCTTTTATTCTCCTGGGAAACTAGGTAGTCGTTTGGCCAGGTTTTTTGATTTACCTGCTTAAGCCCGTTTAGGTCAATGCATATCTTAAACAGTAGTGTTGACCTTATAGTAGGGAAATTTAACCTACTTATTACGTTACCTATAGCTTGAGTGATCAAGCACAATTACAATATGTAAGCTATGTTTTTCTGTGTAAAAGAGCTATTTATTTACTATGTAAGTAAATAGATATCTAAAAGGTTTTATAAAAACGACCTGCAATGCGTATTTACCTCTAACTAAAGGTTCAATATTTTTATATTTTACTATTTTGGCTATTGAGTTTTTCAAATTTTTTTTTTTTGAAATTTTCTATTTACTGTTCGGAAACTTTCAGATGAATTTCCGCGTACTTTCTATCTTATCAAAACGTATCGAGACTTACATAATGAATAACTGTATTATGTGCATTTTTTATTAAACACGAGGTAAAGTTTTTCAAAGACATTATAAATGGCATGTTACAAATGCATCATTTTCATCATTCTATTATGCTTACCTAGAATGCCGTAATATAGTACAAGAGGTTTTGAATTACATTTTCATTATAATTTATTATATTTTATCGTCATTTATGGGTGAGTTTATGATATTACAGTTATAAATACAATATAAATAAATTACATTAATAAATACAATATAAATAAATTTTCAGTATAGTGGATCAAAATCATTATTGTTGATAAAGAAATTCATTTTTCTTTTTTAAAGAATAATAATACCTGTTTCTTTTTATAGTTTTTCACATTGGCGATAGCTCCCACTCCTCCAGGCGATATCAAACATGTCTCTATAAGTAAGGCTATAAGGAACGTACAGTGGTTTAATGACAGCATTTTACCTACCAATAAAATGCTTATTAAACTACTTACCTTCCTTATAGCCTTAAATTTTTAATTCTGCCTGGTGTATTTTGTAGTAATAATATTCTAATTAGAATATTATTATGAGACGCAATGAAGCCAAGCGGGCCGACTCGCCCCGCCCTGCCGTGTCGGAGTGGGGTGGGGTGTGGGGGCATACGTAACCAATCACACAGCTTTGGAACAGATAAGTGCGACCAATCGCTGCAAAGGAAGATCTCTATCTCTATAAGTAAGGCTATAAGGAAGGTAAGTAGTTTAATAAGCATTTTATTGGTAGGTAAAATGCTGTCATTAAAAAATATTTATCATTTTCTTTCCAAACGACTTTGGAATAACGCCTTTCGCTGCTTCATCTAAAAGTAAAAAATTGTTGAAAGCGCTTTGTTTTCTTTAGGGCATTTTATTTTTGCCAAGTCATACTTAGGTTGCCGAAATTAATCTAGGGCTGTGTTTCATTATATGTAACCATGTAATTAAAAAGCAAATATATTGTCATTATATAGTAAACTATAACCTAAAATGCACATTTGATCTGAAGCTATGAAAATACAAAGAGAAACATGTCAGTACATTCCATTAAATGTGTTTTTTGTGGTTTTTACAAACCGTACAAACTTTTCGTAGGACCTCGTAGCTGGTTTGCTACGGCGTAGCATTTTGCTACGACACGAAATATGTCGATGTCTTGAAAGAAAAATATTTTTGTAATATACTGACTGGTGCAAACGACAATGACCTAGGTTTGGCGAATCGTGTTCAATCTTCTTCATTTTGTGATTAAGGCTATTATGTAGTATATTCTACGACACGAACAATTTTTGACTGTGTATTTAACGCATTCATGTAATTCGACCTCATATGCAATATTTACAATTTACGAGTATAACTGTCTTCTAATTAATAAAATGGGAATTATTTGTGTGTCGAATTATGTGTATCTGCTCAGGTCTAATTTTTGTCCCGACTTACGGCGCGGTTATTATATAAGTCTGTTCACATCGTATGTATATGTTATTATCTTCACCAGTTTGAGCGAGTAATTGATTAATGAGTGCTCAAACTGCACAGTTAAACTGATAGATCACCTAGGAAATTGAAATATATATTACTTACTACAAAAAGGAAAAAAAAAAAAACGTTTTAAGTTATTTTGAACGCGTATTTAAAATGTTTGTGCTATGGGTATAAAACTATCATTAAGGTATTAGTTCGCCGTATTTACGGACTATTCGATCAATACCAACCTCCCGAGGCCGGTTTCAGGCCAGAGAACTTTCCATACCGACCATCTACACACACTAAATCAAATTATCGAAAAACATCACGAGTATAATTTATCGCTTTACCTAGTTTTTGTTGACCATTAGAAGGCATTGTATAGTCTTGAACACACAGCGTTCTTTGAAGCCTTCCAAAGTCAGGGTATCAACAAAAAATAGATTCAACATTTAATTTATAAATATGAGAGTTTGTGTGTGTGTTTGTTTGTTACCTCTTCACGCTCAAACGGCTTGACCGATTGGGATAAAATTTAGAACACAGGTAGAGCATAACCCGGAATAACACATATTTAACGCGGGAAAACAACAATTACCACGGGAAAATGAGTGGTAGCTGGTGAAACCTCAAGGCGGAAATCTAGTTCTTAATAAAGTAGTTAATTATACGCATGTAAATAACACGCTTTGGAAATCTTGACTAAAATTTGAAACAAATGTCGTTTACAAATAGTGATGGCGTAAAGTTACGTGCTGTGTAATTAACCTGGCCAGCCCCGAGGCAGTGCCTTTATTTTTATTTTTATTTTTTATCCCGCCCGAGCCGGTTTTCTATTAGTACAATACAAAATTGTTATAAAAAGAAGAAAATTGCGTTATGCAAATTTCTTTTTTTTACAATGACCGATCATGACGTCAATAAGTGATAATGCTATCCTACATTGAATAAAGTTATTTCATTTTCATTTTCATTTCAGTCCCACTGTCACACAAAAGTCAATAAGTCCATAATTTCTAATACAAAACAAAGCGCCTACAAGGTAGTTTGTAGGAAGCTGGCGGATGCATAGGAAGGACCAGTCATTTCTACCGGCACAAGCAAACTTACCAATCTCCGCTTTGATGTAGTCTTGAGATCCAGTGCCTCTTTTAAGATCTTAGCCCTGCGACCTTTTTTCAGGGCCACAGAGAACTTAAATATTATACAGGAGGGGTAGTCTGACCGACGATATGTCAGATACAGACCTAAGACTTCTTTTTTCACAGAGCACCCAAACTTACGTGCTGCCACAAGATGCGTCCTTTTGGCAACATTGCGAGTCAATCCTATAGACTCAATAAATATGTATTAATGTAAGGGACATTTTGGTGATATGTCTGTTTTTACCCGTAATCAACGTGTACATTTGTACGTGAGCAATTTGATGCGTTTCCTTCTAGCGAAACATAGACACAAAAAGTCGCCGCGCACCATTGTCTGAATACTTTGCAAGGTTTGGCATATATTTCTGGTTATCTTGAGGTTATTGTAATGATATGATACCTACATAATAACCTGCAATTTATGTCGAACCTTGCACAATAGGCCAACTAGTGTAATTTAATTACACGCATTTATCTAAAAATTCCATACAAAACAATGTGTCATATCACCGTTTACTCACTAAATTACACTGACTTAGTCTATAGGTTCATCCGGTCGTTGACGATTCGGTGTCCCACACGAAAAGAGAGAGAGAGAGAGTCTAAAAGTCTCGTGAACGCAAAGTCTTACGTCATCTTAACTACCTGTATCGTACATGCAGTATTGCTTTACACCTTCGCCTGTCCAGAATTGACAAATATAGGAAAAATATGGCACTCCCTCACTGTGATGTGGTATGTAACTGATGAAGATGTTCACCGCTGGACATGAGCCTCCACCAATTAGGGGATATGCCACACTCACCACGCTTGGCAGGCAGATTGGCGTGGTAGAGAACAACACTACGAGTATAAAGTAGTATCTTGAGCTCAGTGAGGGATTCAATAGCACGACAATTCTTCACCTCTACCAGTGAAAAAAATCTGCCTATGTCAAGTCATCAAGTGTGGAAAACTGCATATGGAAAAATAAAAATGCTCGCCAACTAAATTTTTTAAAGAAAAAATATCCTTTATGTCTTAATATTCTGAATTTTCAAATATTTATAGTACAAAAAGCTTACAAAAAAAACAGAACGCACCGCCGCCATTGTTTTGACAAAAGAAAAGTTCGAAATTAAAATCACTTTTCTCCATCCAGTGGATAAAAACGACTTTTGCTTTGCCCACTGGATTCACGCGGTAAAACTGTTCTTTTGAAGATGGAGAGGAGAAAAAGTTATATTACAAAAATATAATGATTACAAATATACGGATTTACTAAGAAAGCAAAAAGCAGTTGCAGTTGGTTTGAGTGCGCACGGCACGGTGCGGCGGCGGGACGGCGCGCCGGTGGTGGCGCGTAGCGTGGGGCGGCGGCGGAGGCGGCGGCGCGGCGGCGGCCGGAGTTCGCCCCTCGAGCGCCGACCACCGCACAGTCGCGCGGCGGCCTTTAGAGAGCGTCTACAAAGACACGCGCCAACGGGCCACCAACTGCATACTACCCTCAGTATAAATCTCTACCAAAAGAAAAAAAATATTAAGATAAAATAAGGTTCTGACAACTTTAACAAGCTTTCCCATCGAAATGGGGTAAGCTTAACTCGATTCGCGCCTCTGATAAACGTTACGAAAGTTACGAAAAACTTTAAGTTCGGGAACTTGTTGCAAAAGTTAAAAATAATAACAATTTGTGCAATTGTGCATTAAACTAAGTGACTTTGTTGGTGAAAAACTTTTATGATTGACTTTGATGAGTGTATTGGACAATTCTGCAGTCGTAAAAGGATTTTTAAAGTATGTACTTTATATACTTATACCTAGATAATATTGTTAACTTGCACAAATAATACAAGGCAAAATCTTTTGTTAGGTATATTTACTTAATAAATCTATGCACTACTTTAATTTTATATCTGTTCATTTAGTTTTTTTATGCACTGTTTTATTTTGTATCTAATTCATATCAAATTAATTATCTAATAAGTAACAAGTAAATTGTATGTGATAGTTCTATGAGTATGTTTTACTTTGATAAATTATTTTTTTATGAGCATAAAATTAATTATTATTGCAGGTATTTTAAATATTATATTTTCATGGTACCTAATGGGTCAACATTTTACGTTTTTGTCACATTGCTTGCATGTTTTATGAAAAGTAATTTGTTTCAAACTATTTCTATGATTAGATGTGTCCGCAGATTAAATATTTGATGAAATGTGAACCAGGCGAGACGAAGCTATCTAAGTTTGTGATGTAATGGCCCAAGTTAGAAATAAAGCGTTTTCGGAGGCGATTATTGTGCACTTCGGAAACAATAATTTACACCCAGCTCCCCCTCCGCCGCGCGCCCTCCCCTACCCGCGCCAATCCACAGCTATTAACCACTAATTTTGCTCCAGAGACCAATGGTATAAATTTAGTCAATCATTTACCATTTGTTTTTAACAATGTTTGTATTTCATTGTATTTTATTCAGCAGATTGTATTTTATTGGTACTGCTTCTTGCTATCCTTTTTATAACATTGAAGCTCTTTATCACGAAGTTTTATGGTACTATGCAAAGTTTTTATTGTATCGATTGCTCATCTATTCACCTTATAGTTAAGTAAGTAAGTTTATTATTTTTTATTTGAATCCTCATTATTTTTGGACCTCTCGTCATAATGGCTCCCCATAAAATAAATGATTAAAATAATAATCCAAACTGAAGCATGTGAGTACATAATTTTGGCTGTTGTTAAGAGGAGCATTGTCTTACTTGGTTAATCTTATCTAGATTCAAATATGAGAGGCAAGCGTTGCAAGGACGAGTAACGTCACTGAAGATTTATACAGTCGCAGATATGCGTGCGTGAGGGTGAACCATGGCAGCGAGCCAAAACATTTTTGCCAAATTTTGCGAGATCGTACTAGGATATAAATCCAGGCGAAGGTCGACCCTTGATTTGTATATCAATGATTCCATCGTTCCTTGTATAACATGTATAAATTATCGATCCCTTCTTAGGGGTTTCTTGGGCTCCGATGGGCACAACCCTGGCAGAACCGGTACGCCGGAAACGTTTTAAATATTGTACTTTTGCGGTAAGCTTTATGTCCCGTAGTGCGTATTGTAGCAACCATCTACCCGGAAAACGTAAAGCAACGGGCCCATTAAGGCCCACTTTTGGCAGACCGAGTAAACAGCGTGTGACTGCGATGGTAGTGAATTATAATAAAATCTCTCTGCTGGAATTCACTTCGACTGGTGCCAAAATTACAATGTCTTTCTTTTTTGGCAAATATGAAACAAGCCTGGACATATATCTTAATGATCATTTTGAGATTGTGAAGTAAATTATTCAAACTAAAAGATTTATTGAATCAAACAGTTTTTGTTTTAATAGAGGAGATAACACTTGACGTACTTGCTCAAACCTGCGTCATAACCTTAAATCATCTTTGCAACAATGAAGACCATTTTTTTCGATCTGTGGGTTCTACCATGGTCCTACCAGTCATAACCTACGGAGGCGAGACATGGAACCTGACAGTAAAACTGACTCACCGGCTACATATCACTCTGAGAGATATTTAAAGGTCTGTGCTCGGGATATCGCTCTCTCTCTTTTTGTGTGGGACACCGAATCGCTAATGAATAAAGTCTGAAATGTCACCAACTGTCGTAAAACCGATGAACGGTAGAGTTAGCATGACGACCTCTGACCAGATGGACCGATTACTTAAAGAGGGAGCTGGTAGTGTTTGGGTAGCAAAAACTGATGGTCAAGTTTTATGGTGTTCCCGTAGAGATAGTGCTCGAAAGTGAAAAGAGATTAACATACCTAAAGAATGTTGTAACTACGGGTTAGGATCACAATCTTATTTTTTGAGTCGGGTTAAAATATAATTGTAAAACTTATACTGAGCATGTCGTAAATTTTAATTGCTACCTTTTATGCTCGGAACAGCGGTTGCAAAGTTTCCTTACCTACTTCCTCCTTAAAATTGTATACGTACTTATCGAATCTCCTGCTTGTTTATTTGTCCAACTATGTAATGTTCATTAAATTACTGCATGAATAACTCAATCGAGCCTCAAGAGCTTGGGGTGCACGTTAACAAAACTTTCTTACTTCCAAGCCTCTTTCTAAATTCCTTTTCATAATAAAGGGATAAAATATGGGTGCTGAAAGTTTTCGAATAACAAAATTTGAGAATTTGAGATAGTCAGAAGTCCAAGCCGAACTTAAGCTATCGATCTAGTTTAATAAGGCAGGAATTTTAAACTGCCTAATGTTAAACCGAGGTGGTTTAGGTTCCTTATTACTTTTTCAATTAAAACGTCAATATTCTGCAATGCTACGTTCACAGCATGCTACTGGTCAATCTGGTCATGATCCTGTCGCTGCCTCAAATTGGGCTGAAATATTTCTGCGGAAATATCAACGCGAGGGAGTATTCATACACGACTATGACAGCAATCTTCTTGCAGCAATACGAGTGAGCGTAATTGCAATACGGGAGCACGGAAAGTGGCAGCGGCATGACGAGTAGCAGCGGGAGTAACCTGTTTACATGTTCACGCTACCCATTTCCCTTACTATTTCCCTGTCCCTAGCTCGAGTGTGTGAACGCGGCATAAAAATACGACTACATCCGTGTAGGCATGATAATAAGAAATTACTTGAAGCCAGCCTGTGCTTAGCGACGACAAAGCTTTGATAAACCGAATTACATGTACCTGCCTACTTACATAATAACTTTTCAAAAAAAAAAACAATTAATACTTAAAAAATATAATAGTTTGAAAATTGAAATTAAAATGTTTAATCATTCTCTTTCAGGAGTGGTTTCCAGAGGTGAAGCATCGTTGAGTACATAGTAATAATTAAAGGTAGGTCAATCTATTCATATAATATTATTGTTTACTTATATTTCCAAAGTAAATTTTTTTATATTTGTTTCTTTTTCTAAGCGAACGGAAAATGTTGATGCTGAGGCGAAAGTAGATTGCTCTTGCGATTTTATAATATTCGTAGATGTATGTTTATTATAAATTTATCTTCCCTTAATTTAGTTCAGAAGTTTGTACACTATCTAATTATCATTAGATATCTGGAATGTGGTAAATAAATCTGCACCAGTTTTAAAAGACCGCCGTATTACCTGACAGCTAGGTGTAGTCTAAAACACCGCCGCCGCCGTATTAAATTTCAGCGGATAAACGAACAGCCGTACGATCATTGGGGTCCATTCTACAAAAGGGTGTTTAACGTCATGTCTCATTTTACATTGTAGGATAACCTTGAAGGAATGAAACATTTGAATACGATTTTTAAGATCACTTTCCGTAATAGGTATTTTTATTTTAAACTTGCCCACAATTGTCGACCGCGGGCAGGGTTTGAACCTGCGACTTTCGCTATCACTAGTAGCCTCTTTCATCTGGGAGACCGCAGCTCATCCATTGATCGCGAAATTTTGATGGGCTTTAAATAAATATATTTCCGTGATATGTTTCTGTATTCGACTAAAATCTGCCGAAGAGGCGGATAGTGAATGACCCGCTGCCGGATTACATTACGGCTATAGCTTAATTGAGAAACGTATAGCGCCGAACTTATTCTGGCGGACTTTCAATACGCCGTGTTAAATTTGACTTATCGTTGCCCCCTGTTATACAAAACGGCCCTGTTTTTGAAAACAGATAGCTGTAATGTTATATGGTGTTTTATTAAATACGCCTGTCACAATTACAAAATATAATATAATAATGAGGTAGGTACATGACGTATATATCTCATACAACTTTTGTAAATCACTAAATATATTAGGTTTTTCCAAACAAATTCAACCGTGTCGAGCCTAACTTTTTATGGAAAATATATTTCTTGTCAATAATCTACTTAATAAAATCAATTATAGCACAGTAATATAATCCGAACAATTAAGTTTTATAATGAAAAATAGGTACTATCTACGAAGAAAACAATTTTCTTTTTCTCTGACATTTTTATTTTGGTTAAATGAACCTAGTTTTTCAAATTATATACCTATTATAAATTAAAATCAGTACCAATACCAATGCATATTAATTGATTATTATTTGATTCTTTGTAACGTCGTCGTCGCAGGGCATCTTAAAGACAGACCCCTTGTTCTGAAAACTAGATTAATATTTCGCGATAAGAATACCTTTCATAAAGTTAGAAGATAACATTTTTTACATTCACAAGCGGCCGTAGACATGAGTATATAGTTTCAATTTTAACTCGATATCTCCGCGCGTTTCCGAGATTAAGGGTATTAATAGACAGACAGACGTACGGACGGACGGATAGATGGATGGATGGACAACAAAGTGAACCTATAATGTTTAAATTCTTTCCTTTTGATGTACGAAATCCTTAAAATTGCCATAAATTAACTCAAAACAAAATATCAAACTACGAACCAAATCTAACGGCTTAATTTTTTTTTCTATTGCAAAGTCTTTTAAGATCCCGCGTAAGGGGCCGGGGTTAAAGCAAACATCACTAAATTTGAAGTCGATCAAACAATAATAAATAATAACGATAGACCTACATATTCATCAGTGTAGTTGATCAAATTGTTGTTTGTCTGATGAAAAACTTATATTGCTAAACTTGCGGCGGCAACTGCCAACCAAGTTTATTGAACAGCAAGAGTTGTAATGGCCTTATGAACAGGCTTTGAAACTGGACACGTGTCGATATTGTGATCAAAACATGTATGATGCATGGTGGATCAGTTTATGATTATATGTTTGTGATTTTTAAATAAAAATTACGTAGTAATTTCCTCTGGTACAAAAATTTACAATGAGGCTCATGTATCTACTGTTATTTGTCTGATGGTAGTTGCTAGTAGCGTGATTGTGGAACATTAACTAATGCGCGTGGAAATGTCGATAAAAGCAAGCTAGCAATCTATTTAATTCAATCAATATAGCTGTTGCTCGATAAAACCTTTCGATTTCAGTCGCATATGGCTTGAAACAGTAGTGTTATCATAAACAGTTTGATTTATTATATTTTTAAGTTTGATATTTTTATGTTTACGCAGCTTACACCATATCCTAACAAAAATTACCTATAAACTCTGTTTAGCATACTGGCATACTGTAGTCAACATGCAGTGCAACAACACATACATACACATATATCATGCCTCTATTCCTTGCGGTTTAGGAAGAACGTAAACAGCCGTAAGTAACTGACATTTACACCACGTCTGACAAACATTTGAGGTTAATTCAAAAAATTGTGTATCGCCATAGTGGCAGTTTGTCAGCTTATCGCCTAAAAATGAAATTCAAATGTAAACTTCGAGTACCTTAGTCTCCTTTTACGACACCCACGGAAAAAAAATGAGGTGATGCTATTCTAAGCCGACATCACACTGCAACAACACCATTAGGCAACAGGTCATAAAAAACAAAATTTTCGGAATGCATTTCACACATTGGAACCGCAACCGTGTGTCGTTCATATGATTGTATACTATGGAAAGATACATAAAAATAATTTTTAATTAAAGTGTAATTTAACTGTCGAGCAAAAACCTGCTGCAAATTGGCAAGAACCACAAAGTCATGGGCGAGCCATAGAGAGTATTCCGAATGGTAATATTTTGAGTTACTTAGATCACATCCTGCATACGGAAATCAGGTAAAACTGGGTATGGGAACGCTAGTTACTAGTTATTATTCTGTGGTATGGGTCAGTTTGCGACTAATCGTTAGCCAAAGGAGCTAAGTATAATGATGGATGAGTACAAAAATATTTCATTTCATAGCCTATCAGCATTAATTGCATCTTTTATGTTAGACATGCATCTCTTAAACCAATAAAAATCAGGAAAGTCAAGATAATATACAAAATATATAGAGATCAACATATATAATTTTATATTTCAGTTTGTGGAACCATGACCTAAATTTGAATGTAATTATTTACTGTAGTTACAATAAAATTTAATGTGAAAGTTTCCTACAAATTTATTGATCGCTTATACTTATACCTCAATTTTTTTATTATGGGTAGATTCACTCGTTTTCTAGACTGTTCTTAATTTTTCTACGACTCTGTTGTCTCTCTGGTTTTTTGTATGAATACGAGACTATACGTACTCAAGTTACACACTAACTGAAATTCTTGACAATAAAAACGAAACAGATTCACATACTCGCAATTAGTTTAACAGAAACAGATACTTAGTTTCTCCGAAACTTAAAACATTTTAAAACTAGAAAATTTAAGGGGTTTTCCAAATGTATTCTCATATCACTTAAAAATATCAAGTCTGAGTATCATGTCTAAAACACAAAAAGGTGTAGGTAGGTATCAGTATCAATATTTTAGAAAACTTTCAAATATTTCTACCGCAGACAGGATTTGAACCTGTGAGTTTTGCTATCAGTACTAGCGAGTTCCTATATTACATACTTACATAAATCACGCCTATATCCCTTACTGGGTAGGCAAATTCCTATATTAACAATTGCATAACTGCTATAGTATTTTTCAGATCAGAAAAGATTTTTTATTTCTCTATGATCTAACGATTTGGCCTCATTGGTTGTTTGCGCGCCCTGTGTTCTACCTAGCTCACGGTATAGTCTGAGGCGGCGAGTTGTCGCCGTCCGGAAACTTGCAGGTTGGAAGCAAAAACAACGGAAAACGATTCTAAGAATATCAATTATTAGTTTTGCAGCCAACTGCCGAGTTCGATCGATTCAATTATTTCCTCCAAGTTCTATTCAATCTTTCTTAATTTTGCATTGAATGTGTTTTAATTGTTTAAATATTCTCTATTGGTTCATCTAGTTGTGGACTCTCGAGCTTTTGATCCAATACGCACATAGGTACTCAAGTAAAGGACAATGTGTTCTAATTAGATTTCCAACTAGCTCTCCCTCCTAACGTAAAACCGAATTTAAATGATTTCATTTTTTATAACATCTTTATCACACCAAGTAGATATTGTTACGCGTGCCCCTTGATGCAACTACTAATTGGAAAACACTGTTGAAGATGCAAAGTTAATGGCCTCAATTCAAGAAATTAATTCACATAACTTACCTTAAATTAGTGCTGTCACGTTTAGTCAAATAGGTTAAGAAAATTAGAGGAGATATAATAATTCCTCGCATGTTTCAAAACGTTAATAGGTTCTTCGCCATTTCTAGTCTGTTTAAATTTAGTCACTATTGGCCTTAATTCGATATAAATTCTCTTAACTTACCTTAAAATAGTGCTGACACTTTCCGTGCAATAGGTTTAGCAAAAGATAAAAGATATCTTAGTCATGTCATGTCTTATCATTTGATACAAAATACGTGTTATCAGTCAAAATAAGGCGACGATGAAAACAATGGAGACTAAATTGACTAGAAATGCCGAAGAATCCATTAAGAAAGTACATTGAGCTCAATCACACTTAGTCATAAATCTGGGAAGAAGGAAGCTGCATCCTGTAATTTCATTTTAGAAATCATGGCTGAAATAAGAAAAGTGCTCATACAGCAGGGGCGAGTATTTATCAACTGGTCTTCCTGCCCTGTAAATAATTTCATCCTTACCAGATGCTACAAATGTCAGCAGTATGGGTCATTCAGCGAAATTTTGCAAGGACGACAACCCCACTTGTGGCCACTGTGGATGTTCTAGGCACAGCATCAAGGATCGTGTCAAAAAAAAACAACCTGGACACTGTGCAACGTGTCAGCGTTTCAAGAAACCCAGCAACCATAAAACTGGAGACGAACAATGCCCAGCCAGAAAAGTCGCTGAACTAAGACTCCTTAGTTCTATAGAGTATGAGTGGTCCTAAAATTATCAAGTCGCTAAGCATACGGAATGGATATTCTAAATTAAAATAACATTCCGCTAAAATGTTCAATAGAACATAGCTGACTAATTATTAGAGTTTAATTTTAGAAAATAAGTTGTGCTAAGTTAGCATTTCTTTAACGCGTGACTTTTTATATTTTGGACATGGTCTCCTTTATTGTAAAATTGTAACGTTGCTGACACAGCGGATCATTGCTTCGTTACAAAATTATGTCTTTGTTGTTTTTGTTTAAGTTTTTAATTAATTTTCATTTGCACTAATATGCGTAGTTAGTTATGAAAGGTTATATTAAATAATATGTTTTTGTAAGTCAATCTGTATTGTATAGTATTTTTTTTTGTTTATTTTAACGAGATAATTAATTGAGCTATCTGTTTACCTGAGATACAGAAATGTATATTCTTAGTTCAGGAAATAGGTACGCCTCATAATTATTTTGTATATGTGCACCTATTTATAAATAAGTTTATTGAATAAAGAATTATCTTATCTTATCTTATCATTAATGTTATAAAATGACTCCTATCCTTTTTTAAAATTATTTGACGGACAGTGACAGCGCAAATTTTAGGCAAGTTAAGACAATTTATTTCCAGAATTGAGATAACGCGTAAATTGCGTCAAATTGTAAGACACTAGCGTTTATGCCCGCAGTTTCTCTCGAGCATTATTTTTTGTACGAAACACCGAGTCTACGAACAACCTGACAAACCTACTAAAAACTTTCAAATACGTACTTTATTATTTTATTTCAAGTTTCAAGTTTGTATCATCAACATTTTTGAAACAGGTTACATTTTAAAACCATGAATTCATATAAACTTTTATATAAAATCCATTGAACATGACTATATTCATGATCTAATCTCTAAATTTGAAAACGTGTGCAACTATTTAAAATTCATTATCAAATCATACATTTTGAAACAAATAACATGAAAAAAATTACACAAGCTAATCCCTTTTTACGCGCTCTTTAGGAGCCAAAAACTTGGAAATAAAAATTAAAGGTCGAAAAAATGTTTGCATCGGTCGACGCTTTGATTTTTTAAATTTCTTATTTTCATTTAAGAAAATAATATAGCACTGCAAGTGCAAAATAAAACCATAATGCTCTAACACATGTATTAATAATTTTCACTCCTTAATCTAATTTACTTATTTTAAACCGGATCACAGTTGAAACCCTCAAACTTTCATACACATTTTTAAGTCCCTTCTTTATCCCTTATGGTAACAATTTCCAAAATCCTAAAATACGTGTTTGATTAGTTTAGTTTCTTAATCAAACCCCAAATTTTGAAACAGACTACAAACTTTCATACAAATGTTTAACCCCTCTTTTACCTCTTTAGGGATTGAAAATGTTTTCGTAGCGGATGGTTGTACCGTAAAATAAACTTATTTATTAAATTTCAGATTTCAAGCATTAGTAGTTTAGGCTGTGTGTTGATAAATGAGTCAGTCATAGTGGGAGAACCGCCCTAGTAATTTCCCTATTTATTACTTCATCAGAGAGATTGAGCTGGATGTTATTCGATGCAGTTTCTGCTTTTGATGTATTATCATATCAGAGACCGGAGTGAAGTCGGATTTTCTATCTCTGATTCGATTTTCATGCAAATGAGATTAAGATTTGATGAAATATCCGTCGCTGGCTGGAGTTTGGCTCGGCGGCGAGGAACCGAGTTCATTCGTTTTAAGTTTTGACGTAGACTAAATAAGTTGGACGTGTTTTTAGAATTGCCAAAATGACATAATGCTTACACATCACGAACCTATTGGAACAAAAACAGGAGCTGGCACATATATAGGCCTCAATGGTGCATCCCTATCATAAAAAAATACAACTGACATTTGTTGCCGAGTACGAGTATACTACGTAGATGCTACGTAGACAGGTATTATTAGGTTTTTGCGTTTTTACACAGAAAAATGAGTTATGCTTGCTAAATTTTACAATTTTATATGAATAAATATACCAGCTAGGGAAATAATAATATCTGTATATTTCTTATCTATTTTGTTTTGCTTCTTCAAGAAATAATTATGATAAAGGAAACGATCTCGTAGAATTGAGAACTTTTGTTCAACGCTCGTGTTCCAAAATGAATATTATAAATTGTATTTTCTCTCCGATAACTGCAATGTTTCATAAACACAGTAATTATGAATTAATTAATTGTACAAAACCCGACCCATTAAATGAAATGCAATTTCCAAAATTTGCCTACAACGGTAACAGGTTTACAGCAAAAATGAAAACGGTTATGATGAAATAAATGAAGCCAATGTTTTTCGACAGTTTCAGCGCTGGCCATTAAAATTGTTATGGTTATTTTGTCCACAGATACAGCCTTACAATTTGGCTTTGATAATAAATACGAAGGGGGTCCCGAAGTAAAAAAAGTTAAGGCTGTCAGCTGATTGTGATTTTGTATGAGAAGTAGATACTTTTTCGACTCTTTTAGAGGAAAGTTGTTCAGTTTTGTAGTCAGCATGCACTCAATCAGTATCCAAAGGCCTTTTTTCCGATGGGTTATCTGTAAAATTACTCGAACATGAGAGAATGTTAGGTTTTCTACCATAATATCATTCTAATATTTAAGAATAACCATTGGCTATCGGCTTTTCTAAAATAAGCTGTATTAACCTAATCTACATCTAGCTAATCAAAGTAGATAGTTCGAAGTAGATAGGTGTAGGTATACAAGTTGTGTATTTTTTGGGCTTACATGGAAATTTTTGTCTAGATGGTCCCAATTGTTTATTTTATATTTCGACCAGTGTTTCTTGCAGTAAATTAACTAGGTTTTTGGGCTGAATCATATTATATTTACTCTTCTTCTTTTCTTGTGGGACACTGAATCGTCAACGACCCGATGAACCCTGGTGTCAGAGTTTTTCAACCGCCGACTACTTGTAGTAGGCCTCTGGCATGATTGTGTAACGACCGACGTCTAAGTAATTATAAACAGCAACCGGGACCGACGCCTTAAAGTGCCCTCCGAAACACGGAACCATCTCTCTTTTCGGACAAACGGTTCAGCCTGCATTGTCCTAACCAGACGGGGAACAAATTCACAAAGTGAAAAATATCATCTTTATGAGTGTCCCGCCGAGAATCGAACCCGGAACCTTTGCGTCGCAAGCAGTCGCATTACCACTGCGCCACATCTGCCGTCTTCATCGTTATATTTACTTTTTACACGAATGCATATAAAGCCTTGAACAAAAAACGAGGTTGTCAATTCTGCATTTGTATAACTTGCATACTTTGAAAGTGAAGTGAATATTAGCAGTGTCGTGTAGTGTGTGCACTCGCTGCGCAGTGTGATCCGTCTAGTATCTCAAAATTTACTTAATTTTCATAAAGTCTTCGATCTACTCTAGAAAAGGTTACTAACCTTATAAATAAACATAGTTGATTAGTTTTTAAGATTATGTGCTCGTTTTTAATTAACGATTTGTAGAGGCGCTGTGGTCCGGAATTTATATTAAACATGCTACATAATATTAAGCAACAGCATGAAATATTATAGTCAAGATGGAAGGTATATTTTCAGTAACTGATACTGATGCCGTGTGATGCCGGCTAAGAATGCCGTGTGATGCCGGCTTGGAATAGCATCACCCCATTTCTTGCCCGTGGGTGTCGTAATAGGCGATGAAGGGACTCGAGGGTGTGTATTGCAATTTTAGGCGAGGGCTGACAACCTGCCTGTATGGCGATTCACATTTTTCCGAATGACCCTTAAATTTTTGTCAGACGTGGCGTAAAATGTCCGTTTTCTGCGGCCGTTTGCGCTCTGCCTGCCCCGCAGGGGATAAGGGGATAATATATATGTGTGTGTGATACTTATAGATACGTTTAATTGAAAATAACTAACCAGCATTAATATCCGCGACGGAAATTTTAGGCCCTGTTCTTCTGAAAATTTGGAGAAACAGCCAAGAAGACGGTTTTTTCGACATAGGAACTAGAAAAATACCGTTAATACGTTATTACGTTAATACCGTCATTCAGCCATATTTAGTTTAAAATTAATAGCGGTTACTTTGTTTTTTTTTTTTTTATTATAAATATTTTAACAAATCTAACTTTGTGTTAAATTGTGTAACTGATATCTGTTGTATTCTCGACAAAAAGATACATACTTTTCAAAATTTAATGGCTGTAATCTTGCCTGCGAGCTATTAAATGAAAATCACAATAATTATATTTACAAGTCGACTAGGTACTTAGAAACTTGCGGTAAAATCCAATGAGTTATCATCAAACTGGCTTTACAAAGATTATCCACTAATTACCTTACGCATCAAAAATTCAAGTCTTCGTCTCTTGGTTTTGTGCATAAAAGTTCTTTGTCTCAGAAAACATGATGACGCATAGAATCGACGAAAGACCCTTTCCTTCGAGACTATGCATGTCAATGACCGCTATTATGACCACTAAGCGTATCTGGATGAGCGAAAAACATTTGCATTTTATTGGAAATGCTGAAATTTGCATTACAAAAGAAGTTAATAGCAAGCTCCGAAAATTCAGCCTACTCAAAAAATATCTGCCTGTTGGTTGATTCCTTGCCTATAAGTATTACTTACATAGCTTTTAAAATGCGTTTGGTTCATTGGGATAATAGCTACAAATTAAGGTACTAAATGAATGTGAAAGGCTGAAACCATTTGTGCTTTAATTATAAAACATGGAGCCCATTGCGAGGCCGATTTACGGGATTTCAAACGATTTGTCGGCAATTTTGTATGAATACCTAGATGCTCAATAGAATAATGTTTAAATACTGAAAACTTTGGGTGCTAGGTAATAAACGGGGAACAACGGTTCAAAGAACCGTTTATCAAGTCGCTAAGCATACGGAATGGATATTCTAAATTAAAATAACATTCCGCTAAAATGTTCAATAGAACATAGCTGACTAATTATTAGAGTTTAATTTTAGAAAATAAGTTGTGCTAAGTTAGCATTTCTTTAACGCGTGACTTTTTATATTTTGGACATGGTCTCCTTTATTGTAAAATTGTAACGTTGCTGACACAGCGGATCATTGCTTCGTTACAAAATTATGTCTTTGTTGTTTTTGTTTAAGTTTTTAATTAATTTTCATTTGCACTAATATGCGTAGTTAGTTATGAAAGGTTATATTAAATAATATGTTTTTGTAAGTCAATCTGTATTGTATAGTATTTTTTTTTGTTTATTTTAACGAGATAATTAATTGAGCTATCTGTTTACCTGAGATACAGAAATGTATATTCTTAGTTCAGGAAATAGGTACGCCTCATAATTATTTTGTATATGTGCACCTATTTATAAATAAGTTTATTGAATAAAGAATTATCTTATCTTATCTTATCATTAATGTTATAAAATGACTCCTATCCTTTTTTAAAATTATTTGACGGACAGTGACAGCGCAAATTTTAGGCAAGTTAAGACAATTTATTTCCAGAATTGAGATAACGCGTAAATTGCGTCAAATTGTAAGACACTAGCGTTTATGCCCGCAGTTTCTCTCGAGCATTATTTTTTGTACGAAACACCGAGTCTACGAACAACCTGACAAACCTACTAAAAACTTTCAAATACGTACTTTATTATTTTATTTCAAGTTTCAAGTTTGTATCATCAACATTTTTGAAACAGGTTACATTTTAAAACCATGAATTCATATAAACTTTTATATAAAATCCATTGAACATGACTATATTCATGATCTAATCTCTAAATTTGAAAACGTGTGCAACTATTTAAAATTCATTATCAAATCATACATTTTGAAACAAATAACATGAAAAAAATTACACAAGCTAATCCCTTTTTACGCGCTCTTTAGGAGCCAAAAACTTGGAAATAAAAATTAAAGGTCGAAAAAATGTTTGCATCGGTCGACGCTTTGATTTTTTAAATTTCTTATTTTCATTTAAGAAAATAATATAGCACTGCAAGTGCAAAATAAAACCATAATGCTCTAACACATGTATTAATAATTTTCACTCCTTAATCTAATTTACTTATTTTAAACCGGATCACAGTTGAAACCCTCAAACTTTCATACACATTTTTAAGCCCCTTCTTTATCCCTTATGGTAACAATTTCCAAAATCCTAAAATACGTGTTTGATTAGTTTAGTTTCTTAATCAAACCCCAAATTTTGAAACAGACTACAAACTTTCATACAAATGTTTAACCCCTCTTTTACCTCTTTAGGGATTGAAAATGTTTTCGTAGCGGATGGTTGTACCGTAAAATAAACTTATTTATTAAATTTCAGATTTCAAGCATTAGTAGTTTAGGCTGTGTGTTGATAAATGAGTCAGTCATAGTGGGAGAACCGCCCTAGTAATTTCCCTATTTATTACTTCATCAGAGAGATTGAGCTGGATGTTATTCGATGCAGTTTCTGCTTTTGATGTATTATCATATCAGAGACCGGAGTGAAGTCGGATTTTCTATCTCTGATTCGATTTTCATGCAAATGAGATTAAGATTTGATGAAATATCCGTCGCTGGCTGGAGTTTGGCTCGGCGGCGAGGAACCGAGTTCATTCGTTTTAAGTTTTGACGTAGACTAAATAAGTTGGACGTGTTTTTAGAATTGCCAAAATGACATAATGCTTACACATCACGAACCTATTGGAACAAAAACAGGAGCTGGCACATATATAGGCCTCAATGGTGCATCCCTATCATAAAAAAATACAACTGACATTTGTTGCCGAGTACGAGTATACTACGTAGATGCTACGTAGACAGGTATTATTAGGTTTTTGCGTTTTTACACAGAAAAATGAGTTATGCTTGCTAAATTTTACAATTTTATATGAATAAATATACCAGCTAGGGAAATAATAATATCTGTATATTTCTTATCTATTTTGTTTTGCTTCTTCAAGAAATAATTATGATAAAGGAAACGATCTCGTAGAATTGAGAACTTTTGTTCAACGCTCGTGTTCCAAAATGAATATTATAAATTGTATTTTCTCTCCGATAACTGCAATGTTTCATAAACACAGTAATTATGAATTAATTAATTGTACAAAACCCGACCCATTAAATGAAATGCAATTTCCAAAATTTGCCTACAACGGTAACAGGTTTACAGCAAAAATGAAAACGGTTATGATGAAATAAATGAAGCCAATGTTTTTCGACAGTTTCAGCGCTGGCCATTAAAATTGTTATGGTTATTTTGTCCACAGATACAGCCTTACAATTTGGCTTTGATAATAAATACGAAGGGGGTCCCGAAGTAAAAAAAGTTAAGGCTGTCAGCTGATTGTGATTTTGTATGAGAAGTAGATACTTTTTCGACTCTTTTAGAGGAAAGTTGTTCAGTTTTGTAGTCAGCATGCACTCAATCAGTATCCAAAGGCCTTTTTTCCGATGGGTTATCTGTAAAATTACTCGAACATGAGAGAATGTTAGGTTTTCTACCATAATATCATTCTAATATTTAAGAATAACCATTGGCTATCGGCTTTTCTAAAATAAGCTGTATTAACCTAATCTACATCTAGCTAATCAAAGTAGATAGTTCGAAGTAGATAGGTGTAGGTATACAAGTTGTGTATTTTTTGGGCTTACATGGAAATTTTTGTCTAGATGGTCCCAATTGTTTATTTTATATTTCGACCAGTGTTTCTTGCAGTAAATTAACTAGGTTTTTGGGCTGAATCATATTATATTTACTCTTCTTCTTTTCTTGTGGGACACTGAATCGTCAACGACCCGATGAACCCTGGTGTCAGAGTTTTTCAACCGCCGACTACTTGTAGTAGGCCTCTGGCATGATTGTGTAACGACCGACGTCTAAGTAATTATAAACAGCAACCGGGACCGACGCCTTAAAGTGCCCTCCGAAACACGGAACCATCTCTCTTTTCGGACAAACGGTTCAGCCTGCATTGTCCTAACCAGACGGGGAACAAATTCACAAAGTGAAAAATATCATCTTTATGAGTGTCCCGCCGAGAATCGAACCCGGAACCTTTGCGTCGCAAGCAGTCGCATTACCACTGCGCCACATCTGCCGTCTTCATCGTTATATTTACTTTTTACACGAATGCATATAAAGCCTTGAACAAAAAACGAGGTTGTCAATTCTGCATTTGTATAACTTGCATACTTTGAAAGTGAAGTGAATATTAGCAGTGTCGTGTAGTGTGTGCACTCGCTGCGCAGTGTGATCCGTCTAGTATCTCAAAATTTACTTAATTTTCATAAAGTCTTCGATCTACTCTAGAAAAGGTTACTAACCTTATAAATAAACATAGTTGATTAGTTTTTAAGATTATGTGCTCGTTTTTAATTAACGATTTGTAGAGGCGCTGTGGTCCGGAATTTATATTAAACATGCTACATAATATTAAGCAACAGCATGAAATATTATAGTCAAGATGGAAGGTATATTTTCAGTAACTGATACTGATGCCGTGTGATGCCGGCTAAGAATGCCGTGTGATGCCGGCTTGGAATAGCATCACCCCATTTCTTGCCCGTGGGTGTCGTAATAGGCGATGAAGGGACTCGAGGGTGTGTATTGCAATTTTAGGCGAGGGCTGACAACCTGCCTGTATGGCGATTCACATTTTTCCGAATGACCCTTAAATTTTTGTCAGACGTGGCGTAAAATGTCCGTTTTCTGCGGCCGTTTGCGCTCTGCCTGCCCCGCAGGGGATAAGGGGATAATATATATGTGTGTGTGATACTTATAGATACGTTTAATTGAAAATAACTAACC
The DNA here is from genome assembly GCA_027580185.1 of Tuta absoluta. Lineage (NCBI taxonomy): Eukaryota > Metazoa > Arthropoda > Insecta > Lepidoptera > Gelechiidae > Tuta > Tuta absoluta. The sequence continues at coordinate 27,529,653 of JAQAHW010000001.1, read as the reverse complement.
AGCATTAATATCCGCGACGGAAATTTTAGGCCCTGTTCTTCTGAAAATTTGGAGAAACAGCCAAGAAGACGGTTTTTTCGACATAGGAACTAGAAAAATACCGTTAATACGTTATTACGTTAATACCGTCATTCAGCCATATTTAGTTTAAAATTAATAGCGGTTACTTTGTTTTTTTTTTTTTTATTATAAATATTTTAACAAATCTAACTTTGTGTTAAATTGTGTAACTGATATCTGTTGTATTCTCGACAAAAAGATACATACTTTTCAAAATTTAATGGCTGTAATCTTGCCTGCGAGCTATTAAATGAAAATCACAATAATTATATTTACAAGTCGACTAGGTACTTAGAAACTTGCGGTAAAATCCAATGAGTTATCATCAAACTGGCTTTACAAAGATTACCCACTAATTACCTTACGCATCAAAAATTCAAGTCTTCGTCTCTTGGTTTTGTGCATAAAAGTTCTTTGTCTCAGAAAACATGATGACGCATAGAATCGACGAAAGACCCTTTCCTTCGAGACTATGCATGTCAATGACCGCTATTATGACCACTAAGCGTATCTGGATGAGCGAAAAACATTTGCATTTTATTGGAAATGCTGAAATTTGCATTACAAAAGAAGTTAATAGCAAGCTCCGAAAATTCAGCCTACTCAAAAAATATCTGCCTGTTGGTTGATTCCTTGCCTATAAGTATTACTTACATAGCTTTTAAAATGCGTTTGGTTCATTGGGATAATAGCTACAAATTAAGGTACTAAATGAATGTGAAAGGCTGAAACCATTTGTGCTTTAATTATAAAACATGGAGCCCATTGCGAGGCCGATTTACGGGATTTCAAACGATTTGTCGGCAATTTTGTATGAATACCTAGATGCTCAATAGAATAATGTTTAAATACTGAAAACTTTGGGTGCTAGGTAATAAACGGGGAACAACGGTTCAAAGAACCTATTTACTTACGGTCGCGTATTATTAGGTTAGTTTACTGAATATATTCTAACTGTACATTGGTAGTTTACTAAACAGATTGTTACTGGAAATCAGTCCATAGTGAGTTAAGTAAGATAGGGATGACGAGTTTATTAATCAACTTTTTAACAGTACAAACTTATCACAGCTTAGGTAAAAGTATAATCGGTTGTTTGTGTTGTGCTAGAAGCTATTTGGCAGGGCTATGAGTCTCATAACAAAAAACTATATTTTATTTTGATATGACACAGTATAATAAAAAATATTTTTTAGCAAAAGAAAAATACCAATACGGCCGCAAATAACTCTAATTTACAGCTTTAACAAACAATTATCATAAAATCCGTGCTCGCGACCACGGACGGTGCAACCTGTCCGAAGCGTTGCGGTTGGTAGGCAGGTAATTAATTTTTTACATATACAGCCACAATAGTCCACTTCTAGACATGGGCCTCCCCCTGTTATGACTGGCGGGCGGCAGTACCAGATGGTACAATATATTGCTTTCACAGGGAACGCTGCTGCCCATTCCTTGGATCAATTTATTCCTCAGTCGCCTTTTACCACATGTTGTATTGTGCTGATTCTACTCTAAACCGGCATCACAAGGCAAATTAAGTAAATAGAAACACTCAATGCGACTTATATAAAAAAGTATTAGTACTTTTTAGTACTAAAGTATGTAATAGTAGGTAGGTATAATACCTTATTAATATACAGGGTGTAAGGAACAGTTCTTTCTCAGCTCTCCGTATGTTGGTTAATTTTTTTTTTCTGTCTACAAAGGCCACCCCCTAGGCCTCCACTATAGACCATGAAACTAAACAACTTCCCCTAAGAATATATGTCAGAAAACGACAAAAATAATTCGACCTCCTATACAAAATCACAATCAGAAAACACCTTTCACTATGGGAAGTAAAAAATAATTGACGTTTCCTGAAATATATTCTAAGGGCAAGTTTTACAGTGAAGCATGCAATGCAAAGCATGACCTATAAATGCATCCTATCGGTAATAGGAGGGCCCCTTACACTCTGTATACCTAGAGGGAATCATGCTAGTAAAAGTAAAAATTTAAATCAGTTAAACAAACATTTTTTTATAGATAAATTCTGATTGATCGCTTTTTCACAGCCCTAACTTAGTTCACTACAGGCCCGTACGACTAGTTACTAGCGGCGCGTCGCGAAATAAGGCCAATCATTGGTGATCATCAGATTACCAGACCTGCTGGCCGCTGTGTTGCCGCGTTCACAAACACAATTACTGACTGTAAAGTCGCGACAAAAAGCTGAACATACATGGCAAGACACACTTTTGAAAAACTGCGAACATTATTCGGAACTCTTAAGCGATTATGGCGAGGATGGCGCGCGGGCAAGGTTTATTAACAAGTTTTATGTAGACAACTACAGCATTATAATTCTGAAAAAAAAATAGATGTTATTGTTGAGGATCTACCAGATACAAATTACTATTAGATGCACAACTTGACAAACTGTACTTGATATAAAATAAAATAAAAAGTAGGTAATCCTGCTGCCACGTGAAATACGTCATTACAATTCACTTGAGACCTTCAAAACGAAGGTACACACAGACCAAAAAACTCCGCGCGCACCTGACAGCACATGACATTTTGGTGATCTGTGGCACACCAACATTACCTATCAAAGTTAGATAACAAGTTAGTTTATCGTCTTAAAGTAGATGATTTGTATTTTATGTTGTATCTTGTTAACTAATTAAATTTAACTTGGTACTTATTTAATATATGTATTAGACGGCGTTCGTTTGGTACACAACCATGTTAGGGGCCTACTACTACTAGTAGGCGGTTGAAAAACCCTGACACCAGGGTTTATCGGGTCGTTTGGATGACTCGGTGTTCCACATGAAAATATGAAGAAGAATTTATATTTGAATTTATTATATATTTGATTTTTATATAATTAAATGCGTGATTAAATGCTTATGTCTCCTTATTTATTACCCTTGCACCGTGTTCTGTTTTCTATCTTTATTGTGGAAATTTGAGCGCAAATAAGGCTGTTTCTGGCGCAGCGCGACGCGAATGTAACGTTCCAACTTTTCAGAACAGGGTCTGAATTATTGTATCAATTATTGCTTTATAACGGTGCCTCTACACTGCGTGCCGAACACTAGTGCTAGCTTTGCTTAGTGCATACATTCTCCAATACTACATGGTATCAAGAACGGAAGTTGATTATACAATAATTCATAGAAAGGGTACTTTTAGGGTCCGTCTTCTTTGTAAAGTACCTAAATAACTTATTTTATATGGTCTAGTGTTTAGAGCAAAATAACTGTCGACCATTATTACAGCTCACAGCCACTTTGCTAGTAGAAAATGATCGTCTAGAAAGGTTCTGCCGTCGTTATAAAAAACCCTTGATAAGGTTCCACCGTGACAGTACCACCTCATGTCGCATCTAAAATAGAACCCACCGTGCAACGTAACAGTCCGTAACATAGAAGAAGGTATGATCTTATTTATTTGCCCATTGAACATGATTTAGTTCTTAGGCCAGGGTCAAACATAATAATATCAGGAAACTACAAACTTTTGAAACGTGCTGGAAAAATCCGTCTGAAAGACTCATCGTAAAGCAGGATCTTTATATTGCGTCATAAATGTCTTGAGCCAATAAAACACGAGCTAACCAGAATCCGGTTATAGCTACTAAGATAGGTCAATAAAATAACAAAAACATTCAATCAGGATAGCTAGGTACAACACTGTGTACAAAAGCTTCGCTAGCCCCGCATTGGAAACACTTTAATTTAAATGAATCATTCTCAAATACAGCTTCAAAGATCATGATAGCTTAAATTCTAGATATTGAGTAATTTTAGTGCCATTCAAAAATTTTAATATACCTGGCGTTTGTACTTTAAATTTAATGAACTAGATTATAACCATCCAGTGCTTTCAGGCACCGCAGAAATATGTGCCCTCGTAACATTATGGCACTGTTTTATGAAATGCAATGTTTGAAAAATCGGCTTGTACTTTAATAAATAAGAGCCAATCCTTCAGTTCCTAAGTTCTAGATATCTACTCCTATCGTCCTCCGTAGCCTGCTGTTACATTCTATCTCCAAGCATTGTACAGTGTACTATCGCAGTGGTTGTTTATTAGTGGGTGTCCTGATTGTGGCAGTGTCAAATGAGCTGATTAACTAGACTTATGGGGTCGCCTGGGTTAAATCCGTCCACCAAGGATCCGTTACGCGGCACTTACATGGAAACTTAGACTTTCTTTTATCTTTATATTGGCTTAGTTTTCTGTATATTGACTGCACAATGAAATAATATATATAGTTACTTGCACCCCAGTTAAGTCTGTCTATCTTGTGCCTTCTGGTGAAAATTGACATCAGCATGAGCAGTAAAAGAAAATCTTAGATGACCACATATTGCATGTTTGCAAATTAGGCCAATTTACGCCAAAATTTGGTAGCGTTTTCTATTTACGTAAAAGTCATAAATGTGTAGGTAGTATTTGCAATCAACTATGAACTTTTATTTGTATTTTCCCTTTTGGTAACATTCTGTCAATCCGCCTGACGACGTCATGGGTCGTGAATTCAAAGGCGGTAACTAGAAGTGGTAATCTCTGTTAGATATAGAAACCCTATCCACAAATCCCCTATAATTAAGCTACTGACCCTTCAGGGACAAACCTACCTACTGCTGTACCCCTGTCCCGTTTTCATTGTAACGGATAGCTTTACAAGGTAAAATACTTAGTGACTGAAAATGAAAACTAAGTAGTAAGGACTGGTGATAATGATATAAGTAAGTACCTGAAAGGAATGACCTTCCCCGTGTGAAATAAAAATAGATCATATTTTTCACCTCTCTTGCTTGAAAGGAGATATCTTGCCGCGTTAAAATAGTGATTAGTTATGTGATTTGTATTTCGATCATTTTATTTTCACTATGTACATTTTTAAAAACGAATATTAATAGCGGCGGTGCGTTTTGAAAATTATATTAGTCAATTATTTATTTCTTTATTTATGCGTCTTTTTGATTTATTGATATTTAACATGCATAATTATTAAAAAACGTGTGTCATTTTTGAATACACATTAAAAAAATGGCGAGATCATCATTTCTTTTTCATATTCGAGTTGTCCTTTGTAAATTTTAGACTTATATTTGTAAAAAATTTAAAAGACTTCCTATCGAATATATAAGACTGTGATGAATATTTGACGCTTAGTGACGTAAATGTAGTAAGCTGCTGCCGAACCGAACTATGTTTTTATTACCCGAGTTAACTAAGGCCAAAGCCTATAGCATTATAGTAATTAGTTGGATGGCGTCTATAGAAAAATGCAATAATATCATTTTCTGAAACAGTGTTATTAGCTGTTTGCTGATGGCCTATTTTGTTATAATAAGAATATAATAATATTATTATAGCACCTAGCTGCATTAATGCCCTATACGAGCTAAAACTAATTTTATTGTGTCAGAGGTGAAAAGATGTGTGTACCACCTGAGAGCAAATTCATTTACATCTTGTGCTTCGAATTTTGATTGAGCTCAGGATACTACGTTTAGTCTTCTTTGCTGCCCCGGGATTCAAAATTACCACTCGAAGCAAAAATAAACTTAGCATTCTTGTTGTACAAATAAATTTATATTAGCTTTTATGCATGAAATTATCAATTTTAGCTAATACTCACTTATTATAAAGTCCATCCATTAGCAGAATATTTTAGTAAAGATTTTATTGCTCACACCTATTTTACTACTTGTATTACTCAATTTTTATATTTTTTATGCCACAATGTTTTTCGTTGGTGTAACAGGTATATCTCACTGCACCTTTCATTATTTTGTCTCCATTAAAATCATTCGTCGCTAGACTAAACCAAATTTTCCCATACCCACTTGCATATTTTCTTGCTTTTTAACTTTTCGTTCAACAATTTGTAGGTATTTATAAATCCACTCAGCCCATTCTAAAACGAGATTTTCGATACTTATAGAAGTGTATGAATAAATTACCTTTCAGTTGGCCCTGTGCCAAGAACAGTCACCTATTTTTGTTAGGCTTTCTTGCTTGCTTTTCGTATTGGGTATTGGGTCGATTTAACGTGGGGTTTTTCGCATTTGCCACGCAGAGGCATCTCATTCATAAGAAATGTCATTGGAAAAACAAACGATAGGAAAGGTCTTTAAAACTTAAAGCGCGATATTTACGTTGTCGCAAACCCGCGTTTAATCCGCATTATATTGATAAGGTCCTTTATGTTGCAAGTGTACCGATAGAAAAGCTTCGCAAAAATACAAGACTGAAATGTTAGCGATTAATATTTTTAGAAAACTTGTAAAATGTTATACCACGGGCAGGATATGAAACAGCGACTTTCACCATTATTAGTTGCGACGTCTGTTCCATCTGGGCTACCGCGGCTCATCCCTTGCCCGCCTTGAATTTTGCAATAGTATCTTAATGCCGATAACACGTGGCACGGCTCCATTTACCAGGTTAGTTTTTGCAGGTTTAAATTATGCCCGCGGTAAAAAAAAATGCAAGTTAACATTTTTATACCTAACACGGAAAGTGTTTTAAAATTTGGTTTTCGATTAATATATTCTTTGATTTTAACTTCAGGAACGAGACTATATTTCAATAAAGTTTCAACCATACAAAAATAACAATTAAAGCAATACTTGTGGCTTACAATAATTTTACGATATGAAAGTGTAAGTACATGCAAATTCAACTGAACGTTTCCTTTCAAGCAAAAATTGATCAAAATTAAAAAACAAATTGCTTACACGCTAAGTGACTCGATAGAATCGCACTATCAGCATGTGATAAGTGAATAATTACAATAATACTTTTATTTTTAATCCTTGGTAAAAAACGTTCAGCTTCAAATTTCATAGAAAAAATACTTTTCTAAATTTATATGATATTTTAATTTTATACACTAGTTTCAAGAGACATACTTTTTATAAACATACTTCATTAGAAGCGGATGCAGGGCACTCAACGACTACTTGTACGAGCATTTCACGCGTGGCAAAATTAGAGGTCAGCTCAGTACAGTGAACGAGTGTACAAATGAACGAGTAATGGGTCCCCCAGCGTTAAGCACCGTGGCCGACCGACGTCCCCAAATTTGGGTCCTTAACTAACTGCTCCCCGAGGCACCATTTCATTATGAATCTTTAGGATATTGCCCGGGGGTACTTTACTGTGCTATAGGATTTAGACGTAAATTACAGGTGATTAGAATAAGGATTGCACTAAACTCAAATAAACATTTTCCTTCCGTGATTCTTAGTTATTACCGTTGCATTCTTGAAACTAAAGAAATCTCACAAGAAATCTACAGCTGCCACAGACTTTTAACAACTATTTCGAATGGTGACCCAAATATGGCAGTGCTTAGAATAGCATCACCCCATTTCTTTCCCGTGGGTGTCGACTCGTGGGTGTGTATTGCTAATTTAGGCGATGGGCTGACAACCTGTCACTATGGTGGTACACAATATTCCAAATGTTTGTCAAACGTGGCGTAAATGTCCGTTTATTAAAGCCATTTATCATATGGCAATATGATATATTACAATCACGCCTATATCCCTTACGGCGTAGGCAGAGCGTTTACTTTTCAACTTTTCAAAGAGAACGGTACTTATTGTGGAGAAGTACCAACGTAAGCTTTAGGTAGATAGCTACCTATTATTCTAGAGAATTCAGCTTTAAAAACGTATTGCCATTTCTTCAAGCTTAGCTTTAGGCAAACTGTGAAACGAAAGTGGTTTCACTAAACTGAACTTTTTAGCGCGAGTTAAAGCTTTTAAAAGTACTCTTACATAAGACGTGAGCTCAGGTTAAATCACCCACCCTGTGTAAACCAGACTTAAGCGGTGGCAAAGCGAAGTAACAAAACGAGAAGAGTAGGTTAGGTATCAACGTAAAACCGGCAGACCTACAGAATATGAAAAAATTAAACGCCATTTGTGTTTCAGGTTTTACTTCCTTCGAGGTTTTTAATTTGGTGCGTCTTAGGCCAAAGCTAAGAATTTTTACCTTGGTTTTAGAGTAAGTAAATGAAATATAACTATACAACAGGTTTTGTTCATTATGATATCTTATTTTATTTCATTGAATCAAAGTAAAAAACCCAAATGATTTATTTTATTTTATTTGATTGGTACCCAATTTTAGAAATTAATTATTTTTCATTGTATGGGCAGTTTATTGACGTTACTGATTCCAGCTGCACATTTTTCACGCTTTTTATGTCCCATTTAGGTATGTGTTTATAGAACATTTTGAATTAGCAAAATCAAAAATACGGAAAGTAACCTCAAAGCTACAAAAACAGCCCGCTATATCTCAAAAACAAAACTATTCTTAGAAGAAGATAAGCAAAATTTTGTTAATAAGCCCAAAGTCTAAAGATTCGTTATGTCTAATAATTCCGTGCTTAGACCCGATATAACATTATTTTTGTTACTAACAAAGTTGTTACTGAGTTTGCTTTCCTAAATTCATGATCTAAATCTATATTTTTGTTTTATGGGGTTGGTACTTTTTGCCATAGCGTAATTTTTCTGCTCATTTTTAAATTAAGGTTGTAAAAATTTAATTTAGCGGTGGAATAAAGTTGGCCTTCAAATTGAAGCAGCTTATCTGGTATGCACAAAGATGTTGAGGTAGTTCTAAATGATTGCGGCTTTTTGATAATGAATAAATAACGCAAAACAGGCAAATTGTTATAAAGAAATGAATATAAGTTTTTTATAACTGTAGCACTCAGTGGTCAAGTTGCTAGCGACTTGCTTGATCCGAGGCATTGTGCTAGGTCAGATTTCCATTCATAACCTCCAAGTCGATAACGTTTCAAATGTCTTTATAATTATAACAGGAGAAATTGTTTGGTAGGTATAAAGTATCTGTTGGTATGGCCTGTTTGTTGATTTGATATTAACAAATCAGTAAACGATTGCCGGCTTAGAATAGCATCACCCCATTTCCTTCCCGCGGGAGTCGTAAGAAGCGACCAAGAGACTCGAGGGTGTGTATTGCAATTTTGGGCAATGGGCTGACAACCTGTCACTATGGCGATACACAATTTTCCGAATGACCCATTTGTCAGACGTGGCGTAAATGCCCGTTTTTTGCGACCGTTTACGCTCTGCCTACCCCGCAAGGGCGTAGGCGTCATAGGCGTGATGTGTGTGTGTGTGTAAACCAGTTATTTTTTAACAGTTCAAGAGATAAAAACAACATCCTTGGAATATGAAGAAATGCTATAAAATTTGACTTAGTTTGTCGCTTGATCTAACCCATGTTACCCAGGTTCATAGTTCGGTGTCCGAGCGTAATTAACAGTGGTAACCAAGCGTCCACTGCTAAGTACCAATTACTTGGTATGTTACAATTTGATTACAGAATTCCTAACTAATACCTACTCCAGATTTTCCAATAATCTGGAGGTGAAATTGTGCTTCCGGAGAGTAGGTACGTGGTCAAGCGTCGTCTGTTACAATCGGTGACTTGATTATTTATAATAACGTATACTTAGTTAAATAACTGCTTACATACATAGTTACAAGCTTAAAAGCGATTGTGAGCTCGCCATGCAGTCTTCTGTAAATGTAAAGCTAAGAGCGCTGATTAAAAAGTTGTATGTTTTTCTTGTTTTATAAAATGGCAATGCATCAAAGTAACGGCAGTTCATACGCATCATGAACAAGGTCACATTATGGAGGGAACAACCAAGGCCCATTTAGAAGAACACGTATTCCTTTGTTTCTTGCGGGGTAGGCAGACCGTTAACGGCTATAAAATACGGTCGCTATCACGTCTGATTGACTGTTGAGGGCTGTTTCAGAATCGTGTCTTACTATAGCGACAGGTTGTCGCCTAAAATTGTAATACACATTGAACCATTCAGTTCCTTCTATCGACACCTGCGGGAAAGAAGTGAGATAATGCTATTGGAAGCCCGCATCACCCGGCAGTTTTAGAATGAACATCTTTGTAAACTAATCCGAAGAAACGTTACCAAGAGTATCTGCCAATGGGCCATCTTTTAAAAAGATTCATTGGGAACTTAATTCTAGTCATTTACTTAGGATAATGATTACACAAGATACAAATACACTATGAGCATGTTGATTATTTTTGATATCTATTTTTAACATGCGCCCTGATGGTATACACCCTGAACGTGTTTTCGGTAACTTACTCTTTTTAACTATATAATATAATCTGCTTTAAAATCTACAAAACCGCAAGCGTGCTTTTAGTTCCATCCGAGAGCTTTGCCGTTTATAGTGTTCCGGAGCATAGAGCTTACAATGCAACTACTGCAGGGAACCGATTGGTTTGCTTAGCCTATGCTCAGCTTGAGCTTCGTCTGGGCTAAGTTCTACATTGTTGGCTGTTGGATGAGTACGGCATACCACCTACTTATGAAGAAGAAAGTTACTAGATACTACTTTACTTACTTACTTACCTAGCCCGCATCATCCCACTACTGGGTAAAGGCCAAAGATACTACCTGCAGTTGAAGAAACGTTAGCGCCCGCCGGGATTTGAACACGGTCCCGGGTTCGGGGCGCTAACACTTTATTTATTACTTTTTATAAATGCATACACGTGTTAACCTCGTCTGATACAAGTATTTACGTAATCACACTTGTAAGTGTAGGTTTGCTGCAGGAACTGTTTATGTTTATCTATCCAGATACGATACGAGAATTCCGTAAAACAGGGTACATCGAGATGGCTGGGTGAAAAGAAACAAAACTAGTTATGTGATTTACTACTAAAATTTCATAAAATTAATATTTCCCCAATATTTTTTGTTGTTGTATAAACTAGAATATTTTACATTGGAAGAATAAGCTTTTGATACAATTAATTGGTAGTAAAGTACAATAACCAGTACTGTCCCTATTCACCCGGCCATTCCAATGCCCCCAAGTTTTACCGGTATCTGTCAGGGGTTCAAAAGGAATTCCACAAATTTTATTTCAGAATCTCCTACACAACAAAATAAATGTAGAGACAACTTACTTATCGCCATGGGCCACTAATTGGCCCAGCAATCTTGCTTGGATATCGCAGCGTTTAATTTACTTCAAACGCGGCCTTTCCGTATTTAATCTTAGTCGGCCTTTATAGATGCCTCTTGGGAAGACTTGGTGTAGGTAGAACTATTTTGATCGACACTATACAAAGACACTCACATTAACTAGCATAGATATATAGATTGTTAACTCCTACATTATTCTTCTATTCATATGAAATCGCGTTGAAGATGTTGTTATGAGACGGTTAGAATTTAATGAAATATTCACGTAGTGGCATTGTTTTGTCATTGTCTATTGTTCAGCATGCAGGCAGAAAACATAAAGACAGTGAAGAAAGCCCAACGATTATTCATTGAAAAGTCGAAAAACCTAGTCTATTTGAAGTAAAGCTCAAGCTCAGGATCTTCAAACGGAAAAATAATATTATAGAATCCGGTTCTGCGTCTTTCAATGCAGGAATCAGAATAATTTTTACCTTTAAGCATCATTGTCAGCGTTTAAAAGAAGAATGTTTATACAGGGTTTGAGGGACAACTCTCCGAATACTGATAGGGTGCATTCGGACCATGTAATTGAACAACTTTACAACATATTTCAGGAAACGTCATAATATTTTTGGACCTCCCATACTAAATGCAGTCAGCTGATCTTGATTTTGTATGGCAGATCGAATATTTTTTGTCGTTTCTTGACATATGTTCCTAAGAGAAAGTTGTTCAGTTTCATGATATGTACCCTATAAGTATGGAAGGCTGTCCCTTACACCCTGTATACATTTTATACGGCTTCACTAAGTTTATTTTGAGTAGATAAGACCTCTCTAACCTGTATTGCTCTCTCAGAGGTGTGCAGCGTTCTTATTCTGTTGTCATTAGGTACTGGATCTCACCTTTTCTACTCCGCTCGTAAAAGCACACATGTGTGCTTGAAGAACAATACAAATCTATTGTTGCAAAATTCGACCTGAGCGAAGTGGTTAAGTATGTAATTTGCACATGATATAATTACCAACAAAATGAAGACCACACACTAAGTATTTTATACTCAAGATTTTACAAAAAACAGTGCAATACTACAGTGTAACATTACTCACCCCACCATAACGTACTCGTATACGTTACAGATGCGTTAAAAATACGCAGCAATGGACGTCAAGTGTGATCCCCGCCCAAATCGAGTAGCCCCAGCCACCAACATTGTGACGTCATGACTACTCCTTCACAATTTCGGTGGTCAGCAGAATATGCCTAAAAATAACATTATATATAACATAGTAGAATTTTCAGAGACCGGTTGAACGAACCTCGTAATTTACAGACTTTTTGATGATTGGACAATTGATAAAGGGACCTGCAGGACGGACGGACGGACGAACAGACGGACGGATAAACGGGTGGACGAACGGACTGACAACAAAGTGATCCTATAAGGGTTCCGCCTTTTTCTTTTGAGGGCACGGATCCCTTAAAAGATGCAGTTCTAAGTAATTTCTCGATTTACAGCGGAAGAACAATACCTATTGTTTCTTTTGTACACAATATCGTGGTATCAGTATTGAATCTTAATGTTTTCATTAATCTTAAATAAGCTTTAGTTTTATTTTTAAATATTAGGTTTCATATAAAATTCTTGAATATTTTTAACACGTTTTTTTTTCCTATAAATTTATTTATTAAACTGCAAAACTGATGTGACCAGTGAATAGACCACTATCGTTTACCAAACTTGACTTCGTACCTCAAACTCCGACCTCAGACATCGTGTCCCCTGCCGCGGGCTACCGTGTGGTTAAGAGGCTATAAGAGTTCGGTTTTGCTCTAATTTAGATTGGAGCAATCACTTTGGACGATGCGCAATAAATAGGACTTACGCTCCCTACGGTTTCTAGGGTGTCACTGGGATGTCATGTCAATTTATATATTATACTACAAAAAAAAAACGGGCATGGCAGAGCTAGAATAACGGCCCGATAAGTTGTTTTCACCATGTCTGTCTATAGTTGACGGCAAAATATTTCTATTGGTTTTGAACAGAAGGACAGGCGATAATCCTAACGCTTATGTTGTTGAGTACACTCCAATACCCGTAGTATGAGAGTTTACTAAAGGAGCTGCGTGCAATATACCTTTTTGTTTCAACATTGTCGTGGGTGCACAACTTGAGCATAATGAACTGTATTCGACACCCTGTAATAAAGGTTAGATGATGTATTAACTGCACTCTATTTATTACGTCGCCACGTTGTCGTCCGTTGCACTCGCGTCGCGTCGCGCGTCGGGCGGGTCATGCCTCGCGCAGTGCAATTTGCAGCCAGTCGAGTCTCATCGTTGACTAGCTTTCTTAGTGAAGATTACTAAAATATACCTACATGCTTATAGGCCCTGGTTCGCCTAACAAGTTTGTCCCTTTCATTCGCGCTGCTCCAGAGAGAAATCAGACAATAATTTTGCGCTTAAATTTTCACGTGATTTTACGGTTTTTCCGACATAGAAACAAGAGAAATACCGTTACAATGTCTAATTTAGGTATTAGTACTAAAAAAGTATGTATCTAAATTATATCATTTTTAATTACTGTTAAACTGTAGACATAATATGGAAAAACTGATTCAAATAGAGGTTAAATTAGTTTTTTTATTTCTATCGAGTAAAGTTTGTCAAATCGTGTAAATGATAGGTATTATGTTATCTATGATATCCTTGACAATGAGATTTATTATTGTCAGAATTTTTTGGCTGTAATTGTCTAAATAAGACTGGTTTCTCTCTATATCCTCGCCTTAATCACTAAGACGGTCTTCACACGTGCCATTACCATTAATTAAACGAAGAAGCCGCACGATGTTGCGGTATTTTACCGGTCCGGTGGTAAATTTATATGATACCGTACATTGCGGAAAATGACAGCCCCTTTTGAAAAAGCAAGGGAGAATAATTTGACCCATGCGTTGATATCATGGTAACTTTATCAATGCAGTGTACCTAGGTATAGGTAGTTATTTTACATTTGAATGCCTGTCACTCGGGAAAGTCGACAAATGATTTTTTGAACGACTGATATAAATAAAACGATAGAGAATGTATATAATTTTTAATATGATAAAATCGATAGTTTATTAATAAAGTTGAATTGTTAGTTCCCGCTAAACTGTACTTCCTCCCTATGATGGCTTCGGGCGCCCGCCGCGATAAGGATAGGAAAGGAAGGGGGAGAGAGGGACGTGGGGGGGACGCAAGCGCATCTTTGCTCCGGATATTACGTGCACCATCTGCAAATGCGCTTATTAGATTGTGTTCTCCTCCTCGATAGAAATACTAAAACTGTTTGTGCGAGTCCAATTTGGCTTTTATTTTAAAATAAATATCTACATCACAGTCAAGTTAGGCTATTTATTGAGTCGATAAATAATCAGTATGTTTCAAAATTTAATCGTAGGTGAGTAACTACCGAAGTAAAATATCCATGGGCCAATCAACTTTTTCACTTTTGTGTTTCCAAAAAAACATCATGTTACTACCAGTTCGCGTAATGATTTTCAGCGTGCTAATTCAATAAATTAAACCGCCAAACCAAGCGACTCATCTCACTCAGCCCACGTAAAATAATAAGAGCGTCAGAGGGAGGAAGGGACGCAGGCACAATTAATAAAAGCCCATATAAATTACGAATATCTCCTGCGCCAGGCGGACAGATAAATAAATTACCAAAAAAATGGCCTTCCCTTCCCATCCTGAGTTGTAACAACTTGTTAAACTTTGTAACTGAATTGAGGTTGTTATTTAAGAGTTTCCAAGTTTTCATATTTATCAATGTGTTCCCTTCGAAATATGAGTTTGGATATAGATAGGTATTATATCACGCATACGCAAGAGCCAAATTAACTTGATTAATTTCGTAGAAAAAGGAGATTCTTATATCAGCTGGGGATAAGGCTACAGATTAAAGGTATTCACAGATCATGATATACGTATTTACTTCATATGAGAGAAATACTTAATGTATTATAAGTATTTCATTTATAAATTAATTATTTCATATTTTATAATGGCCGTGTGATGCCGGTTTAGAATAGCATCACCCTATTTCTTACCCATGGGTGTCGTAAGAGGCGACTAAGGGATTTGAGGGTTATGTGTATTGCAATTTTAGGCGATGGGCTGACAACCTGTCACTATAGTGATACACAGTTGACTGATTGACCCTCAAACTTTTGTCAGACGTGGTGTTAATATCCGTTTTACGGACTTTAGCGCTCTGCCTACCCCGTAAGGGATATAGGCGTGATCTATGTATGTATGTATGTATATTTTATAATTTACTGTTGGAAAAACAGTGTCTGAAATTAGAACTCCCGTGAATGATTCTCATTAAAAAACACGTATAGTTAATAAGAACCTAATATACCACAATTTATTTTAATAATTCAAACCTTTTCGGTATCTTAAATTTTAATGCTAGTTGTATGCCTATTATTATTCTTTGTATTTTAGAAGGAATAATTATATCACATCAAGTTTAGTTTTTGTGAAAACTGAAACCTGTGAAGTAGCCAGCTCATGGCTATAACTTAGATCAAACATAAAAACTAACAATAAGTGCTGGGCAATTGGTTTACTATTGGAAAAACTTTATCAATTTAGTTTATGAGTATTGTGCGCGGTTGGCAGAACAAAAGAGCTTGACTCCGGAGCTGGCATGCCGCGTGCCAGAACTTTATTGCGCCCCCATACAAAAGCAAGCTTTATGCTCGACTAGACCTTGGGTGCTTGTTGGAGAATTTATACGTTATTTAAAAAATACAAAGCGGTTTATTCAAGTGCCAGCAAGATGGCACTGAGATGTTCAATATGTAACGATTTTTTCACGCGTACTTCTATAACACAATATTTCTAAGAATTAAGTAGCCTTATACAGTGAGTAACTAAAAGGGTATAACAAGCTGAATGGAGTCCAAAATCCTCATGAAACTGAACAACTTACCCAATGTAACATCGACCGAAATATAAAAACAAACAATTGAGCCTTCCATAAAAAATTTGTCGATCGGATGATTAATTTACCTACTATATGAGGTCCATTTTATTGATATTTCAAACTACGAGTGTATTCCATGGGCTAAGTTGTTTAGTTTCATGAGTACTATGACCTCTTTTTGGCCTGTAATACTCTATGAATATCTTAAAGCTCATCAGTCATTAAATTTTACAGCATTTCCGTGGCTTTTCCTCTGTCAAACAAACGGTTCTAAATAAATATACTTTTCTCATACGAGGTTCTTCAGTACCACCAATAGTGTAAAAGCCACAATGCGTTTCGGTTCGTATTTTGGAGGTGTTTTGACATCGCATGTTTTATTATCTCAGTTTAGCTCTACGAGCGTAGCATTGTTCTACGAAAACGCTACTCACGAGCTACGGATATGCGTTTTGATCCGTGTACGGATTTTGTATTTAGTTACTTTTATTTAAACAAAAGGTTCTCGAGTTGACAAATGGTTGAAGTCAATGAGATATTAAAATCACTGAGATCTTATTTCCTAGAAAATTTAGGTTTGTTTGGGTTTTACGACAGTTATTCAATTCTTATCTAACCCGGTATCATCACATGGCTCATAAATATTCCTGCTTGTGTTTTCCGGTAACTATAATAACACCAAAGCTAATTACGGTATGTGCGATAAAACCGCGCTCGCTCGTGCGTGGTGTTATAAGTTGATTATATGACGTGTATTTTCTTAACATTATTTCATACATTTTCTAGATAACTTTCTAGGGAACTGCCGTAAAGTGACGTGAAAACGAGTTAGGTTTACCCGAATTTATTCTTAATTTGTTTATATTAAAAATATGATTCAATTAACAGGATGTGGGGAAATCTACTAATTGCTAAGATATAAATATATGATTATCTGTTTTTACTGACGTAGCATGTCGGTGGCGATTTTTCGCCCAATAATTATAGGAACTTTGTATTATTATTATTCGCCGTTACACTTTACAGATAAAATTTTTTATAATACAATTTTATTATCAATTTTAAGAAAATAATTTACTGTTTCTGTATGATTTCCAAGGTATCAAAGGTACATGATTTGACTAGCGTTTCCGGCCGAGGTTTCGATGTTTACGGAACACTGAATCAACGAACAACCTGGCAATTTTTCGTAGGTTTTTCGTGTTTTCAAATACATAGGTACTTTATAATTTTACCTCCTATAAACTTTTGAAACGAATCACATTAAAAAATCATGAATTTCCATACAATATATATTTTTTTCTTTTTGAGGAAATTCAATTAAAAAACTCTGAATAGCGTATTAAATAACTTTAGCTCTTAGTTTTATTCCAAAATATAAAAGAAATCGCCACAAAGGTCCATAATTTTCATACAAACTGTTGTCCTCCCCTTGCCCCTCTAAAACTTAAAAATCAAAAATCCATAAAACAAGTGTTGAGCTACTTTAGCTTCACAATCTGATCACCAATTAAGGGCGTCTTAGTGTGAAAAATGTCGAATCGACCTATTTTTGGTTGAGTTTTAAAGCATCATATATTATTTTATTTGAACCAGAAAAAATATATGTTGTTGTTAATGAACAGTTCTTGATTATTTAATGGACAAAAACACGATATCTATAACTTTTCTCGATCATAAAAAAATGCAAAGATACGTAAGTTTATGACAATTTTTCAAGTATTACTCAAAGATTATTAACACTAAAAAAAATTAAAATATGCCAAAATGTAGGAAATTACAAGATGTAAATAAAATAATGGATAGATTTTTTAAATTGTTTTTTGTGATTTTTTGAAACCCCATTATTCCCATTATATAACCAAACGACGCGCGCGCTGCGCTTCAGACGCCCGCCGGGCATCATCGGAGCAGGACCCATGCCAATTTATCGACCGCGGCGTTCCGCAACCTGCTTTTTTCATCTTGTCGCGTAATATTAATAAGATATGAATTTTCTGACATCAAATGTGTTGGCTAGAAGAGATCTCTTCTTAAGAGATAAGCTCGCCTTTGCTACTAAGTTTTAAATAAGTGTTGTATATTTTTGACTGTAAATATTTTGTGAATGTGTAAATATTTCGTTAATTTATTGTAAATAAACGTGTACATAGTCTGTAAATAAGTAAAAATGGGAAATAAAAATAAATACAAGAGGGTACCTATATGTCAAAAGCGAAAAGACCGGCAAACAATATCGTAAGTATCTGAACATAATTCTAACCAATTTTTGACCTACCAAAGTAACTACCAACTATGAAGTAAGTATGTATAGGTATAAATTTTAGTGAATAGGTAAGTAGACAAAGAAATTGTATAGCTGATCTGGGTAACTAAACCAGAAGCAGTTTTAGGTTTAACAACAACAGACAGTAAAATTAAATAGTATTGCAACCACAGTATCTAACATTGTACCAACCATTTGATCTAGTGTCATTTTATTTATTATGTAGTTCATAAGCTGTTGCCATATTAAAAGTAAACATCATAATACATACATAGTAGAAATGAAACCAGTGGTGCAACCACAGTTCAAATCATACGAAGAGAATGTACGATTTTACATAATGTAATTTTATTATTTATTAGTGAGCCATGCTATAAGTAATTATCAAGTACATACACAGTAAAACAAAATCAGTAGTGCAACCACTGAATTTGTTTGTAATGTAATAGTATATTTAATTAGACGGTAAATATTGTACCGATAACCTTGGACTTCTAATCCTTGCAGTGCTTCAATACTAAGAGACAAAGGTATTAGACATGCAAACAAATTACTAGGTACTGAAAAGTAAATATAATTTAGTGAAACAGAAAAGATAAGCCTGTTCAAGATTAGTGTACTTTTGATAAAAACGTTCCAGGACTTCAAGCCGTCATGACGATGACCAACTTTCTCTGCAAGTTCTGGAGTCACATACATCTCCAAAACAACATAGTCAAACATATCGCAAACTGCGAGGTTGTCCAATCCTACGTTTATCTGGGAGCGCTGATTTCCAACAACGGCGGTTGCATAGACGAGGTAAAAAGACGTATGGCGATAACTAGATCCACTATGAGCAAGCTTCATAAGGTTTGGAAAATCGCAATATCACGAAAGCCACCAAAACACGACTCGTGAGAGCACTCATATTCCCCGTGTTCCTCTATGCTGCAGAGACGTGGACTTTGCGGGAAATTGAAAAGAAGAAGATAGACGCACTGGAAATGTGGTGCTGGAGGCGAATGCTTAGAATATCATCGATAGAATTCCCCACCAATGACTCCATTCTCAAGGAACTCGGCCTCTCCTCCATCGTGCAAGCTCGCATCCTTACATTCTTTGGACACGTCGCCCGACGCGGGGACATATCTATCGAGCGGCTCGTGGTCCAAGGGAAGGTCGAGGGTGCGCGCCCTCGAGGAAGATCAGACGGACCAAATTAAAGCTGCTACATAAGAAGGTTCCGTGACGGAGTGCACCAGAAAAGCAGTCATCCGTGAGGAATGGCGACGGATTGTAAAGCGTGCCACCAACCCGGATTGACGACCACGTCCGCTCTGTTAAGAGTGTATTGATGAAGAAGAAGACATCTCCACGCCAATCAACTCTCCAGTCTAATGAGTAAGTTACGAAAATTAAATGTTTTATTGTTCAGCTAATAAACAGTTGTTTTTTAATATGACTTTGAAAGCATTAATGATATTTGTCATATTTATATATAGATTTTCACTTACTTATACATACATTTTTACTGTAGTTCTATACAGCAGCCTCACCATGTAGCTATTACCTCCCAAGCAGAAAAGGCAAGATAGAAATACGTAATTTTATAAACAAAAAGTGGAAATGACGATTCTTAATGTTATTTAAATACTGCTCTGTGTGAATATTGATGTTTCAAACATGTTTCAGAGCTTCAAGCATTTGTGATGATCAACCCTTATTGCAAGTTATGGACTCCCATACATTTCCACTTCAATAAACTTCTAAATCTCATAAGTAAGTAACGAAAATTCATTCATTAGCCTATTACAGTCCACTGCTTGACGTAGGCTTCCCCCTCGGTATGCCATAAGGCACGATCTCCCGTTTTCGCCAGTCAGTCGTTACCAGCCGTCTTTTTAAGTCATCGGTCCATCTGGATTCTGGCCGGAGGACGTCTAACGTTACGCTTGCCAAGGAAAGGCCCACTCCCACTTCAGCTTGCTACACTTCCAGAAAATGTCCGTCACTGGTCTTTTTTGCGGATAAGGTAGGTGATGACTGGTAGGACACATTGATCGAACACCATGGTCTTGAGGCATTGTGGCAAAGATGATTCTAGGATATGACGCAGCTTCCCAAATGCCGCCCAGCCCAGCTGCACTCTTCTGGTGCTTTCAACCTCAAAGTTGTCTCTACCCAACTGCAACGTTTGCCCAAAGTACACATACTTCAACAACTTTAAAGGCTACACCTTCGACGGAGACTGGCTTGGGGATGATTTGTTGAGTGAATTTGACTTTTGTTTTGTCCGAGTTCATCCCGAGTCTGTTACTTCTCGAGGCTGCCTTAAGACATGGATAGCATTTTTGCACACACTCTTCACACACACTATATATAAAATGAGTACGGATAGTAAGGATTATTTGTCATTGTCCTTCGATTTTCATTGTTTCGATGATTATAAGTAACTAATGAAAAATTTCAGATGTACCGACGGTGATGATATTGAGGTGGATATCTCCCGCTAGTAGAAGCGGAAACCAAGGAAGACGAATTTCAAACTGTTACGGGACGCCATATTTTAAATGAATTACAGGACAAAGCTCATCATAATGAGTTATTCAACTGCACATTACATAATACTAACATTATTTAAATTTATATTTAAATAATACTTATTACTATTATTAATTAGTATATAATTCAATAATTAAAAATTAATAATATAAAAACACATCTTCAATGTTTAATTTTATCAATCCTACAATTGTACCAACATATTTTTCCTAAGTAAATTACGTAAACAATAAAATTATTATCTATATCTTGGGGAGTTATTGACCTACTGCCATAGTTTTGTATACTGTAACGCGTGCGCTCGCTGTGGAAGCTGCGCTTGCCGCCCGGTCCGCACCGCAGGGTCAAGTGAGTTCACCGCAGACTAGCTCGCGCGATCTTTTCTACGCGACGGGCGGAAGGCCGTAAATGCCTACTTTTCAGCACTAAGCTGCCCTTAAAAAAAATAGATCACAGCAAAGACTACGAATTACCATACAATTCAATTCAATTCAATTCAATTCATTTATTTCTATTAATCACAAACATTATCAACAGGTATTAACCTAAAACGATAATGGACATATTACACAATAAATAAATCACAAACAACACATGTACAATTTGGCATGTCAATAAAAAATGTCTTATGAAATAATTTAACATAATAAATTTGTCACTAATAAATTCTAAAATCGTAATTACCTAAAACAACACTAATAAATTGAATTTAGTAAATCAACAACAACTAATCTGTCAAATAACTTATTATACTTTAATATTTAGTTTTACTTAAACACTCTATCACAGCTTTATTGAATTCGGGTATAGTACAATGAAATAAGTCAACCTGTTCGCCAGTAAGGTTGAGAATGCGCAGCGCCACTGTGATCGGTGCGTATTTGAGAACGTTAGTCCTGCTTCGTGGAAGTACAAATGTATGTTGTCGAGGTGCTCTTCGTAAACGACTATTGGGTACATAAATATTAATTGCTCCCAACAAAATACTATTTTCAAGCATTCCCCTTATTACTTTAAACACGTATGTGGCTAGAGCTACATTTCTTCTCAATTCTAGTTTATTGTAGCCTATCATACCGAGGAGAAAGAGAGTAGGGTAAATTATTGGATAAGATGGATATACTCCAAACTGCTTCTTATACATACACCTCAAAAATTTATTTTGAATTTTTTCCATCATAGAAATGTATTTTTCTTCATGGGGGCTCCATATAATAGAACAACTCTCTAATTGACTTCTGACTAAAGCATTATATAGGGATTTTATGGCTAGATTGTTATTAATATCCCGTGTTTGTCGCAATACGAATCCCAAATTTCTATACGCTTTTTTGCATATTTGAGTTATATGATCTCGAAAAGTCAAATCCTCTGTCATTTGAATTCCCAGGTCCCGCACCGACTTTACTTTAGCCAGCTCCTTTCCATCGACATTATAGTTAAACTGGCAAGGTTGCTGAGCTCGCGTGTAAGACATCAGATTACATTTAGAAACGTTAAACTGTAATTTGTTTTCTTGACTCCATTTCACAACTCTATCTATATTATCTTGTAAACGCTCACAATCAGCAATATCCTTAACCGACGTATACAATTTGAGATCATCTGCAAATAGCAAGCAACCGACCCCCTGTACTACATCAGGTAAGTCGTTTATCATCATTAAAAATTCAAGTGGCCCTAGGTTACTACCCTGACTTACCCCCGTATTCGTCAGATACGTGTCCGAAATATATCCCCTATACTCTACATACTGTTTTCGACCAAATAAATAGCTAGCAAAAAAACTAAGTAAAGAATTTGTGAATCCAAATTTGGCAAATTTCTCTAAGAGGATATCGTTATCTACTGTATCAAATGCTTTCTTGATATCAAAATATGCTACATCTATCTGACCTCCGATACGAGAATCTAAGCTGTGCGTCGCATATTGTGTGAAAGTAAGCAGATTAGTATGAGTTCCACGACATGGGCGGAATCCGTGCTGGTGATCAGAGAGCTGCGAGTTTATTTGTTTAAATATCTTTCTATAAAGTATAGACTCAAACACTTTTGCAAATGTTGAAGGTATAGCTATCGGCCTGTAATTTGATATCTCAGTAGTAGAGCCACTTTTTGGAACCGGAGTTACTTTTGTGACTTTCCAGCACTCGGGATATTCTTCGGCTGCTAAGCATAAGTTGAATAAGTGCAGCAATGGTTCAGCTAAGGCAGATGAGCAGTCCTTAACGATATATGGTGGCACCTCATCTGGTCCAGCGGATTTTTTCGGTTTCAAACTTCTTAGAGCAGACAAAACCTCAGCCAACGTAAGACTGGGCACGTGTACAAACTTAGCGTTCGATCCGGCTGCAGCAGCTGCTAATTTAGCATTTAAGCGGGGAGGATCAGTACCATATACTGACCCAAAATACTGTGCAAATGCACTCGCGCATTCATGATCGCCCAAGAGTGTACCGCCCTTCGTTATACAAGGCTGACCTCGTTTCTCTTTTTTATTGCTAACAAAACTCCAAAAAAAACTCGGATTCGTTATAAACTCGCATGCAAGCCGTGCCTTGTAATCTTCATAAGCTAAGAAAATTTTACGTTTTGCTCGGGCTCTATAATAAGAATATACGTTGTAATCATACGTAGAGTTACTTTTTTTATATGATATATGCCACTCAATTTTCTTCTGTATATCGCCGACTATTTCTTTTGTGTACCATTCAGGATAAGAGCTCTTTGAAGGACCTCGTCGCGGTCGTTTCCGGGGAGTGCTTGCCTCAATTAATTTATTAAAACATTTGTAAAACAACTCTACTGCTTCTTGGTCATTTTTAATACTATACAGAAAACTCCAGTCGTAGGAACCCAGAGATGTGTACAAGGATAGGAAGTCGCACTTATAGAAGTCCCATTTTTGCTTACAGTTTAATGTGTCATGTTTTGTCGTAATAGGGGGAGCAGTGGCTTGGGTTGCTAAACATTTGACATGTAATGGAGGATGTTGTTTGTCAATAGGCACCAAACACTCACACTCTTCGCTAACGGATATTTTATAGTTGGACACGTTTGATAGAACGACGTCCAAAATACGGCTCTTACAGTTTGTTATTTCATTGTACTGGGAAAATTCACAATAGGTTAACATATATTCAAAATAAAATTGTATATCTTGTGTGGCTGAGTATAAATTTAAGTCACCTATAACTAATACATTCTTATACTTAATACACAGTCCTTCGATTATATTAAACAATTGAAAATATTCACTATTGCTACTTTGTGGTGGAATATATACCACACAACATGTAAATAATCTCTTGTGATATTTTAAGACATGTGCAGTGCACATACTACTTCAAAAGAATTACCATTAGTATTGGGAATATCAGATAGAGATTGAATATGTAACGCTGGACTCGCAATAAGCATCGCTCCACCAAGTTTTCGTCCATCAGTTCGATCGCAGCGCATTACACTATAACCGCGTGGAACAAGTTCACCATCATGAATTGACTCGTTCAGACCACTTTCTGTAATTGCCCAAAGATCCGCCGATGAAGTACTTATACTCTCATGAAAAATAGATATTTTTGAGCGAAGTCCTCTCGTATTCTGATAATATATATTTACATTGAATTTACTTACTCTACTTGCAGTATGCTCCTTATTACTATTATTTACGAAAAAATGTGCTCTCTGTTTGGGTGTAAACGTTTTTAGGGTGTAAGTTCAGTGCTTGACGGTACATTTTATTTTTATGACTGATCGAAATAATATCCAGTACCAATGATCGGCATGTATTCAATTTATCTAACCTTTTATTAATATACATCGAGGGAACTAGTTTTGAATAATGGATACTATTCAAATTGAACTCTATTACTTGTATCATTTCATTTAACTTTAGTTCATTTAAATGGTCGTTATTATAAATTTTTCCTATTATAATATTGGTATTGGCCCACTCTTTTTCACAACAGTATAATGCTGATTGGAATTTAATAGCATTTTTGTCGTGTGAACCAGCCAATACGATTATATAGTCATTCTTAGTAAAACTCTTACACAACGGACTACAGCCTACAATTATTTCAGCTAAGGGTGCATATGGTTTCAATATGGATCTCACTTCAAACCTCTCCCCAAGGAGCTTTTCAAGTGTATCACGATAACCTCTACCAGACTCATCTGCTAGTAATAGTACCTTACTCCTGTATTGTTGATCTTCATGGTGGTGAGGTGCGCCCACTTTTGGTGATTCATTTTTACCGACATTGCTCGATGGAGAAAGTAGAGTAGAATCAGTGCTAGAGTTAGACCTGCTAGAGTCATCCGGTCTGCTATTAAATGTAATTCCAGCTTGTTTTTGGTGGTATGATGATTCAGCTTGGGCCTGATTTGAGCTTGAATTCGGCATCGTTTTGCTAAGTTGTTTTCGTTTTGCTTTAGTTATTTTGGGATTAGTTGTATTTGTGAGACACAGTCTTTTTAATAGTTCTAACTTTTTCCCACAGCTTGTCAATTCCGATTTTAGTTTATATTTTTCAGACAGCAGCGTCTCTATTTCAGTTTCAGCTGATGCAAGTTGCATCTCTAGGCTCTCTACTTTTTTAGCAAGTAGTTCAAGTTCGTTCGTCAAACAAACAAACAAACTTCTGACCCCTTTTTATACTTCATAGGGGAAAAAGAAATTGTAAATGCTGAAACACCTGTTTGATAATTTTTACCCCTTAGCCTCTTCGCTCAGGTCGAATTTTGCAACACTAGATTTGTATTATACTTCAAGGACACATGTAAAACTAATTCTTAAAAATATCGAATTTCAAAACTATTAACATTTTACCCCTCACAAATATTTTACCTGTTTTATTTTTTTTCTGTCATTGAATCCCAAATTTTGAAACAGATTCCTTCAAATACCACGAATTTTACTGCAAAAGTAATACTCCTCGAATTATTTTTTAGTTTTATCTGTACTTAAAAAAAAATTCCTCACTGACTGGCTCATTCATCAATAAACAGCCTAAACGACTAATGCTAGAAACATTAAATTTGAGCAGTAGGTTTATTTGACTATACAAACATCCGCTAAGATTTTTTTTAAAGAATTGTAGCTCGTTATTGGTAATTAGACTTCTTCTCTTTAAATTTAAGTGGAGTAATTCCAAGTTTCCCTTTCTCTGCTACTGTATTGACCTCCTGATACGACACGACATTGACTTTTTCCTTTATCTGGGTAAAGTAGTCTCTCCAGTACCTCTGCCTCTCTTTCCTTGTACTTTGCATCCAATAATGTTCTTTATAAAGTTGTCGTATCGTAGCAAGTGGCCAATCATATTCCCTCTACTATTTTCTATGGTCTTCAGGAGACAGGAGTAATTATGGAAAAGTCAGGTAATTAGACTAAGAAGTGAAAATTAAAAAATCACGTGTTTTAGTATTTGCAAATTTATACTCCTAAGAGAGTTAAAAGGGGTTAAATAAGTACGAAACTCGTAGTCTTTGATGTAATCTGTTGCGAAGCTAAAAAGTAAAAATTTTGTTTATGAATTTTAATGTTTAGCCCCCAAAGAGGTAAATAGTTTGTATAACAATCTTTAATAAGATCTGTTTCAGGGATTTTGATTTTTACCCCTTAGGAATAAAAAAACGTTTGTATGAAAATAATATTTATTAGGATTAAACTAAGGAGCTAAAATTATCAAATACGCGAAAAAATATGATTAAAAGGAAATAAATAGTTTGTATGGAAATTTGGGTTTGGGTTTTAAATATGTGATCTGATGATCTGATCTGTTTCAAAAATCTTTTTATAAGGTTATCGAAATAAAATAATAAAGTACGTATTTGAAAGATTTTTGTAGAGTTGATCGTTGACTCAGTGTCAAAAAAAAATGCACGCTTGAAGCCGCGGTCGGAAACGTCAGTAGCAAAAGAAACCTACTGCCCAAATATCATGTTTCTAGCAGTTTAGGCTGTGAGTTGATGAATGAGTCAGTCAGTCTGTGAGGACATTGTTTTTTTTTTAAGTGTTTTCTCTACTGCTGCAAAACTGACGTAAAACATAGATAAACTAAATATAAGCAGACGCAAGAAACTGTTCATTTGTACCCATATAAACCATATTTTGTCCGTTCGGAATTATTATGGCGAGAATTTTGTCATAAACTCTATCACAATGTTTGATGATGGCATTCGATCTACACATATAATAAAACAGTAAAACCAGTTTGTCTGTACATTGAACAAATTTATAAAGAACTTATCGTCGGTGAAGTTAAAATAGGTTTTACGTCAAATTTAAGAACAATTTTCTGTGATTCTTATAAACGGAAAAAAATTAACTATTAAGTATGAAAAGTAAAACAATAATAGACCTTATACGATTTGGACCGGAGTAGATGAGTGTTTTCGCGCGGGAGTAAAAAGCTCTTAGTTAAGGCGGTAGATACTCACTTTTATCGTAAACAATACGTGCAAAACACAGTAAGTATTATATTACGTGATCTTGATCAAGTGGCGGCGGCGGGGCCCCGACCGCGTCCTGACCGCATCTCGACCGCACGCGAGCGGCAACCGCACGTGCCGAACTATTCGCATAATTTTCCGAGCGCAATAACATTTTGTTACTCGATCCTTTTTAATGTAGTATGACGTATTAATTTAATTACTACATTAATTAGAGCACGCTGTATACAGGGTTATTTTTTATTCACCCCGGAAATTTTACAGGGTGATTCTACTCATGATTCTGAACAACTTTTATTATGGGTTCACCTGCGAAATCACGAAAAAAAACCAGCTGTTCCATACATTTTGTTCGAGTAGGTATGAACTTTTCTATGGAGCAGCTGTTTTTTTTTCGAGATTTCGCAGGTGACCCCATAATAAAAGTTGTTCAGAATCATGAGTAGAATCACCGTGTAAAATTTCCGGGGTGAATAAAAAATAACCCTGTATTTAACATGACTTTTCATTATTTATTTATTTGGTAGGTAATTATTAATCTGGGCTGTTAGAGTCACATGTGGGCTTACGTGGGTTCTGCTCCAATCCTACTGCTCCATTCCCATGTTATAAGTATACAAATATAGCAAGGCGTTGCTCTTTGACTATTTGGGATATATACCTAATATCTTGTTTCTAAGGGATATAAAAATGTGTGTATTATGAAAACACAATGACGTGTTAATACATTTGCATGTACAAATATTCACATTTTTTTTAAATCATTCGCAAAATGGTATCCATATAAAGTAAAACGTCTATTTTTCTCTTGACTTTTCAATTTCAGGCATGATAATACCCGAGATATCATGCCGGGATATTGTCCTCTTTAATCCGGGCATTCTGTATTCACCGCGGGGCGCGCGAACAACGTGCCATTTCTTCAGCACCGTTTAGATACACATTCTAGCCCCACTCGCCTTAAATCCACTGTGGACAAAGCACACAGACGATAACATGTATTTTGTAAACTATTTGTTACATTAGGATAATTCTATGTGGGTTAGGTTAGGTACGCATGCAGAGTTGTAAATATAATTCATCAGATTTTTTTCGTGACTTGATTTAATACATTCACACATCACGCCCCCATCCTTTGCGGGGTAGACAGAGTGTAAATGACCGAAAGAGGATCGTTATCGCCACGTCTGACAAATAGGGTCATTTAAAAAACTGTGTATATTCATATTTGGGACAGGGATTTAATGCTATCCAAAAGTAACTTAATTTCTTGTCAGTTCCATTATCTTGTCAAATTGTTTTCTTATTAGGGTTTCGTAGTCTTCTACAAACATTTGGCTTTTTGTTAACTCTGGCTGGTTGTCCGTCTGGACCTTGTTAATTTTAATCTAGTGACATAAAATGTGCTACAGAAATATAAAAACACGTCTTCTTCGTCGAGTCGATGGCTCCAGTAAAATTTTCCGTGACCAATATTTGGCAACTGAAATGCCCCTGGGGCTCGCATCTTCCAAACTCTGATGATAATTTAATAGGCACGAACATACCCATACCATTCCGACAAGTATTTATATTTTTTTAATTTTTATTTATTATTGAACGATCATGTATTACTTATAATTAAGGTTTTTCCGACTTCACCATCTTCCACATATTAAACAAATAAGGCGCGTAAACCTACCTACATAGCATTAATAATATTATTTTTTTATCTTGGTAAGACTAACATGGCACGACGCAAAAACATGCAATTCAAATAATAAGATTCTTTTTTCTGGATCCTAATAATTAATCTTTTAGTTGTACCTACTGTCTAATCTTTGAACCTAAAATAAAAGCTGTGAGGGGTCGCTGTCTGTCAAATAAATCCAAAAATTAATTAGCCTCTATGAATGCAATGGAACTGAAAACAATGATTTGTCTATTTATATGTTTGTCTGCAGGTAGCAGGCAGGCTAATAACTGAAACAAGCTGACGGATTTCAATGAAAATTTTTGTAGTGTATGGCCAATAAGCCAACTTAACGGATAAGCTACATAACTTGGAAAAATGGTAATTCCCACGGGAAATACGAGTAAACGAATACTTTACCCAATAGGCTCCCAGCCAAACTTACGGAAATAGATAGATAGCAAAATGAGTTCAACATAATGGGTCGCTTTTGCTGGCACATACACATAGAGGATCAGAAGTTTTCAATGTGGAATACCAGGATTTCAGCCAAACTAAAAGAGATACAATAATTGCTCCAAAATAAAATTTCTGCAGCATGATGGGCTGCTTTAGCTACCAAATTGGCATAAAACCGGTGGATTACCTATCTGATGTGGAACACCAGGGGCTCAGATAAGATATACAACATATGAAAATGGCTATGAAAATAATGCTACAACATGATGGGCTGCTTCTGCTGGCCTATTATTTAAGGGACATGTAGTGTTAATAAGACCGTGACACTACTCGTGCACACACACTTATTCGTGCTGGCAGGTCATTGTCTAACAGGATAATTTTAATTTGTCAATATAGTACACAGCAACTGAGGCTTAACGTGCCCTGTGAAGTGTAAAACTTCAAAATACACATTGTTCTGTTTAGGTAAATATAACAAAAATCAACCTTTTTGATTCGATTAAAAAGTACATTAATCAGTAAATATTGTTTGCTTTGATAGCCGTACGACTAGCTAATGAGGTGTCCTGAAAGACAAATGGCATTGCACTCGCCTTACTGTAGGAATCTTTTATTAGACAGGAACATTGTCATGATTAATGTGGGCGAGGGTGGCGGCGGCGGTGAGGCCTCGCGATCCGATGATAAGGGCCCGAGCGACACCATTAAAGATGAAATACCATTGCCTCGGCTATCGAAACTTCAAGTTAGGAACACCAAAGATCTACCAATCATTGGGTCTTTTGAAATATATCAAGTTAGATTGGTGTTACATCGATCGGTAAACCTGCACTAGTCTACTGTCGCAAGTTATCGATAATTTAATTTAATTCGGGTTCTTTATGTGATATCAATAATGGTCTAAAACAGATTTATAAAATTGTGTATTATTGCAGTTAGTGCTCCTTAACTGTGCGCTAGCAATGAAATATAAATAAAATGGGCCCAAAAAACATCCATAATTTTCGTTAAAGCGAAAATTGGCAATAATTTCTAGTCTAGAAAAAATGGCACAACACTACAAAAATCTGTGCATAGGTATTTCATTTGGTCACAGCGTTTGTTTCTAATATCTTAGGTATTTTTTCTATGTACCGGAAAGCTGGTAAAGTTTCACAAGACATTCCTTCCAAAGGTTGAATCTGAAATGGATGATAAAAGAAAAAAAACGCTATGCAATAGTTTAAAATTATATAAATAATAATAAAACTAAATTTAAAGTCAGCATTTATTACTAGGACTTCAAACTAACTCTAGTTACAAATATAATAACGTCGTGCTCGCTCAAAAAGCAACAATAAAGGATAAGTTACCACTTACCATGTTTGTAAGTACTTGGCATATTTGTATACAGTAAGTGATTTGATAATGGAATATGCCCAAGTAATTCCGCTTTGCCGACCTTTTATTTGATTACTGCAATGCAATCTCATCAACATTTCCCCGGGCAGCAAAATTGGGACAAGCACAATTTCGGCCCCTCCTTTTGCACGATCATGGAATACAGCACTGAACTGAATACAGGAAATTCAAAAAGCTCAAACTGAGAAATACATCATGACATGACCACAGAATAAATAATAGCACTAGACATGACTCACTAACAAGTATAAAGCATACCATTCAAGAATCGACCCACCATAGAAAGAACATTTGGAATTCAGGCGGCGGGCTAAATATCTTAGCTGACATTTACTTTGCAGTTGCCTTGGAAAGAATAGCAGGTGGTTCAATATATATTTTTTCGTCTTCAGTCACAATGGAAGACATTTTAGCCCACTTATTTCAACATGGCGCTGAAAAGTGGATACGTGCGTTATTTACCCGTACCATCTGAACAACTTCGAAATATGAAGGCAACCTGATACTTGAAAAAAATAAAAAACGACTTCAGAGTGTAAAAAACTCAGCATCAAGTATCTTAAACATTTTTCGTCAAAACTTGTGACGGCTTGGAAATCATACAATACCTAAACGAAATAGAACAGATTACAATTGGTCACGTTGCTTTTGAGATAGGTTGGCGAAGCCAAACATAACAACAGACATAGATTATGAACAAACATGCTTGCATACTGTAATAAACATTTAAATTATGCACATTTTTCAGATACTATTACAAAAATCTTAAAAGATAAGCTTCCTTGGTGGTAGGGGTGAGTACCTACCTAAGTGTTACGGTATTACAGATGCTCTATTATATCAGGAACAAAATGGTAATTGAATGGTTTGTTGAGTAAAGCACAGCTGTAGCAGTGTAAAAATAATCCATCTACATGTTTAGTTTTATTACGTTTGCATCTTCCTACATTTTACTGGCGACATATCGTCGATCGACAGACTTTTGTATTCAAAGTAATATTTTTCGGCATATTACGACCTACGTTGTCAGGTTTCATGAACCGTTTCGTCTCGTAAAAGATATAGAGCGCAGTAATTTTTCCTTGTATTTCTTACTGCTAAGTGAATCCTAAGATTTTTATGCAGTTCATTCCTTATTTGGATTTAAATCGCTAGTCATATTTTATTGTACTAAGTAAATGGGTAAATTATAGAAATATTTAGGTTTGCTATCGCAACATATCAGTATTATAAATCTACTTGTTATTTTTTATATCCTAACTACTAAGCCAAGTTTATATATTTCAGAGTTAGTTATATCTTCGAAAAAACATGTTCTTACACATAAAGTAAGTAGGTTCCTTCTTCCTATTTGGAAATGCTAATAAGGCATCACTCAGCACCCGGGTAATGTTAATGTACGTATCGTAACTCAATAAACATCCAATATCGGGGCAATAATAACTTTGCCGCGGAAAACGCACACTCCAAACTTGTATAATTCCGATTTTGACGTTCAAATTTCACGTATTGCTGTTTATTGTAAAAAAAAATGATTTCTTGTCCGGTCCATATTTGAGGGACAGATTAACCCGTGATTTCATCCTGCTATTTGCTCTTCCTTGGGAAAACCCCTGGACCTTATCCCGCCACAACTATTGTTTCCTCTCTATAAAGACTCACCGCTAATATTCAACCAGACTAAAGCCCATGTGCTTCTTTTCCCTACATGAGAGATGCCATCTATTATACTTATTTTTGAAAAATAGTTAGTGTAGTAGGTATAGTATTTTATTAATAACAAGCAGTTGCATACAAATAGCAAATGAAAATATGATGCACACAGTGAGATCAAAGGTGGATTGTTAGTAATCCCACTGAGCCGGTAATCCCTTTCCTTGCAAACCGTAACACAGAAGTTGAATACTTGGCGGCAGAAATAAGAGCAGTCGGTGGGTCGTGGTACTTCCCCCGGCGGGTTTGGTTTACACAAAACACACCACCTTTAGAACTCTTCTTTGTTCTCCCATTCGCATAGCGAGCAGCAAGCGCACCCACCACGGCACCCACCCATTTCTGATGACAACGTAAATTAATCGACCGAAATATCATCAAGACTTGCCTTATGCCAGTTGATGAGAGGTTGTAGACGACAGAAAAGGAACAAACGTTTTTTATTTCAGAAATAGGTTACGGATTGGTACCTAGGAGACAATCTACACTAATATAATAAAGAGGAAAGATTTGTTTTTTTGTTTTTTGTTTATTTGTATGTAATCGATAAACTCCGAAGATCCATCTAAACTATAGAAGATACGGTTGTTCAGCATGACGGGCCGCTTCTGCTGGACCATGGTCATCAAGGATCTGGAGTACCTGATGCAGACCACCAGCTTCCATCTAAACAAGAAGAGCTACGGTAATGACTTCAAATTAAAAGTTGTTTAGCATGACGGGCTGCTTTTGCTGGTACATGGTCATCGAGGGTCTGGAGTACCTAAAGCAGACCACCAGCATCCCATCTAAACTACAGGAGATAAAATATCGGCATCAAATTAAAAGTAGTTTAACATGACGGGCCGCTTTTGCTGGCACATGGTCCTGTTGAGTCACTTCTGCTGGAACGGAGTAAAGAAGTAAACTACTTTTTACTGCGGGCAAAGATCCAATTTCTGCGGGAAAACTGGTGAATAGCAGCGAGTGAAACCCCTGGGCGGGCCGCTAGTCATTCATAAAGTACCCAAGTTTTAGATTCTTGCTCCAGATTTATCACTCCTGAAAGGCTAAAAAAAT
Source organism: Tuta absoluta (assembly GCA_027580185.1). NCBI lineage: Eukaryota > Metazoa > Arthropoda > Insecta > Lepidoptera > Gelechiidae > Tuta > Tuta absoluta. The sequence goes on along the minus strand of JAQAHW010000001.1, from coordinate 27,496,013 downwards.
ATCTTTCAAAAGTTACTTGCTCAAGACTCGGAAATGATATAATTTAGAGAAAAAATATCTATTGCAAAGTGAAACCTTTTTAAACTTACTACGTGTTTCACTATATAAAAATATTTTATTTTAGTTTTAATGTTGATACTTTCATTTAATTTTGAAGATTTTTGGTCTTACTGAAACATGTATGTAGTAAAGCACATATTTTTTTCGGGAAGGAAGTGCAGGCCTGAAAATTGTAGTGAGGTTCAAAGCGTAAGATGTGTCAGTATCTATAGGATGCATACATATCCACTTTGACAATCGATCAGTCTAAACAGTACGAGTCCATACCCTCGATCAAATGTTTTAAATACTGTCCTTAACACGTCGATATCAATACTATTATCATATAACATAAATTCGAGAGTTTGTGTGTATAATTATTAACTCTTCACGCTCAAACGGCTTGACGGACTTGAATGAAATTTGGTATACGGGTAAGAGAATATCACTATAAATAATACACAGGGTATTTTTATCACATACCATTCCTATGGAGAAACCGTAGAGGAATTAATTTCAGTAAAGGTTAAGGATGTTCTTTTCAATATTTTAATCTAAATAATGAATAATAAATTAATATTCATTGTATTTGCCGTTTGGATGGCCTAAGATTGAGGTTTGCCTTCATAAGCTTCCCGTAGATATTTTTCTCTATCTACATGGTGTAAAAAAATTAGCTGAGAATATTTTAAGAGGTGAACCAGTACGTGAAACTGAACAACTTTCCCCAAGGAACATAGGTCGAAATATGAAAAAAAAATTGGCCCTCCCATACAAATTATCCCGGCCGGGTAACACACTAAGTATGGGAGGGTCAAATATTTTTTTCATATTTCGACCTATGTTCCTTGGGGAAAGTTGTTCAGTTTCACGTACTGGTTCACCCCTTAAAATATTCTCAGCTAATTTTTTTACACCTTATATAATTTTCAAGTTAAGAGCAAATACACATAAAAAAAGAGTTTTGGCCTTTCAGGCGTACTAACTCCTGGAGCAAGAGTCTTAAACTCGGGTACTTTTTGGGTGTTTGGCTCCTAACAACCCTAAACTTATATTTCTGAAATAAAAAGGGTTTGTCCTTTCCATGTCGTCTATACCAGATTTCAATCATTCATTGACCGGAATAACTTGTCAGTAAATCGAATGGCCGCGATCTACTACTGTCTCACGCAGACGCTGGTAGTAAGTAGGTAGTAATTTTTTCCTTCCTTCGAAAACTGCTTGTTTGCCTGAAAAAATCTTCATCACTTTCACAAAATCCTTCAAACTTACGTTCACATTACTATCTGCCACAAAAGAATAACGTGTTAGTTGTATAGCTACAAAGGAGTGATGTTAATCTAAAACACACAAAAGAGTAATATTTTTCCCGTCAGCAGTCATCGGTTTTTCTACACGCATATTTATTTCTTCTTCAATATAATGTCACGACATTGTTGTTGTTATTTAAAGTATTGTTGATACAATAAAGCTGTGAGTATTGTGTGCAACGTTTGTATTAACAAAGACGAGATCACGATGTAAAACGAGGTCATGACGAACCCTAAGTTGTTCGACTTTTTGGTTGTCATACTGGTTGCGGTTTTGATTCTGACTGTAGATAAAAGTAAACAAAAAGCGGGTTGTGTTTTTACGCGATCGGCAAGCATAAAAAAGATGAGTATAAGTTTATTTTAATAGTACTTAATGATTATTTTATCTTCTCTTTTCGTGTGGGACACCGAATCGTCCAACGACCCGATGAACCCTGGTGTCAGAGTTTTTCAACCGCCTACTACCACTAGCAGGCCTCTGACATGGTTGTGTTACGACCGCCGTCTTAGTTATTATAGGCAGCAACCGGGACCGACGGCTTAACGTGCCCTCCGAAGCACGGAACCATTTTTTTCGGACAATCAGGTGGTTCTCCCTGCAATGTCCTAACCAGACCGGGAACAAATTCACAAAGTGATAAACATCAACTTTGTGAGTGTCCCACCGAGAATCGAACCCGGAACCCTTGCGTCGCAGGCAGTCGCACTACCACTGCGCCACATCGGCCGTCGATTATTTTATAAAACCATATCAGTCATTCACGGATATAACAAATGAAAGTTAGTAAAAATAAACTCCAAAACCGTTTCATGCGCAAAGCTACCGGGGCGCCCTGGTACATGCGTAACGCCAACCTCCACATCGACTTAGGCCTCCCTACCATTAAAGCGTATACAAAAGAAGCGTCTCGTCGCTTCTTCGATAATGCTCCCCATCATAAAAACCCCTTGATAGTTGCCGCGTCCAACTACTTCCCTCATCCAACCTCGCGTTTTAAACACCGTCCGAGACACATCCTTACGGAAGAAGATGATGAAATCACAGTAGCCACTGCTGCAGCCATTGCGAGTAGATCACACTCCACAAGCTCCTCAAGCAACCGACGCCCCCGCCGGCGGGGGCGCGGAGGTCCCTCATTTGCTCCCTACTTTGGGAACTACCGGCACGTGCCGGGTAGATTCAGTCCAATACGTTCTTCCCAGAACAACTCGTAAGCCCAATCGATTGAGCTGGTTGTTTGAACAACCACAAGCTTTTCCGGGTGAGCTCCTGCTCCCCACCATACAGTCAGGTGTAGATTAACAGCCCCGGGGCTAAAAATCGTAGGGTCCACAACTAAAAAATAATAAAAAATAAAAAAATAAAAAACTTCTTTCGGCCACACGACATGACGATGAATTATTTTTTAATCACATGAATAAGTCCTACATACATACATATATCACTCCTCTATTCCTTGCAGGGTAGGCAGAGCGTAAACGGTCGCAAGAAAAGAACATTTATACCACGTCTCACAAACATTTAGGGTTCAATCGCTATATTGACAGGTTGCCTAAAATTGCAAAACACGTGCAACCTTTGAGTTTCTTAGTCACTCACCTCTTACGACATCTACGAGAATGAAATGGGGCAATGCTAATTCAAAGCTGACATCACTAGGAAAAGTCCTAAATAATTATCGTATTACTAAAAATATGCTAATAAGGTAGGAGCATACATGTAGACAAACATTACTTTATCAATTTCAGTCGAGAAAAACAAACTCTATACAATACTTATTGCATCATGTAAAGCTATTAATTATTACAAAAAAGTTAAGTTAAATGTCTAAGTCACTTATTGCATTATATTTTAGGCTGTACTTGTAGCCTTACCAAAAAATAAAAATAATACTAACTTACTGAGACTGACCACTTTTGACCTTACCACTAATACTATCTACTATCGACCAATAGTCCACATTTCTTTAACATTGCAAAGAAATGTTAAAAGAATTATGGGGGTTTTATTAAACGCAATAGACATTTAAACAAAAATTTTCATTTGTCTGTTTATCTGTATCTGTCTATAAGTATATTTGTGAATATACAAAAATACAAAACGGATTTGATTGTCATTTTCTGTGTAGCTACTAAGCTAACTTAACATACGTACTACTTTTTACCGCGGAAAAATTGCTAATGCCCACGGGAAAAGTGGGGCAATACTTTTGACCAAAGATACGGAAATAGCTACATTGCCAAACTGTAACATCTGAGATGTAAAAAATATGCTTTCACTTAACGGGGCTTAGCAGAGAATCACGAATATTTGTATGAAACAGAAAAAAATATAGCTTATTATTTAATAGACATTTAATGTAATACAGATATGAAATATGCAAATAAAATCACGTGGTAAAAAGAAAAAAATAGACAGTTTTGGAAAAAATATTTGATCCCGAATCGCATGCGTTGGCGACCGTGACTCTACAGCGCTATTCAAGCCATGTCTGATTGAGCAAAAATAAATGCCTGTTACTTCCACTGTATTTGGTTCATTTGTCACGTGGGTACATAAAATATCTTTAACTTGACCGGGCTAACTCGGACTTTGTCAAAGATCTATTATTTAGAATCCAGAGTCGTGGTCAAGCTGACGAGGGGAATGAAATATTGTTCTTGGTTCAATGAGTTCTATGGATGTGCTCAGGAACCGTTAGAGATTGAGCAAGCAAAATTATGGAAAAGAAAGTGACCAAAAGTTTCAGAAGTTTTACTAGCATCAACTATTGATACCATGAGGTTAAGCGGCTTGCCCCTCACAGAAACAATAAACAGAGAACTTCTGTTTTGGCAGGGTAACCAGCATTAATCAACGACGGGGGGTGCTTGCCTCCCTCACAATAGAAAGAAATGTGTACAACAGTTTTGGACGTGATACCAACCTCAACTAACTTTGCTTCGGTTTTGAGGGAGGCGCCCCTCTCACAGTCAAATAAAAGCAAGTATATCTTTAGGAACTGATATCAGCACCCAGGTTGAGGGTTTGAATCACAGAAAAAGAATAAAATATATCTGTTTCGGCAGGGTAACCAGCACCAACGTTCGACACGAGGGTTTGAGGGGGACATCTGCTTTAGAAATGATACTAGCATAATTTATTGATACTAGCATCATGGGATACTAGCATCATGGGTTGATGGGCTTGAACCCTTCACAGAAAAAAAATATTAAACAACATCTATTTTGGCAGTATGACCAGCACCAAGCCATCAATCAACGACACAAGAGGGTTTTAGGGGGGAAGCAGAAATCACAGAAAAAAAATGCTGTTTTGAAAGTGTTACCAGCATTATACTTCAACACGTGGGGAAGGAGCTTCACAGATAACTAACGGTCACAAAGAGGCGGTACTCCGGGGTTGCTCTAGGTTGTTTACATAAGCAATTATCCAACCTGGCGCATATTAGATCACCAACTATGAGTCTTATTGCGAAAAAAGAAGCAAAAACAACCAAAATGAAAAGGGCATTGTTATTCATATTATAGCTATTTGGTGTATATGAGATGAGGCATCTACACTAATATTATAAAGAGGAAAGATTTGATTGTTTGTTTGTTTGTTTGTTTGTTTGTTTGTTTGTTTGCATCGAATAGGCTCCGAAACTACTGGCCCGATTTTAAAAATTCTTTCACCATTAGAATCGTACATTATTCCTGATGAACATAGGCTATATTTTATACCAGAAAAAAATAGGGATCCGCGTGAAAATTTCGATAATGTAACCCAACGTGTGAAAAATTTACCAAAACAATATCTTATATCGCGTACGCTGAGGAAATTATTGACAATAGAGCAAAGTGATGTACTACAGTTTTATTGAAGACATCAATATCTATAATAATGTCCGCGATACCGTATGTCTAACTATTACAGTTAAGCCACAATAACCACTTTTTCGTTTAAAAATGTACAAATGTACCAAAAAAATATCTTATATCGGGTACGCTGTGGAAATTATTGACAATAGAGCAAAGTGATGTACTACAGTTTTATAAAGGACATCAATATCTATAATAATGTCCGCGATACCATATGTCTAACTTTTATAGTTATGCCACAATAACTACTTTTTCATTCAAAAATGTACAAACTACGCCACATTATTCGTACCAGTGTAATGATTACATTTAATCATTACTGTACTAAAGGGTGTAAGGGATAGCCCTCCGAATACTGATAGGGTACATGCAGACCATGAAACTGAACAACTCTCCCCTAGGAACATATTTCAGGAAACGTAAAAAAACTGACTTCCCATAGTGAATGCAGTCAGCTGATTGTGATTTTGTATGGAAGGTCATTTTTTTGGCGTTTCCTGACATATGTTTCTAGGGGAAAGTTGTCCAATTTTATGTTTCATGCACCCTATCAGTATTGTTTCATGCACACTGTCCCTTACTCGGTATAAAAAAAGACGACAAAAAACATTAAATAATGCATTAAAAAAATCTACACCAAAATAATACATACATACACATATCACGCCTATTATCCCTTGCGCGGTAGGCAGAGCGTAAACGGCCACGCCACGTCTGACATATGTTTGAGGGTCATTCGGAAAATTGTGTATCACCATAGTGACAGGTTGTCAGCCCATCGCCTAAAATTGCAATGCACACCCTCAAGTCCCTAAGTCGCCTCCTACGACTCCCACGGGAAAGAAATCGGGTGATGCTATTCTAAGCCGTCATCACACTTCACTATCATCATCACTACATAGTATAAAATAAAGTCGCTTCCCGTTTGGTGTCTCCTTATATCTTTAGAATTACCCAACGGATTTTGATGCGGTTTTTTTTATTAGATAGAGTAACTTGAGAGGAAGGTTTATAAGTATAATTTATTCCGGGAAATCGTCACATTCCCATGGGAAAACGGGTAGCCCAACTGGTAGGAAACTTATGACACCCTTTTGACACCTTTAAGGAGTAAAATTTCAAAAATGCTGAAACACGTATTTAATTATTTTAAGTTATGAGTGTTATCAGAAATTTTGAAACAGATCACATTTAAGATAAAAAACTTTCATACAAACTTTTAACCCCCTTTTCACCCATTTAAGGGCTAAAATTTCAAAAATGCTGAAACACGTGTTTAATTATTTTAAGTTATTAGTCTTATCACAAATTTTGAAACAGATCACATTCATTTCAAAAAACGAACTTTCATACAAAATTTTAACCCCATTTTGACCCTATTAGGGGTTATAAATTTCAAATATGCTGAAACACGTGTTTAATTATTTTAAGTCCTAAGTCTAATCACTAATTTTGAAACGGATCACACTTAGGTCAACGAACTTTCATACAAACTTTTAACCCCCTGTTCATCCCCTGGGGGATTTTAAAAAACGGAATTTTATCTTTATTAGTTGTTTCATTACATAAAAAACTTCAAGTCCAAGTTTTATCTCTCTAGCTTCAGTAGTTTAATATTTATACTATCACGAAAACTGAGAAAAGTAATATTTTAGTTCCATAATACAAACATAGATGTCGCTGTTAGTTTTCAACGCACTATCGTGATGTTTGTATTTGTTGTTATAGCAGCCACAGAAATACAACATCTGTAAAAATTTCAACTGTCTAGGTATAACGGTTCAGGAGGTACAGCTTCGTAACTGTAGGACGGACGGACGGACAAACAGACGGACAGCCGAGCCTCAGTAATAGGGTTTTCGTTATTACCCTGTGGGTACTGAACTCTAAAAAATATTTTGAGATAATAAATACCTAAGTGTATATAATTGTAGCTGTAGGTAAGGATAAAAAATATATAATAAAAAACCTCCAATGTGAAAAAAGGGTGTAAAATTTAAAGTGCATTTAAAATAATTGTCCAACCGTGCGAAGCCGGGACGGGCCGCTAGTTAAAAATATAAATGGACAAAATCCTTGATTTAAATCCACGTAACCTGAAATTGAATTAAATTACTCCGTGCGAACGAACTCGCGCAGCAGGTAATTTTGAACTAAAACTCTACAAACTTTGTATACGAGTAGGTACTAACTTTTAAATGCATTTATTAAACTAAGGAGCCGTTTTGTGCTAAGTAACGTGTTTTCTGATTCAACAGCAGAATTGGACTCACACGATTACTTGATAAAACGTACCTTTGGTTTTTCCGGTTTCCGGTTTTCTGGACATAAAAGTGGAGGCAGCAAGCAGCTCGCGGCTCCCGGTTCCCGGCGGGCTTGCTTCTATTGTGCACGATCGTTTCGACAGACATTAACTGGAATTTACGGCCACAGCCAATTTTAGACAGGATTTAAGTGCTGCCCTTAATGTGCTTGCCACAGATTTTCTGAATAAAGTGAGTTCAAAATGTGTACCTATGGTGATAATCGTTTGAATTCTCACAATTTATTTGTTCATGAAAATAATAAGCAAGCTATCAATTTCTTAGTCAGTTACAAAATGTTGTACTAATGAACAGTCTATGATATAGTTGAGCCAATATAAAAGTCTGATTTGACAGCTTTCATGTGATGTAGGTAATGCTAGGGCACAAAAAAACAAACATAAAAATGTTGGTAGTGATTTTATAAATTTGATATCTGTATATTATGTACTTATAAAAACAAATGTCCTTATTCACTAACGCGCTACCTGTTAGGAAGGTATTTTTAGAATTTCTACCCCTATAGAGGTAAAAAAAGGGTAAAACGTTTATATAAAAATTCGTGGTCTTTATGGCAATCTCTTTAAATTATCAAAAAAAATATAGGAATGAAAAAGGAACTAAAATATTTGTTTGGAAATCTGTGGTTTTTAAAGCAATCCGGTTTAGAATTAGTTATTAGACTGAGGAGTGACAATTATAATGCAAATGTTTTAGGTTTTACAAATTTTTGGCCCTTTAAGGGGGTAAAGTGGGGTTACAAGTTTGTGTGAAAGTTCGTAGTCTTTCATGTGATCTGTTTCAAAATTAGTGATAAGATCGTGAATACACGTTTAATGGATTTTAAATGTTTAATCCCCAAAGTAAAAAAGGAATACGCATTTGTATGAAAGTTATAGGCCTCTGCGGCAATTACTTTTAAATTTTAGGTTCAAGCTGAGGAGATAGTTACTTTATACGAGGTTCAGGGTTTTGTAAATTGTTTACCCCTAACCTAATATGTATGTTTAATGAATTCATCGTTTTTAATTTTTATTTATTTTTAAATCTTATTTAAAAGGTTTAAGCAAAATTCACGGGCAAGGGAAGTTTAGGGAAGGTATGAGCCGCGGTAGCCCTGATAGAAGAGGCGTCGCCACTAGTGATAGCGAAAGGTAGCAGGTTCATATCCTGCCATAGCTTAAACATTTGGTAAGTTTGTTGGGTTGTTCGTTGACTCGGTGTTCTGTATGAATGACGAATGCACGAGTAAAACCACGGCGGAAATGATAAGCTACGCTATGTTTAGTATAAAAAAAGAAATGAAAATAAGTTCATCCATAATACTTTGACATGCATGGTTGTATTTACTACAATAATTTATTACTTTTTTAGCGTTTATGTAGAAATGTTTGATACATCAGCCTATTACAGTCCACTGTTTCTACATGTAGGAATGTTGATTCTTAATTAAAGTTATTCCTATAGTCTTCAGCCCACTGTAAGGCTGTAACACTCATGTAAAATTCCATGCAAATATTTGTTTTAACTCTGTATCAAATATGCAGTTTTTAGTTACTAGGGGTTTGTTGTGAATAGCCACACTACAAAAAGTTCGACGAACGACGCGGTGGACCCTGGTGTCAGAGATTTTTCTACTGTCTACTTTTACAAGGAGGCCTCTGATATGGTTGTGTAACAACCACAGTCTATCCGGGTGCGATAGCTTAACGTAAGTAGTTCAGTAAGGACACAATTGATATCGCCTCATCTGCACCAATGGAAAGAAAACAAAGTGAGTGCCGCTTTTAACGTGTTGATACTAAACCCTGGGTTAAGTACCCAGAAAGTAGAAATAAGCATTTTGTTGAACTCAATACAACTGTAATAAGATTCAGGGCGTTATGAGTCTTTGTTTTTCGTGTTCTTTGGTACAATAACCCTCTAACAGTTGTACTCAAGTAAGCATAAAATAATTTTATATCCCCTACGCTGGGGGTTACAAATGACTCTATAAAATGTAATGGCAGCTCAGTTGTGACAAATGCTCAAAGATTTCAACGCACCCCGAGCCTGGAGCCCGGAATGCCGGTATTCTCACGCTGAGCTCATTTGCAAGATTTTCGGAATTTATTTTGAGTTGAACTACCTACTTCATTTATTAATATGTACGTTCTACGTAAATTTAATGTTTCTAGTTGTTCCTTTTAGTTCTGCATACGATGGTTCTGCTCGGAGTTAGTTGGAATCAGTAAAACTATTTTGAACTTCTGCTTTTATGGGTTTTCCATTTGTCGGTGGTGTACGGGTTGAATTCCAACAGAATGGGCTTGTCGCTTTGCCATCGGAGCTAAATTACACACCATTACCAACGGCGTGTATCATTGTTTTTAAGTACCTTCATGTAGATAGATCCTACGCAGACTTGGAATATTATTTTCAACGTTCCGCTCTTGTCTAACTGCGTAATATAGCGGTTATCAAAATATGGCCTATACTTAGTTCAAAAATATTATGTACACCCTCACATGGCATAATTTTGGATGGCTCGTTAAATTTTTCACTATTTCGTAAGGTACACACCTGTTTATTTTTGTTTGAATAGGCAAATAAGGTCATGTAAATCTGCACGACAGTTCAGATCTGTCTAATAAATACATGACTCGTTATATCTTTTCAAAACCTTGTTCTCTAAATTGTGTTTGCTTTTCCTCACCCAAAATGTTTCCTTTTAGTCCGATAATAGGTACCTTTCATAAAATGTATAGATTACAGCTAATAAACTAAAAAGTTATAAATATGATAAAAATCTAAAACCCTTCTTTACGAAGTTACATAATTTAATGTATCTATGTATGTATCTGTCCTGACTTCGTACATTATTTGTGTCAAGCATTGCTAAATGTTACTAACACACTATTGGCCAGATATATGGCCATCCTTGTTGCACAAGGTATTTAACGTTAGCTGCTGCAGTCGTCGAGAACAGTGGTGTGTCCGTATTCTAGGATGACGAGTTGCGGACTTTCGCGCTCGCGTCGTTTCGTTTTCTCTAATTTGCGTTCGCTTACTTAGTTTTGTCAATAAATGTGTATCAGTTTTTTATATATAAATATATGAGCATGTTGGCCTCCGAGAAAGGTATAATTTCCATTAAAGGTTACAAATAAAAACCTGCACATATTTATTTCTATAAAATAATATCTATTTTCTCTTATTTGTGTCATGTAATTGCGACACAGAAAACGTGACCAGAATATTTTACAAAATATGTCACGCTATCTATCAACATTGTTTACGAAAGGTTAATGCTTAATATCAGTACCTCATCTATATTTGTAATTAGAGAAATACAAAATCAATCAAGGTGTTTTTCTACCGGGGCAGTTCAGTTGCGCTATCTTCGCAACATGTGCTTTTATCTATCGTTATATGAAGCGCATCGTGGAGATTGCTTTCGCGAGAAGAACTAATCTAATCCGACATCTCACGGGACCACGGCCACTTGCTGACATTCTATGAACCTTTATTTTATCACTCACCGCCTGTAAAATCAGCCAGGGTCTATTTGGACTGGTCATTTTCGGTCCAGTTCATTTTCAACATTTTTCTATGTGTGAGGGTCAGCTAGTTATCTGCCAGCAGCGTCTAAGAAGTCTTATGTTAAACTCGGTTGTTGTAAGACTCAATCGTCAGAGGAGCACCCAAGACAGAGGCTTTCAATCTTGATAGGTACTTAGTTGCTAGGCAGCGAGTGAAGGTGCCCACGATTTTTAAAGCAGAGTAGTGAAATTAAAACAGCTGTATGCCATTTTGCTTGTGCTAGGCAGCTGCAGCAGTTTTGAGCAGTTTATTTTGCATCTAGAGACTATTTTTTGTCTAGCACAACTGGTATTATGCTCATGATAGGTTTGCAGACGATTTTTCTTTCTTTCTAACGTATAAAATACCTATAATGAATTACACCAAAGTACATCATGTTTTGCATCATCATCACCCTCATTTATCTACTGTAGGCCTGTTCTCTACAGAGCCAGTCTCGTCCAGTGAAATCTGATCAGCTTGACGATATCGAGCCTGGTGGTCTACCAGCTGAGTCAGATTTGTCCACTGATCATCTTAAGTCTTCTACCTACTTACATCTTTAACTCTTCCAGTTTCTATTACGGTAAAATTTCGACGTTCAGTACGCATATTTATTCTGACACCGACTTTCAGGAAGCTTCAGCAAATCTAAAATCATTTTGCTTGAAATGCCACCGATCCCGTTCACAGAGAACACGTTCAGACATAAGAATGAAATCATCCACGAGTCTCAAATGTCACGCCGCAACACATTATTTCGTTGATAGTGAATTATCTCTCATTGGGTTGCCTGCATGATATCTTCTAGTACGTTAGTGAATAATTTAGGAGTTCCCCGGTATTTAGACAAGGGGTCTGTGTCTCTGTGCATGCGCAGTAATATCGTCTAGGTCTTGTATAGAAGAGGATATCCACATAACAATGCGATGGAGAAAGATAACTGGGCTTGTTGTTTGACACTATTAAATATCTTCTCGAACGACAACGATGTGTGACGAGATAAACACAGAATTACGAGTTGGTGTACTCATTGCACTTCTAAATAAACTGTTTGACAGCAGAAATATGAATCAATAATTTTTCGAACATCCACTTCGTCTATAGTGATCGTAGGTAGGTCGTATCCTCTGATGGTCACTGCGGCTTTAGAATGGGAAATTTTCTAGAGATTTTCGAGTGTCATGTAGAGGGCGCTCAGCTTAATTGAAATAACGTTCCTTTACATGAAAATCTGTACCACTTTAACAAATATTATTTATTTTGTATTTATGGAATCGTTCGAATTTTCTTATAGATATTTTGTTTGTTTACGTGTATGACACTCAATATAATAGCAAGACGACAAGTTTATTTTGTAGCAAATCAAACTAAAAGAAATAAATTAGTAACGAACACAACGTGAAACGGAACCTGAGACAAAACTATGGCTGCCGCCAGCCATATTGGAACGTCAAATTTTCAGTTTAGCACAGTGCCCTCTGGTTTGACATTCAGACACCACCTTTGCCGAAAGAAGGCTTATGAACTATGTGGTTTATTTAAGATGGCTATTTGACAACTGCTTTAAGTTTTCACCCTGCTTTCGAGCATCGACAAAGTATCTGCGTTATTCTTATATAGTTAATTTGAATTTAAAGTTGCTTGTTGTATTTCATATTATGTTACAGATAACATGTTTGCTTTGGAAAAAGCTATGTAACTTTTATAATTTTAATAATTTATGTTCCGCTTAAAATTCATATTATGCTGGACGGTGATGCAAAAAACTATTATGACCCTCTTAACATAATTATATTTTCATATTTACTTTTTTATAAAACTGTAAAATAAAAAAGCGTGACACAATTAAGGTTTGGAATGCCTTGCCGCGGGAATGGCCGATTTAATAATGTATGATGGATGATAAAATCTGTGTTCGGTTTCAAAAGGTGGTTTTATGTGATGGTTAAAATGGGCAGTAAAATATGAGACAAAATGAATTAGACAAAAGCGTTTCACGAGATTGCATATTAGTTAGTTGACGATGAACATTAATCCTATTGGCGACGTTTTACTAGGACGAACATGTCTTAATCAATATTGTTGAAAAAAAACTAATATGATGCGGAAAACCTACCATTCCATGGGATTGATTGTTTTTTTCGGTACTTGCCGGTCTGGTTTTTTGATGAATGGAGTGTACGAAATGTTATGATAAAATCGGACAATTTCATGGGACACAGCACCGTATCAAATTGCGGCTGTCATGAATGAAAATACGGAACTGCACGCGATAACACACGCCGTTAAAAATTGCAGTCCCAAAATAAACACGATTGTAGGAAACAAACTGCGTACCTATTCTTTTGCACTTTTTAAACCACTCTTTTTCAACGTATTAACTGCTAAACCTATTTGTGTCAAGAATCGCATATGTTAATTCAATATAAAATTGAACCACAATATGAATGGACGATATTCTCCTCCCCCTCACATCACTCACCATTTAAATCCCGACATCGCACCATTTTACTCTCGAAAATCCTCGCTTTAAATATATTGTAACTACACTGTAATATAACCTTGTCAGAAATCTTATAACGAACTTGATACTTGGCATTTTCCTCGAGCAGGTAAAATTGTTGAGAAATTTCTGAAATACAGCTTTTATAGGTTCACCTATATAAGTACAAAGTAGAAAATAAATGGATATTTGGGTCAACTTTGTAATTTTTTTTTACATACTGTCAAAGCATAAAGTAAATTACTTTTCATCATTTACTGAAATCTTCTACGTCGCAATATTTTTTGCCTCCTAAAACAAGAATAAAAGTAAAAACAAGTCATTGTTCACAAGTTTGGGCCCGATAGGTCCGGTGCCAACCAAAAATACGACCCGAACGGAAGGACCGACATCTCAGCTTTCAGGAAACTCCGGTTGGTAAAATCAAACTTTATTACAATGTTTGGGACTCAATTGTTCAAAAGAAAGTTTTAGATCAATATTTGTCCAATGTGTTTGACCAGGGACTTTCAACTCTTTTATTTGCCTCCATATGCAGATTTTCGTAAAAATAATCTTTACCATCCATGGTATTAGCTTCTTAAGATGGAGGAATGCATAAGTATCTTCAAATAACTCAAACTATTTAATTTTACCTATCAAATAATCATATCATATCTATAACAGGAATCAGCCAATAAAATGCACGCTTAATAGGTACATACTTACTTACTTGTTCTAATTGTACTTTTGTACGGTCAACATATTTCTAAAAAGAAATCTCTACCAGTAGAACTAGGGTAGTATATTGTGAGGCAGATAACGTGCTCAAGTTCTAAAATAATTATTCATGCATTAGTAAGATGTTTGTTAGATTGCGTAGGAAATCAAACTTAAGTACACGATTTTATTCATGACTAACTAAACGTGAAACTGTACCTATAACGGACTGACGGATGCGTCTGTCAAACACTAAGGTCAAATCGCATGCGCTACAGTGTGCCCTGGTATAAATTTTTTCAATGGTCATACTCAATAATTATGTACAATTATTTTTAAACACATCTACTTGTTGGGTTTAAAATTTTTGCGCACTTGCTAAATTGCACCGCAGGGAGGATACTTATATCTTATTTAGATGGTGTCTAAACATTTAGTCCAGCTAAAGGTGCAAGCACGTCCGGTTTCCGGCTTCGACCTGGCAACCCTGGATAGATGGCGTCGTAAGTCAATAGTCCCTCAGCAATGCTCCGGATAAATTGGATCTGCGGAGTAAAAGCGAGTCAAGTGGGCTCGGGATCGTTTAGTAGCGGCCTCAGTGGGACGCGCCGACCGGATTACTTTCGTTTAAGACATTCTGATTACCATACGACAATATCGGCGTAGCCGATAGTACCAATGCCAGCAGCTACGCCGAGAGCCGTGTGTTCGATTCCCACAAGACACAAATTCTAGTTAAATCCAATTTCTGATATTTGTGTTAGATCTGGGTGTTTTCTGAGTATAATCTAATAATAAATTTGTAAACTAAAACGGTGCACAAAATGTATAATTGTAAAGTAGGTAAATAATTAACACATTCGTTTTGGTCTGGTCATAATAAAGAGGCTTTTGCGAATGTTCTGAAATTCTAAAACTTTTTAAGGGTTTATTAAATAGACATCAGATAAAAAAATTAAATAAGCACTTTATTTGCTTGTACCATAAAGTTTTCAAATTAAAAGCCAAGTAAGTACTTTTTAAAGTCAAACAGTAGGTATCTTTAGTAATTAAAATAACGCCTGTGAGATATTCTAAAAAAATACTGAATATCCCTAGTTTCCGAACTTCCCCAATGACATGAGAATTTGCCATATTCCAAAGGATGCTGACTCAAATTATTTTTATTTTACTTCTTCTTCTTCTTCAAATTTAAGAGTTAGCATACTCACCTGATTAATCATCTATGTAGTTCAATATAACCTACTTTATTATTTAGGACGCAAATGTGTGCTTTTATAAATTAAACTCGATCAATATACGCCGACGATGTTCGTAACCAGCGATGATCGACAAGCCAAGTAAAAATAACGGTTTCTGATCAAGTATTTTTTTAATACAAGTATCAAAATTACGCTACGTAGATCTCTGGAAGTCACAAAACTTACCAAAACAGTAAATAAATTAGAAGTCTACATCTGGAATATTAGCCTCTCTGAATTTGTTTAGGCCAATATTTTACGCTTGTCGAGTACTTATAAACTTTTAATTACCACTCATTTTCAATTATGTGCCCGAATCACCAATTTACTGACTTTATTTTTCAAGCTGAAATAAATAAAATTTTAGATGTCTGCTGTAAGCTGTAATTATTGTACGGAATGTTATTGCATCACTTAGGATAGATTCCACAGTTGCTACAGTTAGTTATGTTTAACTCTTATTAAATAATAATTATAATTTGTGCCGCTAATGGTTTTTGATAAATAAAATATGAAGATCCCACGCCACTTGACGGATGTTTTTTATACATTGTTCTTTTTTGTTCCGGCAGGAAGTGCAAAAACACTTATCTAAATTATAAATAAAGTTACGTCGTCAACGGGTCTGACTACACAGAATACGCAGATAAAAAAATAAAATTAACGATCTGTTATTTTAAAAGAGATAATTTGACATAATTTTGTCTTCTTTTTATCATTTTTGTACTGTAGGGTGAAATTTTAATTGAGACCTATACCAAAATTAAAAAAAAGTCGTGCTGGAAGTAAGGAACAACCTTTCCCAAGGAACATGGGTCAAGATATAAGAAATTACAGATTCACATAATTGGCAGGTCCAATTTCTTTTTCATATTTAGACTGATGTTTCTTGGAGAAAGTTGTTCCTTATCACCAGCCCTCCCTTAGTTTTCAGTATCAGTCACTTGGAAAATTTTACCCTATGCAATAAAATTGTATGCTGTCGAAACAAGTTCAAGAGTAGTTTTTTTGTTATGTTTTGACTGAGGACTTAAGTAATCTGCCAATGGAGATGTCCTTATTTATGTGACTTGACTAGACAAATGATATACTTCTTCAAACTTACACTGTGGATGGTAATACATCATTATTATTCACAAGCAACGTCGATCCAGAAGGTGACTCGGCACACTTCCGCTCCCACCAAAAGGGAAGCGAAGGGAAATGTTTTTGCCACTCTGTCTCTCGAGTCGCTGACATAAAGCGCTTATCTATTTGTTGTACTTATGTGCTTTTGCAAACCTACAATGACGTCAGGCGAGTACAAGCTTGCAATGCAACAATGCAAACTTTAACGTATAATATGTTCCCTTGTCCTACATTTGGTATAAATTCAAGTAAGTAGGTCCAAGCCATGAATATGTTACGATACAAATATGAACTTGGAAATAAATAGGTAGTTATGAACCGACCTATATGCATAAATCAGTTTGGTTATTTTCTACTAAATCACATCCAGCAAATCGAAAAAAAAGCAAATTATTGTAAGTATGCATGCTGTGGTAGGTATAAAAGTTTGTACGAATGTCACTTGGATTAAAATGATTGTAATACTCGTAAATAAAAATAAATTGTTTTGCGAGTTCCTACTTACTACACATTATACATATAACTATCACACCAGTTAGGCAGGGAGGGGATCACACTTGACGTCTGTAATGTATGCGTCTACCAGACATCATATAAATACGGCGATGTTGCGTTGACGGATGCGTCCAATGATGCGTCTATCAAATGAACGCAGCATCAGCGCACCATCGCCCTATTTATATGAAAATACAAATAAGATGAAAATCGCAATTTTCTTTCATCTGACAAACGCGCCAAAAATATGCAGCAACGGCCGTCAAGTGGGAGAACTGCCTTATACGTCCTCTGAAGCGGGTCTGTGTTGTGCTCGTATTCAGAATTGCACTGTATGCTTTTTGTCTCGGCGGAAAAAGTGACCAACCAGTCCCATCGCACAGTAAAAGAAACACCGCAGCAAATATCATTGAAAAATCAAAATGTGCATTCAAAATGTGTTTTTTATGCATAACTTTAAAGTAAACTTTGGCATAGATATTACAAAAAAATAAAAATAAATAATCTTCACATTCTTCTCACTTCAGATTTTGAACTCCGGCTTTCGGCTCATCGTGCCGGGCGTTCTAAATACTGAGCTAAATAGCCATGTAAGTCAGTTGGTTTTTACTTTACTTTGAATATTTTATTGTATTGATATTGAATCAACTTCCACATTTTGCAAAAACCTGAGAGAAAATGTGTATATATATTGAGTAAATATCTTGATCAAATTTTTTATGTGATCTCGGACAATTGTATTTGCCACGACAGATCTAAATATTTTCTTTGTCAGTGGTTTGCTGGTCGTGTTCATTTTACTGTGGCCATAGTTTTTGCTCTCGACCGGCGGCGCGGCGCACATTTTCACTTATCAGATTTCACTTGTGAAAGCGCGCGGGTTTTTCGCCGGCCCGCTCCGCTGCCATGAATTGCCAATAAAGTAACACAGCCGCTCCAAATGTCACCGACAGCTGCTTTGCTATTTCTAATGGAATTGTAAATTTAGCTCAATCGCAAACTCGATCCGATGCTATAGTGTTCGTGGTCCTTTTGAGAAATATGTCATGGTATTTTGATATCTAGGGGTAGTAGAAGGCGGTTTAAAAACTCTGACACCAGGGTTCATCGGGTCGTTCGTCGACTCTTTGTCCCTCACGAAAAAAAGAAAAAGTATATCAAGGGGATAAATTGCTGAAAATCTCTACGTTTTATAGCGACTTTACTAAATAATGTTTCAATTGATTAAAGAGGTAATTCGTCGTACATTATATGGATCAACTCAAATCTTAGACGAGGTATTTCGATTCCAACATTAACAATTTTTCAGTGGACGTATACAAAATACAGTAACAAATAAACGCCAACCGCAAACGTCACTGTTCGCAAGCTCAGCGTTTTGCGAGAGATAAATATCCGGAGGGGAGACCGGAGCAAGTTTGCCCAGAATGCCACTTTTCATGTAGCAGGGACAGAGAATGAGCACAAGCAAAATGTCCGTAGAAACAGGATAGTTGAAAATGGAATTAGATACCTACAGAGCAAACGGAAGTTTTAGCGGGAGCCCAAAGTGCAAGCGCCATAACCTCACTGCATTTAAATTTGGCACGCGTTTAATTAAACACAACCAAATTTACATGATCACAAAATACTCAGTTCTTACATAAAATCAAGTAAGAATAAAACGTATTACTTTAAATATAGAAAAATTTGTTTAGTTTAAGTTTAAACATGTGCCAAGTCTTATTTCATGGCCTCTTTCTAGCTGTTTGTAGAGTTAGTTCTCTATGAATATCTTACCTTCTTTTCGTGTGGGACTCCGAGTCGACAAACGACCCATTCAACCCTAGTGTTAGAGTTTTTTCAACCGCTACTACTATAATAGTAGGGCTCTGACATGGTTGTGTAACGACTGCTTTCTAAGTAAGTAATAATAGACAGCAACCGGGACCGAATGTTAACGTGCCCTCCGAAGCACGGAACTATCGTATTCTTACGGACAATTAGGTGGTTTAGCCTGCAATGTCATAACCAGACTGGAAACAAATTCACATAATAATAATATCAATTTTATGAGTAGTCACCGAAAATCGAACCCACAACCTTCACGCCGCAGTGAGTATCGCACTACCACTGCGCCGCACCGGTCGTCTGAATATTACTTTATTCTGAATACTAGCGGTAAATACTTGCGGAATTGATACCGTTCGCATTTGTGACAAATGTTTGTGACTGACTATGAACCACAGTTTTCAACACGCAGCAATTAAGGCGCACCTTTATAACAATGGAGTCGAGAACAATACCCGTTGGATAGAAATATATCTAAGTATTTTAACATAAAAAGATATCAAAAAGAACAAAGTTTCAATTCAAATCAAGCCCGTTTCATATTTTCATTTTTGCAAGTAATATACCTATTTACCTACACCTAGCCCTGTATTTGCAAGAATCTTAACTTAGGATTAAGTATAACAGTAGTTTTTATTTAAACATTGTGTTTCACGCCAGTAGTGCAGTTTGAAGTAAGTATTTTGGATTTATTTTTTGCTAACATAGATACAGCCTTTTATTTTCATGGCTAAGTACGGCTTAGATACATTCTTTAAGTTGTGAGCACTCACTGTGTTGTTATATCGTTTACGAGGTATCTCCCTGTGGAAATCATTGTGCCTCCACATAACCACGCCTCCAAAATATATACGCACGTACCACTTACAAGGTACTGATATGTATTGCGTGGATAAGTACCTACCTAGTATTTAGCGCAGCGCTGCGCACAGATAAAGCCATTTTGCGCGCACCATTTTTAGTAGCAAAATAAACTGAATCGTAATTGCTGTAGTTAAAATCGATATTGGCTGGCAGAAGCAAATAGCTTCGGAATCCGCGCGAGCCATAATATCGACGTAATATCAGTTTCGATACAGTTTTTTCGCAATTTGCTACTGAAAATATGGGGTGCGCTAGATTTGCGCCGGCCTTTAAGTAGACCTAAAAGCGACATTTAAAAGTGATTCTTGTCCAAGTAAAATGCAGAAATCTTTCAAAAATAGATAAATTATAATTTTTGGGTTAAATGGTGTTGTGTTATTGTTTCCAAAGCATAGTAGTAATAATTCGGGTCGATGTAAAAAAGCAGTTACCTCTAAAAAAACAATTATAACCCGCACTGTTTGGAAAAACATACGAAATAATAATGTTTTTTTTTATAATATCACAATGATTGTCTTAAATAACTCTAGTAAGTTATTGTTTTCTATTTTTAAATAGTTATTGTTGACCGAGCTATCATAAAAAATCGTATCGGCAGAATTCCGTCCTGTTCCCACGCGTGCATTATGCCGTTTGTCAAAAAGGGACGGAATTATTGCTCGTGTCAGCCCCTTATCGGCACATCAATCGTTGATCACATGAAAACCTAATCGGCCTCGATGATTCCGAGGGAATTGCGGTATTAATATGCATGAACTCAAGCACAGGAATTCGTTTTGGCAGAAAGGTATTTTCAATTCGTATTTTTTTATTTTTGCATCATTTTTCTACCGTATGCTTCTGCACAATTTTAAAGCAAATCCGTGTATAAAAGAAATATATCTAATTAGTTTGTCACGTCTACTGGGGCTGCGGAGGACTGTGAGAGGTTATTTACGACGTCCACAGTAACTAAAAACTGAGATTCTTTTTATGTTCAATCTCAGTTTTTGGTTTGAACAAGGTTTGAAGGAAGGGTATAGTAACGGAGCGTAAATTAATTATCTCAGTTTCTTAATTTGATCTTACAATTCTCGTATATACTTAAGTTATTTCATACGGGCGATAGCCATTAACCGAGGACAGTCTGTTAGGTGCAAAATTAAAAGCCTAGTGGTTTCAGGTTTGTGATTATTGCTAATAAGTTTGTAAGTTAGTCTGTTACTCAATTTTGAGTTTTTTGTAGTCATTTTGTCATTATATTAATAGTGTCATTTAAGTATTAAACACATCTCTGAAATTTTTTACAGCATTATAACTGCTGCCCGTAGGTTAGGTACGGAACTTTACTTGTGAATTCATTGGAAAATGTACTTATTTACAAAATTATTGTTACAAGCACCTATTAAAGTAACAAGAAATCTTTAAAATGCCGGACGTAATTTTGTCGTAGCAAGTATAATATCCGTAGTATTAAATCCTGGCTTGCTACGCCTAAGCTTAAGCTACGGCTACATCGTCGTAGCGTTTTGCTAATTTAAGACTATGTGGTTTCAAAAGGAAGTTTACATAAAAAAGAAATAACATTCTTTCAAAGTTCCCATCCTACTTATATCTTGATTATTTCAGAAATTTTTCACATACTGAAATACTACAGATACAGCTACGTTATATCAGTCTATCTTTACGGAATATTGGAGATCTGTCGAAAATAGTAGACGACGACGGTTGGGTTGGTATTGTTTCTGCGTCGATATTTTGTTACCAACTTATGTAAGCACTAAATTTCTATTAGTTTTGGAATAAATTGTGATCATTTATTAGAGTGTCGAGCTCTAAAAGAAAAAGAAGTATTTATTAGAGAAACGCTCCACAATGAATCACAAAACGCATACCGTACTGAAAAAATATTTCTTGTGTAGAAAAATTATATGAATGGCAAAATCTTATAAATTCAATGGACTTAAGACATTGAAACGTATAGGCAGACGGGCAGTGCCTAATAGCGCCTGGTTGGTTCTTGGTCGTGTTTACAGTAGCCAGTGGCGCGACGGTCAGGCCGCCTACGCATCCAGCTGCTGCGGCCTGCGGTTGCGGCCCACGGCTGTTCCTCACATCAGAACCGCCGCCGTCTGATTCGATTGCTGCTGGTGTTTGTTAACTTATTTTACAAACAGATCACAGTGCACCGATGTATAGTGTGTAGCGTTGTTATTTACGATAGCTAAACATAATTTTTTTAATGAGGTGAAAATGAAGATGGGCGTGAGACAAAGAGTAAGTCTCCCCAAGTAATATCAAAGTTTAACATAATGTGTCTTGTGGGGATCAAACCCACGACTCCAGCGTAGCAGGCAGGGGCACTATCCGCTATGCCATCGGGGCAGTATAATTATACGTTATTATAAAGAAGTAATTTTATAGGTCATTGATCTCTAGTAAAATACCTTATGTTTAAATATAAGTACCTGGGTTTTTAACACTACTGTTAAGTTCTTGTCATGTTCTACTTATTATAAAATTATACGAGCTTCCCGCCCACGCAAGATTTCAGTCCAGATACACTATAATAGTACCTTTTATCTCGTAACATCGGTCTTATTATGCAGTTTTCTCTGGTATAATTGGATTATTTTCCTAGCCACCTTTTATGATGCTCACGGGTAGTAATTGGGTAGTGCTATTCATCAAGTCTGATAAACGAGCATACCTAATAACAATGATTTCCAATTATAATTCTTGTCGTCACTGAAACATTCCTGAGCTATTATATTTAGTACTCAATCATACGTTATGCCCATTAATTTCTTAATATTACGTTATCCGTTACATCAAAAAAGGCCACCTACTGAAACAGTAAAGGCAATGCCATGGTACAGCCTAGTCCAGGCTCGCAACAGGGCTAAAGTTATTTACTTAGCCTATACTAGCCCACTGTACACAGGCCGTGTGATGCCGGCTTAGAATTGCATCACTCCATTTCTTACCCATGGGTGTCGTAAGAGGCGACTAAGGTACTCGAGGGTTGGATGTGTATTGCAATTTTAGGCGATGGGCTGACAACCTGTCACTATAGTGATAACAGTTATCTGATTGACCCTCAAACTTTTGTCAGATGTGGTGTTAATATCCGTATTACGGCCGTTAACGCTCTGCCTACCCCGTAAGGGATATAGGCGTGATTTATGTATGTATGCACATAGGCCTCTTATTATATGTTCTCAGGCATTTTATAAAAAAAACATTTAACTGACCAGTAATTTTAAGATAACGTGACGTATCAGGTGTTATCGGGTCAATATATTCGAACCAGTGCATAAACTTTATAAGTTAACCAGCCTCACAACAAAACCGCCCACACGCCGTCTTCAGCTGCTTAAAGATAGATAGTCAGGCTATGACTGTAATTTTTTAACCTTTCTTATGTAAGTATACATTAACAACTAACAATCAATAGCTACCATTTGCCTTTAAAAATAATTAAATATTAAAGTGTATATATCGTGGTAGGAAGCGAATGAATTCCTATTTGAAAGAGAGAACTAGCACGCCCACGCCATAAATTGCACGTCATTCGAGTCACACTAAATGTCACGCACGTAACGTCCGAGTGAACGTGCCTTAAGCACCCTTAAGGCAGTTACGGCGACTTGTCTATGCATGTTTGATGCACCTGGCTATTCTGGGCAGTTCTCAGTAGCCGATATTGAATACATTTCTTACTTATTTCTTAGACAAGCACAAGTTAATATGCTGCCTACATACCTACCTACATATTAAACTTCTCATTTACATAGGTCCAATACCAAGCTTAAGAAAATCAATTTCAGGACACGTTCACCAGGACCTTTTTTTGATTATTACCCATGATATTCAAATCGCGTTATCCAATAAATAGCGACGTCATAAACGGGAACAACCAAGATTCAGTTCTTTCATTCCGTTTCATACTATATAATCCTCACATAGCAAACGAGCCTATAATTTGTAGGGTAATGCGATTCAATAAGCGGCGAAACGGCTTTCAGAATGCACATAATAACCAGTAAAACCACCAAATGCTGAATATCGTTAACTCAATTGCTGAACTAGCCGTATAGTGAGCTACTAGCGTATAATCCATGGGTATTATGATTATGAAACAGGCGCTGCTGGACTTTCGCCGAGTCAGTCACCCAATTAGGTGGTCGCTACGTCGAACGCGAATTTCAACAGCTGCGATTATCACTTCTCCGTTCAACAGTTCAGCGCGGCTTTTGTGGTTGACATTTAAGAGCTAATACGCAGATTAAAACCCATTTCGCAGTGAAGTGAGGAGGGCGGGGGGGAAACTACGCAATCGTACGCAGTGAATGTTGCGACCATGACCGCAGTCCGTTCTTCTTTTAGTATATTTCAGCGTTATCCCGACTCTTGGTGTTCTACTTCCACTCGTGAAAGTAAACATTTAAATATATTTTCTACGCGTGTGGTGCTGGCTTGGAATAGCATCACCCATTCATACCTGTGGATGTCGTAACGTCAACTAAGGGGAAAAGCAGAAGCGTTCCCAGTTCTCAGGAATGCAAACAAAAGTTTAAGTAATTTTGTATAGGCAGTCAATTATTTCGAGAAAATGTTTTTCAGTTTTATGTTTAGAGACACTTTTTACCTAAATATTTGCACTGAAGTTAAAATGATTTTATATACTTACATACCTAAATTGTAAAAAAAACAGTTATATATTTTAAGACAGACACAACACAGCATAGGTCGAATATAAAAAAATTACATTTGGACCTCTCACACAAATGACCCTGGATTATTGACCCCATGCAATATTAGCAGCAAAATGTTATGTATTAATTTACATAATAATAAAAAATATATACAATACCTTGTACGCAAAAACCAATAACTTTTATGGTTACGTTTATTGGAACATTACAAAAACTGTCGTTAGAAAAAAGTTTAAGATACTTTAATGTTTATCTGTCTAAATTATGGACGATGAAAGCAGGCACCGTGTACATTTTTTGATGTCCAGCTCGTTTCGCTCGTAACTGACAATACTTGAAGTATGGTTTATTTAATAAAACCCCTCTCAATTTTTCTTAGTGATGCTCACACCTCACCAGTTCTAACGTGAAGAGTCGAGCTCGCTTCGTTCGCAATCTACGTTGTGTTGATGTGGTGCTGCTCTCACTCGCCCTTAATGATGCACCACACCAGTTTAAACGTGAAAAGTCGGGCTCGTTCACTCGCAATTTGTGTGAAATCATTTTTTTCCCGACACTTCATAATTTGTAAAAAGTGCTAAAGTAATAGGTACTTGAAATATTTCCCCTAATCCAATCCTTAGATCTGCGCCATAAAGTTTATTTTCTAATATTTGTGTTGAGTCTGGGTGTTTTCTGTGTTGGTATTATACTCGGGTATAATATCTGCCTATTATTTATAAAAAATTTATTTTGTCATCTAGTTCCAATACTTCCAAGAGTTCAAGCGCTACTTAGTTTGAGTATAGATGGCTGTGTGTGTATCGTCCCGAGATATTTATTTATTTAAAAAAAAAAGGTTCTTCAGTTTCATACGTTGTCCATAACTTAGCCTGAAAATACTATATAATGTTCAACACATATTAACACACCACAACATTACTAAGTATGTAGTTGTTACTAGACTCGAGCGCATCTCGTTAGCAGACTTTACTTGAGTGTACATAGGTATAGAGACGAGCACTAATGTCGAGGTAGAACGTCTATTTAGGTAATGCATTGACTAATACAGTCTCTGTTTTTATGAATTGACTCCTAGAGTCGATTTCTCAAATTTAGACTCCCGGACTCGAGTTTACTACAACACTTGTACCGGCGATGCCATCGGAAGTTGGTTTGACCGCGAGAACCAGTCTTAAATTTGAAAAAAAAAACACCTAAGTACAGGCTTCACCTGCAGGTATAATTTTTGGGTATTAAAAGAGGAATATTCTTCTATAAAAATCATATGAAATAATGAGACAAGTTACAAAACCCTTGATTCCTTTTTCTTTGCTCTTTACGAGTTCGTTTGTATCAAAACATAAAAATCAAAAGTAAAAAATTGGTGTTGTTTATGGCAAATATTCTTGTCTATTCGATACATCTTTTTGAGATCTTAGCAGCCTGTTAGGTACTATTGGTTAAATACTGGATCGAAAGAAATGTTTTCTTAATTTCTTGCAAATGACCGCCAGATAAGCGTTTAGTGACGATGAGATAACAGTGCACCAGTCACCATCTCCAGGCGGCGGCGTATGTTGACGTGAAATGACACGACAGTGACTAGATCTGTAATAAATGACGTGACTTGACACGATACGACCCTAGCTCAGACTTAATTAACGACCATTGATCATTCCTTGCTGACTCATTGTTTTCGCCAATATTCTCGAATCCAAAATTGAAACTTGGACGTAAATTGAAGAAGTTGTAACCTAATTTTGAAATATTGGAAAAATAAATATTTATTTATCGGTATATCAATAGTTTTTGGCGGGATTTCACCGATCTCTTCATTTCAGCAAATGTGTCCATCCGTCCTATCCATCCATTTAAAAAATGCTTGCCTTTGAGATGTGAATATTGAATGAATTCATTAATTACTTTTATAAATCAAAATACAAAATTTCATTAACTAATACATAACCCCACATCTAATAGAATATTTTCAATAAATTGTTGTTGTTAGTTGAGAGCTAGAGATCTTCTCATACCAGATTCAAGCTAGATATTACAGAAATACGCTGTATTAAGGGAAAGGTATCAAAGATAAGGAAATGAGAAGCCATGATAAGAGCCAAGGTCTCTTGAAATATAATTCTCTGCACGGAGGTCTCGTTGGCTTGTCGGGTCTTTTCCATCTATGGACTAATTATAACACAGAGTGCAGAGATGGTACTCAAATCAGTTCACCGAAAATTTGAAAAGTTATCTAAACTAAAGAAAATAAACTAAAAAACGAATAGAAAGAAACGATGTCAGCCTATCATATAAAAATATACTTTTGTTTTCATTCCGTTTATCAAACCAAAATATTTGACGATGTTATATTAAACTTTCAGTAAAATTATCAGGAAATGTTAACATTACACGGGTAAACGTTTAACACCAACGCTTTTAGTTACTTCCAAATACCACAGTAAAATTCAAAGTTCAAAGTTGAAACAAAACCACTTATTTCGTGATGTAGGTTTACGCGACTCACTTGTTATTTATTTCGTGTTTATTTTATGAATAAAAGTTCATGAAATCATCGTATCATTGCAGTGAAATACTAATAACTTAAATGAACGACATGATACTATGTCATCAACCGAAAAATAAATACTTAGACGCGCTAATACTATGTCACCAACCAACAAAATCTCGATGTGTAAGAAACTAAGTTGATGATTAACCATATGAAAAGTAGGTCGGTAAAGTCTAAAATATATTTCGGACACACAACCTGCACTATCCTCGGTAAAGTGCACTTTGCAGATTGTAAAAAGGGATATCCTTGTGCTCTTTGTTAGCTGACGTTTCAAAGCTTTCAGTACATAGTAGATACGGTTCTTTGTACAGAGAATTCACGATAGGTTCTATTTGCGAAATGTTACAAAAAATTTATTTGGTCGCAGCGTAATTTTTAAAGCTCTGCTATAGCGCTTTCAGACCAAAGATATTGACTCCAGTCTGCGCACGAGCAGAGATCTTCACAGCTAAGCGTCTTATACAACGTTGCACGTTATAGGTTGCCTGCGAGAGGACGCTCATTAGCAAATAGTAATACTACTACCAAAAAACATTTCTATAGAACCATGGGTCAAACAAATGCAAAATAAATAAATATAATGCTGTTCCTTTCAAAAATGACGATTTTTTTTTTATATAGATACCTACTAACAGTATAGTTCTGGAATGCCAAACGCAAGTATCCTACTCCATGTAAAAATCTATACGTATTTATTTCTCAAACACCATTTTGGTTTATTATTACCCCGGTGTGTACGCATTTGTCGTACCGAGCGCTCCTCCACACAATTTCCATCTTAATTAGTTTTTCTTATACTTTTACTTCAGAGTGCTTCATACATCAAAATACAACCACAAAATTGAGTTTCTATGGCATAATTTGTAACGATGTTATCTTGAAATGTTAGGTATTTGTGGTGAGTGACAGATTTCCTGCCAACGTTTGAAAGTATAGCTCAAGAAGATCTTACTGGCAATATTCCCATATCGCACTAATGGCACGAAAAAGAATAATCCATCTTCTGTTAAATTTCGGCTACTGCTGGTCCCAGTTTTTGAAACGTAGAAGTTTTTGGAATGTAGAACCCCGCAAATGAGCCTCTAGGAACACTAGAACCACCGAGTTGTGTGTATACAAAACTCATCTCGATTTGCAACTAACGGGCACCACTAGTCGCAAATTGCATAAAAGTATAAGTATACAAAATGTCATAAATGCGAAATGTAAAATGACTCGCATATAAAATGTCAAAAACGCAAAATATAAGTTGCAAAATATCAAACTCATGAATAACAAACTCGCGATAAATCAAACACTTGCTTTTGATAGCTGTCATTTGAGATGTAGATCTCTTCAAGGCCTACAAGTCCGCGATTGAAATCTAGCATGCACAGTTCCCAATAATATAAATAAAAGCTAAGTTAGAGAGCTGTCATCAAAAAAGGAAATCTCGTCCAGACTTGGGATCTCCGCTAAGAAACTACCAGTTTCTTGGTTAATTCACTTAGAAAACCGCTAGTTACTCGTAAGCATGCATAAATTAAGAGAAAAATTAGTTGGCATCTGTGATAGAAAATTTTGATCTCGAGTCCTTCACCTTTCATAAAACTGGTATTTTTGCATGCATAGGTTACGACATAAATGAGTTTTCAGTTTGACATCTGTCATCAGCCTTAAATGTAGATCTTGTCAAAGCCTACAACTTTTTCTTATAAACTCATTCTAGCATGCATGGTTTCCAAGATTAATCAGGTATTAGTTTAACAGCTGTCACCTTTAATGCAGATGTCGTCTAAGCCTAAAATTTTCGCAAAGAAAGGAATAGACTAACATGCATGGTATTCAAGATGAACAAGTTTTAGTTGGACATCTGTCACTTGAAACGTAGATCTCCTACAACAACCTCCTAGAAACTGGTCATCTTGATTTTTCTACTTTGCCATTTTTCAATCTGTTACTGTCACTTTGAAATTAATAGTTTTGCATATTTTCATCAGGCTACTAATTTAAACCAAAGTACTAAATACTACTAATTTATTACAAAATACCTTCAATCAACGCGGCCTTCCATACCCGTAAGGGATCTGCCATTTTTTCAATTTCCCCTCCGTCAAGATACAAGACCTAAAAGTCATGTGCGTTTATAAAAATCCGTTGCTTATGAATTTTTTCCTAGATCGAGTTCAGTCGCGCATGTCAAATAAACTCTAGTAAAAAACTGAATTGTAGTGCTATTGATATCTATAAAAATATGTAAATATTCCCTTTCACAACATAACAATCTTACTTTTGATCTAAAAGCATTCTTTTAGTCTAACTAATAGGTATACTAAATTATCAATTGAAAAAATATGCTTTAGTAAATTAGTGTTGCCAGTAAGTCGTTCATAGCTCTCGTTCGGATATAGTTTTGTAGGTAAATTTGCAATAAATATTTATATTGAAGTAATTCCTATACCTTTAATATAGTGCCGAGTAATGGTATTAATAATTGTTCATGGTATTTTTATGTTTCTTTGCTTTTTATAAAAAAATATTACATGCCACCATAAAACTCATATTATTACTTTTTATGTCTTTATTATATGATCAAAAAGGCTTGAAAATGTCCTGCTTAATAATGATACTCAACTGATGTTAATAATTAGAATTGTTAGAATAGCACAGGTTAAATAATTATGTTATGTGGCATTAATGGGATATGAGAATATAGATAATTATTAATCACGATTCTAGATGAAACAATAAATTAATTACCTCGACTTTTTTATCGGTTACGAACTTTATTGTAATTTGAACTCTAAGATCAATGTATGGAAAATTATCTTATCACTGTATGAAAAGTCGAAGATTAGTTTTTATTGTGGCAATAGGTTAACATTTATAGTGTTATCAAAAAGTTGGGCGATAAATATTACTGAGTATAAAAGTGTCCAAAAAAGTTATGCGCAGTTTAATTTGTTAAAACATACATACATATATCACGCCTTTATCCCTTGCGGGGTAGGCAGAGCGTAAACGGACCTTTACATTCATATAGGAACAAAACCAGAACCAAAGTCGGAAATATGAAAAATGGTTTCAATATTCAAATCTCGCGTATCAAAAACATTTCAAAGAATTCAGGCTTCCCTATACCAGCTAGAATAGTAATTATCATTTTCTATAATCATAACTCAAACAAACAGGTTGTATAATATTAGTTAACAGAATCATTTTAGGTGGGACGTTATTAAAACAAATAAAAGCTGCAATTCAATGGACTTAAACATGAGATATAGAGCAATGTTTTAACTAAATATTATGTGATTTATATAATTATTACTAAACCGGTTATTTTACATAGTGGAAACACATAGGTACGACACGTACATAAACAATTCACAGCAAGTCTACTTATTTCTTTTAAGTTACTGATAAAAAACTATTTCCACACTACACACATATACATATCACGCCTTTTATCCCATGCGAGGTAGGCAGAGCGTAAACGGACATATACGCCACGTCTGGCATACATTTGAGGGTCATTCGGAAAATTGTGTTGCGTCATAGTGACAGGTTGTCAGCCCATCGCCTTAAATTGCAATACGGTGTGTATTCAAAGTCCCTTAGTCGCCTCTTACGACTCCCACGGGAAAGAAATGGGGTGATGCTATTCTAAGCCGGCATCACACGGCAAGTTCCACACTGGCATCCTTTAATTTACATGCCCTGGTGGCAAGACAATATCTATTACGATAGTCAGCTGTTGCTAAAGCAGCTCATGAAATCGTTCGTCGACCCATACCAAAATGAAAAAGCATTTTTCCATTTCTTTAAAATGGCTGAGTCCTCTGAATTCCGCATAACGATCCTTGGTGCTTGTGTATCAACAGAAGTGGCCCATCATGCAGAATAACTTTAACTACAAAGTCATCAAAGAAAGACATCTCGTGTATAGTTTGTTCGAGCACCTAGTGTTCCACATCAGGTACAACAGACCCTCGATGTCTGTGTCTGCAAAAGTGAAGTGCGTTCTTATTCGAATATTTTGCTTTGTCCAGTATGAATGATGATATCTGTATATTTACACTCAGGGTCACCCTTTATGTTTTATGTATGTATATAGTGTACGAGTTAAAGAACATTATCTTTCACTCTCAAATTAATCCGTAGTATGTATATGTATGTTTATATATTTATTCGTATATATATGTATGTTTATATATATATTTATTATACCTTCCTTTGTTATATATTTTAGATTGAAATTTAGATATATATTCTGTGCACGTCTTATCCGCATATCGTATAATACCATTACTCTTCCCTAGGTCTGCTGTAAGAAATTTCTTATTAGAGATAAGCAGTGCCTGTTGTGTCTGTATTCTTTATGTGTTTTTCTCTTTAATGTTCATGTGTACAATAAATCGTAAATAAATAAATAAATAAATAGTTTCTAAACCCTACCTTTTGGGGAAGCTTTACATCCAATAATCACGCTAACTTGAATCTATAGAGAGTAGTCATTATCAGTGAACAGCAAATCTCTGAAGTTTATCAAGCACCTCTAGACCCTCGTTTATATCACTTGCCGCTCATACTCTCTCTTAAATTTCACTCCTCATTACATACATACATCAGCCTTTTGCAGACATAGGCCATGTAGACATTAATCCTGTATAAATAATTTATTAATGTTAGAAAATAATGTTTCGAGCATGTCTACTATTAGGATTTGAGCTCATGTATGGATTTGATTGAATTGCCTGAATGGGTGATCATTCGCAATTGATTACTCGGATCAAATAACTAGTATTGTGAAAAGTCTGATACAGTAGACTCCACAACAGGTTTAAATTTTTATTTAATGATAGTATCATAATCTCACAATTGGTACTCAATATCTGTGTGATCGTCATACCAGTCATACCTAATCCATCAAGAGCTATATTATCTCAAGTAGTACTCAATTCCCCACACACATTTCTTGTTCCAAATATTAAAATTTTGTGAAAGTGACTTTCACGCACAAAAAGTGTTTTCTTAATCTGAGAATCTACCAAACTCATACCTTTTGTTATGTAAATGTAGGCAGATAGATATACACTTGATCATTTTTTACTTGCTTGTTGTCAAGAATATATGAGATTGGACGTTACTGATATTGAACATAAGAAATAAGTACTTTATATGCCATACTTCCGAATGTTCTTGTACGGCGCATACGTTAGACTTTTATTACTAACCATAAATAATGTTGGTCTATTTTTGTGTCAAATCAAATCAGTGTACCACACAAATAAATAAATTAACAATGGGTCTCCTGAGGTCTCCTGGCTTGAAAGCTAATATATTCAAAATTAAAACGATAATATGGTGTAATACATACCATAGGCCATAGTTTTGCTTTGACGTTCGGACAGACGTAGTAGTATATCTTAGGTACTAACTTATGTTAAAATATTGCTCTGTATCTCATGTTTAAGTCCATTGAATTGCAGTTTTTTATTTATTTCAATAACGTCCCACTTTAAATGATTTTGTTTACGCATTAGGCAACCTGTTTATTTGAGTTTTGATTATAGAAAACGGTAATTACTATTCTAGCGGGTATAAGGAAGCCTAAATTCTTTGAAATGTTTTTGATACACGAGATTTGAATATTGAAACTCTTTTTCATATCTCCGACTTGGTACTGGTTTTGTTCGTATCATAGCAGACATATTTGTCTGCCAGTTATTATATTCTGGTAACACGGTTTTTGAACCCATAAGAATACAATTTCCTGAAACTATACATTTAAAATCCATAGTTTGTTGTCATTGAATCATAATTCGTTGAGCTATTGACATAATAAACTGCGCTAACCTTTTTGGACACTTTTATGCCCAGTAATATTTATCGCCCAACTTTTTAATAACACTATGTGTTTTCCTATTGCTAGAATAAAAATGAATCTTTGCCTGATATTTGTCCATACAAAATTGACCATAGAGTTAAAATCACAATCAAGTTCGTTACCGATAAAAAAGTCGAGGTATTAATATTTTTTTTGTTTCATCTAGAATCGTGATTAATTATCTACATTCTAATATCCCATTAACGCCAGATAAACTAAAAAAAAAACTCTGTGCTATACCGATTCTAAGTCTTTTTACAAACAACATCGCTAAGCGATACACGAACCGCAGTGGTATGTCTAATGCACAAAGCAATTTAACGTTTATCGAGCAGACTGATAAATGCTTTCGAGAATTCGTAAACATTTCATGATTCTAAATTGTCAATCATCATCGCGAAAATAGCGAGCTATAATTCCATAGTAGCATTCAATTGGTGCATTGAGAAAATCGTATTATTTTTATCGATGTTATTTAATGTATATGAAAATCTTTTTCCTATCTAATATGTACGTGCATACCTTATTAATAAAAAGTTGTCGAGATTGAAGAATGTTTACCGATATCAATGAGAAAAGTTTGAAATATCAACGAAATTTTAGTAGTCGCAGCGACCTAAGCGTACGTTCTCCTGATCCCCTGGCACCTCCCCCTGTCCCCTGTCCCCTGGCGTAGAGAGTAGCGACCCCCACGATACGATCAAGGCTGTGGCTTAAATCAACATCCTACGGATATTCGCACGTTATAAAAATGTAATCTCCGAAAGAGCTGTTTTATGAAGGAGCAAAACTTTATAACTTGGTAAAAGTTTCTTTATATTCTGTGTACGATTCAAATGGCATCTGAGATAGTGAACTGCCCACTAAGGCCACAGACTTACTTATTATGAACTTTCTGGTGAGTGTAGCCGTGAACAACCTCGACAGTGGCGCCACTTCACAAACAAAAAATTCTTTATACAAACAATCAAACAGAATGTCCGTTGCCCAAGTTGTTAGTATTATTCTTAAGTAAAATTGGAACCTGCAAACTCAATGACATATTCATCATCATTGGCCTCACACGTCTGTGACAGACGATTTAAACAGTGTCTGAGGCAGACACTGCGTTGCCTGGGACGCAATTATGGAAAACGCAGGGCTGCCCAGGACCTGCGCCACCCTCTCGGCCCTCCTGGGTGGATCCGCAGGAACG
This sequence comes from Tuta absoluta, assembly GCA_027580185.1. Lineage (NCBI taxonomy): Eukaryota > Metazoa > Arthropoda > Insecta > Lepidoptera > Gelechiidae > Tuta > Tuta absoluta. The sequence goes on along the minus strand of JAQAHW010000001.1, from coordinate 27,461,858 downwards.
ACTAGTCGATACGTGCGGAGCCAGGTCGGCTGCAGGAGTCTGCCGCGCGGTAGATCTCTGTCACACGCGCTTGACGAAGTCCCCGTTCCGGGTTTAATTGTGGAGTTGACCTCTCCAGGACCGTTGTGCTTGGGTCGGATTTATCCCTCGGTCGCTTCTTACGACCCCCACGGGAAGAGATGGGGTGGTGCTATTCTACTCTGCCGGTACCACACGGCAGAATGACATATTGGGATTTATTTAATAAGGATAATACTACAAATTAGGCAACGGATATTCTGATAGATTGTTTGAATAAAGAGTTTTTTTTTTGTTCTTCTAGGTTGTTCACAAGTACACACGCCTTGATCTTTTATCTAATACCTTTAAACGAGCGATTCTTGTTCACCAATAAATAGTATTATATAAAGTCGATTCCCGTATCCTGCTGTTCTTACATGTAAGGTAATTTAGTCGGTACTCCGCCAATCTATCGAAGTATATATACATAATACTTAATTAACATATTTTATTCAATGTATCAAGGCGAGTAAAGTCGTAAACAGCCTCGACATAGGCGCCACTTCAAAAAAAAAATCCCTTTATACAAACAATCTATCAGAATGCGCGTGGTTCAAGTTTTTATGATTATGCTTAAGTAAAATTAGAACTTGCAAACTCAATGAAAATTCGCTGTAATTAAAGTTATGGGCTGGGCCGATGGCGTAGTGGATAGTACCACTGCCTACAACGCCGAGGGTCGTGGGTTCGATCTCCACAAGACAGAAATATTTTTTATGTAATTTCAGATAGTTGTGTCTAGTCTGGGTGTTTCTATGTATAATAATATGTATATTCAATCAAAAAAGTATTTATGTAGTAATATCAGCTATCTAGTTCCCAAAGCACAAGCTTTGCTTAGTTTTTGGGATATTTGTGGATTGTCCAGGAAATTTATTTATTTCTTTATAGCAAAATATGCGGCCACTTTTGGTATTAATTGCCAGAACAGCGAATATTTCGTTGTAATTTCACTCAAGGATAATACTAAAAACTTGAGCAACGGACATTCTGATAGATTATTTGTAAAGAGAAAATATTTTTTCTGTGAAGTGGCGCCACTGTCGAGGCCGTTCACGGTTACACTCACCTAATGAAAGCGGAAAAAACGTAATATTAACACGCAAGCACTTATCCTCGTAATAACTTAAGCATAATTTGTTTTAATAATAAGAACATCGATTTTATCACGGCTGATAACTCAATTCATTACAGTCACTTTGTCGGCCGTCTGTGGAATCATAGGCCGATTTGATGACTATTCTCGGCTGTCGTATTTCACACGGCCGAAAATAAGTTTTGATTGAAGTCACTCTATCAGCTGTTTTAGTCTACCCTGGGCCAAGAACTAGAATGTCTAAGCCCACTTGTCGGCCGTCGTTTACAGAATTATTTAAAAGTAGTTTATTGCAAAACATTTAAGAAAAAGCATGGCTGATAACATTGTTTACAATGTTCATAGATAGGAGCTAGCTGTCGCCACCAGGCCTAAAAATAAAATTCCGACAAAACCGCATCTAATCTCTGGCCATCTAACTTTAATGCCTAATATAAAATATGAACGGGTATATAATAAAATTAAATAAAAAAAATGTGTGTAAAAGGGTAAAATGTTTGTATGAAAAATCGTTATTTTTAAATGCAAGTGGTTTCAGAATATGTGATAAGAGTAAGGTTTAAAAACGATGAAATACGAATTTCAGCGTTTACTTATTTTGAAGCCCTTCTTCTTTCTTCTTTTCGTGTGGGACACCAAGTCGTCCAACGATCCGATCAACCCTGGTGTCAGAGGTTTTTCTAAAGGAAATAAAGGTTTTGTATGGATATTCGCGGCATTTGCAACATGTTTCAAATTTTGTGATAAGTTTCCAAAGAGTTTAAAGCATAGTTGCTATGTTAAGTTTTTGAGAAATACGCACCAGATTTGGATGCGTTTTATTGTTTCAATAGATCGTTCTTCTTCTAAAGGAAGGTTTACTTAAATGTATAATACTTGCCAGAAAAGATTTTAGGGAAAACGGATAGCGGCGGGCCTCTTGTTTGCTGATAATCTGGATCTCGGAATCGGCTCCAACTATTTTCATGAAATTTCGTGTGTAGAGGATTGTGGGGGCAAATAAAAACTTAAAACACGTATAACCATTAAAAAAGCTGAGCAATGTTCGGTCAACCAGTTCTTAGTTTTGAGTTGCGATTGTTCAAAGAACAGCCATTTACTGCGAGAATACTGCTCCGTACTTAAATTATGACGTAAGTGGAAAACATAATGACGTTAATGAGTAACATAATGACAAAGTTACAAAGTTGAAGGGAAAATAAAGCTCTTTTACGACACGGTACAATTATATTATTTTCAAAGAAAAATCTAGGCATATTCAAAAAGCCTGAATTGTACAATACTTGTCATGTCGCTATTGACAGAATCTGTGCATATTGTCCAAACAGTTCGTTTTTTCTTCTTTATACATATGACGTGACGTGACGGTTGAGCATTTCTATTACGCTTTAAAAATATTAAAAGTTAATATTAAAGTTTAACCCAAATTCTACCCGTGGGTGTCGTCAAAAGCGACTAAGAGATAACCTCAACCAGGGAATGGTTGTTGGCGGAAACAGCGTTCTCATGGCAACACTCCCAATATGGGGAGGCCCATGTCCACCAGTGCACTGTTGTGGCTGATAATGTTATGTGATATTAAAGGCCTCACAATCTTGACATACACTAGAAAGCTAGGTTCTAACTAAGCTGTCTGCTGGTATCCATTACTATCCTAACTGACAGCCGAAGATGGCAAGAAGAAATAGACAGACAGGTTTATAAAATATGAGTGGTGGTGAAGGCAACCGATAGACAACGGTGGAAAATGTAGAGTTAGGCTTTCGCACCCAGTAGTTAGATTCATAGGAAGGAATAATTTAGGTAAGCATTTTGTTGGCTAACACTTTTTAGGCTAGTATTTTTAATGATTGGCTAGACACAAAACATGTATAAAAATCCGTAATTGCTGATTATCAGCAAAGACATCGACACAAAGTGGAAAAGGCAAAATTGTTACTCACGAAAAGCCTTGTTAGAGTTGGTCCTCACTCTACACCCTGTACGTGTAGCTTGGGTTAGAACAGGGCACAGGCGCTCAAACAAGTCCATTACAAGGTGAAAAGCGTTTATAGGTAGGTACGCACTGACACGTGGTAAATGGGATTTTCTACTTTACATAAAGTTACCGCCTTTTTCATGTGAAGTTGATAAACTGGCAGCGTTGGTTGTCTCTTTAGTACTACCTCTATAGCACTAAATACATTGTTGATGTTTTTAGTATTTTACTAACCTACTTAGTAACCTACCATCCAATTCATACTTAAAAGTATATTTTTTTTTGTACCTCAGTAGGTTTACTGAATTCAATATTAAAATTATTTATTAGATAGAGTTTACTTATCTTAAGATTATTTCATACCATTTTTAATTTTCGGAACGGATGAGATCTAGAAAATAAATATGTGTAAGTAGGTACAAAAAATGGTGCTCAATATGAAATGTATTTGGTAGTTATTATTATTTATCTGTGACCATACAATGCAGTGTAGCGTCGGGACTCGTTAATGGCAGACGATCTTCCCCTACGCCCTTATACCCCCATGTATCTCCCAATACTATTTGCACCGAAGTGATCAGTCCCAAGTCTGTCGTAGCTTCGTGGCCTACATATTCGTAGCAACGTAGCCATGTCGTCGTAGATTGCGCTTTATTTGATCTGTCTTTGGTCAGTAGTTGAGTAGCTTTATCAGTGCTAAATTATGATTCTTTCTAATGTTTATTTTACACTCACTGTGCTGTATTCATGATTGAGACGTTAAAAAACCTAGAAATATAGTATTTATTTTATTGAAACAGTCGAAAACTGGTACTGTAAGAATATATCTTAGGATAGCGCAGGCATGTATTTAAATTAAATAAAAATTATAATGATTCTAATGCTATAATAGACAAAACACTACACAATACCTTAACTTTTCATTTCGTCGTAGCTTTAGCTTTTTCATGTTTTGTAATCAAAAAGTTTGTAATTTACCACGGCTATTGCTATAAACTTCTCAAACGCATATCTTTTCTTAGAATCCTTGCTTATTTTTATGGGGGGAATCCTATTCATGCCATATAAATTAAAAAGTAGAGCCCTTACCGAAAGTGACAGATTTGTCAATGTCGCTACAGTAAATGAAAAGCCGAGATAAGCTCGTCTGCGAAAAAAGAAAATGTGTTTAATAACTCACAACCACTGAGTGCACTCCCGAGATTATGAAGCAAGTAGCCAACGACTAAATTGCTCTTTTTTACGAGTATAAACCTCGGAGCAGGCAGGGTTACAAAACACACGCATTGACAAAGAACTTTGGGATTGGGCTCCGCCGTAATTCCGCGACGGCTAATCTTTGATGGCAAATACTTAGAAGATCTAATTTTTTGTTTTATTTTTATTTTATCATTAATTATAACAGGCTATCTTGGAATATTCACATAGACCATCTAAAGAAAAAACTAAGTTCATTAATGGGATCACTTCGCAGCATTGTACGCTGCTTACCACGAAAAATAAGAATGTCCATTTATAACTCATTGGTAAAGTCCTATCTAACATATCTTATCGAAATATGGGGCACTGCTTCGAAAACAAAACTATCAGAACTACAACGTATTCAAAATGTTATTTCATTACCCTTACCTGACATCAACTAATAAAGTTTATCAAGAAACTAAAATTATGACTATCAAACAACTGTACTTTTATCATACATGCATGCTAATTCGTAGAATCGTTCACAAATCCATTCATACTTCAATCAACTTCACACAAGTCAAACACACAACTACACGCTCATCTCGTCGGGCCAGTTTACTTGTATCGCACAAAGTGCGCACCAATATTGGCAAAAGAATGATAACCCACGATGGGATAAAACTATACAATAAGTTACCGTCATCTGTAAGAAATTTAGATTCCAATATGTTTAAGGCGAGACTGGCAGCTTATACGAAAAAAAAAAACATTCATCTTAAATGATATTTTAATAAAATATTTCATCTACTCAGAGAGTTAGTCAGTAGTTAAATATATAAATAAATAATAGTTTCAATAAGTGCATGGACTTACGTATCTAGTGCGAGTGCGAACAATACTAGTGATATTTTGTACAATAATTTTTGGATTTTTTCTTATGTAAGTGACTGTATTTTGTCTTTTATGAGAAATAAATGTCTTTAAACCTAATTATTGAGAAACAAACAGCATTGTTATTATACATGACAATAATCAAACTTAAATAACACATATTTTGTCAGCAAAGTTTCCACTACTTAAATATTACAAAATTATCGATTTTGACAACTTTCGTTAAGAAATCATGAATTCAGAATAAAAATGAAAATTAATATAAATGAAATGATCATGACCATACTATAAATACTTAAGAAAAGCCGAAACAATCCAGAATAAATAAATTTAAAATACATATTATAAATATATATATGTATATATATAACCTAACTATATATAATTAAATTTGTATTTGATTGCACTAGCATTTTAGTGGAATTTTCGTAGAATATGTCAAAATGACTAAAAGATGCGTTAATTTTTTCTGCATGACCTAACAAGAAAACGGTTCTGTGCATAATTGGTTTTGCAAAATTGTGGAGCAAATACATACATGTTTAGAGCAACTATTAATTCTTGAGCACTTTATGGATATTACATACATACATATATTCACGCCTCTTTCCCATAGGGGTAGGCAGAGACTACATCTTTCCACTTGCTACGATCCTGACACACCTCTTTCGCTTCTTCAACATGCATCAACCTTTTCATACATGTTCGTCGGTTTAGGGTACTCTTGACCTGACCTTTCTTTAGAAGACCTTTCTTTGTGGATATTTTACTCAATAAATTAGAAGAATCGGCTTTATTATTAATTATTTTATACAAAAGTATTTGATCTCTTCGTTCTCGGACTATTCACTTATTTGGAACTTTGGGACTTTTCTATATGACAGTACTTGCCATTTTTTTTAAAAGAAAGTAAGGATGATGTAAAACTGAAATTTTGAATTTTGGCTCGCAAATACATTTCATGGGGGTGTCAGGTGAACTACAATCTAACCAGATAAACGAAAATGTGTGCATGTTTTCGTCAATTTTGCACAATTTTACAATAATAACGTCAGAAGGCTAACGCCAAATGGTTTGGGGTACACATTTTTTATTAAAATAATAATAACTTATTAAAAATACACTTATACCAAAATCATTAAAAACATTAAGAAAAAATATTTTTCGCCGGTAAACGGCATGTATGTTTGTAAACGACAAAGTCGCCGTTTTTGCGTCATCACAGGAATATGTTTTCGTTGGTGGACTTCTTATTTAGTCATATTAAACCAAACACTCTTATTCCAACTAATTTTTCCTATCTGTGAAAAAGATAATTTGGTATTTACAAAAGACATAAGAACAAATAGGCCAAAATGCAACGACCTTCTTCCGCTTGTGATTGGTGGGTGGGTTCGGTTCACGCAGAGTGTGGTGGGCTAGGTGAAGTAGAACCCGCGGTGTTGACGATTTTTCATATGAGCAAAAATATAGGCGTTAATTATGATTATTAAATAGCATTATAATATTTTTAGTACTCGTTATTCAATTCTATTCTAATCTTGAGGATAGACGGCGTTCAATTTATGTTTCGCATGAATTGAACGCTTTGTTATACCAATTTGACGAGCACCTTATCGTTCATCAAATAAACGATATTCTAATTTAAATTGTGTCAATAAATAAATCTTTCAGTGCAGTCTGTTAGCTTTTACTGAAGTCTAGCATCGAATACTAAGTCCCTAAATTTGACTCTTTACCAATAAAATGTGTTGCGCTACACCGAGTTTAAAGTATCGTATAAAGTGCCGTAAGTTACAGTCTTGGTACATTTACGAGGCAAAAGGAATTATTCTACGTATCTTCTACTTACTTACTTTTTGACGGCCGACGCCGTGGCGCAACTCTAGTGAGACTGCTTGAGCCGCAAAATTTCCGATCGATTCCCGGTGGGGCACTCACAAATTTGATTTTGTCACTTTGTGAATTTGTTGCCATTCTGGTTAGGACATCGCAGGCTGAACCACCTAATTATACGTAAGAAAGATGCTTCCGTGCTTCGGAGGGCGTGTTAAGCCATCGATCCCGGCTGTTGTCTGTGATTACTTAGACGGTGGCGGTCATTACACAAGTATGTCAGAGGCCTTCTAGTAGTAGTAGGCGGTTAAACACTCAGAAACCAGGGTTCATCGATTGTTCATCGACTCGTTGTCCCACACGAAGAGAAGACTTACTAAAGATAAGCAAAACTTCCGTCCAAAGATGATATGATATATGATGAAGATATTTTTGCAAGTAATTTGCTTCTATTATGATTGTGATTATGTATTCTGCAGCAAGGATGACAGCCCCTCGACTATTAATCTCGCGCCTCGTCTCAGTCCAATGGCACCGTGGCTGTATAAATTGGTACGCCCCGGCCGGCGGCGGCGCGGGCGGCGGCGCGGGCGGCAGCAGCGGCGCGGCGGGCGGTGTCGCATGCGAATTAATTAACAAGGCCTTGTTTCAAATTGCCCAACTAGAATATTTTATTACGACAGTCCGTTTTAGGACACGCGTCTCAAATTTCGGGCTCGGATTGGAGTTGGGCTAATGTTATAGATCACCTGTCGAAATGACAGACGAACTATCGTGATACAGATCCAGTTCCTTATTCGAATTTATTATGTGATGAAGTCAGTGGCTTAGCAAATTTATCATCGTCAATCATCACATAAGTGTACATCCAGGTAGCCACTGCTAAGAACATCCCAGGTTTCTTATTTTTTTTATATCCGCGTTGATCCGTGCACGCAACAGAAAAAAATGTGGAATAAAATTACCTACCTTATTCGTTTGACGCTCTCATAAAATCAACATCTTTCGTGTTATAAATAGGTCAAGGCGTACGGCAGTGCACACACACAGGCCAAGTTTCAGCATAGGTAGGCAGCGAGCACATCTGACATCATCCACTACTTATTTACCTATACAGCTTCTAGTCAATGACTCTATGTTATGGACGTATCTGTAACCAAAGCAATGTAGTACAGGAGGCTCATGTTCAGCTGTTGACTGTGGTGGCTGTCATAGTAGTAGTAGAACAACGTCTCCCGGTGATAATAGATCAAAACCAGAATCAGCCCGTCTCTGACGTCTTCAAGTTACGTACAGTCAAACCAAGGTTTGTAGGTTTGATTCCCACACAGGACTTATGACGATGTTCTATTTATCTTCTTGTGAATTTGTTTGTAGGATGTTCATGAGTCTGCAGGTTACAGAATTTGATCAAGATTTAAATATAAAAAATCTATGCTTCGGAGTGCATGTTACTCCTCAGTCTTTGGCGCTTATGATCTTTTTTTGAGTAGGGCATCAAGTCAATAAACAATCCGATTATTCCTGGTTCAATCGTAGTAGTAAAAAAATAGGACTGAGGCCGATCAGGCAGTCCATAACTATGAACGTGGGGTTAACGGGTTTGTCGTCAACTCCAAAACCCACACCGTAACAAGTAAGTGTTTCAGACTAAATAAAACTGTGTGTGTGTGTCACATTTTAAGATTCTGCGTCACATTTTAGGATGACGATTCGAGTTTTACTTTGAATTTAAACTAAGTATTTTCAGATAATAAGGTACAACTTTGTAACCACAAGACTTAGCTTAAGTTTGATACTAATTTACAAAGCTTATTAAGTGGACAAGTTTCTGAAATAATGGCGATGAAAATTTTGTTACAAGTTTTCTGCAGTATAATCGTTTAAAGTTTGGATTTTGCGGAACAAAAATAATATATAAAAGGTAACTATTAAAATAAAATAATTCAGTGCAAAAGAAATTGTGATATTTTTGTGTGTGCATTTTATCTTAATTTGTTACTTAATAAATTAAAAACTAAACAGAAAAAAGAAACTGGAATTCAATTTTTGGACAAAATATTAATTGACATGACGTGTATTTTAGTGGCATTCTTAGTGGCCATAGAACCTAAGAAGGCATGCACTACTGCATTTTAAAGAAGTTTTAATAGTAGTCCGAACATTAGGCTGAACCACCTGATCTTTTCAGTGCTTCCAATGACGTCTCCATGCTTCCAAGGCCACCCTCATATGTACCCGTTGCAGTCTATACAGCATCTAGGTACTTAGATGGCAGTCATCACGCAACCACGCCAGAGTTCTACCCTAAGGTTCTACTTAATACCGAGTAGGCGATAGAAAAAACTCTTGCTCCAATGTTTAACCATTGTTTGTCGTTGAATCGAATGGAAAACTAGAAATACAACATTTTAGGCCAGATTTGAGTCCAACGCCCCATTATTTGCGATAACAATGAAGTTTTCGGTAAAAAATATGACGCTTACATCAGTTGCAAACAAGTTGAAAACTTTATAGACTTGATCATACTAGTCTTTGTAATGAATGATTTATGATTTCTGTATTTCGAGATATATTAAGGTTTCGATAACAGACCATAACACAGGCACAGACCTAAGTACTTGCGCGCGGAGACAGCACGTGACGTTTGGGTGCTCTATGGACGAAATACGTCAGTATTTATGAGATGAAGATCGCACATACAGCCTGCTTTACCAAAAGAGTAAACTATTGAAAACCGACCCAGCCGCCAATACTTACTTTGTGACCGACCCCAATTTAAGGATAAATGAAATCATAGTAATTAAACATTATCAACTATTTAGCGCTAAGTGCACATATGATGTTCGACGTTGCTTGACTCAGCAGGCGAATTAGCTTACGAAGGTACATTAGTAAAAACAAATCAGTAGTTTTCCCGAGGATAGCCCCTATAAACTAACTTACAAACTCTTTCATCAATCTTTCCACTTAATTTAAAAGTTTTAAAGAAGTAAGGTTATGCAGACAAAACTAATACTTAAAGCTTGAGGTTTTGCTAATAGGGAGGAATAGTTGAATCGTTAATGCAGGCATCGTATTGCTTCTGCGAAATGTTTTAATATTCATGCGAATGCGAAATGTCATCAGAAGAAAATAGAACTAAGACCAGGCAAGTTGTGAGCTTTGTGTTATTATTTTATGCATTATTTCCATGTATTTCCTTAGAATACTCGTTGATAATAGTTTCATTCCGTATGTGTTTTGCTACTAACTTATATCAAGCACCGACTCGCAAATTGACAATTAAGTACCTACTTAAGTGCAAACATAGATGTTACTTGCGCTTTTTCTCAAATATAGGGGAAAGGCTAAAGAGAGGGAGAAAGGTGTGGGGTCTGAGGAGGGTTAGAGGGGTTACATGATGGGTTGTTTATTGTGTAAACTCTGTTCGACAAGTTCGCGGCTTTCGGGATAACACGATCAAGAAAAGTGCCGCTGAATAGCTAGTAAGCTTAGTAAGCAGAAAAAATAATAATTGTGAAGTACTTATACGCATAGTAAAGCGACTTCGTGGATAAAATATATAATTTTTAGGTAATATAATGATGCATGTTGTCTCGAAAGCACTGGCAAGACATTCACATTGTCAGCCAGCAACAAACAATATTGACTCAAAAATATTTACTAACTATACAATTTAAAAACTCAAAAATACAGTTTTGGTTACGACTGCGACGAGTTCAGCTCAAAAAATAACAGCTCACTAAAACTCTTTCAATGATTTCAACAACACTGAAGTACTTACTAAGCATTGATCTTTACTAAGGTTCTAGAAGGGAAATCATTTCATAAATTAAAATTCGAAATCGAAAATGCGGCCAATTGAAACATTTTAGAGAAACATAATGTTTTATTTTACAAATTCAACTACCAAGTAATACTGCCTCTTACTAAATTGCACAAGATCAGAAAAAGCTATAGGCTTTAATTGCATGTAAACAAAGATTTCCATCTCTAAATTGTAAGTGCCACTGTAATGGGAAAGGGGTCCAAAAGGACGAACGACCGCCCATTGTCAAGTGTAGATAAGATAACGAGAGCATATAAATCTTCCTTAGGTAATTCATGTGCACCTTACTATTTGCGTTATTCTAAGCATGCCATTTTGTTTAAGTACATGATAGACTGACGTTTCCGCCTGCAATTCTTTTGGAATACAGAGTCAACGAACAACCCTACAAACCTACAAAAAACTTTCAAATACGTACTTTATTATTTTATCACCTTAATCTAATCGTTTTTTTTTAACAGATCACATTTAAAAACCATGAATTTCCATACAGATTTTTTATTTCCTATTTACTCCTTAAGGGATTCTAAATTTAGGACATGCTGAATTATGTATACTTACTTACTAATAGCTCTAGCACTGTTTAGTCCCTTAAATTTAAGCCTCAAATCCCCGTCATTTTAAAACAAACGCTTATCTTCTTTTTACTTCATTAGGGGTTAAAAACTAAGAATTCATTTAAACCCGTATTAAACAATTTTCGCTTCATGATTGAATTACAAATTTCAAAATATATAGATGAAGACTACGAACTTTCATAAAAAATATTAACCCTTTTTTATCCTTTGGGGGGATAAAAATCAAAAACCTCTTACTCGACGTTTTTTAAGTACCAATGTATTTATGTTTCATGTTAAATGATGATATATACATTTTTAAACAGATCACATCAAGAAAAGAAATATTTGACATTTGACGTTCCGTTTTACGAAATATTTTTATCTGCGTGATTTAAACTTATTTTTTACTTATATAAACTTATGTATACAAACAATTAACCTTCCGATGCATATCCACTAGAAATCGTGCCCAGCATACTGGCAGCATTCCCCCTTTGAATAGCTAAGCTAATCCGTTGGGCAAGAAAGCTGCCAGCACGCCGATCGCCAGATGTCTTGTAGATACGCACCGAAACGTCTTTGACAAACTTTTTGGCTTCTGGCCCCCAAGGGCCCAAGGTTTCAAAGCCGATCGGTGCGAACATGTAGCTCTCCGCTATTTCCGCATATTTACGCACCTTTGCTCCCTCTGCGTTCGCGGCTGCGGAGCCAGCTTGTGCACTTGTTGCCTGAAGGTGGGATGAGGCAAGCGTGTCCACGCAAGTGACGTCCCACACCAAACTCCTTCCATGCTGCCACGGAATGAGGGTTACGCCGTCGGGTCTCTTGCCATCAGAACGAACGATGCCGTTTGGTTCCAACTTTGCCGGAACGTTCGCTGAGACAAGAGCCCGACGGATAATGTCATTCAGGGCAGAATGACGGGGAATGCGGCCGGCGCTTTTTCGACACGAAAGACCGTGGTGGCCGAAATGGTTCACATGTGCGCCGCAACCGCAATCGTGCGGTTGATTGGTCCTAAGTCCTAGGCGGAGACCTATAACTAAGGACAAGGAGCAACTGTCCAGTAGGGTCCCAATGTTGGCGGATGGCAAAGCCTTGAGCCAAAGACCAGACTCTCTTTCAAAAGCCGCCAGCAGGCGAGCGCGGTCGGGTGTACTGACGCATGAATCTAATAAGTCTGACTGTAGCCTTTTACACAGCGGCTCATCCCACTGTCCCTGCGAGTGTAAAGATGAGGGAAGATCACAGGAAGTAAAAGACTTCCACTCATTCACAGCTTTTGAAAGAAAGCTGACATCAACTCGCCCTAGAGATGTGCCGATGATTTTATGGAACAGTGACATGCAGCCACTAGCAGACGCAAGAAAAGCGGGCAAAGAAACGGAAGAGATTCTGCGAATTCCGATTCCTCCAAAGCGGATAGGAAGTGACGCCTGGGTCCATGCTTCGGGTGTGAGATGACAATTTAAAATCTTAATGAGGAGGTTGTAAAAATGATCATCCATTTCCGCCAGCAGGTTCTTAAATTTCCACAGGTGGCAACATCTCAAAACGTACGTAAACTTAGGAACGAAAAGACAGAACTTTATTATTGTAATCGCCATATGTGGATTGATTTTGAGCAGTTTATCCAAGCTGTCCCTGAACTTGAACACTTGTTCGTCGATGAAACAAGGAATGGCATTATCTAAGAGTGGGGCACCCAAAAGGCGGAGTGTGGCTTCAGTTGCAATTTGAATATCGGGGGCAACGGCGTTAAATTTGGATAAGATTTCCTGTCGAGCATTTGGAGTGGCAGAAGGGTGGATGTAGAGTTCACATTTGCTGAAGTTAAGCTCTAGGCCGATGTCAGCAAAACCATTGATGAGGGTTTTTAGGTCATCCAGAACCGTATCAGGCTGACCACCAAGTGTGCCGTCATCCAAGTACCAAACGTTGAATTTAGAGCCCAAGGACGAGATGGTAGGGTGAATGCCTAAGCTGAAAATAGCTGGGCCTAAGGGATCTCCCTGCTGACAACCAACGGAAGAGTGAAGTAGATGTTCTTTGTACAGCAATTTTGAGGGCCTACTGTAACATTGCCAGAGATAGGGATACACAGCTGGTATATGTTCTTTTATTTGAGAGAGAAGAGTTGCGCGGTCGATAGAGTTAAATGCGTTCTTCACATCGACTTTAAGAAGCACGCACCCGTCATCGCATTCGTTAAGAAAAGTCCGTGTAGCATGAACCGCTGCCTCGCATCCGCCCTTGGAACCAAAACCCACTTGAATCGGCTGGAACCTTGATGCTAGGGACGGCATTATGTGTTTGCAGGACATCTTAGAGACCAAACGCCTAAACGTGGTACCTACAGCAATAGGCCTGATGCCGCCATCCTTTTTTTCAATGCACACAGGTTAGCGCCGTAGAGTATTTCGGTAACTTCCTCATTTACAGAACCCGACAACATTAAATCTGCGAGAGAAGCTAAGCTTGTGGCTAAAGCTCTAGCGGCATCTCCTGTCGAAGAAATATTTTAATTCCTGTTTTGTCCCCTGCAGAGGTAAAAAATATGTGAATGCTGAAAAACGTGTTTTATTATACCTTAGTCTTATTACTAATTTTAAAACGAAGTGCATTCAAAACCACAAACCTTAATAAATATTGTACCCCCTTTTTATCCCTGTAAGTAAAATTTACGAAATCCTGAAATACGTATTTGATTATTTTAGTTCTTTGATCGAATCATAAATTTTAAAACAGATATCTTCAGAGATAAAGTAACGTTTTACCCTATTTTAACCCTTTAGGAGTTAAAATTCTAAAAATCCTTTCTTAGCCGACAATGATTTTATAGTAATATAAACCAACCATAACTTTTCAAGCACTCGCGTTCATTTTCACTCATTTTAAGTATTAAACCGTCTTGTCATGTATTATATAGGTACTTACAAAAAACATTAATTATTTACCTGTACGTATAATGGTTTTTACACAGTTTCCTAGTATCCATAGGATTGTACTTTATGACCCGAAAATACTCTCTGTGGAACGCCACTATTACCCAAGGGTCGTTCGCGAGTCTATTGAAACTAAGAAGAACCCAAATAATTTTAACCGGGAGGACGAGTTTCAAACTGTCATTCGCATGGAGTCCAGTCATTGACAAGTTGAAACCGTGCGATTTATCATCGAATAACCATACTGTGAGTGCTGTGTGCCGGCCTTGTGAAATGTTTACAAAGAGTTAATAAAATAATAAAGTATACAAGATAAAATGTGGGTAGAAAAAAAATATCATCACCCACCGCCTAGATGGCAACTCGCTGATTCGACTGTCAACCCGTGAAACTGTGTTGAAGCTTTGGGACACAAGTTTATTATTAATATTTACCTAAATATTATCGCGATAGACTCGGTTTAATGTTTAAAATAAACTTACTGACAAAATTTAAATTTTCTATCATCACTTATTTAGGCTGTGCCTTGATGAATGTGCCAGTCAGTGAGTGAGAACATTTGTTTTTATTAGTTTAAATCTTATGATATCTAGGCGTCAGGATCCCACTGCTGGTGAAAGGCCTCCCTTCCCTTCTTTCACTGTTCGCGATCCTGTGTCTCCGCATGCCTGACGTTCTATGGGCTAAAACAACCACAAATTGGGAGGTAAGAACGTCGTCGCGGGATGCCCAGACGCAGATGACGAGACGAACTGGATGGGTTTTCCAAAGATTGGTATTAGAGTTAATAGGTAGGAGTAAATCTTAATCAAGTAAGTTAAGCGACATCATGATCTTCTTTTAAAAAAAAATCTCCTTTATTTCAGATAACCAACTGTTTTTTCATAATATGCTTAGATAGATGAAGGATAATATATCGATGTTTTATTCCAAATGTTCAAGTAAATTTTGTTTTGAAGTCCGTAGCAGCTGTTCACTCCAATGGCTTAGTCAACGCAGCATTTTACTCAACAAAATGAATTATTCGAAACGAATTACATAAACTTTGTTTAATTCAGAGCATTTTGTGAAGTTGTAGGTAAGTATGATACGAGTATAATAAAGTGCTGTTGTATTTCCACAAATTATAGAGGTAGTAATAAGTATTGGCGGGTAGACCCAAGGTACTTCTATGCGCACCGTGTTGGACGCGCACCGTAGACAGATTTATTTCACAGGTAAAATATATTTGTGTGACACGGCAGTTATTTCACGGCTCTGGCGTCCACAAGAGCCGTTCTATGACCAGATCAATAACATACATACATAAATCACGCCTATATCCCTTACGTGGTAGGCAGAGCGTCAACGACCGCAAAACGGACATAAACACCACGTCTGACAAAAGTTTGAGGGTCAATCATATAACTGTGTATTACTATAGTGAGAATAGATCAATAACGGTTTTGTGTAAATACAAACATTTTTAAATTTCTTACCTGAAACGTGCGGGTCGCACCAAATCGTGCTAAATTTGCGCCGGCCCTTAGTCATATAAAGAAACGTTATCAAACCTTCATGTGTTTGTTTATTTTAGGAACAAGTGAGAAGCCAGGAGCGATGTTAAGTTCGTCTTAGGGGTTTGGCGGGGTAGCGGGCCAGGGGGGTGGATCGGGCGCCCTCATGTGGATGGGCTGCTCACGGCCCATAGAACACAATTCGTTTGATCTCGCCGCTCTCCCGCTTAGCGCTATTTATGTCCCGCCCCACCAAGGACATCTGCCGATGATAGCGACAAATATGAGACACTCTCTTCAATGAAATAAATATTTAAATTCGGATGCTTTCCGCCTATAAGTAATTAGTTCACCTCTTTACGTTACTAACAGAGATTTTTCTTCTTGCAGGACCGGGTCGAGCGCAACTGCAGAAGAGAGAAAATATGCCAACGCAACATGTACCGGAAATTGGGATGTCGGAATGCAATGCTCGCCAAAAACGTAATCTTGAAATGGTTGTGGGCAAAACAAGGAAAACATAAACACTTGCCATGGCGCTAGGGAGGGAGTAGACGGTTGGCAAGATGAACTCAACAGGGCATTCCCTGTCAGGGGAGGTGCGGGGGCGGCTGCAGTACCCACTGCTCGCGCTCGACACCTCCCTGCGTGCCTACAACGTCGCGCTTGACATTAACGCCACCTACGACAACCTCACCATATATCTCAACACCACTGACGAATCGCAGATTATTTGGGATCAGTATATAAAGCTGCTCCGCGACCGCTCGTTACTCGTCTCCATTTTGCTGTTATTTTCCCTGACCACCGTATTCGGCAACATGCTTGTCATATTAGCCGTAGTAAGGGAAAGATATTTGCACACCTCGACCAACTACTTCGTCACGTCCCTGGCAGTCGCTGACTGCTTAGTGGGTCTTGTCGTCATGCCGTTCTCGGCACTCTACGAAGTTTTGGAGCATACATGGTTCTTTGGTATGGACTGGTGCGATATATGGCGCTCTTTGGACGTCTTGTTCAGCACTGCTTCCATCCTCAACTTGTGTGTGATATCTCTGGACCGGTATTGGGCCATTACGGATCCCATCACATACCCCATGCGCATGAGTGGAAGGAGAGCTGCCTTTTTAATAGCGGCTGTATGGATTTGCTCCAGCGCTATATCATTCCCCGCAATCTTATGGTGGCGCGCAGTTCGTAAAAATGAAGAAATGCCACTTTTCAAATGCCCATTCACTGAGAACTTGGAATACATCATTTTCTCTTCCACCATATCGTTCTATCTGCCATTGTTTGTCATGGTATTTACGTATTACCGTATATACCGAGCGGCAACAATTCAGACACGGTCCTTGAGAATTGGTACAAAACAGGTGATGCACAAGCAAAAGGGCGGTGAACTAGAGTTGACGCTGCGCATCCACCGCGGCGGCACGATGCGGCAGCGCGGCGGCGACCAGTGCGCTCACGCCGTGTGCACGCCCGACGAGCCCGACCACGAGCCGCTGACCGCACTGCACAACAACGGCCTCTCCCGATCCACCACCCGACTCAGCAATGTTGCGCACCAGAAGAACTTACCTAAGAACTTCTCTCTATCACGAAAACTGGCAAAATTTGCAAAGGAAAAGAAAGCCGCCAAGACCCTCGGCATTGTAATGGGTGTATTCATAGTATGCTGGCTACCGTTCTTCGTGGTGAACCTGCTGTCGGGTATCTGCTCGTCGTGCATTTCGAATGTGGACGTTGTCAACGTGGTTGTAACGTGGCTCGGCTGGGTCAACTCCTCGATGAACCCAGTCATATATGCGTGCTGGAGCCGGGATTTCAGGAGGTACGTATAATTCATTCTATCCCTTCGAATTCAAATTTTACATTTATTTATTAATTAACTTAGAATTTGAAATTGCATACCTTTTTCATAGAAATTTATATATTCGATTTTTTTCTTTAAAAAACCACAGTACATACTTTAATATAGTCTAAACAGTAACGACAATCGAACCATTTCTGAGGATAACTGTGATTTGACATATGTTTAAAATGGAAAAAGTACAAATATCCAAAATCGTTGAACCCCTGGGCGAGGCATCTTTGCTGGGGAGTTTGATTCTTCTTTTCGTGTGGGACACCAGGCCGACCAACGACCCAATGAGTACCTATCCTTGATAATGTATTAGGAAGTTATAATTAATTAAAACCTTTATAAATTCTCAAAACAGGGAAGAATGGAAGAAAGGGAGGGAGGCCTTTGCCCTGCAGTGGGACACTACAGGCTAGAATTAGAATTACAATTCTCAATTTAAAATTTATATTTTAAGAACTTGTGCCGTGCCGTGTGATGCCGGCTTAGAATAGCGTCACCCCTGCCGTGTGATGCCGGCTTAGAATAGCGTCACCCCATATCTTACCCATGGGTGTCGTAAGAGGCGACTAAGGGACTCGAGGGTGTGTATTGCAATTTTAGGCGACGGGCTGACAACCTGTCACTATAGTGATACACAGTTATCTGATTGACCCTCAAACTTTTGTCAGACGTGGTGTTAATATCCGTTGAACGGCCATTAACACTCTGCCTACCCCGTAAGGGATATAGGCGTGATTTATGTATGTATGTATTTTAAGAACTTGAACTTCTCCACTTTTTCAAAACACGAGAGTTTGGAAGGTCAGTAGGAATATTTTCAGGGCGTGTTCTTAACGTGAAATTTGACCACCATTTCGAACAATGCTTAGTCATAAATGTAATTTAACGCACGCACGTTAACGTCCTGAAAATATTCTCTGTGAGCTTCACACCCTATACTTAGGGTGCGTCTTCCAGAGCGGCGCGGAGCGGAGCCCAGCGGTGCATGAATTGACCAATCACTGACGCGGAGCGGAGATTTCGTGGTTTATAGAGACGTACCTTTATGTCAGCCACAATAGTGTGCTCCTGGTTGATATATTATTTCTAAGCAATCACGTCGCGTAAGACCGCGCCGCTGTCGCAAACCAGCTGACTGCGTTACGCGGGTTGACAACCGTGTTATGATAAATGTTGCTGTAAAATGAGGCTATGATAAACCGCCGCCATTATTCGTTAGCATCCGTCAAGTAGGTACTATCAGCAGCACATCAACATACCTATTGAAAAGATCAAATTAAATTGGGTTTTCATACCATTACTTAATATAATCAGCATAAGTAGAATCCTCAAATGGAAAGGTTTATGTACTGTTGATAGCAAAGCAACAAGCAACACACACAATTACCTACAGCTTTACAAAACCTACTAGACTAAACTAAATCGTTAAACATACAATTAGCCAGCAACACTTCGAGATTATTTAAGAGATCAATCAATCAATAATGGTTTAACATACGAGTATCAATGTTTTTATAAATAGATATATTTAATACCTT
Source organism: Tuta absoluta (assembly GCA_027580185.1). Classification (NCBI taxonomy): domain Eukaryota; kingdom Metazoa; phylum Arthropoda; class Insecta; order Lepidoptera; family Gelechiidae; genus Tuta; species Tuta absoluta. The sequence goes on along the minus strand of JAQAHW010000001.1, from coordinate 27,442,574 downwards.
AAATAGTAACTTAATGTGCCGTACAATCAAGCACAGGATAAATGCGGGATGGATGAAATAGCGCCAGGCCACGGGCAAAGTGTGTGACCCGCGAATGCCCCTCATATTGAAGGCCTTATTATATCTTTAAAACGGTTGTGAGGCACAATCTGTCGACACCGACCTATAGATTTGAGTGTTGGCCTACAAAAGTGGCGGATGAAAAACGATTGCTTGCAGCTGAGATGAGAATGTTGCGAAGGATGTATGGATATGACAAAGATGGATTAATTAAGGAATGAGTATATGAGGAGTTTAAAAGCAGCTCCAGTAATAGATAAAATAAAAAGGAACAGTTTATCCTACTGGTTCATCCTGGTTTGGGCATGTAATGAGGGATGAGGTGCAAGTAACAAAGAAAGTAATCAATATGAATGTATAAAAATGTGGATGGATGCAGAAAAGAGAGGTACGACTACAAAAGTTTTGATGGATTGTATAAAGACGACATTAACAAAAAAGACTAAAATGAGGCTTTGACAGCTGATGGAGATGAATGGAAGAAAAGTACATGTTGCGCCGACCCCAAATAAGTTGGGATAAGGCAAGGCAGATGATGTTGGTAGCTTTAGGTGCTGCTGTTGTGCTTATATCTTCTCAAAGTTGCATAATAACAACAAGCAAGAATAATAAACTGTACAACTGAGTCCCAATACTAGCTTCTGCCGCTCCCTTTACGTTACGTTTAAAGGGCAATAGTCAATCAATCAACGTGACATAATATAGTAGATAACTCGTGGTGAGGGTGAACGCGGTTTGCGTGAATTAGCTGAAACTGTGGTTTTCCTGCCAATTAACCTAAAACATGCGGGATAAACGCAGAATTTATAACATTAAATCAGGTGTACCTACTTAGGTATTTAGTGGAAAATGAATACAATAACAAAAACTGGTTTATGATTTTAGTACATTTTCTGGAAAGCCGCAGGAAAAGAATTACAAACACTTCGCCTTTTATAGTGTTTTAGGTAGCCTTTTTTGCAATCTGTGTAGATTATCAGCATATTTACAGGTGCGGTTTTAACAAAACGTAATAATACTTTATTTTCAACATTTATAAATATTGTAAATAGAGGTATATTAAAAAAATAGGTCATACACACGTTTGCGATATGAATTTTCGGCTATATTTCGTGCACACTGCCCGGTGTCAAGTCAATTTTGGGAGTTGTTCCATAATGGAACAAATAAGAACCTGTGTCCCAGTTGTTCTATTAATTAAAAAATGCCTCAAATATCGTTCATTTAACCTCAGAAGTCTCAATGGACTAATTCTAGGAAATCGAACAGAAGTAGTTCAGACCCAAACTGAATTTCAAATCATCAAATATCAACCCATTAACCTAATAATAAGACATCGATTATTGAGTCGTTTTATCGAACGGTTTCCACCTGCGTATACCTGATAAAACTCCAGTTAGTCTGGAGATTTTCGTTCTTTACGAAAACTCGCGCGGAAAATCTTTGTCTTTCAAACTATCCTAGCACCCGGCGACTGGACTATTCGTTAGTTAAATCCGACCTTCGGGAAACGGATAAAGTTCGGAAAGGTGTAAGTGGAAGTATGAAGCTCTCAAACTTAAATCGAAGTGTATTCACAAACATTCACTTATGTAATATAGGTAAGGTGGGTAATGAAATGACTAGCAGCATAACAAGACTTACTAACAGCTATCCAAATTATTTAATATCATGTAGCAGCACTGGACAGCGCGCTTGGCAGGTAGATTGGCGAGCGCAGTGTAATAAAATCACTCATTCCATTTCCTGGATTTATTCCTTAAGTCACTTTTTACGATACCCTAGACAGGAGTAGGAGTAAATCGTGTTATATATTCATAATGTTATGACAGAATATCATAGTATAATTTCTATTAGGATCATCATTATTGTAAGTTCAAAGTTGGGACGGAGGTAGGAGGATTAACTGAGCTATACAATATGATCTTGATGGTTGGTAACCTATGTTAATATTACCCAATCATGCCTACCTTACATAAAGTAGCTGAAGCTAACACGTGGCCCAACATTCGGAAGTTCACGTCCCGAGTTTTGAGTAGATAATGTATCTTTGCATGACTGATTCAGAATCAGACTGAATTGATCCGGGGAACATATGGTTAGCCTTCGTTTTCGTGAGGTGATCCGAGTCGAGGAACGACCCGATGAACACTGGTGTCAGAGTTTTTAACATAGGCCTCTGAGATATTTGTGCACTGGTTGTGTAACGACCACCGTCTATGTACTTAATCATGGACAGCAACCAGGACCGACGACGGTTTAACGTGCCCTCCGAAGCACAGTACCATCTTTCTTTTCGAATAATCTGGTGGTTCATCCTACAATGTCAACCAAACTGGGAACAACGTATCAACTTTGTGAGTAGCCCCCTCGGGAATCAAACCTGGGACGTAGGGAACTAAGACCAAAAGTGAGCCTCCTCATCCACGGAGGCAGTGAAGTTACAAGGGTAAAGCAGCGGGCTACTTTTTGACAATTTCAGATCACCATGATCAAGCACTGCTGCTGATAAGCCAGAATTCCATCGTAAATACCGTCATGACTAAATTCTGTGACAGTGATCCTAACTCTATCATGTATGCGTGTGATGACGGCTTAGAACAGCATTACCCCATTTCTTTCCCGTGGGTGTCAAAAGAGACGACTCGATGGTAACATTTGTATTGCAATTTTAAGTAATGGGCTGACGACCAGTCACTCTGCCGATACACAATTTTCTGAATGGATCTCAAATGTTTTCCTAACGAGGCATATTAATTAATGTTAGTTTTTTTCTGCCGTGTATGCTATGTCTACTCCGCAAGGGATATAGGCGTAATATATGTATTTATGACATTCATATCCCTTGCGGAGTAGACATAGCATACACGGCAGTAAAAAACTAACATTTATTAATTAAGTTATTAATATATTTTTGTGAAGTGGCGCCACTGTCGCAGCATTCACAACCACACTCGCCTTAAATGATAGTAGAAGAAATTAAATAGGTAGGTAACTTATAGTGGCGGAACTTTTTTAAATTACCAGGTTCAATTTCTTTATATTGTTCCTTGAAACCCGCAAGTAGTTAAAACTTGAAGTAGTTCAATAGAGTTAAAACTTGACGTTGTGAAAGGAAACTAATAGTGGGTACTTATTTTTTAATAAAAGAGGACACAATAAAAAATACAGTTATTTTATACAGTTTATTTATAAATTATATTCGGTTTCAGCAAGATCATCCCAATGCCATATTTGACAGCTGTCACATTCTTTTTGATGCTATCGCAGAGGGTTTATTTTCTTTTGTTAACATTTCCTTTAATATTGAACTGACAGCTGTCAAATATAGCTTATTGGAAAGGCCTTCCTCAACCAAAATCAAGCGGTCAATTTGGAATGGAGTTAGCCTATGTATTGAACCGGGGCGGTAAAGCGGCTTGCCTTAGCGTGTCACCATATATCATATTACGCTGAATACGCCAAATCCCTCTACTAAATCATTTAGCGCAGTAACGTCGATATATTTTTTCTCATTAATCGGACGTCAAATTTAGACCCCCACAACCCCTTACTTGTTATTCGGAACATTCCCCGACTATACTGCTTTATACATAAGTCTCAGTCTTCTTCTTTTCGTGTAGGACACCGAGTCATTCAACTACCCGATGAACCATAGTCTCAGTAACTCATGCAATATATAAATATTATGAAAAAATCATTAGATGATAGATGGCTCAAATGAAGTGGAAGAATTCTATTTATTATTTTTTTCAATTTACATTGGACTATTTGGGCAAACACAATGTGGCAGTTCGCGTGAAAGAACAGATTGATAAAATTTTGGTACAGCCTTAAAAAACAAGCTTATTATTAAAGACCAAAAACCCGACTGCAGCTTGAGGAAAAGAATTTTTTTTTTGAAAAATTTACATTTATAAACCACCATTTAGGGAGATTTTATCTAATTTTTACCACAAGGTTTCTATATCGTACTTAAGGGTTTTTAATACAAATTACGAATATGCTTTTTGTGCATATCTGTTATTAAGTGATCAATAAAAAACTCTCAATGTTTTATCACTTATATCAATTAATAAACATTCTTCAAATAATATCAAGCAAGTAAAAAATTGAAGTGAAGTTTATCGTATTAAACTACGGTTCGGTACGATTTACAGAATAAGCAAATTCTTACAATAAAATTACTTTTCGTAACTTCAATTAATTGCAACAATTCATACGAAGAGGTAAATAACCTAGCATTATTATAATCAAATAGTTAATTTATAATAGCTTGCCGTTCCAACGTAAAATTTTAGGTTCCGCACCCAAATATTTGTAACAACATCACCGAAAGCCAATTTTATTTTAATGTGCACAGGTATTTCATAAACTGTCGTGGCTTTTTGTGTGTTGCTAACTATTATTTAGCATGCCCGGAGTAAATAAACACTCATGTTTGTTAGAAAATATGCTGGTGGTCCGATTAATCTACCGGTAGGTACTATAAAGCAATCTATCTACTACATAGTCTTGAAAAACATTACCCTCCTTCAGAGGCAGTCAGGTAAATACTCTTGCAGCGCCAGTATAAGAGGTCTACAATATTTTTTCTTTTAAAAAACATAAATTTGAAGAAGAAAAAAGTTGCATAAAATAGTTGTTCAGTTACATGCCTAAAACACGTATAGAAAGTATTTGCACCAAGAACCACACGGTATCTACCACATAGATCAAACACATACCATAACTGGAAAATTAAGATTAGCTGGTAGGTAATGAACAAATGTCCTTAAAAATCCACCAAAATATTTTTTTATGTGAAATGTAGCTAAGACGATAGAAAATATGACTTACCTACTCTATGAAAAAGTAATCAGATCTCAAGTAGAGCCAAGTTTCTGAAACTACACGTACGTGGACATTTTGTGGATACTTCACAAACAATTTGTACGAGTGTAACACATTGTGTTGGCTACTTTTTACATTAAAATCTTTTTATTGTATTTTTTTTAGGCATTAACAAAATTCCATACAAACTTCCACTCTCTATTCCAAAGATTTAAAGAATAAATAAAAAATCGCGTAGTATAGTTGTTTCAACTACAAGTCCGTACTAAATTCCTGACCTCTAACATAAACATTTGTAAGTTTCATACAAATTTTCATCCCACAAGTGGGGGGTAGGGAAGGAAATATATTAGGACATTGCTTTTTTTTGTTTGTACACTAAACATGAGTCTACATACCAAATAACAGCTTTCTAGCACTTCAGGAAGTACCCTAAGAATGCATCTCCATTGAGCAGAGCGGAGCCCAGCGGTGCATGAATTGACCAAACAGAAACCTTGAAATCTCCCCCAGAGTTAGTGATTTGGCAATCCATACACCGCTGGACTCCGCTCCGCGCAGCTCCATCTCAACGGAGATGCACCCTAACATTTTGATGATCATCAGTGAGTGAGTGACTGGTCTTCTTTCTTCTTTCTTTTCGTGTGGGACACCAAGTCGTCCAACGACCCGATGAACCCTGGTGTCAGAGTTTTTCAACCGCCTACTACTCGTAGTAGGCCTCTGACATGGTTGTGTAACGACCGCCGTCTAAGTAATTATAGACAGCAACCGGGACCGACGGCTTAACGTGCCCTCCGAAGCACGGAACCGTTACTTTTCGGACAATCAGGTGGTTCACCCTGCAATGTCCTAACCAGACCGGGAACAAATTCACAAAGTGATATATATCAATTTTGTGAGTGTCCCACCGAGAATCGAACCCGCAACCTTTGCGTCGCAGGCAGTCGCACTACCACTACGCCACATCAGCCGTCTGGTGAAATCGTCGTATTTTGGATATGAATAAAATCTATAGTATCAAAGCTATGCAATTAAAACTTAGTTTGTTTGTAAAAATAACTCGAGAAATTGATAATTCTAATATGGGTACTCGTATGGGTCGAAAACTAAAGTTAAGAGGGTTCAAAAAAACGACTACTCACTCCGTAAAAGGGTAGGTACCTTGCAGTAGCAAATACAACTTCAGAGCATGGGAGGGTCACAACACATTCATAGTCACGCTAGAAAGCAAAACGAGGCGCCACACTGCTACACGAATAACAAGCGAAGCGAGCTCGACATCTCACATTAAAAAGGTAAGAGAGGAACAACACTGAGGTACAGGAACACTACTCGTTTTGCGAATAAAGTGGGCTTGACATTTCACGTTGAAATTGGGGGTAAAAATAATCTGATGAATAACAAAATGATGTGATATCAGCCATAGTGGCAGTAGAATCTTTGCTCCGACCACCCCTCGTGTATACAACACTGTCTGTCGTCTTGGCAGCGGAACGACCGCGTCCCCGGAGATGTATCGATGTATTGTTAAACTTCAAATTTTACCACCTGTTATTTTACAAATTAGACATTTTGTTACTTTGACATTCTGCTACTTAGATATTTTGTAACGATAATTTGTTTCATCTTTGACAGTTGGCGGGCTTCTTATTTTGTATCTTAAAAAACCTTGCAAATTTAACATTTTGCAATATTAACACTAAGCGAAGTTGGCATTTTGCGACTGTATTAAAAACCTTCTAAATTGAATACAGTAAGCACACATGCCGCATGCCCCGGGCGTGGCAGTAGCAACCTTAGCTACATATCAAGTGACAATCGCGAGAATCGAAAAAAAAGGAAAGAACCTTCTGTTCTGTTATTAAATTAATCAACATTTATATCAAAATGGAAAAATCGCAGTATTGCCATGTCAGTCAGTCAACAACGTTACAAAAACATCGCTTTGTTTCGCAGCCGCAGCTCAATTGGAAAAGTGTCAGTTACCTAGGAATGCCAAAAAACTGTAATCAAAACTGATATTGGCCATCAAAAAATCGTAACCGACCTCTTTTCTTAATACTTATTATTCTTTTCGTGAACTATTTAATTCATATCATTTCCATTATAGCTTTCATTTAAAGAATCATGCGACAAACATATCCAAAACTGTCCAATTATTATACAGAGTGTCAGGTTTTTTTTTTTACTTGTGATGTGAAATAAACGGGTAAAAATTTAAAGGTATATATGGATGTTAGGATAAACTAGTTTTATTGGGCAAAACCAGTTTATCCTACATGCGATAGGATAAACCGGTAGGAATATTATAAGGCTTAACTAGGTTGTCTTTAGGCCGAAAAGAGAAACTAGTTTATCCTAGGCTAAACTTGTTGAACTGGTTTGGCCTAGTCAATACTAATTTTGCAAATTTTGCCTTGTCAAACATGCAACAGTGGCGTAGCTCTTCAGAACGAATGCGTTGTGTGGCATCGGAAGACGTGGAGTGGCGTCGGATACCCAAGAAGACAGGGGTGGCGTCGGACGCCCTCGAGGCGTGGACGCCCCGGAGGGCTTGGATAGCGTTGGGTGGTGTCGTATGCCCCTGAATGCGATGGGTGGAGTCGGCTGCTGTGGAAAGCGATGGGGTGGCGTAGGGCGTCCCAAGCTTCTTTGGCATCCATCGCCTCCAAGGTTGCCAATGCCTCCAAAGAGTCCAACGCTAGCATTCGCTCTCTAGGGCGTCTGACGTCTCCTGGTGACCGACGCGACCAGGATGTTTAACGCTACCCCTCACTCGCTAGGTCATTCGACGATACCCCGGACCTTCAAGGAGGTCGACGCCTCCTCTGCCCTCCGAGGTATCCGACGCTGCCCGACGCTCTCTAGGGCGTCTGACGCTACCTTCCTCATAGAGCTACGTCACTGTAGGCTTAAACATTTTTTTATAGGCAAAATTAGTATTAAATAGACTAAAAGTTTAAACAGTTATGTACTTATTCATATTAGGCTCAACCAGTTCACTATAGGATAAATTAGTTTATCCTATAGACCTTAGGACAAACTAGTTAAGCCTAGCCTGTTCCGGTTTAGTCTAACCTCTTACCTAACGCATGGATAAACTAGTATGGCCTAGCGAGACTAGTTCGCTGTGTGGCAATCGAGCCCGCGACCCTCAGCTTACAAGGTACTATCCACTACGCCATCAAGCAGGACAAAATTTATTATTAATTTATTTTTTTACATGTTGAGGGCGCTTATACAAAAAACTATTGATCATTATCAATTTTGAGGTTGGATGCCTAAGCATATTATATGACCAGGATATTTTATTTTTGCTACGGGTACCTTTATAGATACTGAACTATGGCATGCATTGAATTTAACATCCTATAGGTAAATAAGGATGTACATAGGTACTGCAAAAATAAAAATATTTAATACAATGTAATATTAAGGTAATGTAAAAAGTTATCTCATTTATCAAAGTAACTTCGCGTGACGATATACGAGTTATTTTGGCAAGGAAAAGAAACACCACGAACCATCTCAAAAAAGTAATTGAATGCGTATCTATAATATTGTAGGTAACAAAATATGTGTTACTTACAATAATAAATCCATGCGCTGCGTCTCTGGCACAATACAGTCGACTCCAACTCAATGGCTTTCTGCACTTAGCCATATTCCACCTCCTGAACTTCGAATGCGAGAAGTGATGAAAATTCAAAACAACCCAGCACTCCCTTTGCACGATGAATTCGTCAACCCACCGCATCACCGACATAGATCCCGTCACCCACCTTACCGTTCTGTTAAACATCTGTTGAACACTAATTTCTGCGTAACCGACGCATGGAAACAGGCGTGGACGGAAAACCCACCTGCAAATGCTCCTGCCTTATACAATCCAACATTAAAACCTGCAGGCTTCACGCTTCCTAGAAAGGATTGGTGTCAGACGAACCGCTTTAGAACAGGCCATGGCCGTAGTGCAGAATATAAATAAATACAGATGCAAATGGAATGATTCAGCGGGGTGTGACTGTGGAGCCCTCAGCCAAAACATGAGACACATTATAAAGGAATGCCCTTCACGTAAATACAGTGGAGATCCTGGAGACATATTTACCTTAGAAAATGACGTGATTGATTGGATCAAGAACCTAGACATAATTCTATAAATAAGACATTTGATATTCTGCATTTGATATGTGGTCATTCTAAATCCAATGTTCGGGTGGAATATTGCAACTCAGCTTTAAAGATTTTAATCGACTAATCTGAAATTTTGTGTATACTTTCAAAGTTGATGACAATGCAGGTTAAGTCATGTTATATCCAATCTACTGCGGAAGATCCATGGCCTGTTGTTCAGTTGTTTATAATGAACTCATATAATATGTGTATCAAAAAGAAGAACTTGATAATAGCTCGAAAACTTAGATGAAATCATGCTGAATCGAATATGGTGGACTTTTGAAGATGGCGGAATAAGTGATTATGTTTTTTTTTACGATATGGGTGACAAATATAAGGGTATGGTGGAATATCTCAAAAAGTATGGTAACGTCATTTTGACTCTGAATGTCATTTTGACTGTTAAGAACGAAACGTCACATCATTTTTAAATTTTTTGACTTGGATCTATGACATCGTAAAACGAAACGTAACATATTATTGTTACATCACTTGCATCACAAAAATATTTACTTTTATGGGTTTCTTAAATGTATTGACGAAAACAACGTAAAAACAAAACACAGTATTCATTATTAACAAAGCGCGAAAAACAGAATAGATTTGGAAAGAACAAAGACCTTTTTACATGTCTTTTGGCTTTGGCATCCAGTAACGTAGTCAGTTCAATGCCATCTACAGAGTGCTTGAAAACTACACTTTTTTTTTAAATAGAAATCTCTAAAAATTTAAAGAAAATGTTTAAGAGAAAATGATTTGGTACGTTACTCTTTTAGCGTACCTATTCAAATAAATTATGTAAGTACTTAGTTTATTTTAATCCCTAATAAGGTTCACATACCTCTTCGCAGTCTTTGTTTTTATAGCGAATTTTTTTTTTACTTATGACCCAACTCTAAATAAAAAAAATTGTATTTGTATTCTAAAGACGGATTGATTTAGTATAATCAAGTTTACTTTATTACAATCTTGTAAAGCTGTAAGTATACCTAAAATAGGCGATACAGTTAGGTAAATCCTTTTTTAGTGAAACAGGATTATCCTATTCAAAATCGGAATCACTCAGGATATTTTTTTAACCGACTTCACTTTAAAAAAAAAGAAGAAGCTTTTCGATTTGTTAAGGTATTTTTTTATTATGGGTAGCTGTAAGAAACTTCCTTTCATAAAATGGATCAAAGTAATAATTAGGTAGAGTAAAGAAAGTGATTTCTATTTTGATTTTCAGATATATAAACTTTTGTCGGGTCGACTGTGTCGCCGTACAGTTGGAAAATAGGCACTACCAAATAGTACATCCTTTTCAAAGCAAACATCTTATCCAACCTAAAAACGAGTGGCCCTGTGCACGCCTTTGCTTGTTCAAAATATGACGCTCCAAAAAATCGTGGATAACAAACACGGTTACAAGATTGGTGTGATGATTACATTAGGTGGGCCTCGGGCGGGGGGACAGCCACCAGCCGCGTCGCTCCTTCGCAGTATTTCATTACGCAGTGCTAAATGCAATTACAACGAGCGTTTCATTAGAACAACGACAAACTTGTCACGCGTTTGAGGACTCCCTACGAATAAACCGCAAAATATACAACTTATCCACATTTATCTGTCATATACCTAAGTGGCCGCTAACATTATCGTTCTTACTTTACCATGTGAAAAACAGACCGTTTCCCTAGGGTTTTAGTGCCCCTATGAATACAAATAAGTTTGTGCAATTGTAAGAAAAAGGCCTAAATAAAGAATAATAATGAATTTAATGTAGGTACAGTACGAATGATAAATTAAATTGAATAAAGGCTTGCATAGGTATAAATAAGAAGCTCTATCGCTGTTTCATACACACAGCGAATCTTACTAATGTGCCAAAAAACAAGAAAAGTATTATGAGTAACTACGCCTACGTTAGCTAGTACTTAAATATTTCTGTTCTTATTCTCACTTCTCTAGTCCGTATTTTTATTCTCATCCGATAAAAACACTGTAGCATACGGCTGTAAGGTAATCATGTGCTTTTGTTACTAGGTACACTTCCAACAATTAGCAAACTCCTGAATGAATCGGGTTTTCATATAAACTTAAAAACTAAACGTTGGGAATTGGCTCGGTGCGAGTTTGCAAACTAAGTGTGGCTGTAAGCTTTAAATTTACCCCTTGCGCTACAAAATTAATTTGAGTCGGACCCCATAAGCTGGGTGGGTATTAAAAAACGCTGCGCGGATTTATTGTACGCGTAAACTCTGTAATATTGGCGGAGGCGAGAATATTTACTACTGACTACGCTAAAGATTTCATATAAAATGTACGCCCTTTATTATTACGCTTTGGGTTTGCTTTTGGCAGTGAAACGCCAACCACATTGAACAAGACACCAACTAAGCACTAGGCACTAGGCAGTGAAGTTTCGAGCCAGCCCTTCCTGAATCATTTTTACCTATGGCAAAATTATACGACATGACGTCAATAAGTGATATGATAATACTATCCTACATTGAATAAAGAATTTCAATTTCAATTTCAATTATACTATATCGTGTATTTTTATAGTACTTACTTTCATACATACACATATCACGCCTATAATACCTTGCAGAGTAGGTAGAGTGTAAACGCTCGCAAAAACGGACATTTACGCCACGTCTGACAAATATTTGAGAGTCATTCGGAAAATTTTGTATCACCATAGTGACAGGTAGTCAGCCCATTGCCTCAAATTGTAAACACCCTCAAGTCCCTTAGTTGTTTCTTACGCTTCCCGATGGGAAAGAAATGGGGTGATGCTATTCTATGCCGGCATCACACGGGATTTGGTATTTTAATAACCTTGTAGGTATAACCTTGATAAAAAAGTTTCGCAGAGCCAATTAATCCCATTCGCAATACGATTCTTTTTCAACATTTCTGGAGAAGCAGTACTATACCTACCTATACTGTGTAGGTATACCGACTGATGGTTGGAGGTGGCAGTAATTAATACTCGACGTCTCCGTAGTTAATGCACATTTTATTAACATATAATTCAGCTTATATACTAACTAAACCTAAGTAAAAGTATCACGCAAATCACGTAGGGAATTGAGATATGATTAAATTCCCCTACGTGAAAATATGCTAGATTGTAGCTTCCGCTACAGTACACCCCCCTTTGAGAAAGAAATGTTTTTACGGACTCTTAAAAATACAGGAAAGTTGCAATAATATAAAAAAAAAAAATATAGCAAACAATGAGTATTATGATTTGATAACGCTTGATGAACATGCTTGAACCGCTGATTCGACTGGTTGCCGACTGTCGTCTTCGTTGGAATGTGCTGACGGGCAGATTGCTGTAACTCAGTGTTTCGCCGACTTGTATTTTCGCTTGTTGTGGTGACATTGACCTTGTTCAATCATATGATATCTTTTGTTGTCGTTGCCTTGCGTCGCGTTGCTTCAAATTATTTTAAACAAAACTGAGGGAAAGCTGCATCCTCGTAGTTTCTTGCTGCTCCAGTCCTGGGCCATGGACGAGCGTAAATTACTCAAGCTCCTGATCGGGCGAGTTTAGTTTCAACTGACTGGCCGCCTTTTGCTGTAGCTCAGCAGGTACGTACAAATTACGACCGACTACGCAAATCCGAATGGATGGGGCACTGTGTCAGGAAAGTGCAGTGCGTGTGCGACGATAAATATTTTCATGACATCTTGCGACGATTATGTAGGTCCCTTAGATATTCCTTATTCCATTTCTAGGCTTGCTGTGTGTGCAGCGATGTGACCGTAGTGCTTATAAATTTATTTTGTCGGGCTGCGGTGCGGCATGTTACGGTATGGCGCGGATTATTGCCGTCCGCTCCGCGCGACGCTGTACGAGAGTTGCGATGCGGTGCGGCGAGTTGCCGCGCGGTGCGGCGTTGCGGCGTAGTTGGCGTTTGCGGTTTCTGTGGCTGCGTGCGGCGTCCTGCAGGTAGGCGTTGATTCTTCCTTGTTACTTCTCGGGAGGGTGGATGGATTCCTGTCTGAAGTGGTGCATTGGAGTTACGTCGAGAGATGTTATGAAATCAGACAGGGCTTGGCGTCGTGTGGGATCGTGGTGTGAGCAGTTGTTCGTGTAGTCTTGTGGTGCGGTGTCATCTTAAAGTCCGATGCGACAGGCATTCTGGCTGGAGCGGGCGAACTCTGACAGCCGAGCCGATGCTGTCTCCAGGTCCTCGGTGCGTCGGGAGTTATGGAGATGAGCAGTTGCCGTCGAAGCGTGACCAGGAAGCGGGCAGGTTCATTCCGTGGTCTTGACGATGGGACTTGCGATGAATAACCGCAGACGTAGGTAGCTGCTTGCGAAGCTGTGATTCTTGACTCCAGATGGCGGTGGACAGCGCTCCAACGCGGCCGTCGCTGAAGGCTTCCATGTTCAACGCGGGGTTACCAGCTATACCGTCTAATGTTTAGAGGTGGTGGTAATTAATACTCGACGTCTCCGTAGTTAATGCACATTTTATTAACATATAATTCAGCTTATATACTAACTAAACCTAAGTAAAAGTATCACGCAAATCACGTAGGGAATTGAGATATGATTAAATTCCCCTACGTGAAAATATGCTAGATTGTAGCTTCCGCTACATAGGAACATAATTATCATAAAGTATGGATAGATGCCCTGTAGGGATAATTTCCCACGTTTTGTGAACACTAAGTTCTAGTAAATTTCTGCACTACCACTCATTTAAACATAGTCGCCTACCCCTCTAACCTCAGTGCCATGTGAATTATTGATAAGGTACGCGTTACATCTGTGTAAGCAAAAATCTTCACTTACGAGATCAAACCGGGCGTCGGACTAATTTTAGTCCACCGAGTATCTTTGCAGTATCTTTCACATCTTTGTTTCCACAAATGCATTTAAGTCTAAAGTACGTAACCCACAGACGTAACCAATAACAAAAAAATACAACATAATAAATCCTATTAAAAAAAAGATACTTTTCCAGTTTATTTGGTCGAATAGTTGCCCTTTGGGAGAAAATTGATCGGATTTATTTTTACTGAATTTTGATACGTTACAAGGTGGCCAAAATGGTTTACAAGCGCAATCGGAGTTGGTTGGGGCGTTGTTCCACATAAATATTACGCTACCTAATGTGTCAATGTGATATTACGCTACCTACTTAATGCAGCCAATAAGGAGCTTTATTTTTATTTTTTATGCTTTTCCCTAGTCGCTGGGGTAATTAATAAATTACCTTTGGGCTTTGGTAATTAATACAATAAACCTCAAGATTTTTGCAAAACAGGCACGTGCCCGCGCCGCGGATTGCCGAATCCGCGGCGCGGTTGACCGCAGGCCGCGTCACGTAGCGCCAATCTTGTGTTTTATCAAATCTGGAAGATAATGGAAGTTACTTAAACATCAAACATCTAATTGCAACGAGCATCTTTTAAATAAATGCATATTTTTTGGGCTACATAACTTTTTTTTAAGTGGGCAATTATCCGTACCTTACTCTATTGGGTCATTTGGGTCAAATCCATTGTGTATTCACAAGGTATCCACTCAATCACCCAACCAACGCTACCCTTTTGCGTATTGATACGCCCTGTGTGGAATTTACTCGCAAAAGGCTATTTGACAAGTTTTTAAAATCTAGTTAATATTATATATCTTTTCCGTAGCGCGCCAAAACGCTACATTGTACATTAAGCAACTTGGTTTGGTGACCGGTCATAATAGGTCCTTAAGTTTCCTTGAAGGAACTAATGATACTAAAAAATTACACATGTTTGTTTAAAGAAACTAGCAAAGGAACTCCTGTGAAAAAATGGAATATTTTATTGTATTAGTCCACTCACAATCTTTGAAATAGATTAATTAAAAAATTACTTAGTATGAATTCCACAATATACCAAGGAGCAGTAATTTAACTTCATACTAATGCCCGGTTTGCGAACCTACACATACACACGCCCGACCACCCTATACGTATACGACTACTCATGCCGCTCGTGTCACAGTGAACTGTACTGCCACCGCGTTTGTGTTTGAGTAGAAACCTAAAGTTTTTATTAAATGAAAGTGCAAGTCGTTGTTTTCTTACCGTAACTGGCTACGAGTATAATGGAACCTCAGTGTGACATTACTTGAATTTCAGTTCGCAAAACCAATTTATTGACATCCCCGCTAATGTGGGCAGATTTAGGCGGAAACGTGCTTCATGTGTTAAACTACTGCTCCTTGGTATATTCCTCCTGTGAAAAATGTATCAACAATCGTTTAGTAGTTTCGAAGGAGTCAGTAGTGTCCATGAAAGTTTTTTTTTCAGGGCTGCACTGTGCAATTTTAGCCCCGGGCTTTGAAATCAACACCTGATTATTTGGTGGGGAGCTAGGGCTCACCCGGAGACGTTTGTCTGGTTGGGGCACGAGTGGGCTCAAGAGTTGTTCTGGGAAGAACGGATTGGCTTGAGTATACCCGGCACGTGCCGGTAGTTCCCAAAATGGGGACTAAATGAGGGACCTCCGCGCCCCCACCGGCGGTGTCGGTTGCTTGAAGAGCTTGTGGATCTACTTGCAATATCTGCATCAGCGGCTACTGTGATGTCGTCATCATCATCCGAAAGGACGTGTCTGGAACGGCGTTTAAGACGCGACAACAATTAAGGAGTTTTTATGATGGGGAGCATTGTCGAAGATCGAAGTCTTCATAAAAGCTTTAATGGTTTTCTACCATAACCTGACCTAAGTTGATATGGAGATTGGCGTTTCGCAGGTACCAAGGCGCCCCTGTAGCCTCGCGCATGCAACGGTTTTGGATGACCTGAGGCATTTACAGATGTAATCGAAAGTGTGAGCAAAGGTTACGCTGGCGTAGGTCATGATAGGCCTGACGCAAGTGGTGTACGTAAATTCTCACCTTATTTAAGGAAGAGTTTGCTCCGTTTGTTCAGCATCGGATGTAATCTGCCCAAAACGAACGCCGCGCGGTCGCGAACTTTCATGATGTGGCTACGGAAGTTAAGTTGACTGAGTGACTCCTAGGAATTCCGTCCCATTAACCCAGGACATGGGCGAGCCGAAAACCTTTACAGCGGGACAGTTGAGCCGGTTTGAGCATCCATACCAGAAAAATGTGACAACGACATTACTAACGACTAAAATATTGGTTCTACTGTTCTTTACAAACATTTTATTGTGATGTTATACATAAATCCGAAATTAAAATTATCAAAATATCTGGTAAATCCTATTCTAAATCTGTTACGTGGTTGAAGAGTTAGCGGTGTCCGTGACAGAAAATGGAACAGCGACTTTGTTTAGTACTAGATACCTATTGATATTGATTCTTTCGTTTCTGAATAAGTAATCATGTATTTATATTCGAGTCTGATCACACCGCAGAGCACCAAAATGTCATACGCTGCGTGCGAGTTCTTTGGATCACACCAAGTCTGAAATGACAAGCATGTTAGCTTTGCTTCACGACTCTGTGTGAACTGAACTATCGCGTCGGAGCTCTACGTTCACGATTAACTACATTACCTGTACAATACGATTCCTGCCAGACACAATCAGCTTAAAGCATTTAAACATTTACACCGTTACATCTGGCAGCTAAATATTTGATTAAGCCAGCAATTACCGCGGCTAGTGAGATGGAAAATTATCCTTATTCTTGTAAAATTTTCTGCGGAAATCGAAAATTATGTTTGGAGATAGAATTAAGGTTAAGGGTGTTTTTGTATACTAAGCTTGTCTTTTACATCAAGAGTAAAAAATAAGTCGTAGACGTCGTAGGTACCGGACGGAATTTTCCAAAAACGCTCAGCTCAGTCTGCTAAGTAGCACAACTTTCCCCATAAACCTAAGGTTGAAGCATAGAGTAGTATTATTATCTATTCTTATGGTTGAAGTAATAAAAATATTTGACCTGCTAAACAAAAAAATCAACTAACGAAGCAATATTATTCTAAATTTTTTGAACATTAATATTATAATAATACGTTTCTAAGAGAATGTTGTTCAGTTTGATCTGTTGAGCTTAGTTTTGTGATTTCGCTTTCATTTTCATAATTAAAGTACTCGTAACAATTTAAGGGTGACATACGTACATCACGCCCATATTCCCTTCGGTTAGGCAGAGCGTAGACGGCCGTAAAAATGATCATTTACGCCAAGTCTGACAAACGTTACAGGGTCATTCATAGGTATGTTCAGTAGGGTTCCGTATTAAAAAATGAACAAAAACCGGCGTAGTGCGAGTTGGACTCGCCCACCAAAGGTTTCGTAAAATGCACATGAAGCTCTTACATGAGACCCCGCTTGCACTAACTGGCCTCAATTTCAAGTTATTTATTATTATCAGTCCTCTAAAAAAAATTATATTTTTTAATATATTTTTTGGTCTTAAATTTGTACTTCAAACTGAAACTTATTGCCAAATGTTGTCGTTGCTGTTCCTCGAGAAGTACAGTCGCGTTCAAAGTTGGAGTCATAGTTAACGAAAACAGAACCCAAGTCGTCGCCCCTGCGCTGCAGCGACACTCAGAAAATGACACAAACGATGTGTAACATCTAATATCGACGAACTACCGTTGTATAATAAACTGAGTAGTGAGTATTTCATTGCTTTGGTGGCCTGGCAGACGAGTTCTTGGCCGTGGTTATGGAGACTATGGTTTATCTACAAGCGACCCGATGGTTGCAATCAGCATGATAGGACAGAAGTAGGGTTTCGTTCTTCCTGGCCTTTTTAGGTTCCTGGGAAACAGGAATTTATTTCCACATTTCTTGGAAATTCGCGGGAACCGCGATAATTTCAAGACTTATTTGTTTGCTGTATTTTGATACAAAATGGAAAGTAACACGCAATCAAACTGTTTAAAATTGAAAGTTAACTCTGTCATACGAGTACTGAATGAGCTTATCCTAGTGTCTGAGTTTTCAAACTTCTTTAACGGCCTTTTGAATGATCAGTGTAACAAATTCAAGACAACGTCCGGATCACATGGCTTAACGTGCTCTCCAAAGTACATAAGTTTATATGTCACAAAATCAGGTTAATCAGCATGAATCATCAAATAAACATCGTAGGAATCGAGAAACTCATGAGAGCTCATAGGTCAGAAATTTATACCACAACATTAAGAGCCACAACAATCAACTGCCGAATACGGGCCTTCCCCCGTAAGTGGTTTTTGCATTGGCATGTGCATGGCAAAGTGTTGTTTTTCACAGGGAACGCTAATACAGACGACGTTGAATTATACAGTCAGATAATGATATACAATAATAATTGAAAAAGAAAGTAATGATGAATGTAATAAATCCATTTCCATCATCATAAAGCGACCTAATGAACCGTGTATCAAAATGTTGATGCAGCAAATTGTGCAGAAAGGTGCAGAAAAATTTGAAGAAATAGAATGAGGAAGCGATTGATATGCAGCGAGATAAAGCGGTTAATAGATTGGTTTTTAAGGAGTGGAATGGAAAACATATTATTAATAAAAGTCTTAGAATATCACGGGGACAATATTGTTCAAGCATGCTGGACTTGCCTGTAAATGGCTATTTATCTATCGTTTCTCCATATGATACACGGATTATATATTGGGTCGGTCGGTCTTATATATTTACAATCACATAAATATACTAAATCGTATTTTGGCCTTATATCATATCGACCAAATAATTATCTCAAATTGTGAAATGATTAAATACGAGTACACTAGGTCGAAGCGCCAACGTGACAAGTATAATCGAGTACAAAAAATTTTAAGGTTTTTTAGTAACTATTGCAAATTAAAACGAAAATTTTATTCTTATTCATATTTGAGGGGGCTTTAGGGGTTTCAATTTTGCTGAAAATCTTGTGTTGCGTTATTATAATTGCTTTTTGTCCTTTTCTTGACCGGAGAACGACGACTCTGATTCGAAGAACGACGGTTAAACCTAACCGGGACCGAGGGTTTTACGTGCCCTTCGAAATACGGAACTTTGAGAGCATGCCGTGAGAAAAATGGGTGTTTTTGGATGCACACAATTTCGTTGGTGAATACCATAAACACGTTATTTTTATGTAAAATGGTTTTTTATTATATTATCTAGATTCTTTTCACAGGAAAACACTACTAAAAAATGTTCGCTCGAAAATTTATTTTTCAAAGTTTGGTCTATTTTTACACTTTTTTGCGTGGTGTATAGCAATCTTATGAACATAACACATAATTTTTGCGAATACGATACGTCTTGTACATTACTAGGTTCTTGTCGTACAGTTTTTTGATTACTTATTATGCGAGAAATTTCCAAAAGAGGGAATTTATAATTATGGCGATTCCGCTTTGTTCTCACACATAAGATTTGCCATTAGTAGGAAAAGGACGTTTAAAAGTTCGAGCCAGGCCCTTAAAAGAAAGCACGGAGAGTCAGGTGGACCCAGAGACAGTCAAACAGAAATATTTCATAGCTTCATGTATAGCTTACATTAATAATTATAACTTATACAAGAACAAAAACTAACAATTCAACATTAGCAAAGGCGGCCTTATCGCTTCAAAGGATCCTGAGTCTATTGTAAAAACCACTGATAAAACTTCTTTAGAATTTTGAAGTGCATGCCACTTCTATTTCCCCGAAACACACGACATATTAAATTATATTTTGGCAAACAAATGAATACCGATTTTCTACTTTTGTCTCATTTTTCATTCCCTAGACAGGAAACATTGCACACACAACAAAGTACCAGACTTTTGGGCTATTAAGGTGTTTTAAGTTACTCGTCATTCTGTGATTAAGACTATACAAGGTGTTACAAAAAGACGAGTAAAGCTGAAAGGGTCTTGAAGGGTCAGCTGTAAAGAGTGTAAACAGAAAAAAATAAAGCCGTAGTGTCATGTATGAAAATTATGAAAACCTATTAATTTTAATAAATTCGATAAATTTTTAATAATTACGTCCCAACACTATTTATTACAATTTTGAGTTCATTACGCTTACCAGGAGATCTTTCTCGCCACCTCCTAACCCCGCCCATTGATAAAGTAAACAATGTCACCTCCTTTACCTACCAGGAGTCCAGGAGACGTTTCCAAACCCTTTTGGCGGTTCGCCTACTTGTCGTCTCGTCCGTCGCTGCGTATTTTAAACTTACCGTAACGCTTGCGTCTGTCAGACGAAAGGAAATTGCGAAATCAGATCATATTGCCATACAAATAAGGCCACGGTGTGTTTACGGATGCGTCTGTCAAGCACCGTAAACGACAAACGACAAGTAGGAGAACCGCCTTCTACTTATGTAGGGTTAAGTAGATTTTTCTACGTAAATGCAGGTTATTCCTCAACATTTGTCTTATTGTAAGAAAAGAAAACATTAGTAACTTGTCTTACTAAGAACCATTACCTACTTAGGTTACCTGATAGATCAAGGAGATACCTAGTTAAAATTTTACTAAGAACTTACCGAGTGTTATGATCACTTTGTACGTAGCCCTTTCAGTTAATTTAAAAACTTTTGCACTAAACATTACACTACAAAAATGGTCCAAAAATTTGTTCACCGTGTTCGTTGCACAAACGTGACCGTGTCGGTCGTGGTCGGGATACAGCCTGACTTTTCGCACCATTTTGTAAAAGTTCAATAACCTGGAATAAGCCTTGTTCGGGCGTCACCCAGGACGTTGTGGGTGAACGCTTCCAGTACAATGAAAGCGTCTGGATGTATCCAGATGTATCCAGAAAGCATTGGTACGATGGTGAATGGTGACCGTCGTCGCTGCTCAGCTGGTGGTCTACCAACGACAATCTTTGCCGATACAGCGAGCGTGCCAGATTTAAATTGCCATCTACATTTTCCACACACATAACCATAACTTAATATTGTATCAGTATGGAGCGAGCCATTTACATAAAGAACTACCAAAACCGAAAATCAATAAGTAATCAATAACGCGCGCGAAAGCTTACGATCGACTAATCGAACCACAAAGAAAAGCCGCTCTCGGGGGCGGGGCTAAAGGTCATGGCGGCGCCTTTGTGACAAATGTGCGTGTGCGCAAACCATAGGGGTGCCACTGACGCGCTTTTTATCCTCTCTTTTCGCGGAATAACTATTACGTAAGATTGACCAGCAATTTTTCTTAACCGCATACAATTATTATTTCACTAAAATAATTTACGAATTCGATATTGTTATTTGAATGCACCCTTGATATTATTATTTAAATTCACCCGCAGGACTCCCCCTGCGGACGGACGTACTTTTGACTTTGACGCATCCGTCTGTCAGACGAAAGGTAATTTCAAATTCCCATACTAAAAACGGATTCCTGGGCACCCTGTAACGATTTTACCAAGGTGTTTCGACAGACGCATCTGTCAGTCGGTCATTTTGTGGGGTTCGCCTTATTCTTTGATGTGGCTCAGTTTTTGACTGATAGATCAACATAGTGGTTATCTGACAAGAACGAAGAGCCGTGTTACTGAAAGCACGCTAGACAGTTGGTCCCGCTCTCGCTGTCGCGTCGTGAGAGCGGCCGCCGCGCAGGCCAAGGCGGTAATCGGTCGGGAGGCCCGTAAACAAAATGCGGCAGTGCGACTTGTGCGGCTGATGATGATGATGGTGCGGCGCGGCTAAGTCTACGATCGCCTTCATAATTTTGATCCTCCTTGAAGTAAACTCGTAATATTTTTATTGATTATGATTTTGGCATGACCCTAATATGTTAAAAAACACAGCCTCGCTATTGGTCAACCCGTGGTCAACCCTTTTTATGCAATTTTTAGGGTTCTATTGCAAATTAGTATCCTTAGTTTAATACACGACCTCCGTCACACTTCTGTTCGCCTGGTAATCGATTGGTTATTTCATAGTTGTCAGTGGTCTGAGCTTGCCTCAGGATCCGGAGGACATCCCCTGGGGGAATACATGAAAAATTGATATTTAAGATTTAATGCCGTGTGATGCCGGCCGGCTTAGAATAGCATCACCCCCTTTCTTGCCCGTGGGAGTCGTAAGAGGCGACTAAGTAACTCGAGGGTGTGTATTGTAATTTTAGGCGATAGGCTGAAAACCTGTCACTATGGCTTTACACAATTTTCCAGATGACCCTCAAATGTTTTATGCGGCCGTTTATGCTCTGCCTACCCCGCAAGGGATTATAGGCGTGTATGTATGTAGTTTAAGTGAATTTGTTCCCAGTTTCGTTAGGACATTGCAGGCCGAACTACCTGATTGCCTGAAAGAAAATTTGTTCCGTGCTTCGTAGGGCACGTTAAGCCGTCAGTCCCGGTTGCAGTCTATGATCACTTAGACGGCGGCGGTCGTTACTTAACCATGTCAGAGGCCTACTATCTAAAGAAGGTTGAAAAACTCTGACACCAGGATTGATTAGGTCGTGTGTCGAATCGGTGTCCCACACGACAGAATAAGAAGAAACTAGTGGCAGGAAGACCCATAAACCCCCACATTTTCCTGTGGAGCGCATGTGGGTGCTAAGATGTATGAGCAGGTGCATCATGGTACCCAGTACTAGGTGACCTGGTAGTATTGGTGAACCAGTACCAACCAGGTAAGTGGTGCACCGTTTAACTGTCTTAGCTTTATTAATTGAAAAGGCTGTTGTAACGGTTAGAAAAATACCTACAGTGTACTCGGAAATAAAAAAAGTATCGTTTCATTTTGTATTACGGTAACTTTAAGTTCAAGGTCAAATCGAACATGGCGAAAGCAGTGCAAGATAATGTGTCAAAGGGAATGTATGGCGAGGGCAGTGCAACATAATGTGTCGCAGAGAACACTGCTGCCCAATCCCTGGTCATCCTTAGTTATATATATATATATCCTCCGACCGATTTCGGTCATGGCGACTGCTTCATCTCCGTTGTTGGCGTTCGTGAGCTCGCATGTGGCTTATGTAACCAATCTTTTTTGCAAAGGTCCTCGCGCATTGCGGGCATGTGAGCACACCGTCTATATAATTATAATTGATCGCCGCTGGTGGTCGGGCTTTCAATTCATCGCGTTTGGCGTCAAGATCTAGTCGCCGTTTGTCTTCGAAATCGGAGATATTGGTTTTTACAATAGATCTCCACTCTACAATAGTTCTTTTGGCAGCCTGGCACTCCCATTTCGAGGGGCTGATGTTGCACTTTTTCATGTGCCGCTTAAGCACATCTTTATACCTGAGGAGTTGGCCGCCTTGGTTTCGCTTGCCCTCCTCAAGTTCCGAGTAGAATATGCGCTTAGCCACTCGCTCCTCAGCCATCCGCGACACATGACCGCACCACCGAAGTTGTCGCCGCATAAGGTAAACCTCGATACCACCTACATTAGCTCTACGCAGCACTTCAGTGTTCCGCACGTGATCCGACCATCGGATTTTAAGGATCTTGCGGAGGCATCTGAGGTGAAATCGATCTAGCATGCGGATGTGGCGACGGTATACAGTCCACGTTTCGGCCGAGTACAAGATGTTGGGGAGCACGACTGCCATGTAAACAGCAATTTTGGTGCCCAGTTTCAGGTCGTGCGAGCAGAAGACCTTCGAGTCAAGCTTGCCGAATGCTGCTGCTGCAGCACCTATTCTGCTATTGACTTCTGCATCGAGGTCACACTTAGATGATAAAGCGCTCCCCAAGTATCGGAACTTGTCAACCTGCTTTAGCACGTCTTCACCGAGCTTAATAGAAAGTTCTTCGCGACCATTAATGTCTAAGGACATGGTTTCCGTCTTTTTGACACTAACTTTTAATCCAAACTTACAGCAGTACTCGTGAAAGACAGTCATAAGCTGCTGCAGGCCTTCTGGGGTTTCTGCCATGAAACATAGGTCATCCGCATATGCAATTTCTGCGATGATTGCATAGGACACTCTCGTGCGAGCCCGGAAACGGGCCAAATTAAAAAGATTACCGTCAGTACGGAAACGGATGCGTACACCTTCTGAAGTTGCTTGCAATACTTCCCGGACTACGACCGCAAAATACAACGCGAATAGTGTAGGTGCCAAAACACAACCTTGCTTTACTCCACACGAGACGGGGAAAAAGTCAGATTGTTGATTGTCAACGGCAACACAACACTGCATGTCATCATGCAGGAGTCGCAATAATCGCACAAACTTCTCTGTGCATCCAATTTTTTCAAGAACAAGCCAGAGGGCTTCGCGTGGCACACTGTCAAAAGCCTTCTCAAGGTCAACGAAGCAGAGATACATATGGCGACTTTGCTCTCTACTTTTTTCTTGCAGTTGACGCACTGAAAAGATCGCCTCACATGTACCACGGTCTGGTCGGAAGCCGAACTGGGTTTCAGGTAAAATCTTTTCTGATAACTTCATGAGGCGGTTTAGAAGGACTCTGGCAAAGACTTTCCCAGGGACTGATAATAGAGAAATTCCACGGTAAGAATTGCAGTCAGAACGGTCTCCTTTGTTCTTATACAGGGCCCTAATGCGTGATACTTTAAAAGTAGGGGGAACTTGTTCTTTCGTCCACATAAGATCAAAGAGTTCCCATATAGCTGAGTGCAATTCATTACCGCCGTATTTAAGCAGTTCTCCCGGTATAGAGTCAATGCCGACCGCGCGCTTATTTTGCTGTTGTTTGATGGCTAGAACAACCTCTTCTCGCAGCAGTGGTTCATCCATCTCGGTAGCTGTGGGGGATTGAGGGATAGATCGAACGTAGTCTAAGTCAACGACTCGATTCACATTTAGCAGAGTGTTGAAGTATTCTGCCCATCTTTTAAGCACTTCCTCTTTGCTTTTAAGAAGGTTTTGCCCATTATTAGACTTCAAAGGTACCTTTGCAAGGGAGGATGAGCCAATTAAATTACGAACCTCACGATAAAATTCCCCCAGCTGGTTGGTGTCCGCGAGCCACTGCATGTGACGAGCTTTATTCTGCCACCATTTATCCTTTGTCTCCCGGGACAGTCTACGGAGTTCCAAATCACTTTGTCTGGCCACCGATATGTTTCCACCTTGGTGTTTTTCACCACGCTGCTGTCGCAGGAGTTGCCGATGCTTTTCTAATGCTTCTGACAGAACTTTATCATTTTCGTCGAACCAGTCTTCGTTCTTGTGTACTTTACGACCGAGAGTAGCTGTAGCGGTGTTTAAAATATGTGAGGACAAGATATCCCAGCTATCAACAACATTGTCAGCTTTGGAAGCCAAAGCAGAAGACATTTTAGACGACAGCGTATCTACATACTCCTTTCGGGTCTCGCGAGCTTTTAAACCATCTAGGTTTAGACATACAGACTTGTTTGTAGCAGATCTGCGAGGACGGCGAAGGCGGAGACATAGTTTTGTCATTACAAGCCGGTGATCGGTCCAGCAGTGCGCACCACGCATGACACGGGTAACTAGGACTTGGGAGACGTCTCTTTGTCTAACGATGGCATAGTCTATTAGGTGCCAATGTTTGGACCTAGGGTGCATCCATGTGTTTTTGTGCTTGGCGGGAAGCCTGAACATGGTGTTCGTGATCGCAAGCTGAAATTGAGCACATAAACTAAGTAGCAGCTGTCCGTTGCTATTCATGCTGCCCACTCCATGTCTGCCCAGAACACCAGGCCACGCTTCATAGTCTCTTCCTACCCGTGCGTTGAAGTCACCCAAAAGCAAGATGTTCTCTTTTGGGCGTATACTGCCAATACATTGGGTCAATTCGTCATAAAACTTGTCCTTAATATCATCAGACTTATCTAGCGTGGGAGCGTAGACACTGATGATATTTAGGTAGTTGTCTTTCTCCAAGTGAAGGCGCAGTGTGGAAACGCGGTCTGAGATGTGTACCGGATACTCTTGTAGTTGTTTTACAAGCTGGTTCTTAATCGCAAAACCAACGCCAGACCTTCGGGGTTCAGAAGCAGCGAGCCCTTTCCAAAAGAAGGTATAACCTCCGCCATGCTCTACTAGCTCTCCTTCTTCCGCAAGATGTGTTTCACTGAGAGCAGCCACATCGACATTATAGCGAAGAAGTTCCCGAGAAACAATAGCAGTTTTCCTTTCTGGGCAGGCGTTGACATCGCGATCAAGGAGTGTCCGCACGTTCCACGCACCAAAAATCATGTTAAATGTTTTAATATTATTATTATCTTTGTAACGTCGACCGCGAGTTTACAGATGCGGAGGCAGCCGCGGTTGCTACCATCCTAGTGGGTCGGGGTGAGCAATTTTTGGGACACCTTTTCTAGTCCGCTCCCCGGCTGAGCGGGGAAAGCAGTGCCTCCCTAAATAGGGCTGCTTTGTCACTCCAGGTGCTGCCGAATCCTATCTGTCTCCCCAAAGCAGATTGAAAGCGACCAGGGCATTTTAGAAACGCCCCCAGAGCCGCCCGCGTGCAGGCTTTAGACAAAGCCCAGTTTGCATCGAACCGGACCTCTCTACCTCAGCCCATCGCCACGGGACTTTAAATCCTCGGAGTCCATTTTTCGGAAGCAGTCAGGTGCGCAGGAGATATTTTGGTGCACAAACGTACGCGCAAACGCAGGTGCACACACTCGTCTTCCCCCTCCTTGATCCAGTGGAACGGAGAACCGTTACGACCGGAGAAGGGTTCCGATGATATGTCTGGCCGACAGTAACTGCACGCGCCCTCTACCGTCGCCCTTGGCCATTCACCTTGCCTTGCTGAATCGCCGAGTCAGCCAAGCTCTATGGCACTATCTGCTTTGAGTTGCCATCCTCGCCGAGACAGGCTTTGTGTATGTTCAGCAGGAGGGAACTGCTGTTGTTGGATCTAGGATAGAGGGAAAAAGGAATGGGAGGGGATGGGATATGGTGAAATAGGGGGAGGAAACACAGGTAGTAGGATACTACTGACAGGAAGATAAAACGAAGTCAGTAGAAGCTCGGGAAGCCGGGGTCGCGTACCTTACCATCCTTAGTTATTTTGTACACAACATCATCGGGTAGACATGGGGTGATGCTATTCTAAGCCGACACCACACCACACGGCATAGTGTGGCATAGTAGGTTAAAATTACGTTACTCAAGAATAAAAATACGGAACCCACACCCAATTATTTCAATTTTGATATGGGCGTGGCCAAAAATGGTGCGTAAATTTTTGGAAAAGCTGTTGTCCTAGTACTTTCAAAGATTAAAAGCAGCAGATAGGTCACGAAGTAAGGTCGGATAAATCATCTATCATGACAACTTATCTTTACATGACTATGTTTTAAAATGTTGCTTATTATGTTAACTTGAGTAGGCAGAAACCTTCTTTTAAAATAAAATGGAATAATAGACTAGTGGCGCACACAATCAAGAAAAATATCTCTGGCTGAAACTACTGGTTATCTGGAAACCAAGTTTTCAGTTAACGACGATAATTTACTACAAAGATTATTTAAAAGTAATTTAATAGTAATGAATTTGTAACATGGTTACATGATGTAGGTAAAAAGGTTTGAAAATACTATCAGTCTTTACATACATAGTCTATGACTATGACGTCTATGAGAGGTGTATGACCTGAGCAGCTGATCACTAGTGATGGGATTAGTCGATTATTAAATTTTAATAAAGCAAATCTTTTTTTTGATTCATTCTGTAACAGCTTGTATAGGACCGACTCAAAAGCATTGTTAAAATATTATTTTTGTCATGGTTTAATATATTTGTGAAAATTGGAATATCTTTATTTACATAAGTGATGATGGAACGGTACCTGATGATAATTTATTGAATTATGATTATTATTTCAAAGAGAACATACCAATTATAGACTTATTCTGTTTTTACTTATAATCCTTAATAATGATATACATCTACTGCTTAAGTTTGCATTTTCAGATTTTAATTATCTAGAATAAAAATTCTTCTTTGTGTCCAGTTCTATATAATTTTTAGTCAAAATTTTGTAAAGGACACGGCACTTCTAGTTGCCGTATTCAGATCCTCCCTGCTATTGTTTGAGATGGGGCTCCACAGTCTCAATTGGTCTGCGTTTTATCCATGAAGCCTCATTTGCCGTGTTCACCCTGCAGTGGCCAACTTGACCGATGGTGTGATGAACCCCACAGAAGCCGGCCTACGGGAGTACCACAAATTGGTCCCTGGCTTGCGGCGCATTGTCTGTAGCAGATTGTATTCCTCATAAGCTTTTTCGCCTTTTCAAACGAGCTCGAGACTTTGAGTAGTTGTCCAGTGGGTGTAGAGTGTCTGTTTCTTGCTTCTGTTACTCGAATGCACAAGCTACTTCTCACCGGACGTTAGGTGGCGCTATGTCTTGTCTTAAGGATACAGCATATTCAGAGGAATAGGTTTGAGGTTCTAGAATAAATAAAGTATCGTAAATCGTAAAAGTAAACCGTGGGTTTGACAATATTAGCTAAGTAACAAACACAGAAATTATGCCACTAAACTTTAAAAAATTCGTAAAGATTTCTGGGAACTGCAACGAATGCATAAATAAACCTAGCATAGGAGCGATTTTATTAGCGACTGAAAATAGTAAAAATCGTAGTAGGACTAAAGTATTTATCAGTACCTTAACCAATGCATTTGTACAGTTTATCATCTTCTTCTGCAAAAAATATGATATGATGTCTTCTCTGGCCGGCTGGAACATTAGCTAGCCCAAAGCTAGCGGGTTTTTCCAGAAAAAAACAGCCATTCACTCGATTCTTCTTTATTATTATCATTTGTGAAAATTACTTTCCTTTTGTTTGTTTTGATATTTTATTTACATTTGACATGAATTGAAATTTGAATGACCGGAATGAACGATATTTGACACATTAGGCTAAAATGTTTTCTGTTTCTTCTATTGCAATAAAAACTGAAGGGGATGGAGTAACCAATTTGGTTCAGATACTGGCCGGAATCTCAGAATAGGGCCATATCTCGTTTTTGACATTATCAGCTGATTTTGATTGATATTTAGCCGCTCGCATGTGCGGTTTATAGCTTACAATATGATCCTACATTGCTGGCTCTAAAGAAACCGAGTGTGATTTTGGTAACAAAATCCGTAATGTATAAGGCCAAAAGCGTAACCGAAGCCAGAACCGCTATATCTCGTTCGATATATGGCCTCAGATTTGGCCCCCTGGTCGTTAAGAAATAGGATGTACATTTTCTCTTTAGCTGTGTGAACGATTCTTATGCGACCGGCAAAAAATAATCGGTAAACTATCGAATGTGGCAAACAACAACGTATGTCGTAGCATTAAAATTAGTATCTCAAGCTATTTTATAAGGATTCCATAGAATGTTTGCGTCGAACGTTATCTTATAGAAATAGTAGGTACCAACCTATTCAACGAGACCTATGTGGTCCCCAAATTACACGTTGGTTTCTAAATGAATACCTGCTTACCTATCCTACTTGTATTCAGCAAGGGATATACTCTATTCAGGCCAAGATTCTGTTACCTCTATTCAAATTTCGTACATCGTCGAGAAACCACAAGTCCACCTGTATCTGTTAGTGGGTCTTCAAATACCTTGTTTATCCTTTCTTTTCAAAGACCAACGTGCGCCCAATAGTAGGTATTTTTCGTGGTCTAGTCTAGGGTTTGAAAGTGATTTGAATTCGAATCATGATCATTTGGTTTCAATCAAATGCAAATTTACTAAATACGTGGCACTTTTTACGATTTTATTTTATTTTATTAATTACTAGATTTCTGCCCCTCGTGTTCCACTGCAGCTGTTAAATGGCATGTTTTCCCGAGGTAAAAAGTAAAGTTTGTGTTATTCCAGGGGGCCAATCGCGGTAATTTATAACGTAAATACCAAAACAAAACCAAACCAAAAACGCTACGTTACGCACTTTTCGTATCGCGGTAACCGCTTGAACGGAAACGTTTCGACTTTTGTTTGGAAGTTACGCTGGAGCGGCGAACGTTCGATCTTTTAGTACGCATTTGGTATCGCGGTAATTTTTTGACAGCGTTTTAAACCACTAACGTTACGTTGGGAAGGTCTCAGACGCTGTCAAATGAACGTTTTTGTTGTAGTTCGTCGAGAGCAACTTTTGCTGAGACGTTGGTCGTTTTAAATACGTTTTTAAACAAAAAAAATGCTTGAGCTCTATCTCCACACCCTCGATAGGGCCCATGAGAAGGATGTGGCTGAGGAAAGAGCTTAGAGCCGCAGGAAGAATACCACAAATGTCTTGATCACGTTTATACGATTGCCTTGACCACATGTAGCAGGTGAATTAATGCACTCGCTTTCTACTTACCAAAAGCCTTATTCACACATAGTGAGTGAAGTGGACAGAGAGTGGCAAGTCAGAGCTCTTGGCTGTGTTTGTTTATATGATTGCCTTGACCACATGTAGCAGGTGAATTATTGCACTCGCTTTCTACTTACCAAAAGCCTTATTCACACATAGTGAGTGAAGTGGACAGTGAGTGGCGAGACAGAGAAATATTTTTAGCCCAGCTGAGGGGGAGCAAATGATAGTGGAATAAATTTGTAAATAAAAGAAATAAATATCATAATATACTTTGTTTATTTTATTTTTCTTTAGCTAGGTTACATCCATGTTGTGACTCTTGTGGCTGTTTAATTTGTTGGGGATCCACTGCATCAGACGATGGTAGCTGTAACAATATAATAATAGTGTAAATAGATACCCTGTGTCCCATGCAAATGGGATGTTTTCCTGCTGTAAAAAGTAACAACTCTTTTATTATTGATATCTATATAGTATTTCTATCTTTCCCCAAGACTACATACATACACATATGACACCTTTATCTCAATTCTTTATTTCTGCTTACATCAACAAGATCTAAAAATTTTATTGGACACAAACATGCACCTTGCTAGGGTATCGCAGTTTGGATAAAAAACTTAAATAAACCAGCAATCTTATTATATATAATATTTTTACATATTAATACATGCCGGGTAGGCAAAAAGAAAACAGCTGCAAAAATACAGTTGCTATGGCACTATGGCCATGTCTGATAAATATGTGTGGGCTGTTTAAGAAAAATCTATATAGTGATAGGTTCTCAGTCTATGGCCTAAAGTGGTAATACACATGAAACCCTCAACTCCCTTAGTCGCCTCTGACAAACTACATCCATGGGAAAGAAATGAAGTAATGCAGTCATCACATGACAAAAATAAATAAATTATGTAATTTTAAATTCAAATGGATATGTAAGTACCTGTAGGAATGGATCTTTGACAACACTTGGCAAAGCCTAACATCTAGTCACTATTATATTTGCCACCCTCTATTCCATTGCCGAGGGTGACATTTATTGGAGGTCCACCTCTGGTGCCATGTTGAGACTGGATGAAGCTAGTTAATTTAGACCTCACCCTGTCTTACGTTGTTCCAAACCTGAAAAATAGTACATCATTGAAACAAACAAAAACAAGACCTTGCGGTTGGGAAAAGACAACTTTGAGGCTGAAATCACCCGACAGCTAAATTGAATCATAAAACCATTGAATCATACGTTGTTTATTTACGTATTATATTATGTACTTACTGAAAAGCCAATAAATACACGGCGGCAATCCATTTTCTTATTTTCCTATGTATTTCATCATATTTTCATACTTCACATTTGAAAATAGTACTGCACATTAAGCGACATTATGGATGGGGTTTAGAAATCCCATGGATCTTTAAATAAAAGTAGATGGCTATCTAATACACTTGTTTTTTTAGTGATAGCTAAATAAAACATAGAAATCAACAAAATATGGGAAACCACAGATCACTTGTACAGTTAATATTCTTAAATCTAAGAAAAGGCGTAGAGCCTGAGGTAATTATTGCTATACAGCCGTTTTACATGCATAATCGATCATCGATTATGAAAGTAACACCTAGTATTTTGCAATACTCATTGCAAGCTCTTAACGTTTCAAGTTTGGTTTTACATTGGCAACGTTAACGATTAATACGTTCAGAAAAAATACCGCGATAGCATTTTTGACATTTACCATTGCCAAACCATTTCCGAACCGCTAACGTTACGTTGAAATGGTAAAACCTTTGACAAATAGCGCGATTGGCCTCCTGGTTACATATAAGCACTTTATTGGTGTAACAATGACATCCAAATTCCTCAAACCGTTTGAGCTTGAAATAGTTACAGAAATATGCAACTAATGTTTTAGGCAATTAGTAAGTAAGGGTGTCAGGTAATATAATAGATCAAAAAAATTATTTTATAATTATCACAAGAGACCGGATTATATGTATTACAAAAATCCTGAAATATGCATGCAAAAGTGCATTAAAACGCCTGAAATTTGGTAAAATTTGCATTTTTAGGTATAAAAACAAAATAACAAACATTTTACTCCTAAACTTAACTTTATAGAATATTTTCACCATATGAAAATGATCCAGGACATTTAGATAAGCACAAAATCTTTTTTAATTTTTAGGCGGAAAGGCCCTCAAATATATTTTTAAAACACTTATAAAGTGTATCCTTAAAAACCCAAATCATTAAACGGTGGTAAAAATAACACAGATTTCATAAACTTATCAATTTGAAGTCGTTCAATAATGACCTCTTTCATGTTTCAACGAGTGAAAATATTCAATGGGTACAGACAGGTGATATTTACCCGGCAGGTGATAGATTGTCGCGTGGGGATATATGAGCCACTTGTGCCGGTACTCGTGGTCGTGGTGCGCAGCAGCCGAACGTGGCGCGGCCTTTTGTCTGTGAGCTTCACGAGCCACGCCACGACACGAGCACACTACAGCGCGCTACTACTTTTGTCTCTCGATGCAGTGCTCCTTTGAGCCTGTTGACATGAGTACCCATTTCATACAGACCCCGATCAAACTACACGCTGCAATTTTACAGGTGGAATTCGATGTTTATTGCGTAGTCCGTTGGCAATTATGATACTAGGAATATTTAACCAGCTACCAATGTACTAAGATTTTCACCTGTACACTGTAGTTTTATAACAAAGGCCACTGCGTTTTACAGACAGATAGTTTATCTTTATCAAAGTAGATACTGATTTTATAATAGACATAATACCTATATACATTACAGACCATAAGTTCTTAGGTATTTTTGTAAACAGAGTACATAAGCGACAATAACCATTCAGTTTTTTTAGGCAGGTAATGCATACATACATACTTACACATACACATATCACGCATATAATCCCTCTCGGCGTAGGTAGAGCGTAAACAGCCGCAAAAATCGGACATTTACGCATCGTCTGACAAATATTTTCTTTCGGGAAATTGTGTATCGGCATAGTGACAGGTTGTTAGTCCATCGCCTAAAATATTAATACCTACACACTCTCGGATCCCTTAGTCGTCTCTTACGGATCCCACGAGAAAGAAATGGGGTGATGCTGTTCTAAGCCGGCATCACACGGTCGGTAAGTAATAGTTAACACTTTTTAATTTACAGAACCTATTTACAAAATACATAAATACTACTTCGTCAGCTTAAGCCTGCCATGAAGTGCTTGAACTACCTACTTACTTACTACTTTCTTCTGACTCTTTACTAAACTATGAATAATAACAACACACTCATAACACATTTAAATTCTTGTAACGCCCGTGTTATTTTACTCTCGCTTTTCTGGACTCATCTTGTAACGATGTACAGTCGGTTGTAGCACATATTGTACCGGGGCAACTCCAAAAGAACTAAATTTTTTTTGTCCCCTGCAATCATATATTTTTTTGAAATGAATATGTGTTAGTAGAAAATGACTTCTTATATGAGAATAGGTTTAAATGTTTATCATGTATTAACTGGGGATGAAAATAATTCATTTCTTTTGGAGTACCCCTAGTACCTTATGTGCTACAACCTTAGAGCCAAGCCACACGATGCGGTGCGGCGGCGGCGCGGCGCCTGAGCGGTGCCTATCCGGTTTCCTACATATAAAAATGTATGTTATGGCACACGGCGCCGTCCGGTGCGCTCCGGCGTTGCACCGCAGGCGCACCGGAGTGGAGACGAGGCGGGGAGGGGTGTAAGTATTGCGGCGCCGGAGCGGCAACGCTCAGTTGTGAGCGCGGCAGAGTGAAGTGCGAAGCCCCGTTCAACTATGTATGGGGATTTTCAATTTTAATACAGACTGTCGTCGGAATGGGGCCAACCCTTCTCTTCCGTCGCCGCTACGGTGCCGCAAAACGTTGCGGCATCGTTGCGGCGCCGCACTTACCGTGTGGCAGGTAGTCCGGCGAGATGACCTGCGGTGCGGCGCCGCACCGCATCGTGTGGCTTGGCTCTTAGAGGCTACAGCCGAATGTACAGTGGGCGTAAATAATATTTTATTTATAATAATATATACATACATACACTTATCATGCCCTTATCCAGGTAGTAAAATCCGAACGCTACGAAAAAAAGCTTAGGTAATTTCCAAAGTGGCATTTGGTGTTGTCAAAGTCGTTTTGATTTACCACGAATTTCCTATGCGACTATTTTTCTTGGTATATTAACGGTCATGGCAGAAAAAAAAACAATTTAAAAGTGCTTAATTATCGTATGTCCGGATAAAACATCATATTTTTTTTTTTTATGTTTATTTATTGGAATAGGTACATTAACTTAAAACTAATTTCCCGCCAAACTGGTTAACAGTTTGTTGGCGAGTTACCGCTCACACACACAAGCGAACTGTGCACCTACGCACTATAACTTACCAAGATACTTACGTTATCTACTTATTTACTAGGCCTATTAGAAACTTACGGTATTATATTTGATTCAGTTTGCACCGAAAGTACTTATTTCCAGCAATCTGATGTAAATAGAGTGGATTAATCATATACTTACGTGACATATCTTTTACACATGATGCTATGTTGTAGACTCAATATCATTTTGAAATCTTGATTAAGAAAAAAACTTTATTTATGGATTTTCAAATATTTCCATCCGTTCTCAATGCAACTATTTAAACAGTCGATTTCAAAACTGAATCAAAATAATCGACGAATTTCGGCGACGACCTCATTTGCGGCGGCGGATTTTATCCACATACATTTGTTTCACGTTGGATAATAAAAATAAAATAATCACAAGAAGCTTTCTAGGCTGTTCGGTACGGAGATGGTACGGAGGATGGGGTAATATTTGTACCGCTGAAAATGTCAAATACTCGACGGTTATATAAGGATTACCTACTCGTCGGTGAGAAAATGAGGTAACTACCCATCGCGAAGACAGCTACCCAACTTTTACGCAAATACAGGAATTTTCAGCTGGTGCGATGGCAGTCATGAACAACTTGACTTTACATTGGCCACGCCCCTGGATCCTCCAAACAGAAAATGGGAAATAAATAAAAGAGAATTGCAGGTCGATAAAGCCCCGTACTGCACTAGAGTCTCATTTCTGTTGTGATGGGACAGTAAATGGAAAGGAATATTGAGACATTCGAAAATTGTTTTTGCTGTAACACAAAACGTGTTTTATCTTGTGTGCAATAAACAGTTAAGTAAATAATAAATAAAATATAACTCAAAATTGGCTTACTTGTTTAACAAACTAGTGTACGGTACGTGTTCTGTTGTTGTTGATTTCTGCTACGCCTGTCTATTTAAATAAACTGGATGCAAAATGATAGATCTGTATGTATTTGCGAAATCTCCACGATTTTGCGAATCCAGTCTCAGTTGGGACTACAGGCCAATATTTCGTCAGTTTGACCCATTATATCAATACGAATTTTAGTTAGGTGATAAGTAATAAGCGTAATAAGTGATATTTTTTTATCGGCCATCTCTCTTTATACCTATCCTATGTAAAGTATCGTTGAATTCGTCGTGATCTCCTGATTTAGGGTCTAGATTCATAAAGAAATTGTGTAGTGGGGTAGAGAGGGGGAACAAAGATGGGTGGACTGTAGTTTTTTCAAACATTTTTGGTAGTTTAACACCCACCTAGTAACCAACCGTCTTTGTTACAAGAAAAAAAATGCAATAATATACATTTCTACTAAGTAGTCAAAACACGCCAAGTTTGTGGTCCTGTAAGTACAAAACACCAAGCATAGGTATATAAAAAAAGTACTCCAAATGAGTCGCTACAGATATATGATTATCAGCATCTCAATTTGTAAAAAAATCGTGCCATAGACCGCTCCTGGTTCAGTTTTGGTTCGGTTTAGTAGTTTTCGGGTAACAGCGTAAAAACAAAAGTACTATGCCGCCATTTTTTACCGCCTCCCTCCCCCTCTATGGCACGATTCCTTAACGAGATGCTAAGTATATCAAATAGCTATAGCGGATCATATGGCATATTTTTTACAAAATATATTCAAACTTGGCATGTACTTTTAAAGTTTGTGATTGCGTTTTTTACAGCTACCTAGCGGAGATGTGTTAACGCTGTATAATTTGGAAACCACTGTGATTACTCTTTTCTTTGTTACCCAACACCATTTTTTTAAAAGCTATAATAGTCACTACAAGAAGCTCACTTAAGTGGTTTACAAGCAAGCAAGACACGACAAAAGTTTTTAAAATATCCGCAAAAGGGCGCCACGTGACAGATTGGCAGAGGGCTATGGGCCTGAAACGCGGTATGTGTTCACCGCGCTCTGTACCTATATATACAACTGTCAATTATATCCATCGGGACTAGTAGGTCCCCTCTCCCCTGGCCACAATATCCGGTCAGGCAGTGTAGCTACACCACCTGGAACCCTCCATTCTGCCAAATGGCATCACACCCTGTCACCCGTCATAACTCGTTTTTTTTACGAATCGAGATCCTGAATCACGACATCACGATCACGACGAATCCAACTATACCGTATGGAACCACACACAGGTATAAAAAGAGGTGGCTCTGAGAAATTTACTTGACTAAAATACTTATAAATTGTTTGTTATTGTAAATAAATACGGCTAGTATTAGTATGAGACAGTATCAAGTCCTTTTGATGTAGATTTTGGAGTATTGGAGTTAACAATGTCAACTGATTAAATGCAATCCTATCAAATGTCGATCATGTTTACCTAACGATCTGTTCTGCAAACTAAAGCTTTAGTTAGGAATAGAGACCGGTTTATATGTATTTGCATATTTAAGCCATTTTCATCGCAAATAGCATATTTCTTCTAACATTTTGTGAAGGTTCTGGATGCATATTATTAACGCATTTAAATTATTTTTTGAGATAACTGCGCCTTTTTTGCTAAAAATTGTTCTCATTGATCTGTCAATATTTGCTTGCAGACCTTGCCTTCTGAAAAAAACACGCAGTCTTCTTGAGTAGCTGACTGTCCTGGATCATTTAGATACGGCGGAAATATTCTACACTGACGAGTTTGTGAGAAAAATAATAATATTTTCTTACACTTAAAACTTGAAATTTGATCTGTTTTGCCAGGTTTAGTAAATTTTTTATGCATAGGCTTTTTAGTTGCATATATCCGGTCCCTAGTTAGGAATAATCCGTTAATTTAATGTAGGTACTTGCAAATAATTAAAACTAAGTAGGTACTTAGGAACGGGAAGCAGTTTCCGTAAAAGTTGGATTCCACTAGGTACAAACACTTTCCAAATCAAATACCTGCCTAAGATGTATATAGCCTAAGTACCAAATCTTAGCACTCAAACATGTATTCAAACGTAGGAAAAAACCTTCATAAAACATAGAAAAGACAATAAAATCAACTCCGTAAGTTATTATCACATTACGTTACACGACAATAAATTTTAGCACATTTTCCATCTTTGCCTCATAACAGCCTTCGATAGAAACAAACATCTAATTTGATGTATTTATTTAAAATTATTAATAAAATATCATTATATACTATATAATTAGAATGATACCAGAAACAAAAATCAAGGCAGTATTAAATTATGTACTACTTCCTTCTTTGCCAAGATTAAAAAGTAGATGTGAATATGAAATACTTTTCAGTCTAGAAAGACCAAACAAAGAATCGAGTTAAATCTTATATCGATGAAGGCAAAAAATCTCGAATAGGTTACATGTCTTTTGCAGATACGTGTGGAAATAAATAGAAGTGAGCGAGCGTAAACTCCTAATTAGTGTCAAATTAAACTAAATTGTAAAAAATCCTTTGCCTTTAAAAAGCTGTATTATCCCTGAGTAACAAAGGCTACTTTTTACTGCAGTAAAACTCCTTCTTCCCAGGGGAATGCGGGTCACATACCCTGTTTCCTGTTTCCCTGCTACCGCTATACCTGCTACTGCTACTCATAATACACGGAGTGGGCTGCACGGGTGACTTCGTACTAATAGGGCGGGTTCAGATGTACGCGGACTATACGCGTATTATGCGCGTCACTGCGCGTGACGTGTGCTCTAATTATGTCCAACGCGTGTCCGACGTGTGTTTTATGGGTATGCATTGCGTTTCCGATGCGTGTTCTATGAATATGCTACGCAACCCAACACTTAGCTCTATACGAGTGCAACGCGAGCTCCACGCGCATGCAACGCGGCTGCATGCATGTTATATGTGCTTTACAGACACACATAACGCAATCATACAAAAAATAAGCGACATTAGATTTTTTTTATTATGCCTCAAAATAATGCCAGCCGTATCGGTCAGCATCTGTGTGAGTGAGTTTTTGAGCGTTTGTAGAAAGTTTCTTTACTACTGAGCCCAAGCAAACCCTATATGGACTGTGAAGAGTGTAAAAAACGGCGTTTTATTTTGCAAATTGTCGACGAATCCCATTCGAAAATGAAGGCGTTGACTTTTGGCTCGGTTCCATATCCAGTTCGCGCCGTTCAAGGCCGGCGGGCAAACAGCCTCGGGAAAATAACCTCCTACTCAATAAATATGCCTTACATGGACATGGTGGCGTATAAAATACTTATAACACAACTTATTTTCAAAAATAGTGAGCACAATAACATTGTACGATAACATTATAAGGATCCAAACGACCTGCCGGTTTACCGCTGCGCTTCTAAATATGAAGTAAATTAATTAAAAAACTAAATTATTATGCCCAAGACGTGATTCACGTGAATAACGTGATTCAGCCCGTAAACAAATATTTTTTAAACAGGCACCTATATGACACTATGTGTGATTTTTGCTTTAAAGAAACTGACTAAGTGAATAACAAATTTTTAAAACAGTTCCCGTTTATGGTATCCAATTTTCATAAACTTGAAAATCATAAAACTGTACAAAAATTCGGATAGTAAGTGTTCTGTTTATATACCAGCAATATCATATAGTAATGCTAATTTAGTGGGTACCAATAGTACAAAGTTATTAAATGGTCCACTTAATCATATCAAATTACTACCAAATATATACCTACACTTAACCAGCATATTTATAACCAGTAGTGGTAATTTCTGAATCTCACCAACAATGTAGGTTGTACTTATATAACCATTAATGAATAGCATTCTTAAGTAGGTAGGTACTTCAATTTGGATGAGAGATGACTATAATAATATCAAAAAGATCACACGGAAAAGCGTGCGAGATTTTTCAGTGGGCATGCAAAAGGCCAATTTGTTAAACCATTAATTTAATCGCCTGGCAAAACGATAACGCCACGAATGATAACCATTGAATCTGAAGCTACAACAATACACCAATATTTTAGTCCATCGATGTAAATGAAAGCAACTCAGGTGTAAATGTAGAACAAAGGCAGCGTTGGATGTTGCAGACATTTTTTCTTGTTGCACTGAATAGCGTAAGCTCGCGTGATAGATGCGTTCGTTTACGCTCCGTTTGACTTTTTCATTATTTGAGAATTTTGATTGTCGGCTCTGGATGGAATGTAGTTAAATTATTCGCCTGTTTTAATAAAACAAACCCATCATGTTCCGTGAATCAGGCGATTCACGTTTATTTTCAATTATCGATGATGGGTTGTCTCTTGTCTTTTGGCTGGTCCAGGCTTTGGAGCCAGATTAGGTTGAGGCACAGTCTAAGATGTAGCGAGCTTAGTCAGAAGCCCAAGGC
Organism: Tuta absoluta; assembly: GCA_027580185.1. Classification (NCBI taxonomy): domain Eukaryota; kingdom Metazoa; phylum Arthropoda; class Insecta; order Lepidoptera; family Gelechiidae; genus Tuta; species Tuta absoluta. The sequence continues at coordinate 27,402,596 of JAQAHW010000001.1, read as the reverse complement.
TGAGGCGTTGCCGTAGGCATTCCCAAAAAATTACAGAAAAACCAGGATGGTGTAGCTTTACAAATACTATTTAAAATAACGTTTGTGTGTTTGCTACTTTGAAGCTATGTAGGTAGCGCCGGTCAAAGTAATGTTGTTTTGACTGCAACATATATTCAAGAAAAAATTCATATTTATCGCTTTGCTTAGATAGCTTCTCCACACAAATACTTATGATCATAATAGATAGGTACGTACTTACGGACGTCTAGACAATAATGCATTTATATTCAAATGTATTTTTGAAGCTTTCTTTCCACTGTTCATTCAACTCATAGCTCGTACTTATATTTCTTTTTTAAACGTATTCGATTATCTACAAAATGATTGTTGAAAAAGGTCATTTACATATACAGTGTGTTAGGGACGGTGAACCGAAAACTTTCAGTTTTTATTAAAACGTTAAACTTAACAACTTTTCTGAGTGCAACAATGGTAGGAAATGAGAAAAAACGGCATCTCATACGAAAATCATATATGAGAAGTAGCTTCTTTAAGTAAGTCCTGAGGAAAATTGATCAGGTTCATGGTCTGGCAATGCCTCAGGTTAAAATTAGCACTATTTATTTAATATTACATAAGGTTCTTACTACGTTCAAATTAGTTGTAATTTCTTACAGCAAAAGAAACATCAAGTCTTAAACGAGAACTTTAATTAGTTCGCCACAGCGATGCCTGCTGTGCTCCCGACACCGCCGTCCAAAGGACACTCTTTGAGCGTAAACCATGCATAGATGAGTTCACGTTAAACGTAATGACCGCTTACCAAGACCATCAATTAATATGACCGCAGATCAACTCTCTTAGGGCAGTGCATACTTACATTTTGTAAGTTATCTAACCTCATACGTCCGCGCGCGGACCAAGCTGAACCATGTTCATGCTTTGACGCTCTATCTACAATATCTACGCATGTAGTCGGAGACCCTCGTCACGTTAATAAAGTCTCCGTTTCAGAACTCTCTAACTTTATTAATTAACCATGTGATACAATCCTAATTCGTTCTATTCTATTAAACTCAGGTCCAAAAAAAGCTGGTCTACATCAGCAGCTATTACTAGGGAGATCGTTCAATCATGTCTGATATAATTATCTTTTGTTAATTGATACCGAGAGAAGGTTTCTCATATACTTACGTGTAATTTTAACTAGATACCATGTTTTACGTTTGGAAACCCTATTTTCACACATTTACTATTAAGGAAATAATTGGTGGTTATCACGTCTACTTGAACTTGATCTCGTACTTACTCCTTTGCCATTTCACCTTTGCCATACCTTTATTATAAGTGATACAAACAAGCTAGATTGGAATTGCCCGTTTAAATGTTTGAATTACATGTTGCGGTAATAAGGCAGAAGTAGGAATACGGTCGAATTTCTAGGATATTGGCCAAAAGCCGGAATATGGCTCGTTCGTAGACTTCATTCTACCATCTTCGTTAACAAATCAAGAATATCGAAAATATTCCAAGAATTTTGTCCGATTTTCTAAAATGGTTAAGGAATATGGCAAAATGAAGTTCAAAAGTTACTTTTTCCAATCATTTATCGCCAATTTTTGAGTTTACTTTAATGGTTATTCCTTGTTCCTAACTAAAATAAAATAACTTACCAAGGAAATAAACAATCAAATATTTTTTTATTGAGATATTATAATCTACGAATAGATCCTTAAAAAAACATTGGCGCATAATTGTAATGAAACGATCCAGATGGATTCTTCGTAAATTTTTGAAAACCATTAAAATAATACTACTAAAATAATTTTAAATTTGCAAACAGTCGTAAAATATTTTTCTTTTCAATCGTTGTAAAATTTTATTCAATTATCTATTTCCGGTATAAGTTATCTGCTTTTTAAGTAAACCCAAAAAAATGATGATGATGACACTTCGGCGCGCAGCCGCCAATACTTACTTTGTGATGACACTAAGACGATGGCAGACTGAAGTCATGATTTTGCCATATTCCAGCTTTTATGCAAATACCCGGGATTTCGTCAGAACTCCTGATTTTGTAATTTTACTGCGAAATAATAGAATAAGATAGATAGATAACAAGACGCCAAGGAACTAGTTGATTATTAAGTAGGTTAGTATCTATACATAAAAGGATGGTAAAAGAGCAGAATATTTATTTATCTTGAGCTTAGTATTTTTGAATAAAATAGTTTCCAAGAGCGTACATAATAGATAAAAACAAACTAATTGTTCTATGCGTAGGTCTAATATTATAAATCCGAGAATTTGTGTGTGTGCGTGGGTATCTATGCTGTTTACTTGTTCACGCTAAAATACTTTAAATAAAATACTTGTCCGACCGAAAGCAAGAACCCTGCTTGTTAATATTTTTAGAGGGTTCCGTAGGCCAATATTGAGATGTGCACTTCATGAAAGTTGGTTATGACTTTTGTCTTGCCATATTCATCTTGAGGCACACATGTTGGGAGACCCGATTGAGGTCTTGGAGCATTTTGCTCGGGTCTTCAATTCTGTCATGAGCATGACTATGATATTGCCGGCATATCGAAGGTAGGTACACCAGATAAATGTGTCAATATCTGTACCGGTACAGCGTGTGTACTAGTGATTTTGAACCTTACAACTCTCTCTTTTTACATTTCAAAACATATGAAATAAAATAATCATAATCATAATCATTTATTTGGTAAAATTATTTACATGTCATTTGAGTACAGAGAAATACATTATAGAAATCGTAATTATTTCTTAATTATAAGAAATACAAATTCATCAAATTCATCAAAATAATTTATTATAACTAACAATAATGGTACCAATAGTCAAACAAGATAACTCGCGGGACGCTCGCGGGGCAAGAAGTAGGTGGGCACGCGTATCGATACTCATATAATTAGTTGTTCCAAAATCCGCCTTGAGATAATTATATTACTCCAATTCAAAATAAAATACCTACAGAGAGTGTAGACAGTCGGACTGACAAAGACACAACGAAACAACTAGTCCCGCGAGTTATCTGGTTTGCCTTCTTCTCTTTTCTTTCTTAGGGGTGATTGGTAATAGTGAGACAAAGTCCTCCCAGTTGTACCATTGGTAGGTACAACTGGGTAGGAATTTACATTGATAAAACGTCGCATTGCATTGATGTGTGTCCAGCTTCAACTATGGCCGTGAAATAGATCTTTTGTTTCTTGTTAAGGTCCTAGGTGTGACAGGCTCCATATCTACTAAACTGTCGGATACTCTTTGAGGAAGTATGTTTTCTAATAAACAATAAAATAAAAATACCCGGACAATCCATAATGTACTATATCTGTACTGTAAGTAGGTATTGCTTCCTTCCGGCGATTACCGTAATGGCAGTCAATCTTATTGATATGAACCACCTGCGCGGGACGTTCGCATTAGAATTCCAGTAGGAGTAATCGAGACGATCGGGGAAATATCAGGCATATACTACCTTCTTTTTTTCTGTTATTTAACTGGATTTTATTTGTTTATCTACACTATTTAATAATATTATACTTAAAGAGGAAAGATTTCTTTGTTTGAATTGATTAGGCTCCGAAACTACTAGACCGATTTACAAAAATCTTTTACGATTAGAATCCTAGATTATCCCTGGTGAACATAGGCTATATTAAAAGCAGATTAGCACGTTATAAACCACTGCTAGTTAAATACATGGTGTAAAAAAATTTGCTAAGAATATTTTTAGGGGTGCACCAGTACGTGAAACTGAACAACTTTTCCCAAGGAACATAGGTCGAAATATGAAAAAAAAAATTGGCCCTCCCATACAAATTATCCCGGCCAGGTAACACACTAAGTATGAGAGGGTCAAATTATTTTTTCATATTTCGACCTATGTTCCTTGGGGAAAGTTGTTCAGTTTCACGTACTGGTTCACCCCTTAAAATATTCTTAGCTAATTTTTTTACACCTTATATATATATGTAGAATGTTTGGCCGTGTGATGCCGGCCTAGACTAGCATCATCGCATTTCTTTCCCGCGGGTGTCGTAAAATGCGAATAAAGGACTCGAGGGTTACATCTGTATGGCAATTTTAGGCGACAGGCTGACCAAATGTCATTATACACGGTTTTTTTGAAACGCTCCTTAAACATTCGTCGGACGTGACGAAAGCGCCCGTATTTTTAAGGCCTTTAAAGTTCAGCCTATCCTGCAAGGGTTTAAAGCGTGATATGCATAGATATGTATATATGTAGAATGTATTATTACGTGCACCTAAAAAGAAAGACAGAAGAAAAAGAAAAAATCAATCAAATGTTGCCTCTCGCGTCTCAATCAACGCAAATGTTTTGAATGGTAACGTTTTCAGACATGAAATTAACATTGATAATTTGACGACTGAAATATTAACAAGTTTATTAAATTTAAAAATTTAAAACACAATTGCTTTTTGAGATAAAGCCTAGCCTGTGACACTCGGGATAATGTAGGGATTCTTTCGATACAATTCTCATTCGAATCTGTTCAGTGGTTAACGAGTTTCAGTCATATAAAGAATCGTACATGTGTACATACATACATGAAGCCTAAAAACATTACACTCCTTTTTTTCGCTGGGCAGTCGGGTAAAAAATACGTCACAGATAATCTGATGGAATGAATCATCAGACAAAAAAGCTTGTTAAAATATTTACGTATCAAGAAAAAGAATTATTTTTAATCTATTGCTGAAATTACACCCGTTACAAAAAACAACATATCTCCTAAATGGTCCATTTATGGTCCCAAAATAATTCTAAATTTGCAACACTTGCGTCAATACGATCTATTTTCATATTAAATTTCATGTCCCTAGATGGGCATACGGACAGACGAAGAGGCAGAGTTGACGAAATGATAAGGGTTTGTAGTAAACTACGAAATCATAAAAAGGCATGTCATCTGAATACACAGTATCACCTTGTATATTATATGTTTCTTCTGGGTAGTTTTTACTGTTTACTGTCCGAATATTCGAGTACCTTATAATTTGAATGTAATATTTATTGCATTCAAAAGGTTGAACTTTTATCATTCTTGTGATGTGAGCCCTTGAAATATTTTCAGCTATTTTCACGCCTTGAATATTAATGTTGTTGCCGTACCAGGTGAACATTCCGAACTCCCGTCCGGCTGTATCCGGCCTACGCGGCGCCGTGCTTCCGGCGCGAACTAGCACTGCAACTTTGTACTCCTGTAGAACTTATGTACTTCAATATCTAACTATCTCCGACATTAAAATATTTTACTTATGAGAATACATACCAACACATATCACGTCTATACGTTCTATGCGAGGTAGGTAGATTGTCAACGGCCGTATCGCCACGTCTGACAAATATTTCAAAAAATATTAAAACTTTAAATTTCACAAATATTTCAGAGAAAATAGTTTTTGAAGTGTGAAAGTACCTACCCACCTACAACTTTTACTACTGTGGCTCATTTTGTAGGTAATATTTATATTATGAAGATACTAATATGTATGAGAACTTTGTAAACTTAATATCTTATTCGCATTGCCAGGCGTTCTGTTTGTGTTAATCAGTTACTAAGTTTACCTACCTACGATCGGATTAATGTTATTAAGCGGCCCTAGGCTCCACTCGATAAACACAAAACCGTAAACAAATGCTAGCAAAATGTTTACCATGTTCTAACTAGATGTAGAACTAAACAAAGATAATGTTGTGTTTAATAATAATTTACCAATAATCAAACCGCCTTCGCATTGGAGAAGCATAATATCACTTATTCTTGAAAACTGCTTAACCAATTTAAAAATATTCAAGCAACACCGACAAGTGAAGAACCCGAACAAGAGCGTGTCAGTTATGTTAAAAAATTATAGTTTCCTAGTCAACGTAATACAAATAAAATGAAATATCAGGTTTTTTAGTATCACAAACTTATCTTGTAGCTGGTATGTTTGCAGTTGTATGGTTACCAAACTGGTAATAAATAATAAAGATAGTTCCGTAACATGCACAACCAGCACTTTCAGGATGATAACCCACATAAATAACCTACTCTAGTCTCAATTTTAAAATGTTCTTCTTTTTCGGAGCCCTAAATAAACCATTATTTAAATATATTTTTTTCATATATTTGTACTTAAAACGAAGCTAATTGCCTAATAGGTAGTCCATAGTTCTAGGTCCACAAGATGCATGCATTTTGGATCCCCTTGGGTCAGAAACACCCGTTTGGTTGGTCATATATGTTTTAACTTAGGGTCTTACCCTTGATTTATTACCACTAAAAGTAGCTTTAGATCTGAGTATGTGGTTTTAATTTTAACTCGGTATCTCTAAGTGATTTCCGAGATAAAGGGTCTTGAGATACTGAGACGGACAACCAAGTGATCCTGGAAGGTTATCGTTTTTTCCATTTGAGGTATGGAACTCCAAAAGACTCGCTCGGCGCAGGCATACAAAGTGACGCTAACCTACATTTTTTTAATATTATTCTTATAGGTAATGTCAAATATATTGACCCTTAATTTAAGGGATATCTTACACTCAGTTCAATTGAATATGTCGGTTTATCTGTGAATCAACAGGTACCCTTCTACTAGGTAAACAGTTTTCAATGAAAGAGGCTCTCAACTTAGGGTCCAATTCAATTTATTTAGTAAGGGTAGGCGCACACATTATATTCCAATGACGCCTGCAAATTCCAGTAGAAAATTTATTAAAAATTTGACTAATCACAACTCTAATTACACGGAATTTCGTGGCGGAAAATACCGGCAGCCCCGAGGCAGTGCCTTTATTTAGGTATTTATTTTTTATTACGCCCGGGCCCGAGCCGGTTTTCTATTAGGACATTACAAAATGGTTATAAAAATAGAAAATTGTGTTACACAAATATTTCTTTTTTTTACAATGATGGATCACGACGTCAATAAGTGATAATACTATCCTACATTGAATAAAGAATTTCAATTTCAATTTCGATTCGAAACGATGATTGGACACATCAGGTAAACGAGGTTAGCCGAAGACTGTATGCGTCACTCCACTCCTTGAAGCGGCTGCAGAGTTTCCTTCCTCTCAAAACGAAGACGATGCTGGCTCAAGCTCTTCTGCTGCCTCTGCTGGACTATTGTGATGTGGCCTACCTTGACCTCACTGAAGAACTCCTAAATAAAATAGAGCGTCTCCAAAACCAGTGCATCCGGTTCATTTTTGGGTTAAGGAAGTTTGATCATGTTTCGGACTTCAGAGAGCGGTTGAGATGGTTGCCTATTCGTCAACGCAGAGACCTTCATACTTTGTCACTCCTCTTCAATGTTCTATTTAATCCCGCTGCTCCTCAGTATCTGCGAGAGAAGTTTGAGTTTCGTAATGTAGATAACGCACGTTTGCGATCCTGTGGTGACCTTTCACTTCAGGCACCAGCATGCAAGACGAAAACATTTGCTCAGTCTTTTACTGTCCACGCCGCACGATTGTGGAACAAGGTTCCGATGGACGTTCGGAAAAGCACAAATATCGGGACTATCAAGACGAACATGAGAAAACTTTGGGGTTTTAACTTGGATAACTCTGACGATTTATAGGGCTTGTATTTATATTTAATATATTATATTTTTATACTATGTATGTTTCTATATCGATAGGTATTTAATTATATAAGTAGGATTGTATGTACCTACATATAATTATTATTCTTTTACAGCTATATTTAGTGTCAATTATATATATATATATATATATTTATTTTTCAATTACCCGTACCATAGTTTACCTGCGCACACCATGTCCTCTGGATTTCTCAAAGGTTGACTGGGAGAGATCCCTTAATGGGATAAGTCCGCCTTTGTGCCTTACCTTTTCTATTATTTGTGTTTTTCTTTGTGATATTTATTTGGTGCAATAAAGTTATTACATACATACATACATACATGATTTCAATACTATGAAGAGTCCTTATTGCGTCCAGATAGGCTGTAACAAAATACGCCAGCCTGTTTCCGTAATTTAAGGTATCTTAATGGATTGGACTTGACTGGGATTGCTATCTGGGAGGTGAACCGATATGAATCCTTCGTCACCTACATGAGACTAAATAGCACTAAGTACGTAAAATGTTTTTTTGGTGTTTAAATATGACTTGAAAGGGATGACCGCAAATTATTATAGAGTTTGTTACGTACGACCCCACCTAACCTATTATAATCTATTTTTAGACCATTGAGTCTATAAAAGGCGTATCTACTTCAATAGAAATGGCGTAGGTTGTTTGAAGATTTGAAGCAGTGGCTCGGCAAAAGCGCTTCGGAAATGCCTTTCAGCAGCCCACGGTGCCATAGTGCATGGAGGGAAAATGGCAGCGGACATAATTATCACCCACAAAGACCTTATTTTAGATTCATAGGTGGAAAGGTTGTTCGTTATTGCCACCTGATTGAGATTATTTGATTTTATGTCAAATCAATATTAAGTAATTTAAGCTAAACATTCGGGCAACATCTGTTCTTAGACCGTTTGGCACGACACCAGTGTTTTTTTGCATTGCATCACAGGCAGGGTTTGTACTTAAGTTTCGGTATCAGTCCTACCAACAGCTCTACCGATTGGGCTATACCGCGTTCCTCTTAACCTTTTTCAAATTTTAAAATTTATATACTCAACACGTTGAAGTGTTTTAAAATCTTGCACACAAGTGTTATTGCTTTTCGCGACATCCGGATTATATTCTCCAGGTTATGCTCCAGACTCTCCTGGTGCCAATAGTTTAGTCGCGAATCCAAAGTACCGCGACTTAACTAGGTACAAAATAAGCCGCCTGGCATTACCACCGTTCATTATTCCGAATGTGACTATGTATCGCAGGTATGTATCGACACAGAGAACTTTTACTACGGTGTTATGGCCAAAAACACCTACTATTTTTTATAACTATTATGTAATCTTTATTCATCTTTTAAAAATAATTCGCGTGCGTTTCTTTTGCACCTACATGTTTTTTATCGCTTCCAGGCCAGTGTAAACGACAATAATATTAAAAAAAAAAACAATGCAATGTTGACAAAGCCGCTGAAAAAGAAGGAGTAATCTTGGTTAATTCCTTAAGAGGGGTTGCGCCGCAAAGAGGGTGATTGGCCCTCCGTTTTTTCACCAGTAAACGATGTTTTGTCTCAGTTTGTTTTCTTTCACTTAACAAAGACACATGGGTTCACTTACGTAACAACCACTTATGAGCCCCTTTTAGTGGCGGAAACGTGGACATGCCGGTTGCGTGCGTACTTATACCTACAGGGTGTACAGAAGAATTCACTTTCTAGTCAGTAAATAGCTTCTGAAACGTCAATCTGTTACCGAGTCAGGTACCAAGCCGACTATACCCTGATAAACCCAACTGTCAGTTTCAACAGAAGAAGTTGTTATAGATGTTAGTGCAATTTCCTAACAAAACTAAGATCAATGTAAGAGAGAACAGAGCACCGAAACGTCATTCGCTATCAGGGCGCGCGCGGAGTTTATTAGTCTCTGTGTTACTCTTGGTGTTACCCTCCTTGCAAACCTCTGCTTCAGAAAGGATATTTTTCCTGCACCACTTAAAACTTCTATCATTACTCCTGAAGAGTTTAGAAAAGACGACGTAAGCAACTATCGACCTATTTCTGTTTCACCGGTCATATCCAAAATCCTTGAGAACTGACTTCTGAATTCTCGGCGTCTCGGTGTTTAAATAAATTCAAAATACCATCATCGTCACCATCTCAATTTGGGTTAAAGCGAGGTCAATCAACAGAGGATGGTATGATTATTTTAACTTCACGCTAGACAAAGAAAATAAATGTTTGTAAGTAAAACTGCTCTTTCCCTATTTATTAACTACGTTTTAGGAAGGAGACTTAAAGTCAAATAAGAACAGTATGTCAGTGATGATGTAGAAATAACATCGTAGTCCCCCAAGGAAGTGTCTTGGATATTACTTTATTTTTTAACGATATTAATGATATATGCAACACAAACAGCGTAAATGTTCAAGTATTCTCTTATTGAAATGATACGGCTATTGCTTTTAGTTGATAATCGTAGATAACTTTATGCAGAGCAAAGACTGGCACCTGTGGCTGTTTAGCTGAAAAATAATCCGCTCACACGAAACACCAACAAGACAAACTATATTAATTTTAATATTTATAAACTTACTTACTCTCTGAGATTTATTATAGAGGTACATGCCTGCAGACACCACGAATAGTAGCTGCCAGTGTCCCACATCAATAAAGTTACAAGTATGAAAATAAATATCTAGGAGTAACACAATAGATCAATGCCTTACTTGGTATCCATACCTGGAACAGGTTTTGAATAGTGTTAGGAAATTGAAATGCTTTTAACATGCACGCACAGGCATTATAAAATATTTGTACTTTTAAGTTAAATTATTTCATGTCGTTTAGTTTAGTTTAAATCTGAACTGGTGAAAGGCGACGGTGAGTACGAAAGACGAAAAGTGTATTTGCACAATAAGTCGCCAACTGTTTCGCTCTCGTTTCAGCTTTTCAGGGCAAGTTATCTGCCATCTTACAGTTGGGATGAAACTGCGTCCATAGTGACTACTGGTGCAAATCTGCGAGGCATCGGTCTCATGAGTGTCTTACAACAACTCTTGTATGAGTTTCATCTTCTACGATAAGTTTCTTGTACCCTAAAATCACTAAAAGCTTTATGAAGTTTAGTTCAGTTTGTATACTGAAAAAAGAGTACGAAAGGCGAGAAGTATATTAGCAAAATCAGTCTGCAACTGTTTCACTTTCGATTCAGCTCTTAAGTTAAGGTTATCTGCCATACTGAAGTAAGGATGACACCGCATCTATACTCGTATTGACTACTGGTGCGAAGCTGCGAGGCTAAACTTTGAAACTGCATACCTACGGCTTTTCACTATTTATCGTTATCAGAACTAGTTTGTCCTATTTTATTTTTACACGTCGTGTTATACAGAAAACATTGGAATCAAAAGCCATGTGCATAGTTCGGCATGCCGATATGCATTAGCATCGTTGATTGTACCTACATATATTTTTGACATAGTTTCAATCTATACAATTTCCAGTAATAAAGGCATTATTCGTAGAAGGTACTTTACTTGAGAGGTTCTATATTTTTAATCAGAACCTCTTAAATCCACTTAATTAAACGTACTAATTGAATTTTCAGGTATTACGTATTTAAGGGGAAACGAGTTAAGTAATGGTGATTCAACCAGGAGATTTTTGATGATTTTGAGGTCATTTAACATAATGAGATTTCCGACTAGGGTAGATGTCATTACCTATCTACCTACGACGTTATTGTATCTTAAGGAAGGAAAAAAAGCCGCAAATAAAATAAAATACTAATAAGCAACTGTCATATGAAGGGGGGCATTAGAACGCGAGTTTGCATCCATTTTTATATCTACACTCTAAAAACAAAACTCAGTAATACACTTTTCCAAACGTCCGCACTGGAGTTTGCAAGGTCCAGTACTAGATCAAATTCAATACGACAACGTAATATGGCATTATATTATTTTTTTAAATTCTATACTTATGCAGTTGTTCAGATCAGAACTGAACAACAACTGAACAACAACAAAACAATATCTGGACAACATCTGAAAAACATTCGAACTAGAACTGAAGAGCATCTGAACAATAACTGAACAAAATCTAAACAACAGCTAAACAAATCTGAACAATGTCCTATGACCTAGACTAGAGTAAAGAGCAAACCCATCATTAGTAAAAAAAAAACACTTCGTTTAATTTCTCAATTTTATCGAAAGGAGTTCTTTCTTAGAAGACATTACGCTTCAGCGTTTGAAACGAAACTGTAATATCTATAGGCAAAATTCACAAAGCAGGTCTTTATATAACTGTTTTCGACTTTATAACCCGAACATTATACGACGACTGTAGATAAAGTATTTATCATTTGTACCGGTAAGGCCGACGAGCGGTCTGGATTAGTGGTACTGAAACTGCCTGCGGTGGAAAGGTCTCCGGTTCAATTCACTCACTTAGTTGATATTTATCACCAGTATGGTAGTGCTTAGTATATTGCAGGCTAAACCACCTGATTATTTATGAGAAATATGGTTTCGTGCTTCGGAAGGCACATTAAGCCGTAGGGCCTGGTGGCTGTTACACAACCATTTCAGAGGCTTAGTACTTAATAGTAGTAAGGTTTATCGATTCATTCGTCGATTAGGTGTCCACACGAACTGAAGATGGGAAGTTCTTAAAATACATTTTCATATTATTACAGACATTTCAAATTTTGCGCCTACGCATTACGTTCTTTCTTCATAAAAAATCATGTCACTAGCTGCAAAACTAACGAAATTTAGATGCGGGACAGATAGACGATCAAACAGTGTGGACGAAATGATAAGGGTACAAATCCTTAAAGGAAGATAGAAGATTACAAACGAAACGCTAAAAATAGCTGTTGATTAAACAGGTGGATGAAGTTAGAAAGAATACGTACAAAAAAATATTAATATGAGTGCACCTAGGTTTACGCTACTTTTAGCCACGGAACAATTACTTATTCCCTCGGGAAAGAAATTAATAGGTAGAACAGTACCTCTGCGCCGTTTTCGAGTAATTTATTTGTTGATACCATGTTCTAAAATATAAAAATAATAATTCGCTAAGAAAGTCGCCTCTTGAGAGTCGGGCGCACCTGATGAAAACCACCAGGAGCCCAGATAAACTTTAAGAGATACGGAAATTATTCTACAGCAAAAGTTGATAATAATGATGGGTCATTTCTGCTGGCACATTAACATCGAGGATTTGAAGTACCTGATGTTGACCATACGGACTCCAAGTAAACTATATGAGATACCGAAATTACTCTATAGGAAATGTGGTTCAGCATAACGGTCCCCAGCTGCTGCTTACCTGCATAAATATCAAGGATTGAAATAGGTAGGTACCTGATCTAGACTACCAGGAGCCTAGCCTAACTATACCTATGTCACCAAAGAAAACGGGTTCAGCGTGATGGGCCGCTTTTGCTAGTAAATAAATATTGAGGATCTGGAGTACCTGACGTACTACAAGCCCCGCTAAACTATAAAAGCTGCGGAAATGGCTCAAAAGCAAAAGCTTACAGCATGATAGGTGGTTTCTGCACTTAGATATCGATAGACTGGGGGTTCAAACCTGATGCCGACCATACTATACCATAAGAGATACAGAAATGGCACAAAAGTAAAATTTAATTAGCATAATGGGTGGTTTTATCTAAGACAAAGACATCGAGGGTCCGCAATGCCTTACGTGGAACACCAGGAGCCCAGTTTAACGGAAATAGCTCTGTAGCATAAGCTGTTCAGAATGGTAGGTTGCTTCTGCTGGCACATAGTCATTGCAGGAGTGGCAGTAAAACCTGAAATAGATCAGTAGGAGCCTGAATAAACAATACGAGATATGGAACGTTTCTGTTAGGTTAAAATACTAAGAAATCGAGGATCAATAAGTCAGGGGGACTTAGCTAATAAATAAAAATGCTTTTCTATGGAATGGATCGACGAACGCTCTAACGATCTCTGGTAAGAAGTGCTGCTCCAGCAACAGCTTATTAGCGTAATGAAGTTTGTTAATTAACATGTAATTAAAGGACGCTGGTTTTTATACGGAGTGTAAGGGACGGTGCACCGAAAACTTTGCAATCATAATGATCGGACCATTAAATTGAACATCTTTTTCTATGGAGGACAATAATGGAGGATAAGTAGCTCATCAAGAAAAAAAAAACTAACTCCCATACAAAATTCCCGATCAGCTGACTGACTTTATATGGAAACTCGAAAAAACATTCACAAAGTATTTTTTTTTATTTGCTTTAAGTGCGGTTACATCACATGATAGTTTTATAATTCGAAATCCATTTACACTTAGTTCTTTATCAGCATGCAAAAAGTAATAATTAACATAGGTCCATAAACTACATTCTTATTAATTTTAACATGTTAGTTATTTTACCATAAAATATGTCGTAAGCTTATTAATTAACTATATGCTACTATTATCTTATCATATTACATTATTTTTGGTCAATTTATTACTATTGTTATATGAAATTTATTTAAAAAATTATATCACACTTAGTCTATTTGGTATTAAAATATTCATTCAATGAGTAGAAACATTTATCTAATAGCCAATTTCGTAACTTGATTCTAAATTTATTTTCACCTAATGCTTTAATATTTTCAGACAACCCATCATATTTTTCGATGCACATTTACGTAACAATTTTATTCACAGTTTAAAGTCTTTATAGATGGGAGCATTAATCTATTAGGGTACCTTGTACTAAATTTACAAGTGTCACCGCGTTTTAAAACTTATCTGGATATGCGCGCACAAAACTAAATGCTCAAAAACGAAAATGCATGTTATTGTAAGCAATTTTAGACGTTTAAAAAGTGGCCTGCAGCTGGTCATTGGTCACATCGCAGATTGCTCTTATACATTGTAAAAGTATGGCATTACATATGCTTTTTAGTAAAAGTTGTTCAGTTTCATGGTCTGATCATGCCTGCGAAGTTTTCGGTACACCGTCCCTTACACCCTGTATACATTTTACTTGCTAATAGCTTTTTATCGAATCGAAGTTTGCGGGTACTAACTAGTTTAAAATGAAACTTCGATAGATATTTTTTCTAAAATGTGTTCAGGGCCCAAAGTCTGCTAAATGAAAATCGCTTCAATTTTTTTTTAGTTTTTTTGTTTATTAGTGATGTGTTTGCTCTTGACTCTAGTCTAGGTCATAGGACAGTTGTATGTCGATAGCGTGTCAGTGGCATCGTTTGGGCGTTTCGTATTATGCTAACAGTTTGAAATAAAGAATGCCACGGTGACAATAAAACTGAATAAAATTACAGTGGAGTGTCGCTGGAATTGCAATGTTAAAACAAAGAGCGGATTGTCTTATTCTTTTACCCTTTCCCCAGTTCCCTAACCGACTAAACTTGTACAAAAATTCAATACACATCATCATATGTTTATAATATTTAAGTACAACATTTTTTATATATTAATTTAACACCCCACATTGCGAGCAGAAATGCGAACTCTCAATACATTGACTTCCTTTTATTGGCATTTGGTATGCTAAGCGAGATGGTTAATTTGAAGAAAAATCTTACAACCATTTCGAGAATTATACTTAACCTACAATTTCTTTAAAAAATATTTACTCTTCATGATCTTTGTTTAACGCCTCATAACCTGAAAAAAAATTTTGTAACTGACATTTGTCTTGTCTATGATGAACTCCTCTTTGTCACAAAGTAAGTATTGGCGGCTGCGCGCCGAATACAGAGAGCTCACTTCAAGCAAACGTCACGAAACTCTCTATAATTTGACACGCCGCCGTTTTCAAGGAAATCCAAACCAATCCAAACACACTTGTAGTCGAGTGTCAACCGCGTTTGGTGCGGACGTGCAAAATGGCTTCACACAAATATAAATAAGTAACTAGCGGCCCGTCCCGGCTTCGCACGGGTGGACAATTATTTTTTACATAAATGCACTTTAAATTTTACACCCTTTTTTCACATGGGAGGTTTTTATTATATATTTTTTATCCTTACCTACAGCTACTATTATATACACTTAGGTATTTATTATCTCAAAATATTTTTTAGAGTTTTCGTTATTACCCTTTGGGTAATAACGAAAACCCTATTACTGAGGCTCGGCTGTCCGTCTGTTTGTCCGTCCGTCCTACAGTTACGAAGCTGTACCTCCTGAACCGTTATACCTGGACAGTTGAAATTTTTACAGATGTTGTATTTCTGTTGCTGCTATAACAACAAATACAAATTTTATAGTGTTTGAAAAAACACATCACGATAGTGCGTCGAAAACTAACAGCGACATCTATGTTTGTATTATGGAACTAAAATATTACTTTTCTCAGTTTTCGTGATAGTATAAATGTTAAACTACTGAAGCTAGAGAGATAAAACTTGGACTTGAAGTTTTTTATGTAATGAAGCAACTAATAAAGATAAAATTCCGTTTTTTTAAATCCCCCAGGGGATGAACAGGGGGTTAAAAGTTTGTATGAAAGTTCGTTGTCCTAAGTGTGATCCGTATCAAAATTAGTGATTAGACTTATGACTTAAAATAATTAAAACGTGTATCAGCATATTTGAAATTTTAACCCTTAATAGGGTTAAAAGTTTGTATGAAAGTTCGTTTTTTGAAATGAATGTGATCTGTTTCAAAATTTGTGATAAGACTAATAACTTAAAATAATTAAACACGTGTTTCAGCATTTTTGAAATTTAAACCCTTAAATGGGTGAAAAGGGGGTTAAAAGTTTGTATGAAAGTTTTTTATCTTAAATATGATCTGTTTCAAAATTTCTGATAACACTCATAACTTAAAATAATTAAATACGTGTTTCAGCATTTTTGAAATTTTACTCCTTAAAGGTGTCAAAAGGGTGTCATAAGTTTCCTACCAGTTGGGCTACCCGTTTTCCCATGGGAATGTGACGATTTCCCGGAATAAATTATACTTATAAACCTTCCTCTCAAGTTACTCTATCTATTAAAAAAAACCGCATCAAAATCCGTTGGGTAATTCTAAAGATATAAGGAGACACCAAACGGGAAGCGACTTAATTTTATACTATGTAGTGATAAATAGGTTTATTAGTATACGATGTGATTTGCACAATGTTCCTATATATTTTGTACCAACTTAAATAAAAACTTGCTTTCATAAAAGAACAAACAAGATTAATAACTCTAATCAGTATATTTTTTTATAATGTGATTTGAGTTTCTTCTTAAATAAAGGCAACTCTTCATTTTTGTTGTACATACATACACATATCACGTCCATTATCCCTTGCGGGGTAGACAGAGCGTCAACGACTGCAAAAACGGATATTTACGCCATGTATGACAAAAATTTTAGGGTCATTCAGAAAATTGTGTATCGCCATAGTGACAGGTTGCCAGCCCATCGCCTAAAACTGCAATACACATCCTCAAGTCCCTTAGTTGTCTTTTACTACTCCCACTGGAAAGAAATGGGGTGATGCTCAGTCTCAACAGCCTCAGAGCAGATATCGTCGTTTCCCATTTCATAATAATTGTGCTATGTAGGTATTATACGTAATGTAAATACAGGGACTAACAGAAAGGGTTTATCAAGCCGAAAGGAGGTCAAAGTGGGGAAATAGGGAAAGTTGTTCAGCTTCATGAGCACCTTTTGGCTTGATATAGCTTTTCTGTTACTCCCTGTATATTTAGGTACCTACTCCATTGAATAAGATCGGTACGAACACTGTGGCAGCCCTTGCCGAAAGCGGAAATAATCGAAAAAAGGGCCGAGTGATCCTTCTGTACATTCTCTATTTTGTGTCGTTGTGCAGGCAAAGCCATTTTAACGCTTAACACAACTTGAAACTTCAGAAAACGTTAAAAAAGTACTTTGAAAAAATATATACATAAATTATTTCGAAGTAGTGCAATTAGTTTTGTTAAATGACCTATATTTTAAATTTAAAAATTTAAATACACGACTGCTTTCTGAGATAAGTAGCTTATGACACTGGAGATAATGTAAGGATTCTTCCGATACAATTCCCATTTGAATCCGTTAAGTGGTTAACGAGTTGCAGTACTACGCACATACATTCATACATATATGAACTCTAAAAACATAACACCCCTTTTTTGGTTGGGCACTCGTGTAACTTACCATAAAAAATATCCGGCATGCCCAATTGAAGGACACAGCTAAAAGCTGATGCAACTCACCTGCAACGTCGGGACTCAAATCGTTTAAAAACTATCGCGATAGACCCGGTAACTATGTGTTGGTCAAAGGTGACAAAATGGCGGCACATTTGAGTATTGGCACAGATTATCAAAATATGGAGGCATACTCGTTCAATTTATTGTTCAAAGTGTGATACAGTAAAAAAGTTATTTTATCATGATTTATATACACAAAATATGACAAAAATATGCTTAGTTGGAAATCGAAGGCTCACTCTCCTATGTCTTAAAATTCCAAAGTACTGTAACTAAATTAAATTTATTGGAGAGAGTTAAATGGCTTGTGGGCTCGGGGTGAATTTGATTAACATCAGTTCGAGATAATTAAGCTAAGGCTAAACATTCAAATTAATTGCTTCAGTCGTATCGATTAGATTAGTGTAGGTACTTTTATGTCGTTTATCAATTACATCAAAAAAGTAGATGGAGTGCGTCCGTCATATTATTAACAAGAAGCTAGACCAGCGGTTTAACTGGATTCTAACCGTTTTCCTGTGGGGATAGATATTTTGCTGTCACTGAGACGCATTTCCTTCTAGAACTGAAAATATTCTCCAGATTCTAGATTTCTACAGAAAATGTCCATCACTGAGTTCATCCACAGTCACTGCAGTAGTGGTAAAGCTGTCAAATAAGTATACGGAGTGTAAGGGACTGCCCTCCGAATACTGATAAGGTGCATGCAAGCCATGAAATGAACATCTTTTCCCTAGAAACATTATGTCAAGAAAAAAAAAAGATATTCAAACTCCCATACACAATTACGATCAGCTGCCTGCATTTACCTACTATGGGAAGACCAAAATTTTTGACGTTTCCTGAAACCTTGTTTTTATAGAAAGTTGTTCAGTTTTATGATCTTATTGCACCCCATCAGTATTATATCCTGTATATGGTGAAAATTATCGAGTAACTAAAACCGAACACTTGGGACGGGCTGGTGATAAGGAACAACTTTAACCCAAGGAACATAGGTAGAAACCATGCCCAAGTCATTGGAACAGCTGTAGATACACATTTTTCAGATTATTATATAATATAAAGTTGTTTTTATCCGTCGGGAGTTTTCAGTATCGGGCACTTATAAAATATCACCCTTTAAAGGCCGGTATGTGTTATGTGTATATTGCAAGCGGCAAAAGGAAATTGCAAAGTTATCGTGTACACTACCAGCCAATTTCCAGCTTTTCCAGCCATTTGCTACTATTTCATAAAGCTACGGCCTTTCATCAACGGAAGACTGACAAATATTGTTCTAGAACTATCCGACCCGTGGGTACTTGCTATGTGCAACTGGTGTGCTCTTTCAATGCGGAAGTTTGCATGCTCGTTTATATTTCAAGCGATATTTATAGGTTTTGTAACTTTAAGAAGTTTGATTTTCAAACAGTAACTGTGTAACCTTTGTCTAATTTTGACTTTATGAAATATTCGTATGTTATTTAAAATCTAAAGATGTTTAGCATTACTGAACTTACAAAGAACAGATCAAGTGAGATTGGTTCAATTTATAGTTTCAGTAGAGTAACATTTTTCTTTCACTTGTCGCTACTGCAGACATACTGTAGTGTTTTTAACCACAAGTTTTTATCAAACGCAGCGTAGACGACTAGTAAATCACACTAGATTTTAGGTTAGCAGAGTGTTTTCCTGGGTAGCTTATAAAATAATTCAATATCATATGGACATTTCATAAAAGTGTTTTACTAACTCTATAATTTTTTATATTTTCTGTTGGACTGGTATTATAATGCAATATTATTAAATTTTATTTGACAACTCCATTATTGGCATATCATTTGTTGGTGCACCATGTATGTTCTAATGTATTATTACTTTTTTACTACGTGTGCTTGCAAATAAATATATTCATCTGAACAACAGTTAAACGGAGAACAAAAGCGGAACAACTACTGATCAACATCAGAACAACAACTGGCCAACAGCCGAACAACAACAACAACTGAACACCATCTAAACGACTCCAAACATCAACTAAAACCATCTAAACGACACCTTAACTAAATCTAAACAACTAACAAACAATAACCGAACAACAACCTTACAACAACATCATCTGACAGGTGTAGCGAAACATAGCGGCAAATGTGTGTACTGGCACAGATTAGTATTGGACAATTCGTTTCATTCTTCATTTTATCGAAAGGCATTAAAGTATTTGTAAGTACACGTAAAGTTTCAGAATTTGAGAAGAAATGTAATTTATATAGGCAGACTGCATATAGCAGATCTTTATACAACTGTTCTCAAATTTGTAATCCGAACATTATGAGACGAGTGTAGATAAAATTGTTTAGACTCCTTCGGGATTCAATCGCAGAACTCGCAGCTAAAATTTACTGTGTTCTTATTGTACAAATGCCTAACTATATTTAGATTGGTATTTTATTCAGTTTATGAATTCAAATTAGACATTCACGTTTACACTGAGTAGATTCTATTATTTGTATTATTAATTTCTCATCGCTTTTAACAATGTTTATTGCAATCTAATATTACTGCCGTTAAGCGTTGTAATGCTTAATTAGGCAGTAGCATTAAGCAATTTTTTACATTCACAACACAAAAACTCCATAAAACATGGGAAAAACCATTAAAGTCACGTCCAGGGTTGCACTCGTAATATTTTTTGTATTATTGGCAAAGAGTATGAAATTCGTTTCATTTCTCAATTACTTGACATAAAAATAAAAATTAGGTTTGAATTATCCTTTTCTCGATATTTCTCAAGATAACGAAAATATAACCAATTATAAATTTTTTGGTTCCTAAACGAGTTCTTTGTAATTTTTTAGAGGCACAATGAATGAAACAGACCGCTTTATTACAAAAAAAGGTAAACGAAGAGGAGGAGAAAATATTTTAGACACTGCCTAAAAGCACTTTAACTTTTTTGTCTTAACACGGAGAATAAGTAAAATTACCAAGTATAGATTAACAAAATAAAATTGACGATCAGAATATTATACTCTGCAGATCCTCTGACATTGTGTATTTCTTATATGTACTGTAATACCTATTATAAAACTAAAAATGTGAAATGTGTGAAATCTATATCTAAATATTTTGGTTACAGGGCTTTCCTCCGTATCCTGTGCTCTTGCTGTCCAAGGAAGCTGCGCCGCAAATACCAGCCGCAGCTCCGCTTCAAACAGTCTCAGGTACTGCAAATAAGCGTAGTGAAGCTTATAGCACTCGTATCAGATCAGTTGATCAGCATCCTATCGCGTCTGCGCCAGCTCCGCGCCGCCGCTAGCCAAACCCAACACAAGGCTCTACATTCTCATTCAGATCGACTTTTCTGATCCCCGCCTTAACGTTAGACCGTCGATCTCGTTTGCTTTTTTAGTATATTTGAAGGCGGTAATATTTACATTCCGAATACCAAAGACGCAAAAGTAGTAGACAATTTATAGAACATGGGATTATTCGTCGACTCATAAACAACCGAGAAATATCCGTCAACTAGCAATGAGCTTGCCCTTAAACTAGACTTACAGAGCCGAATACTGATAGGTATAATATAATTCAGAAACTTTCGTGTCGGAACTTAGTTAAAACACATGTCTTAAGACGCCATATAATTTGTTTTTATACTAGCCAAAATTATTACACTGTAGCGACATAAATAACTTTTATTGTTGTTAGGTATTAGATACAGTGCCTATTAGATTTTTGTTGGTGCGCCTCATAATTGTCATCATGTCATCTACCATAGGTGTGCTCATAAGAATAGTATTCACGTTTAATTGTGACGAATAAGTAATATTATTTTTATTTCAGCAATTCCGTACGACTCGGCGGTATTACTCGTCCAGCGAACTTACGGGCATTCAACAAGTCAGACAAAATTCTTGCGAACAGACATACATATAAATATTAGGATAATATAATGTCAGTATCATTTCACTTCAAGTTCCTACTTTCAAAAAGTAATTTTCTTATTAAAAATTATTCAACAAGAGATAACAAAAAGTCTAGTTAAAAGTCTAGTTTATAACATGGAAACACTTGAGCCGAGGATTGTTCCCGGAATGTGAACGTGAGGGTACGTGCTGACTGTTTCTCACGTTGCACCTTTTGGCAATGACTTCGCAACGCCCTTCACCCTGATGTCTCATAAAATGCACTTAATAAATTACCTACCTATCAATAATGGATGCTCTATCTACCCTTCAATGTTTTGTCCTGCTGCTCAGTTCCTCACTCGATACCTATTGGCCTCGATTCTTATGTACGGTTTCCTAGCTAATACTGCCTCTTTCTTAAAAATGTTAACGAGATGAAACATCAACATGAGTCATTGTCTGCTGCAGCAACTTGTTTTTTCAGGAAATAAAGATTACCGTAGTACGCAATTTACAGCTGCCGATATATCTCTTTTCTTTTAATCTTTTTAAGAAAGAGGAAGGCTACCCACGAACTCAAATTGTCTTACATAATATTCTGCAGAATCGAGTCCATTGTGTATATGCATGTGGGTTTGCCGTACCATTATTCATGGTGTTTTCAAAGTGTTCTCCGGTTTAAATGACTGACAGAACTACCTTATTCAATTATAATGAATGAAAACGCAGATTTTCAGGTTTCCGTGAACATTATCATCAGCTTTAAAATGGTTCATTCTATGATATTCGCTTCGATAACATTTCTTAAAATAACTTTTTCCAAAAATGACGCGTTGATGGATCGTGGCAGGTATTTAAATGTAATTTCTATAGGTGGAGACTTATTATTAGCATTTGTATATTTATAATTATTATTGTATTTTTATATTTAGCTGTTAGTCTTCCTAAGAATAATAAAATAAAATAAAATAAATAAGTAATGCGACGGTTGTTTGAACAGAGACCTAATAGTAATATTAACGAAAAGAGTTAAAGAGGTAGTAGATCATTCTTAGGGAGAAAATTCATTAAAGTAAAAAGCACTTGTTTGCTAAGTGTTTTATTTAATAAATTTATCATTTATACAATGCGCACAAAAAGCATTTTCATGGGTTATTATCGGAAAAAAAGGACATTTGACGGAATCAATGTTTTCGAAAGATAATATTTAGAGAAAGGATAATTCTGATAATAAAGTGTTTAGTTAAAAACTTCATAATTAATCTGCACCGACTACAAGGCTTAACGAAAGTCCAAAACCTGTACCACCATCACAGCTACAACAAATCCCACGCAAAATTCCGCAGGCCGAGCTGCGTTACTACTTCACTAAGCCAGTTAGACCAACGCGCGGGACCTGTAAAAATTGCTTGGTCTTTTCAAAGAATTTGATGCGGCTCCTGCCGGCCTACTTTGGAAGGTTCAACGTGATTTTCTAGTCCGTTTAGTGGGTTTTAACTTCTGTATGTTTGTTTCAAGAGAGATCAACCTAACCAGCCTGATTTAACACCTATAAGATTCGCAGGTCAAAGGAATATCACCATTGTTTCAAACATTTAGCATACTTAAGCGATATAACCTGGATCTGACTGGTAATACTTATAATCAGGCTTGTTAAACACGGTCTCGCTCCTAGCTAAAAGAGAAGTGTTATGGATTATCGTTCAAGTAATACAATGTGAGGACCACAGTCATAAGTTATGATGCACTGTTACTGTAGTGATCGTCGGCTTCGTATCATATAATGATGCCGATTGTTTTATCGTCCGATTAAAAGTGAAGAGACTTTGAATTTAATAGGAAGTGTCTTCTTGTCCAGATTTAGTACACCTAAAAATAACAAAACCAATGAATAGAGCCCTCACTTTACAAAGCGCGATGACAATACAGTTCAGCCAACCAATAATTTGAAGTGTCCCTACCCAAAGAGACCACAAAACATATTAGCCCTATCGGTCAGATCATTACGTATAAAGCCGAGGATCACTGCTATCAGAATACGGTATTTTCCTACTAATCACGAGAGCAAATTTTTTAAAACGAAATTTTTTATCAAAAAAATGAGATATGACGTCGTAATGTAGTAAGAAAATGGCGTCAAAATAAAAACTATGAGTTATTATTCAGTTTAATATACATCTAGCTGCGGATATGCTACACTAAACTTAAATTACATTGAATTTAAATGTTATTGTACAATAATTTCAAACAAGCACATTTATATTTTATTAGCTACCCTGGAAACCATCCTAATTATATTGCGGTTCTCACATTGCAAACGATGATTTGTTCTAAGCCTGCATTATGTGTCTGTTTGGCCTTATTTGTTTACTATACCTATGTGAGCTGTCACCCAACATTGTACTTTCCCTGTCTTTATCCGCTTGATTGAGTACTTTACCGTCCCAACCTTATTGTTGTTCTTATTTACTACATTACAGTTCATATCGAGTCGCAATTTGTATTTTTTGTCGTTCTTCGTTGTCATAGCTTGCAACACCTACCCTACCCAAGCAACACAAATTGTGATCAACGTTTTAATTTCATTTCAGCTTTGGTTGAGACTGTGTTTTCAGAGAGTGTAATGTGCCATTTGTGTTGCAGTACCCGGTATCGACGATGATGTACTCGTCGGTGTCCCAGCAGGAGATGTGTCGGTTGTGACACAACGTCCGCGGCGGCAGCAGCCGGCTACCGCGTGGCCGCTGCTCCTGATGCCGCGGCCGGCCGCAGCGGTCCATGCGACTGCGGGCCGACGATCAACTTTCTTCGGCGGACAACTTCCGAATGCGAGCTCTGGACCACCATCGGGCCAACGACGAGCCGCTTGCGAGCGTGGACCGGCGTGTATGTGCTGAACCCGCCGTCTACCGGGAAGACGACGGGTCTGTCAGCGAGGTAAGCCTGGACAGCGACAGCCGCCAGCCTTCGCTGCGCCACCACCCCGCCAATAAGCAGAAACGAGTGACGTACCAAGTACAAGCCGAAGTGAACTCTGGTTAAAACCATATTACTACTGGTGGTTAGTTACCTAAAGTGGACAAAGTCAAGTGTACCTATGTATTTCCGTGTGACGTATATAATTGATTTGGAATTTCGATTGGGTACAGATATACAATCCTCACATCATTTCTACTCACATCTACTCGACTGATCGTATGTTTAATTTATAAAATTAGGCAATTAGGCAAAATTTAACATTTGTATGTACTCAAATATTTCATTGATCGAAATGTATATATTTTAGCAAAGGTAAGTATTCATTTTTCCATGTCATTAAAAATATATGAAATAACTTAAAGTTTCGAAAATAGTGTCCTAAAGTAAGAACTTAAACTTTTATTAAGATGGGCGCTTCAAACCGTTAAAATATTTGCACTGTATTAGGATTCCGTACCTCAGAAGGAAAAAAGAACCTTTATAGAACAAGCTTCTCGTTCGGCTATCTGTTAAAAGTATATGTTTCGGGAACACGTAGAGATACCGAATTCTAATCATAACCTTCTGCTCAGGTCTACATTCCTTTGTAGTTGTAAAAAATAAAAATATAAGTAACCATTAAAAATGGTTTCACCATTTTAAGCTGCAATAAACGCGTGTTTTGACCTCCTTAAAGGAATTTCAACTTGGAAAGGACTTTCCGTGGACCTAAAACTATAAAATGTGGCAAGTAGCAAAACATAAGTTTGAACAATGAAAGAGAATATTGTTTTCTTTGGGACCCAAAATTTAAAAAAGTGAGATATCAATATGAAATAGCTTGATGTGCAATGCATATTATTACATAACGCTTGTAGGGTGAGTTTGCGTTATATTCCTGTGACTCCAAGCTTAATATAGATAAATCCGGAATTTTTTACCTGTTAAACGCTATCAATATATCAATATAGAAAATTTGTATTTAGTATAAAAATTTAAATAAGTATTAAAATAAATGTACTATCTTCTAGTCACGTGTATAGCAAGTATTGTTGTAAAGGAATTTCATTGAGGAGCTGTGATTTACCGAGTAGCAATTTATAGGTATTTTACAGGAGGCTTGTAATGTAAATGATGTAGAGACGCATCTGAAACTTAAAGTGTAGGTATAACAAGGATAAAAGAATCTGACGCGCTTCGTTACCTTTTGTAAATACTACGTTACTTAATTCAGTAGGTACAGTCAATTACAAAGGTCAACTTGAAAATTTCTCCTATCTTGGATTACAAAGCCTACCTACCAATTTGTTTAAAATTAACAGTAACAAATTTTATGTAGTATCTTATTTTTCCTGCATTATGATGACTCTACTTTTCTGCTATTATTGATTTAAAAATATTCTATCGTATAATTATATTGACGAAGACGGCCCATGTTACATTCCAATCTGTATATTGCTTTTGTTTCTTCGTTTTGGTTCCTAAGTTTCAGTAATTAACTAGGTATCAACAGCTTCAGTAGTCTACTGCTGAACTGGACATGAGCCGCTCCCTTTATGAGGGTATTTCAAAGAAGCACCACGCTTGACAGACATTTTTATTCCCCAGATTTATCCCTCGAGTCACTTTTTTAGCACCCACCACGAGTAAAAATTGGCTCTTTTAAACCGGTACAACACGGGCATGATAAATATATTTTTAACCACGACGGAACGGAGACGGTATAATATGCGTTTGGAATGAGAGAATGTGTGTGTGGTTGTGCAAACCAATGTAACCATTTATCTCTAAAACGACAAATCTGATTTAATGTAGATTTCGTTACTGGGTTTGCATTTCATTAGTGCAAGTTTTTAGATAGGTGTTACGCTAACAGCTAACCACGGGGTGCTACAGGATTTTTGTATCCCTTTTCAATCACATTTTAACCGTCGTGAGTATTATCATGATTTTTATTTGTGTATTAACACTACTTATCAACTAGAAAGATAAAACACATTATTCTAATTTTAAGAACTATATTAGATATTACATACACCTATTTCATGTTCATTTCGGAGCAGTTATGAAATTATATAAATTGAAAACGAAAACATGTATGATTACTGATAAAGTGAATACTTTATGATACTAAATCACCATATCAGTACCATCGCGAAGCGCAAGCTGTTTATGATAATATTACAAAAATATAAATTATTCAATAAGTATCTAGTCATGTTCTTTCAGCGATTTAATCGGTAAATTATATAATGTGCAATTTAATAGCTACCTAACTATGTAAATATATAAATTTTCTATGCATATTCTGTACAGGTATAAGATTGAAAAGAAAAATATTTCAAAAACGCGGGTCAATTCAAAAGAGTAACGGTGCAGAAATACAATATACAGGTACTGTTTTGGATGCTGGAATTAACAGTCAGGACCTAGTCTGATGATGTGTTTGGTTTGTATTGTTGCAAGTAGCTATATTATAATGTTCTCAACGGTTTCGCAAAAGTTTAAATAAACAAACTTTAATTACAAATCTAGTTATTTAGCATTGATATAACGTGTTTATGAAGCTACAGGTTATATTTAATATTTTATCGTTGTTCATTGTAAGAATTTTAAAACAGTAAAATCTAAATGTATTCAACTTGTTTGTAAAAGTTTTTAAATAGATGTTAACTGTCATTTCAATATGCATCGATGTTATAGCATAAGTGACTTCGTTTCATTACTTATTTTAAATAATAATTAAAGTTACAAGTAATAGACTTATTAATTGCATTTATGTGATGTGTTTTCAGAGAGTACCTACTTGATAATACCTAGATGATACTTGTGATTGAAACATAGATCTCAAAAGCTTGTATGAATTGTATTTGTTTAATGTCACTACGTACCTACCTACACCTCTAGATGTACAGTAATTTTTAATGTAGTGTAATGTCTCTGAACCTCATAATTATCGCCATGTTAAATGTTAAACTTACTATCGAATCAAAATAGCGAAACTTACATGTTCATGTTAAACTTACTTGACATGTTTGTTATAACATCCCGTGTTGAAAACGGATTAAGAATGGCTAGGCAGATTGTTTTACTCTAACATGGCAATATTTTTTTACTCACGAGGCCTAAAACTTATAAAGATACTAGATGTTTATTGCTTTATTTCACTGAACTCAATAATCTGATGATCTCAACATTAGCCCTTTGTGCCAGTATTTTTATTACCAAGGCCATCAGGAGAGTGCAGTCTCTATAAAACTGCTAATAGGTTCAAAAGCACAGTTCTAGTCAAATATTGACGATCAATCTATCAGTTATATAAAGTTATTTATTATGATTTGCTCAATGCCTTTCGTATGACATAAGTATTTAGTATTTATAATTAATTGTTAATGTTAAATTATTTTTATAGATATCTACTATAGGTGTTGTAAATTTACCTTTTTAATAAATATAAGTAGGTACACAACAATGATGTCCGTTCTCTGTAATCCTGACGATTATTATGCAACCAGTATTAAGCACTAATTTAGTAACATAAATGTTTAAATTTGATGTTGTTCAGAAAACTTCATTTAATGTAGATTAACAATCGGTGTGTATCGCATAATTATGTATCCGATTTATATAGCTCGGTTCAATAAATGGATAGTCTACTCTGTTAAACAGTAAGAACAGTAATCAGTATCAAAATGCAGTGTAATGACTCATTATCGTGTCAAATGAGAAAGAAAATACGTACAAGTAAAGTTTATGTACTTATGGGCATTTAAAATAAACATAAACAACTTCTACCTACGTCCCGCTAATAAAACTGAACAATGGTTCATAATAATTCTCATCGCAGATTCAGTTTACACCCCAGAGGAGATTGCGCTGAGGTTATAACAACACACGTTCACTGTTTTACTTGTCTGCCAGCAGTGCACCGTGCTAACGCTACCGGCGAGAGGTACCTTTATACATATATTATATTATTATGTAAACTAGCTGGTGCCCGCGACTTCGTTCGCGCGGTGTGAATTCTATGTTACTTCGATTTAATTCAAGGATATTTTATCGTATTGTTCTTTAATGTCTTATCTTATATTTATTATAGTAATAAGCTCTAGTGATCATCGATAACAACGTAGCCATGCTTTCTCAATTTTAAATCCCCGACGAACAAACCGGAGGGTGGTTATTAGTTTCATCGGTACATCTGCTTGTCTGCGTCTGTATATGGGAACGTAGCTCTTAAACGAATGAACCTATTTCAATGCAGTTTTATTTATCTGAAAGCTAATATAATCGGGATGGTTCTTAGCTATGTTTCATTAAGATCTGTATAGGTATTCAAAAGTAATGGTGATATAATGATTTTTTTAGGTCCTGGTCAAGAAATTTTAAGGCTTAAATATATATGAGAAAATTTATAATCTCTGATTATGAAACAAAATAAATAAAAAGAACTTGCCCTTTATTTAATGATGCGATAAACTATCTATTAAAAATATGAAAAAATCTTGTTAGAAATTTGAAATGATGTGGATTGTAGTTGTATTATATGTACAGACAAGATAGCGGCACTACTGGCGACATGTAAAAGACGATGATATGACATAACACCTACCAAAAGATATTTCAAAAAAAGTAAAAACAATCAGAAAGCCATTGGTTGTAGAGTGACCCCAGATTTCTTCAATATGCAATAATTATTGAAGAATATGACCATTTGCTAATTTTACTTTATAAATACTTTTTGTGTTGTTATTTCTTTATGAAACTCCCCAAAATGTATTTAAGTAAACACTTTTTCAATGCGACCTGTTCCAAACATCTTCAACTGGCTGATGCTGATTTTCGAGCCGGTTGCATTTAGTTAACAACCAAACAGATATACTTAGTAAGTGGAACTAGTATTTTAATAGTTAAATTATTAGTTAATAAACATATGCTATTTATTGAACCGGGTTCTACATAAATTATACTAATCAATCATAAATGTGTTAGTTAATAAAAATAGATATTTTACGAAACAACCCTAAATACCTATATATTTATTTCGTTGTTTTATGTGCTTGCTACTTCAAAAACAATTCTACCAATAGCAAAACTAATGTATACAAACTTTCTACGCCAATTTTGACCATTTATAATATTTCAAATTCTATTAATTCGGTTTTTGGTTTCAGCTATCTGTTTCACATGCCTTACAAGAGACACGGTTGATATACCTATAAAGATTTTACGATAATGTGTCAGATATAAACATTTTATTGATTTCATTTCACCCGAATTGAATGCAACCTCATAAAATTTTAATGGTATTTAGATTATTCGCATACAAAGATACCTGCACTCCTCAACCTACATAAAACAAAAACCAAAAACTGAATTTCAGTAAAAAAGTAAAACTTCTTCATCAAAAGGAACATTAAAAAGGAAATTTAATTTTTTGTATAAATTCACATGTTTATATTTTAGTGTTTCTTGTTAAGTTGTGTCCATAAATAATGCTGTAACTTAATAAATAAAAAGCAATCTGTTGTTGATTTATGAAGCAAACATAATCTTTAACACTATCTTCCTATTCATAAAAAAATGCAGATATACATAAGAGGTCGAAAGCTTCTTTTTAAAGGGCGGGGCACACCGGCTCCGTATCCGTTCCGTATCCAGCTCTCGTCCGTAGTTACGCACGAACTTATGACGTTGTAATGTATGGGACTGTAAGAGATACGGCACACCGCTTGCGTGCAGCACGGAACGGATACGCAACGCAAGCGTTGTGCCGTATCTCATACAGTCCCATACATTACAACGTCATAAGTTCGTGCGTAACTACGGACGAGAACTGGATACGGAACGGATACGGAGCCGGTGTGCCCCGCTCTTAAAGGTCTTGTTGAATCAGCAGCGGTTATCTACACCACGCACACAATGACACGTGAAACTATTTATGTATCCAGAATTGGGCACTTACAGACAGAATCATATTAAAAAATATACAAGGAGTAGCAAAAAGGGACTAACAAGCCGAATGGGGATCAAGGTATTCATGAAACTTAACAACTTTCCCCAAGGAACATAGGTCGAAATCTGAAAAAATGGGTCCTCCCATAGTAAGTTAACCAGCTGATCGGCAATTTTGTATGTGAGGTCCAAAGGTTTCTTTAAGTTTTTCAACCCATGTTCCATGTTGAAAATTGTTAAATTTCATGAGTACCATGTCTCTTCTTGCAATTATCTTTTTACATTGACTTGAAGAATTAAAGAACGATTCAAAACCATGGTTGGGTTTCATTTTTCGTAAATTGACAAAGGCGCTAGTTATCATTACAAAATGTTCAAACAGCAAAATTACAAATTTGTTGTGGCTGTATGTAATTACATAAATTGACAAGACGTAAAATTTTAAGTGGAAAATATCAAAGTGGCAGAATATCAAAAAGAGCTATTAAAACTCAATTTTGATTTTGACAGCTGTCATCTGAGATCTTGTCACGATGTACAACTTCCTCTAAAAAGCTGAGAGTCTAAAATGCATAGTTTCTGAGATAGACAGGTTTTTAGTTACCAAAGCTGTCATCTGAAATATCAAGATCAAGACCTTTATAACTTGTTCTTAGAAACTGATAGTCTAACATCAAGTCTAACATGCATAGTTTTAGAGATAATTGAGTTTTTAGGACTTCGATTCAAGGCAAGAACGTTATATGGCTAGATTGAATACGAGAATGTAATGCGGCTTGGTTTAATACGAGAATGTAATGCGGCTTGGTTTAATACGAGAATGTATTTGACCCGATTTTAATACAAGACCATAATATGACGTGCGTGGCAACCTTACTCTCAGATTTAAGTTCCTTCGAGATTCTTGTTAACGTTGATATTGTATATGTGTGAACAAAATTATGGCAACGTACTAAGTGAGCAATCTCCTAAGGCTCCCTGCGTGCTGTCTCCCTAATAGTTTGTGTTCTGTTCCCTTGTTTTTGATAAAGAGAAAAAAAGTGACAACCACATGAAATGAAACGTCATCTATTTACCTATATGTTTGAGGTCATGTATATTTTTTAAATGTGGTTCTTTAAGTGCCCCATTCCGGATACAAAGCGTGCAAAGTAAAAAAGTCTGATGTTTTAGTTCCGTGGACTCCGCTAGCGTAAATAGTCAAAACTCGGATGTTGCACCGTATGGTTGGTAACGCGACCGTTAGTGTGCATTATACATTATACGTCATTAATTTTTTACAAAGTAAAATTTGAACAGTCGTCTCGTGTCGCGTCGTCGTTCGCAGTTCACTTGGCGCTAGTGCGAATGCAATGAAGGTGGGACATTGTAAACAAATAACTATTATTCTATGAACTTAAACATAAGATGCCCATGTCCGGCAGTGTGGCTGTTTATATACGTATGTAGGTAAACATAAACCGCAAAGCAAGTTTTTAACAAATAAAATATATAAATGTCAAAGGCACACGTCTATTAGGTGCAAAACCACTTACAAAACCGTCATGCGCAAAGCGCCCTGGTACATGCGGAACGCCAACCACCACATCGACTTAGGTCTCCCTACCATTAAAGCGTATATGAAGGAAGCGACTCGTCGCTTCTTCGAAAACGCTCCACACCATAAAAACCCCTTGATAGTTGCCGCGTCCCACTACTTCCTCCATCCAACCTCGCGTTTTAAACACCGTCCGAGACACGTCCTTTCGGAAGAAGATAACGAAATCACAGTAGCCACTGCTGCAGCCATTGAGAGTAGATCACACTCCACAGACTCCTCAAGCAACCGACGACCCCGCCGGCGAGGGCGCGGAGGTCCCTCATTTGTTCCCCATTTTGGGAACAACCGGCACGTGCTGGGTAGACTCAGTCCAATACGTTCTTCCCAGAACAACTCGTAAGCCGGTTGGCCGTGTTAAGATGGTTGTTTGAACAACCACAAAACTTCTCCGGGTGAGCTCCTGCTCCCCACCATACAGTCAGGTGCAGATGTTAATAGCCCCGGAGCTAAAATCTTAGGGATCAGAACAAAAAAAAATAATTGGCGCCCCCAAAACAGGAAAAAATCCCGGGATAGACACGCTATAGTCATCTGTAAACCAAAGTATCAATTCGGCAACAACTTAATACAAAGATTTTTTAAATCAATGGAACCTTGTAAAAACTAAGCGCTTTACTTATGTATTGTAATTTTTGGAATACATAACTTAATTCTTTTTGAACCATCTTAAGTAAAAGTAAAACCGTTTAAAAGTTGTTTTTATCCACTAGGAGCTGCATCTAATGGCGTAAAGTGGCAAATCAGTTTTAGAATTCAAAAATAACGGTTTAAAATCACGGTACTACCTGTCGAGTTTTTTATAAGAATTTTGTCACCTTTAAAGACATATTTAACTTTTGTATGAAAAATGTCCCACCTTCAGATGAAGACAAAGTTTATTTTATCAAAATAATTTTTGAACTTCATTATCAACACCAGTGTGCCTATCCGTAGGTAAACTAACTTTACATACTTTATTAATTTGTATATAAAGTAAATTATGTATATCTATATCTAAGATCCAAATGAGTGCCGACCTTTGTCTGTTTAATGGATTTCAAGTGTTTCATATCGTAGTCAAGGTATGTCAGATAATATATTGCGAATGGATTGTCTAAAAAAATTTAGTCCAGATTATGGGCTTTAGATTTTTAATTTTTGAGAAAAAGTCCGCAAGGTTGAAGTAGAACTTGACAAGATTATGTCAATCTAATGCATCCCGACTGCTGAGCTATTTAAGCTACCATACAGATACCATAGAATGGCTGGTATCCTGAAAAACTTGTCTGGGCCGTAGTTTTTAGGCAACGTATTCGCAATATATTATATAACATTGGTACAAGGTAAATATAAAGCAAAATATTTTTAATCCATTAAACAGATGGGTAAAGGTCGACCCTATTTCGGATCCTTTACTAGTATGAATATTTTATTTTTACAAGCTGACTATGCAAAAAAACTATATTATACCTACCTACTATCTAGATACCTATGTTAGACAAATATATGTATTATGTACTGTACTTACTTATACTTCTATTAGTACGCATAGGTAGTTAAATATTTCAAGATTGTGAAATAAGCTGTGTATTTATTGATTATTAAAATGGGTTGTCGTAAATAAATTTATATCAAAAGTATTATAAATATTGTTTTCATTTAATTAAAAGAAGGAATTCACCCACGCCGATCATAACAGTACACAAACACATTAGATCCACAAATATTTTTTACGACAATAGTCTATTAGTTAATTCTGAATATTGAAAAAATGGTTCTTGTTTTCACTTAAATCTCATTATAAACTAAATAAGAGAATTATCTTTCCAAATTAAGTTTAACAAAACACTCGTAAATACGAAAACCTTATGTATTGTCTCACGCAACACTCAGTATTGTCATACGCAATGCAATAACGATTGCACACAATATTTACCACAATTATACTATAGTTCTTATACGCAATCTGCCATAGTAGCGAGACAAAGATGCAAGACTGGCATTTGAAGGACATTTTACTTTTTAGCCACTAGAAAAGATATACATACGAATTGAGTGGTCTGAAGTTTTAAAGTTCTTTATAAACTCAACGAAGTCAATTCGTAGCTGATAGCTACAATATAGCTACGAGATGCTACGAGTTTCTAATATTTCATAGATCGTAGACCTGGCTCGTAGCAAACAAAATGTCAGACTATTTTTGCGATATCATAGTCTACTCTAATATGATAAAGAGGAAAGATTTGTTTTTTGTTTGTTTGTATGTAATCGATAAACTCTGAAACTACTAAACCTATTTTCAAAATTCTTTGACCATTAAAAAGCTACAACATTCCAGAGTAACATAGGCTACTTTATAGTACGGGAAAATTCCTCATTCCTACGGGAAAACGGTGAGAAGCAGGAAAAGCGGGAAATATCGGATATTACCCAAATTAGCCAAACCGATTTGCGATCTTCGTGAAATTTGGCACTAATATTGGTGGTATATTGAAAACGGACCTGGACTACTTTTTGTCAGCACTTGAGGATCTGGAGTACCTGATGGAGGGCACCAGGAGCACAGCTAAACTATAAGAGATACGAAAATGGCTTCATAGAGTTTAGACTTCATAAAGTTGTTCAGCATGAAGGGGCGCTTCTGCTAACACATGGTTATCGAGAATCTGGACTACCTGATGCAGACCATTAGCATCCCATCTAAACTATAGGAGATACGGTAATGGTTTCAAAGTAAAAGTTGTTTATCATGACGAGCCGTTTTTGTTGGCACTTGGTCATTGAGGGTCTGGAGTACCTGATGGTGGGCACCAGGAGCACTGCTAAACTATATGAGATACAATAATGGCTTGATAGCAATTGTTGCTCAGCATGACGGGCCGCTTCTGCTGGAACACGGTCATCAAGGATCTGGAGTACCTGATGCAGACCACCAGCATCCCATCTAAACTAGAAGAACTACGGTAATGGCTTCAAAGTAAAAGTTGTTCAGCATGACGGGCTGCTTTTACGGGTACATGGTCATCCAGGTTCTAGAGTACTTAAAGCAGACCACCAGCATCCCATCTAAACTACAGGAGATAAGGTATCGGCATCAAATTAAAAGTTGTTTAACATGACGGGCCGCTTTTGTTGGCACTAGGTCATTGAGGGTCTGGAGTACCTGATGATGGTGGGCACCAGGAGCACTGCTAAACTATATAAGATACGATAATGGCTTGATAGCAATTGTTGTTCAGCATAACGGGCAGCTTCTGCTGGAACACGGTCATCAAGGTTCTGGAGTAACTGATGCAGACCACCAGCATCCCATCTTTACTAGAAGAGCTACGGTAATGGCTTCAAAGTAAAAGTTGTTCAGCATGACGGGCTACTTTTGCTGGTACATAGTCATCGAGGGTCTGGAGTACCTAAAGCAGACCACCAGCATCCCATCTAAACTACTGGAGATAAGGTATCGACATCAAAAAATTTTGTTTAACATGACGGGCCGCTTTTGCTGGCACATGGTCCTGTCGAGTCACTTCTGCTTGAACGGAGTAAAGAAGTAAACTGCTTTTTACTGCGGGCAAAGATCTAATTTCTACGGGAAAACTGGTAAGTAGCAGTGGGTGAAACCGCTGGGCGGGCCGCTAGTACATTCATAAATCACGCCTTTTTGCGATATCACTCTCCATTAAATATTCTTCATCTTCGCCATTCCAATCAATTTAGTCGCCATTGTTTTCATCGTCACCGTATGTTATCAAAAAACACGTTTTTCAAAATATAAGATATAACATGACTTAGCTATATTTGACGGATCGTGACTGCGATTGTGTAAGGTAAGTTTAGAGAGTTTATTTTCCCGAATTAAAGCCAATATCTCTGTAGACTCGTGGTCTACAACTTGTGCTTTCTAAACAGATGCGGTGGATTTGATTTATCTGGTAAATCCTAAGGATATACACATCACTGTGCCGCTGCTTGTATGTGAAATTTCTTGCTTTCTTGTCATGAGCGCCACCTAATCAAGTGACAGCCGGCAAAATCTTTAGCTTTAAAGTAAGCAAGAAAGTGAACTATGAAATCTTCTTATCCTGAATCCAACCATAGACTTCGAAAGCGGTTTAATATGCTGGACGTAAAATCGTTTGTAAAAACGTTATGTTCGCAGGCTGAACATAAACCATATTTCAGACTAACTTTACAAAGCCGGCTTCATTTATTCGATTTGCAACGCGCCGGTAACTGAAGCCTTTTTCAACAAATATTTTATACGTCTAAAATAAACGAAATAGCATCCGACATGGTACGGGGAATACAATTTGTTTACTAACAACCCGCGACGACGAACGCACTGCGAATGGCAATAAAAGAAGTAAATTAAAAAATGCAGTGCAGTAGTTGGAGAAGTGAGGATAGTTAGTTATCTTACGTAGAACTGAGATTTAAATAGATTTCATCCTTTAAGCCGAGTGAACCTAAAGCGTAGCGTGACTACGTTGTTTTACTTCAAACTTCAAATTAGATTAGCTATACGTCTCCGTATTCGTAAGATTAATTAGTAATTAAGCTTTTAGCATTTTCGGAATACATAATTGATTCTCTCTCTCTATTCTTGCCGTGTGATGCCGGCTTAGAAAAGCATCACCCCATTTCTTTCCCGTGGGTGTCGTAAGAGGCGACTAGGGGACTCGAGGGTGTGAGTTGCGGGTTTAGACGATGGGCTGACAACCTGTCACTATATTATACGTATCACGTTTATGATCTGCCTACCCCGTAAGGGATTATAGGCGTAATATGTGTATGTATGTATGTATAATTGATTCTTACTTAGGCAACGGGTTGAAGAACTACTTAAATATTCTTTGTTGTTATTTATTGCCGCGAATTGATCCTTTGGTTTTCAGATTACTAGCGTGTCCAGCCAGGGATGTTTTCCTGTTTGGGAGCGGCACTGGGCTCTCGCACCACCTTAAGGCAAAAACAGGAAATGTACATATTCACTTTTATGTCAGAATATAATTGTCGATCAGCTGATTTGAATTACTATGGGAGAGAGGATTCTTTTTGTCTTATTTCGACCTATGTTCCTTGGGAAAAAGTAGATCCTTATCCCAGCCCAAACTCTGTTTTCAGTATCAGTCACTATTAAAATTTCACCCTAAAATATATTAAAATTTAGTTTTTGTAAAAAACAACAAATATATTTTGAAAAAATTTTAACGACATAACTTTAACACTCTAGTGTTAGTGTTCAGTGTTAAGTGTTGCTCCTTGTTGCTAAATAAGGAACAACTTGCTGGCTTAGTAAAGTAAGCAAATCATTTAAGGGCAATTGTATACGCGTTTACAACAACATTTCTAAATATATTCCCCTTAAATAAATGTAAGAAAACAAATATGAGTGGATTTCTCAAGCGGAAATTTTTCATGTCCTCGCTGAAAACGAGGTGAAGCTTTGCAGATATGACTATGATATATTTTTTTCTAAATATAAGACACTTGTTCCGATATGAAGCCATATAAATAATGTTTGGAAAATTATTATTTTTTTAGATAAAAATTAGTAAGTGTCGAATTTCAATGTTTGGTGGCTTGTCCCCAATCCTTTTTTTACAACATATTCATCTCTCAGGAAATTTGTGTCCAACATATTTAGGAAAATTTATTTTGATTATGTTAAGGATGAGTGACCCTACGAGAAATTATTAAAAATTAAATTTTTAGACGAATAGTTTATGAACTGTGGCAAAACTAGATTTGTCCCAGCAAAAATAGCAATATCGGTGGCAATTTTGTTTCGACGCTTCCTGCTCATACTGTTGGGTATATCCAGACCTAAAACCCCTCCCCTGCTAGGATCAGCCGAGCACTCATGCGCAGTGTGAACGGTTGTGCACTACCTCCTTGCGTCTTCCCGCCAAAAATAAAAGTACACGATTTCAGTTTACTCGGAACAAAATTTTGCAATTTCGGTGCTCGGGATTAAAATGTTTCCTCAAGGTTAAAAAATATTACAGTAATGCATTCTAAATAGCCTTTAGGTACTCTTTTAAGATATAAGTTGCAAACTGGAATAACCTTGATACTTTTGTATATTTTTTAAATAAATGACTAGTTTGCAATTTCGATGGGCACATTTCGGTGGCTTTTATGGCAGCTAGAAGCCCACCGAAATTGCAAAGCTCCACCGAAATTGCTCAATTGATACAAATTACAAACATATTTAGAAATATCCCGCTTACACTCCTTGCGGGGTATACAGATCGAAAAAGCCTGTAAAATGCGGTCGCTTTAGGTCGTTTGTTTGACAAAAAAGTTGCGGTTATTTCTGAAAAACAAAAATCTGCGTCGTAAAAGAAGACCAAGGGATACATTTATTTAGGGGAATGGACAACAGCGTTCCCTCTGAATGCAAAATTTTGTGCTGCGCTCGCCTATCCGCCAGCCGAGCGTGTAGAGGATGGCAATACTCCCGATAGGGGTAGGCCCATGTCCAGCAGCCCGGCAATCCCTCGTGGCTCTCCAGCCCGGCGCTCCCGCGAGGTCCTCCTGCCTGGCGATCCCTCGTGGCCCTCCAGCTCGGCGATCCCTCGTGGCCCTCCAGCCCGGCGCTCCCGCGAGGTCCTCCTGCCTGGCGATCCCTCGTGGCCCTCCAGCTCGGCGATCCCTCGTGGCCCTCCAGCCCGGCGCTCCCGCGAGGTCCTCCTGCCTGGCGATCCCTCGTGGCCCTCCAGCTCGGCGATCCCTCGTGGCCCTCCAGCCCGGCGATCCCTCGTGGCCCTCCAGCTCGGCGATCCCTCGTGGCCCTCCAGCCCGGCGCTCCCGCGAGGTCGTCCAGCCCGGCGATCCCTCGTGGCCCTCCAGCTCGGCGATCCCTCGTGGCTCTCCAGCCCGGCGCTCCCGCGAGGTCCTCCTGCCTGGCGATCCCTCGTGGCCCTCCAGCTCGGCGATCCCTCGTGGCCCTCCAGCCCGGCGCTCCCGCGAGGTCGTCCAGCCCGGCGATCCCTCGTGGCCCTCCAGCCCGGCGCTCCCGCGAGGTCCTCCTGCCTGGCGATCCCTCGTGGCCCTCCAGCTCGGCGATCCCTCGTGGCCCTCCAGCCCGGCGCTCCCGCAAGGTCCTACTGCACATCGATCCCTCGTGGCCCTCCAGCCCGGCGCTCCCACGATGTCCTCTTGCACGGCGATCCCTCGTGGCAGTCGTGGCGTCCTGCCCGGCGATCCCTCGTGGCCCTCCAGCCCGGCACTCCCGCAAGGTCCTCCTGCTCAGTCATTGACAACCGTCAGCGATAGCCGAAGACGTGGCTACTATTTGTAGTCGCAGGTATCTGTTGGTTTGTCGACCGGCAGGTGCTAACAGGTGTGGAGGGCTGCTGCTAACAGGGGTCTACGGCTATCTTCAACACAAAGCCATCCATTTGTAAGCAGCCAAACAAGGTTTTTTTTATTAAGGATGGGTTTGCTCTTGACTCTAGTCTAGGTCATAGAGCGAGCTCACCCAGAAGAAGCCTGTTCACTCTTACTTTGAAGAGATTAGGGTTGTATGCGTTTGGAAACACAGACGCAGGTAGTGAGTTCATCTCTTTAGCAGTGCGCATTATAAATGATGACTGAAAGCGCTTAGTCCGAATTGGTGGAATGACAACCAGGTATGGATGGTATCCAGCGGTGCGTCTGGATGTCCGATGGTAGAAGGGAGCTGTTGGAACAAGGTCGTGAAGCTCTAGAGCACACTCTCCGAAGTACAATCTGTAAAAAATGTAGCTTGGAGTCCATCAGTTTTTTCGCCTATGAGCGTCTCGGCCCTGCGTTCCACCGAGTCAAGAGCGGCAAGTTGGTATTTGGCTGAGCCATCCCAAAGGTGACTGCAATACTCCATGCAGGATCGGACTTGTGCTTTTTAAAGAGTTAAAAGCTGTCCAGGCGTAAAGTATCGCTTCACTCTATTCAGGATGACCAGCTTCTTAGCCGTCGTTTGAGCTTTGTACTCGATGGTAGCGCTGAAGATTAGATTTGATGTCAACTCCATGTCTAGAAGCTCAAGCCTGTCAGTGACAGAGACAGATATGCCCCGAAAAGTAGGTGTCCAGTCGAAAGGGCCTGTGTTTTAGGTGGCGTTGAATGAGGCCAGATTGTCGTCGCCCCATTGGGAGACAAGACTTAAGGTCAGATCTGTTCGCTCTACCATGGCCTTTCTTAACGAACGTATTTCATCCCCACTGATTCTTGCACCTGTCAAGTATCTCTCTGAAACGGTACTATCATCTGCGAATCCAACAATACCATGCTGAAGGAAGTCATTGATGTGCAGCAGGAAAAAAGTTGCAGAGAGAACAGACTACTGAGGAAGTCCGGCATCGATGGCCATAAGGTCAGAGCGCAGCCGTCAGCGACTACTCTGATGGACCGTTCACTAAGGAAGTCTGAAATCCAAGTACAAAAATCAGCTGGGATGCCATAAGCAGGAAGCTTGCTGAGCAGACTTGCATGCCAGACCCTGTCAAAGGCCTTCGAGATATCGAGTGAAACGGCAAGTGCTTCGCCGTTTTTCTGGATGGCTTCGCCCCAGCAGTGCGTGACATACACAAGAAGATCACCAGTAGACCGCCTGTTAAGGACCCTCTCCATGACCTTGCATAGGATGGAGGTAATGGCAATTGGACGGTAATGGGCAGGGTCAGCACGGTCGCCCTTTTTGGGAACTGGTTGCTCATTAGCAAGCTTCCAGGCCCCCGGCACCGTTCTTTCTTTAAGAGAGAGGCGGAACAAGCGTGTCAGCACAGGAGACAGTTCAGGCGCACATAGTCTTAACACTCTCGCTGGTATGCCATCAGGTCCGCTGGCTTTGTTCACGTCTAGACTATACAATACTCTTCGAATCTCTTTAGTGTGTACTGCGATCTCCGACATCGAAGAATCGCAACAAGGTACAGTAGGTGGTTGCTTGGTGCCAGCGCCCAGACGTGAGATGCTTGCAAACAGGGACGCAAACAACTTTGCTTTCTCACTTGCAGAGTGAGCCAGCGATCCATCAGGTTTCAGCATTGGAGGATCTAAGGCACAATTGCAACTTCGGTGGCACAAACCCAATTTCGGTGCCATGAATTCAATTTCGGTGACAAGGCAATTCCGGTGACCCAAATAACTCACTAAATACTATTGTTACATATTTCCCTGTTAATATATTATATTTAAAATGAGTATCTTTTGCTATACAGCTACAAAAAACATCAAAAAAGCAGAAAATTAAAAAATCCACCGAAATTGACAAAAATATGCAGTTGTTGAAAATGACTCATATAGTAAAAAAAGGCTGTAATCAATCAATTTATTAAACAATTTCATTATACAATAATTTTTTAATCAATTATCAGAGGAGGCAGGTTAGCAGGCAGCATATATCGTATCGTGGCGTATTTCAAATTTATGAAGTATTTTTTAAATACTAAATTGGTATATCTACTGAAATTATTATTTTATTTCAGCTGAGCCACTTTTTTCGCAATACTTCATATTTGTTTATTTCCAAAATTATCTCGGGAAGCTTAGGTAGGGCCTGGGTAGATTGCTAATTTAGAGTAGGATCACTTCTGGGCAGGTTTTATGGGGCTGTCCTGTCCAGGGATGTAAACAATACCTTTTGAAAACAAATTTCGTTTACTGGTAGTGGTGACCTAATGTTACATGCGGTGTGGTTAGGTGGATCTCCCAATTAAACTTAAGATCGAAATTCGCAATTTCTTTTCGTCTGACAAACGCATGCATACAGTGCATTTAAAAAGCAGGGACGGACTAACACAGGATACTTATAACACAGATCTTACTTTCTGAAAAAAAACTCTACACTCGAGTTTGGGTCATATGTGGAGGCCAGAAGTTCAAAATCAATGCTTAACTCGGATGGGAGGGTCACAAGCTAGACTAAAAAAGATCAATTCGTAAAGGTTTGTTTACGTTCGTTATTATTGGGACGTAAAAGCAAACGACTCCCAGTAATCGAAGGTCCCGCGCAATAAATGCCCGTTTACGAACAGTGAACGCTTCTACCATTGTTTGCTTTAACTGACCGACAAATGATGGAACTCGATCACCTCACCAACAGATGTAGTTTGTGATACCATATAAAGGAAGTAGACCTTTAGAGTTTACTGGCTGATAATAAAAACAAAATATGAAAACAAGAAATTGAAAAAATATAGGTACCTAGTGTTCGGTCGAGTTGCTAATAGCAGAGCATCAGTGGCAGAGCGGCGGAACGGTACTTCACAAGTCGGGGGTTCAATCCCCGGCCAACGCTATTACATTACATTAAAATTCATTATTTTTTTATTTATGAAATGTTAAAGCACTGTAAGTGCTAAATAAACCGTAGTACTAAATGTAAAAACGAAATCGTAATGTCAATCAGGAGAGTATAATTTTCACAAAATATTTCCCCAATATTAACGCACACGTACCGAGCGACATAGCTTTACGTGACAGCAACTCCAGCCACAATACAAAATGACAACTTGTGACAGCCGTAATTTGAAGCGGCGACGTGTGTCAGCCGTGATAATTGATTTTCGTGTCGGATTTTGTAAATTCCTTTCGTCATAAAACTGGCTTCCGGCAAAACACCACCGTAAAATCATAAGGTGCGTGTGACATTATTTAGAAGTTTGTACAGGAACTAAAGTATCTCAAGTCTTCGCCTTTATCTAAAAAAGTTACTTATTAGGTAATACCTCAATGAACTTAGTTTCCCGTCGTTTGTGGGCAGTAGAGCGGGCGGAAGTTCGGTTAACAATGCCCAACAAAGTTGTTATCTCGTAAGCTTTTATAAACGCCAACAAAGCCGCTTTTAGTAATAAATGTGTTGGTTTCCCGCGTCGCGCCGCCGCCGCCGCCGCCGCCTTTCCTAAAGCGGGATTAACACGGGTCGATTTTGACGGCCGATCTGGGCCACACGACAAACTGTCTAAATGTCAGTACGACAAAAATTGCGAGTCCCTAAGTAAGGTGCTATGCTATCCGACTTTAGTCGCGTGGCGATTAGTCGCAAGCGGTGGACGTCTAAAATCGACCGTGTAAATGCTCACACGCTGGCAATCGCTTGCCGCATAAGGTTTAATTTCTATGTTTTTGTTGAAAAAATCCTAACAGTGTTTGCTCAATCACAAAACCACAAATAATTTCGATGTCGGCATATAGAACACCTGCTTTGTTCTACTGATTCTCCGGATTGGTTTAAGATTATTTATTCCTCAAAATAATACAAATTGATCAACTTACTGAGAAAAAATTAACAAAACGTAGTTATTAACAAACTATCATAACATAACAAAGGATATGAAAGAATAGGTATGTGTAATTTTTAAAAGTCAAATCTTTTCAATGTTTTCGAGTTTTTAACATCTGTGGATAGTCGATTGAAGCTTCACTCCTTCGCATATATTGTCCTGTGCTTTTGCCCACCTTTGTTCTTGGCGGTCTAATACAAGGTCAAACTGGCTCGCCTGAGCACACTTTTTGAACGGTTACTTATTTCGTAAATGTGAGCGTTTATAATTTTTCGTGTTGTATTCGTATACAAGTGTTTTATACGTAGGTTTGTGTGACATTCATAATATGAATTGACTTGTATAATGAAGAGTAATTCTATTAGTTTATTTTGATTCCCTTGCAACTTAGCCAAATAAGTTTATGACGCCGATCCCCAGTTGATTGAACAAGTTGCATGCAACTTTTGGTTAAATAGAGTAGCGATTCGACTTTTACAAGCGATGCGATTGATAACTTGTCGCACGATTAAATCGACCCGTGTAAATCACTCTTCAAGTAGCTTGTCCACTGCTCGTTTCGCGGTAAAAATAAACAGTTAACTTACGTCTTCCATCTAATTAATTATTTTAACAGATATCAGTAGTTTCAGTTAAGCCATGTCTTTGGTGGCAGATGTTCTATTGGCAGAAGTCAGCACATTAATTGAAATAAGGTATAAATTGACATCATCGAACATTCCAAGGTATTTATAGGTATATTATGCACAGACATTATACACAATGATATGGCCTGCGTCTTGCATTGCAGCGACCTTTTCCATGCACTTTTCGTCACAGATTGAGTTGCACGTTTCATAATTTACAAATTTTTCTTTTGTGATAACTTGATTATAAAGTCACTTGGTTTAATAATACAGCTTGTTATCTAGTAATATCATTTTATTGAGGAGACCTACTAGATTAGATGATATGGCCGATCCTTCTATAGTTGCTATCTGGAATACTTTTATATCTGAAGTTGTGATGGTCCACCAGACTTTACTTATGAACATTTGCAGTACAATAAATAATCTACTCTGTATAGTTACTTATGTTTAGGTACGTACATAAATTATAGTCCACTGCTAGTGGGAACATTGCCAAAGGATAAAGTCGGAGTTTTGAAAGAGGTAATACCTATTGGATTTATTGTGCTGAGCAAC
Organism: Tuta absoluta; assembly: GCA_027580185.1. Taxonomy (NCBI): domain Eukaryota; kingdom Metazoa; phylum Arthropoda; class Insecta; order Lepidoptera; family Gelechiidae; genus Tuta; species Tuta absoluta. The sequence continues at coordinate 27,357,923 of JAQAHW010000001.1, read as the reverse complement.
GATTGCAAATTTACCAGACTACAGCTGAATTTAAAACAAATTTAAGATTAATTTAGAAATTAATGAGACAAATATTGCCTGATACCGACAACCAAGGGATCAAAGTACAGTAGCACCTAAATATAAAAATTTCCCATCGAGAACAACTTGGTTCCGAATATCATAATCAAAATGGTACATACGACGAGGGATATCTGCCAACATAGCAAAGAGGAGTTTCCGTCGCCGTCACGCAGAATAAAGCTTTTCTAACGTCGAACAACATATACAGGAAGTATAAAAAAGGTATAACAAGCCGAGAGGAGATCCAAAAAAAATTGAAAAACTTTCCTCATGGAAGATAGATCGAAATTTAAATAAAAAAATTGGACCTCCCATTCAAAAAATCTACTATGGGAGTAGAGAATAGGTTAATTTACTATGGGAGGTCAAATGGAAAAGTTGTTCAGTTTCATGAGTACATTGACCTACTTCTAGCTTGTTATATCATTTTTGTTACTTCCTGTATAAGATTTATTACTTGTTTATGTGCCCTCATACTTAAATTAATCACATAACTAACTTGATCACCGCATAAAATTCAGTTTGCTTGAAAGATTGTGCTCCCGGAGTAATTCCATCGCTGTGAATCAGCTTTTATAGTCACGTTTGAAGTCGGTATCAAAATTATTTTATTAAACAGGTTGCCCCATTAAAAATGGATCAACGGCATGTGGGTGATAGCTGACCTGAACACCTAGAACTATATGTATGACTAGTTTTCGAAAATACCATAATATGTTACCAGACATTCACTTGTTTTTTTCAGATAAGTATTTCGATTGTTTTACCTTGCGATGGCCTTTTTGATGTTTTCGGTGCAGATGAAGATTTGTTGGATCTAATTTTTGTGAGATAAAACTAAATATTCACATCTTCTTATCTTATCTATCCTGCGTCATCCCACTGCTGGGCAAAGGCGCCCTCTTCTCCTTCCATCTACTTCATCTGCAAATACTTTTGCAATTATAATAAAAACGTTTTTTGAACCCGATAGTTTTGTAGCATATAATATCTTGAAGTATTATTACGAAAAATATCGTCTCATAATTTGGAGATTTCAAGTATGGATACAAAATTCCGAACACTATCAAACCTCTTGATTTCTTAGCCCATTTCACCTTGAAAATACTTATAATATTATGAACAGTTTTGTAGCTGGTGCATACAACTTCGTTTGCTCGGCGTGCATTCGATTTCAGGTTGCTTTCATTTTAATTATAGATAAGTATTTGTAAAATATTATTTAATGTCAACATTGAATAATTACATCCGTCCTCTTCATTTGTTTTATGTTCCCTTTAAAAATATATGCTAATTTAGATACTTAAATTAGACATTGTAACGGTATTTCTCTTATTACTATGGCCACACCTCGGACACTGGCGCTCAAATGTATGAATCAAACGCGTTGCTACGCACACAGTCTAAGCTCGCGTAGGTGAACGCGTACCATGCTTGTGTGTGTGAGACAACATGTCAGGGTTGCCGCCATTTTGCGTTCGCGAATCGGGAATGCAATGTGCGGCAGTATAAAATGACCTTCGTCGTCGCGTCCTGGCTAGCCGGTGTCTGAGCGTCCTCCGAGCGCGGGTGGGCGGCGCTTGTAGGGGGAGGCAGGGAGTGACCATACTGTACGCTAGTACTATTAATTATACTGTGCTATGGCTGAAAAACTGAGAAAACTTTCGAAAACTTGAGCGAAAAATGATTGTCAATTCTCTTTGGCGCAGCGCGAATGAAAGGGACAAAGTTTTTAGGTGAATCAGGGCGTTAATGTCAAAACACACAAAAGATAACTGCCAAAATATGTAAATAAACAAAATACATTTTACCATAAATTGATCAACAACCGAGATGCAGTACCTAATGTTCTCGTAAATACTAAAATATTTCGATGAAACAAACATTTTTGCTGTTTTTATAAAAAGAAATACCTTGACGGTACGCCATGTGGTTCAAACGACTGTTGAAAATGTGTGTTGATGTTGAACCCGTTGCCACCAATTACCTCAACAACAAACCCTACCACCCCTGCATTTCCGAGATATAAGTGATGCGTTCAATTACACACTACGCACGCACCCCAAATGACGCTAAGTCTAACATCATCTTTTGGGTGCTTGTTAAAGATGCGTAGACAATAGATGTCACTACTTGGTTCTGAGAATTCGATATTGTTTAATAAAGATTAATGACTTCATTTCTCCCCAGTGACTATAAGCTACAACAGCGAATACGGCGAAGACTTTCCGAGGTAACACTCAGGTTCAGACCCCTCTGCATTCTCCTAAACAGACACGTACGATTTTTTTCCCCCTTTGAACAAAATAAAGTAAATTGAAATTGTATTCTTCCAAGCAACAAAAAGAAATTTACTCTTCTTATTATCAGAAAAATATTCTTCAAACAATATCGTCCATTACATCTTCAACAATCGCCTTACCAGCTATAATTTTAATGAGAAAAATCTTTGTTACAATATTTCACGGTATTTATTTGATAATGCTTTTACTTTTGCAATAAAATTAAATCATGATTGAACCTAAACCTAAGAATCGAAAACGAATCAAAATATTCCGTTGTACTAAAAATTTAACAAAAGAATTCCATTGGGGGACGTAATTATGTCATACTCACCACGCTTGCCAAGCAAATTATTGGTGAGGTCACAAATGTACACAGAGCAATCTGCACCTAGCCGCCCAAACTGTGCGTTTACTTTTTCCTATTTTTGCAAAAGCTAATAAACATTATTTTTTTGTGTGATAATGTCACTGGCTCACTGCATAGTATAAAATAAAGCCGCTTCCCGTAGGTGGTATCCCGTTGTATGCTTATTTTAAAAACTAGCAGCCCGCCCAGCGGTTTCACCCGCTGCTAACAATTTCCCCCCGGGAATAAGACAGTTTAATATAGCCTATGTTTATCAGGGATAATGTAGGATTGATTAGAAGATTAATTAGAATTAGGATTCCAAAAATGTTGACATCAATTTGAAACAAATATCGTTTTCAGATGGTGGTGGCGTAAAGTTACATGCCGTGTGATTAACCTGGCCAGTCCCTTTTATCCCGCCCGAGCCGGTTTTCTATTAGGTCATAACAAAATTGTAATAAAAAATAGAAAAATGTGTGATACAAATTTCTTTTTTTAGAATGACGGTTCATGACGTCAATAAGTGATAATACTATCCTACATTGAATAAAGAATTTCAATTTCAATTAACGGTAAAAGATTTTTTTTAAATCGGTTTACTAGTTTCGGAGCCTATTCAATTCAAACAAACAATAAAAAAAGCCTGTTTCTAATATTAGTGTAGATAATATTATTATTATTTTAGTGTGATGCCGGCTTAGAATAGCATCACCCGATTTCTTTCCCGTGGGAGTCTTAGGAGGCGACTAAGGGACTTGAGGGTGTGTACCTATGCAATTTTAGGCGATGGGCTGACAACCTGTCACTATAGCGATACACCATTTTCCGAATGACCCTCAAACATTTATGTCAGACGTGGCGTAAATGTCCGTTTTTGCGGCCGTTTACGCTCTGCCTACCCCGCAAGGGATATGTGTATGTATGTATTATTTTAGTGTAGATTTATTTAATGCATTATTTAATGTTTTTTTGTCGTCTTTTTTATACCGATTAAGGGACAGCCCTTCGAATACTGATAGGATGCATGAAACATAAAACTGGACAACTTTCCCCTTGAAACATATGTCAGGAAAGGCCAAAAAAAATACCTTCCATACAAAATCACAATCAGCTGACTGAATTCACTATGGGAAGTCAGTTTTTTTACGTTTCCTGAAATATGTTCCTAGGGGAAAGTTGTTCAGTTTCATGGTCTGCATGTACCCTATCAGTATTCGGAGGGCTATCCCTTACACCCTTTAATACAGAAATGATTAAATGTAATCATTACACTACTGGTACGAATAGTGTGGCGTAGTTTGTACATTTTTAAATGGAAAAGTAGTTATTGTGGCATAACTGTAATAGTTAGACATATGGTATCGCTGACATTATTATAGATATTGATGTCCTCTATAAAACTGTAGTACATCACTTTGCTCTATTGTCAATAATTTCCACAGCGTACGCGATATAAGATATTTTTTTGGTAAATTTTTCACACGTTGGGTTACATTATCGAAATTTTCACACGGATCCCTATTTTTTTTCTCGTATAAAATATAGCCTATGTTCATCAGGAATAATGTAGGATTCTAATGGTAAAAGAATTTTTAAAATCGGGCCAGTAGTTTCGGAGCCTATTCGATGCAAACAAACAAACAAACAATCAAATCTTTCCTCTTTATAATATTAGTGTAGAAATGGAAAAGTAGTTATTGTGGCATAACTGTAATGGTTAGACATATGGTATCGCTGACATTATTATAGATAATGATGTCCTCTATAAAACTGTAGTACATCACTTTGCTCTATTGTCAATAATTTCCACAGCGTACGCGATATAAGATATTTTTTTGGTAATTTTTTCACACGTTGGGTTACATTATCGAAATTTTCACACGGATCCCTATTTTTTTCTCGTATAAAATATAGCCTATGTTCATCAGGAATAATGTAGGATTCTAATGGTAAAAGAATTTTTAAAATCGGGCCAGTAGTTTCGGAGCCTATTTGATGCAAACAAACAAACAAACAAACAAACAAACAAACAAACAATCAAATCTTTCCTCTTTATAATATTAGTGTAGATTAGTGTAGACTACGCATTGGATTTTGATACGGTTACTTTGTTTTTTTTTTAATATAGACTAGAGTCAAGAGCTAACAAAAAAGAGTGGTTTAAGAGATTTTTTCTAAGTATAACACAAGCCGGGAAAAAATCGTATTCGCGCGGTAAAAGGTCTTATTAAAACGGTTAGCAGCGAGTGAAACCGCTTCGTGGGCGTAGGCGGAATATATTTGTTATCAGAGGAACGATGCGTAATCCAGTTTAAGTTTTCGCTCTTTCTGAGTAGTAAGTAGCCTTTTACTTCATGATATATTTACGAAGTATTGTAGGTAGTATTTTTCTGAGACACCTATTCTGAATTGTAGCATTGTGCTTGTTTGCTAATATTTAGATATCATATGTCAGTGTCAGGAGAAGTAAATACGTACAGAAATACGTCCAGTTTACTAGGTACTTAATATAATTGCAATCAAAACTTACTTGAGTACCTAAAGTGACTAGACACAGTTTCAGAAATTATGGAGTTTCGCAGGCTATAAATTAGATAAGAAATGCGTTGGCGACAATGGTCATTGTAATTCTATACTAAGTGTACGTAATCGGTTGAGAAATGTTTTTATGATCAAAACAGGCAATTATACAAATAAATTAAGTTGGATTGGTACGACGGGTGATCTATTTAGTGTCTAGCTGGTACCAGCGAGCTTATTTTTGGTGGGTGTCTATGTTTTTTAGTTAGACATTTGTATAGGCCAAGACATAACTTCAGCAAGAAGTCTTTTATTTTCTTGAATTTCGATTTCCGCACCAGCGTCCTACAATCATAGCCTACAATTTAGTAACCTGCTCGGGGAGTAAGTGGTTCATCGACCTAATCGACAGTAAGAAAAGCATTTTCTACTATTTAATATTGATTCATATGAACCAAGACTAACACAAGCGGCTTACGACGACGGTAAAAAGATTTGTTGTGAAGCCACTCGTAGAGTTTAGCGAAGCGCCTGGAATTCCACTTAAGGTAATCCAGGCCCTTAAAGTTTGAGTACCAGCAAAAGCGGTCCATCATGCTGGAAAACCATTTGCTAGGGAGCCTTTTTTTGTTTTTATATAGTTAGGCCGTGTCTTTGCTGTTCCACATCAGGTATTTCACACCATCGATGTTTGTGCTAGCAGAAGCAGCATAGCAACAACAATTTCATGTTCAGCAACAACTATTGCTATAGAGCCATTCACGTAATTCATATAGTTTAACAAGGCTTTTGGTGACCACGTCAGGTACTCCAGACCCTCGAGTGTTGACCAAAGTAATTTTAGATGTTTGCCCAGCGCATGATTTGATTGGATCGTTTTTAAGTAACAGGAAGCAATCTACAAATATCAGTAAAATTATGAAGGAAGGAAGATCTATTGTGAAACAAAAGATTAAGTCTTCAGTCAAACTTAACCACACAGGAGTTCTACAAGGGAGTATGCTAGGGCCACTGTTATTCCTGTGTGTATACAGGGAGTAAAAAAAGGGTATAACAACCCAAAAAGAACTCAGGGTACTCATGAAAATGAACAACTTTTCCCATTGAACATTAAAAAGGTCAAAAGATTAAAAAAATAATGAGACCACCCATACAAAATTGCCGATCAGTTCGTTAAATTACTAAAGGAGATCAAATTTTTATCATATATCGAACTAGGTTCCATGGGGAAAGTTGCTTAGTTTCGTCAGTACCTTGACCTATTTTTGGCTTATACCCTTTTTGTTAGTCCTTGTGTAACGATCTTCCTTCTGTATTTGGCGGACGATTGGGCGCAGTGATAGTGCGACTGCCTGCGACGCAAAGGTTCCGGGTGCGATTCTCGGTGGGTACTCACAAAGTTGATATTCATCACTTTGTGAATTTGTTCCCGGACTGGTTTAATTGTTTTTACCTGAATGTCCACAAAGAAAGATGGTTCCGTGCTTCGGACGGCAGACCCCGCGGTCCCGGTGGCTGTCTTATTCTTCTATGATTCATTAGACGACGGTTGAAAAACTTTGACACCAGGGTTCATGAGGTCGATGGACGACTCGGTGTCCCACATCGAAAGAAGAAGAAAACGATCTCCTAAAATCAAAGTCCTACGAATCCGTTCTTTTCGCTGACCATAGGGCTCTCACAATAAAACTTGTAATAAAGTGATTGAACAGTACATTCATTTGTACACTAATTTAACGAAAACTTGAATATAATAATGCAATTTCATTCCTTCCACTCTCAAAAGATACCTTTGCACATCGCCTATGAAAGCACCCAAATTAAAGAAGTCGATAGGTACGTTTCTCGTCCAGCATCAATGCATCGAGGATGCTAATGTTTCTTGTGTACCATTGCCATACGATGAAATAAATGAATCTCATTTAGAATCCACATGGAGATAATGTTTTCAATGGGAAAGATAGATTGGTTTTTCCCCTCTAAAGAGTTAGGAAAACAGTTTTAAAAAAACTGCGATAGCAGCTTACCATGTCTACGTCTCATCAGTTTTCGGTTAGGGTCTTATGAATTGGGGTAACTCGGTAGAGACTAATAGAGCTTTTATAATGCAAAAAAAACGTGTTATAAGCAATGCAGAATCTGACAATTCTCTATTCTGTGAATTGAGAATCTTTGATTTTCATGCATGAATGTACTGCAAATATGTATGTTTGTAAGGATAATCCTAAACTGTTCTTCCTACGCAAAAATGTTATACCCAGGCAGCAAAGCAGAATGTACATTCATTTTCTATACCAACATGCTTGTCACAATAGTTTATAAAAAACAAAGTTTAAAACCTGTGTATTGTAATATACAAAACGTTACCAGATAAAATCGAAAACCTATAGATCTATTACAAATATAATTCTCAGTCTTTCAATTGACTGCTGGACCACTGTATTATAGCATTCGGGTTTTTATTTTAATGTTTGACTTATTACTTTCATTTTATTTGTTTTGACTGTAGTTGATTTGTTTTTTATTTGATAAACCTTGTATTTTTATGATTATTATTTTTTTCAAATTTTTTCATCAATCTTATTATATTCGGTGCCACACACGAAAATTGAGAGGAAGAAGAATTGTATATTTATTACTGTTTTGTATTGTTTAAGTACTAATTACATTTTGACTGATTATTTTGATAGCTGTCTTTTTTATTAATTACTTTTGCATTTTTGCTGTAATGTTTCTGTAATTTTTTATTATGAAATTCTTTTTTTTAAATGCTATAATTAGATACCCTAGCAGTCATAAAACTCACAAAATATTTGTCATACTTATTTGCATGCTTGTACACAAGCGGAATACTGTGTACTAGTCACGAAATGTAAAACCTATGCTAGACTTGTATTCTTGCGCTTATATGATTAACTTACTTACTTACTTTCATATAAGTCTCACAATTTAATTCAGGTGCAAACCAACTCATATTAAGCGTTAAATTAACTCTTTTGGGGGTAACATTTTTATAGACTGTCCAGTAATTTTCTAGATTTATTGGTAAAATTTGCATCAAAATCTGGTCAGTCGTTTTCGCGTGATGCGTTCACACAAAACATCTACACAGCATAACAGACAAAAAAATAAGTGGTGGAACGTGTTCCGTTATAAATTTTAGGTATTCACAAACAATAAATTTTTGTTTATTTTCAATTAAGCTTTGATAATAAAGCTAATTCGAACACACAAATCACGCCTATAATCCTTTGCTGAGTAGGCAGAGCGCCAACAGCCCAAAAAAGCTGACATTTACGTCACGTCTGACAAACATTTGAGAGCATTCAGAAAATTCTGTATCGCCATAGTGATCAACACATCATCGCCTAAAATTGCAATACACATCCTCGAGTCCTTTAGTCGCCTCTTACGACTCCCACGGGAAAGAAATGTGGTGATGCTATTCTAAGCCGGCATCACACAGACTTGATGCTATCCTAAGCCGGCATCAAACAGCTATTTAGAAAGTCATATAAATGTATACATATAGGTCAATAACATAAACAAGATTATAAAATATTACAAACAAATTTTATTAATAAGTACCTACCAATTCAAGCTGTTAAAATTACCTTTAAATGATTACAAGTCTGGTGGTAATAAATCCTACTAATATTATAAATGTAAAAGTTTGTATGTTTGTTTGTTACCTCTTCACGCAAAAACTAATGAACCAATAGTAATTAAATTTGCCACACATATAGAAGGTAACAGCTAGTAATTCCATAAAACTAGTAGGTATATCTAAAATGTATCAAAGCAAAAGTATTAAAGGAAAGTATAGTATGTATAGTATCATGTGGTATCATCATCAGGTGGCGCCACTGTCAAGGCCGTTCACGACTATTCTCGAGAGTAAAATTAGAGCGGATAAACCGTTTCCCGATGTTTTACTGAGATATAAAAAGTAGCCGATGTTACTCAAGGATGTAGTAGCTTACTTTTATTTTATTTTATCTACACTCGTCTCATAATGTTCGAATTATGAACTCGAAAACAGTTGCATAAAGACCTACTTTATGCATTCTGCCTATAGAAATTACGGTTTCATAGAAATTACAGAACGGTTATTGTTCGGTTGTTGTTTAGTCGTTTTATTAGATTGTTGTTCAGTTTTTGTACCGATGTTGTTCAGCTGTTGTTGTTCAGATGTTGTTTCGATTTTGTTCAGTTGTTGTTCAGATGGTGTTCAGTTGTTGTTTAGATGTTGTTCAGTTATTTAATTAAATTGTTGTTCAGTTGCTGACTCGACATCTAAAACTCTCAACTGCTGAAGTATAGAATTTTCGAAATTTCATATCAATCCATATTAAGTTCTCGTATTGAATTTGACCTTGTATCGGGCCTTGCAATCGCCAGTGCGGACGTTTGGAAAAGTGTATAACTGAGTTTTTTTTGGAGAGTGTAGATAAAAAAATGTATGCAACAGCATATAATTAGGCATTCGAATGCTCGTGTCAAACTATTATCAGACACAGAAACAGACACTCGCAATCTAATGACCCCTAATATACGACAGTTGCATAAATTACTATTATTTAGGATGGGCTGGCTCTTGACTCTAGTCTAGGTCAAAGCACAGAGACAGAGTCTAAAGCTGGACTTTCGTACTGAGCGTCAGTGACGCCGCGTCAGAACGACAGATAGCTGATTGGCCAATGCCACGTCCGTGACGTCACATACGTCAACGTCAGCCAATCAGCTATCTGTCGCTCTGACGCGGCGTCACTGACGCTTAGTTTGAAAGGCTACCTTAAGATGGAGCGAGCTCACCCAGAAGAATCCTGTTCACTCTTTGTTTGAAGAGATTAGGGTTGTAAGCGTTTGGAAACACAGACGCAGGTAGTGAGTTCCACTCTTTAGCAGTGGGCATTAAAAATATAAATTACTAATGCAAAAAGAATTGTTTAAATCGATCCAGTAGTTTCGTAGTATATTGATACACCTACCTAGTAGTAGCCGATGTTACTCAAGGCTGTTGTAGCTTACTAATGGAAAAAGAATTTTAAAATCTATCCAGAAGTTTTGTAGTATATTGATCGGCTACTTTTATATCTTTGAAAAACTTTCCTTTCACCCAAAGGTTGCCTGGTAGAGCTTGCTACCATAGCAAGAAGGCCGCCTAGTTGTACTTTTTTTTCATTCTTTTTTATTTATTTGTAAACTTACTTTGTGCAATAAAGAATTATATTATTATTATTATTATATTATTACAGTATTTCCATGGAAAACGGATAAATCCGCTATAATATTATTCTTTCACGGCTAAACTGCTTAAGGCGAGTATAGTCCTTAACGGCCTTGACAGTGGCGTCAATGATGATGATAGTGTTGGGCCGCATCTGCTGTCAAATAGACATCGAGGGTGTGTAGTACCTAATGAAGATCACTAGGACGACCCCATCTTAACTATAAGAGATATATCGATGGTCTAGAAGACAAACGTGCTAACTACAAAAAAATCGATTTTAACATTTTAATGCCATATGTATTAAATGAAGATGCTGTATCGTTTACACAAACCCAAATACCCTAATTACGTCTCTTTCTCCCCAAACTATAGATGTACACTTATAGTAAGTGATGTCAGTCTGATGCCAAAAAATGTAATTATAATTATTTACCATTAAACTTGAACTACAAAAATATTAAATATATTTAGCGCATCTTTTTTGGATTTACTATAATTACACAAATAAGCTAAATGTCATTATTATTATTGTCATTTGGTAAATCTTGATTCCCAATAACAATAAAAGATATTAATCTTTACAAGATGCCAGTGACAAATGGTCTAAGTAGTCTTAATACTACTGGACACTGCTCAGCATACAGAAAAATATATTAAGTGCTTTAAACGTGAAGACATCATAATTGACAAATGATTTAATCACCAATTACTAAACAAAATTCTGGAGCCCAAAAGTTTTAAAGTTATTTAATCTATTTACCAAGGTATAGACAAATATTGAAATATTGATATTAATGTGAGTGATATCTCATACTATAACGTTGCATTTCACAACAAAGGATTTTAATACTTTGTATAATTTTATTTTGGCGGAAATCTCGTCATAGCAACAAGGTGCTGCCGCCGCTGCTTCATCGCTCGCTTCTGTGGCCTCGATGCCGCCGTCCCCACCTGAAATAAACGCCGACATTTCTATACTAGCCCCTGACGCTGACGTTCCAGCGTTAGCCCCTGATACCGCCGCTACTTCACCGCTCGCCTCTGCTGCCCCGGTGCCGCCGTGCCCGCCTGAAGTAAATGCTGACGTTCCAGCATTATCTCCTGGTGCCGCCGCTGCTTTATCGCTCGCTTCTGTTGCCTCGATGCCACCGTCCCCACCTGAAATAAACGCTGACATTCCAACATTAGCCCCCGACGCTGACGTACCAGCATTAGCCCCTGATGCCGCCGGTGCTTCACCGCTCGCCACTGCTGCCCTGGTGCCGCAGTCCCCGCCTGAAATAAACGCCGACATTTCAACAGTAGCCCCTGACGCTGACGTACCAGCATTAGCCCCTGATGCCGCCGTTGCTTCACCGCTCGCCTCTGTTGCCTCGATGCCACCGTCCCACCAGAAATAAACGCCGACATTCCAACATTAGCCCCTGACGCTGACGTATTAGCATTAGCCCCTGACGCTGACGTGCCAGCATTAGCCCCTGACGCTGACGTACCAGCATTAGCCCCTGATGCCGCCGTTGCTTCACCGCTCGCCTCTGTTGCCTCGATGCCACCGTCCCACCAGAAATAAACGCCGACATTACAACATTAGCCCCTGACGCTGACGTATTAGCATTAGCCCCTGACGCTGACGTGCCAGCATTAGCCCCTGATGCCGCCGCTGCTTCACCGGTCGCCACTGCTGCCCTGGTGCCGCACTCCCCGCCTGAAACAACTACTTCTCGACCTATATTTGGCTGACTCAGATGATGCAGCCCCTTCTATCCTATAGTTGCCATACCTGGCTAGTCTCTCTGGTTCTTTCTTAGTTATTTTATTTGAGCGTTCATCCTATTTTATTTCTGTTAGCTTGTCATTGGTACATCTTATTGATGATGTATGCATGTATTTATTTGGCTTGCCACAATGCCTCAAGACCAAGGTGTTCGATCAGTGCGTCCTGTCAGTCATGACCTATGGAGCCGAGATGTGGAACCTGACAGTAAAACTGGCCCACCGGTTACATGTCACTCAGAGAGCTATGGAAACTGGAAAGTCTATGCTCGGTATCTCTATAGTGGATAAAATCCGGCATTCCGGATTACCGGCACAGAAATATCCGCAAAAAGACCAAAGTAACGGGCATAGTCTGGAAGTGTAGCAAACTGAAGTGGCAGTGGGCTGGGCACATTTGTCGTAGAACCGATGTAAGGTGGGATAAAGGGGTTCTCTAGTGGAGGCCACGCCTCGAAAAGCGTAGTTTTGGACGACCTCTGACCAGATGAACCGATGATTTAAAGAAGGCGGCTGGTAGCGACTGATTGCGAAAACGGGAGATCGTGCCCTGGGGGAGGCCCACGACCAGCAGTGGACTACAATAGGCTGATGTATGTATGTATTTATTTTATGTAGGTTTATGTATTTTCATTTTATAATATTAAATTATTAAGTACTTTGTATTTTTGTTTATTTCTTATTATGTATTGTATCGCTACCTTTAGTGAGAACTTTACGTACGCCCATATTCCTGCAGTTGATGAAGAAACTTTAATTGATGATTGTTCTGATTCGGAGTCTGATGATGACTGAACTTATGTTTGAATTATTAGGAAGGTACCTACTACATTATTAAGATTTGATCTCATGTTTGAATTATTTACTAATAAAGGCTTTTTATTACTTACTTCTTGATTTTTCTTAGTATCAAATCACACTACACAAAAGTGTTAAATGAATATTACGTGTTTTAAGTTTATGTAAAAACAAATTAAGTGACGCCTTTTTTTACTACATTCAATTTTTTAAGGATATTAAATAAAAATCATGTTCACTTAATAAATAGATCATTAAAAAGATAAATATCCTATCCAAATACAGGAAGTATATACATGGTTCCTATGTTCCATTTTAAATTACAGCATCTAGAACTTTTACGTAACTAAAAATGCTCGTCCTGAAAAGTTGGGTATTCTGTAATTATCATGTTTGTCTTCTAGACCATCGATATATAGACATACCTCCATAGTAAGAGTTGGTTAACATGAACGTATGCTTTTGCTGGTTGGCACATGGACTCCAAAGGACTGGAATACCTGTTATAGGGCACCAGAACCCATCCAAACCATAAATTATACAGGAATGGCTTGATTGAAAAGTTGTTCAGTATCACATAGATATCAAGAATTTGGAGTTCCTAGTGTGGAACAAGCGAAGATCTTATTCCCACGGGAAAATCCCGGGTCAAACTACTACTAGCTGCTTATATTTGTATTTGTATTTAAGAAAAAACAAAACTTTACTAAAAATAAACACAAAATAATTCACTTTGTTTTGATTTTCGAGTCAGTGCGATATCGCAGCAGTCTACGCATGGCTTGCCCATTGGCTTGAATTCTGTGTCCACGTGCCAGTAGTTCTTGGGAGTGTACGGGCTGGGTTTGAAGATCTGGCTGTCCATGAGTGCCCAGGACCAGAGGTAGCAGCGCGCGCGTTGCATCAAGCCGGTCGCCTCCAGCACCGCTGCTACCGCGCGCTGAGCCACAGGGTCCCGTTCCTCGGCCATATTGAAATTCAAGCTTTTGATATTGCAGCGAAAGATCTGCCAATGAAAAGGATATAAGTTCATTGGCAGTTTAAGTTTTTGTGTTTAAATACACATATAGTGTTTATTTCTTCAAGATGCGCCATGTACAACATATAACCGTTAACTATTAACCTAGAAGTTTGTTTACAAGGAAGCTGGTAAGTATTACACAACAATAAATGTACCTGGTCCCCAAACTAGGATTTATGTACTATAAATTACTAGATCTTTAATTCATTACGTACTCACACAATGTTCCCGAATACACTCAGATAGATTTGTTAACAAACTTAAAGTATACGTATTTATCATACTTCCGTTATAATATAAACTTAAAGTATAATATTTAATGATCTTACTTTCTTATAGATATAATTTAAAGTGGGTATGTTGAAACCAAAAGCTATAGTAGAAACTAAAAAACAACAATACTTGCGGCCGAAAAACCGATGCACTGTACCATTTGCATAGAACGTTAGTAGAACCACTCAAGCTAGCTGCAAATGATAGGTAAGTTCACCAACAACTTAATATTTGCGTTTGTCTACCACATAAAGCAAGGCGCACCCAGCTTTCCAGCAGCAAACATTATTTGGTAAACAATAACAATAGCTGTGTTCAGGCGTGCAATTCGTGTGTAAAGACATACACAATATACATAGCAAGCGTTTATCCCTTGCGGAGAAGGCAGAGCAGAGCAAAATACGGTCATTAGCGCTGCGTCATCTGACGTTTCAGAAAAATCGTGTATCACTAAAGGGTGACAGCCAGTTTACTAAAATTGTAATATAAACAAACACGAAACCTTTGAGTCCCTAAGTCGCCTCTCACGATTATAACATCCGTGGGAAAGAAATAGGGTGATGCTATTCTACGCCCTCATCACACGAAACCTTGTATAAAGGTATATTTTTAATGTGTTCCACTAAAATAATATTCGGTCCCTCAACATCTGTGTGCCAGCAGAACCGGCACATCATGCTAATCAAATTTTTCTTTTTGAGCTTTTATCGGTCATACTGTAGCTGGTGGCCTAAAACTTCTACGTTTAATCGTTTTCCCGTAGGAATGAGCAATTTTCCCGCGGTAAAAGTATTCTAGATGCTGACTAGGCTTAATACCTATACACAACAAAAAGTGTCATTCGAATCCATCCGTCCAGTAGTTTCGGGGATTAGCCCGGGCAAACAGAAAAACAAATGTTTTTTATATTAAAATATGTTATAATCCTAATTTAACAGCACTTACGATTAGTTGTTCGTAAATTTGTTCAATGCACAGACACACGGGTTTTACTGTTTTATTATATGTATATATAATTAGGATTTCGGAAACGGCTCTAAACATTTTCTTTACAAACACGGTTAGTTATAAGAGGTTATTTAGATGTTCGTCATAATGTTTAATTTAGCGTTGCTATGCTGGGGTAAGTTAGGTATTAATGACGGTCTATGAATGCGCCGCGATTTCGCACGCATCGCTCTGGGCATATGTTGTCCCTTTCTCGCTCGCGGGGCGAGGGTGGCGGCGTGCGCGCGGGCCGCCTGGTAGGCGCCAAGCGGTGATTTCTGCACCGCACTATCAGTCACTCAAAACCGTTTGGACGAGAACGTATTGTGTTTTGTACGGATTTCCCGCCACGCGTTTTGTGATGCCGCGTGTAATGGACGATTCAATTTGAGATCGCGCGTGTTGATGCATCGTATTATTGTGGTTCTCCTGGGTTATACTAGAATACCAGGCTTAGTGATTGTTGGATGTCTCGACGTCTTCCACGTGAGCGTCGCGTTGAATAGGCATCAAGTGGCCATATCGGCTCGCGTTTTGTACGGCCCTAATTCGTGTTGGGTCACGCGTAATGACTAATATCAAAGTGAAATACGAACAGAAGCTGTGAGTGGTTTGAAGTGAATAACGCGCCAAGGCTGTAGTGGAATGCTGGGTGTCGATATCTTTTCCACCCAGCCCTGTAAGTACCAACGGAATCCCTATTTGATCCATTCCCTGTACTTCCTTTCTCCGTTGGGTATTTTATGCATTTGCGCCGGCGACGTGACTGTAAGTGTGAAACCTAGTTGTTTTAGTATAAAACTGTTTCTTTGTGTTAATGGTGTGTTCCCTTTAGTCATATTTGTTGTACCATATCATTGTGACTCCTTAGTACGAATTGCGGAATTCGTGGGGTGATATAATTTGGAGGTACTTACTTATAATCTAGTGCTTATACGTGTGACGTAACGCCAGATCGGCAGACGGTATTTACTACAGAATTGAGTTATGTAAGGGTCAGAACACATCATTTGCCAATTTCACTCAACTTAGTTAATTAAGTTAAATAGATTTAGGTTCACGTTTAATTCATAGTATGCGCTGCTATATTGTGCAGCGTATGCTATTTAGCGCTGCGTAACGCGGCCATTGTCTGCCTTCAGTTGAACTCCTGGTATTTTACTAGAAATTTACCTGTGTAAATCGCTTCCACTGCGGGAGTTTAGCTTGGAATTAGACAATTTTTGGTAGCAGAGCGTGGTTCAGAAAACCACTAGATTTAAGATTATTTTAGTATAAGATTTTAATCTACCTACATAAAAAAAAAATATATTTATTGTGATTGTAGTGTGTGCCCTGTGTAGAATATCCTATCGGTAGGATCAGGGCCAATCAATTAGTGAATTGCTTGTTATTATCGTTGTGTTTACCCTGTGCGGATATCCTAACGGTAGGATCAGGGCCTATTGTCTATTATTGTTTTTTATTGTAAGGTTCGGTGTTACTTTGGGTTGGTACCATGGCTCCCACAATTACACAGCTTCAGGCAAAAATTAGAACGCACCTAATTTGGTTCGCGACTAAGCAGGCGATGGTCGGTCGCGGGGACCGAGAGGACGCACTCATCGCTTGTGCGCAACGGATTGACGAACGGGTCGCGGAGGTGTTGGATTGCCTCACTGGATGCGAGGAGTTATTTGATGGGACGCCTGATGAGGAGGTCAAACTTACGGTCCGGACGAATGTGACCCAGTGCATGGAGATGGGGCTGGAGATCCAGCAGGCGGCTGCTGTGATCACCAGGCGTAGAGCTGGGGAGCCGGACCCACCCCATGGTCCGCGGGGACCGGGGGTGCAAGTGCCCCTGCCGGCTGTGGCGATTCCGGTCTTCCACGGGGACTACACGGATTGGACCCGATTCCAGGATCTGTTTGACAGTGTGATTCATAACCGCACTGACTTGCAGCCGGCATATAAAATGGCACAATTGATGGCCAAGCTGCAAGGTGAGCCCCATGAGCTGGTAAAGCATCTACCAGTCGATGATGCAAGTTACGAGACGGCTCGCGGTTTGCTGATCGAGAGATACAGCAACAAACGTCTCATGATTGACCAACTCCTGGAACAGTGGCTCACCGTGCCGACCATCACACGAGGGACGGACCTCAGGGCCAAGGTGCTCAACCCTGTCTGCGTTGCAGTGAACGCTCTTGAGAGACAGGGGATGCCGGTGTCAGGCTATGATTATATCCTGGTCCACACGTTGTTGCGCCGCCTGCCGAGCGACATGGCCGCTCGTTTTGAACAGTCGCACGGAGGTAAGACATCTGATTACCTCCCGACCTTCGAGGAGCTCAAGTCCTTCCTCGAGGCCGAGTGCAGGCGGGTAGATGCCCAATTTGGAGAGTCGCCTCACGCGGAGTCTGCGGCCGCTCGCCGCCCGGAACGGCCGGGTGCACAGGCGCGAGACGGTAAGAGTAGGCCACCCAGGCGATACAATGTCGCTAATTTGGAATCGAGGTGTGCCTACTGCAGAGAGGCGGGGCATCAGGTGACTGCGTGTGAGGAGTTCGCTGCACAGCGGGTGCAGAAACGTCGTGGTGTGGTGCAGCAACGGCGTTGGTGCTTTAGGTGTATGGGGCCGCATCAGGTGCGAGAGTGCCCATCAAGCACCAACTGCAGGTACTGCCAGGGTGCCCACCATCAGCTCCTATGCATGAACCGCAGCGGAGATTACGGAGGCAGAGCTGACGCGGGTCAGCGGACGGAGTCTGCCCTACCTAGACGGGAGCAACGCTCCCCACCCCCTCCAAGGAGGAGTCCTCTTCCACCAGGGTTTCAGGGACGAGGCCAGGGACATCAGCAGGTGATGCCCCCTTCACCACGCGCGAGACAGTCACCACCTCGGCAGCAGGTGCCGGAACAGGGTAGGTGGTCACAGGTCCAAGGTCAGGGGCACCCATCACAAGTACGTGATGCTACGGGCGGGTGCCAACACCAGGGCCAGTACATGCAGTACTCGGCGGGTCTGAACAACATGGTGAATTCCCATGACCCACGCATGCCTCTCCCCTTGGCTGAGCACCCGCGGCTACAGGCGCATCCACGGTACGCGCGCCTGCCGCAGGGTTACTATAGGCTGCCAGCCATGGCGTACAGGACCAGAGGTCCCTATCAGCAGGAGTGGGACCCACTCGAAGGTGTACGGAGAGAGGGGACCCCCCCGCAGGACGCGGACACTCCGCGCTTAGATTCCTGCTAGGTAATCGCCGCCTACACGCCAGCTTCGGCCCCCCGGCCAATTACGGTATTGTTGCCTACGGCAATGATTTGGGTATGGGGATACGGTGGTCGCAGCATACAGGTAAGAGCCTTGTTAGATACAGGGGCTCAGGGTTGTATTGTGTCTAGTAAGCTGGTGAGTAGGCTACGCTTAAATATAAGGCCCACAACGGATGGGGCTGTAGGTATTGGAGGTGTAGATGTGCCTGACGTTCGGGGTCAGGTGAACTTCGAGTTCACATTAGGTAATACAGGTACAGGGGTCAGCTATCATGCCTCAGCAGTGGTGCTGGATGAAGTGGTAGGGAAACTTCCTCAGGTTCGGTTACCGTCAACGGTACGAGGGTTAACCACAGGCTTAGAGTTAGCTGATCCTGAATTTGATACTCCTGGTACGGTGGACGTTCTCCTCGGGTCAGACGTCCTCGGGAGATTCTGGTGTGGCAGAAAACGGGTACTTCAGCAAACTGGTTTAGTGGCCGTTGATACCACAGGGGGGTATGTTATTTTTGGCCCAGTTTGGAGATCTCAGGACCTACCAGAGGGCGATACGGTTCTCTATGGTAGTGTGTTGTCGGAGGTGCTGCAGAGGTTTTGGGAGTCTGAGGAGCCACCCACAGCGGATAGACGGAAGCCAGAGGATGACGAGTGCGAGCTGTTCTATCAGTACAACACTGCACGAAGTTCGTCAGGTAGGTTTGTTACCAGGCTGCCATTTCTCCCAAACCACCCCTCCTTAGGTAGTTCGCGACAGATCGCGGAACGGAGACTACTGGCTATGGAGAGAAAGATGAAGCGAGATGCAGCACTTCGGCAGAAGTATATCGAATTCATGAGGGAGTACCTAGAGTTAGGCCACATGTCGGTGTCCAGCATAGATTGGAGGTGTGTCGAGCATTACTATATACCACACCTGGCTGTTTTGAAGTCACCGGAGGCGAAGATACGGGTAGTGTTTGACGGTTCTGCTCCTACATCGAATGGTGTGTCTGTGAACCAGTGTCTGCACGCGGGTCCCAAGTTGAACCGGGACATTGTGGACATCCTCACAGATTTTCGGTTGCACCAAGTAGCGTTCGTCGCAGACGTCAAAATGATGTTTCGCCAAACAATTATACACCCGGATGACCGTCGGTACCAGCTGATTTTGTGGCGTGAGAGCCCTGACGAGCCGATGGTCACTTATGAGCTTAACACGGTAACGTATGGTCTGAAGCCAAGTCCGTTTTTGGCAGTACGCACGCTGCGAGAGTTGGCCGCACAGGAAAGGGTAAAATTCCCTCGAGCCGCAGCAGTACTGGATCGCGACGTCTACGTGGATGACATCTGCACGGGTGCAGATAGCGTGCAACAAGCACTGCTACTACGAGACGAGCTGATCGCGATCATGGAATCAGGAGGTTATGAGTTGCGGAAATGGCTGTCCAGCTGTCCAGAGCTCCTGGCCGGGTTGCCAGGTGAGTTCCAGCAGGACCCGCACCTTTTCGAGAACCCGGACAATCCAAATACGTTGAGCATCCTAGGGGTGCAATATAGGCCAACGCATGATGTCTTTACGTATCAGATCGAGCCAGACCTTTTGCAGAAGACTTGGACGAAGCGTTCGGTATTATCGACGATCGCCAGAACTTTCGATCCTAACGGGTGGATCGCACCGGTGACGTTCATGGCGAAGTGCTTCTTGCAAAGGTTGTGGCTAGCAAACTTGGGTTGGGACGACCAGCTCTCCGGAGAGCTGTTGAATGATTGGACCAAGTTTGTGACCACCTTACCAGGGATCGTACGCATCGCCATACCTCGCAAGTTGCTCCCATCGGTGGGATGTAAGGCTACCCTACATGGGTTTTGTGATGCCTCGGAGCGAGGGTACGCGGCAGCTGTCTATTTGCGGACAGTCAGTTCAACGGGAACTGTAGACGTGCGTCTAGTTATGGCCAAGAGTAAGGTGGCTCCGGTTAGGACAAGATGGACCATTCCAAAGTTGGAATTGGCGGGAGCAGCGCTTCTCACGCGCTTGCTACATTATGTCGCTTGTAATCTACGCGGTACCATCACTTTGGATGAAACGGTGTACGCATGGACCGACAGTAGGATAGTTCTGTGCTGGTTACAGACGTCGGTACATACTCTTGAGGTTTTCGTGGCAAATCGGGTGTCACAGATTAAAGGATCGGAAACTCCGTTGGTATGGAGACACGTACCGGGAGAACAGAACCCAGCGGAATGCGCCTCACGGGGATGTAGGGCCCCTGATTTGGTAGGTCACTCACTGTGGTGGGGACCTCAGTGGCTGACTGAGTCACCTGAGAGATGGCCATACAATGAGTGCGGGTCGCCGCTTGGGCCACCTGATCGAGGTTTGCGAGTGAACGTAGGGCAGATCGTACCTAAGCCTAGTGCGGCTTTCTTGCTGGAACGATACAGCTCCCTCGACAAACTTCTAGGGGTGACAGGTTGGATCAAACGGTTCGTGAACAACTGTAGAAAACCTCAAGCAGAACGGAACTTGGCACCTGTCCTCTCGCCTGCGGAGCGGAATGCGGCTCTAAGTTTATTGGTTAGGGTCGTCCAGGCGGAACATTTTGAGGAAGAGGCCAGGCTGCTCAGGGATGGCCGTGGAAAGCTGAAGGGAGGTCTTGTGCGCCTCAACCCGTTCGTGGACGAGCATGGAATGCTCCGGGTTGGAGGTAGACTTCGGAACGCTAACCTGCCCTTTTCAGCACGGCATCCGCTGTTACTCCCAAAGAAGGGACCTTTGGTAGAACTTAAAGTTAGGGATCGTCACCAGAAAAACTCGCATGCGGGCTGCAATGCACTTTTGGCTATTCTGCAGCGCGAGTTTTGGATCTTGTCTGGACGACGTACGGTACGGAGCATTGTGTTTCGGTGCTTGCCTTGCTATCGGTTGAAGGCAGCCACAATGCAACCTCAGATGGGAGACCTCCCACCGGACCGGGTGACGGAAGCCTGGACGTTTGCGGGTGTGGGAACGGACTTTGCGGGGCCTTTTATGGTAAAGGCATCACGCCTTCGCAACGCGAAGTCAATCAAGGCGTATTTGTGCGTGTTTGTGTGCCTAGCAATAGCAACCAAGGCCGTCCACTTGGAACTCGTGGCCGACCTCACTACGGAGGCTTTCTTAGCAGCTTTAGATAGATTTGTGTCGCGAAGAGGGCGACCAGCGCTGATCAGGTCGGACTGTGGTACCAACTTTAAGGGCGCTGATCGATGTATGAAAGAAATTATAACGTTTTTATCGGAAAACGAGGAAGCTATCGGCACGAGCCTCTCCCGTCAGGGCATTAACTGGGTGTTCGATCCACCAGGATGCCCCCACTGGGGTGGTATATTTGAAGCGGTTGTAAAGTCCGCTAAGACGCATTTGATGCGCGTTATAGGTTTAACGATATTAACCTTTGAGGAGCTAGCGACCGTGTTTTGTAAAATTGAGGCCGTTCTCAATTCACGTCCTTTGTGTCCGCTTAGCTCAGATCCGAATGATCTGGAGGCCCTGACACCAGGGCATTTCTTAATTGGCCGACCACTTAACGCCTTGCCAGAATACCCCTACACAGAGGTCAGTAGCAATCGTTTGACGCGTTATGAGTTGCTGCAGCAAATGACTCAGAATTTTTGGAAGCGATGGTCGCTTGAGTATTTGCACATTCTGCAGCAACGCCTTAAGTGGACGGACAGAACTGAACCCCCTCGCATCGGAGATCTCGTTCTGGTTAAGGATGCCAACCTGCCGCCACTGCGATGGCGCAGAGGGCGCATTCTCAACTTGTTCCCAGGTAGTGATGGCACTCCTCGAGTCGCGACAGTTCAGGTAGGGGATTCAGTTCTTAAGCGAGCAATAGCAACGCTATCTCGTCTCCCCAGTAGTGAATAGGCCTAAGGGATTCGGCCTAGGGCGGGTGAATGTTTAATTTAGCGTTGCTATGCTGGGGTAAGTTAGGTATTAATGACGGTCTATGAATGCGCCGCGATTTCGCACGCATCGCTCTGGGCATATGTTGTCCCTTTCTCGCTCGCGGGGCGAGGGTGGCGGCGTGCGCGCGGGCCGCCTGGTAGGCGCCAAGCGGTGATTTCTGCACCGCACTATCAGTCACTCAAAACCGTTCGGACGAGAACGTATTGTGTTTTGTACGGATTTCCCGCCACGCGTTTTGTGATGCCGCGTGTAATGGACGATTCAATTTGAGATCGCGCGTGTTGATGCATCGTATTATTGTGGTTCTCCTGGGTTATACTAGAATACCAGGCTTAGTGATTGTTGGATGTCTCGACGTCTTCCACGTGAGCGTCGCGTTGAATAGGCATCAAGTGGCCATATCGGCTCGCGTTTTGTACGGCCCTAATTCGTGTTGGGTCACGCGTAATGACTAATATCAAAGTGAAATACGAACAGAAGCTGTGAGTGGTTTGAAGTGAATAACGCGCCAAGGCTGTAGTGGAATGCTGGGTGTCGATATCTTTTCCACCCAGCCCTGTAAGTACCAACGGAATCCCTATTTGATCCATTCCCTGTACTTCCTTTCTCCGTTGGGTATTTTATGCATTTGCGCCGGCGACGTGACTGTAAGTGTGAAACCTAGTTGTTTTAGTATAAAACTGTTTCTTTGTGTTAATGGTGTGTTCCCTTTAGTCATATTTGTTGTACCATATCATTGTGACTCCTTAGTACGAATTGCGGAATTCGTGGGGTGATATAATTTGGAGGTACTTACTTATAATCTAGTGCTTATACGTGTGACGTAACGCCAGATCGGCAGACGGTATTTACTACAGAATTGAGTTATGTAAGGGTCAGAACACATCATTTGCCAATTTCACTCAACTTAGTTAATTAAGTTAAATAGATTTAGGTTCACGTTTAATTCATAGTATGCGCTGCTATATTGTGCAGCGTATGCTATTTAGCGCTGCGTAACGCGGCCATTGTCTGCCTTCAGTTGAACTCCTGGTATTTTACTAGAAATTTACCTGTGTAAATCGCTTCCACTGCGGGAGTTTAGCTTGGAATTAGACACATATTATGAAATAAGTATAAGTAAGTAATGCACTACCTACTCACCTCATACCCGCACATCTCAAGAGCACATATGTCCCTGTACTCGCAGGGCACTAGATCGACGCGGTACCCCAATTTCTGCAGAGCAACTGGAATAGAAACACCTTTGTTTACCTTTCCATTATTCATCAATCTTTTAATAGGTATTCAAAATTTACCGGTTGGAACGGCGTTGTGTTGAAGGTAAGTGAGGGATGCTAAGATTCACATACCTTCTGTAATCCAACAACTAACACGACTGTTTATCATTCTGATATCGATTTTTGCTGGTTACTGATTCGCCCAGTTGTATGTATAACATTGCCTTTACAAGGCTTAAAAGTGGTGAAAGAGCCCGGAGTTGCAATCTTAGGTTGAAATCTATCTCGTATCAGTGTACCTCGGGCAACGACACCATAGCAAAAGCTTCTATTAGTATTTGAAAAAGCTCCGGGAGCTCGGGCAAACTATTTTGTTCTGATGAATGAAATCTATTTTTGAATTGCAGCGTAAGCTGCTATATTTTCTATTTAACCACTTCGCTCAGGTCGAATTTTGCAACAATAGATTTGTATTGTTCTTCAAGCACACATGTGTGCTTTTACAAGCGGAGTAGGCTGGGGCGGAATCGAAAATATAGCAAGCTTTTGCTGCCCATCAGCTGCCCTAGACACAAGTAGGTAAAGGCTAATAAAAAACTCACATCGAAGACCTCGCAACCGCTGCGGTCTATGAACGAAAGTATGAAAGCATTCGCAGGGCCCGTAGTGGATTTTCACATACTGAAATGACATCTTGTTTACGCGGTATGCGTATAGTACAGGTATATACACAAAAAATGTCTTATCAGTAATCAAATCAGATCACCTAAATCCTGTTAGTGAGTGTGCGTTATGGATATATAATAATTTTAAAAATTAAAAATAATATTGTAGCGAATAATACATATTACTGTCACAAACATGGGTCAATTTCAATCACAGATGAATAAGATAATGTACTAGATTTCAATTCAATTTCTTGGTTTTATGGAGTTTTCGTTATGATTTCGCCAGTGTCAAGTTTCGATGACGACCAAACATGGGTCATAATAGTAGTTTATGCAACTGTCATATAATGGTGGTCATTAGAATGCGAGTGTCTGTTTATCTGTGATAATAGATTGACACGAGCATTCTAATGCCTAATTATATGCAGTTGCATACACTATTTTATCTAAACTCTAAAAAATTAACTCAGTTGAACACTTTTCCAAACGTCCGCACCGGCGATTGCAAGGCCCGATACATAGTCAAATTCAATACGAGAACGTAATATGGCTTGATATGAATTTTTGAAGATTCTTTACTAACAGTTGTTTAGATTGCGAGTCTCAACAGCAAATAACTAAACAACTGAACAACAACTGAACAACACTGAACAACATCGGAATAACATCTGAACAACAAGTAATCAACATCTGAACAACAACTGAACAACATCTGAACAACATCTCAACAACAACCTATTAAAACAACTGAACAACATCCGAAAAATTACCGTACAGCAACAACTGTCAGGTGCGGCGGAAGATAGCGATTTGAGTATTGGCAAAAAAAACTTCGTTTCATTTCTCAACTTTATCGTATTTAGAGTTTTCTCATTAATTCATTACGCTTCTGTAATTTACAGTAAACCCTAGTTTTTATAGGCAGAATGCATAAAGTAGGTCATTATGCATCTGTTTTCGAATTCATAATTCCAACATTATGAGACGAGTGTAGATAAAATGATTTTAAAGTACTGACCTAATATATAAGGTACTCTGTGGTACTGACATAAGTCATCATAATATACTCTTTGAGTCATAGACTTATTATAATTTGAGTTAAATGTGATTTGGGTAACACTTGAGAGGATGTTATCATACAAGTATCATAGATGGCGTGGCAGTTTATAAAACAGAGTAAAGTCCTTTGTAGTAATCTTATTTGTAATTACTGGTAAGTGTTATGAGATGTCACACGGTCATCAAAAAGAATGGTGTAGATTGACTAGATTTGTCACTTGTCGTCTTGTGAAAATAATAGTGTCATCAACAAGCAATTTGTATATTTTAGCAAAATCAATGGTCTTTATAATTTTATCTACACTATAATAATATTATAAAGAGGAAAGATTTGATTGTTTGTTTGTATGTTTGTTTGTTTGTTTGTTTGCATCGAATAGGCTCAGAAACTACTGGCCCGATTTTAAAAATTCTTTCACCATTAGAATCCTACATTATTCCTGATGAACATAGGCTATATCTTATACGAGAAAAAAATAGAGATCCGCCTGAAAATTTCGATAATGTAACCCAAAGTGTGAAATATGTAACAAAAAAATATCTTATATCGCGTACGCTGTGGAAATTATTGACAATAGAGCAAAATGATGTACTACAGTTTTATAGAAGACATCAATATCTATAATAATGTCCGCGATACCATATGTCTAACTATTACAGTTATGCCACAATAACTACTTTTTCATTTAAAAATGTACCAACTACGCCACATTATTCGTACCAGTGTGATGATTACATTTAATCATTACTGTATTAAAGGGTGTCAGGGATAGCCCTCAGAATACTAAAAGGGTACATGCAGACCATGAAACTGAACAACTTTCCCCTAGGAAAATATTTCAGGAAACGTAAAAAAACTGACTTCCCATAGTGAATGCAGTCAGCTGATTGTGATTTTGTATGGAAGGTCATTTTTTTGGCGTTTTCTGACATATGTTTATAAGGGAAAGTTGTCCAGTTTTATGTTTCATGCACCCTATCAGTATTCGAAGGGCTGTCCCTTACTCGATATCATCATCATCATCATGTCGTCCAAACCGTGTCCGGTGACGGCAACTCCTATATATTATGAAATTGACATTACAAAAAGACGACAAAAAACATTAAATAATGCATTTGAAAAATCTACACTAAAATCTACACTAATATTAAAAAGAGGAAAGATTTGATTGTTTGTTTGTATGTTTGTTTGTTTGTTTGTTTGTTTGTTTGCATCGAATAGGCTCAGAAACTACTGGCCCGATTTTAAAAATTCTTTCACCATTAGAATCCTACATTATTCCTGATGAACATAGGCTATATCTTATACGAGAAAAAAATAGAGATCCGCCTGAAAATTTCGATAATGTAACCCAAAGTGTGAAATATGTAACAAAAAAATATCTTATATCGCGTACGCTGTGGAAATTATTGACAATAGAGCAAAATGATGTACTACAGTTTTATAGAAGACATCAATATCTATAATAATGTCCGCGATACCATATGTCTAACTATTACAGTTATGCCACAATAACTACTTTTTCATTTAAAAATGTACCAACTACGCCACATTATTCGTACCAGTGTGATGATTACATTTAATCATTACTGTATTAAAGGGTGTCAGGGATAGCCCTCAGAATACTAAAAGGGTACATGCAGACCATGAAACTGAACAACTTTCCCCTAGGAAAATATTTCAGGAAACGTAAAAAAACTGACTTCCCATAGTGAATGCAGTCAGCTGATTGTGATTTTGTATGGAAGGTCATTTTTTTGGCGTTTTCTGACATATGTTTATAAGGGAAAGTTGTCCAGTTTTATGTTTCATGCACCCTATCTATATTCGAAGGGCTGTCCCTTACTCGATATCATCATCATCATCATGTCGTCCAAACCGTGTCCGGTGACGGCAACTCCTATATATTATGAAATTGACATTACAAAAAGACGACAAAAAACATTAAATAATGCATTTGAAAAATCTACACTAAAATCTACACTAATATTATAAAGAGGAAAGATTTGATTGTTTGTTTGTATGTTTGTTTGTTTGTTTGTTTGTTTGTTTGTTTGCATCGAATAGGCTCAGAAACTACTGGCCCGATTTTAAAAATTCTTTCACCATTAGAATCCTACATTATTCCTGATGAACATAGGCTATATCTTATACGAGAAAAAAATAGAGATCCGCCTGAAAATTTCGATAATGTAACCCAAAGTGTGAAATATGTAACAAAAAAATATCTTATATCGCGTACGCTGTGGAAATTATTGACAATAGAGCAAAATGATGTACTACAGTTTTATAGAAGACATCAATATCTATAATAATGTCCGCGATACCATATGTCTAACTATTACAGTTATGCCACAATAACTACTTTTTCATTTAAAAATGTACCAACTACGCCACATTATTCGTACCAGTGTGATGATTACATTTAATCATTACTGTATTAAAGGGTGTCAGGGATAGCCCTCAGAATACTAAAAGGGTACATGCAGACCATGAAACTGAACAACTTTCCCCTAGGAAAATATTTCAGGAAACGTAAAAAAACTGACTTCCCATAGTGAATGCAGTCAGCTGATTGTGATTTTGTATGGAAGGTCATTTTTTTGGCGTTTTCTGACATATGTTTATAAGGGAAAGTTGTCCAGTTTTATGTTTCATGCACCCTATCAGTATTCGAAGGGCTGTCCCTTACTCGATATCATCATCATCATCATGTCGTCCAAACCGTGTCCGGTGACGGCAACTCCTATATATTATGAAATTGACATTACAAAAAGACGACAAAAAACATTAAATAATGCATTTGAAAAATCTACACTAAAATCTACACTAATATTATAAAGAGGAAAGATTTGATTGTTTGTTTGTATGTTTGTTTGTTTGTTTGTTTGTTTGTTTGTTTGCATCGAATAGGCTCAGAAACTACTGGCCCGATTTTAAAAATTCTTTCACCATTAGAATCCTACATTATTCCTGATGAACATAGGCTATATCTTATACGAGAAAAAAATAGAGATCCGCCTGAAAATTTCGATAATGTAACCCAAAGTGTGAAATATGTAACAAAAAAATATCTTATATCGCGTACGCTGTGGAAATTATTGACAATAGAGCAAAATGATGTACTACAGTTTTATAGAAGACATCAATATCTATAATAATGTCCGCGATACCATATGTCTAACTATTACAGTTATGCCACAATAACTACTTTTTCATTTAAAAATGTACCAACTACGCCACATTATTCGTACCAGTGTGATGATTACATTTAATCATTACTGTATTAAAGGGTGTCAGGGATAGCCCTCAGAATACTAAAAGGGTACATGCAGACCATGAAACTGAACAACTTTCCCCTAGGAAAATATTTCAGGAAACGTAAAAAAACTGACTTCCCATAGTGAATGCAGTCAGCTGATTGTGATTTTGTATGGAAGGTCATTTTTTTGGCGTTTTCTGACATATGTTTATAAGGGAAAGTTGTCCAGTTTTATGTTTCATGCACCCTATCTATATTCGAAGGGCTGTCCCTTACTCGATATCATCATCATCATCATGTCGTCCAAACCGTGTCCGGTGACGGCAACTCCTATATATTATGAAATTGACATTACAAAAAGACGACAAAAAACATTAAATAATGCATTTGAAAAATCTACACTAAAATCTACACTAATATTATAAAGAGGAAAGATTTGATTGTTTGTTTGTATGTTTGTTTGTTTGTTTGTTTGTTTGTTTGTTTGCATCGAATAGGCTCAGAAACTACTGGCCCGATTTTAAAAATTCTTTCACCATTAGAATCCTACATTATTCCTGATGAACATAGGCTATATCTTATACGAGAAAAAAATAGAGATCCGCCTGAAAATTTCGATAATGTAACCCAAAGTGTGAAATATGTAACAAAAAAATATCTTATATCGCGTACGCTGTGGAAATTATTGACAATAGAGCAAAATGATGTACTACAGTTTTATAGAAGACATCAATATCTATAATAATGTCCGCGATACCATATGTCTAACTATTACAGTTATGCCACAATAACTACTTTTTCATTTAAAAATGTACCAACTACGCCACATTATTCGTACCAGTGTGATGATTACATTTAATCATTACTGTATTAAAGGGTGTCAGGGATAGCCCTCAGAATACTAAAAGGGTACATGCAGACCATGAAACTGAACAACTTTCCCCTAGGAAAATATTTCAGGAAACGTAAAAAAACTGACTTCCCATAGTGAATGCAGTCAGCTGATTGTGATTTTGTATGGAAGGTCATTTTTTTGGCGTTTTCTGACATATGTTTATAAGGGAAAGTTGTCCAGTTTTATGTTTCATGCACCCTATCAGTATTCGAAGGGCTGTCCCTTACTCGATATCATCATCATCATCATGTCGTCCAAACCGTGTCCGGTGACGGCAACTCCTATATATTATGAAATTGACATTACAAAAAGACGACAAAAAACATTAAATAATGCATTTGAAAAATCTACACTAAAATCTACACTAATATTATAAAGAGGAAAGATTTGATTGTTTGTTTGTATGTTTGTTTGTTTGTTTGTTTGTTTGTTTGTTTGCATCGAATAGGCTCAGAAACTACTGGCCCGATTTTAAAAATTCTTTCACCATTAGAATCCTACATTATTCCTGATGAACATAGGCTATATCTTATACGAGAAAAAAATAGAGATCCGCCTGAAAATTTCGATAATGTAACCCAAAGTGTGAAATATGTAACAAAAAAATATCTTATATCGCGTACGCTGTGGAAATTATTGACAATAGAGCAAAATGATGTACTACAGTTTTATAGAAGACATCAATATCTATAATAATGTCCGCGATACCATATGTCTAACTATTACAGTTATGCCACAATAACTACTTTTTCATTTAAAAATGTACCAACTACGCCACATTATTCGTACCAGTGTGATGATTACATTTAATCATTACTGTATTAAAGGGTGTCGGGGATAGCCCTCAGAATACTAAAAGGGTACATGCAGACCATGAAACTGAACAACTTTCCCCTAGGAAAATATTTCAGGAAACGTAAAAAAACTGACTTCCCATAGTGAATGCAGTCAGCTGATTGTGATTTTGTATGGAAGGTCATTTTTTTGGCGTTTTCTGACATATGTTTATAAGGGAAAGTTGTCCAGTTTTATGTTTCATGCACCCTATCAGTATTCGAAGGGCTGTCCCTTACTCGATATCATCATCATCATCATGTCGTCCAAACCGTGTCCGGTGACGGCAACTCCTATATATTATGAAATTGACATTACAAAAAGACGACAAAAAACATTAAATAATGCATTTGAAAAATCTACACTAAAATAATACATACAGACACATATCACGCCTATTATCCCTTGCAGGGTAGGCAGAGCGTAAACGGCCGCAAAAACGGACATTTACGCCACGTCTGACATATGTTTGAGGGTCATTCGGAAAATTGTGTATCGCCATAGTGACAGGTTGTCAGCCCATCGCCTAAAGTTGCAATACACATCCTCAAGTCCCTTAGTCGCCTCCTACGACTCCCACGGGAAAGAAATCGGGTGATGCTATTCTATGCCAGCATCACACCTAAATAATAATTATATAATCTACACTAATATTAGAAACAGGATTTTATTTATTGTTTGTTTGAATTGAATAGGCTCCGAAACTACTGGACCGATTTAAAAAATTCTTTTATCGTTAATTGAAATTGAAATTCTTTATTCAATGTAGGATAGTATTATCACTTATTGACGTCATGAACCGTCATTCTAAAAAAATAAATTTGTATCACACAATTTTCTTTTTCTTTATTACTATTTTGTTATGACTTAATAGAAAACCGGCTCGGGCGGGATAAAAAAAAATATAGGCACTGCCACGGGGCTGGCCAGGTTAATCACAGGCATGTAACTTTACGCCACCACCATCTGAAAACGATATTTGTTTCAAATTGAAGTCAAGATTTTTAGAATCCTACATTATCCCTGATGAACATAGGCTAAATTAAACTGTCTTATTCCCGGGGGGAAATTGTTAGCGGCGGGTGAAACCGCTGGGCGGGCTGCTAGTAACTAATAATTTCCGAACCAAATTTATGACGGATAATGAGCAGATAATAGCCCACTGATCTCTATATGACAAGTACGCTAGACTGCGTCAAAATGCTGCCATTTGAATTTTGCATTTTGTCTATAAATTAATAGGGAGAGATGGGGCAGTAAGATAAAATGTGTCGATCAAATGTCTATACGATACCACATTAACATATTTAATTACGAGCCATTCCTTTAATGAAGGCAAATATTACAAAAAGGTTTCCGGAACGTTACAACCTGGGCCTTTTCAATGCGAGAGTAAATAGGCATTATCTAGGTGAGCATGTTCCAACATCGTCTGCATCATAGTATAAAGAAGGGGGAAGTACGTTATCTTCATACAAACGCACCGCGCGGCTTGTATGTGTGCGCGATAGTACCTATGCGTCGCCGCACGCACACGCGGACAAATCTCGGGGGGGTTCGGACTGCGCTTTGACGGGGCCGCCAGTCGACACCGCGTCACGGTCACGCGTCACGACGTAATAGTAAGGCGAATCCACGATTGTAAAATGGCTGATTATCGCAAAAGAAAGTAATTATTTTTACTGCCCAACTAAAAAGGAGTATAATGTTTTAAGGGTTCATGTATGTATTATATGTGCCATTCTTTAAAGGACTGAAACAAGTTAACCACTGAATAGATTCGAATGGTAATGACACCAAAAATATGAAAAAATACGGTCACGAAAATTATAACTTCCTACTTAATTTAATGTAACTATTTAGCTCACTATCTTCTGTTAGTAGGTATGCCACTAAATAAAACATATCGTATAAATATTTAAACTTACCTTCTTTATTGTAATTTTTCAAATGATCATTATTATGACTGCGAATATGTTAGGGCGTGTTTTTCTTATCAAACTGAACAACTTTTCCTAAGAAACAATATGGTCAAAATATGAATAAAATACCGGTTAGGTACGACACAACAATCATAAATCATAAT
Source organism: Tuta absoluta (assembly GCA_027580185.1). Classification (NCBI taxonomy): domain Eukaryota; kingdom Metazoa; phylum Arthropoda; class Insecta; order Lepidoptera; family Gelechiidae; genus Tuta; species Tuta absoluta. The sequence continues at coordinate 27,325,401 of JAQAHW010000001.1, read as the reverse complement.
GCATAAACCTTCATGGATAAGGTATAGTTCCATTAGAACAATAATAACGGCAAAAACCAATTTAGAGAACAATAAATAAAAGGTACGTCTGAAACCTCTCGTTTTCCGCTCCCACCGAAACCACGACAAACTAGTAAAGATTCTGCAGAGCGCACTAGACTCCCTCGGGAGCTGGCAAATGGAGAATCGAGGTCAATCCCGAAAATGCTGTGCACTTTCGTAGGGGCTCAAACCGGCTGAACGTCCCCGATGTAAATCTTTTCGGCCAACCCATCCCCTGGGTTAATGACACCAAATACCTAGGAGTCACCCTCGACTCCAGACTTAACTTCCGTAGCCACAACTTGAAAGTTCACAACCGCGCGGCGTTCGTTTTGGGCAGATTACATCCTATAAGCATCCTTTGTTGAACAAACGTAGCAAACTCTCCCTTAGGAATAAGGCGAGATATTACGCCACCTGCGTCAGGCCTATCATAACCTACGCCAGCGTAACCTTAACTCACACTTTAGATACGCATCTGAAAATGCTGCAGGTTAATCAAAACCATGCGCAAAGCTACCGGGGCGTTTTGGTACAAACGGAAAGCCAACTTTAATATCCACTTAGGATTCCCTACAATTAAAGCGTATATAAAGGAAGCGTCTCGTCGCTTCTTCAACAACGCTTCCCATCATAAAAATCCCGTAATTAGATGCAGCGTCCAACTACTTCCCCCATCAAACCTCACGTTTTGAACGACACGCCAGACACGTCCTTTTAGATGATGTTGACGACATCATAGCCGCTGCTGCAGCCGTTGCAAGTAGATCACACTCCACAAGTTCCTTAAGCAAACGTCGCCTTCGCCGGCAGGGTCAAAGGTGCCTCGTTTGTTCCTCATTTTGGAACCTACTGGCACGTGCCGGGTAAATTCAGTAAAATACGTTTTTCCCAATATAACAGTCGCGCCCCAAGGGCGCGATCGGGCTGGTTGTTTGACCAACCACAAGAACTTCTCCGGGTGAGCTCCTGTTTACCACCAAACAGTCAGGTGTAGATTTCATGGCCCCGGTGCTAAAAATTGAGGAGTCCAGAAATACATAATAATAATTTACTTTTCGCGCAAAACTGTTCTAAACTTTTTTTGATCACCATGTGACATGTCAACACTAGCTAGTAAATACTAATGAGATTAACTCAAAATTCTTGACTCTGACTTTATAAATCGCCACGCCATCTGCGCTACTTCGTTAGAATTAGAATACCTACACCAATTTGTTTCCCATTTCCCAAAGCACAGTATTGATATTGGTACTGAAGATGTTTAAACATTTTTTTGTATTTTCTTAAACCCTCTCTGATTTAAGCTTTGCAAATCAATGCTTTACACTTTTTTATAATATTTCGGTATAGGTATACTTCGACTTTTTGCATCTGATCTTTGCTATAAGTGAAATAACCTCAAAATAAATTTGAGAAAATGTCGGCATAATTTCAGAGTGCTACTAGATTTTCCAAATAAAATGAATTTCAAATTCATTCCGAAATGTCGAGTATAAAATACCTGAAAATACATCATGGTCCAAATGAAGCCTTCTACACGTTTGTTCACAGACCCCAGCGCGTATATGCTCTTCGAGGTACGAGTGTTCATTTGTATTGTATCTTTACCAACCTGCGGGAGCACCTGGGGCTCCGGCGTATAGCAAGATTTTTAATCTCGCCTGGCATTCAATAATCTACCTTCTTCTAAAGGTAGGTAAGCCTATTAAATTGGTTGCCTGTTCAGTACATACCTTTTGAACTTGGGAAATAAAAAATAAAGAGAATACATATTTGTGCATATACTATACAAATGTTATCTCTATAGAAACTCATTTAATATCATAGAATAATTGTATACAACACATTGACAGATATTTTTCCAAGGAAAACATCAATTTTCTCTTAAAAAATAGCATTGCATGCTTATACTCGTACTTACATGTTTATCAAACGTGTGGTAAATGTTCTTTTTACGGCCATTTACGCTCTGCCTAATCCGCAAGGGATATAAGCGTAATGTATGTATATACATGTTTTGTATATACATGTTATGTATATACATGTTATGTTTATAGATATTATGTATATACATACATACATACATAAATCACACCTGTATCCCTTACGGGGTAGGCAGAGCTTTAACGGCCGTAAAACGGATATTAACACCATGTCTGACAAAAGTTTGAAGGTCAATAAGATAACTGTGTATCACCACAGTGACAGGTTGTCAGCCCATCGCCTCAAATTGCAATTCACATCTAACCCTCGAGACCCTTAGAATAAATATATAGTATATATTATTATAATTACGTTTTACACTAATAGAGCAAAAAAACAGATAAACTACTTACACTGAATTGATATTTACCTATTCAAGACACCTAAAACAGTTTTTAATATAATATTGTAGATGTACTGCGGAGATTAGGGTACCGAGTGGACCTGGTTCCTAGTCACACCATAAACTACTGCATGATAGAGATGTGTGGATACAATGTAAGTTTTACAATTTACAATTACAAGTGCCACTCACTTATACCTAACACCTACATTTATTTTAAAGAACTACTAAATATCTCCATACCATAGAAATATAATAATGTACGTAAATAATCGTCTGTTGTCTGTCCCTTTAAGAGTAGAATACTCGTACAATAAGGATGGTAATACGGTATGAGTCATCATAATGTGTTGTTATTTGATATTAAAATGTATAGGTACTTTTTGTTACCTAACTATTCTTACGTAAGTCTAAAACCAGCAGTGTGCTGTGCGTACAACCATTTCAGCTCATGTTGTATATTTGTACTGTATTTATTGAAGATGTCATGCGAAATAAATATATTTGGTTTTTTTTTGTAATCATAAGCATCTTCCTAATTATATATGTACTTATTACTTTTGTGGTATTACTACTTTCTACAACTTATAAAATTAATTTTGTCGGTAACCTGGCACCGAAAAATTAAATCTTCAACTTTATGCCGAGTAAAGGCAACTTGATTTGTTAATTTATGTTTATAGTTTAGTTTTTCGCAAAATTATACATTTCCATCTTGCCATTTCTCGCCATTGTTTTTATACGGAAACTAATAGTGTAGACACTTCTCTCGTATATCTACAGATTTTTCAGTGTAACATAAATGGCTTGGCGTTCAACCAGTCATATTATAAACCGAATAAACCTGACCCAGTAATGCATAGGGCGATAAAAGCAGTCCTTGCTGCCACTAGCATACTGGAAAGAGCTGACAACTACCACTGGATACACACTAAGCTGGAAAACCAGGTGGGTGCGCCATTTCAAACAATACACTCCACTCTTCTCATGGCAAGACCCGTCCACATAGTTCTCATATTATATAAGGTGAAATTTTTGTAGTGAGCGATACTGAAAACAAGGGACGGGCTAGTGATAAGTAATAACTTTCCCCAAAACATAGGTGGAAATATGACAAAAATATTTTGAACATGTAGATATAGTCCCTTCCAACCCATATCAGCTGAGATCCAAATACTTTTTAATATTTTGACCTATGTTTTTTGGGGTAAGTTGTTCCTTGTCACGAGCCCGTCTTGAGTTTTCGCTATCGGAAAATAGTAAAATTTCAGCCTATTTAATTCTCATAAACAACTTTGTGGTGAAACTGAAAGCACTCAATACATCAGAAGGCACCTACCCGGAACGTCTACAACGTATATACTTACTTACATAAAGTTTAGTGTCGAATGAAATACACCTGCATTTGCTTGTACCTATGTATAGTTAAGACGTAAAAGTTATAGTGTTTAAATAAGACACCGCAATAGGTATCCCATAATAACGTATGTCAGTTCCAACCCTAAAAGATAAGCCGCAAACTTTTCTGTTATGGTGCAGGTGTGCAAAATCAATAGTTTTGGGTCCCAAAAAGAGTGGTACCCTTTCAAATTGTGCCAGAAGAACCAAGCTAAAGAAACTGCGTCTTTAGAAAACTGTATCGAATGTTGCCGAGGCATAGACTGCTCAGGACTGTGCTTAGTCCGCCAAGATTGGAACTAAGATGTCGAATAACGTGTACAACATCGCATCATTATATTCCGTTAAAAATACTTATTATATTTTATAAAATCTATTTACTACTTACAATATGGGGTTTTTATAAAACAGCGAAGAAAGAGAAGAAAAAAGTACAAGTAGTAATTGGTAGATGGCGTTGAACATCTGCGGGATCTTTGCTAGCGATTTTGATTCTACTTAATTTCGTATGGGGCACCGAACCAACGACCGGACCCAAGAAACGTCCTTGACAATTTAATAAAAACTTGTAATTGGATTTTGATTGAAAGTTTGGCAATAATATTTGCGGTGCTAGTGGCTCTTATATAAGTGTATATTGATATGATTAACAATGAATAAGATCTCCGAGTTCGAAAATCAAACGCCAGCAAGGTAACGAACGTGATTAGTTAAGAAAACCCCTAATGTTAAACGCCATCTATTGGCGTAAAAATACGCATTATAATCTCTTAAAAAAGGCCTTATTATGATATGATAATTAAGTGGGCATGTCTTGTCAAGTCCGTGTTTCACTCGTTCCTCGGGGTTCCGGCCAAGCTGGGGCACAAAAATATATCTGTCGCAGGAATATGACTGGACGAATTCCTAGGAATTTGATTAGTAGGTATAGCAAAATCGTGACGAATCGTGACGATGACTTATTCCTAGTATATTGGGTAAAAATTTGTTTTCAAATTCGGTAAAATGAATTTTAAATTTCTGTTTAACCGGTTTTACGTGATTATTTTTGTGTTCACTTTCATGATAATTCCTTGTTTTTATGAAAGTATTTTTAAGAAAAAATTTACGCCACGTCTGTTATTGATTGTTTGCAAACTGAAAAATCCATCTGGAAGGTTAAATTACAACTAAGCGCCAAAAATGTAATATAAACTTCAATTCAGGGATCAATTTGTGCACTAAAATAAAATATTTACTTATCATGAATTAATTTTTGTTTGTTAAGAAAATATGAACGAAAGTAGCGGAGACGACTATTGACGACACTCATTAGGAAATGAGGGGGACTTTTGTACTTGATTTTACCAAATTTCTAAACAACTTTAGGCATTCGTATATAATTCTAGACAGTTTTTCGAATTCTTTGATCTGTTACGAACAATGGTGGTATGAAGACTACTTTTTTGCCATATTCCTGATTTTGCCCCTTGCGACGTATTTACTGACCTCTATAATTATATACTTACTAATTGTACTGGTCAGTGGACGATTCTAAATATAAAAACAGGGAGTTACAAAAATGGTATAATAAGCCAAAAGAAGGAAAGCACTCATGAAACTGAACAACTTTTCCCATGAATCGGGGTCAGAATATTTTTGAAAAATTGGACTTCTTATATATTTTTAAATAATTAGACCTATTTTCTTTAGAGAAATATGTTCACTTTAATGAGGACGTTTTAATACGTCTTGCCTCTAGTGTGCAGCCGAAAATAACCGGTTTCCTCCAGACATTATTTATTTATTTATCAAAATACAGATCATAATATGAAAAAATGGTACAACAGGTACTGTATATTAAATATATGAAATAATATTATTCCAGCAGACCTAAAGAAATGCGAGTAGACTGAACATGAACGGGTAAAACGTTCACAATATTACAGTTTAGTCATATTTTTCATTTCCTTATTGTTTTAATCTGAACTAACCTCTTTTGGCTCTTTTCTCTAGGCCAGCTCTGAAACCTGGCAAGCTTAATTTTCAAGCCAAAAAATGGTACAACAGGTACTGTATATTTAATATATGAAATAATATTATTCCAGCAGACCTAAAGAAATGCGAGTAGACTGAACATGAACGGGTAAAACGTTCACAATATTACAGTTTAGTCATATTTTTCATTTCCTTATTGTTTTAATCTGAACTAACCTCTTTTGGCTCTTTTCTCTAGGCCAGCTCTGAAACCTGGCAAGCTTAATTTTCAAGCCAAAAAATGGTACAACAGGTACTGTATATTTAATATATGAAATGATATTATTCCAGCAGACCTAAAGAAATGCGAGTAGACTGAACATGAACGGGTAAAACGTTCACAATATTACAGTTTAGTCATATTTTTCATTTCCTTATTGTTTTAATCTGAACTAAGCTCTTTTGGCTCTTTTCTCTAGGCCAGCTCTGAAACCTGGCAAGCTTAACGTAGGACTGTAGGCTTCGTGATAAGTTGTTACAGCCTTGCGAAACTCAGCTTAAGGGCTAGCCTAAAGAGCTACAGTACTAAAATGGATTCCTGTCTCAAAAAAGACCACGATTTTCGGGATAACCTAGTCGTCGCTTTATACACTTCATTCACTAAGAGTAAACATTGCAGTTGTTAACTACATATATCACACTCATATCCCATGCGGGGTAGGCAGAGCGCAAACGGCCGTAAAAACGGACATTTACGCCTCGTCTGACAAACTTTTGAAATAGTGACAGATTGTCAGCCCATCGCCTAAAATTGCAATATACATGTAACCCTCGAGCTCGAGTCCTTTTGTTGCCTCTTACGACACCCACGGGAATTAAATGATGCTATTCTCAACGGCACCACAACAATTGTGGTTGTTAACTAAACCGGTTTATTAAGGTTTTTGGAGCGCTCACTCCTCCATTATTTACGCTTTGAGCGATTTAACCCGAAAAAACTGTAAAAGCTTCACTAACCGGTATATTTAAAACCGGTTACAAGCTCTCACGACTGTCGTCTATTAGGACTCCCACTAGAGACGGGCGGTGAGATTGACGGGAATAGGTTGGACTTCGGACTTGGTAATTACTCATCTTTGTAATTACTTCGTCCTTCGTTTTGTTCTCATATTGGTTCAGGCTTTAGTGGCAAACTAGTCGGTACAAAGTTCTTCGATATTTTTTTAAAAAACAAACTGCTTTGTTACGAATACTTATGATTGTTAACAAATGAATGTCAACAAATTCTAACTTTAGTCTTATAAGTACTAGGACAATAAATACTTGAAAGTTTCCGCAGCAATTCATCATGTCGTGCTAATGCCGACCTACGTCATGCATGCCAATCAAACCTTCAAGTTCCAAGTAAGATCTATTACCTGCATAATGGGATCGATTCTCGCTACACATTGTTATTATAAATTTAAGTGCTTTGACAAGCACATACATTTGTAGGTAATATTAATTTAAGTGTTTTTCAAAGACGCCATAAAGCTTCCAGTATTATTACTGTACTCGTTACATTAGAACGCTACACTTTAATGCCACAATAGAAAATGACATTAACGACTGAGGAACCCTAGATTTTTTGATCCAATTTTCTCATGGCCAGTTTTTCTTATTTTGTTTTCTATGTCGGATGTCCAAAGTTTGTCCCGCGTTTTATACAAAGGTGGTACAAGTTATGAATAAGGTTCTTGTTGTTGTCACACAAAAGTTTTGGGACCATTAGAGTAATATAATGAATCAAGTTGATAATAGAAAGAAGAACTTTCCGGGAATGGTCATTTGTATAAAAGTTCGATTGGGGTTACTGGACACTTGATATAGCGATAGCGAATCCGCGTTTAAAAGGTGAAGGCACGATCGTAATAAGTAAAATATTGAGATAAAAATAAGGCTATCCTTTTGAATTGTGAGCGAACTCGTATGTTAACTTGAATTGATCTTTAAATAACCCTGCGAAGACCTTCCCAGATTAAAAACCTACGTTTTTGATTATTTCCGCTAATCATTTAACCGTGAAAGATAATGTATATACGATACTGTACAGTCTGGACTAGGTAATGCCTAATACCAAGATAACACTTATACGCCGGCAATGCTTATGTAGTAGAATGCAAATAACGTTAAAGATATCGTGTTTATCCTAATAATGGCGTCCTTGCCCTTGGTCGGGCTATTTGATTCCCCACCCCACTAGTCGGCCCGTGTCAAATAAATCGCATTCCTTCTTAGCTCTAGCTACATTGAAAAAGATTTAACACCAAAATAGTCATAAAGTACAGCTGGCTCGAGTTAGATATACTTGCGGACCCATCACGCCGCCGTTTACGTACCAACAGTGCAAATCCCACTCATATGAAATATTACTCGTTATGTCTAGCTTAGTCTGTAGGTACTTCATGTTAGTCTTAGCTTATCTGCTATAACAAATTGAAAGTTCGGTGTGTTCGTTGGGAGTGGTTGCCAGCGTGGTCGCGGCAGGGGTGCAGGGGCCGCGAACCCACAAAGTTTTTATCGCGCGGGTTCCATTAACGCCAACAAAGCCAGTCTTTCTCAGCGATTGTTTTGCAGCCCCGCAGTTTACTTGCTTTTTCATCATCACAAATTGATTGAAGAATATTCGTCCAATTTCTAGCTCCTGCCATAAATTCGATCCATTGGCATGCACCACAGATATACCGAGTTACTTACACAAACAAAAACATTCTGCACAGAGAATACAGCTAAGCAGTACTGTAATAATTAGGTTAATCCAAATGGTAAAGTCAGAGATTAGTAAATTCAAACAGCTCAAATCAGAATAAGATCCCGAACCTAGAAGGAAAATTGTAGTAAACTATGTTTGAGTATTAGAAACTTCAGATGCTACGAGATTTGCGGGAAATAAGCGTTGAAACTACAGGGTTTTAAATAACAGCATAGAACAATTTTTCATATTTTTTTTTTAAAGATTTATGGTAATTACGATGAGTTGGATAAAATTGAAAAATCCAATTCAAAAAAGCAGTTCAATAGGTATGTTACATAAACTACCTTGAATATTTATCTACACTACAGGTACATATAGGCACAGAATAGATAATAGTAGTACCTACAGAAGCGACACTCCTTTGATGTTGAAGAAAGCCGCCGTTTTAATAGCCTACACTCTTTTTTGTAACATCCAAGACACCGTGCGCTATCTAAATTAAACTCAAATGCGCGCGCATAAGAGCACAAATCCTTTGCGTTCTCTGACTACCTACACGGGAGATCAAACGCCAGGGCCGGATTCAGGATATAACTATGAAAAATAAAATCCTAAACTGATTTGATAGGCATTTCATAGAATTACTCAGAACCAAAATAAATTGGTCCCTTAAATGGGATTCACTGCGAGCGAACATTTCTGCGTTCATGTTTAGATTGCCTTGAGTAGCTTATTCTTAGTTAAATAGGTATCTACTTTACATTGTATAACTATGACATTGCTTGTGGATAAAAATCAACGAAGCACAAAACAATCAATAATAGTAGGTACATTATTAACGGATTATTTTTCTTACCTTGCACAATCCTTTGGTAATGTAAAAAAGGACAACTTGGAATCACTCTTTTTATTAAGACATCCGTCCACAGAACACCTAGTCCTATTTTGTCCCATTATCATAATAAACTGATTGGTTTTAAATTTCGTAAAGAAGCACAGCACAAACAATTTATTCCACTACCTGCACGACTGTCTCGTTAAAGAACACGTCACAAGTGAAATGACGTCACCGCATCGATGCGCGCGCGCTCCACTAGCGAGCGCGATCCGGCTCTGGCCGAGTGTACCGTCGCGGTACACGACGGCGTAGGTACTTAACTCCGTAGGTATAGGCGAGTGTCGCAGGCCTGATATAGGTAATAATTTATTACTTACTAATAAAACTGTCGTCGCTGTCTGAACCACAGAGAAAATGCATGTATTTCTTTACATAGCAAATAAATGCATAAAACTATTACCTATGGGGGATCTTTATAAACGCAATAGAACTCAAAACAATTATTTTAAATTTCTTGTATTTTTGTCTACTTATCTGTGAGTTTGTGCACGCTAATCTCCGCAACCTTATGACGGATTTTAATGAAACGTATTGTGGTGTATAGCTACTACTAAGTCAACTTAATTTTCTTGTTATGCACAGCTATGTATAACCCAAACATGTACGACAGTGGTAATGGAATCAAAACAATGTTGTCAAGAACTCCCCTTTACCAACAATGTACACCCCACTCATGCACGACACAATCATCGAAGACATCACGTGACTTTTCTCAAATTTGCTTGTGTTTACTTAATTGATCATTTTACATACTTGCATAACTTGATCAATATTGCCATTTTATATTCTTAATTGCGGCTTGATCTCTCACTTCGTTCGCTACAGGGGATCACAACTGTGAACTTAACCTACCTACTGTACTGTGGCCGATTTCTGTCAGTCAAAAACACAAGTAGGTATTGCTAGCGAAGCGAGCTCGAATATGTACGACAAATTAAGTTATGTACAAGCAGCATGAAGCTTAAAGAGATGCCAGGCCCCGGGGCACATGCTCATCGTGCCCCTTTATTGAAGACGCGCCTGGGAGTGGGCAAACGTTCCCGATATGGGCTAGGCAGGCAAAGTCGAGAGTATAAGCATGCATATAAGATATAGTGCGGTTTTTTTTTAATAAAAAAAAGGGTATGCTCAGATGGTTTGGTCATGTAGAGAGGATGAATGAAAGAAGATTAACGAAACAGGTGTATATGGCAAGTGTGGATGGGAACGTCGGATGGGGAAGACCTCGACGAACGTACCTCGATCAAATCGGGGACGTGCTAAAGAAAGGTCAGCTCAAGAGTACCCTAAACCGACGAGCATGCATGAAGAGATTGATGAATGTGGAGGAGGCGAAAGAAGTATGCCAGGATCGTAGTAAGTGGAAGGAAGTAGTCTCTGCCTACCCCTCCGGGAAAGAGGCGTGATTTATGTATGTATGTTTTTAATAAATATTTGTGCGGATACAGAGTTGCGCAAACTATTGAAGTACTTATGTCACACCTGTTAAACCTCTATAAGGCGATGGAAAGAATGTTCCCACCTAAAATTGAACCTTAACTACCCGCAATAGATTTCAAAAACAATAAAAAAATATTGACGTGCTCTGCCCGTTAAAGGGTTAACATGCCCGAACCACACTGTTGCTCTGAGGAAAATCTTACAATAGTCGCGTCGTTTTATTGAGATTACTCTTACAAAGTACCTCTACATTGTTTACAATCGTACTCTCCTTAAGTTATTTTGTTATCTACTGTTTCCAAGAAAAAAAAACATTAATATATATCACTTTAATTATTTTTATAAATACAGGTTTTTAAACGTTACGTTCAGTAAAATAGATTGGACGGCCGATGTGGCGAAGTGGTAGTGCGACTGCCTGCGACGCAAAGGTTCCGGGTTCGATTCTCGGTAGGACACTCACAAAGTTTATATTTATCACTTTGTGAATCTGTTCCCGGTCTGGTTAGGACATTGCAGGGTGAACCAACTAATTGTCCGAAAAGAAATGGTTCCGTGCTTCGGAGGGCACGTTAAGTCGTCGGTCCCGGTTGCTGTCTATGATTACTTAGACGGCGGTCGTAACACAACCATGTCAGAGGCCTACTAGTGGTAGTAGGCGGTTGAAAAACTCTGACACCAGGGTTTATCGGGTCGTTGGACGACTCGGTGTTCCCACACGAAAAGAGAATTGAGTAAAATAGATGAGTGAACATTAATGACCTTGTCTTGTAAATTGACTTACCTCCTGGATTTGATCTTCACGTAATAACAGGTCTTACTTCCTCTCTACAATCTTTGCTGAGTTTGGGGCTAGATGGCACTGGATGTCCACATCAACTACCTACAACATGTGTATAACAGACACTTAAAATTATAGAGACTGACTGGTCATTCTTAGTAATATTATTAAAAACCAATATGAGTTGAACTGTTAAATGGGTAGGTTGATGTGCTGCTGATAGTACCTACATTAGGACCTGTTCAAACCTGGACGGATTCCGATGGCTACGTACATAGCATTACTAAAGCGATATTACCCCCGCGGTATTGCCAGACAAATACCGCGTGGGTATTACCGCTAATAGCCGCTACCCACATACCCGGCGGAATCCATCCAGGTTTGAAAATACATTATAAAACCTGTTAATGGAACCTACTATCTGAAGATCCAAGATAGTATACGATGACAGTCAACATTGACAAATATCACGCCTTATCCCTTGCGGGGTAGGCATTATCACCACGTCTGCCAAATACTTACTTGATGGTTCTTTCAGTATATCAATATATTAAAAGTTTAACATAATATTAAAAAAGAGTCCAAAGTTTTACTTTAGTTTTTTTTATATGTAAAGTTTGTAATCGAAAGCGAATTTCTATCTGTAAGATCCTCAACAATAAGTTTTAAATTTTACTAGTGATCGATACTGGAAACAGAGGACGGGCTGATTATAAGCAACAATTTTCCCCAGGGAACATGGGTACAAATAATATGTCAAAAGTATTTTGAGCTTCTGAAGTAACCCAAATCACTGATCCGTCATTTTTGTAGGGGAGGTTCAAATGTATTATTTTTCATTTTTCGATCTATGTTCCTTGAGAAAAGTTGTAATTATCAACGTCCGCTCGTCTTGAGTTTCCCCTATCGGTCTCTACCACAAGTAAAATTTCACCCAGGTATGTCTTTTCGCGATTTTATGGCTGTAATTGTCTAAAAACAGTCGCTTCAAGACTCACACTATTGTCACAATATATCAAGGAGCAGTTGTTTAACACGAGCACCTTTCCTCCTGAAACTACCTACATTGCAGGGATGGCCACAAATTGATTTGCGAATTCGAATGTAAGTAATGACACTTAAGTTCCATAATGAATAGTTACAGTAAGAAAACAATGAGTGACATTATTATTTAATGAATTGTTAGGTTCCTAGGTATTCATTTTCCCGTTTTCCGATACTCAATCAAAAATGCTTGGCGGCAGTGCGGTTCGCTGTCAGGTGTACATTTTAATAGCCCCGGGGCTAAAATCACAGGGTCCAGAACTTAAAAAAAAAGCTGTGACACGAGTGGCACGAGATTCGATGAAGTAGTAGTGTACGTATAGGTCGGTCGGACGTGTGCATGTGTGAGTGCAAAAACCGGGCGTAAGTTTGAAGTTAAACTACAGGAGCTAGATTTTCTTAGTAGGTATTAGACATTTGACCAAAATTCCCATTCGTAATTCAGTCTCTCAAGAATTCCAATTCGCTTAATCCAGGGTTTTAATATTTTCTAATCTAAACAGTAGAAATCTGTATTTCTGTTTTATTAAAATCTCAGAAACCTCTCGTTATATCTGTACGACCGCGAAAGTTTAAAACAGTTTTATCTTTTTTTATTATTTACTTAGTGGTTCCTATAAGTCAATAAAATTAACGAAACAGTAGGCAACTAGGATTTTATTAGGTTAAGTATACTGTTTTCCATATGACTATACATAAATGTCGGTTTGTTTCTTATGAAATAAAATAAACTACGAAAATGGTTGGCTAAAGTTGTTTAAAACGCATGCTGCTGGCACTTCACGGCATACGCGGGTCTATTCTATCGAAGCCACATGCATCTGTGTCCGTGATAAAAACGAATATTAATTACTAGATTTCCCTCCAGTGGTTTCACCCGCTGCCATTCATTTTCCCGTGGTAATAGTTGTTTAATGTGTTATTCCAAATTATACTCTACCTGTGTTCCAAATTTCATCCAAATCGGTCAAGCCGTTTGAGCGTAAAGATGTAACAAACATACATACACAAACTATCAGATTTATAATATTAAGTACGGATTGTTGATGATTCACAACTAGAGACATGTTACAGCATTTGGGTCCTGTAGGCTTGGAGCAACATGGCCATCGGAACGGGACGGAAACCCGTATTGCTTTTAGCCTGTACTGTAGATAGACACTTAGCTAAGTAAGGAACAACTTGGAAATATTAAAGATTGTGTTTCTGTACTTATATATAAACAAACTGGTTATTAATGAGTGAAGGTTTGTACTTCACTTAATGCAAACTTTTGTGATGAATAAATAACCGAATTCGTATACTAATCACACATATTTTGGAAATTATAACAGTTTTTATTTATTGAATGTTGTAAACAGTGTGTTCAAATGTAAATGTATACTTTTGTAACTATCACCAGTTATATACAGCCATCTCGACAAAAAGCTTTTATCCATGCTTGCCACGAACAGCTTTACCAACAAAAACAAGAACGTAAATGTAAGAGTATCTTAATAAAATTTTAATAAAGCCCAAAAACCCTAATTCGTATGCTGATTTTACGAAATAAAGAGACTTTACGCCTTTGAAACGCCCGAAGGAAAATGTAGCGGAACAATAAATATGCTACAGGGTCGTCTTTTAAAATAGTATACTCGCATACTTAGGTACATTATTATTACTTAATACCTTACCAATTACAAACTTAACATAAAATAGACCTTTGTATATATTTGAGATATAAATGTGTAGAGGTAATTATTAGTGTCATACGTAATTCCTCGCATTATTGTCGTAAAACCATACAACTTTTTTACGTACAAGTACTACTTCAACGGTTTGCAGCGAGTGAAACCGCTGGGCGGGCCGATAGTCATAACATAACCACACTCTTGCCGTTGGTCGGATCTAAAAAACTTCCTTATAGATCTTACTATTCTGTAAATGAATATTTAAATGGTAATTTTAAACTTTTACATATTGACTGAATTATTTATATAAATTATTTTAAGTTATCATTATAATATTATATTCAATGTAAAAATTTACACATTATAATTTTTGTAAAATTCTGAATGTTTATTTATTATCATGAGGTATTCCTTATATTTGTTATGCAATTTTTTTACATTTTCGGTACATACCCTATATTATTAGTGTAGTCATTTGTAATATCTAGATTGCTTTTTGAGAAAAAAGATAAAACTGAAACTGATCTCTAAATATCGCAGCACAAATAAATTTGAATTACGCCGGCCGATTTCCGGTAGGTAGGTACATAACAGTTGCTAAAAAAGGTATCAAGATCCTTTTACTCAATGATCTGCACAATACGAGGGCTTTTTATCAATCCGTTTTACCTTGACATCTGACTGGTAATGAATGTGAAAATTGATTGAAAAGAAAATACCTTAGATAGTGAATATCTTTTTATGTCAAGAATTAAGTGCATACTTGCAGGTAAGTGCCAGCAAATTTTTCATCCACGCGACTTTATCTACACTTACGAGTATAAAAATAAATGTTCTCACTGACTGACTGACTCACTTATCAAACTACTAATGTGACACATGAAATTTGGGCGGAATCTAGGTTTATTTTACATAACCATCCGCTAAGAAATTATTTTCAGAATTTTATCCCCTATAGTGGTAAACCGTTTGTATGAAAGTTCGTGGTTTTTAAATGCGATCCGTTTTAGAAAGAGTAATTAGACAAAGGGTTAAAACTTATTAAACATGTATATAAGCACTTTACTTTTTACATCTAAAAGTCGGTATGAAAAATACAAATTTTTAGGACCAAAATTGATGGTTACATGAAGCTTCATGAAGCTTAACTTTTTGAACACGAGCTTAAAGGATTTTTATTTTTAGGCCCCAAAGGGGTTTAAAACGGGTTAATAATTTGTACGGAAGTTTGTAGTCATTGATTTGACCTGTTTCAAATTGTGTGATTAAACTGAGAAGATAAAATTATAAAGTTCCTACCCACGCATTTGAAAGTTTTGTCGGGTTGGTCCTTGACTCGGTGTTCCGTACAAAAAAAGAAAGCGCAAGTGAAACCGCGGGCGGGAACGCTAATTGTACATACAAATATCATGATGAAGTGTGTTTCTCTGTTTTCAATTTCTATTCTCAAGTTGGTAAATTTCTGATTGAGGGAAATATCCGGTAGTCGTTTGCGAATGTTTATTTATTATGAGCGGAAGAGTCTACGGAGGGTCTCGCCTGTGAGCAAAAAATAAGAAAGAAAGAATCTCAAGTACATAACGCATATTAATGTAAAAAATTAAACGTTCTGTCACGTCTGGACTAGAAACTGATGGTATTGAAAGAATCCTATCAAAAATATCAACCTGTTAAGTCTGCAAGCTTCTATACTTAGTCTATATCCCGTAAAAAACTGTGAGTGCTCCATGTAATACCCAGTCCTTCAATCAATATAAATAGATTTGCCATCTTCTTTCTGAAAAGCAGGTTTAAACATGTATACGTGTTTCACTCGTCTTCATTTATTTGTTCGCTGTGCTATATGCCTTATTATTTCTCTAAGGATACCGCTCCCCTAGTAATAGAGTCGTCAACTTCCGCTGCTCCCGACATGTTGCCTTACCCGACACTTAGACCACTCGACTTAGGCCGTTCAGCCGCCATTTTTATATCAATCCTATAGATACCTTCTTGTATAAATACATGTCACGTAAATCCTAGTTAGCTAACATCACCCCGACTCCCAACTTGCTCTTAAAATAGACAGGCATTTTTATCATAAAGATATGAAATTGATAAATAAACATTCGCTCGGTACCACCCTAGAACTTTTCGACCCAGTGCCACTTTAAAATGTTCCACTTTATGTTCAATAATCGTAAGTACATAATTTAATTTATTTTCAAGTTCCCGCTTTTTCTCCTCTTTCATCTCCATTGGGTTGGCTGGAAGAGATTTCTCATAGAAATAAGCTCGCCCTTGTAACTAATTTTAAGTTTTTCACCTTTTGTATTAATGTG
The DNA here is from genome assembly GCA_027580185.1 of Tuta absoluta. Lineage (NCBI taxonomy): Eukaryota > Metazoa > Arthropoda > Insecta > Lepidoptera > Gelechiidae > Tuta > Tuta absoluta. Next base: position 27,308,785 of record JAQAHW010000001.1, on the reverse strand, counting down.
TACAATAAAGAACTCATATAAAACATTTCAACCTGGTGCCAGCCTAGAACAATCTGACCCGGTGCCACTCCATCACCCGATCCAGTGCAACTACCCTACCCGGTGACACTCTCGGACCTCCCAACTTAATTGATCCCACTTTAGAACTCTCCTATCTGACCTAAAATCACACAGATCACTCCAACATTGCAACCATTTCGATTTGTTTTGACAGTACTATTTTTAAGTAAAACAAGTCAATATAATCGTTTTAAATATTTAAATTGCTTAATTTTACACCTACAAGAATTGCACTAATCGGTTAAAGCTAAGTTTAATCCTAACAGCAATTTTATAGATTATAATCCTGTCATTTGAATTTGTCATTACGTGCAGAATAAGAAACGTCAAATTAAATTAAGTAATTTTAAAATCGCGCCTGGAATAGGTTCTTTTCATTGTATTCAAGCCTCTGAACCCAGTTTCACAAGGTTTCAGTAAGTACTGGAAATAACCACATACGAGTATTAACCAGTACCAAGTAAGGCGCATCCGCTAATGTCTTAAGGTACTATTCCGAACCGAGCGGCCGACTGCATATGCCGCGGCGGCCGAGCAGTGGCCGCTCGGTTCGGATAGTATCCCACACAAATCCATACAAACCAGCAATGCAAGTCCATACAAAGGCATATGCTGGTTGGCCGTCGGCCGTCCGCTGCTCGGTCCGGAATAGAACCTTTACGCAACATTAGCCTAGCTCCGTGTTTCTCGACTGGTGAATACGCAAGCCCACTTTGGGCACGATCAGCACATGCCAGTCAAGTTGACGTCACTCTGAATGAGTCCTGCCGTTATCACTGAAACACTAAAGCTGACGCCACTTTCATACCTGTACTCGCTAGCTGGGATAGCCCCTTCTAGTAGTCGCCGAGATGCTGCCTGCTCAGTGGAAAAATCCAAGGAATAAAACGACAGCAGACATCCGTTATACAACCACGAATTGCCACAGCATGCTGTAAGTCTTAATAGCTTGATGAGGCAAACTTACATGAAGAATGAATGAATTGGGCAAAGCTGTTTCCTCCTGAGGCGTCTCGTCTACCCTCCACTAAGAAGCTGCCGCCTGGTGGTGACCTCCAAAGGTAGGCTGGAAGTTGCTCGCTCAACAGACTCCGGTCTGGTGAAGGAAGATGCCACGAAAACATGGTCGGGTGTGGTTTCTCGGTAAATGACTGTTGTGCGACTGCAGTGGTGCCCAAACTATAGGATATTTACAATCCTACCCCAATTGCGTAGGTACTCGTATGCTTGAGAATCAAACAATCAAACCAAGCCAAGTACTGGTCAAAAATAATTATAACTGTTACCCTTAACTCGATAAAAAGATGTACCTACAGACACCATCATCTTAGCCAAATAAAGCCTTTTTATCCCAAACACTATCTATACCTATCTCAAAATCCTTTGGGCTCGGTAATAAATGGGCACGTTTCTCTCATATAAAACGGCTGGACATGACGAGCAAAGATCGTGCCGGACGGTCGCTTCTACTTATTGGTACCTAAGTACCTATCTACATCACATTTGCATTATATCTAACTACAATTTATCTTGTTTTAATAAAGTTCCTTCATTAATAGCATCTTAAACATACTTACACCTACGCATACGAATCGTCTTTAAACCTATACAATACATTAGTTGAAGGGCACATGGATACCTAATACATAGCTAGAAAATACATACGGGTACCTAACGTACCAAAAACTAGACAACAAATTGTATTTTGAAGACATCAATTCGAATAAAAACAGCGATATATTTAATGCTTACCTAGTAATTTATTAAAAAAGAACCAATATTCCAGTAAATTAACGCTAAAAGTAGTTTTTTCTTTGTAGGGGTGTAGATAAGTGAGAGATCAGTGTGCTATCGGTAAACTCCTGGCCTCACTTACGCATAACGTATGGTAGCCTTCCAATTTCATTGGATATCGAGTGATTTGCGTATTCTTCAAGATAATAATATGTATTCCTAGATAAGTCACCTCACTTTGAGGTAGAATCGGTAGGCATGTAAAATAATTTTATGAAATAACTAGGTGCCAAACGGTTGAGGGACTAGTAGAAGACAAGTAATAAATAGGTTCTATTATTAATCCACTAGAGATGCGGCGCCGCCCGACGGAAATTTAAAATGCAGATTGCAGATGCAATCTTCTGGTCGCTTTTAGGTAGTTAAATCCAATCGAGCGCCTACATAAAATAGAGAACTTATTAAAACTTTAACTTTAAAGATTGTTATAAATTAAAGAAATATAAATGTTCAATTAATCTATAATTTCAACTAAAGACAGGGTAAAAGAATCAATAAACTGTTCTATGCACTCCGAGATTTCTTATTCTTACTTTCCGGCGCGCAGCCGCCAATACTTACTTTGTGTTCCTAGGAAGTAATTGATGTCGTTGATGTCACACCTGACGTAGGTATACTGCTTTACATAACGAATAGAAAGTTGGCGAAATACAGCGATAAGTATACTTGTGCAGAAACTAATTAATGAACATGACAATAAAACAAGTTGTGTCTATTAATTTAAATCCGTATAAATTATTTTATTGTGAAGACTGTGAAGAGTAATAGTTGTGGAAACTCAAGAAAAAAGTAATAAACATGCAAGGTTTTTTTCTATGATTAAAACAGGCTACAAAAATATTCTATACGTCAGCTATTATAAGCGTCATACATTACTAGTATCTTTAGAGTTGTTGAATATTTAAAATTGGACGAGATTCGTTTGGTTTGGATGACTTGTTTATTCTGCGCGACGCTGAAAGCTATTTGTAATTTAATGGCTGAAGTTACACAATTGTGAGTTAGAATCTTACCTTTGTTACCAAATCATCAGCAATATGCCTTTTTATTACAATTTTAAGTACATTACTTATTCTCAGTTATAAATACCGACAACTCGGAACATTTTTAATTTTGTCCTTTTAACGAGAAATTTCCATCCTTTTGTAGTATGTAAACCCTGTCTTTTATAGGTTTAATTTTTATATATTCTGATCTACACAGCTTCAAATCAGCTTTTTACAGCCAAATTATGAAGATCAAGGCAAGACATATTTTTACCGGATTTTTCGTTATTTTAACCATCCTAGGTGTGGACCACAAAAGGGGCAAATATTCTATGGGGTGAATCAAGTCATGAAAATGAACAACTATCGCTATAGAATAAAGTATGAAATGCTAATTAAAACAAAAATGTGATCTTCTGGGTCAGCAACTCAGCAGGTACATTTACATGGAAGGCCCAATTCTTTTTTCAATATTCGACCTGTGTTCCATGGGAAAAATTGTTTAGTTTAATGGGATATTCCACCCCGTAATAGTCTTGCCCCTAATGTGGGCCACACATTGTATACATATTGCAGTCCACTGCTGGACGTAGGCCTCGCCTAGGGTACGCCATCTTATAATCTTTAGTTTACGCCATCCAGTCCCTTGTACACATTGTATAACCTACGGAAACTTTCTTGGTAGGTGGACTTCTTAAAGTGCTTTATTGTTTAGTGGCAATAAACAAGTTTCAGTAAATTAGTATGTACCCTATATTACCCAACCTATCACTAAATAGTATTAAATGAAGTCACTTCTGGTCACCATATCCTTACTCCCCTCTGTTGCTTCCCGTGTGCCTGATGCCTATGTATGCTTAGATCCTTTAGTACTTTAGTAGAAAGAGTGATTCAAAACGTTTTATGTATAATTTATACCGAGAATAGGTCTTTATCCCGCGGGAAAACGGTTAGAAGCGGGTGAAGTCCTATATGTTAAATTTTTCCTTTGCGTTAAAGACGATCATAATTTTATTAAATACTAAATAAAAATGACTACCTATTGTATTAACCTACATACATCTTTTGCGTGGTAAGAACAGCGTAAAAATACGGTCGCTATCGCCCCGTCTGCCAAATATTTGAGTGCCGTCTTAGCAAAATCGTGAATCACTATAGAGACAGGCTGTCAGCCTGTCGGCTAAAATTATTGTAATACAGATTAGTGAGACCCTCGAGTCCCTTAGTCGCCTCTTACTACACCCGCGGAAAAAAATTGAACGATGCTATTCTAAACCGGCATCACGCGAGAGTAAAACCTAAATTAAAATAGTTTAAATAGATTTATTCACTTAGTAGTGAAGAAAACAAAGTGTGGTGTCAACAGAACTGCAAATTTTATTTTAATGTCGTCGCAGCATTCAGCTGCAATTGACGCGGCGCTTTAGCTGACACGGGGATGCACTTAACTGATAGGCTATTAACACTCTCATTAAAGCATATCCTTTAATAAAGGTTTAAATACAAAATCCCTTGCCTAATAATGGTGCCTACCTACATTTTATCTAAGGCACGGATAATAAATAGGTCTTTGAGACGTGTACGGTGTCTATCTATTCATTTTTACATAGAACTTTCCTGGGGATTAGCTGTATAGCTTCACTACCTTCAACTCTCTAATATTTTCAGCAATTTTTCTTTACAACGTAGGTATAAAACAAAAGGTTCAAATTTTATTTCTAAACTCTTTGGTGGTTATTTATTGATTAAGTTAGGTAGGTACTAGAAATGAAACTTCTTATCGATAAAAACTGCTTTTATTTCATGAATATTATTTTTCCACCGCGTGGGACGTAATATACCCGTAACTAATGAAGTCATCGATTACATCTTTTATGATGATTCTATAGCTTCCAATTGCTGCTTTTCTTTCTTCTTCGGTGTGTAAAACACGCTTACTCCTCACATGACCTTCCTGCTGGCAACCGCTTGCCAGCCACAGAGCCGTGTTGGCCACTATTGCGCAAGCCGGCGCCACTGTCTTCAAGTCACTTTGTAATGCTTCTCTGCTATAAACGTTATTAGATACTAATCCAGCCTGTATCAGAAGTTTGTCCAATTGTTTGTAGTAAATGTTTATGTAATTGGAAAAGCACTCTCGCCTAGCGGTGGCGTCGGTACTGGTCGTGATAAGGTACATCACGTCATAGGCAGGGCTGCTCACGCGGGCCGTCTGATAGTCTATCAGACAAGCTGATATGGGTACGCTGCTGCCCTGAAAACCAATCAATTTTGTTATAAACAGCGCTCTTGAGTACATGCATTGGTTTGAAGTTTGTGACATTTGAGTCGCGCATTTTGTTTACAATCCTATTAATATTATAAATGCGAAAGTTTTGCAAGTTTGTTTGTTTGATACTTTTGCACGCAAAAACTACTAAACCGATTGTAATTAAATTTGGCACACATATAGAAGGTAACATTGATTAACACATAGGAGAGTTTTTATTTTATCCGGGCAACGCCGCGCCACAGGTAACAGCGGGTAACATCAACCAATAAAGGAAATTTTGAATCTGGAAATACGTAAGCAAGTAACTTCTTCATTCCTTTTTTTCCAAATTGCTGTGTTTTTCAGAATACTAAAGTTAGTTACCTCATATTTAAACAAAATATTTTCTTTCCAAATATCACCATGACAAATACAGGTTTCGGCCACGGAATTCCACGCTGCTTCGATTAGTCTCACTTGATTGTCTTTTAAATCTTTGATTAATGAGACATACTTTGAACCTGCAAATGTCGCTAACGCTTTTTCGAGCCGGTCTTCTAAAACATCCATATATCTCTTATTTGACTTGAGTGATAACGGTACACAAACTTTTGTTGCTTCTTCGTATAATTGGGTATTTAAGTGTTTTAAAATAAACGAGTGTGCATGAAATGTTGCCAAGGATTTCAAGGAAAGAGCTACGTGTTGGTAGTCGAGGAAGAAGGAGTTTGTGTAGGGCTTGTACCCTGCAGCGGTCATGTCCTGGAGGGCAACGACCTCTCGGCAGTAATCGCGGCGCACGTAGTAGCAGACCGGCACCACGTACGGCTCCAGAGCAAGCTTCCGCTCCGTGGATTGAAACTCTTTGATCAGCGTCGAGTACACAAATATCTCTCGCGAAAAAAATATTGTGAGTGCTCCGCTGACGCGGTACCTCTCATCGGTTGGCGCTAATTTTAACACAATCTGCACTTTATTTTCTCTACCATTAACTTTCCCACTCAACTCCACTGGTATCAGGACACCAAAATAGTTCTGACCCATTTCATTGAACTTTTGCAGTGAGTACACAAATTCCTTTAATTCAAGATCTGATGCTACATTTTCTAATATTTCGTTAATTATTTGATCCGAAACGTTGGCCATGTTACTAATATTACAGTGACCTATTTATTTATCAACTAGGACAACTCACAAGATAGCGCGCAAAAGACAGAACTACATTAAAAATTTATCTAACTGTGGTAAATTAAGAACAACATTATAATCGAAGAATGATTTGAGGTTATGTTGGTTTAAATACCGTTTTCTTTTTTTTTGCTCTCACGGGAAGGCAAAAAGATCAGTGCCCCCAAAAGCCTGGTCTCCAGTTAAAGATTATTTATTATTATAAATGTGAGCGCACACTTGTCAGCGCTGTACGCGCCGAGTCTGATAGTGTTACCATGTTTTACAAATTTCAAACAGATAAATAACGGAAATAACAGTAGATTTTTAGATAAATGACTGAAAAAGTTATTTATCTCAGTAATTCTGGAAAACATACTGTCAGACTCAGTGCGTACGATGCTGACAGGTGTAAAACCACCTTAAAAGCCATGATACATATTACATAAAATGCTTATAACCTTACTGAGTCCCTATAGCGTACGACAGTGTTTTGCACAGCATAATAATGGTCGAAACAATGTACCTACAACCCAAGCATGCATCACCGTGGTAATGGAATAAAAACATGTCGCCAATAACACTATGTATCTGAGCGTAACGCACAACACTGGCTCGAATTGGTTACAATCAATCGAAACGAGTACGCAAAGAACGTCCCTGTAAAATTCTTGGTTTCCCCGGTCTTGGCATGCTCGGTATTTCGGTATCCTAGTATAAAGCTGTATCGACATTGGTGCTCTGTTCAACGCTTTTATGATTACCCTCTTACAATTTTTGCAGCACTTACAGCTGTTCCATTAGACGCGTGGTGATATCGAGCTGTAAGTACTTGGTCAGTGCCGTTTTGACTATAAAATTACTGAAACTCAGAACTTGTAAACGGTGGGCCGTTATCCTCACTACTTGCTTAGGCATGACGAACCGAGACGATAACTCACGCAGGGTTGTAATAACTACTGATTCAGTGCTGATGAGTATGCGAAACGCTTCAATCCATTTTGAGCACGCATCCGCAACTATTAAATAAGTCATACCGGCTATTGGTCCAGCAAAATCTTAATGTAAACGCGTCCAGGGACGTGACCGCCAGGGCCTAACGCCCAGGCGGTGCAGCGGCAACCGCCGCACATGCACAGCACGCCCGGCAAAGTGCTCCGATCTCATCGTTCCAACCTGACCACCTTATAGCACCTTCACAAGATGCCAATATGGGCAGGGAAATAGTAAGGAAAGTGGGAAGCGCGAATGTGTGAACAGGTTACTTGCGCTGCTACTCGTCATGCCGCTGCCACTTCCCGTTCACTCTCGATTGTCGGCTTTTCGTTCGCGAGTCAAAGGAACGACAGCACGAACGCGTGTGGAATGTATTCCTTTCCTATTCTGCTCACTCATATTGATGCGAGAAGAGTATGACGGCAGTGTGTAAACACTCACTCGCGCTGATACTTCTGTGGACGTATTTCAAGTAATATTCGCGACACCGGCAGGAGCAGGTGCATGGTGTGAACGTGCTATTATAGTCAGCGCAGAGCCAAATACCCCCATCTGCCTTCCTGGCAATAACGAGAGGGGTTGCCCAGTCCGAATGATCTACCGGCTTGATGATACCGTCACGCAGCATTGCATCCAGTTTGACGTCGACGCGCTCACGCAGCGCGCAGGGCAGAAGATGGGCGTGACGCGGTGACGCCGCAGTCCCGAACGCACAACGATGCTGTACCACCCATAAACTGCCCTAACGAGCCGTCAAACAGCTTACCACCCGCTTATCCGCTATCGCACATTTTACGTAGGTGCCCGACGAGCCCGCAAAGATCACAAGTATAGTTACCATATTTGCAATCGCTTTTCCGAGGGACGTCGACCTTGCTCATCGCCGCGGCATGCTCGCCATTATCGGCACCATTCTCACTGGATTGCACTGCTGTTTTTACTTCTGTTGTCCCTCTCTCCTTTTCCTCTACACAATGTGAGTTACTTATAATATTGCCTGTAAAGTGGTAAAGCGGCCGAGCCGAGGTCGAAGCCATCGAGCGGCGACGGCTTCTATAGTGCAGGTTTTACCGCCTTAGTGAAAGTGATCTCATCTTCGGCTGACAGCCTTTGTCTGATCAAGTCGGTGTTGATGCTGCATACGAAGTGGTCCCTCATATTATCGTCGAGCGTTGATTCAGAGTTGCAGAATCGCGCCATATTTTCAACTCAACCACAAAATTGCAATTGACTTTCCGCTTTCCTGGCGGCACTGGCAAGAAATTATGGCGCCGGTTGTAAGTAATAAGACATCGCCTTAACTACTTCCGCATAAGTTGAATCCTTGGGCTTCATGGGATTGCACAAATTCACCATAAGGTCAAAGCCTGCATCGCCGATTACTGAGATCAGCATGAGCAATTTACCCCCCTTTTTGGTATCATGTACAAGGAAGTACATATCCAAACGATCTATATAATTTTCCCAATTTCCATTTTCCACATCTCTCTCAACTCTCAAGTTTCCCCACATTCTTCACCATTGCTTTTCTTTCTTGTCGCCTCTTTATGGATTTTACAGTAATTAAGAACCGCAGCTGCACTATTTCATTGTTTTATGATTTTATTTAGTGAGCGCTACCTAAGTTACCGCATTGGCAGGCGGCGTTAATATGTGACACCAAAAATGTACACCCCGCGCATGCACACATTCCCTAAAGACATCACATGCCCATTCTCAATGCTATGTGCTATAGTCTGGCAACGTCGTGCATGCCGCTCCCTGCGGCGTTACAGACGTTCGGGGGGCAGGGTAATTATGATCTCTGCGGGGGTGCGGAAAGTGTGCGGGGAAAGGGCGCGAGCACGACGCGTGTCACTGATTGTCATTTGCCGGCGGTCACTCGCCGCGGTCAGTTGTGTCACAAAGTAAGTATTGGCGGCTGCGCGCCCAATACAGAGAGCTCACTACAAGCAAACGTCACGAAACTCTCCACAATTTGACACGCCGCCGTTTACAAGGAAATCCAAACCAATCCAAACACACTTGTAGTCGAGTGTCAACCGCGTTTGGTGCGGACGTGCAAAATGGCTTCACACAATTATAAATAGGTTTATTAGGATACGATGTGATTTGTACAATGTTCCTATAATATTTTGTACCAACTTTAATAATAATTTGCTTTCATAAAAGAACAAACAAGATTAGTAACTCTAATCAGTACCTATGTTTTTTTATAATGTGATTTGAGTTTCTACTTAAATAAGGGCAACTTTTAATTTTTGATGTACGGTCGCGTTCTAAAGTGGAGTCATAGTTAACACAAACCTCAGAAAACAAGTCGCTCGCACCCGCGGCGACACTCACACAATGACACAAATGACGTATAACATACTATTATTTGACGAACTACCATTGTATAATAGGCTGAGTAGTATTGACTATTTCACTACATGAATCATTAGCTTCGGTAGCGTGGTCAGTAGCGCGGTCAAGCAAATTCTTGACCGTTATTGTGGAGACAATGGATCGAATCCCGATTTCTTCGTTCTAGTTTTTATTTTATCAAATGAAGCAAAATTTAGTAAATTTTGAATTACATTTTAGTTGTTGCTAGATCGTTTGCGAGATAGTGCGTGTGCTAAGTGATTTTTTTTAACCTAAGTTTATTTATTAAACTTCAGTGTTTATTTCTTCGAAATGCATACTATTATCAGTTTGCAGGATAAGCAGCGTATTGTTGCGCTGCAATTATCTGCGGCGCTGCATGATATTGGATTTAATTTAACTCAAATTGCTAATCAGACTGGTCTGGCCGTAAGTATAGTTTTATTTCATTACAATTGTATTTTAAATATTAAAAACTTTGACTCATAGTATGTTGGTAGCTGTGAACCGATTAGTATAAACTTTTTTATTAATAATGCTACTTTGTTTTAGTGGAAGACTGTTAAACGTTGGGTTACACGTTTTGAAGAGGAAGGTAGCGTAAAAACTCGACTCGTCTTATTAATGATTCACAGCGGAGGATGATGGTGTAACAATATGAAGAAAATGGTTCTGCCGCTGGTCCAGGCGAATTAGTAGCACAAGAAACAGGGCGTGCAACTGCCGCTAATTATGTTGATATGCTACAGGAAAGCATGCTACCGACGACGGTGCGAAATGTTTAACTGTTTATCCTGCTAGTGAAGTTCCTCGTTTTGCATTTGTCCAGGATAAATTGTCCAGTGCATCGAGCTGCCGTGGTGTATAATTGGTTTAGCCAGCACCCAGATATCCAAGTTATTCGTTGGCCAGCAAAATCTCCGGACTTAAATCCCATAGAGAATTTATGGGGTTTAATGGTGCAAAGGTGGGACATGCGCAATGAAAGAACTACAGAAGCTTTAGAGGCTCACTGCCTGGGAGTGTGGGAGAGTACCAGAGGAACAGATATATGCACTTATTTGATCGAGTCTATTAAGTGTTTATTAAGTGTTGTTGAAAACAGCGGAGGTAACACCAAATACTAATTATGTAAGCGGCGATTTTTACTTAAGATTCCAATCAGACCCGAGCTAGCATACATTGCTGATTATCTTGTGTATTTCATTATAATATATGAATATACACAGAATAATCAGCAATGTATGCCGAAGCAGGCCTGATAAATCGTTGCTCACTCAACCTCTGTTTACCTGCTTACCCGCCTACTATTGCAGTAGGTATTTGTGGAGCATTACATTAGCAATTAAATTATGCTAAAACATCGATATATATTTATATAAGATTGATAATTATTAGTCAGTTATCTTAAGGCCTTGCTTCAATATCTTTTCATTACAAAACGAGTACTTAAGCTTAAACCTTGAGATGTAGGCAAATAACTGATTTATTATTATTACAATTACTTTTACTTCCGAGGAAAGTGCATCATCGTTAAACATAGAACAATAAAATAATTACTAACGAAATTATTACTTAAATAACTTTATTGAAAGATTCAATCCAAGACTTGGATCATTCCTATGATCTTATAAATAATTACCTATCGATGTTTCAGCTAATGAACACTTAATATCATTTTACATAATATTGTGTTTTATCATTCAAACAAAACTATTAACTAAGTATTACGACAGCAAGTATTTTATGTAGTTTTACATACTCGTATCTTATGGTTACCAAAAGTTCTCATTCATGTCATTATGTTATTTACATAAAGTGATACCATACCTACCTACCTACCAATAAAATAATTTCTTACCTTACTTTTTGTTTTATTACAATATTATAGGTTTATGTTTTTAGATATAATATTTTGATACATAATTTACAATAAACATTTATAGATATAATACATAGATGAATATATAGAACAATATTATATAAAATAATTACTACTGGAGAAAATATGGTAAAAACATTTAAAAAAACATTATTCAACATACAGAGATCGGATGGGAACCCGGTTCCGTTCTGATTAGAAGGTAAGAACTATTACCGCTAAGCTACGGTTGCTTGTGATCAATACGACGAAATAAAGATATGTAATCTATTGCTTTACTACAAGTGAACGAATAAGGATAACTATAATACGGTTTTAGACAAACCAGTGTGATGTATACTTTGTGGTGATGTGGTGGCGAATAGGCAATCACCGAGTAATTATTTCAAAGATTACATAGATGTCGCTTATAGGTGGTAATCTGTTTAAGTTTTAATGCTACGCCTTAAGGTGGACTTTTCTACTTACAGTCGATAATCTTACGTGTGTGCGTAAGTTAGTAAAGTAAGTACAGAGGATAATAACCCGTATTGCAATCTGTCAAGTGGTCTAACTATGACTCCACTTATGAATCCGACCGTACATACATACATACACATATCACGTCTATTATCCCTTGCGGGGTAGACAGATCGTAAAAGGCTGCAAAAACGGTCATTTACGCCACGTCTGACAAAAATTTGAGGGTCATTCGGAAAATTGTGTATCGCCATAGCGATAGGGTGCCAGCCCATCGCCTAAAATTGTAATACACACCCTCAAGTCCCTTAGTTGCCTTTTACGACTCCCACGGGAAAGAAATGGGGTGATGCTCAGTCTTAACAGCCCCAGAGCAGATATCTACCTATTCGTCATTCCCCATTTCATAATAATTGTGCTATGTAGATAGTATACGTAATGTAAATACAGGGAGTAACAGAAAGGGTATACCTACCAAGCCGAAAGGAGGTCAAAGTGGGGAAATGGGGAAAGTTGTTCAGTTTCATGAGCACCTTTCGGCTTGATATAGCCTTTCTGTTACTCCCTGTATGTTTAGGTATCTACTACATTGAATAAAATCGGTAAGAAAACTGTGGCAGCCCTTGCCGAAAGCGGAAATAATCGAAAAAAGGGCCGAGTGATCCTTCTGTACATTCTCTATTTTGTGGTTGTGTACTTAGGAACTCGAAACTTTTTACAAGACGCACATGAGCTTACGACCCCAAGATGAGTCCTCCAATAAGAAAACAAACAAAGGAAGTTGTGTATAACATACAAATTCTTTAAAGAACGCAAGAAAGATCCTTCTACGCAGGAACACCAGAATGATGTCAATTTATCAAGTGTGATGATAATGATTGATTCATGTTACATACACATACACATATCACGCCTATAATCCCTTGCGGGGTAGGCAGAGCGTAAACAGCCGCAAAAAACAGCCATTGACACCACGTCTGACAAATTTTTGAGGGTTATTCGGAATATTGTGTATCGCTATATTGACAGGTTGTCAGCCTATCGCCTAAAATTGCAATACGCACCCTCGAGTCCCTTAGTCGCCTTTTACGACTCCCACGGGAAAGATATGGGGTGATGCTATTCTAAGCCGGCATCACACGGCAAGATGATTGATTTCACATTGATTCATGATTATTATAATAAAAAGAATAAGTTTCCATTTTAATTATTTGTACCTACATATTAAATTTTTTTCATATATTATTATTATATTCTTTATTGCACAAAATACACAGAAAAAATATATACATAATTTTTGTCGCAAAGGCGAGCTTATCTCTAAAGAAGAGATCTCTTCCAGCCAACCCATGTCTTGTGAGAGAATTTAAACTTTTGGGGCAAATAGGCAATACTAAATAAATTTAACAAAATAAATGAATAAATAAGTCTGTAAAATATTTTATCATGCATACAAATAATATAATATATATAAACCTACATGGATAGATAAACATACTTTATTATACTTTATTATTTATTAACTAGCTGTTACCCGCGGCTTCGCCCGCGTACTCATAGAGTTTTATTAATTAGTTGTGTATTCTAAACGACACATCGTAAGGCGAACAACTGTGTAAACTGGGAGGGCACTAAAATCACTATTCACCGATACACAGACGACACTACACTGGAATGGTTCACTTCCTTGAAAAAGTATATAATTTGTGGTACCTGGGCGCTACCATCACTAATACAGGCTATTGTAAAATCAAGTAATGAGGCGCAAGAATGATCCTTGAGTTCTTTTGCCACTTTGCACTCATGATCACTGGAAAAGTCGATGGCAAACGACCAAGAGGTTTCAGTACAATTAGGTGGTCTCATTAAATACACTCAGCGCTCTATGTCGCCAAAGATACGCAGCGATGGAAAAGAATCCTGAATGAGAAAAATATTTCCCATCAGGGGAATTACGACCTTCAATAATGAAGATATTACGACGCTAGAAAGAAGATTATGACACATTTATAGTGTAAGGAAAAACAGGCATTTAATGTTAAAAGTAAAGATAACGTAATTTTAATAGAGACGCAGTCACTAAACCGGAAAAATTATCGTGAGTAATATGGAAGACATATCTTGATGGAGAGCGCGTATACAAAAATTGTCTTTCAAAGGGGAGGGATTTATGCTTTTACAGTGTTTCGGAGCGTTTGTTTCCAGAAGAGTGTTAAAGACATAGTACACAGCTTAATGGACACAGAACAGAGCACTATTTTAATACGCTATTGTAAACGATATTGTAAGTTTTACCATCTGGGGATAAAATGAAGAGGTTCTGAGCATTGGACACACGCGAACATGCTACATATAGCTGGCCATGAGAGAAGCACGGTTTTTCTAAGTGGACCCCCGCTACCTTTAAAGTTTGTCCCTGCGCTTTGTTGATTGTCATTGCGAAACTAAGCTTGATAGGAAATTGCAGCCTCTTGAATTGGAATGGAAGATCTGTGGGAATAATTGGGATCCGTGGTATTATTACATTTTCACCCTTGCCAACGCCGGTTAAGATGGTGGCTCCAATTATGTTCCGTCCTAGTTGTGTCACACGAAGTCTCGTTCCATTACATAATCGAGGGGCATCTAAATTTCGCATAAGCATGACTGGAACGCCTACTTTTAATTGCAGCTTATGTGAGGGCACACCTGACAACTCCAATGAATTTAAAAACTCGACGGGGTATGAAGTGCTCTGTTCTGTGTCCATAACCGTGTCTACTTGTAAATAGCTTTAATTTTTTTTAATATTCCTGCTATTTTGAAATTTTTATTACATACAAACATGCTCCAAGAAGACATGAAAGAAAGGAGTGGGTATGTAATCAAGGATTTGAAAACCTATATTAGCTCCAAACCAAATTAACTTGGGGATGGATGTTCTTGGATTGGAATTATAATAATATGAATACGCAGTATAATGATTTTGCCTAGTCTTCAATTTTCAGGACTATGGTACCAAAAAATTTAAGTTTATTATGTGTCTTCGCAAGTATACGCAGGGCAAACTTACTGTGCTAAAAATGGTTATTATTATAGAAATGGACTTTCAAATCATGTTTAACTGTAGAAATTAACTTTACTACTGTGGTAAGAAGTATCTCAAGTACATACCCACATCACCCTTAAAGCCACATTCATATCCCAAAACTCATATTCAAGAGACATTCTCATAGTAGTGCTATACAGGGTGTAAGTGACAGCCCTTCGAATACTGATTGGGTGTATTCAAACCATGAAACTGAACAACCTGCCATAGATTAAATTCTTTTTTTCTATATCCCATACAAAATCACAATCAGCTCACTGCATTTACTATGGGAATATCAGTATTCGGAGGGCTGTCCCTTACATCCTGTATATACATCTTTTTTATGTGGTATGGATGTATTCTATGCTACACAATAATCAGTTTTCCGATGGGAAAAATATGTTTTTCCGAGATAAAAAGTAACCTATGACACTCACCAGCTTTTCATCTAACTGCTTTCCAAAAAAAAAATGCTTTACATCGCTGCATGATACTCATTTATGTATGTAGTATGGATGTATTCTATTGCTAAACATTAATCGGTTTTCCGAAGGGAAAAATATGTTTTTCCGGGATAAAAAATAACCTATGTCACTCACCAGCTTTTCATTTAGCTGCTCTCAAAAAAAAAAATGCTTTACATCGCTGCATGATACTCATCTATGTTCGTAGTATGGGTGTATTCTATTGCTAAACATTAATCGCTTTTCCGATGGGAAAAATATGTTTTTCCGGGATAAAAAGTAGCCTATGTCACTCTCCAGCCTCTCACCTAACTGCACACCTAAAAAACACTGCATGATATCGCTCTGTTGTAACGTGAAAGAAAGACAAACAAACAAACAAACAAACAAACAAACACACTTTCGCATTTATAATATTAATATGGATTAACAACACAATAGCAATTTCACATGTTACCGTGTTTTGTATAGGATCGACCCATTTTCTTCGCGCAGATGTCGTAATCAGCGACTAACGTCTGAAACGGCTCTCAAATATTTGTCAGATGGTCAGATGTGGCGATAGCAACCGTATTTTACGGCTGTTAACACTTTGCCTTACGCTGCAAGGTATAAAGGCCTTATGTGTGTGTGTAGATTTACTAGTGGAATCATTCGCGGCAAACATAAAAAATATCCCACCAAAAATAAAACCATATGAAATCATTGAGAAGCATAATTACCTATAAGTATTAATCTCGAGATATCTTCAGTTGAAATCTCTACGTGTGTAGCATACGCGTGCTAGTGACGTGCAACCCTCCCCCCGCCTCACCGAAACCAATGAAGGAGCGGCAAGCACGAAGCTGCCAGTCTATAATAGTGATGACATGTCATGATCGATATTTTAACATAGTACTTGTTTAACTCAATCGTTATTGTTTCTTTTCTTAAATCGTTTTATATTCTTTACTGCGGCCTGTGTTCTATGCTATCATTGTACAACTACAATTTCTACAGGCGAAAAAGTGGCAACATCGCACCAAAATTAATATTTAAATAGCGACACTGTTCAAAATTAGATTTACAGGCGTTTTATAAAGCTACAGGTCTAAAATTTTACAAGTCACAGGTACAGGCACCTGTAGATTACCATCGACAAACCATAGGGTAGATTTTGCTTTTAAAAATACTATAGAATGAGTATTTACAGATGTTCATCAAAAGATTTGTAAACTACAACTGTAAAAACTTACAACTTGTGAATAATTTAACAGATCGTCTGACCTAGGTCATTATTTTACAAGTGCAAGATTTCTGCATAAATATCTATTCCATATGATCATAAGTACCCACTCAAAACCTTGGCAAACTATTTTGCTCGATGCGTTAAATAAAACTAAATTTTATCATGAATTGTGGATTATTATTATTATTTCACAATAATAGTATTTTAACGTACTCTATCAATAATATGATTTTAAATTGAAATATTATTGATTTTCATTTTTGTAACTTTCTTTTTATCAAAATAATAATTTTCAGTGTAATAATAATACAAATAATAAATACTTTACAAAAAGCAACCATTTTAAACACCTGTCGAATAACGCGCAAAATTCTTGCAACTTCTGTCACTTCATCTATTCTGAATACAGACCCCATCTCACTTGGCTAAGGCCCGTGGGGTGGGAGATACCTCCAAAAGGAGAGAAAAGGAAAGAAATACATAAAATAATAATAATAAAATTCTTTATTGCACATATAAAAAAAACAAATAACATTCTTAACATAGAAATATGTGAAGTAGGTACAACAAGGCACACACACATTGGACCTAGAAACGACTGGAAAGTAACAACGGACAACCCGATATTGGCCTGCTATACAGACGGGTCCAAGAAAGAAAGCACTAAACTATCGGGGGCGGGCATATACATCCAAAACCCACCGAGTCTACAGAAAGTCATACCACTGGGGAAATTCGCAAGCGTTTTCCAGGCTGAAATACTGGCCATCCTGGAATGCGCTAGTGAACTGACCTCCAGAGAAGTGGACGCAGAGGTGGTAATTTATAGTGACAGCCAAGCAGCTCTAAAAGCTCTAAATAAGACCAGTACCACATCAGCTTTAGTAAGAGAATGTAAGCTGGCACTCAATAAATTATCAACCAAAGCAAAAACTACAGTTGCATGGGTCCCAGGACACCAAGGCAACTTAGGCAATGAAGCAGCAGACGAACTGGCCAGGCAGGGAGCTGATGAAACTTTCATTGGCCCTGAACCCCGCCTACCTATCCCAGGACAGTCAACAAAAGGTGTCATCAGCATCAAAATCAAAAATGAAAGCAACAAAAGATGGAGAGAGTTGCAAACATGCCGTCAATCCAAACTCTTTATTAAGAGCATGGATCCCAAAAGAACGCGCAACTTTCTGCAACTAAGTAGGCAAAATACAAGACTGATTATAGGTCTATTAACGGGACACTGCGATCTCAACAAACACCTATATACTATGAAACTAAAAGACGACCCATCTTGCCCCGAGTGCGGACAGGAAGAAAGTAGCTTCCACTACTTAGCGGAATGTCCAAGCTACTCGCTGCCAAGATGGGAATATCTAGGTAATGGCAAACTTGAAGAAAGGGATTTAACCAATATATCTCTAAAAGATGTCCTGCATTTCTGCAGGGCAACAAGAAGATTCGAGGAGGTGACGCTGCCGGAGCACCAGTGAACTCAGTGCCCCAAACCTGGGAATTGGGTGAAATGGTTCCCGCCTAGTGGAGCTGATCACCCGTCTGCGAGCTCCGCAGACGTCCCAACCCGAGGAAGAAGAAGAAGGTACAACAAGGCGGCCTTCTTGCCTCATGTAATAATGTCATATATATTTTGCAAAGTGTCTATAAACTTTGACATTGTTTATTTTGTGCTATAACATTGACGTTTGGTTATGTACTTCGACTTGTTTAATATATAGTCGATATAGTCTGGCAACGTCGTGCATGCCGCTCCCTGCGGCGTTACAGACGTTCGGGGGGCAGGGTAATTATGATCTCTGCGGGGGTGCGGAAAGTGTGCGGGGAATGGGCGCGAGCACGAGTGTCACTGATTGTCATTTGCCAGCGGTCACTCGCCGCGGTCAGTTGTGTACTTAGGAACTTGAAACTTTTTACAAGACGCACATGAGATTACGACCCCAAGATGAGTCCTCCAATAAGAAAACAAACAAAGGAAGTTGTGTATAACATACACAAATTCTTTGAAGAACGCAAGAAAGATCCTTCTACGCAGGAACACCAGAATGATGTCAATTTAGCAAAATTAGTAGCCAGCGTTACGGGATTTTCAGAAAGATCTGTAAGGAATATTGTAAGCGAAGGCAGAACACCAAATGATGCGGGAAGTTCAAAGTTTAAATCTCCCAAGAAAAATGTATTTCCAAAAAAGCGAAAAGAGGTTGATAGTTTCACTTTAGGAGTGATTCGGCGAAAAGTGACCCAGTTTTATACTGTTAAAAAAGCTATCCCGACTGTAAGAACATTATTAGCAGAATTAAAAGAAGAAAATATAATTGATTGCTCGCGTGAGTATTTAAGAAAAACTCTACACGATATGAGATTTAAATTTCGAAGTTACCAGTCAAAAAGACAGTTAATTATTGAGAGACATGACATAACGCGCTTGAGGTGGCATTATATTCGTGATATCAGAAGATATCGGGCCGAGGGAAAAACAATATTTTTTCTGGATGAGACATATGTGAATCAATCTCATAACGTAAGGAAATGCTGGCAATCTGAAAACGAACGTGGTGCCACAAAAGCATAAGTTTCAATTTTATAATGATTTGTACCTACATTTTTTTTTTCATATATTATTGTACTTTATTTATTTATGATTTATTGTACACATGAACATTAAAGAGAAAAACACAGAGAATACAGACACAATAGGCACTGCTTATCTCTAATAAGAAATTTCTTACAGCAGACCTAGGGAAGAGTAATGATATTATACGATATGCGGATAAGAAATGCACAGAATATATATCAAAATTTCTAATTACTTTATTATTTATTAATTAACAAAACAATGGCAGTTTCACATGTTACCGTGTTATGTATAGGATCGACCCATTTTCTTCGCGCAGATGTCGTAATCAGCGACTAACGTCTGAAACGGCTCTCAAATATTTGTCAGATGGTCAAATGTGGCGATAGCAACCGTATTTTACGGCTGTTAACACTTTGCCTTACGCTGCAAGGTATAAAGGTGTGTGTGTGTGTGTGTAGATTTACTCGTGGAATCATTCGCGGCAAACATAAAAAATATCCCACCAAAAATAAAAACATATGAAATTATTGAGAACCATAATTACCTATAAGTATTAATCTCGAGATATCTTCAGTTGAAATCTCTACGTGTGTAGCATACGCGTGCTAGTGACGTGCAACCCTCCCCCCGCCTCACCGCAACCAATGAAGGAGCGGCAAGCACGAAGCTGCCAGTCTTATAGAGCGGTACTGACAGTGGTAGCTTAACAAGTGTCTTCGTAAAACGCATGTAAGCTGTAAATTGTAACTACAAGTGCACTACAGACAGATTCCCGCCTGTAATGGTGGACCTGTACCTGTAGATTGATAACACACGGCATTGGTCGCTCACTTTGTTTGTTCCAGGGGGTATATACATTACTTCATTTACTATGACGTCACTTTATTTTGTTTCTAATTGTGTTGTACCTACACAATCTATGTCATGCAGTAATAATTCTCGTGCTAACTCAAGTAACCTCTATCTAGGACCTTGATTCTAGGTACCTTCTACACACACGAAAACGAACGATATAATCAATTAGACTGTTGAAATAACAAGGAAATATTTATTACCTTTTTTTTTTGTTTGTATCAGCTTCGAAACTACTCGACTGATTTGATAAAACATTCTAGGTTAGAAATCATTGCATTCGTGTGTAAAATAATTATAGCGGTATCAGAATTTCTTTGATCATAATATGCTAGTTACTTTAAATGGACTAGAGATAACTACCTAGGAACTTCTTTGCCGTGTGATGCTGGTTTAGAATAGCATCACCCCATTTCTTACCATTGGGAGTCGTAAGAGGCGACTAAGGGACTCGAGGGTGTGTATTGCAATTTTAGGCGAAGGGCTGACAACCTATCACTATGGCGATGCATAATTTTCCGAATGTCCCTCAAATATTTGTCAGACGTGGCGTAAATAACCGTTTTGCGGCCGTTTGCGCTCTGCCTACCCCGCAAGGGATATAGGCGTGATGTGTGTATGTATGTAGGAATTTCAGTATCAGATCAGGCACAACCACTGTAGGCCTCTAGTATAAAATACTCTTTTCTACGTGTAACTTATCCACCACCGCCTGCCGATTTCTATTTAAATAATGCTAAGCTCCGGAAGATTTTAATTAAATAATTCTCCACTAAGGTTAACCCGCCAGCGATTTAAATAATATTTTATGTTTATTCATGCTGAACGAAAATTTTAATCATTCATCAGCTCAAGCTTAATGCTAGATATACCTAGTGGACTCAATTCAAAGCACCCGTGCCATGACTTGAATTAAACTCTTATTATGTCTACGCCACTCTTAGAGCCAAGTTTATAATTACTTGTATAAAATTTGGGCGCCACTGGTTTAAATATGACTTGCCTGTAGGTATACCGGGTTATATTAGGAAATACCTACGACGAGACCAAATATGAACTTATTAGGTACCGATGATAATGTTGAAAAATTATTTCGTATTCTTTTTCTTTAATTTTGGCAGTTTTCCTACTAAAACGTATTGACGAACGTATTTTTGACGCATCCGTCTGTCAGACGAAAGGAAATTTGAATTCCTACACAAAATCCGGATACCTTGGCACTGTAACTAGCACTGTGCTCCCATTTCTTACTTTTCATTTTAGTAATTCTAAGTTTCCGGCAATATTTGCCACCAATTTACAAATTGAATTTCTAATATTTCGACCTATGTTTCTTTGGCAATGAGGTAAATAATTCCGAGCCAAATCAAACCCACAATGCACCGTCCAAGAATGTATGCCTAAAGCATATTATTATTAGAATTGAAATCCTTAACTACATTATTTTACTACTCGTATCAAATAAAAATTAAAGTCATTCGATGGCATTTCAACGACTAAAAAATAGGAGAATCGGGGCCCTGGCCTTTATACAAATGTTTTCGAGTTTATAATCCGAACATTAAGAGATGAGACGAGTGTAGATAAAACTACTTTGTAACTTGTGCACCATAGAGCTATTTGTGCAGCAACATGAAATCTAGATAAGGTTGTGTTTGTATACGCTTTAAACATGATAACAGTTAACGTATGTAAAATATTAGGAATTTGTTGATTTTATATCCCGCATATTATAAAATTGATGCATTTGCCTTTATTTTATTGTTAGACTCTATATTTATGTCAGTACCAAAAATTAGTACTTACCTACCTACTTAGATAGATAATAGAGGCAGTGTCTGCCAAAATCAATTTCTAAGAATATTTACATATATTTTTTGGATCCACCAAAAATCTATTCATTATCAAATTTAAGGTAGGTGTAGGTCAATTCTATACACATATCAAATCACGCCTATAATCTCTTGCGGGGTAGGCAGAGCGTAAATTGCCATTTACTCAACGTCTGACAAATATAATAGGGTCATTCGGAAAATTGTGTGTCGGCATGGTGATAGTTTGTCAACCCATCGCTTAAAATAGGAATACCTACACACCCTCCAGTCCCTTAGTCGCCTCTCACGACTCCCACGGGAAAGAAATGAGGTGATGCTATTCTTAGCTGGCATCACACGGCAAAAACATTCTATGATCTGCCATAGAGTAGAAATCACATAGAGATGACACTCCCGCTCCAGACGCGCTCAAGGTCAATCCGTCTGGCTGTCTCTTAGCGAATAATTCAGTCGGGAGTGCGCTTCGCCGCGGAAACGTTCGTCGTGCGGGTCGAATTTGTGAAAAATTTAGCAATGCCGAATTATTGTGGTGTGTATGGCTGCAAAAGTGATGCGAGGAAGACTCCGCATCTAAGTTTTTTTAATTTGCCTAAAGATGAGCCAAGGTAAGTGATGATTTTACAGTAAATACCTAGGTACCTGCCATTCGTTATTATACGTAATTGTTGTGTGTACTCCTATTTTTACTTACGTAGGTACCTAGTTTCCATTTTCTAATTTAAAGTACCTAGGTGCCTAAGTCATTTTTAGCTGATAATGATAAATAAGCACATTCGTATCGTAGGTATGTTTTTAACGTAGGTAAGTAGGTACCTACCTACTTATCACTGCTCGACTGCAACAAAAAGTTCATTTGAATAAGTACAATATAATAGGTACAATAAGTACCTAGGTCTGTTTCGACAATCAGGCTTTAGATGCATATTGTTTTTTAGTTAAATGCTTTTTATAGGGTTCCGTAATTAATCAGTTTACAGTCAACTAGCAAGTAGGATACCTGGTAACCTCATAATTTCGGTAAGTTATATCGTGTTTGCCACGCCACCCGCCTCAATGACTTTAAATATTGCACCAACTGTAACTAATATAACAGCCACGTAATAAGAGCCACAAATTCCATTACTGGACATGGGCCTCCTTCTACTCGGGTGGTACCTATTTGCCATAAGTACCTACCTACTCACCACGCTTGGCGGATGGATTTGCGAGCAGAGTGCAAGGTGTTGTATTCAAAGGGAGAACGCGTTTTACAATAAAAATGCTATTCTAATCTGGCACCACACGGCGCCATTTTTGCACCTATTTTAAAGTTCTGTACCTACCTATTAACAATAAAATGGCAAGGTAAGACTTTAAAACGGGTAAATATTTTGTTCCCACGGGAAAACTGTTAGCAGCGGTCGCAACCGCTTGACTGGCCGCTAGTCTGGAATAAAATTATTGGCACGTGACAGCCCCGACTTAAAGCGCGGGAGAGTGCGGGGCGTTACGGGCTGCGGGGGGAAGTAGGTATTTAAAGCGCGGCATTTGGGGCCCAGACAAAGGAGTTTCGTTTCTATACGCTAGTATTATTATCTATTCTTATGGATCTGCACAAAATAAGTAGCGATGTACCACTTTATTACAATCACAGCGAGTTTTCCTTAAATTATGTACCTAATCAATCGTATACATTTTTACCGATGACTGGCTCCGGCCACTAATCGTCGCGTCGCGCATCCCCTGAAGATAAGGGTTTCATTGGAAATTCCCCAACTGGAAAATGGAATCCTCAAAATGTAATGCGATGCGCGCGGGGAGTACACCGGCTTGGTTTTAAATTGCCCAATTTGTTTACTTGGCTTAAAACATTGCAAAAAAAATAGATTTCGGAAATGAATTAATATTCTTGATGTATAAGGAAATGGCAGCTAACTTACCCTGGTAGCGAATTACGCCACGCAGTAAAAAGTTTCATAATTCAATAAAATAAGTAAGTACTAGCATAATGAGGTATGTAGCTTTCACCTACGGGTAAAAATGGGGCGGTGCTTTTTTAAGCCGGAACCACAAGGCACACGACAAACCCAGACAATAACATATTTTATCGATATATTGAACAGGCAGCGGTACTCAATACAAACTAAATTTCTTACAAATTTGAATATGCAAAACTAAATTCTAGGCTTCCAGTTGATGTCGGGTCGACAGGAGCCTCGAATTTAGTCAGGTAGACTATTTTACAGCATGCCTGACTCCATAAAGTAGGGAATTGCTCACAAAATGGGTTGCCGCTTAATGAGGTATTCTGCATTCCATGCCAACGTGGCTGTGGTAGGTACCAGAAATCCACAGCATCACCCTAGGCCAACGCGCCAATACTTAATTTAGCATCACCAGCCTTGCCATTATAATTGACTTGTTAGCAACAAAACACACTGGTAAATTATATACAGGGTGTAAGGGACAGCCCTCCGAATAATGATAAGATGCATTCAGACCATGAAACTGAACAACTTCCCAATAAATATCAGGAAACGTATTTTTCTCATAGTAGGTAAAATACCATCAGCTGATTGTGATTTTGTATGGGAGGTCGTTTTTTTGTCGTTTCCTGACAAATGTATCTGGGGAAAAGTTGTTAAGTTTCATGGTCTGAATGCACCCTATCAGTATTCGGAAGGCTGTCCCTTACACTCCATATAGGTAACTCAGTCCGCCAGTACTGCCGGCCTGGTAGGGGCTTACCTCCCGCTCATAAGGTCGAAGGTTGGTAAAAGCTGCTATTTTCAATTTATCATAATGAGTTTCTTTCCAGGTTAGTCACCACTGTCTTTTGCTATTTCCGCATTTACTTACCAACTCGTACTGTTAAAGTACTCTAAACGCATACAGGGTGGGCCATTAAGTGATGATTTTTTTAAGATACCTTACATCCTCGGGTAAGTATCTAAAAGTTCCCCACGTACCACTGTTCTGCGGATTTTGATGGTTTCGTGCATCAGAAGGAAAAAAGCATAACCCTTATAGGATCACTGTATTGTCCGTCTGCCCGTCCTTCCGTCCACGACCTTTTATCTCGAGAACGCGTAGAGATATCAAATTCAAATCAAAACCATATGCTTAAAAAAATCACGCTCCCAATTTAACATTAAAACAGATACAGCCGTTAATGCTGTAAAAAACGTGTTTTTGATCCAGTCAGTAGAATAAAAAAATGCCTAGTAGTTCAAGTTTGGTATCTTATGAAAGTGCTTGATTAATACGTTACAGAGCTCTCGGTAGGCAAGTCTGACTCGCACTTGGCCGGTTTTTTGTAGTTTCCATGTTATGCAACTTTTTAAGTTGTATTGAAAAAATCGACGGGCAGGCTTTGTTCTTTTTTGTCTCTGGATTTGGATTTGACGAGTACCTTTTCATGAATCTTCATGATGGATTTTTATTACTGGCATACATAATAAGAAAAATCTTACCAGCGAATTTATTCCCATACAACTCTAAAACTTGAATTACTCGGAAACTACAAAAATCACTGAACAAACATGGGGTATTTTCGGATACCACAGGATGTGCGGAATGTTTATGGGGTTTACTGGTTTACCAGGATCCCATGAAATTTGACAACTTTCCTCAAGCAAGGAACATAGAACCTCTTCCATACGTATATACTCGTATCTTTTATTATATAATTTTTTTCTGTATTTTGAATCTGTTCTTAAAATGTTTTATAATATAATATAATAAAATATTTTCCAAGTGTTACCAGGACAAATATAAAAACTTACACTTATTTACATCCTGTAAGTATTGGTTGAAGCATCCTTGTCTCCGCAAGGCGAGACGTTGGACCGCTGCGCTCGCTCCGCTGAGCACACTCGTAACAAAACAACATTGCAGACTATAAAATTCACAATCTACCATATTGAGGCTGCAACAATGTTTTCCAAGCCTTGACTCTTAGCGCTATTTGCTTCTACCTACCTATTTTCTCAACCTCTAAGTTTGCAATGTACCGATAGCGACCCGTTACAGTTTTATTATGTGCATAGATTATTGTTATTTCAACAATATTTTGCTCATTTTCTGGTATTGTATTTAAATATGTGGCCAATATCAGTCTTTTTTATAAACTTAGTTATATTATTTAAATTCATGAAGTTATAGGTTAGTACTATTATATATTCTGTGGTTATAGGCTGGCGCGTCGGTTTCACAACTCTTTCTAAAAAGATGGCCTAACTAAGGTCATCTTTTCGCGCTCCATTTAGTCCATCATTCAATGGAGCGGCGGCAACTTTTAAATCCCTATCGGAATGACGTGAAAGGAAAGAAGAATCGTTGGTGTCCTGTCCCCTTTTCTGAATTAGGGGTCATTTACTCTATCGAACTAATATCAATATCGATGTCGATATCGGCAACTAGTTTTCATTATCGTGGTTTCCATTCAACAAATATCAATGATAGACATTCCAGATATTTCTGCAGCAGGTCAACATTGGTAGGAACTGTACTTAGGTATACTCCTTTCTTATACATGCAGTTGTTAAGTTTCTTTGTAGGAATTGCACTAGCTATTGCAAGTAGGCAATGGAACTAGCTATTGCAAGTAGGCAATGGAACTAGCTATTGCAAGTAGGCAATGGATAAATAATTCAGTCCAGACATAAGTCTAGCTCACAGAACCATTAACTCACATATCATTGTTGTGTTGTACCTGACCCAAAAGAGGGCTACCAAAAGCTGTGATTAATAATAGAATAGAATAGAATACTTTTATTCGTTTATTATCTTCGCATTCAATGAAACAAAATTGCTTACAAAACAAAATTCACAATTTAAAGAAAACAAATGTCATAACATAAATGGCATTTTGGGATTATTAAGAACTCAATGTATTAAGGCCCTGTTTCATCTGAAAAGTTTGTCCCTTTCATTCGCGCTACGTCAGAGAGAAACAGCTCATCACTTTGCGCTCAATATTTCGCGAGATATTACGGTTTTTTTCGACATAGAAACTACAGAAATATGTACCATTACAATGTCTAACTTATTAGGTGTTCGTACTAGAAATGGTATGCATCTTATATAAGGCATATTTATTGTACTAACTATAAAACTTCTTACACCCAGCTTACAATAATAGTGCTCGTTTAGGCCTTGTAGTCAGCTTAAAAACATTATAGTTTCTTTTTAATTGACCTGAACATGCGTTTTGTACGAAACCAGAGAACTACCTTTCTATAAACAATACATACATTCATACACATATCACGCCTATTATCCCATGCGGGGTAGGCAGAGCGTAAACGGCCGCAAAAACGCACATTTACGCCACTTCTGACATATGTTTGAGGGTCATTCGGAAAATTGTGTATCGCCATAGTGACAGGTTGTCAGCCCATCGCCTAAAATTGTAATACACACCCTCAAGACCCTTAGTCGCCTCTTACGACTCCCACGGGAAAGAAATGGGGTGATGCTATTCTAAGCCGGCATCACACGGCATCACTACATAGTATAAAATAAAGTCCCTTCCCGTTTGGTGTCTCCTTATATCTTTAGAATTACCCAACAGATTTTGATGCGGTTTTTTTTATTAGATAGAGTACCTTGAGAGGAAGGTTTATAAGTATAATTTATTCCGGGAAATTGTCACATTCCCATGGGAAAACGGGTAGCCCAACTGGTAGTAAACTTTTGACCCCCTTTTGACACCTTTAAGAATTAAAATTTCAAAAATGCTGAAACACGTATTTAATTATTTTAAGTTATGAGTCTAATCAGAAATTTTGAAACAGATCACATTTAAGATTAAAAACTTTCATACAAACTTTTAACCCCATTTTCACCCTTTTAAAGGTTAAAATTTCAAAAATGCTGAAACATGTGTTTATTTATTTTAAGTTATTAGTCTAATCACAAATTTTGAAACAGATCACATTCATTTAAAAAAACGAACTTTCATACAAACTCTAAACCTCCGTTTGACCCTATTAAGGGTTAAAATTTCAAATATGCTGAAACACGTGTTTAATTATTTTAAGTCATAAGTCTAATCACTAATTTTGAAACAGATTACACTTAAGATAACGAACTTTCAAACAAACTTTTAACCCCCTTTTCATCCCTTGGGGCATTAAAAAAAAACGGAATTTAAAGTAAAGTCGCTTCCCATGTCTGTCCCTGTCTGTTTGTTTGTTTGTATGCTTAAATCTTCAAAACCACTTAACGGATCTGGATGAAGTTTTTTTAAAAGATAGAGTGATTCAAGAGGTAGGTTTTTATGTATGATTTATGTCGGGAGAAGGTCTGTTTCCCGTGGGAAATCAGTTAGCAGCGGGTGAAACCGCTGGGCGGGCCGCTAGTAAACTATAAAATAGCGGTCATTTAAATGCGCAAATTATTATAAATGAGAAATTTTACTAAAAGACCTTATTAGGCATTAGACATTATTTCGGTCTGTTTCCTTCCGTACCTACTTCTTGATTTCATTAACAGCCACAACAGTACACTGCTAGCTAGGCATGAGTCCCACCTATTGGGGGGTATTGCCATACTCACCATGCTTGGCAAGCGGATTGGCGAGATCAGTGCAAGATATTACTTCACAGGGAATGCTGCTCCCTATACCTGGATGAATTATCCCTCAGTCGCTTTTTACGACACCCACGTGTTGTATTAGGGTGATGCAATTCTTATCCGGCATCACACGGCCTTACTTTACCTTTTACTCTTATTGCCTTATTGTTACGGAATACCAATGGTAACCAACTCATGTTACCTATACCTACTTAAGAGGGTTTACAAAGTGGGTGCGTCGTTAGCATCAATACATTTGGTATAGGAATGAAATAATCCGGACGTATACGACCACGACCTATGGAGCGCACGGCCGAATTGGAATCATTTGTTCAATTCCTGAATAAGCCCTTCCTTTATTGGGGTCATTTGTATCTGGATTTATTTTACTTTACTTTCCCGCAGCGCAGTGAGGCAGTATCAACTTTGGCTTCATTCAATTGTGGCTCATTTTGTGGAGTATATTCATTCCAGTCTTCTGTCTGATTATGACTATAATACAATATCCCTCGCTCGGCTCCTCTGTAATGAGAGGAGGCAACCGCAGGTGCAAGTTTATCTCGCTCTCTGCTCGGATACTTACTTAGGTAAGAGGTATGAATAAGAAACTTTATCTGAGTCTCTTCATTTCCATGCTGCGCTCTATGAAAAGATATACAATCTCCTCGTTATTCGGGGTAAGTAACTGTTAACATTATATGCTCGATGCTTGAAGAATATCAAACTCAATGGAAGTACATTTTGTAGTTATGTTTATGTGACTGGTATAAGATTTGTGTTTACTTTTTAACCCACTAAAATGATGGGTTTCAGTCTGCCATGTAGTTAATCTGTCCAACTGATAAACATGACATGATGATGTGTTTACGAACTATAAAACAGTTTGTATTTTTCTGGAACATTTGTTCTACTTTTCTCTTTGCTTACATGAATATCATTAAGAATTTTCATAAGATAAGTAAAGTAGGTAGCGAGCGAGTGGTTAGTAAGTAATGTATTGTTTGTTGAAAAGCCGCGTAAAGTTCCTTACAAACTACTTTGGAAGGTAATCTGTGCCGTGGCCTGCAACTACCAAGCAATCTGTTATACAAGGTGTGATGGCGAGCGAGTTTCGGATCGAGTCATCTCTATCAACTGAGCTATCATGACTTCGATCAACTCGTTGGAAACACATCAGCCTCTAAGCTTCAGTTGATATTTTATTACACAACAACAAAGCTGCAATAAGCACATTATTTAGCAAAAAGGCAAAGTATAAATCCGTTGCGGTGTAATGCCATCCCGGCTTATATTACCGTGTGATGCCGGTTTAGAATCACTCCATTTCTTTTCAGTGGGTATCGTAAGAGGCGATGAAGTGACTCAGGGATGTTACATGTGTATTGTAATTTTAGGCGATTGGCTGCCAACCTGGCGAAACACAATTATCTGAATGACCTTCCAATGTTTGAATGACGTGACATAAATGTCCGTTTTTTACGGCTGTTTACGCTCAAGCGTGATGTGTGTACCTATGTATGTATAAATCTGTTTATAAACGAAAAAGATGGGACTAAAGATAGCTATAAAAGCTGAGGTAAATCATATTAACCGTAGATGTTATTGTAGTGCGATAGCCATAGAAAATACAATACATGAGTAGACAGCACAAATGTTTAGGTAGGTACTCTCCGTTGTCTGAACCAATACTGCTAGTAGGTACAATACTATATAATACTATGACTATAAGTTACTTATAGTCATTTCTCAGTACTATGCCTTCAGAAAAAGATTACTTTTACTTTTATGCAGTTACTAACGCTCATGATGTCGGCTCAGAATAGCATCACGCCATTTCTTCCCTTTTGTTTTCGTAAGAGGCGACTAAGGGACTCGAGTGTTACTTGTATACTACAATATAAGGTAATGGGCTGACAACCTGTCACTATAGTAATATAAAATTTTCTGAATGACCCCCAAATGTTTGTCAGACGTGGCACAAAATAGAGAATGTACAGAAGGATCACTGGGCCCTTTTTTCGATTATTTCCGCTTTCGGCAAGGGCTGCCACAGTTTTCTTACCGATTTATTCAATATAGTAGGTACCTAAACATACAGGGAATAACAGATAGGCTATATCAAGCCGAAAGGTACTCATGAAACTGAACAACTTTCCCCATTTCCCCACTTTGACCTCCTTTCGGCTTGATATACCCTTTCTGTTACTCCCTGTATTTACATTACCTATACTACCTACATAGCACAATTATTATGAAATGGGGAATGACGAGTAGGTAGATATCTGCTCTGGGGCTGTTGAGACTGAGCATCACCCCATTTCTTTCCCGTGGGAGTCGTAAAAGGCAACTAAGGGACTTGAGGGTGTGTATTGCAATTTTAGGCCATGGGCTGGCAACCTGTCACTATGGCGATACACAATTTTCCGAATGACCCTCAAATGTTTGTCAGACGTGGCGTAAATATCCGTTTTGCAGCCGTTGACGCTCTACCTACCCCGCAAGGGATAATAGACGTGATATGTGTAGATATGTCACATTCATCAAAAATGAAAAGTGGCCTTTATTTAATTAAAAACTCAAATCACATTATAAAAAAAATACTGATTAGAGTTATTATTATTAATCTTGTTTGTTCTTTTATGAAAGCAAGTTTTTATTTAAGTTGGTACAAAATATTATAGGAACATTGTTCAAATCACAACGTATACTAATAAACCTATTTATTACCTATTTATATTTGTGTGAAGCCATTTTGCACATCCGCACCAAATGCGGTTGACACTCGACTACAAGTGTGTTTGGATTGGTTTGGATTTCCTTGTAAACGGCGGCGTGTCAAATCGTGGAGAGTTTCCTGACGTTTGCTTGAAGTGAGCTCTCTGTATTCGGCGCGCAGCCGCCAATACTTACTTTGTGGACGTGGCGTAATTGTTCATTTTTATGGCCGTTTACGGAAGTGATATAGGCGTGATAGATGTATGTACGAACGCTCAGTAGTGTCTACACCCTATATATAGTGTTGTTCGATATGAGATGGCTCAAGTTTGATAGTTTCTTGCCCAACAATCTATAGTGTTAACTGAAGCTCAGAGCCTGACTGGGTGAGCCTCGTGTCTTTCGGTCGATTTCGTTAGTTATAAATGGCTTGTTAAGTAGTTACTTACGTAGGTACGTAATGATCGGTGGTAGTCCGATATGCGAAAAGGCTCAAAGTTTATAATAGTCAATAACCGCCTTTCGGATCCAGCACATCGTCCACCTTAAACTTTTCTGCAGCTAATGCGAGTAGAAAACACTTCTCAAGGATTATCTCGATGGTGAGGACTTGGAGGTCCCTTATTTATGCCCCCCACTTTGGATGGCAACTGGCATGTATCACATGTACCCGGTGAATTCAGTCCTATCTGTTCTTCCCAGAAAAACTTGTCTCGCACAGTCTCGCCTCAATATGGCGTGATTAGGCTGGTGGTTGTCTGAACAACAAGGAAACCACCTTCGAGTGAACCCTAGCTCTCCACCAAATTATTTTTCCTATATTTGGCCATATTAATACCGCACTATAAAAAGTATCCTCGAGGTAGGTCATTTTATTAAATGGGTAAAATGGTACAAAGATATCACACGAAGGCATGACAAGGCGTAAATTGTTTATAATAGTTTATTTGGATGTTTATTAGATGGTGATCTTACAAAATCAAACTGGAAAGTACTTGGTGGTATTTTTGAGACGTAGGTGGAAGTTTTAAAGTCAGGCACTGACACAATAGTTCACTTAAGTGATATCAGCGGCCGCTTATCGGTTAGTAGTATTTTTACCTATAATACCAAGTTTGATTTAGTCTCGTAAAAATGGGGCATTGATACCCCCTCATACAAACTGACGCAATTCATGACGTGACAGATCAGTCAGGGTGTTAGATTTTTCACGAGATTTAATCAAACCAGCCATAAAAGTTTCATAACAGTTCCTGAGTGGGATGATGCTAACCTTGTTCAACCCTTCGAAAACATAGGCGTGTCTCTTCTCTGCTAAACGGAGTCCTCTTAATCAAACTCCAACTTTCCAAAACGTATCCATACCAATTTTTGACCATCTTGATCTTCTAGGTATGGCCCTTACATACCTGAACTTTGGGGGTTATATATAGAATCTCTGGCCACAACTACAGCTAAAAAGCTCGGTTTTCTATCAGAGTTCAGGCGATACTTCACACCGGGACAGCTTCTGCAATTATATCAAGCTCAAGTCCGGTCGTGTAAGGAGTATTGTAGCCACCTTTGGGATGGATCTGCCAAATACCAGCGGCCTTGGACTCTGTCGAAAAACGCGCCACGCGAGACTAGATTCCAAAGCCTGGAACACGGACGCAAAGTTGCATGCATATTGTTATTCTATAGGATACATTTCGGTAAGTGTGCGCAATCGCTCCACGACCTATTACCCCCATCCTCATTCGACCTGGGCTGGGGTTCCACCCTTATTTTGTTGATATACCTTAATGTCATGATTTGCGTTATAATTTTTTCAAGCTTCATCATGCGAGCATCTAAGGAGTGGAATGCCTTGCCGGCGGATCTGTTTCTGGATCATTATAACTTGGGCCTTTTCAAGGCAAGAGAGAATAGGAATTATCTAGGCAAGCATGTACCATCATCGTCTGCATTGTCACTTACCATCATCAAGTGAGATAGCAGACAAATGCAGGCCTTTTTTATATAAAAAAGTGAAGTTGAAATGTGTGGTTGAAATCACAATTACCCCTAACTAGCATGAGAAAACGGGGACGCTAACGACGACGTTTCGATACGCCCGTATTTTGGAACTCGACCGTATTTGATTTCTACCCACCGGATGAGCTTCGGCTTTTTATTTTACTTACCTACTGTTTTATAATCAATCAAGGAAACTTTAAAAGCATATGACTCAGCTAGGTCTGTGCCTATAAAACCTTGTGTTGAATCAAATGTAACTTGATTAGCGTAACGGTCAAAAAGTAAATTTACTTTCATGTTGTCTATTTCCTCGGCGGTGTCCGGCTCGAGAAGTGTGCAATTGAGTCACGTAGCGCGACCGGGGGCAGGCGGTAGACGGCGCGGTAGTGACGAACGCGGCCGCGCGGTCTGCATACTAACTGCAAATAGGGTTACCACATAAGATAATAGCTTTTACTTTGTACAATTTGGCAGCTAAACACTGGACTTGCGATTGTTGACATGCAACTGTTAGCTTAGTAGCTTCCGAACATTTCCTGAACCGATCAAAAACAACACTTTGATTTATTTACATAAACTACTTACTCAAATAGGAACCATAAATAATGAACACCGTGACTGCTACGGAAAACCATAAAAAGGCATGCACGTGGCTGTTGTTTATACATTTATTATGATTATCTTAACGATGGCTGGCTTTTATTAAGACGCCTGGCAACCCTTCCTTCAATCACGCACGCTGAGAATATGGATACAATCTGATAGTTTACTGACGAGTAGCCTTAACACATGCCGCACCGATTCAACACACTATTTATTGTGTTTGTATCATCGGTGTCCAGCATCAAGCCGCATTGTTAGATGTAAAAACTACGTATATAACCTCCAGTGTAATAATCAAAGAAAACTTTGATTGTAGGAACATAAATATACCTACGATATCTTCGTGGTCGTATTGGGATTCGATCATCACCACTGTGTTTTGCTCTTGTGATAGATTGTGTTCATTTGCCCTGTATCCATTTACGTGTTTAAAAAAAATGCTGTTTGAAATAAAATAAAACAATTTAGCCGGGGTTTATAAACGTAATTAGCGCGATGCGGGCTGTGCAGCACCTAACGTTGAATATTCATGCCTTGAGTCTAGCCCCAGGGAGGGAAGAGGGGGTTTCACACCGCCACAAGACGATTTTTCACATTCACCTGTCAAACTCACAATGTTTCCATGGAAAAAATTGAGCAAGGCAAGAACGCCGGCCGCTCAGGGAGCCGGGAGATTGGCGTCAAGATTTTTTTGCTGTAATTTATTTAGTTTTTAGGGCTCTGTAACTCAAAAAGGAAAATGGTACACTTTGTTGTGCGTCTGTCCGTCCGTTCGTCCATTCAACCGTCAAAACTCTTTATCTCGGTAGCACGTAGAGATAAAGAGTTGAAATTAAAAACATTTACTCAAGTCTACAGCCGGTTGCATTTTAAGGGGATCCAAAAAGAACAAAGCTTTAAAATTGAGGCTCGTTATTCAAGTAGGGTACTTATCATATAAAAGAGCTTGATGTGCATATTACGGAACCTTCGGTGGTCGAGCTCGACTCACACTTGGCCGGTATTTGTTTTTTAACTTATTTACAAAATAAGGAAAATAAGTAGGTGCAAAATGGTGGTTAGATTAATGGATTAGGAAATTGTGTTCCAATTGAGTAATTAAATGTGCTGATACGGCCCTCTTCTATAATAATTAGGGAACTTTGAAGAAAAGCGTTTCATAAAAGAACTTTTAATCAAGACCGCGCTCGCTTCAGAATAAGAATCGCTATTCACTCAGCGCTCCGCGAATTATTTTTCAGCTTTGGACTTTCGTGACGGTCGGTGGAGATAGTACGTTGCCGAGATAAAAAGACGTATTGTCAATTTTGAACTCAATGCTGCGCAAGTTTAATGCTTTACTTAGGGACCTATTCTTTAGTTATTATGTTATGTATGAGATAATGTACTTAGTTCCGTGTACTTTATTTATATTTTTATCTACGCTACATTACTTTTAAATCGTTCCAGTCGTATTTCTTGGTGACCTTGTTTTAGGGCTTTATTTAGATTTAGACTCTCTGACACATGATTTAACGAATCTACATTTTTATTATTAAATAATTAATAATATTATAAAGAGGAATGATTTGATTTTTGTTTGTTTGAATTAAATAGGCTCCGAAACTACTGGACAGATTTTATAACTTCTTTTACCATGAGAATCCTACATTATTCCTTATAAACAGGCTATATTTAATACGAGAAAAAATAGGCAACCGCGTGAAAATTTCGATAATGTAACCCAACGTGTGAAAAATGTACTAAAAAAAACTTATCGCGTACGCTGTGGAGATTATTGACAATATAGCAAAGTAATGTACTACAGTATTATAGAGGACATCAATATCTATTAGAATCTGCGCAATACCATATGTCAAACTTTTACAGTTATGCCACAATAACTACTTTTTCATTTCAAAACGTGCTACGCATTATTCGTACGAGAGTAATAATCATATTTAATCATGAGTATATTAAAGGGTGTAAGGGACAGCCCTCCTAATACTGATAGGGTGCATGCAGACCATAAAACTGATCAATTTTCCCCTACAAAAATATTTCAGAAAAACGTAAAAAATCGATTTCCCATAGTGAATGCAGTCAGCTGATTGTGAATTTGTATGGAAAAATCGTTTTTTTTGGCGTTTCCTGACATTAGCACCTAGGGGAAAGAAAGTAACTGATAGAAACATATAGGGGAAAGTGGTTCAGTTTTATGTTGCATGCACCCTATCAGTATTCGGAGAGCTGTCCCTTACACCCGGTATTAAAATGAAATAAGACGACAAAAAATATAAATATAACAATAAAAACATTTAGCTGTAAGAGCAATCTCTTACAGACAACCTTTGGGTACAGAAGATAAAGATAGAAAACAGAGCAGAGTGTAAGTAATAAATAAAGAGACATAAGTATTTTAAAGCATGCAATGTGTATTTATGTAAAAATTATTGTCCACCCGTCCGTGCGAAGCCGGGACGGGCCACTAGTTACATACAAAGAAAATTTTGAAATTTTTTATCTTCAAAATACGAGTGCTTACAATTGTTGTCGGTTAATTTATTGTAAGCTTATTTAAGATTCACAACAACATTACAGGTAAGCTGCAAAACTTCAACACGTATACCGAAGTATTCATGTGAGGTACTTAAGACAGTAAGACAGTGATAAACATGTTACTAACTTAGCGGATACGAGAATGGGAGTTAGGTACTTATGGCCATTTTTTTATTAATGATGGGTTTGCTCTTGACTCTAGTCTAGGTCATAAGACAGAGACAGAGTCATCATTGTCATCAATGATTATAAGCCGCAATACGACTACTCCCATATCCTGTACCCTAAGGTTGCCTGGAAGAAATCGCTACCTAAACGATAAGGCTGCCTTATGTAATTAATTTTTGTTTAATTCATATTTTTCTGTGTACTGTGTATACTTCTGTATACAATAAAACATTCTTGAATTTGAAAAAGAAAAAGTGGTTAATAATTAATTACCAATAACAATACTGTCTGTTTGGTAAAATCTAACCACAAATGCCTGTACTTTGCGATTAGACCCCCTGGTCTCTACCCCAGTAAATAGGTAAGGATAGATTCTTATGAAACTGTACCGGGTACCTACATACATTGCTTCCACGTGTTGACAAGAATTAATATAAATTAAAAAAATTACTCTCAAATGCAAAGCGCGTAGAGAGTAACATGCCCTCAGTCTGTGTATGTGTATACATCCCTGAGGTAATGTATACACAAACGGTAAACGTTTTCCACTAACTCCTAAAACTGAGAGTATTTCAGCAACTATCCTGTCTTTCACCAGACCCAAGTGAATCGTACTAACAACCAGACTGAAGCCTCGAGAAACTAGTTGCAATAAGACATGACTTCACGTCAACTTTACATTCATTTAATTAAGACTTTTAACTGCTTCTGTTAAGCGCCGATAGATGGAAGTAATACCCATGTTGAAAAAGCTATATCTCAAAAACTAGTCATTATTCCATGTTGTAGCTTTACTTACAAGCTGAAATTTTCAGCCAAATTAACCGAACACCTTTCTTCAAACATTTTGTGCGGGTTTCTATGAGGTGTCATTAGATTTTAAAGTGACACTGGCTTTATCAAATTCACGAGCTAGGTACATGCACAAAGTAAGTATTGGCGGCTGCGTACATGTCCTTAGATTCATGACAAGAACGCGAGTGACACTATAGTAGTTTATGCAACTGTCATATTATGGGGGTCATTAGAATGCGAGTGTCTGTTTATCACACGAGGCGTAGCCGAGTGTGATAATAGATTGACACGAGCATTCTCATGCCTAAATATATGCAGTTGCATACACTATTTTATCTACACTCTAAAAAATTTACTCAGTTGAACACTTTTCCAAACGTCCGCACCGGCGATTGCAAGGCCCGATACATGGTCAAATTCAATACGAGAACGTAATATGGCTTGATATGAATTTTTAAAGATTCTTTACTAACAGTTGTTTAGATGTCGAGTCTCAACAGCAAATAACTAAACAACTGAACAACAACTGAACAACAACTGAACAACACTGAACAACATGGGAGTAACATCTGAACAACAACTAATCAACATCTGAACAACAACTGAAAAACATCTGAACAACTTCTGAACAACATCTCAACAACAAGAGAACAAAAACCTATTAAAATAACTGAACAACATCCGAAAAATTACCGTACAACAACAACTGTCAGGTACGGCGGACGATAGCGATTTGAGTATTGGAAAAAAAACTTCGTTTCATTTCTCAACTTTATCAAATAAAGAGTTTTCTCATTAAGTCATTACGCTTCTGTAATTTATAGTAAACCCTAGTTTTTATAGGCAGAATGCATAAAGTAGGTCATTATGCATCTGTTTTCGAATTCATAATTCGAACATTATGAGACGAGTGTAGATAAAATATTTTTTCTCAAACATGCTAGGAAATGTGTTCATTTCTTTCAAAAAAAGAAACCGCGAAGTTTCACATTGTTTGTCACGTCTCAGATCTCGCCAGCAAAGTTGTATGGAAATCCTTTGCTGGTGTCCATTAAGATAAATTCGTTATACGCTAAACCCACATAATTTGATTTCAAAATTATCTCGATGACTCTCATAGAAACGGAACGTAATTTTGTATGAAACAGGTAACTAAAGACGAGGCTGTATGATGTGAAGACCCTTGCCCACGGTTGCCTGTCCAGAATTAAAAAAGAAAAGAATGAAGTAAACATTTAGTATGGCTGAATATTACGTAATAATGTTGCCTTACAGGCGAATTTATTTAAAAAAATTACAATTGGTGGGAAAATTGTAAATTTTTATTTGTTTCGTTGTGTTGTGGTCGCTAGCTAACTTTTATAAGAAGTACAATCTTTCATTTCCTAGCCTTTTTTTGAGAAAAGCACTATGTAAGCCTCGGGGAAAATTACTTTGCTTGACTTGTATAATTGAAGTCCTCGCCTGCGGCTCGGACTTCAAACTATACTCGTCCAGCACAGTCTTATTTTCCATACCTCGACAACAATGTACTAATAAATGTTAGGAAGTAAGAATGGCGTATTATAATTCAGAATTTTAAATTTTCTTTGATGCGATGCGTCATTAAATCTGTCATGATCATGGACGGTCATGATAGCTTATCTAAGACACAAGCAATATAGGATGAAAATTTTAATTGTGACCGTTAACGAAATCTCAAGATGGGCTGGTGATAAGGAACATAGGTTAAAATATGACAAAAGTACTTTGAGTTTCCATAGTAACTCAAATCAGCTGATCGGCTGAGCAGGTTTTTTTTATTGTCGCCCTTTGTTCCTTAAGAAAAGTATTTCCTTATCACCAGCCCGTATTGAGTTTTCTATCGGTCACTTGTAAAATTTCAGATTATTTAAAACAAAAACAAAAAAAACAAAAACCCGACAACGGTTACCGAAAAGAAAGAAACAAGCTGCAGGTTCAGCCGCAATCAAGTATTTTTTAATAAAAAATAAAATACTTTTCGCCGTGTGATGCCGGCATAGAATAGCTTCACCATATTTCTTTCCCGTGGGAGTCGTAAGAGGCGACTTAGGGACTCGAGGGCGTGTTTTGCAATTTTAGGCGATGGGCTGACAACCTGTATCTACGGCGACACGTAATTTTTAAAATGACCTTCAAATATTAGTCAGACGTGGCGTAAATGTCCGTTTTGCGTCCGTTTAAGCTCTGCCTACCCCGCAAAGGATATAAGCGTGATATATGTATGTATGTATTTCTCAGTACTCTTCGGAAGGTTGT
The DNA here is from genome assembly GCA_027580185.1 of Tuta absoluta. NCBI lineage: Eukaryota > Metazoa > Arthropoda > Insecta > Lepidoptera > Gelechiidae > Tuta > Tuta absoluta. The sequence goes on along the minus strand of JAQAHW010000001.1, from coordinate 27,269,132 downwards.
GTTGGTCTAAGCACTATGACTCAATCTTAATTCTGCCGAAAAAACAAATTGTTTTTTTATTTAATATGAAGAAAACATGGCAAACTGTGAAATATTTATAATTTTTCATAGGTTGCAATTAGTTATTAAGGGTCAAAGTTGTAAAATCAGAAACATGAATACCTTTTCGTGCAATTCTTGAAATCGGAATGGCGGTGCCAGCATTTTTGGGCTATTTCTCCTTTGAAATAATCGGAATTAAATTAGGTTTTCTTCAGGAATGAATTAATGTATAAATGAATAACTATTCAGACTTAGGTACTATTCTCATGTTTCCGTCATTATGATACATAATTAAAATGGTGGGACCACACTCTTTTGGAAATATCTTTGTTAGTTACTATTTATTTTACTTGCAAACAGTAGGAATTTGGTAGTAAATAATTATTCTTATTTTTCATAGGACAGGAAGCAATACATGCTGATAGGTCCTTGCAGTGTTGGTTTTGTTAGTTATTAATGTCATTTTATTTTAATTTAATCACACACACGCAAGTATTTTTGTTTATAAATGCCTCATTATTTATGCACCAATCAAACAATATATAATTATAATATTCAAGACTTGGTCCCACCATCTTGCCGCTAATTAATTTCGAGTCGATATTACATTAGTAGCAGTATTCGGTATCTTTGTGAATTCAGTTGGCGCGTGATTGTTTTTGGCCACAGTTTGATTGCGACGAGTTTCCATCAGTTGCCGCTGATTGTTCATAGGGTTTCCTCTTCTACTGGTAGAGGTCCAATTCAAATGTGTCGGCGGCACCGTGACAATCTCATCTCCGACAGATTGCAATGTAAACGGACGTCCGCTGACATGTTTGTTCCGTTTAGATGATTAACTGCGGACGAAGTGCGGACGAACCCTTTCTGTTTCCATTTAGGAAGTCCTCGATATTAAATTGTTCTTGAGGAACACAATGGTGAAAGTTTGCGAATTAACTTCATATCACTGTTTACAGAAATTTTCATCGATTTTATAGAGAATAGAAATATATTTTCTATTTTGTTGATGATTAAAAAGTAGGTGCCATTAAGTAATGGCCGCGAAACTGGCTCAAGTTTTGTTCATCACTTTTTCGCATTTTAATAATTAGTGTTATTTTATTATAATATTTTTAATTAATATCAAAACCTTATTATTTATATTACACTTACATAATCAATGTCACTCTTAGTAAAAATAGCTGAATAACTTCAAGAAAGTTGCCACTCTACGTTTTATCAGTTGAAAAATCAAAGTAAGTGGTCGTAGCGGTGGAGAAGCTCTCAGATAAGGATAATGGGACAGAAGCTGAGATGGGATTACTGGATATAAGAACTTAATCAAATTGTGGGGGTACAATTTTCCGACTGAACTAACTGTTATCTGCGACGTCTCAAGGCGACTACCGAGCACCGCCTCACGACGAAATTATCACCAACGCTCTGTGGTTAACTTACCCATCCGCAGATCCAAATACATAGTATTCATCCCTACTTTAAATACTTACTGCTCACTTAAAGTACTAAGACCTAAGTAAATTTTAAATAACATTTAAATTAAATAGAAAATTATGTTTCTTAAATAATAGAACTTAGGTAAATGAAAAATGAAACTGTAAAAACATGAAATTTTTGTTTTGCATTCCTTATGAAAATTGTGTACCTAGCATTTTAGTATTAAACTTGAACGGTAGACAATCTGACTTTTTCAAACCTTCTTATGTTCAAATTCATCTTTGTTTGTACCTACGTACAGGATGCTAAAAGGTTTTACAATGCTGAAAGCGCTGACTTTTGTGATTAAAAAGCTTTTAACAAAGTCCGGGCGTAGCCCTTTCAGGCTTAACTCGCTTTTAAAAAGCTTGTAGGATGGCCAAGGTCACAGCATAAACTCATAGATGATTTTTGGCACATTTATTTACCCAAACAATCATGTATTAATACTTACCGATCGCAATATACCTGAAGTAATTTTCTATAACAGACAAAGCAGTTGATTACGTAATATGTACCTGTGCTAAGCCTACCGCGGCTTGTCTTATTAAGTTTGCCTATGCCAATAAAGAGATGTTAGGCAGCGAAGTAAAGCAAAGGCAATTCTTCCACTTGTTATTCGTCGCTGCGTATTTTCAACGCACTGTAACGCATGCGTCTCTTAGACGAAAGGAAATTGCGAATGTCGATCTTTCCCAAAAAAATACGGCTACCTACGGTGCGTTTAAAAATGCTTCAAACAAACGATTTGACAACCGCCTAAAACCTCTCGTGATGGGCCAACGGTCAACTGGTCAACTAATCCAATAAAAGTTATGTAACAACATTTTGTACTACGTTTTAAAAACTAACAAAGTATTATAGGTACCTAAATATTATAGTTTGCTTCAATTTGAATTTTTTTAGCTAGAGTCATTTTGTATGTGGAATCAAATATGTAGTAATTATTTTTGGAGTAAGAAGTTTCTAGCCGACAATGAGCAAAAGTGGAGGTGCTATTCGACCCAGATGTATCCTGAACCCGTAGAATCCAGGAGATTATCCCGAGTTAATGAATTATAAGACCGACAGCTTCAACGTGACCGAAACTCACGGCTAGTAAACTGAGAGGCAGTGTATTTTAAGCAAAAATAGGACTGGAGCTTTGCAATATGACTAAGCGCAACTATTCTCAGATTTGATATATAATAAATGCAAAGTGCAAGAGCAAAATAGTGCAACTGAGCTAATAAGAGGGCCTGTGGGCTTGTTGGCTATCGTTAGCAATCACAGCCAGACCTAAGCCGGACAGCTATTTCATATTATGTGCCAATGTTGATTTTGTTGTTTTCTTTAAATACGGTTCGGTTTTACTTATGATCGTTATATTGATAAAAACATAAAGCAGGGTTAAGGAAAATTTTATCACATTATTAAAAAAATGATTTTAAAATCTATTACTATTTTAATAAGTCGATTTATATTTAACCAATTTTTTATGGCTACAACAATCGATTATAAAATAATCGTATTTTTTACTAAAGTTACATCCCTACTCTTCAGCGTAGCTTAAGTATATAACTGCATATTGCTCTTTCAGAAATTTTACACTTGTTCAAACGCTAACGTACGGAATGTTATTAAATCGTTGACTCAAAGATTTTTTCATAACAAGGTGAGTTATTACTAAGTAGGTCATCCGACTAACGTCATAAAGTTCGTTTGCCTTCAGATCTTGAAGTCAGATTTTATTTTCTATCGATGTTTACTGGAAATGCAATATTCAATCAAGTGTACGAGTATTTCAAGTACTTACCTTCCTTTTTACCTTTTAACAAGAAATAGGTCACGACGTTGCCTGCGTTGAACGACTAATTGGATCTAGACGTTTGATTTAATATATATATACCTGCTAACTACGTCTCAAAGAAGTTATAAATATTTTTAAATAACTAAAATGACTTATATTTTCCGATTAGTTTTACGGAGTTTGCAGTTACTTTGTAGAGGGAGCTAATTTAAACAATAAAACCAGCTAAGGGCAAGTCGGACTCACTTACCTTTAAAAACAACTAATTTATTTAAAAAGCCTGATCTTAACAGTACTTCAAAACGAACGTTATTGCCAGATTTCATAGTTCTAGGACCATGGGAAGTACCCCATGAATTTTGATTCCCGTGAGAGGGTAAAAACTGTGAAGATGACGTACCTTTATTTAACTCTTAAATTAAGAGCTTGATTTTTTACAACTACAAGCGGCCGTATATAGTTCCAATATTAATTCGATTTTTTTACGCGTTCCGAAGGTAAAGTCGTGACAGACGGACGGGCGGACGGACAACAAAGTGATCCTGTAAGGGTTCCGTGGTTTTTCCTTTTGAGATACGTAACCCTAATAATTCTGTGTGGGAAGCGAACCCTCCTCCTGACAGGACATTTTTTTCGGAAAGGAAGTTCAGGCCCCTCACAAATCGAAGTGTTTGGTAACGAAACTTTTATTCATTTGGATCTCATAAACTTTAGTGAGCTGTGGTAATACTAAATTTACTGAGTATATGAAACGGTTCAGGTGGTTTAGAGCGTAAGTTTGTTTTTAAGTACTTGTTCCTATAGGATGCATATCCACTTTGCTAATCGATCACCATAAATACTTTTGATCGAATGTTTTAAATACTGTCCATATCCAAACCATTCACATAAATTCGAAAGTCTGTGTGTTTGCGTTTGTAACCTCTTCTTGCTCAAACAGCTTGATGCATTTCAGATGAAATTTAGTACATAAATAAAATATAGCTAGTACATATGCCATTCCTATGTGAAAACCGAAAAATCTTGATTCCGTTTAAGGTTATATATCTATACAGTATTTTAATCCTAACAATGAATCACTATTTTCAATGTGTCAGACAAAGCCATTTAGGTGGCCTAAGATTCAATTTATTGATATAATTTAACGTACCTACCTATTAAATAATTTATAATTTACCTAATATTTGACATGTAAATTTAAATTTATGAAATAAACTGAAACTGATTGAGGTTTGACTTTCTTGTATCATGATCTGTCATTGTAAAAACAAGGAAATTTAAAGAAATATACAAATAATATTTTCTTTTAACAATGATCTATTATCCTAATACAAAGCCAGTCTAGTGCGGTATAAAAAAAAAAATAGAGGCACTCCCTCGGGGCAAGCCTTAGGATAACTACACGGCATGTAACTTTACGCCTCCAACAACAGTAAACGACATTTATTTAAAATTTTAGGCATGATTTCGGTTTAAGGCCCCCTGGACAAGAAAACCCCTAAAATTTTGCCAAGAAGTAAACCCACTGTAAATTAACAATATACCTAGGTGCCCTAGTTAATTTTGAAAATAAACAAATATGTAAAAATTGCCAAAAATTTGATTTAAAACTCACGAGAGATTTTGCCTGTAGGTACTGTTCTGCACTGCACTGTCACAAAGTAAGTATTGGCGGCTGCGTGCCGAATACAGCTCACTTCAAGCAAACGTCACGAAACTCTCCACAATTTGACACGCCGCCCCGTTTACAAGGAAATCCAAACCAATCCAAACACACTTGTAGTCGAGTGTCAACCGCGTTTGGTGCGGACGTGCAAAATGGCTTAACACAAATATAAATAGGTAACAAAAGGTTTATTAGTATACGAGGTGATTTGTACAATGTTCCTATAATATTGTGTACCAAGTTGAATAAAAACTTGCTTTCATAAAAGAACAAACCAGATTAATAACATAATAACTCTAATCAGTATATTTTTTTATAATGTTATTTGAGTTTCTGCTTAAATAAAGGCAACTTTTAATTTTTGCTGTACCCTTGCGGGGTAGGCAGAGCGTAAACTGCGCAAAAACGGATACCTATTTTTACCTATTTACGCCACGTCTGACAAAAATTTGAGGGTCATTCGGAAAATTGAGTATCGCCATTGTGACAGGTTCCCAGCCCATCGCCTAAAATTGCAATACACACCCTCAAGTCCCTTAGTTGCCTTTTACGACTCCCACAGGAAAGAAATGGGGTGATGCTCAGTCCCAACAGCCCCAGAGCAGATATCTACCTACTCGTCATTCCCCATTTCATAATAATTATGCTATGTGGGTGGTATACGTAATGTAAATACAGGGAGTAACAGAAAGGGTATATCAAGCCGAAAGGAGGTCAAAGTGGGGAAATGGGGAAAGTTGTTCAGTTTCATGAGCACCTTTCGGCTTGATATAGCCTTTCTGTTACTCCCTGTATGTTTAGGTACCTACTCCATTGAATAAAATCGGTAAGAAAACTGTGGCAGCCCTTGCCGAAAGCGGAAATAATCGAAAAAAGGGCCGAGTGATCCTTCTGTACATTCTCTATTTTGTGGCACTGTTCACTTTTACACAGTTGAGTTACACCAATTAAAAACCGACCAAGGTAATCTGATGTGCGGTTGACGGTATCGAGCCTGTGACTTGGCGAGCAGCAGGAATTTGGTCGAGCGATCTCAGTACATTCTGTCTGACCCACTTTACATACATGCATGAACGGATACTTGGAACATCTTCAGTGTTTGCTTCAAATTACACGGTCGTGGAATATTTACCTAAGTGACTATTCACACTGAAACTGTCTATTCTACTGTCTTTTTTTTACCTCTCATTTATTTTACTTCTTGTTCTTAACTTAGCTAATCTTTCAAATAATATGCATATAGCAACAACCCTATTAGATATTTAAAAAGTTGTTTCCAGGATTTTTGCACAGCTTTTGCGGTTCACTCACTTATCGTCGTGTTGTTCCGTTTTTTAACGCAACGTAACGCATGCGTCTGTCAGATGAAAGAATTGCGAATTCCAATCTTATTTCCATACAAATACGGCTACGGAGGCGTCTGTCAAGTCGTATGACGCATGGAACGACACGACGACAAGTGAGATAACCGCCTTGGTTGCAGGACTGCTAAAAATTATTCTAGTGTGTGATGTGATGTTCACAACAAGCTAGTTATTTTCGGGTCAGGCAGGCAAAAACAATAAATAATAATGTATTGGTAAGAAAAGCAATATTTATTTAGGGTTTTCACAATATTTGCGTACAAGCACGAAATATTCTCTATGCTACTCGTATATGAAATTTTTGATAAAAGCTCCGAATAAATACAAAAGATCATATGATTATTATTTCGAAGATATGTTTGTGTAAACCACCTTGATGTGAACTTTTGTGCAAAGTACCTGCGTCTGTGTTTTCTAACGCATACAACCCTAATCTCTTCAAAGTAAGAGTAAACAGGCATCTTCTGAGTGAACTCGCTCCATCTTAGACTCTGTCTTTGTCCTATGACCTAGACTAGAGTCGAGAGCAAACCCATCATTAATTTTAAAAAAGTACTGTTAATATTACGGCCATTTTACGGCTGTTAACGCTCTGCCTACCCCGTAAGGGATATATGCGTGATTTATGTATGTATGTACTGTACTAGAGTTGGAAATTCGGAAAAAGCTCATCACACCACGCTTACGTATTCCACTTTGTTTTCTCTAAAACAGAGGCGCTGTTACCAATTCTAAATGTTAGGTTTTTCTAATGAACTATGACTTGAACCAACAGCCCTAGTATCATGCACAAACATAACATAATCCCCATATGTATAATCTAAACTCATAGTGTCGAATCCATGCCGCGTAAAATGTCACGGCCTCGACGGCCGCCCGTTTGTTTGTTTGAAACCAAGAGTAGAATAGTATATTCTAGTTGTAGCCGTTTTCATAGTTCTCCATGTTCCAAGCTTCTAATCTCGGGATCTTGGTATCTTTAACCTACGAGTAGGGAAAGGACTGTTGTCAGAAAAATCAGATATGCAGTTTTACCTTATTTAGAACAAAGACTCCTCAACTTAAGTAAAAAGAGGAACCGGGAAGCCTTGCAGATTAACAAGATTCTAGGTTGTATTTTATTTAGTAGTGCAAATGTTGAATGTTTTTTATTTATATTTATTTAAAAATTACATATTAATTAGATTATTACAAATACCGTACTATTTAAAAATGTCAAAACCCTGTTTCCTATCCTATTGCAATGCTATCAGTTACAAAATGGTTGCGAACACCTACGACCTACGAACAGCTACGATCGGTTACATCAAGCTACATCACAAGCATAAACATCGAAAAGCATTCATACACTCCATCTATACTAAACCTCATGAACTATGACTTGAAATAGTGCCCATGGTATCTGCAGTAGTTCAGCTAAAGTCACCTAGTTCTCGCAACGGTAACAAATTGGCACACGCCGCCGCCGCCAATACTTACTTTGTGAAATTGGTGCGCCACCTGTGGTCACAGTCAATGGACAATAATCATTTTGATAAAGATGTTGAGGCCACTCGCCAACCCTACTGGCTGGTTGGTGTTTGGTAACGAAACTTTTACTAATTTTATTATCGTAATCAAGAAGGGATCTCTAGTACCCAGTGGTATACTAGCTTTACCTATAACATGGAAATGAAACTAAAACTAGCTTTTAATTGAATCAAATTTCTTGTTTACAAAATTTTAAAAGAACATTATAAACTATACGGATCATTTTTTGATGATTTGTTTTGAAATGTATGTAATTTTAAGTAACTAATTAATTATTTCGAAATATTGTTATTTATTTAGATTTTTCATACTTTTCTTAAGTTTTGAGGACGTGGCGTCACAAGTTTTAACTGGTGTTGCCTGCAATTGCCCATCACAAAGAAAAATGCTAACAATCAAAACATCACAAACAAGTGCATACATCAGTAGAGATGGAACTTCATAATGATTTATCAATATCGATATTAAGCGCTAGCGCGAGTGATTTAGTACCTATTCAGGCAGACAATACAGGATGAAAAGAGATAGTAAATTTTTGGCTAACCCTCGGACAAGTGCTGCCCAGCAAAGAGTTATTGTGCATTATATTACTTTGACTAATACTGGTCTGAAACACAAATCGAAGCAGAATCTACCCTAGGAGTGTCGAGAAAATTAAACTTTTTTTAAGAGGAAACAAGACGCTACACTGTGGAACACCGGTATAGTGACACAGCAGGAAGTTGTTATTTGATTTGATTGATTTGAATGAATGACTATCATCTTTTATTAAAAAAATATGCTCTTGGTTAAGATTTTACGTCAATGTAATACCTAAGTAATAGTATATTACTTTTTCTTTATATTACTCGGAAGGATTCTACCGCAGTTGTGGTAACATACTAGTATTGGTCTAAGGAACATATATCCTGGCGACTTGGTGATCTCATCGGATAACCAGGCTGATGATCTGTCTGCTCTTGACCTTTTTGGTTTCCTTGGCCACCACTCTGTGACTGCTATAGGGAATTATGCACTATGATTCAATGCTGGGCCGCACGTGCATTATTTAAAATAGTAAATATAGTAGTTCCACCCACTATTGGTTATATTTTGCTTTCAAGGAGAAGTTAGTTATAATAAAGAATTATTTCCTTCTTCAGTTTGTATAACTACTTAAAATATCTGGTTTTTAAATAAAAAAAAATTTTGCATACGGGATGTTCTAATTTTGAAATCATGAAAAAGAAAATGTGAACCTATAGAATAAGCAAAACTGCTACCGATGGTACATTGCTTTTTATTTTGCTTGTTGAACACCTAATAAAAGCTAGTATGGTAAAATGCAATAATGAAATACGGTGAAAATAGAAGAAAGTAATATAATACTAGATAAACCATCCTTCAAACTAAACTTCTATCTCTATATTCTGAATAATTCCTATTATCATAATGATCGTCTTTTTCCAAAATTATAACCTGTTTATTCTAACGTGAAATAAACAGTTTTAAATAAGATTTGTGCATTTAATTAGTGATATTGAATTCCTTACTATATTCGCACAACTGCTATTAGTACTGATAGTATAGGTAAGTACGTGCCCTATCGTGTAGTACAGATTTTCATAATCTATGATACGTCTGCATTGGAGCTGGAGCCCTGCAGTTCTGTCGACACGATCAATCAGATTGCTAATCACGTGATGCATGCAAGGAAGTTATATACATACTATCGTATAGACATACGTGTGGCATACATACATTACAACCGGCTGACTGCATTAATATAAAGAGCTACTAATCAAGTGGAAGTTAGCTATAATTAGTGCATTGGAGGTACAGGTTGCTACGTTTATGATAAAAAATAATCATTTTGTAATTTAAAAAATCTTTGCTGCCCTCCAAAAATCCCCTTTTATTCCTTCGGTATCCTGACCTGGTGACTTTAACTGTATTATCTTAGGTAGATACCTACCTATAAAAAAGTAAAATCCTACTGTAGGTAGGTAATTACTAATTAGGTATTTGCCCTTATCAGAATTTGTTATTTTATGATAATAAAATCACTAGGTAAGTAGATATTATACTTGCCTAGTGATCTGTTTGAGGTACTAACTGAGACTTTCATTGATTTTTTTATTGACTGTGTTTCCTGGAAGCCGCCCCCTTGCCTTATCTGGCTGTTATCTTGCTAATGGCCTAAATTCTAGCATTTCGTTAGCTAATTTTTAGCTATTTCTATCACTTCTTTACGCAAAAAATACTTATACGAAGACCTACCCACTTGGATGGCTGATTAGAAATAAGAGCAAAAGACCGTTATTACAAAGTACCATCTCCGAAACTCTCAGTTTCGTAAATTAATTTTTTAATGACATGTTTACATTAATTTAGAAAAAGCAGTCTTATCAGCCTATATGCGTATGCGGAATCTTGGCTTCTCTATTGCATAATTTTATGGGGCAATAGTACGGACGTACATGAGCTATTATTTGTCAAGCAAAAAAATCATTACACACGAAATCAATTAACATTAACGCAATATTTCACTTGAAACCAAATATTGACTCTCCATTCAGTCTAACCACCCACAACTTTTAATTTAAAATAATCTTAAATTACCTACCACATCAATGACCCTTTATCATAAGAGCACATACTTTACCGGTTTTAATTTATACAATGAACAACCAGTACCCTCAAAATCAAAAGTAGCCTGCGTCGCAGAGAATCGACTACCGAGCTCTCGTCCATACAAAAAGAGAAAACGTTTTCCTACCCCTAAATGTAATCCGATCTCAATGATTTTTTAGAATGTTGTTGACACAGTAAAAAACTAGGTTTATAGTTTTTCCTTTTTTCGAATTTTTCAATTGATTGAAAATTATAGGCGTCTAAAAGTCACTTTTTTTATTACAAAATCTTCCTTGAAGTAAAACGTTTGTATTTAAAAAACAAAGTTGTTTTAAGAAAAAATATAAAGCTATAAACCTAGAATATAATATGCTGAAACGATGGACACCAAAATCAAAACTATTGGTTGTGATTTAGTATGTGGGAAACGTTTTCTCCCGAGACGCAAATTTCACCTTAAAAATACCTACACTCAGTCGCGAGCGGCAACGCTCTCTATCGCACTACTACGCGGGGACTTGAGCGCGCGAGCGACAGTATGAGTTTTCTTAAATACCTAATTTTTTGAAATGGCGATGGTATTCTTCCCTCTTAAAGCTTTGTCAGCTTAGGTGAAATTAAATTACCTGTTACTTCCACTTGCACCGCATTTGATTCCTAGACATAATAGTAGTTTATGCAACTGTCATATAATGGGAAGCATTACAATGCGAGTGTATGTTTATCGCACGAGGCGTAGCTGAGTAGTTTACCACGAGCATTATAATACCTAATTGTATGCAGCTGCATACACTATTATGTCTAGACTCAACAAAAAAAGTGTGAAAAATCAACTACGTACACTTTTCCAGCGCAAAAATGTCCTCAGTACTTTCACCTTTTCAATAAAATACCTAAGAGAAAAGTATTTTTTAAAAAATCGAATTAGTAATCCAAACATTTTAAGACGAGTGTAGATAAAATATATTTTACTTGACCGGGCTAGCTTGGACCACACCTGTCAATGATCGATTATTTGGAATTCAAAGTCACGTTGAACCCATTCTTCCTGTACCGGTTCTATTGATATGATATGTATCAATAGCATGGATTCCATCCTTACCACGGGTAATACGATAAACGAATATTTTAATTAAACCCAGCTAAACTGTACTGTTTCATGTTGGTTGGCAATCCTATCACATTATGTGCAACCTCGCATTTTTTACTGTGCATGTTTGCTTAAAGTCAGTAATCGGATAATCATTTGCGGAGACTGATGAAAATTAGTTAAAACAACGTGCATGCATACAACAACTACACTTACTCACAAGTCACTACACACCTTGCGTACGAAGTTGCAGGCAACACAGGCTAGTATGAATTTTAAAACTGTTGTTTGAAAAGTAACTGTAGTTACCTTTAAAACTGTCTAATACGAGTACACGTAATTTATTTATTTCAGTTAGCTAGCATTCTTAGATTTCAGGAATTTTAGGATTTTCGAAGTGACCCTTTTTCTTTGCTGTCCAGTGTATTTTGTAAGGAAAATTAATAGTATTTTCAGAACCTAGGTTTATGGTTGCGTATAGGATCAGTGAGCCGCTGGAGAAAATCAGGAGGATATAAAGTGATTTTTAGTAACAAGATATGAGTTTGACCACATTTCTACGTGTTTCCTTATATAAAAAATCTAGCACATATTCTAGCTTTTAAAAAATTGTTGCTTCTTCTGCGGCTCACTGCTCCTAAACGCAACGGAGAGCAGCTGCTATACTTAAGCCAAAATAGTCCATATTATGCCCAGATTCTGAAAATATTAACCATTGTTCTTTACAAAATCACGTTTCATAATTTCTGAATGACCCTCAAATGTTAGTCAGACGTGGCGTTAATCTCCGTTTTTAGAGCCGTTTGCGCTCTGCTTACCCCGCAAGGGATATAGGCGTGGTTTATAGGGTGTAAGGGGTGGTATACCGAAAACTTTATAGGCATGATCAGACCTTGATACTAAACAACTTTTACTGTAGTGCCTATATTGTGAAACGTATTTTTTTTCTATAGAAAGTCATTCAGCTGTATTTTTCTCGTTTATCATTTATTAGAAAATAGAAAAAGTTGTTCAGTTTCATCGTCTGATCATGCCTGCAAAGCAAAGTTTTCGGTACACCGTCCCTTACACCGTCCCATTCACCCCGTATGTATGCAATCTCAGATTGCACTTGATTCGCATATTTCTTTTTTGGTTAGATCTTGTTCATCTGATCTGCATGTAGGTAGTAAGGTAGCGACATAGGTATAATAAAACAGTAAAACCCGTGTGTCTGCACATTGAACACATTTACGAAAAACTAATCGTTGATGTTAAAATTGGATTAAAATTAAAACACATTTCAATTCTTTTTTAGATTTTCGTCTATCTGGTCTGGGGTTATCTCCGAAACTACTGCACGGATTCGATTTAACTTTTTTTGAATTTATCTTTTTTTGTGTATAGCTATTAAGCCTGTCATCATCTAGAATACTTTTAACAGCGGGAAAACGATTAAACGTTTGGCCGCCGCCAGCTACAAAAGTAGTTCAGCATGATATGCCGCTTCTGCTGGTACACTAACCCTAATATTTAGTCAGCGAAACGAAGTTCGCGGGCACCAGCTAGTACTACCATAATTTTATACCTATATCTAAGTGAACGCGAAATATTGCATAAAGTCGAAAAGTTTGATTTTACATATTCTGTGATTTTACTGCGTAGTTGACTAATGAGAATTTTTGATACGGAATGGTTCTTTCTGTTATTAGGTAGATTGTTTAAAAACTTTTTCCTTGTTTCGGACTACTTACTTAAGTACATTTATTTGGAAGTATTGTATCAAGGGGTGCGTAAAATCCTTATATTTAGAGTGTTTGTTTATGAATATAATTTGGTAAAATGGGAATAAAATGCACGCGGTGAAGGTGACGGCATTGTGTTACTCGGCATGGCCACACACTGCATATAGCATATCACAAGGTGCATTGTTACCGGAAAATACCTAGTCGTGAACGGCCTGGACAGTGGCGCCACTTCACAATAAAAATATTTTCTCTTTATACAAACAATCTATTAGAATGTCCGTTGCTCAAGTTTTTAGTATTATCCTTAAGTGAAATTAGAACCTGCAAACTCAATAAAATATTCGCTGTTATTAAATTTAAAGTAAATATTGCCATTTAAATTACAGCGAATATTTCATTGAGTTTGTGGGTTCTAATTATATTTAAGGATTATACTAAAAACTTGAGCAACGGACATTCTGATAAATTGTTTGTATAAATAGAAAATATTTTTTGTGAAGTAGCGTCACGTTCGAGGCCTTTCATGACTACACTCGCCTTAAGTATATCAGTCTCTTCTCTATGTCTTCGAAATTGAACAACTTGGATTAAAGTAGGCCATTCATTGACTGGGATACAAGTTATTTGTGCACCACCTAATATCCTTACCAGTTACCAGTAAAAAAATGGTAAGTGCGTATCGGACACGCCTAAATCTAGGCAAAGATTCGAAATCATTAAGTACAAAACATATTTTAAAAAAGAATTTGATAATCATTTCAACTTCACAGTTTTTATAAGTACATTTAAAAAATAAATAATAATAACTAGCTGGTGCCCGCGATCTTCATTTCGCTGACTGAATGTTATGGTTAGCATGCCACCACCAGAATGTTATGGTTAGCATACAACCACCAGAATGTTATGGTTAGCATACCACCACCAGAACCAGTGTTTCTTACCATTTTGATAATTATTAATTACTAGCTTTTACCCGCGACTTCGTCCGCGTTAGATAGTTTTTTTAGGCAGAAGTTCTAAAGTAGGTATGTGAATTCATAGTAAGTGTGACAGTGATATTAGAACAGTTCTTATCTCTACTGTTTAAAGATGACTTGCTTGCTTCTGTTGTTAAAGGGACAATTCAAAATTTGCTATCCGGCCTGAGAGATCAATATTTATAAACATTGAATACAAAAGTCAGTAGATAACAGAGTACTTACTCCAGAGGTGCCGATTTGAGCACACTAAAATGGTCAGCATAAGTAGATAAGACAGATAAAAAGGTAATTTAAGTTACTGTAATACATTTTTATATACCACATTTTTTGTTTTTCTGTCCTCGGTAAAAAGTAGGCAATGTCCTTTCTCAACTAATTCCCATCATACTGAATAACTTTTGTTTTGTAACCATTTCTGTATCTCTAATAGTTTAGCTGGGCTCCTGGTGGTACACCTGGTGGTCTACATAAGGTTCTTCAAATCCTCAATGTCCTTGTGAAAAAAACGGCCCATCATACTGAACATTTTTTGTTTTAGAACCATGCCTGTATCTCTAATTGTTTAGCTGGGCTCCTTATGGTACACCTGGTGGTGTATATAAGGTACTCCAGATCCTCAATGTCCTTGTGAAAAGAAGCGGCCCATCATACTGCACAACTTTTGTCTTGGAATCATGTCTGTATCTCTAATAGTTTACGTGGGCTCCTGATGGTACACCTGGTGGTCTACATAAGGTACTCCAGATCCTCAATGTCCTTGTAAAAAGAAGCGGCCCATCATACTGAACAACTTTTGTTTTGGAACCATTTCTGTATCTCTAATAGTTCACGTGGGCTCCTGATGGTACACCTGGTGGTCTACATAAGGTACTCCAGATCCTCAATATCCTTGTGAAAAAAACGGCCCATCATACTGAACAACTTTTGTTTTGGAACCATTTCTGTATCTCCAATAGTTTAGGTGGGCTTCTGATGGTAGACCTGGTGGTCTACATAAGGTTCTCCAGATCCTGTGAAAAGAAGCGGCCCATCATACTCAACAACTTTTGTTTTGTAACCATTTCTGTATCTCTTATAGTTTAGCTGGGCTCCTGGTGGTACACCTGGTGGTCTACATAAGGTTCTCCAGATCCTGTGAAAAGAAGCGGCCCATCATACTGAACAACTTTTGTTTTGGAACCATTTCTGTATCTCTAATAGTTTAGCTGGGCTCCTGGTGGTACACCTGGTGGTCTACATAAGGTACTCCAGAGCCCCAATGTCCTTGAGAAAAGAAGCGGCCCATCATACTGCACAACTTTTGTCTTGGAATCATGTCTGTATCTCTAATAGTTTACGTGGGCTCCTGATGGTACATCTGGTGGTTTACATAAGGTACTCCAGATCCTCAATGTCCTTGTAAAAAAAGCGGCCCATCATACTGAACAACTTTTGTTTTGGAACCATTTCTGTATCTCTAATAGTTTAGCTGGGCTCCTGGTGGTACACCTGGTGGTCTACATAAGGTACTCCAGAGCCCCAATGTCCTTGAGAAAAGAAGCGGCCTATCATACAGAACAACTTTTGTTTTGGAACCATGCATGTAGCTTTAATAGTTTAGCTGGGCTCCTGGTGGTACACCTGGTGGTCTACATATGTACTCCAGACCCTTGAATGGTGATAAAAAGTAGCCTATGTCCATTCTCGGTATGCAAGCAATCTCTGTGCCAAGTTTCATGAAGATTGGTTCAGCGGTTTGGCCGTGAAAGCGTAGCAGACAGACAGACAGACAGACAGAGTTACTTTCGCATTTATAATATTAGTGTGGATAGTGTGGATTACATGTATATGTATATATATTTAGATAAAACAAATATAGAACTAACTATACTGGGTGTAAGGGACAGCCCTCCAAATACAGATAGGGTGCATGCAGACTATGCAACTAAACAACTTTCCCCTAGGAGCATAACCAAGCAGAACAAAAATCTTTTGACCTCCCATAGAAATCATCAATCATCAGGATCAATAAAAAATGCGATTTTCCAAAATTGTTTACTTAACACGGGAAGTGTTTTAACAATTTGGTATTCAATTAAATGAGAAGAGAAATAAGACCTACACTAAAACTAAAAATAGTAGACGATTAAAGGCATTGACTGACATGCTTGTATTAGGTCCTTACATATGAAATTGTCGTTTTGTCGTACTGGCCACTTTGATCACAAATTTCTCCTATTTGGTTAGGAATTCGAAATTCAAATTTATACAGCTATTTCCACATGTAGTTGTGTTTCGTAAACCGTCATTCATTTGTTTTTTTACTTATCTTTTTTCTGTTTGCATCGCTCAATTTACAAAATGGAAAATTTTAAATATCGCGTTATTTACGAGTACGAGTTCCACCGTGGCACCAGTGCTGCGGAAACGGCTCGAAGGGTTAATGATGTGTATGGCGGTTGTGTCGCAAAAGAAAACACAGTGCGTTTTTGGTTCCAACGTTTTCGTTCTGGAAATTTCGAACTGCAAAACAAGCCCCGTGGACGGCCGGAGACCCAAGTTGATAATGAAGAATTGAAGGCTATTGTGGAAGCGGATCCATCGCAAACCACGTCCGAATTAGCTGCAGGCTTCGGTGTTAGTGATAAAACTGTTTTAATCCACTTGAAGCAAATTGGAAAGATTAAAAAACATAAATGGTGGGTTCCTCACGAATTGAGTGAAGCAAACCGGCAAACGCGCGTCAACTGCTGCGTTACATTACTTGACCGGCACAATAACGAAGGGATTTTAAATCGAATCATTACCTGTGATGAAAAGTGGATTCTCTACGATAATCGGAAGCGCTCATCGCAATGGCTGGACCCTGGCAAGCCAGCCAAAGCCTGCTCCAAGCGAAAATTGACCAATAAAAAGTTACTTGTAAGCGTTTGGTGGACTAGCGCATGTGTCGGTCATTACAGTTTTCTCAAATCTGGCCAGACGATTACGGCAGATGTCTACTGTCAGCAATTGCAAACCATGATGGAAAAGCTAGCTGCTAAACAACCGAGGTTGGTCAATCGCTCTACGCCACTGTTGCTTCACGACAACGCTAGACCACACACTGCACAACAGACGGCTAGCAAATTAGAAGAGCTTCAATTGGAATGTCTAAGGCATCCACCGTACTCCCCGGACCTTGCTCCAACAGATTACAATTTTTTTCGAAATTTGGATAACTTCTTGCAAGGGAAAAAATTCAACTCAGATGGGGCAGTCCAAATCGCCTTCAAAGATTTTATTGATTCCCGTCCGAATGGTTTTTTTAGTAAAGGGATCAATGAACTACCTATGAGATGGCAAAAGTGCATAGATTACAATGGCTCATACTACATACATACATACATACATAAATCACGCCAATATCCTTACGGGGTAGGCAGAGTGTTAACGGCCGTAAAACGGATATTAACACCACGTCTGACAAAAGCTTGAGGGTCAACTAGATAACTGTGCATGACTATAGTGACAGGTTGCCAGCCCATCGCCTAGAATTGCAATACACATCCCTCGATGGCTCATACTTTGATTAAATAAATAAACTATATTAAAAAAAATCGACTTTTTGTTCCTCCCATACAAAACGCCAATTTCATATGTAAGGACCTAATATGAACTCCGCCAATCCAGTCGCTCTGTTTTCCCGTGGCGTGGGATTTTTCATAAATAAAAAGTGTCCTCTAAGTCTTGACTACTTATACAAAATTTGGTATTAATTCGTCTAGTAGTTTTTGCTTGAAACGTGGACAAACAGACAGATAGACCCAGTTTTTTTTTTACTATTGAGTCTTATTACTCGAACGGAATTTTATGTATTTAAATGTACAGACTTGGTGAGTTACTGTTTTATTATATGTATTTAGATTTTAACAAAATTAATAATTATTTAAAACCTGTAGCTTGATTTACTTACAAAAAAGGCCATTAAATATGTTTTGGCAACTTATAGTTATTGAAATATTGAGTTAAAATTATTTCGTTAATATTGTTTGCTGACTGCAATTACTATGCGAAGACATTTTTTTGCGTTTACAAATTTTTTATGGGAAGTGGTTCAGTTTCATGGTTTGAATATAAGTATACAGAGGGCTGTCCCTTACACCCTGTATAGAGCATCAGTTACCCGCAGGTATGGACAATCGCTGAGGAATATCTATTATATCTGGATAATCAATTAACGCTTGTAAATGACACGGCTTGAAAATCTTGACTTCAATTTGAAAATCTTGTTTTTTTTTTTTATATTTATTATGGTATTACTTACTATGGTACTACTTGGTTGGGCTACTGCTATTGGGGTATAATGTGAAATCGCCAACTTGATTGGCAAAATGTATGAGAACATAATTATAGTATTAAGAAACTTAACATTCCTTCTGGTTTTTAATAGTGAATTACACTTTACGAAATCCAACTTAAGGCAAAGATTTTCCTTGTCATGGAGACTTATAGCACCTTTGCAGAATGCACGCTATATATTCATAGAGTAAATAAGGTCACCCGAACTCCTCGCCCCGGGGTGTAGATGACGGGCGTGCAACTGACGGGTGACGCGGGCCGCGGTAAGGGATGCTCTAGTCCTTTTGCCCTCAGGTATACTCCGCTCAAAGAACCCTTCGATATCTGATTAAGTACTTATCATAACATCTTCTTGACAGAGGGTCACACCACTCGGGCGCGGTGTCTCAGGATCTTAGTTCCAATTTCAAAAATATCGAGAAAAACAATCAACTACCCTATTTTGTAGCCATTTTGTAATTGCTTTTTGAGGTTGTTTATTTTACTAAGGTGCTTCTTTTTTGTTTATCGCCTTATGTCATGTTATTATTATCAATGCCGTGTGCTGCCGCATGCCGGCTTAGAATAGCATCACCCGATTTCTTTCCCGTGGGTATCGTAAGAGGCTACTTAGGGACTCGAGGGCTACATGTGTGTCGCAATTTAGGCGATGGGCTGACAACCTGTCACTATGGTGATACATAATTATCTGAATGATTTTGAAAATTTGTTATTGGAGATGAGACATGTTCACTTTAACAAGTATGATCCCTGGTACTAGTACGTTACTAGCTTAGCTTTTCATTTCTAATTAGAAAACGGGTAAATCAAATTTTTATAAGTCTTGATGATATTAAAGTCGTGTCAAGCTTAACGAGATTGAAAATATTATCTTATGATTCACTGTTATGTTATGATAATAGTTACATGCTTAATATTTATGGCACAAGCCAAGTTACAAGTACTGTGACACGTAACTTTATCACATCAGCGAGGATAGATTATCAGGTATACGACAAAGAGCATTGCGTGACAAAATTATTTAGAATTGCTTTTTTTCATCTGTTCTATCATAGACTCGGTATCCCACACAAAAAGAACAAGATTTAATGGTGGTTTTAACATTTGAATTTATCGACGATAATATAATCAATCACCGTTTCAAAGTCACTTCAAACGGAATGGGAAATTTTCTAGGGATTCTCGAGTGTCATGTAGAGGGCGCTAAGCTTAATTAAAATAACGTTTCTTTACACATAAACTGTACCACTTTATAAATTATTCTTTATTTTGTGTTTATTGTATTTATATGTGTATTTATTTACTTACACGTATGACACTCAATATAATAGCAAGTCGATAAGTTTATTTTGTATTAAATAAAACTAATATAATTAATTTGTAACGAACACAACGTAAAACAGAACCTGTGACAATACTATGGCTGACGCCAGCCATACTGAAACGTCAAAATTTCAGTTTAGCACAGCGCCCTCAGGTTTGACATTCAGAACTATCAAGAGAACTGTCAGTAGAAAAACTCCCATTGTCTAATCTGTCAAAATCACCAAGCTGCAGCGTGGGTACAAGGTATAGTTGGCTATCAGCACAAATATCCCATCCTGCATGGAGCAAATAAGTACTTACCTACTTTGTATTTCCCTACGACTCTACGACCGCAATGCTAATGTGACCGTAAACGAAGATGGCCGCCAGATTGCCAAGGGATCCATTCACCTCTACGGCGCGGAACCCTGAAAACTAGAGGTACTCCTATATTTTTCATTTTGACGGGTAACCACCCCAATGGTTTTGATGGCAGTGTGCGATGTGTAAAGGACCTATCTGCTTGCGGAGGGCCACGCCAATAAGGCTAGCGTCCTTGATTCAAATTCTCGGTTTACCTCCTAACGACGACAAAGTAAAAAAATGCAAACCGACATACATTTCATTATAATTGCGTACCGCTCATAATAATTTATTAATTAATACAGGATGTCTGGATGAAGTTCTTTTAACTGCAATAAACAATAAAATAAATCCTACTAATATTATCAATGCGAAAGTTTGTATGTTTGTTTGTTACTTCTTCACGCAATAACTACTGAACTGATTGTAATGAAATTTGGCGACATATAAAACGTCACATGGATTAACATAAAGGATAGTTATAATCACCACTAATGCGGGCAACGCCGCGAAACTGAACACTCACTCGCGTTGATACTTCCGCGGAAGTATTTCGAGCAATATTCGCGACAGCGGCAGGAGCAGGAGGAGGTGCATGGTGTGAACGTGCTATTAGGTTACGTTGCAGGAATCCTGGACCGCCTTCCGAATAGATCAAATTCCGTATCGGCAGATTCCTGTTAAGGCATATTTAGAGATTGACCACTGCCAAAATGTTGGAAAGAATATTTCCATCTAAGAGCAGCAAGAATTTTAAATATGATTAAAAAATTATCAACGAGCAATAAGGCTGATTTTGTGCTGAGTGCCAAAAAAAAGTTCCTCTTTGAACAAACTTCGCGACAGAATAGAAGACCAGTTGAAGGATATAGAGGACATTGTTGATGAAAAATGAATCCGCATAGATTATTTTTAAATGTAGTACATTAATGAATCCGCATAGATTATTTTTAAATGTAGTACATTTAAAAATAATCTATGCGGATTCATTTTTCATCAACAATGTCTTCTATATCCTTCAACTGGTCTTCTATTCTGTCATTTAATGTACTTCAAAGTATGTATTTCAAAGTTAAAATTTTAAATAACCTGCAACCAGGCACTCTGTATTGTATGCGGTATTTATTCTTATGGAGCTTATTGAATAAAATTATTTCTCCCTTCTCATCTTTATCTACTTTGATAAATAAATGGAACGGGATTAGTAAGATAGTAGCCATGCATACATACTATTATATCAATATATTATCAGTGAAATAAAAAACAAATTGGTATCTTCTACCTTTGTCGTGGTCGGGTAAATAGGGCAATCAACGGTAAAGACTAGCCGCGGGTGTTTCTTAAACCGTTCGCAATTAAATTTGGCTGCACCGCGACAGAGTTAATCGAGGGTTAAATTGGCCCAGACACACTCAGGGCACGGGATCTGCGGCGACGCGCCGTCTCAAGATTGATCTCTTTCAGCGAATACTCGACTCGCAAAATAGAGACAAGAAAAGTTCTAACTACATAATTGTCTAAATAGCGTTACCGCCTGCGGTTTCATACGCGCATATTTTATGTACGGAAGAAAGAGTCAACAAAAAACCCGACAAACCTACAAAAACTTTCAAATACGTAGGTGGGTGCTATAACATTATATCTCCTTAGTGTAATATGGTGTAATCAACATTTTTGAAACATATCATCACATTTAATAACCATGAAATCCATACAACTTTTTAATTTCCTTTTTACTCCTTATATTTTAGCTTCATGATCTAATGACCAATTCTGACAAAGATCACAATATCAAAGAAACGAAACCTCTTATTTCATTCCTTTTTGGTGTTAAAAGTTTGCAAATGCTTCACCTGGTGTGTTATAATTTATTATCCTTAGTCTTAGACTATATTATAATATATGATATTTGTATGGAGTTTTGTGACAATAGAACTTAAAAACCACAAATTTCCATACATATATTGTACCCCGTTTCACCCCTTTTGGGGTTGACATCTGTAAAATCTAGAAACACGTGTACATTGAGTCTGTTAGTTAGTCAGTGAGGACATTTGTTTTAATAAGTGTACACAAAGTAAGGGGTTTTCTGATACTTCCATATTCTCTTTTTAGTTCTGTTTCAGGGTATCGCGGCCTGGTGCCTATGTTATGAAACTACAGGCTACAAGTCTATAGGGGAAATTTTTAGTACATTGCGTACCGGTTATATTCCTGGTATCATAATGGCTAACCGACTACGCAATGAACATCGAATTTCACCTGTAAAATTGTAGCCTGTAGTTTAATAATATGTGGTCTCGCACATGCCATGAGTTAATATACATACCTACAAGGCATGCACCCAAAAAATTGGGAGAAGAGCAGACAGATAATTATGCATGCACCGCTAGTGAAACTAACCTTTAGTAAGTAATTAATCAAAAATTCGTTAAAAAACACGTCTGTTACGGCTGTTTACTGCCTCCTTCTTATAGGTAATATTGATCGATCATTGTCATGTTATTAATCACTCATCTCATAGTGTTCGGAAAATAAAACTCGAAAACAGTTGTATAAAGCTCTGCTTTATGCATTCCGCCTATAGAAATTACTTTTCCTTCACAAGCAGCGTCAGCTGTAACATAACGTCGTAAGAGAACATCGCGTCCGTATGCAGCCACGCTCGTGTTTACGTCCGTAAACCGCTGCCACACCGAGTTACGCGCGTAATGATGCGTTAGTTGCGTACCCAGACACTTTTTACGTAACTCTTGTGCATGATAGTAGTTCTCATTACCATACTCTTCTTCGATATCCCTAGTAGATTGGGAAGATGGACTTAATAGTTCTTCGGATGAAGATGAGGCACTATGGCTATTACATACATACATTAGCCTATTGCAGTCCACTGCTGGACGTAGGGCCCCCCAGGGTACGCCAAAGGGCACGATCTACCTACCAGCCGCCCTTTGTTAAGTCATCGGTCCATCTGGCTGGAGGTCGTCCAACGCTACGCTTTACGAGGAGTGGCGTCCTCTCGAAAAACCGCTTACTTCACTGCCATCGGTTCTACAACAGATGTGCTAAGTTCATTGCCACTTCAGTTTGCTACAATTCCCGACTATGTCCGTTCCTTTGGTCTTTTTGCGGATAGTCTCATTCCGGATGTTATCCATTATAGATACTGAGTATAGACTTTCAACAGTTCATGTTGTCATAACTGGTAGGAGTGACTGATCAAACAACTATTGCTACTGTTGTGCCAAACTGCTTCAGAGCGAAAAGTTATGGGTGCATGACCTCAATGGAAGGAGTGAGACACAGCGAATACCACACCCTGTGCCACAAACAACAGTCGCATGAGGATTCATGTATCTAGCATCGTTTTATTTGTATTTCCATTTGTCACGTACATCATTCGAAAAATTACATGATTTAATTAAACCAAGAATTCTCAACAGCAACAGTCACTTCCGTACACACGGCCGTACTACGAGCAGGACAGTGCTGTGCGTGTACGAAAGATTTTGGTGTAATCAGTGGCCGATTAACCCTAAAACAAATTAATCAATTGCTTAGGGCATCCACGTCTTGGGGGCACCAGAAAAAGCACGAAGAAAAAAGGTTATGTGCTAGTACATAGAAGATTCTGTTATGTGTACTCAGAATGCAGTCAGTATTTATACAAAAAAGAACCAAATATATTCATTACAGTTTGATACGTACTTTAAAACCAAAATTGAACAGTTTCAATAGTTGAATGAACGTTTGAATAAACGCAAATTTGTAGATTGAAATGTTGAGTTTGTTTCGCTCGTGTGATGGTACCGATCTGTATTGCTTACACTCGCGGCTAGTTTTAAAGCTCCTCGATCATTTGTAGCGTGAAATGTGGTGCAAGCTGCGTTCACAAAACGTGTCATTTATTTTGTAGCTTGCGGCAAGTGTTTAAGGTCCTCACTTTTGTTAAAAGTGAAATTTTAAGTTTGCTTCACTCGCAATACTTGTTGTTCGTACGCCGTATGGCACTCGCGGCAATCGTTGAATCCGCCTATTTAAGTCATGAAATGTGGAGCTCGTTTTACTAGCATTACATGTCGGTAATCAGATGTTTTACACCTATGGCTAGAGTAACGTGAGATTTGAAGCTCGCTTCGCTCGTGTTACATGATTGTTTTGCGCTCCTATTTAGTTGTAAGGGGGACCCTTAGGCGTGGATTGCTCAAGTTGACTTAATCCACTCCTGGGTGTGACGGCCAATAGGGAATCTCATAGAATACAACGTCATCACCGCACGCATGTAAGCGACGTTGCCATTCCGCGCTGCGTAAGGTACGCAACCTGTTTGTCTTCTAGGAGCCGAAATGCGTGACCTTACACATTACGTATACGTTCACGTCTACACATCGCAAGCAATGTGCCATGTCACTTACATCACAACGTCATAGCTTTACGTGATACCTACACACGGACGCGGTGCGCTCTGCCCTTTAAGGATGTTGTAGGGCTTTTGATAAAATGTAGAAATAAAACAAAGTGTTCTGTGCCAATATTCTAACAGCTGAATATCAGCAGTTATTACGTTCTCGTATTGAATTTGACCTCGTGTTGGACCTTGGAATCGCCAGTTAAGTGCGGAAGTTGGGAAAAGTGTATACCGACTACCTACAAGAAAGATCTGAAACTGTTGGCAATGTGTCACGCTCGGTGTCGCCTAAAACTACCGTAATCCAATCAAACATTTTACAGGTTCTGTTTATGACCCAAATTCATCTTGTCCACTATACAGTACATCCTTGTGCTTTATTTATGACTCACCTTAAGCTTTATGACCCATAAAAGCCGTTCTAAGCGTTCATTTCTTGGGACAAGTATCTAATGTTTATGTTTTGTTGAGCAGGTGCGTAAATAAAATGTATCCAAAGAAATATAGCTAACTTCACGGAATATTTTATTTGATCTTAAATGTGTCAATGAATCTTATACGAACACCTAGGGAGATAAAATAAGATGCTGAAGAGGTATTACAATACCAGATGTTTATGTGACTGTTTGTTTCGAATAAATAACGAAATGTAGAAGTGGTGGTTACTAGTAAATAGGTCACAGAGCGAGTCTTACATTTTGAATGATTTTTAAACACGAAGGTAACATTAAAAGTTCAAGATCGATAAAACGTTTAATAAATTTTTCAGGGAAAATAGGTAGACTTCGGCAACGAGGGCAGTCATTTTGTTCACTCGCAACCGAAAAGACATCAAAATGAATGGCTATGCAAGCAATGTGACAAAGCATTTCCAAACTGTAAAGCCGAATCGTGTTCATCACCATGACATGATCAAAAACAAACCCATATTTCTGGACGTGTCCCCGAGCCGCTCTGCGCACTTGCGGACACCGTCTGCTAAATCCATCGAGCCGATCAGGGACAACTTCATAGCGCCGAGCATCACGCGCGACGTCGTCTACGAGAACATGAAGCCGGTGTTTACGTTGCTGCGGCTGATGGGCGCCGTGCCGCTCACCAAGCCCTCCGCCGGGGTGAACCAGTACCACCTGGCTTCCCCCGCTATGCTCTACTCTGCAGTGATTTTCTTCTCGGTCGTCAGCTACGTGCTGTACCTCTCTCTACACAAGGTCCAGATCTTGCGATCAGCTGAAGGAAAATTCGAAGAGGCCGTCATTGAGTATCTGTTCACGGTGTACTTATTTCCTTTGGCTGTAATACCGATTATGTGGTACGAAACCCGCAAAATAGCAAGCGTATTTAACTCCTGGGTCGACTTTGAGGTAACACACACCTTCTATACCTTAATGCTTTCGTTTTAAAATGTGCCTCCTCTTGTTAGGAGCTTTTGCATCCTTCCTCCCTGCCTACGGTTATGACTGCTGAATATGTAGGTATTATACATTGTCTGCAAACGGTGCTGCCTATTCTGAGTATCCTTTGCTCCTTCTCTTTTAATACACCTACACCTTCAGGTAGAAATTTAGCATTCTAGGTGAGATTCATGTGTGATATCAATGTGTACCTACACCTACGGTAAATTGTTATCTCATTATTACAGATCGAATACAAAAACCTATCGGAGCATTCACTCCCATTGAAACTGTACAAGAAGTCGCTGATGATTGCCATCGTGATCCCACTACTGTCGACCACCTCGGTGATCATCACTCATGCCACGATGGTGCATTTTCGCCCGATGCAGGTCATCCCATACGTCTTCCTCGAGATCCTCACTTATATACTGGGTGGTTACTGGTACCTTCTGTGTGAGACACTCAGCATTTGTGCCAACGTGTTGGCGGAAGATTTTCAACTGGTACGAATTTTGTACCTATTGTCTCTAGCTAGACATCTGCAATTGGACGAGTGACCATAGCGCATACTGGCTCAACTTAAGAACGCACTTACAGTAAATTTCGTAACAAAATACCCAGTTAAAATAATACTTAGTACATGCTGAGCTACTACGTGCTGAGATCAAGCGCTACGGTAGCTCTCTTTTAGTATTTGATTGATTGGAACAAGAACCTAGACATAATTCTTTAAATAAGACATTTGATATTCTGCCATAGGATTAAATAAATTTTAATATCAACTGTGTTTTAGGCTCTACGCAACATCGGCCCAGCGAAGAGGGTATCCCAGTACCGCGGTCTGTGGCTGCGGCTAAGCAAGCTGGCACGCGACTGCGGCATAGCCCATTGCTACACCTTCACCTTCGTCAATCTGTACTTGTTTCTGATCATCACTCTGTCCATCTACGGGCTGCTCAGTCAAATATCCGACGGCTTCGGGATTAAAGACATCGGCCTCGCACTCACCGCTTGCTGCAGCGTGATGCTACTGTTCTTCATTTGCGATAAGGCCCATTATGCTTCGAATAATGCAAGTACTTTTAATGTTGTTCCATCATACACATTAGCTAAGTGAATTAATTATGAGCTGTTGCGGTGTAGCGAATGTATTCTAACAATAAAAATATCGCAAAAGGTCTTGCAGCTAAAGTAAGAAGACATTCGGTCACTGACCGTCTCTTCGATCAGGTGAAGAATCTTACGATATTGCCATGCGAATGCTACATGGTTTATCGGGTCGTTAGACGATTCGGTGTCCCATGCGAAAATAAGAAGAAGAAAATGCTAATGACTGTTCTGGGCCACTCAGGCAATAAATTTTCAATATTCATACAATAGAATAGATACCTACTACTAATCGTCTAATGAAAAATCTTCCTCTCTGTGCCTTTTTAAAACTACCTCCTTTATGCCGTGTTGATCTGAGGAATGACACATGACACATGGTATTAAAAATATTAATGAGTAGGTATTAGCACAGAGTACGCACACCTACCTACAGACGACACCCCCGCCCTAGATGCGCCAGAGAGAAACAGACACTCATTTTGCTCTTAATTATTCGCAAGATTTTACGGTTTTTCCGACAAAGAAATTAGAGAAATACCGTTAGAATGTCAAATTCAGGTATTCGTACTAGAAAAGGTCTGTATCTAAATTGTAGCAAAATTGATTTGTTACCACTTTAGAACTGTAGACATAACATTGAAAAAATGTTTAAAATACTTAGAGGTTTCTCTTTTTTTCTATCGAGTAAAGTTAGTTAAATTGTGTAAGAGATCTTTAGGTATACTCGTATGGTATCTGTTAGATACTCGAGAATAACATTTCTTTTTAATTTTGTGGCTGTAATTGTCTTCATAAAACTGGTTTAAAAATCTTGCACGCGCTATATCCCCGCCATAAAGCGCGGCTTTTGGGGCTCAGACAAAGGAGTTTCATTTTTACTCGGTAGGTAGTGTTATTATTTATTCAGTATAGTATATGGTATTAGTCAGTGCCACGGTTGCCGCCACGCCTGCAGTCGGTTACAGGGAAAACGCAAGAGGGAAAGTCATTACTTCATACGAAATGAACTGGCCGCATGACATCAATTTATATGAAATTATAAACACCCGGTTTGACGTGGACCGACCTTGATCGAATAAATACAAAAGTTATTAAAGAAATTTAATACTTAAGACCTCTACTATAGATTCCTTCTTAACTGGACAATCAAATTAGTAAACCCAATATTTTAAAGTACGAATTGAAAATATTTTCCTGTCTATTTATCTCCTCTCCTAAAAGCAAGTAGATTGATAATTTGTTACCCCTGTTGGAATTATTAATTTCTAAACAAATATAAATACACTTTCATTGAAAGAAACAAACAAATTACTTGCTGTCTTCAGGGAGATTATGGATACGACGGCGCGCGAAGCGCCTTGCAATATTGCACATAGCCATAAATCATCAAAATAAATGTAGAATTACTGTAAGTACATCAAAAGACATCGGTACAACAGTCATTCGCTGTCACCCCTCGCGGAGTTTTTTGGTCAGTGGTAAAGAAGATTGTCGCATACAGGTACGCACCAACTTCCAGAAGAGGCTGCTGATGGTAGAGTTGTCGTGGATGAACTCTGACGCGCAGACCGAGGTCAACATGTTTCTGAGGGCCACCGAGATGAACCCCTCGCAGATCAGCCTCGGAGGATTCTTCGACGTGAACCGCCACCTATTTAAATCTGTAAGTAGAACTATCTAACGTTGAATGCGTTGAATTGATACTACTTAGAAATAGAAAATGAAGAAGAAGAATTTTCTACGCCATTGTTTTTTTTTTGTCTTTGTCATTCTTTTATATTGTTTTCATCACATCTACCCCAGATCACCTCTACGCGAGTGAAACTTTAGCGAATTCCTCTACGTAAATAAGTATCTACTACGGCGTAGATCGTCTCGTAGCAGAATGTAGTTAGGCGTAGGCAATTAGTTTTAAGATAAACTAGAAGCCCAATTAACTTTTGATACTTTTAACAAGTGAAATATTTTTCAAAATCGTCTGATACTGAAGGTACTCGTAAGTACCATCATCCATTACGAACAAACATTAAAAAAACAATTGATTTGCTTGTTTTACAGTTACTAGCTACAATGGTGACCTACTTGGTGGTGCTTCTACAGTTCCAGATTAGTATTCCGGATAATGATGACCTGGAACCAACGAGGAAGGAATTTCTGAACGACACCTCAGAAACAGACACTACCACCAGCATCTCAACGACGACTGTGGCGGCTATTCTTACAACACTCGCCAAAAAGAAGAAGAAGAATTAAAATGTTACTTGGTGTCACATATCCGACATATGTGACAATGACTTAGATACTTAGGGGACTATTATTTCCGTTTGTTTTACTTGAGTTTAGTTGTTACCTGTCCTGTCTCGTGCTTTAGCCTACTTTTGATTAGGTAGATAGAGGTATGTTTGTTAATTATTAATTATAAAATTTCCTACAATAAAGTGGAAAGTATTATGCTTTATCTTACTTACCTATTTGCTTTTTAGTTAGTAGTTGGCTATTGAATTTCTTTTACCACAATCTCCTAGGTAATTGTGACTCACTCCTTTTACTCTTTTGTAAGTTTACTGAACGGCAGCCTCAAGCCATATTGCTCTTTGCAAGATAAAAATATATCCATTCTGTCCATTCTATTATTACTATCTATTCACTCTGGCCTTTAATAAGTTGTAAGTACCAGTACCTGCCTGGCTGGGTGTGGTGTGTGGGTGAGGCTTATTGATAAAGAAATAATGTTACTATTTTAACTTACAGCAGTGCAGAGCAGACTGCATTACAGCGTATTAATAAACGCGTAAAAGTTCAAAGAGGGTGGGTCGCTCGTGTGCCTTAAAATAACAAAAAAAAATAAGAAATACTCCCTACTCCTCAGGTAGAAATGGTTGAAGCACTTAATTTTATTTGGCACGTTTCATATCAGTAAGAAAGTTTTTAAATCATTCGATTTGTCTGCTGCTATGGTCATTGTAGTCAACTTTATTGTACCGTTAATGGTGTTTTTAAATAAAGGTTAGTGCAGGTTTCTCTTGATTCATAATCATGGATTTAATTTATACACCCTCACCCTTCACTACACACACACGTGTCAGTTCGTGGCGTCGGCGCGGTAATTCGATAGGTATATTGATCATCTCTTCGAAGAATCCCGATGCATTAATGAAAAACACAGGGTATAAGAATAGTATTCACCCATAGTTGCATTCAAATCAACCCACGGGATACCTTCAACAGTACCACGCCACGGGATACGGGAAACTAATATCATACTATCGAATGTAATGCATTAACTGTTTTTATTTTACAAACTTACAGTTAAAAATAAATTGTTAAGGTAGTCTCGTCGCGTCGTATGAATTAAAACCTTCAACTTCCTGGCTAGTAGGTAGGTAGGAGTATTAAAGTGCGGTAGGTAGGCACCTTCCTACTTAGATATCTCAAAAACGTTCAGACGAAACGCTCAAAATTTTCATATTTTTTTAATAATATATGATACAAAGCACAAGTAATATGTGTGTGTGTGTCGTGAAAGTAGTTGGTAATGGAGCAGAGATATAGTGTCCTCCCCTAATATGGCAGGAAGTAAGAAACTATTTCGGTACAGCGAAATACCCTGTATCCTGCTTGTAATAGTACTAATAGGTACCTGTCTGTTATGGCGTGGGCGTATGACGCAGGTAGGTAGGTTCGTACTTAGAACACCCCTTTCGAGGCTCAGAGTTTCCAGAGATAGATTTCAAGCGAGAACAAAAGGTAGTGTAATATAAAAGGTGTAATCTGCCCTACTTCAGCCAACAGTTGTGCACAAGCTATTGAAAAGCTAAGTTGGATCATGGGTATACACAACAGCGTGGTAAGAAAATAATTTAATTTTATCATATAATTTAATTATTTAAATTGTAAATAACTAGGTTACCTGTTGTGCAGCAAGGCTAGGATGATTCAACATCTTTAACTCACAACAGCCCAACCCACACAAAATCTAACGCCGTAATGTCCTAACCCGACGAGGTTGGTAGGAAACTGTTTAACCGAGAAGCAGTTGGGTATTATTGACCCGGATCTAGAACACCCCGTAATATTTCTAGTGTTTAAAAATTGCGAACTAATAGAAATAATAAAACAAATTGTATAGGTAAGAAAAGGTGCTTTACCTTGACCAATGTTGTATTCAAGGAAACCGTTGTTATATTTGAATTGAAAGATTGTCAACACTTAAGTGAAGATATTGCAAGTTGCAGGCGCGGACTGAGCACAGTGAAGAATGGCAATTTGTGTATTTTGCATTAAAATAAGGTTTTTTTTGCTTTAATCTTTGTTATTATTGCGTGTTGTGTATTATTTAAAGTTCATATTTTTATAATGCCGTCTTTTTAAGTAGGGTGAAATACTTGTGACGGATACCGAAAACTCGGTATGAGCTACTGATAAGGGACCAAAAGATTAATAGATGCTGAGAATGTTAATTTCCTTCTAAAAAATGTAGGTCTAAGGTACAGCATATTTACCTAGTCTAGTGGCCTAAACAACTTTGATCATGGGGAGGTAGGTGTCATTATTACACAATATAATTATCATAAACTACCATCGGGCGAAAAAGACGCGGAGGCCCCACTTTGACAAAATATGCATTGCGAGAGAACCAAGTTAAGACACTTCACGTTAAAAAAGGCAAAAAATGCGTTACACTGCGCCAAACCACCCCTACACATTTTGCGAGCGAAGCGAGCTCGAAATTTCACGTTAAAAAGGCAAGAGAGGAGCCACATTGCGCTACAGAGACACTTCACGTATTGCGAGCGAGGCGAGCTCGACATTTAGCGTTTAAAGGCAAGAGCAAAAGATGAAAGACGAGGCGTGCTAATGTGATATCAGCTATAAGTATTAGTAGTAGAATAAAAAATCTCTGACACCAGGGATCATCGGGACGTTCGTCGACTCCGTGTCTCACATGAAAAAAACTAGTAAAACTCTTGCTTCATGGGGGGAGTCATAAGCTCACCGCCGGCTCATTCTGAGGCGCAGTAGCTTGCTACGCTGCAGCAAGTAAATGCCAGTTACGCTGGGCTGAACGCCGGCTCATTCTGAGGTGCAGCAACTTGCTGCAAGTAAAAGCCAACCACGCTCAGCTAACGAATGGATAATTCTGTGGCTGTAGTGGCTCGCAGCGCTGCTGCAAGTAAACGGCAAATGCCAGCACCCCGGAGGCTACGCTTGCTTGCCAATCAGCTAGTTCTGTGAATGTGTTCGCTCGGATCGCTGTTGGAAGCGTTTGTTCATCAACCGACTAGTTTTGCGCGTGTCTCAGCTATCAGTGTTGTAGCGAATTTTATGAAATAAATATATGAACAATGACGCCTCCGCCCCTGTTCTGCACTAAAATCACAATTTATTTTGAAAGTAGTAGGTATTACCACAGAATATATAATTACATAGAGTACAAAATAGATATCAATAAAAAAATTAAGACACAAGTGCAGTGATATACACGCATACGCATCAGCTCAAAGGGGCTGCTAGTGTATTAAAATGTAAGAATAAAAAACCAGATTGATGACGTACCTACTATAATACTTTATTGGGGATAGTAGGGTGGTCCTAGCATTGTGCTATTAGCAGAACGTCTTCAATCTGATTTTTCTTAAAAGTGTCTCTACGGTCTGAACTACCAGTTTATGTTGATCTCTCTGTAGGGGTATGTGGGGGTGCTGCTGATAGCACGCATCGGCGCGCAGCCGCCAATACTTACTTTGTGCAAATGCTGTTTCTGTCTCTACGGACACAAAGTAAGTATTGGCGGCGGCGCGGTTCAAACCCGAGGTTCAAACAGTGGTTCAAACACAGAACACAATATACTCCTTCAAACCAATGTTCAAACCAAGAAGCATAACTAAGTATATAG
Organism: Tuta absoluta; assembly: GCA_027580185.1. Classification (NCBI taxonomy): domain Eukaryota; kingdom Metazoa; phylum Arthropoda; class Insecta; order Lepidoptera; family Gelechiidae; genus Tuta; species Tuta absoluta. The sequence goes on along the minus strand of JAQAHW010000001.1, from coordinate 27,236,056 downwards.
TTTGTGCCAAGAAGCATTAAAAAAACTGTAATACCTTGTCTCTAGACCAGAAATAAATAAAATACAGTGTTACGTTTCAATTCATGCAAAAGAATAAGCGTTTTATGAAATCCTGCTACTGACCGTCTGTGTCTTTTATAATATTATTATTATGTACAGTATGTTTTGAAAATTAAATCAAATTATTATTGTATTCAGTATATTTATGTATTTATTATTCTACATTCCTATTGTAAGAAACGCAAATAAAAATAAAACGGAACGGAAATATGGAACGTCATTTTTCTATTTTATTGAGAGTCTGTGCCTGTGTTGAGAGTTGAGAATATTCCGGATATCTTTTCTCGGCGAATCTATAACTGTTAATTTGCCATACGAAGAATACAAGTGTTACACATATTACTGGCAGTTTCGGTAACAGCGGTAAAATGGTTGATTACAGCAAGTGGAAGGATATTGAGGTTGGTTTTGGATTCTTTCTTTGTAAAATGCTGCTCTGATTTTTTCTTGTGCTTCTCTAACTATGCTTTGCCCATTCTTAACTTTTCATTTCTTCTATGATCTTATAAATTTGTTCCTAGATTTATAGTATGTATTGTAATATGTACAGTATTTCTTCTTTCATACTTCACAACATTCATAGATACCTACCTACATACATTCTTTTCGCCGAATTGCCGATGCGAATTACTTACAATTATTATTTTCCTTTGCATGCAACTTTTTTGGTGATTTGAAGAACCCTAGTGACAGTTACCATATTTCTTCTACAGCATTTCCAAACCAAACATACCTAATAAATAGGTTATTATAAGCACTTGTTGAATGATTCAACATTCATAACATTAGTATGTTAACAAAAAGACACACACTTAAAACAGGGCTATTATTTGAGAAGTAGGGGTTGATCCTGAGAGACCAACAGCCACTGCGACCTTTGCAGATCTATTGTAGCTATAAAACAGGGCTAAACAACATAGGCTGAATCTTGCACCAGTTGCTCAGAAGTAGTAGCTCAGGGTGTCGGTCAGCTCAGCGGTAGCATGGGGATGGCAATTCAAATGCACAAATATGACACTTAAGAGGGAACAGCCCTAAGAAGTATATACAATCAGGTATTGTTTTTACAGCTATGATGCCAGAGTATGATTTTTAATTTTGTTACAATCCCCCTTGTATTGTTCCTGCTCAGTTGCAGAAGGTTGTGCATCCTTTTGTGATCCATGCTCCTAATAGAGTTTGGACTGATGGCAGGTCTGCAACTCTATCCATCTTTTGTTGCTTTCATTCAGATTGATGATGATGATGTTAATAACGCCTTTCGTTGACTGTCCTGGGATTGCCAAGCAGGGCTCTAGGCCAATGAAGGTTTCATCGGCCACCTGCCTGGCCAGTTTGTCTGCTGCTTTGTTTCCTAAGTAGCTTGGGTTTTTTGGTTTGGTTGATAATTTGTTAAGTGCCTGCTAACATTCTCTTACTAAAGCTGTTGTGGTACTGGTCTTATTCAGAGCTTAGAGAGCTGCTTGGCTGTCAGTATAAATTACTAGCTGTGTCCACTTCTCTGGTGGTTAATTCACTAGCACACTCTAATTTCCCCAGTGGTATAGCTTTATGAGGACTTGGTGGGTTTTGGATGTATATGCCCGCTGCCAATACTTTTGTGGTATCTTTCTTAGACTTCTCTGTAAAGCAGGCCAATACCGAGTTGTATGTTGTTACTTTCTAGTCATTTCTTGGTCCAAAGTGTATCTTGTATTTCTTATCAAACTTTGCTTATTTCTGTATCAAATCGTTGTTTGCTAGAAGCAAAGAGAGTTTTCCTTAATATTCAAGCTTATTTTGGCATGTCCTATGTCAAATCCCTTCCATTGACTAAAGGTATTCATTCTGAACCATTATTCTAGTGTCACCTCCACTCCAGTAGATGTAGGCCCAGGATCATTCGAAGGGCGGCAGTTGGTGTGGTTCTCACGGCATTTGTTGTCCCACTAGGCGGTGTACTTGATCAAGTGCCTTCTTGTTAGATGTTATAGTGACTCTATGCCACCACACTCACTATTGCTCCATATGTTAATCTTAGTAGGATGATTGATTTATAAATCCAATTCATTTGAGTTCCTTTTTCTTTCCAATAGCCAGTGCAAGTGTGCATTGCATCAATGCTATCTTGGCTTTGTTACTTATATTCTTTTTATGTGCTAAAAAGCAGCTTATCTCCACTACCGCTTCCAGATCAATGATATCTATCTTGACTGATAATCCTAGTGGTTTGTTTCTTTTCTTGGTAAAGATGATTAGTTTGGTTTCGAGGGATTTAAGTTGAGAACTCTGTCCCTGCACCAGTTTAAAACGGCCTTCAGACAATCGTTCATTATTCTGCTAATCATGTTTAGTTATCTGCCAGTGAGAAGTACTCCTCCATCGTCGGAGTGTGCTTGCATGTATACACTTGTTATGTTAACAGTCTTAATATGATCATCTAACAGTAGGCACCACATAAGTAGTGATAGGCAACCACCTTGGTGGAAGCCTCTTTTTGCTCGAACTGTGTGGAATACACTACCAATCCCGCGGAAAAGGTCAAGGTTACAACCTTTATAGTAAAGTCCTATCTCTCCATTTGTCTATATGACCAAAATAACTAAAGAATGTGATGTTTGTAATTTTATTTCTTATTTCATTGATTATTATAAGCAGCTTAGCATTATCTGGAGAAGATCGCTGCACCTTACTTTTGTGTTTTCTGAACATAAGCCTACAACAGCTACTAAGCAGCTGAAGAAATGTAATCTATCCAGCTATCTTCATGGCAACACAATATATATTTCTTCTACTTCTTCTTCCTCGGGTTGGGACGTCTGCGGAGCTCGCAGACGGGTGATCAGCTCCGCTAGGCGGGAACCATTTCACCCAATTCCCAGGTTTGGGGCACTGGGTTCACTGGTGCTCCGGCAGCGTCACCTCCTCGAATCTTCTTGTTGCCCTGCAGAAATGCAGGACATCTTTTAGAGATATTTTGGCTAAATCCCTTTCTTCAAGTTTGTCATTACCTAGATATTCCCATCTTGGCAGCAAGTAGCTTGGACATTCCGCTAAGTAGCGGAAACTACTTTCTTCCTGTCCGCGCTCGGGGCAAGATGGGTCGTCTTTTAGTTTCATTGTATATAGGTGTCTGTTGAGATCGCAGTGTCCCGTTAATAAACCTATAATCCGCCCTCATTTTTCCTGCTAATTTGCGCGTCCTTTTGGGATCCATGCTCTTAATAAAGAGTTTGGTTGACGGCATGTTTGCAACTCTCTCCATCTTTTGTTGCTTTCATTTTTGATTTTGATGCTGATGACACCTTTTGTTAAATGTCCTGGGATAAGTAGGCAGGGTTCAGGGCCAATGAAGGCCTGGCCAGTTTGTCTGCTGCTTCATTTCCTAAGTTGCCTTAGTGTCCTGGGCTGGGACCCATGCAACTGTGGTTTTTGCTTTGGTTGATAATTAATTGAGTGCCAGCTTACATTCTCTTACTAAGGCTGATGTGGTACTGGTCTTATTAAGAGCTTTAAGAGCTGCTTGGCTGTCACTATAAATTACCACCTCTGCGTCCACTTCTCTGGAGGTCAATTCACTAGCGCATTCAAAATGGCCAGTATTTCAGCTTGGAATATGCTTGTGAATTTCCCCATTGGTATGGCTTTATTTAGACTCGGTGGGTTTTGGATGTTTATGCCCGCCCCCGATTGTTTAGTAACATTAACCATAACATTGTTACGTATAACAATATTAAGGACGAATTCAGTATTCAAAGAAAGATTGTTTCCAAGATATTTGTTTAAAATAACAAACAATTCAATGTACATGGTCATCCTATCGATTCATTCAAATGCAATTTACAACCTTAAGTTGATTGCATTAAAGGAAATTATACCTGTTGATCTAGGCGAGGATAGTTAGATTGTAGATGTAATAAATGAAAATCTTTTTAGAGTTAATTCTTATGCAACATTATTACTGTGTCATGCCGTGATTCGGTTCTGACACTTCGCCGGCCGGCGATGTAAAAAATTACTCATGCTAAACATTTTATTCCTCCAGCAATTTGAAGTAAAATGTTGTGCATTCGAAGGGGCACCCTGAATCTGGATTCTGAAAATATCGCAGAACCTGGATTATGCAATATTTTTTCTACTTACAAAAAATTTTTGTTCAGATTTCAGATGACGAGGATGAGACCCATCCTAACATCGACACACCGTCGCTGTTCCGCTGGCGGCACCAGGCGCGAGTAGAGCGCATGGAGGAACGGAAACGCGAACTACAGGAGCACGAGCGCCGTAAAACCGAAAATGCCAGAAAACTCAACGAGACTAAGAAAAAGATCTCCGAAGCAGATCCCTCGAGCCCCGACCTCGACAGCCTAAAGAAAGCCCTTCTAGAACTCGAAAAAGAGGAACAAGAAATAAAGAAGAAAGATGATGAACTGAAAAAGAAAGAGAAGACCACTCCATGGAACGTGGACACGATTAGCGAGCCAGGTTTTACTAAGACGGTTATAAATAAACAGGAACCGCGGCGCCAAGAGGAGAACTTGACAGAGGAAGAGAAAGAGAATCGTATGAAGAAATTCATCAAGGATAATGAGAAAGACCTGAAGAAGTTTGGTATGCTGCGACGATACGACGATTCGAAGCAGTTCCTGCAGGAACATCAACACCTCGTCTGTGAGGAAACCAGTAACTATCTCGTCATCTGGTGCATCAATTTGGAGATGGAAGAGGCAAGTTGTACACTCTGGATCAATTGCACACCATATTTCGGAGGAGTTAATTTACATACAATGCTTTTTAGGCCATTGCTACAGATATTTTTTAACCATGGTGATGATAAAATATAATTTAGTTGCAAATCTGTGTATTGTGTACAAGTACTTACTATGCAGTACCTGAGAGATTCATGCTAGACAAAACAAAATCAAAGTATATGTTTTTGATAGAGTTCGTTATGTAAATAACACTGTGTCATCTATCCGTACTTTATCAGGTTTATTCATCCATACATTATCATGTTAATTAATTGCCGGAATTTTCAACAGAAACACGACTTAATGGCTCACGTGGCGCATCAGACGATCTGCATGCAGTACATCCTGGAACTGTCCAAGCAACTCAACGTAGACCCGAGAGCTTGCGTCGGATCATTCTTCTCCAGGTAAACAAATATGTTACGGTTTTGGTAGCCTTCGCCCACCCGATCATCAATAACCGGCACCTGCTTGCTGTATTATGTGATTATACAGTGTATAGTAGGCAAATATCGCATAACCTCTCAAACTATAACCCAAATAATGTGTTTGTTAGACAAGATAATCATGGGATTGTCGAAATCAGAATAAAATATAGAAATCCAAACTGAATTATTGTGTTATTGTTAGGATTCAGGTGGCCGAACACACATACAAAATTGCTTTCGATGACGAGCTGGAGCAGTTCAAGCTGAGGATCAAGCGACGCGCCGCTGAGAAGCTGGAGGAGGCGATGCGGGAGCAGGAGGAGGAGGAGAGGAAGGCGCGGCTCGGCCCCGGCGGCCTCGACCCCGTCGAGGTGTACGAGGAGCTGCCCGATGTGAGTCATGGTTAACCGATTTCGCGAGCCTACACACCCCTTATTTACCGTCTTTTATAGGTCAAGCAATTATAAGGTGTAAAAAAATTTGCTAAGAATATTTTAAGGGGTGAACCAGTACGTGAAACTGAACAACTTTCCCCAAGGAACATAGGTCGAAATATGAAAAAAATAATTTGACCCTCCCATACTTAGTGTGTTACCCGGGCGGGATAATTTGTATGGGAGGGCCAATTTTTTTTTCATATTTCGACCTATGTTCCTTGGGGAAAGTTGTTCAGTTTCACGTACTGGTTCACCCCTTAAAATATTCTTATCTAATTTTTTTACACCATGTATACACTACAGTGCAAAAAGAAAGAAAGGTCACTTGCATTTATTTTAATCATTTTCCCCGCGTTCACAGGAACTGAAGAAATGCTTCGACTCACAAGACGTGCCCATGCTTCAAGCCACCATAGCGAAGATGCCGGAACAGGAGGCCATTTACTACATGAAGCGATGCGTCGACGCCGGTCTGTGGGTGCCTGGTGCGAACAACGAGGAAGGCACCATGAAAGAGAACGACGACGGCAGCCAGCCGGACGGCGCTGCTGGCGCTGCCGACGCCGCGCCGGCCCAGCCCGCCGCCTCCTCGAGCACCGACGACGTCGACTGAGAATATATGCCCAATGACCAGTGCCATCTCACACTGCATTGGAGTATCAGTTTATTTGAAATTGATGAATAAAACCACTTACAGCGTGGAAATACGTATCTTCTTTTATGGTACACATTCCTGCAATGCAGTTATCTTTAGTTTTATAGGTGCTTTATTTTATTCCATCAAATATAATACTACAGTTTCAAAATCAAATGTTCCGAATATTTTGTATTAGTAATGTTTCCAGTGTGTGTGCTACCTTAACTCGTAGCAAGTTCTCTGTGCTCTTAGCCCTATCATTTAAGAAGTGTTTGTATTAGTTTAAAAGTATTTAATCTAGTGTTGCGTGGCGTGTGCGCCTTTATTTATACTGGCGGTCCCAAATTAAAGTAATAATCTAACATGCATAGAGTAGTAATATCTCAAAAAGAAATCAAAATAGACCTCCCATTCAAAATAACTCCATCAACAAATTCAGCTGGTAATTTTTTTGTTATATGGGTGATTTTCTTTTATTTTCTTTCTTTCCTTTTAATTGCCATGTTGATAGCAATTAAAACCTCTAGATTTTTATTTTAGACTTCTAAATGAGGGACACCATTATACGCATAAATTAGTATGTATTATGTGTTCGTGATTAGCTTTTACGTGTTGATCTTATAGCCACCTCAAGTAATATGTTAAAATCTGTTATATAAACTAACATACATCACATTTGAAAAGAAACTGTAGGATTTAAGCTGTACTGTCTGAATTTCGATTTAGAGTGTTCTGTGCTACTTAACACTGCATTATGCTCTAAAGAGATTGTATTCATCTAAATAAATTAGATTTCTTAAAATCAATTAAATGCTCTGTGTATTAATATTATACGGTGTTTCTTTTTCCTCCGCATCGTATTGAGTATATTGTGCATTTCATGTCATTTATTCCTTAAGGTTCAGAATGTTCATGTATCAAAATATCCATTTTTAAAAACGACCATGTCTCGGAATGGTCAAATCTGGGAAATGGGGAAATAGTCTAATAGTCAAGCTCCATATAGCATGTTCTTTTTTTATGAACGCCGAAAATGCTATGTCGAATAGTCCCATGCGTGGTCCCATGCAGTGTGTTAAAAGTTGAACTAAAACGTCATAGGAATAAGAATAACCTGTGATAATAATTTTTGACGCTGCGTCGAGCGGGCTAGGTTCGGAAAAATACAAGAGCAGCACGGTTTGGGCGACGCGCCTCACGCAGCGTTGGCACTTACAGCAGCAAGAGTCTCTGACTTCTAGAGGGAGGGTTATATTTTTATATGTATGTATTTACTTATGTAGGTATGTATGCGCCTTGTGATCGTCTCCAATAATGATCTACCAGTGGGTGTTGTAAAAATGACTAAGGGATGCAATGTAACCAGGGAATGGGCAGCAGCGTTCTCTATGAATACAACACATTTAACTGCGCTCGCCAATCTGCCTGCCAAGCGTGGTGTGTATGGCAAATACTCTCCTAAAAGAGAAAAGCTATGTCCAGCACTGAACTTTAGTGGCTGTAAAAGTAGTGGTATATTTGTTTGTACACATGTATATGTCGCATTTTTAGGAATTCGGACGAAATCTTAGGAATTTATCCAAAAGCCGGAGTATTGGATAATCGTAGACTTCATTTTACAATTGCCCTAAACAGATCCATATATTCGTACAAATTCCTAGGATAACGTTGTTAGGGATTCGTACTACTTAGTTTTGGAATATGGCAAAACGAAGTATAAAATTTACTTTTTTCCAATCAAATCTAGTTGAGTTCACTTTTATTATGGTTATTCATTGTTTCACACAAAAGAAACAATAACTTACAAAAAAACATTGAATTTATTTGTAAACTTAAAAGAATTAATCCCAAAATTTAAGTAAGTAAACAGTAAATTATTGGAGCAATAGTTGTTATGAAAGATTCCAGATTGGTTGATATCTTTCGCCAAATAGCGGTAAATCTTCATAAATTACTATTATTTCAATCACTAACAGACGTAAAGGTTTTTGTGGTTTCTTTCTGAAAAATCTTTGTGAAATGTTATTTAATTTATTTTAGTTTGTATTTTATTAAGCATAATCAAAAATAGTCAGGAAAAGTGTCTTGAACTTCGTTTTACCATCTTCCCTAACAAATTTAGGACTTCAGCTAAAATTCTAGGAATTTGGGCGAATTTCAACTTCTGTTTAGTTTAGGACAAGGGCAGAATAAAATCACGATCTTGATATATTCCGGCTTTTGGTCGAATTCCTAGAATTTTGACCGAATTCCAGATTTTGATATTTTACTTCGACAAATAGGTGTACAAATAGCGTGTGTCATTAACATTTTGATACGGCCACCATGGAATACCATAAGTTTGATGGTGTGAAATAATTGTCCTATAAAAGAATAGTGTCTCCCCGACGTTTAAAAGAATATCCACTATCCACATTCCCCATTTCAAAAAGTATTTTTTTCCTTTTTAAATTTGTACAGGGGAATTTGAAATTTTGTTTCAATGATGTGGTCTCGACATTTTACTACTTCATTTGCTGCGATGATGCTCATTTTGAAATAGATAAAATGTGGGACACTCGTGACTTACATTTAGCTAGACAAGGGCCGCCGCCGAGCAAGAGCAGTTTTTGCGAGCGACGACAACTTCAGCACTTTTGCCTAGAAATTCGAAACTGAACTATTTTAATTAAAAACAAAAGTGACATTAGCTAGAAAGACAAACGGCTTTCGCGATCGCCCGGTGGCAGCCAGCGGTGTTTGTCATTCTAGCCAATGTCACCTTTGTTTCAATTACAATTAGAGTTCCTTTTCGAATTTCTAGTCAAAGTGCTCGAGCTGTCGCTCGCGAAACGTACGTTTGGTCTGCGGCAGCCCTGTGAGTTGATTCTAAATAATCCAAGTTAATATTTTAGGTGATTTTCAGATAAATAAAAGACAAAGGTTAAACTTGTACTTTTATATAACAAAACTACAGTAGGGTGTGAGAGAGGGCGCGATTGCGCTACGTGAGCACGTGGGGCGGCAGTTGCGGTCGGCCCTCGAGCTTGCTATAGTCCAGGTGGAACTCTTTCGCCACCTGCAAATAAACAAATAAATCTTGAATAGAGATACATACAACAATAGCGCACATGTATTCTTAATTTATTCCTGTAGACATGCTCTGTTAAGAATTCTGCAGGATGCGACACAAGCGAAGCAAAGCTGCGCGTAGTCGCCCCCAGTGTCAGTAGTACCATCGATTAGTATCATTAATGGTACTAATGACACAGATTTATGTCACTAGTACCATTAAAAACAAGATTAGTTTTAGGTCACGTATTTACTTTATATTCTTTCAATATTTTAATTACTTCTAAGTTTTTATTTTTTATTTAAAGCACCCCTTTAAACGATGGATCAACCTAAATAATTTCCAAAATTGTCTGGTGGAGCTTATTGGCCGGTTTATCTCCCAGACACCGCACAGCGCAGCTCCACTCCGGTTTGTTAGAGATATTAGCGGCGAGGTATTTGAGTGGAAAGCTAATATTTTTAGGGTTCAAAAGGAAAAAAAACAAACTATAGGATAATTTTGTAGGTTCCATTATCTTAGTTAAGCCCATATTCTCAGGTCTACGGCCGCATGAGGTTGTAAATAAAACCAAGCTCCTAACTTAAGAGTCCTACTTCGCCGGAAGGAACGAAATTCAAATGAAATTCGGAAGTCATGTCAAAGAGTATATTATAGAGGTGTCACCATTTCATATAATGTTAGTCTAACTGGTACTGATACAATACTTGACGACCAATGGTAGTGCGACTGCCTGCGGCGCAAAGGTTCCGGGTTCGATTCTCGGTGGACTACTCACAAAGTTGATATTATAACTTGGAAGGAATATTAACCTACATTATATTATAAGGACCATATTTTGAAATAAGCTGAACCATTCGCCAAGACTTAGCTGAACGCATAGTATCCATATTAAGGCTTGTACTTCGACGGAAGGAACGAAATTCAAATGAAATTCGGAAGTCATGTCAAAGAGTATATTATAGAGGTGTCACCATTTCATATAATGTTAGTCTAACTGGTACTGATACAATACTTGACGACTAATGGTACTGCGACTGCCTGCGGCGCTAAGGTTCCGGGTTCGATTCTCGGTGGACTACTCACAAAGTTGATATTATAACTTGGAAGGAATATTAACCTACATTATATCATAAGGACCATATTTTGGAATAAGCTGAACCATTCGCCAAGACTTAGCTGAACGCATAGTATCCATATTAATTATGAACTGTATAAACTGTACTGTATGTTTGTTTGTTATTCTTCCACTTTCAGTACATGAAAAGAATTGGTCTAAAAATAAGGGCTTAATCAGTTCACAAAACACTTATCTTCATAACATCTCAAATCATATTTACAACTTTTTAGTTTTACGTTATTTCAGAAGAAGCAAAGTCATTAAACTAAATAAAGCCAACTTATTAGTTCAGGTTTAAAAATGCAAGTGGTCAGTATCATGTTACGCACTTTGCGCGAACATATTTTTGTTTCGTTTTTGTCCATCCTGGTATTGTAAATTTTTTTGCGAACTTCGACATTAAGAAACTTTTTTTGGATATTTCTTTGTCATTTTCGTCATTGCGTGCACCTTAAGCGCAACTAATACTGTTAAATTTCAATTTCAATTTTAAACGTTTATTGCATAAATCAGTATACATAGATGTAAGTTCAAAATATAAATAGCAAAAACCAATTAGCGACGGCCATTTTATATTCGAGTATGATATTATCATATGATAATATATAAAATAGCGGTCGCATTCTCGCACCGTTCATTAGTTTTTGAACAATATTTGTTGACCATCAGACAAACACAGAGCCGCATGCCTTAAAAATTTCATACCTTCGAACACCTTTTACAATCTTTTTCCTTTAATCACCGACACCAGTTGAATTGCTTCATAGTTAAAAATTATCATACATTTTGGTGGTATCTATTAAAGTAACTAAGAAAAATTAAAATCGAAGGTGCTTCTAATTGTTTGTTTGACTAAGGTTTTTAATCCATTCCTATCTGGATAATCCTATAATTTTTGGTCTTGAAATTGGTATTTTTAGAAAAGGGATAGCCCTATACAATGTTTGGTATATTTCGGTGTTACCAACGAACCAGGGTGACCACAACCTTTAATATAATGATACCCTCGACCTTCCCGAAATGATAAGTACCTACCTGGAAATTAATTTTAACATTAGTATTGGCATTTTGTTCGGTGACACTCTAGGACTTTCCAGCTAGGTATAAGTCTAGAACCTTTCAACCCAGTGTTACCCTAGCATGAACATCTTGACCCAGTGCCACTCTAGAACCTTTCTACCCCATAACACTAAAAACCTTCCGAATCAATTGATCCCACTCTTGAACTGAAATCTGACAAAAATCTTTTACTACATAAATAATACTTTTGTATACTAGGTACGCAAGTTTCAAGAGATATGGGCGTGATATGTGTATGTATGTATGTACGTAAGTACATGTACATAATTATTTTTCTCAAACATGCTAGGAAATGTGTTCATTTCTTTCAAAAAAAGAAACCGCGAACTTTCACATTGTTTGTCACGTCTCAGATCACGCCAGCAAAGTTGTATGGAAATCCTTTGCTGGTGTCCATTAAGATAAATTCGTTATACGCTAAACCCACATAATTTGATTTCAAAATTATCTCGATGACTCTCATAGAAACGGAACGTAATTTTGTATGAAACAGGTAACTAAAGACGAGGCTGTATGATGTGAAGACCCTTGCCTGTCCAGAATAAAAAAAGAAAAGAATGAACTAAACATTTAGTATGGCAGAATATTACTTAATACTGTGCCTTACAGGCCAATTTATTTTAAAAAATTACAATTGGTGGGAAAATTGTAAATTTTTATTTGTTTCGTTGTGTTGTGGTCGCTAGCTAACTTTTATAAGAAGTACAATCTTTCATTTCCTAGCCTTTTTCTGAGAAAAGCACTATGTAAGCCTCGGGGAAAATTACTTTGCTTGACTTGTATAATTGAAGTCCTCGCCTGCGGCTCGGACTTCAAACTATACTCGTCCAGCAAAGTCTTATTTTCCATACCTTGACAACAATGTACTAATACTTGCTTTCTTATAATTTGTCCTAAAACTGTGGTTGGTGGTGACCGTATGCGCAGCGCTCCATATATACATTTAAAAATTTCCGCCGCGGTTAAAAAACTGCTTTTGTGCCGCCGTGTCGCCGTCTAGTGTTGCATATAAATCGAACCAGAATGCAGATTAGTATGAAGTAGTAAACTTCATACTAATCTGCACTAACAACCACGTCATCCTATTATTTGATCGTAAAAATATTTTTAATACCTACGTCTAATCGGTTCATATTTTGCGTTTCGTTCGATGTACCAATCAACGTAGTATTGACATTGGCAAAATTATCCATAGCGGATAGAATGCCGTTGTTGTATATAGTTGATATATTTTACGGCAAAATTCTAGCTACAATAATTTTTCACGGTCAAAATATCAAACAAATGTACAGTGTGTCGCGTCTGCATCATATTCCGTTTATCTATGATCAATTCCACGTCAGTTTTGACAGCAGAGGAAACACATCAAAACAAAAACCTTTTACTCCCAAGGAAAGCAGCCGGAAACAGTAAGTGTTTTGCTAAATTTCTTAATAACTAAGTTGTTTTGTCAAAAAATAGCCGCCCGGGCGGGTTCAACGTGAAATTGCCATTAATAATCATACTAAGATCAATACAGTTCGATTAGCACTGGCGGAAGAAATCTCTTACGCCACGCTTCATCACTGAAAAATAAGGGTAACTTCAAATTTTAATTTCTCCGTTATTAAATATAAAATGAGATTTTGCGCTGCCCTGGCTTATTCCTCATATCTTGAAGAATAAAAAACAAAATTTTGTTGACAGTGATGTTCCTTAGAATATGTATAAAATGCATTCTCGTAGCTCGTTTTCACCTCACTTCATGGAAGTAGGCCCGTTAATTATGAACTCTATAAACTGTACTGTCTGTTTGTTTGTTATTCTTACACTTTCAGTACATGAAAAGAATTCATCTAAAAATAAGGGCTTAATCAGTTCACAAAACACTTATCTTCATAACATCTCAAATCATATTTACAACTTTTTAGTTTAACGTTATTACAGAAGAAGCAAAGTCATTAAACTAAATAAAGCCAACTTATTAGTTCAGGTTTAAAAATGCAAGTGGCCAGTATCATGTTACGCACTTTGCGCGAACATATTTTTGTTTCGTTTTTGTCCATCCTGGTATTGTACATTTTTTTGCGAACTTCGACATTAAGAAACTTTTTTTGGATATTTCTTTGTCATTTTCGTCATTGCGTGCACCTTAAGCGCAACTAATACTGTTAAATTTAAATTTAAATTTTAAACGTTTATTGCATAAATCAGTATACATAGATGTAAGTTCAAAATATAAATAGCAAAAACCAATTAGCGACGGCCATTATATATTCGAGTATGATATTATGATATGATAATATATAGCGGTCGCATTCTCGCACCGTTCATTAGGTTTTGAACAATATTTGTTGACCATCAGACATACACAGAGCCGCATGCCTTAAAATTTTCAAACCTTCGAACACCTTTAACAATCTTTTTCCTTTAATCACCGACACCAGTTGAATTGCTTCATAGTTAAAAAATATCATACATTTTGGTGATATCTATTAAAGTAACTAAGAAAATTTTAAAATCGAAGGTGCTTCTAATTGTTTTTTTAACTAAGGTTTTTAATCCATTCCTATCTGGATAATCCTGTAAGTTTTGGTCTTGAAATTGGTATTTTTAGAAAAGGGATTTATAGCCCTATACAATGTTTGGTATATTTCGGTGTTACCAACGAAGCAGGGTGACCACAACCTTTAATATAATGATACTCTCGACCTTCCCGAAATTTTAACATTAGTATTGGCATTTTGTTCTGTGACACTAGGACTTTCCAGCTAGGTATAAGTCTAGAACCTTTCAACCCAGTGTTACCCTAGCATGAACATCTTGACCCAGTGCCACTCTAGAACCCTTCTACCCCATAACACTAAAAACCTTCCGAATCAATTGATCCCACTCTTGAACTGAAATCTGACAAAAATCTTTTACAACATAAATAATACTTTTGTATACTAGGTACGCAAGTTGCAAGAGATATGGGCGTGATATGTGTATGTATGTATGTACGTAAGTACATGTACATAATTATTATCCTTGCTTTCTTATAATTTATCCTAAAACTGTGGTTGGTGGTGACCGTATGCGCAGCGCTCCATATTTACAATTAAAAATTTCCGCCGCGGTTAAAAAACTGTTTTTGTGCCGCCGTGCCGCCGTCTAGTGTTGCATATAAATCGAACCTTACTACTTCATACTAATCTGCACTAACAACCACGTCATCCTATTATTTGATCGTCAAAAAAAAATTTAATACCTACGTCTAATCGGTTCATATTTTGCGTTTCGTTCGATGTATCAATCAACGTAGTATTGACATTGGCAAAGTTATCCATAGCGGATAGAATGCCGTTGTTGTAGATAGTTGATATATTTTACGGCAAAATTCTAGCTACAATAATTTTTCACGGTCAAAATATCGAACAAATGTAGTGTGTGTCGCGTCTGCATCATATTCCGTTTATCTATGATCAATTCCACGTCAGTTTTGACAGCAGAGGAAACACATCAAAACAAAAACCTTTTATTCCCAAGGAAATCAGCCGGAAACAGTAAGTGTTTTGCTAAATTTCATAATAACTAAGACGTTTTGTCAAAAAATAGCCGCCCGGGCGGGTTCAACGTGAAATTGCCATTAATAATCATACTAAGATCAATACAGTTCGATTGGCACTGGCGGAGGAAATCTCTTACGCCACGCTTCATCACTGAAAAATAGAGGTAACTTCAAATTTTAATTTCTCCGTAATTAAATATAAAATGAGATTTTGCGCTGCCCTGGCGTATTCCTCATATCTTGAAGATTACAAAACAAAATTTTGTTGACAGTGATGTGCCTTAGATTATGCATAAAATGCATTCTCGTAGCTCGTTTTCACCTCACTTCATGGAAGTAGGCCCGTTAACGTTAAAAAAAGATACAACCGTCTATACTGTAACAAGGAATGACAATTCATAGGCTACTTGCCATGAACTAAGAAGTATGAAATTAAGCAAGTAGCTTCGTTTTGAAATACAACTTTAGGAAAGAAAACAAAAAATAAATAAAATATATACTTTTTGAGGGGGTTTGAAAAAGAATAAAATATTATTATTTATATATTAAAATTGAGGCAAACTGTAGTCATTGGGTTATTTTAGTAAAACTTGCTTACCTTACGCCAGTTATGCGCGTCAAAGAAATAATAAGTGCCTCGCTCGTAGGTGGAGGTCTTCTCAACCATGGGCATGCCGGGCGCCTGCGAGATCCACACCTTCTCCTCCATATGATACCGCCATTCCCGGTTGTAGCTGCAACCAAACATTATCCACTAAAAACTAATAAACTTTAAACACTTAGCTGTGTTTTTTTCGGATATACTCAAAAATATTAATATTTCACACAGTAAGTACCTATGCAATACAATCTAAGAATGCGCTGGATTAATTTACGCCAAGGCCGACAATGGCACGGCACTCGACATCAGTACTAATTCAGTATGCCCCGGCAATTTACATTACTGACAGACCATTCGCAGTTACTGCCAGATTGGTTGTTACATAAAAAATATCTCATCCGTTTTTCTGAAAATTTATATTATTCCTGTTTTCTGAGATATTTTGCAGGATAATCAGTTTCTATAAATTTCCTATCTGAATGTAATAGTTTTAAATACTCACAGTTCAGCGGCCGCGGCGATTTGCAGCACGTCACCTACGAAGCAATAGAACAGGTAGAATAGCAGGTCTTCCTTATATCGACTTAGTCGTAGAGGCGCCAGCTTTTCTCTGATCGAGCCGTTGATCAGATACTCGGGCGGCACGTGGTAGTCCATATCTTGTGGTCTGTAAGACATACAATCCTTATACAAATGCTAGATAGCTAATTCAGGCCTTTCGGCGGGTATGGATGAATATTATGCTGGCTGTACTTTTGCATCAACCTTCTTCCGATACCTATCATCACTGACCGATTCCGACACGCAGTTATGGGACATTATGGACTGACAACTAGTTTACAGTTTCGAATAAAATGCCAAAAGGAAGCAAGTCATATCGGCAGTGCAGTGGTCAGATTGAGGTGCTGGTACAGATATATATGACAGAACTTGATATTTTAGGTTACTCCAAATCGTGAAAACTTATCTCATTCACAAAATCGCAAGAAATAATGTGTTCGCGATCAGGATTTTTTAAGAAATTCTCATATAACATAACTTATACAATGCTCGCCAATCCGCCTGCTAAGTGCGGTGATTACTGCAAGCACCTCCAGGAGAAATCAATATCCTAGAAAGGTAAGCAAAAAATGTATGTGACTGACCGGCAAGGAGTGTCCGCCCACGGTCCAGCGAAGGTAAGATACAGGTTGTCAGGCGAGTTGAGGTTGAGGCCGAGTGCGGTGAGGTCTTGCCCCAGCGCCAGCGACACCAGGCTCGGGTCCGACTCGGCCGCACGGATGAACGTCAGCAGACCCACGATGCCGAACTGGTTAGGAATCATCGTTGTCGGTATGTTCGTCACATTACCTAAACATTCACACCATATTATAACATCGTCATCAAAGACTACACCATCTAAAAGAGACAATATATGTTTACGTATGTAATTATTTAAACTACAAAACTACTGGCTGGATCGATTTCCAGAACATCAGCTATACTAAACATTACAACCTCACATTCCGACTCAAATACACACCATATAACTCCACACGCGGTCCTTGAACGACATCTTTGGAGAGAGAAAACAATTTCATGTCAGGTTATTATTTTATCTCACAGTTGTACTAAATAACTACAGTCGAATTTTCTTCATGCAAATATTACTGAAAATTTGTTATGTGTGGTTCATGAAAATGAAGAAACTGGCATGAAATAATTTTCGTAAAGCACGATTCTTTAAAGCGAACTGCACTGCAGCAAAAGGATAAGAACAATGCGATTTTTTAATGGAGTGCGTCGTCCGTCACGTATGTAGCAAGTACTGTGTGTCAGTCTCTTATATCACCAGAGTGAGCGAGATGGACATGCGCCGATAATAATAAAGCCTGGGTATAGTTACCGCCATGTAAAAAATAAATATGTAAAATTAGAGCGAAAGCATACTAAATAGTTGTATAGTGTGAAAGAGACAATTTACATCGCCGTCCATACTATTCAGCGTGCTATTTACATGTTTCCCCACATGTCAAATTATTTAGCAAGTAAAAATTACTTCTACCTACAATTTAGAATGATATTCTAGCAAGTAATAAAACTGTCTTCATAGACATCGCCATGTAGGTACCTAGTCAATTACAGGTAGGTATATAACTATATCGCTGGTAAGCAATCAATCTCTTGCTTAGGTAGGTACTTTATTTCAATAGCATGCAAACAATCTTAGTTAGGTACAATTTTAAACTGACTATCCGCGTGCCTGACCTAACCAAACCTAGGGTTCTAATCATTTAAAACATGTAAGTAACCAATATGAAAAGTTGCCGTACGATGACATAATGCCTTACAACGTTTTTGCAAACGCTTCGTGCGGATGGTTATTATTTCACCAACTAGGTATAACAATATACGAGTAACATATGAATATAACAAGGAATAAAAGCGTTGTTTGACTCGCTAGCTTATCACGTCTGCCAATCGTCTCTTAGCAAGTATGGAGTTTTCGCCTGCTTCCTAATAATCAAGACAAAACTAGTGATTGAAGCCACATTTCTCAAGATTTTAAAATCACAGAGTAGCTTTCTTTATTTCTCAAAATGTTTAAGCGCGATTCTTGTCCAAGCAGGTTAGGTTACCTCGAAAGTTATCCCTAATCCATGCAATTATATCAAAAATATTATAACGTGTCAAAGCAGATAACGACCCCGTTTGAAATACGAATGAAAAAAAAAAAACTTTACCTTCGGACGAAGTTTGGATGCCTTTTCTTGGTTTCTCGGCGCTGTGGTTGGCGTAGTCCTGACCTGGGTGGGTGGCGGGCGTGGCGGCGGGCTGCGCGGACGCCGAGCCGCTCGTGTTCGACGTACCGGGCAACGCGGGGAAGTCCTCCGACGACATAGTGAACTCGGACTGCTCCGATGTTGGCTGCTTTACCATACCCACTGCACACAACACTGTCCATTTATTATGGAACCTATTCCAATTTTAAAGAGATCGTGGTCCTAAGTAATTTTGAGGTAGGGCGTGATCGCATGAACTCCGTCGAATCCGTGTACAAAACGCACACAATTCAAATGCTTCGATACTCTTATCATGTAAAAAGTTTGGTATAGTGCAATATATCGATTTTATATGCATGGCGACAATTAGCCAGCTGTAGAGCAACAAAGGTTGATAAATCGTAACCTCAGATCATGTTTGTATTCTCCATTAGAGTTTAATCTGCGGGTTTGTAAACAGTTTCGTTATCGATCATAACTAAGTTTTATCAGTCTAACAGTGTTTACACAAATAGGTAACCCCCAGTTACATTCAAAGTTAGATATTTCACCGTAATTTATTGCCAAGCTAAATAGAATTTGTCCCATCAAGAGTCCGAAGTTCTACTCAGAACAATCAGGCACGTCGACCGTGGAACATGCCCCGCTTTTGATTGTATTTACCATTCTCCCCACGTTTGGCGGGCGGAATCCACTACCCCGGGTGCGCTGCCTAAACATCTTCTGAACATTACTATTCTAAAAATTCAATGAAAACCATCTGCACTGCGCTCACAAGTTCGCGTGCCGAACTTGCTGAGGTCAGCAAACAATTCAAACAGTGGACTGTTTTGGCTGTTTATGAAGATGAAGCTTCTGTTTGAGATAGTGTTTGAATTTCTGGTACAATGCCTGTGTCATAGTGGTACTCACCGTAGGGTTTAGAGCCTGGCGGCGGTGGTGCGGCGGCGGGGGCCTGGTCGCCGGCCCCGCGCGCGGTCAGCGACGGGAACTCACTGAGATCCAGCAGCGGAGGCGTCGACGTGTCTCCTCCCTCGCCGAACACCGAGTGGTAATTACTGCCGGCGTTGAACCGAGACAGGTTGCCCATAGTTGACTGTACACGAAATCAAATTAATACCCTGCTCAATCATAAATTAGACGCATGCACGATTTGCAACATTAAGTATAAATCCGCGATTCCAATATGCAAGTATAGCTTGCGCGCCAGCTGCAACTTCCATACTTTGAACTTGTAAGTAAATTGTTGTATATGACTATTAAGCAGCGATTAAACATCCCGATTTATAATTGGCATACATTGCTGGTTATCTTGAGTTTATTGTAATACCATATTACCATGATAAGCAGCAATGGAATTCATATTCCGGCCCCATAAATCGCAGTTATCTAATGTGCTCAAGTGTGAACTTTTGCTCACTTGCCAAGTAAGTACGTAAATGCGATATCTTACTTAGGCGCCCATAATTGAACATTGGAATCCCGGTTTCATAAGCAGAGTGCGAATTATTCGGATAAATAGGTAATATAATTTTGGATCACATTTTTGTAGACTAGTAAATGCTATAGTTTCCGCCAGTCAAAAAAAACGTTACAATTTCGCGAACTGCCCAACAACCTCTACCGCTGTTCACCACTAACTCATAAAACCTGGTGAATCTTTAGCATAACATTAGAGAATGGTTACCTAAAATGCCTACGATACGTTTAATTAATGTGTGTGCGTAAAATGGGCACAGCAATATGGAGGACGGCAAGATTTACTACATCCATATGGTGTATGACTAGATATTAATTGTACATTAGGAAGTAATGGAGATTCCTGACTAAGGGACATTACAGCGATAAAAACTTGAGTTTTACAACTTTCTAATATCTTCTAGACAAAGCCAAGCCAAGAAAAGTTTCTTAGAAAACTATTCGTATTTATAACGGGTTCGAGTTCAAATAATGCACTCATTATGCACCAGACAACATGATAAAAACTCAAGACTGATCCGATGATGCAAGATTTTACTCAGTTTGGGTTCGTTCGAACACTTAAGTCCAGGCGAACATGATAGATCAACCATGCACTAACAATCAAACGCAGCTCAAATCCTGCCGACCTCCATGTACACTTCTTTAATAAATTCTTGATTTCAATTACGAAAAAATACATAAAATCAGATTTTTAGATGTAAGTGAACAAAGGACGCACCGAAAAACGTTCAAACCTGTCAATCATATTTAGCGAGTTGCGTTTTTAGATTTCTCTGAGATACTGCAAACATACTTTTGATTGCGACTACGACTTCATTTCGGGCATTACTTTATCACAATCGGCCAAACAAAAATAAAAAATGAAAATACGTTTTTCATCAATGTTTACCTTGGAGCAGGTATATTTGACTGGCGTCAGACTTGAAGTTTTCTTTTAAATGTATATCATCCTGTCATGTATCATGTCACTTTCGAGTCACGTTCATTCCGTGGTTCACGTGGTTCAGAAACGTTTACTTAATCTGTGGTTCAAATTCTTGACATGACTAAAGACTTTTTTGATTGTTTCATAGTAAACTAAATAAAAGAAATACAAAGGCCTTCTGTCGGTGATCGACATCGAAATCGCGCAAAATAAGAAATCAAATCAACTACGACTCGATTTTAAGTAAGGGCTGTCTTAAAAATCAATTTACACATGGAACAACATAGGCCTATGTCATCAATCTACAACTACAACTGTAAGGGAGAGTGGCTACTTCAAGCCAAAATTTATGTTTATTTTAATAGCAAATCAAAATAAACAAAATAGTGTTGTATTTTAGTTCGATAGTGTTACTTCTCGATAGTCATACATACATATATCAGCCTATTGCAGTCCACTGCTGGACGTAGGCCTCCCCAAGGTTACGCCATAGGGCACTCCCGGTTCGCCATCCAGTCGCTACCAGCCCCGCCTTCTTTTTTTTCTTCTTTACTCGATAGTCGAAAATCTTTTTTTTATTATTTTTATTTACTAGTATATTATTTTATAAGTATTCGTTAATCTTCGGTAAACAAAGCATTATAAAAAAGTGACAAGTACATCGACACATAAAGACGTATATTTTCGTATAACTCGATAAATTAATGCTATCAGCTATCGACATACTCAAAAATATTGTCATTATTTTACCTGGCATGACAGTTTTCTTGAACTACGCTTTTATGCTATCGAACGCGGTAGCGCGTAGCAGAGTTCTTGTCCTTCATAAAATCGACGGCAGCTTTATATAATTTTAGACCAGTATTAGGTTAGGCGACATATATTCTTTTTGTAGTAGTATAAATTTTTATAGTTAATAAAGAGGGATACTAAAACTTGCATTCTCTTGGCAATATTGATTTATCGGAAGGTTTTTGTGTTAATCGTCCACATCACTTAATCATACATAATAGTAAAAATAAAGCTATAAGACGACGTTGTAGAAATCCCGAATAATTTCGCACACTGCTATTAAAATGGGATCAGTCCAGATCAGTCGATCAATGTTTTCATAGTTTTAAAACTTACGCGTATGCTGTAGTAAACAAAGCAAGGCAAAAATATGAATTTCTCTTGAGAGTGACAAGAATAAAATATTAATTGGAAGATATTGGAAGTCGATTTTTGTTCTTGTTACAGTCAGGCAAATTCGTAATTGATCTGCTAGCATATAAAGTCACAGGTGTAATGAGTTAGTGATCCCACTTTCAGTTGCGTTTCCATCAAGGCGGGGATGAGCGGAGCTGTGCAAAAGAGTACAGGAACCGACCAGTGTTTCCCCGAAATTTAATGACCTTTAACTGCTCCTTAGACTGTGGTCGCTGAGTTTACCGTTTACGATTTACAATCAAGTAACTAAAAAACAGTACAGGACCTTCCTATACTCCTTTTGAAAAAGATTCGAAACGATGGTCGATTTGTAATAGTTGCGCTTCGGAATAAATTGGTCGGCGCGGGTTCTACTAATTTAGCACAGCTACCCTGCTAACCGCGGTCCTCTCCGCTTTGGCGGAAACTTTACCTTAATCGTAAGTAAAAGAATGCAAAACCTTTGGGGTGTCATTTCATTTGCAATACGAACATACAATAAGCTTGGAGTAGGGGTCAACCAGGCTTAACATTCATGTTGTAACAAACAAGGGTTTCATACACTGCCATATGTAAAATAGCTATAATAAATTGTTAGAACGTTCGGTTCTAACGATTCGAAATGAAGGTAGATATTTTACATTTCACTGATAGGATTTATTCAGACCATGAATCTGAACAATTTTGCCAAAGAAATATGTTTCAGTATATGTATTTTTTTTACTTCCATAGTAAAGGTAGTCAGCTGATCGTGATTTTGTATGGGAGGTCGCAAAATTTGTCTGTTTCCTGACATAATTTGTTCATGTTAATAATGACATGTTCCCAGGGAAAAAAATCAGTATCATGGTCAGCATGCACCCTATCAGTATTCAGAGGGGTGCAGGGGATTATACCCCTCACTTTTACATTCAAGTATTAATACACGCGTCGCCGGTGCCCTAAGCGTAAGGGTGAATGAAATCAGCTAGGTTATCAACTGTCCTTATTTTTTCACTACTCAACCGATATTTGTCTGCCTATAACAACTAACGTACTCGACCACCCTTACGACGACGCCGGGTCACAGAGCAACAACACAATTAACACACATCAAAGAGATGCACAGTATTCTAATTAGTATTGGACAAATAAAGTGGACAACAATCCGTAATTTGTAATCTACTAGAAAAGAATCGTTTTATGAACATTCAGAAATACATCCCGTGAATAGACAGTTTTATTGTGTACTGATAGTCAATAGAAAATCAAGTGTAAATAAAAAAATACATTCAACTATTAGTTATTATAGAAAACAAACTAAAGAAGGTAGCACTTGTGAATAAAATAGTTTTAATGAATGTCTTGAAAAATCGTTGAAGACATCCATTCAATCAATAAGGTGAGGTGGGCAGGTAATTTTACGTTTTTGGCCCGTTTTTAGTAATACCTGAACAATTAGATTGTTATTCATCACTTCATATTTTATTTTGTGTCCTCTTCTTTCTCATTAAATGAGTATGAATCTATGGGCTTACTTTTGAAATATTTGTTTTAATATTTCAATAATTGAACAAATGTTCGGTTTTCCGGATCTAAACCGTCACCGTCTGCTTCTCTCTAACTACGCAGCGTAAAGGAAAGGGACTTACTTAATAGTTAAGTTATATACATTAATTTAAATTATATCACACGATAGGCAACACGAAAGAGATTAAACTAAAACAATATGTAACCTTAGTTGAATGCGGTCCTTTTTTTGTCGAACGTTGCATATTAATTCAGACTGATCACTTTACACAAGAAAATAGGACACTAAATTCTTTCGAGGTCACTACATTAGTCACTAGTTAAAATTATAACGGCCGCGTTTTTGTATTTACCCGCGTAATTTTATTGGGTATTCTCCTCATCAAACTAGATCATCAGCTGTCCAAATTATATTTTTTATACCTACCCTCCATAAGTGACAAAATAAAAAAGTAGCAAGCGGTTATCGAGCGCTAAGGAATCCCACACATGACTGCCCACAACACACTCAACATGCCAGTTGCAGTACCAGTTATCGCAGTTGCAAAGTGGGAAGTAAAGCATAGGGACATTGCATAGAATCGAGACAAATCAACGGGGCGAGGAGATCTCAAACCAGCAGTAAGACGACATTTATAAGAAAAGCTTGCTGGTATAAACTTGAGAAACCTTTTTGAAGTCGAACTCCCTTGGGGCACTCCAACCGCGAATCCTCACCATGGAATTATTAGGCTGCGACAGTGGGGTCGGCATTGGTACCCTGCGGTCGGCGAAAGCTCGTTGGCCGAAAAGCGTTGATCGCGAGGCCATGGACGGCGGCGCACCCCCGGGCATAGCCGTGGAGCCCCGGCCCGGCGACAGCGCGCCGCCGAACGTGGGCGTCACATGCCCTGACACGCCCGTCACTAGCCCGGAGCCGACGCGACTTCCCACACCGCCGCTCGCTAGGCTTCTAGGCGCTTGTTGGAAATTCAAGTTTGCCATAACCTGGAACACACAAACATAATATTTAAGATACACAAAACACACACATGAAAACATGCAAAACTATGTAAGGAAAACATAAATATCTTTCATGCAATCGGAGCTTAATTGAAATACCTACATACCCTCAAGCCATCACCGCGATCGACCCTGGGATGATTTTAACGACATTACATTTTACCTGCTACACCTGCCCTACACCTGACTCGCAAACAGTATCAGATAAAGTTTGGATAGGTACACACAATGCATGCACATATGTCCAGAAACATTACACATGACACACATAGGTACACACAATGCATACACATATGTACAGAAACATTAATAGGCTTACTTATCAAAGTGTTTTACAATTCTGAAAATCTAACATACTTATGGGATGGATAGTAAACCTCTTTTTGGAAACATCTACATCTAAAATCGCTAGTGAAACTGGTAGTGTAGTTGATGAACTTCTATCTTCGGTATTCTTATGGTATAAGGTTTATTTCATAGTCACCATAATGTTTATTTTAAGGTATCTCTCGACTTACAAATTTGTTGCAACCAACAAATCAGAAAAACAGTCAATTTGGTATGCTAAGATGGTTTTTCAAAAGAATCTTAAAATCATTTAATAAATTATATTTAATTTACAATGTAGTAGAATAATAAGAAAGTGGATTAATTCACAAAAAGAAACCAAATGTTAGTAACTGATATTTGTCTTGTTTAAGAATAACTTTTTCTTTGTGCAGTCAAAGGCATTTTAATACTTTACCAAAAATTGTTGCATCATATCCTCAAAACTTAAGAAAAATAGAAATAAGTAATTACGAAAATAAAGAAATTAGTAACTTTACATTACCCATATTTCAAAACAAACCATAAAAAATTATGCAGGTAATTACCTTAATTGGGCTACGTTTTATAAAAAAAATTATAAGACTAACAAGATTAGGAGGAAGCTGGTGATGAACACAGTCAAGTCCATCGGTCATGAGGCTACGGCGAAGAAGAGCCAACAACTTGAAATGTCAAATTACTCGTTTGAATATAAAAAATCTCTTAGTTGTTCCTTGTCAATTGATCCAAGAATAATTAATATAACATAATCAACAATATTAAAAATTGTCTTTGGAGAGTATACTAAATTTAAAGGTGGTTTATTGGTTTTACTCGTAAAC
This sequence comes from Tuta absoluta, assembly GCA_027580185.1. Lineage (NCBI taxonomy): Eukaryota > Metazoa > Arthropoda > Insecta > Lepidoptera > Gelechiidae > Tuta > Tuta absoluta. The sequence goes on along the minus strand of JAQAHW010000001.1, from coordinate 27,210,363 downwards.
CAGCTCGACCGTGGTGCCACTTCACAAAAAAAAAACTTTATACAAACAATCTATTGAAGGCTATTGATTGAAGGCTATCTATTGAAGTCTATTGATATTCTAATTTAAAAATTATAAGTTATAACATAAAATGTGTTAAGGTAATTATTTAAAGGGTATCAGCAAATAGGTACTTACAAGCATTTTTTATAACTCAAACAACTTTTTTGCAAACAATGGTTATCTACAAAAACACAAAAACCATAGTATTTAACAATCTAAGAAATTACATATAATAAGTAGAGCTACAAAGTAAGATATAAAAAGTATGACTAACATTTCATCCAACCAAATAAGTGCTTTCTTAATTTTCTTCGGACAATAGAATTTGGACAGAAATTCTCGATTTCTTGAGTGGACATTGATGCTTGCATTTAACTTAATCCTATATAACAGATATATATTATTTGAGTGCATTGTTAGTCAAAACAGAACATGCTGAAAATCTACCTAGCAAACAGTACCTATACCTACTGCACCCCAAATTATATTTGGTGATGCAACTATTTAGTTATGACAGGGCAAGGTGGACATGTTGTCAACATCAAATTTTTCATGTAATAATTTGCAAACCTTGTGCTTTGATAATTTTGCACAATCAATGTCCAAATTGAACAGATGGGAGCTTGTGAAGAGTTTCCTTGCATCTCTACTATTTAACAAATAAAGCCAATTAGAAGTATTTACATCAAATAGTAGAAAAACAAGGCCTGAAGATGTTTTTCACTATAACACATACAATAAATTATGATGACCTGTACCACTGAGTGATACAAATACAAGAAACAATGTCAAGCACAAACACCAATCAATATCATCAACAGAGAAACAAACAGACCCTATATCTATATGGGTAATCGCAAGGCGGATTCATGATGCACTTGCATAGATCAGAAATGCACGGGACCACAATATTCGGTTCGAGAACGCGTCACGGAGCACTGTGGCATGATGGATTCATCAACTAGCTCGATTCAGCCAGGTGCGCTCGGGGCTCGATGCGCTGACAACGGTGCGCAGGGCGCTAACCGCCACGGTCACTAGTGTGAAAAATGTCGTAACGCAAGTAACACAAGCACATCCTATGGACTATTTACTAATATTGGTATATTATGCATACATTTGATAGACGTAAAGCGAAATTGCAAATTGGCCCATTTCAAACAATGGCGACTCAGGATGATGTTATAATTTCATTTCAGCGTATATACTATAAATAATTACCTGATATGTCGACTTCAGCCCTGGTTACAGTATTTTAGGAGACGTATGGATATCTCATAATAAGATTAATTCACACGGAAACCAAAAATTCACTTGAATTAGATAAACAAAACTTTGTTGACTGTTCAATTTTCAATTCGATTTTAATATTAAATTTAAACTCGGAACTAATTACATTCGTATACCGTCTCTGCCTGCAACACTGCTATAAAACGTAGAAAACTTTATACATCTTTACGTCAGTAATAAAAATTAAAACAATTTTACTCAGTTTTGTCGTACGCCACATTACACTACCCTAAACAACTGGCGGCCATATTGTTGAAAGCGGAATTTTCGTAACATCCGTTCACGCACTTATTCGTTAAACTATGTTTTTTTAATTTCATGCTAACTGTAAATATAATGAAAAAATTATATTAATATTTTATAACATATAAATAATTTTAAATGATAGCGTAACATGTTCTTGAGATACACAAAAATATCATAGCAATCACTAAGTTGATTAATTTCCTTGGTGAAAAAATTGTTACCCGAGGATAACTTTCTACCAATTTTATGGGTGCTTTGCGTTAAGCTATTTTTCTGCATTGTCTATGGCTGTATCGTGGTTCTCTTCCACAGATTACTTTACTTACTTTTACTTAAAATACTACTATTTACTTACTTACTATTACTTATAATTACTTATAATAGGGGATAATAAGCAAAATATCAAGACGGCGGCGGCGGCTAGTGAAAAGAATAACTTTCCCCAAGAAGCATAAAAATATTTGAACCTGGCAAACAAAATTTCCGGTCAGCAGATTTGAGTTACTATGAAACTCAAAATATTTTTGTCATAGTTCGGCCAATGTTCCTAGGGGAAAATTGTTTCTTAGAACCAGTCCGTCTTGCGATTTCGTTATCGGTCACTAGTAAAATTTCACTCCATTTATCTGTATCCACTGCCTCTTTTATTTAACATACAGAGTGCAGATATTTTATGGGGTGAAATCCTGAATAACTTTCCCCGAGAAACATAGTTTAGGTCAAAATATTAAAAACGTTACCAAAAAATGATAAATATTAAAAATATCAACAGATACGAAATGTACCAGCTGACCGAATTTGTACAGCAGACGGAGGTCTATTTTTTTTAATATTCTTTACAAACTAAACCATTTAAAAAACCATTTACATTGCCACACAGACATACATCATGATAACTTCTTTTCGTTTGCTCTCTGAAGAACTTCTTCATTCGTCTTCTTCTTTGTAAGCTAATTTTCTCCAGCCTCCTCCAACACATCAGTCAGATCCTTTATTCCCAGAACAACTTTTAAGCTATTGTGGTATAAGAGAAATCTCAATTAATATCTTAGAGGTAGAAAGTGAATTTGTTTTAGCTACGTTGATCTTAAGCCCAAATTCTTTAAAAGTTTCATCCATGTAGGTTATAAGTTGTTGCATTTGTTCAGAGCTTTTAGCTAATGCTGCTATGTCATCTGCGAATCTATCAAAACAGATCTTCTCCCCATTTTTCCAATTATATAATGTTATATGACACACTCAATAAATATGTTACTAATATTAATGAAAAACTCTGACACCAGGGTTCATAGAGTCGTTGGACGACTCAGTGTCCCACTCGAAAACAAAAGAAGATGGTGACAGTGGACACCCCTTCCAAAATCCTTGTCGATTTAAGCTCTTTTTTTAAAAATTTTGAAATATTTCTTTTTCGATAGTTTCCTGTTCTTATAGTTGGTATATTGTTCTACAATATTTGTAATCAAGTCCAGCGGTTTTCAAGATACTCATGACTTTCATCCTGTATACGTTATCAAAAGTTTTCTTAAAAATAAAAAATACAGGATTATTTTTTAGTCAGTGCGCAGCTTCAACATACGTAATGGTTATCAAATTTTTGAAAATATGTATTTATTTTTTACACCTGACTTAGAACAAAAAAATTTAAATAATCGTACTTAAACTTATCCCAGGATCGTACGTAAGTGTGGATCACCCTATTAGGTTCACTAGTTATCTTTCGGTTTGGCAACGTCGCGCGCGGCTCAGTTATACCTATCAGCTGACTGTGTTCTAGCTTCTACCTACAGCACAGGTCAATGACCAGTCCAGGTTAATGACCGCTATTGGTACCGGGGTGCGTGCGGGTGATACCTACAACAACTAAGTACCTATCTCACAAGTACCTACACTTAAACTGCCTCCGTGGTGTAGTGGTTTGAAAGTGGGTCTCTTGATTTGATGGTCCCTGTTTCTAGTTTATGAGGAGAGACAAGATTATTTTGTTAATCACGTAGTTGGATTTTTCCCAGTTTGGTTAAGAATTAGCAGCTACTACTAGCATAAGCAAGACATGTAAATTTTTAATCCATAACGGTAACTCGGGATTGTACAGCACCTCGAGTAACCATCTACTTATTCTTACAGTTAACAAGAATAACCAGAAAAGATTGATACCCATTTTAAAAGATCAACATTCAAAGGTTTTTCTAATATTCTTTAAAAATAACCAATAAAGACTTTAATGGCAACTGGAGCCTTTGCTGATAGTACCTAAAAAGCCTACACAACCTGCATACAACAGAGGTTGTGATGGTTTGACAACGTCGCGATTAGTCACCGCGTCTCAGCGCCAGACATAGTGGCGCCAACTATTCAATTTTTAACCGAATTATCCTTAAAGTACAACTGCATTTAAGGGCGGGGCACACCGGCTCCGTATCCGTTCCGTATCCAGCTCTCGTCCGTAGTCACGCACGAACTTATGACGTTGTAATGTATGGGACTGCATGAGAAACGGCACACCGCTTGCGTTGCGTATCCGTTCCGTGCTGCACGGTGTGCGGTTTGCCGTATCTCATACAGTCCCATACATTACAACGTCATAAGCTCGTGCGTGACTCCGGACGAGAGCTGGATGCGGAACGGATACGGAGCCGGTGTGCTCCGCCCTTTAAAGTAAAGTAAACGGCAATTTTGTGCGCTTATGAGAGTGGAGCGAAAAATTCAGTAAAGTATTAGGCCACTAAAATGTTGCTACTACGTTAGTGTGAACTAACCTTGAGTGGTTATTTAGGAATAAAGATTAAAAACGGTCTACTCACACAAAAATAACAGGGTGTGATTTGATCGGATATTGATTAAAAAAATCGTATGGCCGGAACGCGGCTATCACGCGCCGGTCTTGTGTAGCTGAGCCTTTAAAAAGATGATTCCAATTTTCCCTTCATACTTTTACGGGCTTAGGACCGTCAAAATGAAAAGTTTACCTAGAACACTAGGTAGGCAGTAGGTAGCTAAGTACAATAGTTGTTTAATTAACAGTTACTTACCGTAAACTGCCCGTGATCCAACAGCCTCTGCATAACGTTGAGGAATGTTCTTGGGTTCGGTACACGAGGGTCCACAACGCCAGCATTACGCAGTCGAGGTAAACTTTCGTCCGCGTACATTCATTGGGCTGCTCGGGTATTTTCCCCACTTAAAAAGTACGAACGCACCATTTCGAAAAACTCGCGAAACGTAAAATTGGACATCGCGAAATCAATTCGGGATCGGCGGGAAAAGTAGTGTCACACAGGTGCGCGCCCGCCCGCGACGGAATCAAAGCGAGAACTGAAACTGACTGAAGGGTGCGCTGCGCGAGCGCTGTTGCCATTTTCACGCACCCCCGATTGAAAAGTAGTGTGTCCATGATTTATTTTTATGAGGCAGACAAAAATAAAAAAATAATAAAAATAAAACATATTTTTTTATTTGCCTAAAATGTCCTATTAACGATTCTGATATCATGGTATAAGTTTGCGCACTGACTAAAAAATAACCCTGTAGATAAAGCTCTGACGTGTGTGTTCCGTGACAAATCCATTCTCTTGTCTATAATCACCCTTTAATAACAGATGTATGTGGATGAAGAGGATGACAAATATGTCCATATATAATACTAGCGTTTCCGCCCGCGGTTTCAGTGGGTTTCACTCGCCGACTACGAACAACCCGACAATCCTTCTGAACACTTTCATTTCACATACTTACGTACTTTATTATTTTATCACGTACTAGCGTCCGGGTAGAAGCTCGCGGTTTTGCTCACAAATTTTTTAGGTCAAATAATAACTTGGAAACCTACTAAAAGCTTTAAAATACGTACTATATTATTTTCTATCCTTACAATTAGCAAAATTTTCGAAACAGATCACATTTAAAAATCTTGAATTTCCATACGATTATTTAGCTTCTCAGTCCTCTTTAGCCCTTTAGGTGTTTAAGTTTAGAAAATGGCCTAAAGCCAACTTTAATAGTTTAATCCTAAAATTTACAAGAGATCCCATCAAAAGTCCATAATTTGCATACATACATTTTTAGGGAGTTAAAAATCAAAAATAATTTAAACAAGAATCAACTTTTTAGCTTCATGATCTAATCACAATTTTTGAAACAGATTATACCAAACACAAACGAACTCTCATACAAATCTATAATAACTCTTTGGTCCTTTAGGGATAAACGTTTTGTAAATCCCGAAAAACGTGTTTAATTATGTTCACTCCTTAGTACAATTTATAATTCTAAATAGGATCTCTTTTTAAAACCAGAAACTTCCATACATATTTTACCCCCATATAACAAAATGCAGAAAATCCTGAAACATGTATTTGATTATTTTAGTTCCTTAATCAAATACCATATTAAGACATAAACGCATCGTATTGCAGGCGTAGGACATAAAAATAACGTACATACTTCCTATCGCGAGCGGAGCAAGCGCGACTTTTCACGTTGTTGGTATATTTTGACTGTACATTTTTGTTTTAACTTACAAAATTTCAAGCGCGGGCAGGATTAAAATCAGGAAAATTTTGCAAGTTTTTAATTTTTTTCTACCTAACACGGGAAGTAGGTATTCAGGTTTCACTGTATTTAAATACGGCATGTAATTAACGCGGCGACTACTTAATCAAATTCAAGGTTGAAAAAATAATTAAAGTGGATAGTAAATATAATAGGTTGGCAGCGACAGCGGAGTACAGTATTAAGTTAAAAGTAGCAGCGTTAAAATCTATATCAAGCTTTGGTTTATTTGAAACTAAGTAACGAGTTTTTCTTTTGTCTGCTGAATTTATGGATAAGCAAAAAATTTACAGCAGCAAAACATTAGAAAATAGGCATGAATAAATTGTAAAATAGAGATATAATTAAAATTGATTTGAGGTAATAATTAATTTAATTGAGATCTTATTAACATATATTATGCGACATTTTACGAGTTGCAAATAAAACAAAAAATTTGCATACACTTAAAAAATGTTTTTATATTAAGTATAAAAATTGCATACAATTTACATAACCGCGGGGGACAGTTGTGATTGTGTTTCTTTTATGTCTCACTGAACTTTAAATAATTTGATTGTGTTTATATTGTTCTATTTCTTGACTTATTTTATTTTTTATAAAAGGCATGAAAATAATCAAAATAATTTTTATTTATTAATTAAAATAATTGTTACCTAGGTATTTCTATAGCTACTTAAATACTTAAAGGCTGGCTTTGATTTGGTGGGGCGACCACATTTCCTTTTTTGCCCTATTGGGATCACTTTTGCCTCTAAAGGCGGAGTGGTCTCCACGTGTTCGTATGCACCCATTACCGGTGAATTGCACAAACAAACAACAACAAGCAACTGCTAGTCTCGAGACGTTCACTCGCCGCTTGCAATTGGCTTATAGCGCGTTTCGCCCCCCGCCCCGCCATTTTCATAAAATATGATTTCCAAAACAAAAAAATGATTTCTTAATACTTATTTAAAGTATCCGTTTTAATATTTACAGCTGCTCGTAAATAAGAGCCAGAAAGTGTTCTTTTAGATGGAAGTCTACAATAGCCTTAATATTTTATTTGTTATCGCACTAATAATGTTATTCGCCAACCCATGATTTTTGATACCCCGCCTATAATTTCAATTCCCTATTCAAATATAATACTACCTTGAAGTCGCAGCCGTTATTTAGCTTTTTATGATGCCCTGCATTTGCAGCTTATCAAATATAATTTAAAACCAAATCATTTAACCACTGCCCAGTTATATTTTTTAGACGCTAATAGGTGGTATGGTATACCGTTAATTTGCTAGTCGCCTTGTTAAAAATATGCGCTTAAATACTTAACCGTGGGTCAGGGCTAAGGGTGGGGCAAGAGCCCACGAACTGCTTTCATTTTTGGAAAAGTAGTACATTTTTATGGGTAGGCTAGGCACCATCAATGCATGAACATTTCATTCACCGAAATTAATCGTCAATGTCATAGTTTGTGAAAATCTTTGCAAAATAGGTAAATAATATATAACACTAAAAATTATTATGTATAAAAAAGAAGACAGCATAACTTACGCAAACAAAATCAATAATATTCCTCATCAACTTAATATTGTCGTTATCAACTTTTTGAATTAAAATGCATTATTTGTTTACCTATGATACTTTGAAATTTTGAAGAGTTCCCTTGTGATCTCAAGGATTTCATCATCAGATCCTGACTTCGTAACTATAAAACCACCTAGGAATAATCACCTTTTAAACGAAATAAGAACTTCCAGATTCGGTTCTGGCATCTCTGAATAATCAGTAAACATACCACATAAAAAAATAAAATATACCACCTCCTTTTTCTGAAATCAGGTAAAAAAAACTAAGCCTAACTGAGCTGGTTTTGTGCCCTTTATGAAGGTAAAGGAAAACTACTGTTGTGAAAGAATAATCAACAACTACTCATATGTTTTGCCGTGTGACAGCATCACACGGCAAAACATAGAATAGCATCATCCCATTTCTTTCCCGTGGGTGTCGTAAAAGGCGACGAAGGGACTTGAGGGTGTGTGTCATTCGGAAAAGTGTGTGCAATTTTAGGGATGGGCTGACAACCTGTCACTATAGCGATACACAATTTTCCGAATGACCGTCAAATGTTTGTCAGACGTGGCGTAAATGTCCCTTTTTTTGCGGCCGTTAACGCTCAGCCTACCCCGAAAGGGATAAAGGCGTGAAATATGTATGTATCATTTGTTTTTGTGTTACTTAACGCTTCGAGCAACATAGCTCATTGTTGTTAAAGAAAAATAACATATGGCAATGGTGCTAAAAGATCTATAAATGGTATATCTATAATGGTCTTTGTCGTTGTCGTTGTACCTTGGATCTTTGTGTGAGTTGGCCATTAGTTTGATATTGTCTATGGTTGTGGGACATTATAGAAAAATAATGGCAACACCAGGATCATATGATTGTTCGATGGAAAAGCCTTTTGGATAGGCGTCGACTTACATCGCTAAATCAGTTTCTGAATTCAGGGCTCACTGCCGGTTCTTTTACGTGTTTGTTGCTGTTAAATATTAACCATCAACCATGGCGCTCAGCGACGCGGATGTTCAGAAACAGGTATGTAAGAATAATTTGCTGATGTGCATAGAGCGCTGCGGATTACATGGAATTGTCAGAATGATTGATCCAGGGAACCACGCACGAAGTCTCATATTACTGTGTCCCTTCAGTGATTACTTTCTTGTTAAAAGTTGAGGATAAGGGCTCAATAATGATATCCTTGTTACAATATTCGTATTTCCTATTATTACCAGATCAAGCACATGATGGCCTTCATCGAACAAGAAGCCAATGAAAAGGCTGAAGAAATCGATGCGAAGGCCGAGGAAGAGTTCAACATCGAAAAGGGGCGTCTGGTGCAGCAGCAGCGTCTCAAGATCATGGAGTACTACGAGAAGAAAGAGAAACAAGTAGAACTCCAGAAGAAGATGTAAGTACTCAATATGACCTAGTTCTACGCACTATACATCGTAACTCTATGCTTATTCATTACCTCACAATCTAAATGATTACCATTGTCATACATCATATCTAACTCAGTCATGTGATTTTCAACTCATGTTTGGGTCTCGTTATTTACAGTACTGGTAAAACCATCTTTTGATGTAATTCAGTTCCAGTTATTTCATCCTCTGCACTTACCTAAAATTAACACATTTTATCTAAAAACTGTAAATTCCTCTAAACTTGTCATGAGTTTTATCATGTGACTTTCATTCTCAAGGATACAACATAGTTGATTAGTATTTGATGTCAAGTTTCAGTTGATCTTGAGTTACTAGTAAAATGGTTACAGCTCTGTCATACTTTTTAGTAGCTTATTTGTCTAAATTACAATCTTTAAACAAACCAGAAGCTAGAACTACAAGAAATCTTTGATGGGTCCCAAGGTGTCCTTCATGTCTGAGCAGATGGGCTGGTGTCTTTAAGACTAGTGTGAGGTAGCCACCAAACCAGTATTGTATTTGACAATAATGATTTAATCATGCACATTGCTCAGCGAATTCATTACATTATTTACACCACATTATTCGACTTAAGACCAAATAGCACTGTGATAGGAAAATTTATGAAACTATAACTGATCATCCATGAACTTCAACCACTATGCAGTCTATGAGTAAATAATATGTGATGCAATGAGTTAATAATGGGAATTATAATGATGAAGTCAGTTATATAATAGTAAAACTTATTTAACCAATAAAGTGTGAGATAACATTATCCTATTAATTAGGGGTTGGTTCTTCATTCATACAATGATGTAAGTTTTGTGGAGATATCCAATTAGTGTTATTGAATTGAATTGGCAACCATCAATGAAAACTTTATTGAATAATACATATGACAATTTCTGAAAGTTCTCGAATAGTTTATCATTCATTAACACCATTCATATATAATCAGGATATTGGAAACGGCTTCTACCATTTTCATATTTTTTTGTATGTAAGGAGTGTAGGGGTGATAATTTGGTATAGCTAGGTTTCATTTTCCAAAAAACACTCAATAGAAAAAAAAAACATCTAATGCCATCCATGCACAATAGTTTACCAATTCACTAAGTGATCATGTAAAACCAAAATACCAAGCCAACCAGGTACTGTACAATAATTAATTGAACAACAATTTTTTCTATTTACATTTTACTAAATTTAAAGTGACTTAAATAAATCAATGGTTAATTTGACCTGCTATTAGATTATTAAGCTATTTGACAATTGTTGATTCAGTATGTAATGTAATTGAATGTAATACAATGATTATTGAGAATGAAGATTGTTTCTCTACTTCTTAGCACATCCATGAAGAACTAAGTAATTTACTGTATGACATAAGTTATTCAACAATATGAGGCATATCAAATGCCCAAAAACATACCTAAAATGCAATGACTTATACATCTGCAGCTTGAATACATCTGCAGCTTGAATACAACACCTAAGATGAGGTCTGCTCATGAAAGAAGCTCTTAAAATACTTAGTACTTGTTGTATCTTTGAACTATTAAGCAAGTTTTGATGAAACTTTGATACTACTGCCAAGTGAGCCAATCCTTCACCCAATAAAAAAGGAATGTATTTGCAAGTATATTTGAGATAAATGAAGACAAACAAGCATAAAACAATCTTACTTCACATACTTAATTGATTTGTTTATCAACAGCCAATCATCGAACATGTTAAACCAAGCTCGTCTAAAGGTCCTGAAAATACGTGAAGATCACGTTCGCAATGTCCTCGACGAGGCCCGCAAGCTGTTGGCTGACGTGCCAGCCAACAAAGCGCTGTACTCCGACCTGCTCGTCACGCTCATAGTGCAAGCTCTCTTCCAGGTAATGTCAATTAATGAGGAACCTGAAACTAAACTGTCCAAGGGAAATTCTTGAGTAGCTGCCACGGAATGGTAGACTTTATGCTGGTAGGTTTTTTATCAGAACCACCAACAATCTGAAATGGTCTCGACAAGACACAAAATGAGAGTGAAGCTGGGTAATTTTTCTCAAAGATGTTTCATAAAGTCTGAATTCTATAGAAACCATGCCAAAAGAAACTATTACCTAATCTTTGAAAGTTTCTTATTGGCTGGGCTTCTTATTGAATGGTTCCAACAAAAATAAAAAACTTAAATGAATTCACATGCAAAATTTTTGAAAGAACTAAAAGCCGATGCTCCAACAAGGAACTATATTTATGTAGCACTCTGTAAATTGAAAAACTAGCTTTAATTTATCATTATCTATCTCTATATGTGATTTTTATTTGCAGTTGATTGAGCCGCAAGTGACGATCCGCGTGCGCGAGGAAGACGTCAGCCTCGTAAACGAGCTGCTGCCGAAAGCACAGAACATGTACAAAGAAAAGCTCAAGAAGGACACGAAACTGAAGGTCGACACCGAAGGCTACCTGCCCCCCGACACTTGCGGAGGCATCGAGCTTGTCGCGGCGAAGGGACGCATCAAGGTACGTTTTAGTATAAGTTTTGCAAGTTTTAAGTTAAATGCCGATCGCTAGCAACAGCTGCAGACGAGACGACTTGCCTAAGTCGCGGCGTTATCACAAGTTTTAGCCGGCTGTTGGCTTATGGGTAATGGCTGAAAACCAGTGCTGCCCTCGTTTAGGCATTTTTTGGACTGAGCTTTGGCCATTTGCATCACTGCAGCACACATGTGTGTTTAACATTGCGTATTTACTACATAACCTATTTATGCCAATACTCTGTTTTGTTCTTTATTGAATGTATGTGTGTGTTGTAATTTTATGCAATAAATGTTTTATCTATCTATCGATCTTATGTATTAATACTGCAGCTACGGAAGGCATTTAATTGAAATTTATATTAGTAGTGTTGGGTCGTTGCTTCGTCTTCTGCTGCTGCATGCGATGAGTTACCAACGTGTATTTAACTTGACATTCAGTCATCTTGAAGGAATGTTTCGGAGCCGTATCGCTGATTGGTTTGCCGGTGTTGTTGCAGATCTGCAACACCCTGGAGTCGCGCCTGGAGCTGATCGCGCAACAACTGCTCCCCGAGATCCGTACAGCGCTGTTCGGACACAACCCCAACCGCAAATTCAGCGACTAAGCGCAAACAACCGCCACCAACTAAGTTTTTAATTTCACTTTCAATATTTGTAGTACTAAATATTTATAATAAGTTTTTTTTGTCTAATTAATGATAATTATAAAAACGTATATTTATGACTATATAAGTACATGGTTAACACATAAGTTGCCATGAAAGCTGCCAGGCAATAATATATACTGTGCATTAATTTCGCCTGCTAAAATATCTTATCGCTAAATATTGTATTAATACAATTCATTTTAAACATATGTATTCTAGCGTTAGAAGTAGTATTTGGCTTTGAAAACTATATAAGATGTTACTATATATCAGGCAATACTAAGTGCAATAAATGTATTGGGTATTGAACCTGTTGCGTTATACTGTTAGGAGTCGGTAGGTCGACTTCAGTATTATTATAGTTAACGAAGCTTCAATTCTAGTAGAAAGTTTTGAGACGTGTTAGCCCGTATGGCATGATAGCCTATGTAACATGTTAGCCCGTGTGTTTTGCTGGTGCAGCCGTGGGCCAGGTGGCGCGGGGTGGCGACAGCATCCCATGCTCGTCACACCTAAATCGAAGCAAAGATTTGGCTGTCGCGAGTGTGGCGCCGCCCCGCGCCACCGCGCGCACCGCACATTCCCACTTGTTCTTCCTTGGCAATATTAATAACGTTACGACTCGCTTAAAATCTGTAAGGCACAATATCTACATGTAAAGGTACAATTATGTATAATCCCTAAATTATGGCACTGTTAAAATTCTTATGTAAATATATAGTCGTGTTTAAATTGGCCTTTTAATTACCATTCCTGCTATTATGATTACATACCACAAATACATAACTAATAAGGAATGAATGAAATTACTTTCTTGACACCAATGCAGTATTTATTGCAGAATAAAAACTATAAAATAACAACAGCAATAAAATTCTATAAAACAAATATAAAGCTTTATTAACTTGTGCATAATTATTAAAAGCGTCACCCCATTTCTCGCTCGAGGGTGTGTATTGCAATATAACGCGATGGGCTGACAACCTGTCACTATGGCGATACACAAATTCCGAGTGAACCTCAAATGTTTGTCAGACGTGGCGTAAATGACTGTTTTTACAGCCGTTTATGCTCTGCCTACCCCGCTAGGGATTAAAGGTGTGAAATATGTATGTATGTATTAACTTGTGCGTTTCTTACACGTAAACTCTAAACGAAAAAACTTTAGTAAAACATGTAGGCGCGTCATATCTACGAAAGATAAGATAAATGAATGAAACAGGTCCATCCACGTGATTGCAGCTACGTAAAGAACGATTATTACTTGACTAATATTATTAGGAACATCTAGATTTTATATTATTGCGTACAATTGCAACCCTGACAAAAGTAGGCGCAAAAATTTGCTATTTATTTTCAAATAGACATCTTAAAACTAGTCACAGCGATGTTGGCGTTATATAGTTACATTACAATTATTGCAAAGTCGAACCAATTTTACTATTACTATTACACATATTTTTATTCATTTCAAATTCAGATTTTATCCTTTTGATGGCAGTGGAGTAGATGAGTCTATGTTAGTTTTAAATATACCTAAGGGTTTATATAATTTGTACTAATATTTCACTATTTGGTGTTATAAATATTGGCATTATAATATGGGGTAACTGAAAACATCGGGTTTTCAGATAGCGCTAAGATAGCTCCAGTTAGCTATCTTATGAAAGAACATAACTTTCCAATTAAAATACGAAAAAAAATTACTTTCCATACACATCTTGCCAACTATCCATTCATTTTGTATAGAAGGTAATTTTTTTCAATTTACTTATGTTCATTGTTCAGTTTCATGAGTAGGTACTTTGATCTACTTACGGGTTGTTATAGCCACTTTGTTACATATTTAACTACCTCTATAGTCTTTAAACTGAAGGCAGGTTGGAACGGTTTTGAATTTCCTATTGATTCTAGTGTACGAAAGGTATTTACTATCATAATCATAAGTTTTGATCTATCTGTTATTTCATCTGCTGAAATGACTAATCAGGATTAGACACAATGTTCTAACTATGTATTATGATTTCACCGAGTTTCAGTCGGTGCAATGTTGCTGCCTACACGACGAGATGTGAAACGTCGGGTGTGTAGGCGGGCAGGTATCGCGGCACGCGCGGCTCGTCTCGGCGCCGCACGCCCAGCCCTGCGCCTGCGCCTGCGCCCGCTCCGCGCTCCACCGCCAGGCTGATGCTCCCCGCCTCCTTTACGCCGTTCGACTTAGCGCGCCGCTGCGACGGCAGGATTGCCGCGCGCATTGACTTCCGCTTCTGCAACATCACACGCGATTAACACCACCCCCATCGCGCTTTAAAATGACAAATATACTTCGCAATACTTTCGTGCATTATCTAAGATTCGATATCATAACGGAAATTATAGTTGCGCCTAGCGTCCGGCATGGAACGATTTCAGCAATGATAGATCTGTCAGTGCATGCTAGGAATACTGGAACACATACCAGCTATTGGGACTGCGACTGCGATACACTGAATTCTAAACAAGAACAACTACTTACGACTCGATCTATCGTCCAGGACCGTGGTGGACGGTGGACATCCTTGAACAGAGCAACTATCGTGATTGAAATCAACAACCGGCATGACAATAAAACGTTTATTTGTCCTACTTTTAATTGGTCTGCGACAATCGTTATACAATTTCATTGATATGATCGTTGTGGGGATTACATGTTCGTTTTAGACTAAGCTATAATTTTGCACTCGTAGTGTAGTGTGGTGTAGTCGAAGTGGTTGAGCTTGGGCCGGTTTACCTCTACGGCGCCGCGCCAGCGGTCGGCGGCGTGGCGCGCGATCTCCAGCCGCTTCTGTTTCTTTATCTGGTGCCGCTTGTACACCACCTCGATAACGATCAGCACTATGCCACCGATGATACCAGCCAACACAAGTATGAATACACCGGCCATGTTTTTTAAGCCTAAAGTATTCGGAGTTTTTTCATTTTCTTCGCAGTTGAGCATGTTGTTTCGGAGTATCCATTGGTTGTCTAAGGACTCCATTATCCCACCTAAAAATAAAATCTCGTTAAGGTTACGTTTTGGAATTATTTTGTTAATAATACCAGATATATGAAACTCACTCTCATGAAAATTGAGTATCGCAAGTGTGACCGAATCAGCCCATGGTGAACCCTTCTGCAAGCCGACGCCGTATCCTGAACGTCCGAATAGTTCCCCAGCGGTGACCAGCTCACAATCCTGAGCAGCTTCGAACTCCAGGCGAGAGGAATCCCAGATAAAAGCCATCAATTTCCTGAGAAAATTATGGATCCATTACATTTCCAATTCTAACGTGTTAAAATATGTACAATCATCGCCTTATCTACTCCAGTGGCTGAATAAGCACCTACATGTTCATAGTTTATGATCTCACCCCTGCTTGACATCTTCGATGGCTTGCTCGGCGTTGTCGTAGTTATTGGCTTCCATGGTCCTGTACATATTGGAGAGCTCCACCTGGCGCCGGAAGTACATGTCCACTGCCGAGCCTTTCACCGTGGCGCAAGTTAGGTTTTCCATCGTGTTGCGTAACTGCAGCAATGGATATTGATTAAATGCACTGCCTTACCTACTACGGATAGGTATACCGAATAATGTGATACACGTAACGCCGCGAATGTTACGTAATAGGTTGCGTAATGTAGCGCGAGTTTGACCTATCAATTAATTTTCCCAGCCTTTGTGTAAGTTCTAGATTAGTTCATTGTAATTAAGAAACTGATGTATGTTTCTGTGAAATGCAAAGTAAACTACCACATTACTACTCTATTGCTCTTCTTAGTTGCTTCTTCCCCATTTATCTCCTGCACTTTCTTTTCACTTTGTTTAGTAGCCGTTAAAACTTAGTGGTTGTTAATAGAAGTCTCACCCTGGCGTCGTTGATGCCGGTCAGTTTGGTCTTGGGTCTCTCCAGCACGAGGAAAGCAGCCAGGTTGGCGGTATACGAGGCGACGATGATCATGGCGAAACCTGCCCACACCATGCCCAAAACTCGGGCGGAGAAACTTCGAGGCGTACCTGATGCAATAGTAATAGTTTCAGGTGCGTCTTGCTCTTAAAATGATAATTTTATTCAGATCGATTATGTGATAAAAGTAAAACTGCAAAGATATCTTACGTAGTAAGCATCCATCATCAGCAATCTAATCATCAATTTGTGTACCTTCTCCAATCCCACTGTTGAGCAGCACGCCCCAGGCGAACCATATAGCGCTGGAGAGGTTCAGGGCATCCTCCTCAGTCCCATCGATGTTGGCCAGCTTGAACCTGCCGAACGGGGAGAACCGGTCGAGCAGGTACAGCACCAGCGCTACCACGTGCACCGACACCATCACCAGGATCCACAGGGTATTGGAGAACGGTTGCAGAAACGATACCAGCGTTGATGACCGAGATGGCTGTAGGAGAAACGTTGATTTTAGACATACGCAGACTACCTAATATATTTAATTTGGCACCATACATCATGCAACGCGTAGGAAAACCAGTATGTTTTAGTTTTGAGATCGGCTAAACGGGGTTATTAGGCCAGTTTTGCTTGCTGTCCGCAGACCTAGGTACTTATTCTTCTGGCATGAAAACACTTTTGAATTAACAGCATTCAAAAGTGTTTTGTCAACAGATCCACTAGGCAGCTTTTTCCCACCTTCTTTTCCAAAATGGTGATGCCTTGATACTTGAAAGGCTTGCTGAATTCAATAAACTCTGCTCTTTCAGGGTTGATCGTCAGAGGCGCTACGATCATGTCCGCTCGTTCGTACACCAGCTCGCCTGATGATTAAGCAAAAAAGAAATCATAGCTACACCGTAAGTATGATATAATTTGAGCATTTGTATGTACAGTGTTAACAGCAGGTCTTCTCTAAACCCTTCCCAAGTCTTGATTGAAGCACTTTATAGCAAAATCAGTAAGTCAATTTTCATTATGTAATATCAATACCTATTAATTTACCTATTAATCCAGTCCATTCTTTCTTAGCGCCTGGTGCCGAGAGGTTGCGAATAACGTAGTTCCCAAATTGACCATCAGGAGATAGAGCCAAAGAGTAGGTGAAGTTGATGTCTTTAGAGAGGAATCTCAGCAAATCTATGCAAAACCCTTTGCAACAGTACATCCTGTCTGTAAATAATAATAATTGTATTATTTAAGGTAAACTATGGGTGAAGGCGCTCTACGTCTGCTTCTCACACATAAAAATCAGGATAGTAAAGAACAGTGTCGGAGAACGGAAGTTATTTTAAGTAAGAGTAAAAAACACATTTGTAGCTCCTAAAGGAAATTTTATTGAATACACAGAAATTCGTACAAAACAACACCCAGACTTAAAATCTAATTTTTATTGAATTAAATTTTAATTGAACCCACAGCGCTGCTAAAATTGTGATAAAGAGGGCTTTATCACAAAAAAGTTAGAAGTTCTAATCACGCGTTAAACGCGCGTCTAACTTTTTTGTGTACCCTTGTGTCGCATTACGGGAGTTACCTGAAGAGTCAGTGGCGTTGTAATGCGGGCAAGGAATCTCTTCGGCAGTACATTCGCTGTCGACCTCCACATGACGCGCGTACACGAACGGCTTCTCCTCAATCGTCAGGACCTAGTTTAGGCAAAATCATCTCTGAAGTTCGTTGATTCATTGCGACCACTACTCTAAGTTTAGTTCAAGCTTGGATATTGGTCAATCTCCAGTCCTTTGTAGTTATTTGCCGCACTTAAAAAATAATAAAAAACTAGTTTCTTTTTACCTTGAGGTGTGTTGGTATCATAAAACCTTCTGGCTTCGAAGGGCTGCGTCCCATCCAAATAATTTCGTTTTCCTTTAGTTCTAAACGCATTCTTTGAGTTTCCTGTAACAATGCAGATATGAATAGATTCGGAACATGAGTACTAAGGACAATCACTCAACAATATTACGTATACAGCAACTTACCTTTGAATAGAAGTATTTACCGACAGCAACGTGTTCTCCTTGCGCTCTGACATTGACCATGTCGTACTCAGCGTGAACTCTGTCGCCGTGGTCGTCGAAAGCCACATGCCCAGTGGCGCCACTCTCCAAACTCTGTCGCCTGACGTAGTCGAACAGCAACCGGCCCGTGTTCCAAGTGGAGCCAGAGTTGTCACAGTCGGAGGGTGGCGCGTGGATCTCCTCGGAGGTGTTCATGTCGCGGATCGCCGATGCCAACACGTAACTACACAATAAAACTATTATGTATTTCACATTGGCAAAAGTTTACCTAATCACTTTCACGAATTCAATATCTACTAGCAGCGCTTTCAAGGCCGTGTCCATCATCATTTCCTGATAGATTTAACGGTAACTTACATTGAGTCCTGTATGTGAGCGTGCTCATTGGTCGCGTTGACGAGTCTCAGCCCCAGCAGACCCTCGGGGGCGTTAGCGGCATCCAGGGCCTGTTCCGTAACCATCCATACGTAGCCAGCTGTCGTCATATTCAAAAAAGTTGCATCCCGGAAAATTATCTCTGCATCTGTCTTGCTGGAAACACCAACAAATTTTACTGATTATGATTTTCATTAGGATTCTCTAATTCAATAAGTCAAAACCAAACCAACTTTCAAACTAGGTTTTGCTACGGTCCCACTATATTGCAACAAATACAAAACTAATTGCTTACCTGGCGTACATAAGGAACACCCGAGCTTGTGCACTTTTGACATCCGCCAACTTATCAGCAAACGAGTCAAGGCCGGGTTCAAATTCAATCACTTGCTCCACGACCACTTTGCGATCTACATCCTCATCTACACTTTGAGATGTTGTTTGGAACCTAAAATAAGCAATTTATTTTTAAATAGGTACGTCTTTGATTGTATAATGGGTGTAAGTCACTTACAACTCGAATAAAAGTGAAATAATAAAATAAATTATTCTAGCCTTAGCTAGCCCCCACCGCAGGCCCATGGTTGTTATCAGCACCTCTTTATTGACAAACATTTTCCATTTGTACTCCCTCCACCGACTCCATCACTGAAGTGATGAAACTGCATTAAAACAGCCTATATGACGTACGTAATCCAATTCAACCTATACGTAGAGATACCAGGTTACAGCACCTACCTGCCTAGGATGGCTCGTCCATCGGTATCAGAACTGTGGATGATGATGACCTTCATATAGTTGAAGTGTTTGAGCACGTCCACCCACACGTCGGCCTGGTGCGAGTACGGTGGTACTGTACGCAGGAACGACACGTGGATGTTCTTGTCAGAGAAAGCAGAGTCCCTTGATGAAATCCCGATCACGGGAATGTGGTAGAAGCCGCTCGTGTAAGAGACGGCTGCTGGGGATAGGTCGCCGGTCAGTGGATGGGATACCACCACCGCGTATACCTACAAATTACACATATTTGTAGGCTCGAGATATACATAACATGTTACTGGTAGATATTTAATAATAAGTGGGTATACGAACGGCTGACTACCCCAGAATACATAAGACTGCATTGCAATTTGAGACTCATATTAGTGCTATTAGATAAATTTAAATTGGGAAACTAGCTCGCCGGTCGATCGAATACACCCTTTGTTTGTTCCAAACTCACTCTATGTGCGATTAGATCTTTACAGACGTTCAACGCTGTCTTGATGGGGTTCGGGTCCATGAGGATCGAGTAGTCGTGATACGTCACTCCACGAGGTACGTACTTGTCCTTAAAGTTAAGGTTCTGCAAAAGATAAACATGGTTTAACATCTATTCCTTCCTGCGCATCTGAAATCTAAAATAATATTTTCGTATCCCGACTACTACGGCGTAGTACGCATTATGCGTTCGTAGAGGTTCGTAGCCATAATTTGTGAATACTTTGCGCTTCTGCTAATATGAATTTGTAGAGGTAGTTCTCTAAAAGTCTCCGGGTTGCGTAAGGTGCAGAGCTGGACCACACTTTAGAAGAAGATACTATAGCACAGCACTTACAGATATGGTATCCTTGAAGAAAGCGACGGACTCGTTACTGGATAGCACGCCGCCTACGTTGTAGTAGGTGGGGTTGGAGAAGCGGCGACGGTCAATCTCCGCGCTGGCCGGCCCCACGGCGCACCATAGCGCAGCCACCATCCACCACCACATCTGCGAACATACAGGTGATCCTTCATACAGACTGCACAGCAATCTCAGTACCGTAACTAAAGCTTTTGAACTTATAACATACCTAATCGTACCTCTACTATAATAAAGTGTAAACGAATTCCTAGTATTCGATTTACAGGTCGCTTTATATACATCAGTTGCATGCACCCGAAAGACGCAGATGTGCAGCTTCATGTGAATCACCAAAAAAGTTTTCTTTTTTCATGCATTGTTTTTATTTTTATTATTATGTTATTCGATTTATATTTGAAATTAAAATGTCGTACAATGTGTTTACTTAATCTCTATATTTTCTCCAATAAAACACTTCTCCACGATCCTCGATTCTTTTTTTTAGAGAGGCTTAATGACGTTAATGTGCCTGGCCTGCATTTTAGATAAGGCAGTAATTATTTTAACGCTGTCAACAGTTTACGTAAGGACCCAACCCAACTTTAAATTGACAATGCATAATTTAAGAGATAAGGCTGCCTACTCCCATGTATTCATTTAGCTGACTATCTTTATTTGTAAGCGTTATAAAGAAAATATTATCTTACCTTAGCGTTAATTTTGGCACAATTGAAACTTTTTATGGATTTTTAATCATTGTGAAAAGCAAAATACACCCACCACAGCCACGACAAATATATGAGACGGAGGATGCTGGATGCTGTAAAAAATCTGTAGATGGAGCCGTGCGGTTGTCATAGCGACCGCGCATGCGTACCTGCTATTGGGTACCCAATAAATCAATTACAGGAAGGAAATTGAGGAAACTGAATAGGCACCTAGGAGCATGACTGGGGTGTCATAGACTCACGTCAACTTGGGAAATAGGTAGAAGCTTTCGATCGAGACAGATCCTTGCTTGAAGGAATCTTTCATATATTCCGTTCAAGTCTTTTCAGTTTACATCAACGTGGCTTTGTGTCGAGATAGGTAGGTACTCAACCTACCTAGACTTTGATCGAGATAGACCCTCGACCCTCGTAGCTAGTGATATTAAGAATCCTTTCGGTTTTGAGCCGGTTAAATCTCCAGCTTACCTACATACTTGTCTGTGTATCTACTATATCATTATTATCACTATATGTATATGACTATATCGAATGAACATCATCTCGAGTAACCACTTGGCGGACAAACTCTGTAGCTGTAGGTAGGTAGGCTGTTTTTCAACAGTTAACTCATTGACTCTATCTACACTTCTACACTATCTACACTAATATTATGAAGAGGAAAGATTTGATTGTTTGTTTGTTTGTTTGCATCGAATAGGCTCCGAAACTACTGGCCCGATTTTAAAAATTCTTTTACCATTAGAATCCTACATTATTCCTGATGAACATAGGCTATATTTTATACGAGAAAAAATAGGGAACCGCGTGAAAATTTCGATAATGTAACCCAAAGTGTGAAAAATGTACCAAAAAATATCTTATATCGCGTACGCTGTGGAAATTATTGACAATAGAGCAAAGTGATATACTACATTTTTATAGAGGACATCAATATCTATACATTATTATATGTCTAGCTATTACAGTTATGCCACAATAACTACTTTTTCATTTAAAAATGTACAAACTACGCCACATTATTCGTACC
The DNA here is from genome assembly GCA_027580185.1 of Tuta absoluta. Classification (NCBI taxonomy): domain Eukaryota; kingdom Metazoa; phylum Arthropoda; class Insecta; order Lepidoptera; family Gelechiidae; genus Tuta; species Tuta absoluta. Next base: position 27,188,365 of record JAQAHW010000001.1, on the reverse strand, counting down.
AGTGTAATGATTACATTTAATCATTACTGTATTAAAGGGTGTAAGGGATAGCCCTCCGAATACTGATAGGGTACATGCAGACCATGAAACTGAACAACTTTCCCCTAGGAACATATTTCATGAAACGTAAAAAAACTGACTTCCCATAGTGAATGCAGTCAGCTGATTGTGATTTTGTATGGAAGGTATTTTTTTTGGCGTTTCCTGACATATGTTTCTAGGAGAAAGTTGTCCAGTTTTATGTTTCATGCACCCTATCTGTATTCGAAGGGCTGTCCCTTACTCGGTATAAAAAAAACGACAAAAAACATTAAATAATGCATTAAAAAAATCTACACTAAAATAATACATACATACACATAATAATATCACGCCTATTATCCTTTGCGGGGTAGGCAGAGCATAAACGGCCGCAAAAACGGACATTTACGCCACGTCTGACATTATGTTTGAGGGTCATTCGGAAAATTGTGTATCGCCATAGTGACAGGTTGTCAGCCCATCGCCTAAAATTGCAATACACATCCTCAAGTCCCTTAGTCGCCTCCTACGACTCCCACGGGAAAGAAATCGGGTGATGCTATTCTAAGCCGGCATCACACTAAAATAATAATAATATAATCTACACTAATATTAGAAACAGGATTTTTTTATTGATTGTTTGAATTGAATAGGCTCCGAAACTACTGGACCGATTTAAAAAAATCTTTTACCGTTATTGAAATTGAAATTCTTTATTCAATGAAGGATAGTATTATCACTTATTGATGTCATGAACCGTCATTCTAAAAAAGAAATTTGTATCAAACAATTTTCTTTTTTTTATTACAATTTTGTTATGACCTAATAGAAAACCGGCTCGGGGTGGATAAAAATAAATAAAAATAAAGGCACTGCCATGGGGCTGGCCAGGTTAATCACACGGCATGTAACTTTACGCCACCACCATCTGAAAACGACATTTGTTTCAATTGAACATAGGCTATATTATATTAAACTGTCTTATTCCCGGGGGGAAATTTCAGCGACGGGTGAAACCGCTGGGCGGGCTGCTAGTTAACTGTATAAAAATCAAGTACTAAGTTGCTTCCTTGAGGAGCTGCTGATATATATCTGATATATATATATATATGATATGCTTACAGCTAAGAGTCGAATTGAAATAAGAACAATAGGATATAAGTATTATACTTTATTTATTCTTTATTAAACTAAGATACAAATTCTAGATATTCTCTATCTACTTACGTTGTACAATAACAGTCAGTAATACTAAGCACCGCACCATTAACACTAAAGTCATAAAGTTACAATCGAAACATCAATTTACTTACTTATCTACGCATCAACATAAAAACAAACATCGTTACCTAATTAAAATCATGGTAGTAGCGCTTATCGTGTCAAGTAACGCGCGTTTTGGTCTAAATGCAGACGACATACCTTTGTGTAAGGCCAACCCAATAAGCCATATTTGACAGCTGTCATTTACATACTAAAAGAGATGTCAACAAAGGAAAATGGACCCTCTGCCATAGCATTAGCATGAATCAGACAGCCGTCAAATATGGCAAAAGTATTGGGATGGCCGCACTGTAGGTAAGCAAGCGGTATGCGAGTGAAGCACACCTTGAAGCTCTTTGCATATCCACCTACTCATCTCATTTGTTAAGAAACGCGCGTCACCGGTTGTGTTCATATACCTCCAGATTGCTCAGAACGTTCTTAAGACCAAGCCCAAGGTGCTGCAGGGGGGCCCCAGGGCTTCCATGGCGCGGGGGAGTTCCACGCGCCCGGCCAAGACGGGCGCAACGCGGCGGCGGCGGCCGTAGCGGCGTGCTGCGCGGCGCCGGCTGCTCCTGCAGCGCCTGAACTCTGCAGCACTGACAGCTTCAGCGCTTCTATATCTGAGGGATAGTAGATCATTAGATCAAACGATGAATGTCTTTACTTAGTTTTAGACCCTGTCAGTTTTATTTACACTTAATACGGCATTATATTAAGTATTTGCCTAGCTGTGGGATCCCGACGGCTCTAATAAGATACTATAATTAAATCATACATGTCATGTTTAGGTACTTCGACGACCACTTTTCTGTTCTGTTTTTCTTGCAGAGTAATGAATCTAAATAAAACCAGAACTATTGGTGTCTAAGTTAGTCTAACTTAAGCTTGACCAGTTTTTGTGTCCACATCCTATATTTACCAGCGCTCTCCAATCTAGCCGCCTGGTTGTGAGCGGCGCGCTGGATAGCCCTTGCCGCAGCCGCCTCCCTAGCCGCGGCGACCCTCTGCGCGGCCGCAGCACGGGCCTTCGCCCCCGCAAGCTGCGCCTGGGCGTGCACAGCCGCTTGCGCAGCCTCCAGCGCGTGTGCGCGCGCATGCCGGGCTGCCTCCTCACTGCAACCAACGATTGTATATCATCATCTACTCAACAGTCCACTCTTTTGAATGGGCCTCCTCGAGGGATGTTTGATTTCTACGTTCGAATTATCCTACTAAATAGATATGCGGTAGATTCCTACAGATAATAGAAAATGTGTTCGAATACGTGACATCTGAATTTTGAAATCATGAAAAAGAAAATGTGTCAAGCTATAGAATAGGCAAATTTCAGCAGTACCTACACTGCTTCTTGAATACCTAGTAGAACCTACAATGGTAATTGTAATGCATCAATAAAATACGGTGAAAAATAAAGGTAAAAATAGTAGAAACAGATAATATACTGGATAAACCTATCTTCAATCTATGAATATACCTTAGGGGAGAGTTGGCTATATTGTACCGGCAGAACGATCATACCTACTACAAGCACAGTTTCTACTATGTTTAAATTAGATTTGAATAGCATTTAAGTAGCGGAATTATTTTTTTTGCAATATTTTCTAAACTGATTCTAGTACCTGTCTAGGTAGGTAGGTAGGGTAGATACGCCGAATCTCGCCCCCCCCCCCTTTGCAATTTTCAACTTTGACTCTCTTTAACTCCTTCAAATATTGACATAAACATATGTTTGATACGTTTTTACGTAGCTTATTTAACCTGTTTCCTGAAACTATACAAGAACTGTTGTGAAATTTACGCATAAAAAAGAAACAAATGTTTTAGTTCGTAAAGGGCGAAAAGCTCTAATGTCGGCCATTCCCGCTCTATTCTCGGCCACGATTTTGTCAAATTTCGGCCGTGTAAAGGATGCTCCAAATTAAGTAATCAAATCCCGAGTTTTATTGAGTATGTGCATGAGAGATTGATTTAGTTAGTGTTAACTGGGCAAATTATGATTAGTGTAAAAATAATGTAAATAATAGAGATGCGCCGATTACAGTTTAGGCCGTCTAGCTTAAAATCAGCTGACTAAGTACTTGTGTAATTGTCGGCTAGTCGGTCAAAGCCAAAGTCTAATTTTAGGTAAATTGATCCAAATTTTATTTGTTTCAAGTTAAATTGGGTACCTTCTTAATTTTTAAAACAAATAACCGTATTAATATGCGAATTGTAAAAACCAAATAGAAAAATAATCTTTCTTTCATTACTTGTGAACATCCTGTACACTGCCATATACTTCCTTGGAGGGGGCCGACTTTAGGTTGTTTGGAATATCTTAAGTCGGCCGCATTTTTAGAATCCAAATTACTCAGAAACTAGATTATATAGCCCCGGCCGGACTATGATTATAAGATGCAAAAATAGTAATTCTGATGAATGACTTTGCCAATTTCAACGTTACCACAATGGTCATAGGATTAATAAAATTATTAAATCTGAATAAAATAGCTAAAAGTCGGCCCCCGGCCGAAATTCGGAAATTAACGAAAATCGCAATCCGAATGTCGGCCCCCCTAATATATCCGTAATTAAGCAATGAAATAACTTTAATCTCCTATTAGAACATAATTTTGACAAAATTCTAATTAATATACTAAAATAAAACATTAAAATCAGTTTGCTTACCTTCCAAAACTCACCTCCCGAAATGGACGTGAAGAGTTGCCTTTTTTTACCACCTCAAACAAACCTTTCACTCGCGCGTCTCGGTTGCGACTAACGCCTATTGCTCGAAGCGTGAAGGACGTAAAGGGTTGTCATTGTTTTTAAAGGAAAGTGGATATGATCAGGTTGTAGATAGAGTGAATAAGTTGTGAGTTTTTGCTATATTTTAGGAAAGCAAGCCAAAATTGTCCAAAGGGCCGAGATTAGGGGGGGGGGGGGGGGCGAAATTAGGCATATCTACCCTACGTGTCCATCTGTGTAGATCAGTTACACAATCTATGATTTCCTATATAGAGGTAATATATTAGAATAACATTATATTTATGCGCATGGTATGTATATTTCTCGATAATATTCCAGGTTACTAATGTTTTCCTCCGTCATTTTTATTATTACTGATTTTTAATCACTTGACGGCATTTTTCATTCGCTGTAGTTTTAACGCGCAGTCGTGATGGAACTGTAGTTTGTAGTACCGTATCCTGAAACTCGATGTATTGAATGGATTTTAAAGCTTTTACAGCTGAAACGTAAACGACGCGGGCTGGCACGCAGCTCATTTGAGCCTGTGCCAATCAGATGTGACTGAGACTCTCCGTTGTATAATAGTTTAATAACACAACAGAGTAGGCGTAGGTCAGTCGTTAAATACTTTTAGTGATAGTAATAACACGGTTAGTTCTAATTTTGCTATTGCTAAGAATGCGTACCATTTCGCATGAAAGTTCAAGTACCTATTTCATCTGAATTCGCAATGCAATCTCAACTCGCGAAGTTGGTCCGAAGATGGGCAGTTCTCCCACTTGTCGTCCGTGACTGCGTATTTTAAACGCACCGTAACGCAGGCGTCTGTCAGACGAAAGGAAATTGCGAATTCCGATCTTATTGGCACACAAATACGGCTACGGTGGGTTTACAGTGCGTAACGACTTGCTAGACAGACGCATGTATCCGTAAACGCAACCGTGGGAAAACCGCCCGTCATGTTAGATAATCTATTTGATCCTAAGACCTTTATCTACTCCGCTCGTAAAAGCACACATGTGTGCTTGAAGAACAATACAAATCTATTGTTGCAAAATTCGACCTGAGCGAAGTGGTTAAATGAGTTTTACTCGCATCGCATAGAGGCGTAATACGGCATCCACCAACCACCATCTGCACTATGGTGCATTCAGCTCAGGAGAATCATACCTGCATGTAACCGACAAACCAAACAGCGTAGGAAATGTCGCTAACTTTATTGGAAAGCATATCGATTTGAGTTTTTCTTCTGATGTTGAATTGAAACCCACCTTTTATGCGCGGCCAGTGCTGCAGCCGACTCCTTAGCGCTGGCGATGCTCTGTTGCTCTAGGGCCGCGTGTTTAGCTGCCGCAACCTGCTCTTGGGCGGCCATGACTGCTCGCGCCGCCGCCTTAGCCGCGGCTACCGCTCCAGCCACGTCAGAACTTAGATCTTTGTAAGAAAAACACACCTGGATTAACTTTAGAATTGCACCAGTCTACTTTAAGTACCTCTTGACCCACTTGGTACGATCATATCTGCGATACCTACCTACTTACTTCTTTACGACTTTCCTGATAAGTATTTTATCACTTTAGAGGCAAGGAAAGATGTCTAGATTTTTGTTTATTAAGCCAAAACAAAACGTATCTGGTCTTCCCTGGATTACCTTGGGCTGGTTGCCATGGGGGGCTAGGAGGGGAGTTCCACCCGGGCAGGGTGTCCCACGGAAGCGTACTTCTCTTCTCGGGCTGCGTGTCGGAGTGGACCACCGCCACAAACATCACCAGAATCTGCAACAAATATAGAATAGAATAGAAATGCGGTAAAGTACAGCTTGCAACAGACATTCATGGGCCCACCACCGCGTGTTAATTATTATGAATGAAATCATAAGTGTTGAAACACCAGTATTTAATGCCTACTAGTTATCCTTGCTAGGGGTACCTATTAAATCAGTATTATATTTACCCTACCTACCCTAACTCCCGATTTAGTATATATAGGTACATTGTTGGTTGTTTGTTATATGGGCAACATTACAAAAAACTCAAGATAAGGCTGCCCGCACACGTCCGATAATCGGTGACCGATTTATTGTAGGAGTAAAATGGAACGTATTGATTGCAATGGTGTAACGCCCACATCCTACAAATAGTCGGTCAGAAATAAAATCGGTGCATCCCGACCGATCCGATTGTCGGTGAAAAATGGAACACTTGGAAATGTATGCGTTAACGCACACTACTCACCGATAGTCGGCCGTCCATGACGTGCTACTCCCTCGAAACCAACAGACAAAGTGACGGACGTGTGCTTTGAGTCGGTCACAAAATCAGTCTTAAAAATCTGAGGAAAAATCTGCCCGATTATCGGTCCTATAAAAAGTCTGACGTGTGCGGGCAGCCTAACCAGCAATGCATGCCGAATCGGGCTCGATAAATCTGGATGTGGACCGATTGCCGAGTGGTGCCAGCTTAGAAAAGCATCACCTTATTTCTGCTCGTGGATGTCGTAAAAGACGACTAAGGGTAGCTATGGCGACTATGTATCCAGGGAATAGGTAGCAGCGTTCCCTGTGAATACAACACCTTGCACTGCGCTCACCAATCATTATGTCCAGCAGTTGACTGTTGTGGCTGTTGAAGTTTAAGTTGAATCGCATCTTAGCTAGGTACCACTTCATCAAGAGAGGATTATTATAAGAGGATCGGCGCGCGCAGTGCAAGATACTTAAATACAACATTCCCAGGAAAGAAAGAAGGCTGGTGCTATATTTTAATATGGTACCAATGGCACCATTACGTAGAGTAGAACTAAATTTAAAACACAAAAATCCGCTTAATCCCACAAATTTGTTAACAAAATTAATATAATAAGTAAGTAATAATTTTTTTTTATTTCCACAGCACAAAAATTACAGACAATGGTTACACGGAAATGTTTACTTTGTGGACGGGTGATGCCTTTGAAACGAATCGTTCCAACTGTGAATGAAATGAACATTGAGAGGACAGCGAAGAATTTTCATTTGTTTCAAAGTTTTATGTAGCAATCGCAAAGCAGAAGACAAAATATGTAATCCTGAGGAAGGGCGAAAAAGAGAGCTTACCAATACTTTGAATCCCATTGTAAATCGAAACCGAAACCGGAGATGTTCACTTGAAGGCACTTGCAGGCACTGTACTGATGGGCAAGGAGACGTCGGACGTTTTATATGATAGAACACGGAAGATCCCGTAACAATGTAATAGAAAGGGATTGCCCGGCATTAACAATAATTGCAGGGACAAAAACTGCCCACCCTACTGATACCATCGTGCACATACTTACTATCACTTTCAACGGGATCAATTTACTCAATACCATAACGAACAATATCTTACGTCAGAGCTTAATTCCTTGTATTGTATTGTATGATCAGAAACCTAGTTTAAGTACCTACGTTAATAAACTGTTAACTAATGGCTGTAGGTTTTAGCTATAGGTTTAGATACATTGACATAATGGAACCCATGAAACTTAAGATTTCATGGTCTAAAAATAATACCTCATCATCATATCATTTCATTCAGGTTCCTGCTGATCTGCAAAGTAGGTAGTTACCAGGTGCGCACAATACGCGTCAATGAAAGAGTGTTATCTGAGAGCAGAAATATGAAATCCACGTAAGTGAGACAAAGATAGAAAGACTGTCTGGCAGCTAGTTCTATTATATTCTCTTTGTCTGGCAGAATCTTTGTCATGACGCAAAATATTTGCTACGTACCTATTGAACGGCACTATTCGGCACCAAAGAATACCTACTTATTATACCGTGACTATCCTATACTCCCACTATCAGCACCATCATTTGACATCAAAGTGACGTTTGATTCGTGTAACCAATTTTTCCTTGTTTGTGTTGTTTTACGAAATGTACGTCTATTTGTTTCTTTTCGTTATAATGACAAAATTATATCTATCTATGCGCTCCTGTATAAGCCGAGCGCAGCGGATACACAACTAACACACACCGTCCCATGCACCATCCATCATGATCAAATTTATCTGGTTTGCCTGTAGCTGCATTCTGTTCTGCATCTCTTGTCCTTAGGATTGTCTGATGTTGTCAAGTAATTCAAGGTTCAAGTCACAAATTAGCATATGGTTCAAGTAAGTGACGTGAGGACTGACAGACTCTTAATTATTTACTAAATGATTTATAAATTTTGTAATCTTTTTTATCATGAGACTGTGCGGAATCATAATGTGGAAACGCCAGAGAATACCTAATAATAATTAATAAATATTACTAACACTGAAATGCATCAATTTAATATACTTGTGAAATGTGAAAAGGATATTGAATTGGAGTAAGACCCATTCAATATCATTGTAAGAACTTAAGTACCTAGGTTTTTAGAGTAAATAAAACTAGTGTTTATTAATCATCAACGGGGAGCAGCTGTGGACTGCAAAAGGCTGATGTATGTATGTAATCATCAACATTACGAACAGAAGAGATTGAGATATTTGTATACCTACTGAATACCGTACAGGTTCAGAAAACCTATTTCTAATTAGGTTATTACCTAGACTTAGGTAGATGCTTACTTGCACTGGAACTCAATGATAAGATACTTAATTGATCAGTGTTTTTGCAACAAATAGCATAGCATCTCATATCATATCACTCATCAAAAGCCAACCTTTATCTCATCCATCATTTACATTCAAGGAGTATACCTACCTACCACAATTACCTTTTGCAACATCAGAAGGCGTATTTTGTACAAGGAATTTGATTTCGCATGTGCCTCGCCTGTGTGCGACGCATTGCTAGCGTTGTCGTATCACACGTTCTACTATGCGAATCCATTCACACGTACATACTCATATGTCATATTTAGGTATGCAGTGAAATTTTACCATACCGACAACTCAGGACGGGCGTCCTTATCACCAGCCCGTAGGTACTAAGTTGTAAAACATAGGGTGAAATGTTACTAGTGTCCGATAGCGAAAACTGAAAAGACGGGCTATTGATAAGGAAGAAATTTGCCTAAGGAAATTTAACTACAAACTGATAGCAGAAACTCAAGACAGGGTGTTGACAAGGAACAACTTTCCTTAAGAAACATTTGTTGTATGGGAGGTCTAAATTCTTTTTCATATTTCGGGAATATTGATCAGTTTCGCGAATAGAACTCAGCCTTAAAAGATTTGCACTGAATTCAATAGGACCTTACCTATGATAAACAGGGTGTAAGGGACAGCCCCCCTAAGGCTCCTAATACTGAGAGGGTGCATGCAGGCCATGAAACTGAATAACTTTTCTCAAGGAACATAAGTCAGGAAACGACAAAAAATATGTGATAGAGAATCACAATCAGCTGACTGCAATTATTTTCTCTTTACATTCCTTGAAATATTTTCTCATGGGAAGTTGTTCAGTTCCATTGTCTGACTGAATGTGCCTTATAAATATAAGTATTCGGAGGGCTGTCCCTTACATCCTGTATATTTCCTAATTTTCGCTATACTCAGTACTTCAATTGGCAGTTCTTTTTATTTAATGCAGTTTAGTTCAGTTTTTACGCTGAACTGGTAAGAGTACGAAATACGAAAATTACATTTGCAAAATAATACGGCATCTGTTGACGAAACACGAATCTCATACACGAGTTGTCGTAAGACACCCATGAGACCGATGATTCCTCGCAGCAGTGGTCCATATGGACGCAGTTTCGTTCTATTGTTTGTTCTACTGAGAATTTTGGATTGAACAGTTTATCATTCATTAACACTCTTTAGGCAGGTAAGAAGGTACTTAAAATTATAAGGACAATACGAGTAAAAGCACAGTAAAAAGTGCGAAGTCTCGGGTATAAAAAAACGGCTGATTGCAAATTACGCCCACTAAAGACTTTTTCGGAATTACAGTAAATATTCAACTTCGCATGCAAGGTCCAATACTAGGTCAAATTCATTAGGTACAAGAACGTAATATGGCTTCATATAAATTATTGAAAATTCTTTACTTGAGCAGTTGTTCAGATGACGAGTCAACATCTGAACAATGACTTAACTAAACAACTGAACATCATGAACATCAAATGAACAACAACTAAACAACAACGGAATAACAACTGAACAACATCTGAACAACAGCTGAACAATATCTCAATACCTAACAACTTAACAAAACAACTGATCAACAACCGAGCAATAACCGAACAACAACCGTACCACCACATATGACAGGTGCGGTGATAGGTGGGGATTTGAGTATTGGAAAAAAAACTTTATTTCAATTCTTCATTTTATCGAAAGGAGTGCCTTCTCATTAGACATTCTGCATCAACGTTTGAGAAGAAACTGTGATATTTTACATTTACCTACGGACAATTGGTGAACCAGTCTGCAATGCAAACTCAAGAAGATAACCAGCAATGTATACCGAATCGGGAGGCAGGGCGGGGTAAGTGTAGAATAAAATAGCCGTAAGTATGAATCTTGAGCGGCCACGATTCTAACAGAGAACCAGAGCGACAGTAACTGCCTGAATCGTGGGCACTAGAATAGCATTACCCCATTTCTTTACCGCGGGTGTCGTAAGAGGTGACTAAGGGACTTGAGGGTTTCATGTGTAAGTAACTATTGCAATTTTAGGCGACAGGCTGACAAGCTGTCCCTATAGATAAACACGATTTTTCTGAAACAGCTCGCATATATTTGTCAGACGTGGCGATAGCGACCGTATTTTACGGCTGTAAGCGCTCTGCCTACCCCGTAAGGGATAAAGGCGTGATATGTGTATGTGTGTAAAGTCTACAAACTTGTCATGCTATAAAGTTTGTAAACGAACCACGTAGATTAACATAGGTAATTAGTTTGAATTGTATGGTTTATTTTATTCCATTTATTAAACATACAAATATCGGTATATCGATAATGAACTCTGAGAACGGCTCATCACTATTGTTTCGCTGTCTCTCTCGCCCGCTAGCGTTATTTGACAGATCGCCGGACGCCGCCGCCTTGCTTGCTCTGCTTGCTCTCTCTCCTCTCCGCCCGTGCTTCCTTCCGCCAGCCAGTGCCAATCATTATTTTCAGTAAAATCTATTGAACAACGCCGACTCAAATTAAAACTGTAACAGTGCTGTAGTTTAAAAGTGCTCTAGGATTATGTTTAATTTTTTTCTGTAAAACACGACAGGTATGTAGCAAAGGTGCCCGCTAAAATTTGATTGATAAAATCAGCTGTTCAAGTTCACTTCTGTTATTGATTTTTTCGTTGTTACTATGAGCATTAACTGCATGAAATGTCCGTCACTTGAGCCGTCATATCTTTTTAATGTTAAAAGTATAGCCGTATGTCCACAGAACAATATGACCAAACGCTTCGATGAAGGATAAGCCAGCTTTTCAGGTTCATTTCGAATATTGATTTTTTCGTTGTTACTATGAGCAACTTCGCGATATTAGCGTCACATCTTTGACAGTCACATTTTTGTTTAAAGTAAAGTATAGCTGTATGACCAGGCAGGACAGTACCATTTGCTTCAGGTAAGCTTACCTGGTGTTGTTTAATGTCATACAGAGATGTAGGTATCTTTATTGGGCTTAGGTAGGTAGGTAGATCCCTACAGTGTTTCATATTTCAAAGTTAGTACCTAATTAATGTTGGTTTTGATATTACAGGTTCCACCAGAACAATGAGTAAGCCACCACAGCAAAGCCAACAAGCTCAATTTAGGTAATCCATCAGTTTGATTAATTATGGCACCCGTCATAATTACAAGAAAACCACACTGACTTTATACTTTTTCTGCTACCCATTTTATGTTTGCCCACTTTTTGCTTACATTTTCCTCCGGTAAAAATTAGCCTATGTTGCATAAAGATAATGTAACTTTTGAAACTAAAATATATTTTTGAATTTTCCCTCATCATAAAAAAAACATTATTTTATTATACCATTACCATTACACCTTTATATATTTGCATACATTATAATTTAAGATGAGTAAGTGCTTTGATGAGTTTAATTAACAAGTGTTGATGGTAAATTGGCAACATACCATCGGTTAATTTATCCACTTTGTACTTTTCATTTACCCACTTTTACATATTACTAGCAGTTTAAATTAATTGTAATAATTATGTGGCTGTTTCGGGATATATCATTTTTTTTTTTTAAATCTTTATTTTAGAAACTACAAAAAGACCAAAATTGTTCTACACTCAAATGTCTTTTTCTATAAATATCTGTATGTATCACAATTTACATAAGTGAAGTAGTTATTGCTGGCTTGATGACATGTACATGTATACATATAACTGGTCTGTCTATGTCTGAAGGTCATATCTTACTGAATTTTAAAACGAGATACATAATGGTTGTTTTAATATGTTAGATGTATGGAAAAAAAACTTGTTAAAAAGATAATAAAACTGGTTCAGGAAGTTGCATTTGTTTAGGAATGAAACATCTTAAAAACCTGGGCAATCAATTTAAATAACATGACAAGTTATTTAAAAAACAATCTGAGCATGTATGCTTGAGAATTGTATGTTTGTCCATGCAAAGTTCTCTCAGTGGGTAACTACTTGACCCGTTTCATTGGTTTATAGCTATCATTATCTACTAAATTGAAACAGAAGTTTTTGAATCCTAGAAACTTTTTTCTCCACTGTTAAATTTAAAAGTTTTGTTTATATTATTATTGTCATGTTTTGATTATATTTTTCCTTTGCAGCCTAGTACCAAAGATTATAAATGGAGGAATCGCCGGGATAGTGGGTGTGTCTGTGGTGTTCCCCCTGGATCTAGTCAAAACTCGGCTGCAGAATCAGACAGTCGGCCCCGAGGGTCAAAAACAGTACAAAAATATGTAAGTACTAGATTTTCGCCCAGCAGGTAGTTGGTTAATAGCGGAGTTGTTTTCCCGCGGTAAAAAGTGGCCTATGTGTTATTCTGGGTTATACTCTACATGTTTTCCAAATTTCATCCTAATCGGTCAAGCTGTTTGAGCGTGAAGAGGTAACAAACATACATACATACACACACACAAAATCTCAGATTTATAATATTAGTTCGGATGTTAAACTATACATACTCGTATTATTATTAACTCGATTTTTCTGCGGCAATAAGATAATTTTTGTAGTGGTAAATACTAGCCTGTAGCCTTTTTCAGTCTTTTAGTTGCTATTCCTAAATTAACCCTTCTGCTGTGGACCAGTGTGTGAAAGACAAACTAAAAATTTTTGTGATATTATTTATATATTTTTGGTTCTGCCTTTTTATCTGTACAGCTGAGAAGGAGCTGGTCTACACTCAAACCTGTCAATAGATCAAATAAATATTGATGTTACTGGTTTAGATAAATGGCGATATCGTCTTTATCAACCAATTTGCTTAGGTACTTTGCACTGCCATGTAGATACCTAACATACCCAATTTATATCTCGCGTATTTAAAAATCAAATTTCTACTAATTCATATACACCTGTCCATAACAATGTTACTGTTAAATTAAAATTTCTGATCTGATTTATTGCTATCATTGTTGTAGATATAATTACAGTTTAGGTACGCAAATAAACTTTCACTAGGTAATAGATAAATCCCGTTGGGCATAAGCAGCTTATCACAAGCAAATATTTCTTATTGCCAGAAAAACTTTGAAAATGCAAAGTGGAAATCATGTTTTAATATAATTATACTACGGATGTAAAGACGAAAATAACCCAAAACTTTGTCGCTTACTTACAATGATGATAAGTCATATAAATTGGGATATCATTCATACTATTCTGATAGATAACTATAAGTATCGAATATGATTGATAAAATGCATTAAAAATGCCATTCAATTGATGATTGATGACCCCTTAATTGTATCTGCAATTCAATTCATTGTCTGGTAGTATGTAAAATAAATTTTCACAAATCCACAATCAAGTAAGTAGTTACTTGTGTGAATTAAACGCATTTAAAGATGAAATCTAGGTATCCATACATTTTTGTCTACGCCTGTGCTAGTATTATGTAATCGTAAGACCGAGGTGACCTTGGCCTAATACAAAGTATTTGATGGAAGTCAAATGGGTCGCGATCGCGAGTTCTTATGTAAGGCCTCTTTATCGATTGAAACACATAGGTAAGCTTTCTTCAATAAAAGTTACTAATAATTATATTTTTGTTATTTATTTTATTTTCGCCGATTCTCTGCAAATTAAATATAATCCTGTTCATCTGAAAGGATAGAAAATGCTCAGTCCAAAATTGTCTTTTATTAATTTCGGATCATTAAATATTTACATTGGGATCAGTAAAGGGCGGCTATAAGTCTGAAACAAGACGTTGTCGGCCGTGACGCTCTGATTTCAGAAAATAGGCGTAATTTATTGTAGGTATGGACTTAGAAAGTTATTTTGCCCACAGGATAGACTGTTTCCGGCAGACATATAGAGCGGAAGGTTATTTCGGCATGTACCGAGGGTCTGCCGTCAACATTCTACTCATCACGCCGGAGAAAGCCATCAAACTCGCCGCCAACGATATGTTCCGACACTATCTCACGCTAAAAGACGGGTAAGATGTGTAAGAAGCAAGAAGAAGCAATGATCGTAGGTATCGCCATTCCACAGCTCTTTTAGCAATGCCAATATGGACAGGGAAATAGTAAGGAGAGTGGGCAGCGCGAGTATGTCAACAGGTTACTCGCACTGCTACACGTCACACCGCTGCCACTTGCCGCGTAGCATGAGCGCGAGTGGAATGTATTGCTATCTCTCTCACTCATATTGGCGCAAGAAGAGTATGACGGCAGTGTGTGAACACTCACTCGCGTTGATACTTCGGCAGGAGCATATTGTGAACATGCTATTAGATATAGTTCGTTTTTTGTAATCATTATGATTTTGTTTTTAATTTGCTAGTGATAATGGCTCGTACCGTATGGAGACAGTTGTGTGGTGGCGGCTGCCCGTAACTGTGGAATAAGCTACCTTTGAGTAAGAAAGTACTGTGCGTAACCTAAATAACAAGCAGTTACTTTTACTAAATGTTGTTTATTTCGTAGGAGCCTGCCGGTGTTCCGTCAGATGTGTGCGGGCGGTTTAGCTGGTGCGTGCCAGATCGTCATCACCACGCCCATGGAGCTACTTAAGATCCAGATGCAGGACGCCGGCCGAGTGGCCGCGCAGGCTAAAGCAGGTACTTGCGAATACTAAGAAAAATTAAACCTTGTCATCATTTAACAAGAACGATGGCTTTAGAAATGCATTGAAATTAAATTGATTTTAGTGTCTTATTAGTGAAATACGATACATCTTGTAAAACTGCTTTACTAAGTTTTACTGTTGATAGTTATCCGATCGTTTAATCAAAGTTCCTACTTTCCACTAGTCTCGCTACTGACTTGATGAACGAATGCGACATGGCCTTACAACAGCACTTTTATAGCTGGCAAGGAGTTCAAGCGCGTGACGGCGTTAGAGCTCACGAAGAAGCTGGTGGCGGAGCGCGGCATCATGGGGCTGTACAAGGGCGTCGGCGCCACGGGCGCGCGCGACGTCTCCTTCAGTATCGTGTACTTCCCGCTGTTCGCCACGCTCAACGACCTAGGCCCAAAGGATGCATTTGGCGGGACACCCTTTTGGTAAATCTACACTATGAAGTCTTTGTACGAGTATGTAATCGATAAAATCAAACGTTGTGGCACTATGCCGTGTGATGCCGGCTCAGAATAGCAACACCCTATTTCTATCCTCGTAAGAGGCGACTAAGGGACTCGAGGGTGTGCATTGAAATTTAGGCGATAGGCTGACAACCTGTCACTACAGCGATACACAATTTTTCGAATGACCCTCAAATGTTTGTCAGACCTGGCGTAAATGTCTGTTTTTGCAGCCGTTTACGCTCTGCCTACCCCGCGAGGGATTATAGGCGTGATATGTGTTGTGGCACTTCCGCTGCGCTAAAAAGTAAACATAATATATACGGGGTGTAAGGGATAGCCCTCCGAATACAAGGTATGCATGCACGCAGACCATGTAACTGAACAACTTTTCGCTAGAAACATATGTCAGGAAACGACAAAAAATAATCGATGTCCAATACAAAATTGCTGTCAGCTGACTGCATTTGCTATGGGGAGTCACTTTCTTTTTTACGTTTTCTGAAATATTTTCTTTTAGGAAGTGCATTAAAGTTCAAGTTCTCATGGTCTGAATGCACCCTATCAGTATTCGGAGGGCTGTCCCTTACACCCTGTATATTACAGCCTGCCAATTACTATATAATGCCAAAAAACACAAAGTATACTTTTACAAGCCTAATTTTTCCACTTAGGATAGATTATTGTTGTCTTTATCAATTACATAATTTTATTATATTATATATTATTCCGCTAATCTGGTACAACAACAAATTAAAGGTAAACATAGTATTTAATATCCTTTGAGTCGAGTGTATCTAATGCGCAAAGTAACTAAGTCTGTCGAGAGTTTGACTTATCAGTGATATAATAAGTCACGTTTAGTTTACACGTTTTAGGTTAATAGCATTGAGAAAAGAAGTCGCTCGGGGTGACAGCGCATGGGGTTTGTGGTAGCGATGCAGGCGTAATTAGAAAGCCTTTGGCCCAAATGACAAAATGACAAAGTTGTAGAGTTTAAAGAACTTACATTATTTTTGTGGCCCGTATGCTGTATGTTGTAACGGCACTTGCAGGTGGTCGTTCGTGGCGGGTTGCGCGTCCGGCTCGACGGCCGCCCTCGCCGTCAACCCGATGGACGTTGTCAAGACCCGGCTCCAAACCATCACCAAGGGCTCAGGAGAACGCCAGTATACCGGCATCGTGGACTGCATCACGTGAGTTTATAACTGTTTCAGGCAGCAAATAATTCGTCGTATATTTGTATGCGTTGTGAAAGCTGCTCCAGATCTTAAATTTAACCACGATACGAAAAAGGGGACCGTGGATAGACTAAAGAGCAGGTGAGGGGAGAAGGAAAGGAATAAGTAGAAGAGGAAAGAATATAGTTAGGAGTAGGAGAAAGGAAGAGAGAAGGGCGGCAGAAAGAGTAGACTGGGGTTAAAAGCAGTAAAGGGTTTGAGAAGGGAGAGGGTAGAAAATTCTGGAGAGGAGCAGGATGAAAGCAGGGAGAGAGGGAAAGTATTGCAAAGAAAAGAATTGGATGAGGATAGATACGAAGGGTAGACAAAAAATTAAGTGTACGGTCGGTGGTAGCACATAAGGTACCAAGGTTACTTTAAAAGAACTGCATTATTTTTGTCCCCAGCAATATATTTTTCTTGACATGAATATGTATTAGTAGAAAATGATTCCTTTAAGGGAAATAGTTTATATTTTTATTATGTATTAACTGGGGATAAAAATAAATCCGTTCTTTTGGAGTACCCCTGGTATATGTGCAACAACCGACTGTACATTAATATGAGCTGAGCTGATTTTCACATTAAACACTAACAATTCCAGAACTACGATGAAAAACGAGGGTCCGACGGCATTCTTCAAGGGCGGCGCTTGTCGTATGATGGTGATCGCTCCACTGTTCGGTATCGCGCAGGCCGTGTACTACCTCGGCATCGCAGAGTACTTGCTCGGCTACAAGCAATAAGAGGGACAGATAACTACTTGTTTGGCGGGCGGCCGCCCGGTCCCACCTGTTCTATTGTAACAGATGGTACTTTTTGACTTATTTGTTACATTAAATTATCGCCCTATTTTCGTCGTAGGTCTTAACGAAGTCTACATTTCATAAGGCAGATGTTAACTTTAAACTTATTTATCTCGTAAGCTATGTTCGAAAGACTACCAGATTCTTAAGAGGAAGTCGTCGTAAGTTATAAACGAGAGCTATATTTCAGATGCCAGGTGTCAAACGTAAAACTACATTCTCATACTTCTATGATTTAGTATTATTATTATTTTTCTTGTTGCCACTGGCTTCACGTCTCGTGGATTGAGAAGTATTTCGCCATTTATGTCAGGTTAGTTAAGTTAAGTCGTTGTTGTAAGGTTATGTTTAGTCAAGTCATATGTAAGGTTATTGCTGCCACGTGCTGACCCGTCCTTCACTATTTCACAATGCCAAATATATGCATTAATTATAATTTCCAATTTAATGACCAGTTTAAGAATAGTATGTTGCTTAAAACACAAACACTCAAATAAACAAGACAAACAAAATTATAACCAATTAACATCCGCCATTACGAAAAAAGAAAAAGCAACGAACAAGTCCCATATTTTATTTTGACATCTTTTATCTCTGACATTTCTCTTTGTATGTAATTTTTCGTTTAAAAGGTTTTAAATTTGCATTTACGCATATTGCGTCCCTTACATTTTTAACTTTTTTAATTTTTGACTTGGTGAACTTTATGTCGCTAACGTCTCCCAACTTTTGTCTTTTTACGTTAATGCTATTTTTATAACTTTGTTACTTAATTATTAGAATGATTGGGGCAAATTTATGTCAATCGAACAAATTGGTCAAAAATATCCCGTCTGTTCTTTATTAGAACAAGTGGGTCCGGGCGTGCTTGGCGATGTCATGATGTAAGTACCACCAACAATTTTAAATGTCTATAATCAATTCGACGAAGAAGAATATACCTAATAATATTATAAACTTACCCAGACTTTTAAATATAAGCATTGTCTAATGAGTTTCTCTGGCTAGCCTGAAAAATGCCTTTACCTAAATTATCTTGCCTGTATTCCAGGTCAATGATCCTAACAATATTGGCCTAGATTCTGACAGCACTCCCTTAGGTAATTCTGAGCTATTATAGGGTGAAATTTTATTAATGACCGATAGCTAAATCTGAAAACAAGCTGGTGATAAGGAACTACTTTCCCCAAGGAACTTAGGTTGAAATATGACAGAAATATTATGAGCTTCCATAGCAACTCAAACCAGCTGATCGGGAATTTTGTATGGGAGCTCCAAATTCTTTTTTCATTTTTCGACCTTATCAATCACCAGCCCGTCTTAAGTATTCGCTATCGGTCACTAGTAAAATTTCACCCTATATACGAAAAGAGACACTTCTCTAATTTTTATTCCCGCATTTTAGGTTTTGCGTTTTCACAGAGGACGCTCTCTAACTTTACAATATTTTACATAATAAAAGTCAGTATAGCATGCAAATATGATCAAGTAAATAAATTCGATTTCCCGTACTTTCGTAACATTAATTTAATAGTTAAGATTAGAGTTTTCTTAGGAAGAGTGCTACCAGAATCGAGAGGATTATTATCAGTAATAGTTTTTCATCATTCACCCTCAATTTCAGATAAGCGCGTACGAGCAGGAGTTGACGGCAGCAGTCTGTTACTCTGAATCAAGATATAGTTTTATAATTTATTATATTCTACTTTATTGGATAAATGATCATTTCTTTTTAGTAATCGGTTATTCATTGTTTTATAAAAATTTACTCAAATCAAAGAGATTTCTTATTAATTACGTACATTTCTTGAAGTCTTCAGAGGATTATTTTCTTAAATTTATTTCGAAGAATATTGTGTCGAAAGTTATTTAGTATCTTTATGCGTCTAGCCATTATGTGGCAAAATGTGTATGTTGTTGCCAGAGGGAATATGCGAATCATTATAAAGTTATGTTATGTCTTATCTCATGAGGATAGGTGGTAAAGGTGAGATAAGACTAATTTATTGAGGGCTGGCATACGATCGACGGCGAAAGGTCTTCCGGCGAGTTTACAAGACTTGGCTAAAGCCGTTGCGGAAGAAACCGAATAGCCTGATCTACCGATTTTATTTTAAATTATGATTTGTCATATCCCGTCGGGAGTAAGACAAGTCATACTTATTCTTTATTTAAAGCGGTGCATATCTAGTGCGAAAGGTCTTCTGCCAAACGCCGCCTGTGCCGAGGCAACCGAATAGCCTGATCTGCCGGCCAATATTTATTTGAAATGAAACGTGTCGGAAAATATTGTTCCAAAGGCGCGTATATGTATAATGCTGGAGAGAATATGCAAGTTCAGTTACTTTAGGTATTTAGTTATGATTTGTTTTATCCCATGAGGAGTAAGACAAGTCATACTATTTTTTTTATTTAAGCCGGTATATATCTAGTGCGAAAGGTCTTCTGCCAAACGCCGCCTGTGCCGAGGCAACCGAATAGCCTGATCTGCCGGCTACTATTTTTTTTTAAAGGAGACGTGTCGGAAAATATTGTTCCTAATGCGCGTCGATGTATAACGCTGGAAAGAATATGCAAGTTCAGTTACTTTGGGTATTTAGTTATGATTCGTTTTATCCTATGAGGAATAAAACAAGTCATACTAATTTTTTATTTAAGCCGGTGCATATCTAGTGCGAAAGGTCTTCTGCCAAACGCCGCCTGAGCCGAGGCAACCGAATAGCCTGATCTGCCGGCCAATATTTATTTGAAATAAAACGTGTCGGAAAATATTGTTCCAAAGGCGCGTATATGTATAATGCTGGAGAGAATATGCAAGTTCAGTTACTTTAGGTATTTAGTTATGATTTGTTTTATCCCATGAGGAGTAAGACAAGTCATACTCATTTTTTTTATTTAAGTCGGTATATATCTAGTGCGAAAGGTCTTCTGCCAAACGCCGCCTGTGCCGAGGGAACCGAATAGCCTGATCTGCCGGCCAATATTTATTTGAAATGAAACGTGTCGGAAAATATTGTTCCTAATGCGCGTCGATGTATAACGCTGGAAAGAATATGCAAGTTCAGTTACTTTGGGTATTTAGTTATGATTCGTTTTATCCTATGAGGAATAAAACAAGTCATACTATTTTTTTATTTAAGCCGGTGCATATCTAGTGCGAAAGGTCTTCTGCCAAACGCCGCCTGTGCCGAGGCAACCGAATAGCCTGATCTGCCGGCCAATATTTATTTGAAATGAAACGTGTCGGAAAATATTGTTCCAAAGGCGCGTATATGTATAATGCTGGAGAGAATATGCAAGTTCAGTTACTTTAGGTATTTAGTTATGATTTGTTTTATCCCATGAGGAGTAAGACAAGTCATACTATTTTTTTTATTTAAGCCGGTATATATCTAGTGCGAAAGGTCTTCTGCCAAACGCCGCCTGTGCCGAGGCAACCGAATAGCCTGATCTGCCGGCTACTATTTTTTTTTAAAGGAGACGTGTCGGAAAATATTGTTCCTAATGCGCGTCGATGTATAACGCTGGAAAGAATATGCAAGTTCAGTTACTTTGGGTATTTAGTTATGATTCGTTTTATCCTATGAGGAATAAAACAAGTCATACTAATTTTTTATTTAAGCCGGTGCATATCTAGTGCGAAAGGTCTTCTGCCAAACGCCGCCTGAGCCGAGGCAACCGAATAGCCTGATCTGCCGGCCAATATTTATTTGAAATAAAACGTGTCGGAAAATATTGTTCCAAAGGCGCGTATATGTATAATGCTGGAGAGAATATGCAAGTTCAGTTACTTTAGGTATTTAGTTATGATTTGTTTTATCCCATGAGGAGTAAGACAAGTCATACTCATTTTTTTTATTTAAGTCGGTATATATCTAGTGCGAAAGGTCTTCTGCCAAACGCCGCCTGTGCCGAGGGAACCGAATAGCCTGATCTGCCGGCCAATATTTATTTGAAATGAAACGTGTCGGAAAATATTGTTCCTAATGCGCGTCGATGTATAACGCTGGAAAGAATATGCAAGTTCAGTTACTTTGGGTATTTAGTTATGATTCGTTTTATCCTATGAGGAATAAAACAAGTCATACTATTTTTTTATTTAAGCCGGTGCATATCTAGTGCGAAAGGTCTTCTGCCAAACGCCGCCTGTGCCGAGGCAACCGAATAGCCTGATCTGCCGGCCAATATTTATTTGAAATGAAACGTGTCGGAAAATATTGTTCCAAAGGCGCGTATATGTATAATGCTGGAGAGAATATGCAAGTTCAGTTACTTTAGGTATTTAGTTATGATTTGTTTTATCCCATGAGGAGTAAGACAAGTCATACTATTTTTTTTATTTAAGCCGGTATATATCTAGTGCGAAAGGTCTTCTGCCAAACGCCGCCTGTGCCGAGGC
This sequence comes from Tuta absoluta, assembly GCA_027580185.1. NCBI lineage: Eukaryota > Metazoa > Arthropoda > Insecta > Lepidoptera > Gelechiidae > Tuta > Tuta absoluta. The sequence continues at coordinate 27,166,269 of JAQAHW010000001.1, read as the reverse complement.
AACCGAATAGCCTGATCTGCCGGCTACTATTTTTTTTTAAAGGAGACGTGTCGGAAAATATTGTTCCTAATGCGCGTCGATGTATAACGCTGGAAAGAATATGCAAGTTCAGTTACTTTGGGTATTTAGTTATGATTCGTTTTATCCTATGAGGAATAAAACAAGTCATACTAATTTTTTATTTAAGCCGGTGCATATCTAGTGCGAAAGGTCTTCTGCCAAACGCCGCCTGAGCCGAGGCAACCGAATAGCCTGATCTGCCGGCCAATATTTATTTGAAATAAAACGTGTCGGAAAATATTGTTCCAAAGGCGCGTATATGTATAATGCTGGAGAGAATATGCAAGTTCAGTTACTTTAGGTATTTAGTTATGATTTGTTTTATCCCATGAGGAGTAAGACAAGTCATACTCATTTTTTTTATTTAAGTCGGTATATATCTAGTGCGAAAGGTCTTCTGCCAAACGCCGCCTGTGCCGAGGGAACCGAATAGCCTGATCTGCCGGCCAATATTTATTTGAAATGAAACGTGTCGGAAAATATTGTTCCTAATGCGCGTCGATGTATAACGCTGGAAAGAATATGCAAGTTCAGTTACTTTGGGTATTTAGTTATGATTCGTTTTATCCTATGAGGAATAAAACAAGTCATACTATTTTTTTATTTAAGCCGGTGCATATCTAGTGCGAAAGGTCTTCTGCCAAACGCCGCCTGAGCCGAGGCAACCGAATAGCCTGATCTGCCGGCCAATATTTATTTGAAATGAAACGTGTCGGAAAATATTGTTCCAAAGGCGCGTATATGTATAATGCTGGAGAGAATATGCAAGTTCAGTTACTTTAGGTATTTAGTTATGATTTGTTTTATCCCATGAGGAGTAAGACAAGTCATACTATTTTTTTTTATTTAAGTCGGTATATATCTAGTGCGAAAGGTCTTCTGCCAAACGCCGCCTGTGCCGAGGGAACCGAATAGCCTGATCTGCCGGCCAATATTTATTTGAAATGAAACGTGTCGGAAAATATTGTTCCTAATGCGCGTCGATGTATAACGCTGGAAAGAATATGCAAGTTCAGTTACTTTGGGTATTTAGTTATGATTCGTTTTATCCTATGAGGAATAAAACAAGTCATACTAATTTTTTATTTAAGTCGTTATATATCTAGTGCGAAAGGTCTTCTGCCAAACGCCGCCTGTGCCGAGGCAACCGAATAGCCTGATCTGCCGGCCAATATTTATTTGAAATGAAACGTGTCGGAAAATATTGTTCCAAAGGCGCGTATATGTATAATGCTGGAGAGAATATGCAAGTTCAGTTACTTTAGGTATTTAGTTATGATTTGTTTTATCCCATGAGGAGTAAGACAAGTCATACTATTTTTTTTATTTAAGCCGGTATATATCTAGTGCGAAAGGTCTTCTGCCAAACCCCGCCTGTGCCGAGGCAACCGAATAGCCTGATCTGCCGGCTACTATTTTTTTTTAAAGGAGACGTGTCGGAAAATATTCAGTTCCTCATGCGTCTTCCTATGTAGCAATGTTAACGATTTATCGGCGGAAAAAAATTTGCTAATTATTAGTAATAGGATAAGTCATTGTTATGTATCATGTTTTACTGTAAAATTATAACTAATTGCTATTTCTGTATCCTTTTCTTTTGAGAGTAATTGGTCAAGTGTAGAGTGAGGGCAAGACAAAGCTATTTATCAGGGATGGCGCACATCCTAAATAAAATAGAGAGCCGGGCTCGAAACTGGCAACCGGACAAATGTGTGTATGTCAACCAAAAGTTACCTCTTTGCTAATTGAAATGAAGTCCAAAAATCACGAAATCGGCATCAGCCCACATCCACTTACTGCAGGGTATATATGCATCTTTTTTATTGCGCCAATCTTCACGGTCTTGTGCTAAAGCCATCCATAGAGATCCTGTTGACTTGGTGATGTCATCGGACCAGCGGGCTGATGATCTACCTACTGAACTTTTTGCTACCCGTTTATATCTATAGGATTTTAATAACTCCTGCCTGGCTCATAACTTAAATCCATAAGCGGTTCGTGTTTGAAAACTGGTTTAATTTGATAACTTGTTTCCAAATAGGTTTTAAAGTGCGACATTGAACACAGAAATGTTAAATATGGAGAAAAGCATCTGGTAAAGTAACACAATATTAATAATTGTTGAACGGTTGTTCCTTGAATAGGGCCTTTAGATGCAGTTTTTTTTGGCCAATATACAGACAGACCTGAACCATTCGAAAATAGATTATAGTAGGAAAACACAAACAACTTCATAAAAAAACTGAATGCAGCTCTATTTAATTTAATTTAATTATTACTCTAATAATTTATTCTTTGTTTTAATATCTCGACGAATAAAAAAGTTACTATAATTTACAAGATAGCTCAAAGTTTTTGCTTTATGTAGAGTTCATTAAATAGGTAAGTAGAATGATGTTTATGTCTTGTTTGTATTTTTTTTTTGCATTTTTCCTATGATCGTACGTATGTCCTTTGCATTCGATTTAATTACTATAGATATGTATTTTTTATAGTCAATCAAACATAACAAAATTTGTAGCACCCGAATTCGAAATTATTATTTGTACTACAAGAGAGCAAAGTTTATTTTTGCTACGGGTGCCAATTTTGCATACCTGGATATCAAAGGACGTGATTCAAATGTAGTTCTTGAGATCAGTGAGGGATTCAAAAGCACGAGTTGTTAATAAGTTTGCTTATTCTAATCTTTAGAACACACCGTCACTATTGCTAAGATTAATTTTGGTAAAATGAGATGTTTGAAATTCAAATAACTTATCTGTTTAAAAACGACGTTTGCACACTGGATGTACGCGTCAAACAAAACTGTTCTTGGCAAGCTGGAGAAGTGAAAAATAGTTTATTTGAAATTTTTAAGGAATTTCGTTTGTGTCTGGAATTAGCACTGTTCTAAAAAAATATGATTTGACCTTTATTCAGATGCAGTGGTTTGATACTAGATATTTTTTATGCTAGTCTTGAAAAACTGCCTAGTACCTACTATACGCTGTTACTGTTAAATTGTTATTTATTTACCTATACTTAAAATATTTTTGTATTATAATAAGTAAATCCACTTGGTAAAAGCCTAGACATAAGTAGAGGCGAATCTCCCATGTAATTAAAAAATAAGTGATAATTTTGGGAAGAGACAGTCAACAATTGTTTACTGTCGGTGCACGTTGGCTGCACAGATACAGGTTCTGGTGATTCGAAATAACGAGCAGACCAAGTTATACATATCCCTGTCTGGTCACAAAATAACGAGCAGACCAAGTCATACCTGTCCCTGTCTGGTCACAAAATAAAGAGCAGACCAAGTTATACCTATTTCTGTCTGGTCACAAAATAAAGAGCAGACCAAGTTATACCTATTCCTGTCTGATAACAAAATAAAGAGCAGACCAAGTTATACCTATCCCTGTCTGGTCACAAAATAAAAAGCAGACCAAGTTTACCTATACTATTACAACTTATCTTCTCGGGTCACATCGTCGTCACAAAACGTGTTTGCTAGTAAATTGTTTTAAAAAATCTCTGTCAACATTGTGTCGCCAGACAGGGAAAAGTCAGATCCTTTTTTACATTGGAGTTTCGCATCTATAAAAGTTAGCTATTATTTTAAAATGTGACATAAAACAACCGTTTAATCATTTTTTTTCATTGATTATCTATTATTTGTTTTGTTTAAATAATATTAATGTTTTATGATCTTAATGTAGAAAAGACTTTCGAAGAATGTCGGTACTACTTTATCTCTGTGTCTTTTTTCATAGATAGCGAACTGTTGAATGTATAACTTACCCTGAGACTATAATCTTATTTCTAAAGCACTTTAAATTAATACAACGTTTAGTACTTGTGGCTTAGCCGGAGAATTTTATATGTATGGTACATTATTAATCTAATGATTGATGTAATCATGTTAAACAATTATTGAAAGACAATAATGACGTCATTTAGGTGTAGGTATATCTAAATGTTGTGTTTAGGTAGGAGCTTCGTATTAAAATTTCGATTTTGTGATCCTGCATGGCAGTGTTAGTAAGGTCACTCTTTGTGTTTTAGTATTGCCGAGTCCTAAGTATTGAATACTGAACTGCCAATTATATAAAATATAAACAACGTACAAACAAGTTCATTATGCCCCACATAGTGCCCAGTTCAATGCCATAGTATTGTGAAATATTTGAGTTGCTGGCTATATATTGTATTACAAATGTTGAAAAACTAGTTGTCCTTTCTGATATATACCTAATATGTGTGTATGTTATGTTTCTACCCATCGTTGAATCATATCATTAGAAAATAAACTAATTATGATCTGTTTTATTTCCGTTGGGAAAAAATTTCAAGTAATTAGAAAACTAACTAATTATGACTTGTTTTTATTTCGTTAAGAGAAACTATCAACTAATACTGTTCTGATAGTGCGGGCGCTAAGTGTAGATTAGTTCACTGGTTATCTACAGTTGTCAGGATGTACCTACAGTAGGCAGCTGGTCAATTTCCCTATGTAGTCTTAATCCTATAAATAAATGAATACATAAGGAACACCCCACTGGTGTTGCCTTATACCGTACTGGCATAGTATAGTACTGGACCTTGACTAGACAAACTCTACATATGTTACGCCACAACTGGTCAAGTCAATTATCTTGATAGATATTAATAAATGTAAAGTATACCCGGTAAAAATTATGTATTAATGTGTTTTTAAATATTTAATTTAGATACCTATTACAAACGATAATATCGAAAATTATAAAGCCCGTCATTTTGAAGACTTTGCAGGGCGATTGCTGTCACAGTTTTTGTAACACCTATTCGATAATTGTTATTAGTTATTTATTACCTATGTATGGAGACCTTTGCAAATTACAATTTGATTACTTACAAGATATTTGTATTCGGATGATGAATACGCTACTATTTTTTTAAACCCCTTTTACCACACTGTTTTGTTAAAAATTAAGTTAATACAAAAAAAAATCAATGATAATGAAATTGTAATACAAGAATCTGATTATGAATGCATTCACGCTTGTTGTTTTATGTAGAATAAAGTAGATGTTTCATGTACAATTTCGCTGTGTTTTTAATTTTGCGCCCGTGCTTCTTCTAGCAATGCTACGTTAGCGAAATTATATATTTTCAGTCTAACAGTTTAGAGCGGGTGAAACGTGAAATAACAATGCAAAAAAAAACCTTCCAAATCTCTCTCTTTAACTACAGCGATCATAGGTAGGTAACACAATCTCAGAGGCCTACTTGTAGTGTACTGTAAGCGGGCGGTTGTAAATCTCTGTCATCAGATGTATCGGATGCTTTGTCGACTTGGTGTCCTACACGAGAGATGAAGTAGAAGACTACTAACAATGTGATGATTAGCGAATTGTAGGTATGTGCCTACCTACCTACCAAGATGTTTGCGTAAACCTTGTTTAGCGGGCCAGCCTAGAGCCGAACAGCCGAAGTTTGTTTGATCATAAAGTATCAACATAAAGTTTGCTACTAAGAAATTTTAAAATATAGCAAAACTAGTCGCCCGCGCAGCGGTTACACCCGCTGCTAACCGTTTTACCGCAGGAAAAAGAAAGCCGCATCAATATCCGTTGCGTACTTTTAAAGATCTATTGCAGTGAGCTCCTTGTCGGCTCAGGCTTAGATTCACCGATAAGTATAGTTTACGTAGACTAGCTACTCAGGTTGTCTGTTGCTGTATGTACGTACAACGTACATACAGATCAGTTTCTATCGATATCGCAGACTATCATTCCATCATTGTAGTACAACACTTCCTCACAGCGGCCGCCATTTTACGTTGATTTGATTACTGCTACTCGTTACTAGATGGCGCTGTAAGAAAACCGGTACTATATTTTATTTCTATAAAATGGCAACATTGAATCGGAAACGTCAAATTGTCAAAACGACGCCGTGCCGTGTGTGTACTCAAAATTACTATATTCTTGATTTTCTTGTTTTATATTGTAAAAAAGAATCTTACTTTGTGCACGAGCATCAGTCTCGTAAAGACAAACATGACGACTATAGGCCCCAAGAAGGACGGTGGACCAAATGTTGAGTTTTTCCAATCGCCGGAGTCATTAGCACAATTTGACCAAATTCGAGTTTGGTTGCAGAAAAACTGTAAAAAGGTTAGTAAAAACCAAATTTCTACGACTATTTCCATCGCCGTGCATTATTACAATTCACTAACTATCGATAAAATATCCTTAGATTAAGTAATGCAGTAGAGGTATCTTTCTCACGAAACAATTACGATTTGTTTGCAGCACGTACAAACAGACCCACCAACTAAAGAGGGACTAGCACAGCTCGTGATCCAATTGATACAGTACCAGGAGAACAAATTGGGCAAGAATGCTTCAGATCCTCCTTTCCTTAGGCTTCCGGTGAGTGCTGTTTTGTTTTATTATGATGAGGCTATACATACCACTATTTTGTTATACTGCAGTAGGCAATTGGTTAATTATATTGCTGGGCGAAAAAATTGTTTTATAGAGACTGCTGCTGCGCCTGTCAAAATATACATATTTGTTGCCTTGGATTATTTTCATCCAAGGCATATTTATACAATATAATATAAGGACAAACTTTAACTAAATATGTTATTAAGAAACAGGTTAGGAAATAAGACATAAATAGTAGCTGGCTGCATTAACATTCTTAATTTAATTCCTTTATTCAACTTTGTGAGTGGCAATCATTCCTTCCAAAAGGGGAAGGCACTTGTCCAGCAGTGCCATATTGTGCCTGTTGATGATGATGATAAACTTTAATGTATTTATCAATTTGATTTCCTTGAAAATTAAAAGAGCATCATAATTCTATAATATTTCTGTCTGCTGTGATACTCCTGATAAGGCGTGTCCAGATAGGGTGAGCAGCCTCACTGGCAACTTGTCTCAAGAGGCATGCGTTGAACCATGCACTCAGTGTGAACATGCTGCAGTTGAGGCAGCCACATGCTCATGCTCAGGTGAACACAGTGTCAGCAAAACAGTATGCTTAAAGGCGCTTAAGTTGTTTGCCATGGCCATTGTGGAAGTCATGTGCTGTTGATTTCTTGGTGCAGTAGAATGAAACAATAGATGGTCTATAACATCTATATGCAAGTAATTGACTGAGTAAAGCAAGAGATCTATTTATTATTATTATTATTTATAGGATACACAGTTATCTGATTGACCCTCGAACTTTTGTCAGACGTGGCGTAAATTGCTGTTTTTCACGGCCATTTATGCTCTGCCTACCCCGCAAGGGACTATAGGCGTGATGTATGTATGTATGTATTTATAGGACAGGCAGCAATACTTGCTGATAGAAACTAGCAGTGTTGGTTTTTTCATAATGCCTTTTTCTTCATTTTTATAACACCAGCTCGACTCGGGAGAATGAATTCAGAAATAAATATGAATTTAATTAATTAAATATAAAATACAACCATTTAGGAATATGAATTTAATTAATTAAATATAAAACACAACCATTTAGGTACAATTATTGAATTAAAACCAGAATCTAAATAATATTTAATTGGATATATATTATGTTATGTTTTAAGGGTAAAAAATAAACTGGGGATGTTATGCTGCTAAGATATAATGCTTTTAAAATTTTACAGTATTTTTGAGGGAATACAAAGATTTTGTTATTATTATTACCCTTGAGAACCCTAAAATTATTACTGAGTTAAGGAATTTGTTCAATTCCCTTACGACAGTAACTATTAGGTTATTCAACCACACAAACATAATAGTAATCTTCTAAATAAACCTTATTTAGAAATATAAAATAAGGTATAGAATGAAATAGACTGCATTAAAAAACAAGGTGTATTTATCTTACATTATTAACTTCCAAATTCACAAAACATCATTAGTTCCTCCAAGAGACTGTACATTTAAGTAGCAATTTAATAATTAGCTGCATCTGCGAATTTAAACTGATTTTCGATAAATACAAAGATTTTGTTATTATTATTACCCTTGAGAACCCTAAAATTATTACTGAGTTAAGGAATTTGTTCAATTCCCATACGACAGTAACTATTAGGTTATTCAACCACACAAACATAATAGTAATCTTCTAAATAAACCTTATTTAGAAATATAAAATAAGGTATAGAATGAAATAGACTGCATTAAAAAACAAGGTGTATTTATCTTACATTATTAACTTCCAAATTCACAAAACATCATTAGTTCTTCCAAGAGGCTGTACATTTAAGTAGCATTTTAATAATTAGCTGCATCTGCGAATTTAAACTGATTTTCGGCAAATCCCTTTGCTCCGGTGCCTTCAATAGCAAAAAGTGATCCTGCTTCTGGCTGCTGAGTGAGCTGCTCTGGCGACAGACCTCTGCGACTGGTGGTAACATACAGTGTAGACAGATCTGGGCCCCCAAACATTACTGATGTCACCTTCTCCACAGGCATTTTGTGCTGTTCTAGTAGCTTGCCTGATCTTGAGTCTACTTTGATTACCTATAAAGTATGGAACTTTGTTTTTATGTTTATTCTATATCAAATATAAAATGATGAAGTACTAGGCCTAACATAATTTCCACTATACATTCATCATCATTATATTATATTATTTCATGTGCAAGTCAAACAGCATTGCTATGTTGCCAGATATCATTTAATTATTTATACTAATAAGTAAACCTTTATATTAATTAGTATACCTTTCCTCCATTGTAGCAGGCAATCCACAGGTTACCATCTGAGTCAATAGTCATGCCATCGGGAACACCCGTCACATTGTTTGCTTGGAAACTAAACAAAGTTCTCCTATTGCCTGAAAAGTAAAATTTATTGTATTCAAATCACATGATGAAAAGCGTACAGCGTAGTATGATATGGGTAGTTGCGGCGTGTATAAATTAAGCTATGAAAACTGATCTGACTGCCCCACATTCAGTATGCTGTCCTAATAAGAACATAAAATAATTTTAGAAACTTATTAATTTGGGTGGTAATCACTAGCAAAGTGGGTGTGATTAGTGATATAATATCTACTCTGTGCAATGATTCAGACATAACGGGAAGGTCAATAGTACCCTAAACCGACAAGCATGTTGTAAAATATTGATGAATGTAGATGAAGCTAAGGCAGTGTGTAAGGATCGCAGCTAGTGGAAAGATGTTGTCTCTGCCTACCCCTCGAGGAAAGAGGCGTGATTATATTATATGTATCCCGCCTAAGTAAAACAGGTATCAAAAATAACATACATACATACATAAATCACGCCTCTTTCCCGAAAGGGTAGGCAGAGACTACTTCCTTCCACTTACTACGATCCTGGCATACTTCTTTCGCCTCCTCTACATTCATCAATATCTTCATGCACGCTCGTCGGTTTAGGGTACTCTTTACCTGACCTTTCTTTAGCACGTGCCCGATTTGATCGAGCTACTTCAATGAGGACAATGGAAACAAACTTATAAAATAACACTAAAATTAAACTGTAAATCTTACGAATAGTCCCTGAGGCTAGATTGTAGTCGAACACATCGATGCCTTTAGTCGGCGAATCTATGTAAAACATATATTTGCTATCGGAGGTCCACGCGATGCCGTTGGAGACGGACACTGGCCGCACTTTGTCAACTGGGTGTATGTAATTATCTTCGTCCATCATGTACAGCGTCGCTTGGTCCAAGTCCACCACTTCATTTACTTCGTTGCCCATAGTACCTGTACTAAAGAAATTCACGATAAATAATGAGTCTGATGAATTCCTTGGTCTGATGTCAAGTTGGTATAATTTCATATTTTTTATCCTATATCTTAGACATTGAGACAGATTATCTTCTTGGTAAGAGTAACCACCACCGCCTTTTGGGCAATGAGTCTGCGGCGACATTGAAAAACTGTACACATGTCTTGAAGAACTGGTACTGACCAAACCAAAGTCGACCCTTGGCGTCAGCTTTGCCATCGTTGCACCGGTTGTCCGGATGGCCCAGGTCCACGGCCGTGAGTAGCCGCAACGCCCCGTCACCCGGCGGTCCGTCCCACGACAATAAGTATAGCTCCGTGCGTACGGTTACCAACATCAACTTGGGCTGGTCCTTAACGGTTACCACCAGTGATACTGGCCCGTATCCTAGAAACAAAGAAATCTAGTTTTAGGTCACGGCTCTTAGTTGCCGTATTTATTTAAAAAATTAAAACGTCCAGAAATGGTTGAAATAATAAGAAACAGATAAATCTGAACAGGTAAAAAAAAGCAAAGCGAATTTTTATTTCAACGCATTGTCAGGTTACTTTAAAGATTTGCCGTGGTACTTGTATGGAGACCGTCAATTGAAAGATATCCCCTGTAGTGAACAATCGGTTTTTTCATAGTCTAGGTGATAGCTTATTCGTGGCAAGAGACTGACGCAGAATCTTGCTTACCAATAGTTCTTTTCGTAACGTTGCCGCTGGTGTGGTCTAGTCGCTGCACGCTTTGACCGGAGATGTCTACCCAATAAAGAGCGTTCTCTACAGCCGACCAATGAGGGCCCTCGTAGTGCTGTCCACCTCGATGCACCTGGAAACCAAGATTGTATTTAGATACATGAGATAAATTCCTCTCGGGGTTAAGTTTTTACCGGCTCTAGAGGCAAGAACCAACATATATCCTTGGTCGAATCGGTGATACCGAATAACTTTATTCTGTGACCAAAACATGTAATGATACCTTACTTAGAAAATATTGAAAGAATCTTCTTGCTTGGATTTTTAAAAATGCAAATGTCACGGTACTACTTGTTAATGCAGCCTTTACTAATGATATGTTGAAAACCGTTCGAAAATTTCTAAAACGAAAATAATTAAACCGGTCAGACACCTTATAATCATAACTGACTTTTTATCTGGTTCAATTATATTTTTGTTGCAGTATTGTCTATCCTATTAAAATGGGAATGTGGCTTATAAAATCTATCTTCGGATTTGAATAAATATGATCGCAAAATACTACATTATACAAGCAATACTATATTCTATAAAAATATAAACGGACTATGATTCGCTCAATTCACAATACAAAACAAAAGAACTTGCGCACTCTCCCTTATTGGGTAAACTCTAGCGCAATTTTAAAATAGGAAAATTTTTAAGAATACTTACAACTCTTATAAGAGGTGTTGATGACTGGAAAGCACTAGCTCCTACCACTACGGCCGCAGCCAATAAAGCCTTTAGCAAGTTCATTATAGTTACGAGTGTCGTATTTATAGATTATTTATGTGGCGGGTTAAATGCCGTGGTCGCGGCCTCCACGGCGGCCGGCAGGCTTTGCAATGAACGGCGCCGCGTCTACTCGGTGAACGTAACTCGAACCTACCTGCGAAACTACAGGCTGATCGTTTGACGGGCGCGAGAATAAAACTATTGATATCTTGATCGTAACTTCCGTGGGTTATAAATCAACGGCAGTAGATTAAATAATACTTTAACCTCACTCCAATGACAAGACTCAGTCTTTAATCAGAGCGAGAGCATATAATTATCATCAATGACATCCCACAGGACGCATTTAATCGGATTATCTTTAATGTAATGTACTGACAATAATCTCCTCCATCCTCTAGGTATCTAATAAAAAAAAAAATTATTTGGAAGCGACTTTATTTTAAACTATCTAGTGATTCACGCCATAGAAAACCACACCCTATAAGTGTAAACTGCAATTGAAAAATTTTGACACCGTCACTCAACAGTACTCAACACGTTCTTCTATTGACTAAAGATATATTGATAGATAATATAAGATGATAAAGATAATTGATAGGTACAGTATAAATCATTGCCAGATTAAGCCCGCGCCGGGCATGTAGCATATTCTATCAAGGGGCCCTTTAGGTCTTTATAATTACGACGCAATACCTACTCCATTGGTTCCTAGCCTTTTTAATGTGGGTACACCTATCCTATGATTAGGTCTTAGGTCAAATAACTTTAGGTATATAATTTTATTTCCCGTCAATGAAATAACACCGACGGAAAATAAATAATGCAAGAGGCATTATATTAAAATAACAACGCTAGACACAAGCTAGGTAAACGTGTCGTATTGCGAACGGATGATGCGTGCAACTTTAACGTCGCTGGCATAGACGAGAAAGATAGTACTCGCTATTTGCAGGCGGAGCGAGCGCGAGTTTTTGGAGTAAAGCAAAAAAAGAAGGCAAACATGAAACGCTACCGACCTACAATACGTCATATATCACACACACCGTTTATTAGGTATATAATTTAAATGATTGTACGCCATCATCACAAATTGAGGGCCCCGCGTACTAGTAATTTTTTTCGGGCTGTATGCGCGGGGCCCCCAAAAGTGCGGAGCCCGTAGCATTTGCTACTTTCTTTATAAGGTTAATCTGGTCCTGGTATTAATTGAAATAAGCTAAATAAGCTTTAAGGCGGTTTTACTTTGCTAAATTGTCGGCCTTTAGCGTGAATATTAAAACGATCAGAATAAAACTGTTTATATTCATATACGTAGGTAGTTTCCTTTTTTGTTAGTTCTATTTATGTTCGTCGAACTAACTACTGATTTATCTATGCAAATCTTTTTAATTGTCTAGATAGTTATTATACTAATTGCTAAACTAAACTACGCAGCTGGTATAGTTAAGACGCTCCCCTAGGCTAGGTGCTGCCCTTACACTTTTTACACACATTATCAGCCATTGCGAAATTTTGACAAGTTACGTTTTCATCGATTTATGTTTTTTTTTTGTAAGAATTTTCGATTTTTACACCCGGGGCTTTGAAACCTACACCTGACTGATTGGTGGAGAGCAGAAACTCACCCACAAAAGTTTGTGTGATTGTTCAAACAACCGGCCTTGTGGCGCGACTGGGCTTAGGAGCTATTCTGGGAAGAACGGATAGGACTAAATCTACCCGGCACGTGCCGGTAGATCCCAAAATGTTTTTTTAAGTAATAATCACAGCACCTAGCGCTTGCCTATGGTATATCCTCTTAATTATAACTTTTGTTATCTCACACGAAAGCCAAGTATGGGTTAAATTTTTTTGAGAATCTGAGTGTCGATATTCGAAAAAATAAAATAGGTAAACTTAGTATAACTCTTGTCGGTGGATATCCTGTCCATTTTTCCTGTCTCCAGTAGGTATTACTTAAAAAAAATACATTTTGCAATCATTTCTTCATAGATATTATTTAAATATTTTGATTTAAATTAAAAGCCGCCAAGAAAAAAATAATAATCATGGACTGGTGATAATAGAATTATAAAACCTATACCAAAATACAGAGTACTTTTTAGTACACTGACCTCATTGTCTGTGCCTTTTACCAGTAAATACCTAAACATTTTACATTAAATGCTAATTGTAATGTAAAAACAGTTTAAGTACTGGTTCTAGATAGCAGTAATGTAGTGACACTGTCATGGCTGAACGCCCTCACTCTGCGGAAACCACGGGCCAAGGTCTTAAATTGTGTTACATCTTAGGAAGTCATTTGTTTACCTCATTAATTACTTCATTACGATTTCGTATCTCTTTTTTATTGTGTCATGGAAAAGAAGTGTTGGGCCGCTTGTGTAGAGTAATGATAGAATATTTACCAAAAAATAATAACTACACAGAAAAGTTTAACTCCCAAATGGCCTCGGACGCAGTCTGTAAGTGTCTTGTCGATGGTGGTTGGTAAGCCAATTTATTTAAAGTTCGTCTTATACACACCCAGAACGTATCTGCTAAGAACCACCAGTATTCGAAAATTTCGGAATTCTTTGAAAAACCTCGATACTATTGTAAAGGCAAATTAAATTTATCATTATACGATTAAATATCCTTTGAAGCGCTTTATAAGTCCTGCACATGCAACAGAGTTGGTGACCGAGTGACACATTATAAGTTCGCAGTCGCGCTCTCCGAAGGCGCCCCGCCCACAAGGATAGTAAATGCACTCTACACATTGATTTGATATGTAAATTGTTTCCTGCTTGCGATAATATATCGATAGATATTAGGTAATAAATTAGTGTTATAAACCCACAAGCTGTTAGTAAATTTCTGTCATAAATTAATTGATAGAATGTCAATACTGTAGTTGACTATAGTAGAGTGATATATATACTTTCTTTGAAGAAAATATTAAATATCCAAAAACCGTAATGGTTCCATCGCTAGACATTTTTTATATATTTTTAGTTTTGATAGGTAATTTACAACACGCCGTTCTTCATTAATATTTTGCAGTGCCAAATGATCCATTGAAATATCAGCCAAAGTATAGAGAGCTCCTTATTAGGATGACAATGCTTGTGTTTATTTTAAAACGCTCTTGCGATATCTATACCTTGAACTTGCGTTGTGTATGGCGAAGCGATTATGGCTCATTGTTCTCATGTTTATCGAATGTTGCTTTTATAAGCTTTATTCGTAGTGAAATCACTTAGTATTGGCGTTTTTATGCAAAGTTGTAATGTGTATAGGAGCTTGTTAATGTACTAAAACTTTTACGTTTCATTGCCATAGCGAATTATCTATTTCAGTATGACTGAATTAATATTTGAGTAATATTAATTCCGTATGCTTAGATGGTCGAATTCAAGAAAAATCTATAACCATTTAGCGAATTATACTGTATTTACAATATGTACTGATTGGGATAAAAAGAAAGTGTAGATTTGTACATTATCTTTATAATAAATGCAAAGATATTTAATAAAATGTTTTACCCTAAATAACTTACTAAACGCTTTTGCCACGGATGGTCATACTCACATTTCCCTTATCATATTTAACTTTTTCTTTGTGCTGGCAAAGGCATTTTAATCCTTTACCAAAAATTGTGACGTCACGTCCTCAAACTTCCATAATTGCATCTGAACGCTTAATATTATCCGGCATACCGAGTTATCCCTTCCTTAAGAATTTGAAAGCTATTATTCGTATCAATTTATTGCTAGATCACAAAAAGTATGTTATGTTTATAATCCATCATAACACAACATACCACTACTGGACATGGGCCTCCCGAAAAATATGAAATTGCCAAACTTATAACGCTTAGCAGAAGAATGGTAGGAATTTTGTACTGCTCATTTCTTAGATATCTATCTCGACAGCTTCTGACTATGAACCACACCACAGTAAGAACATGGTCCTAGTGTGATTGAAATTTACGGATAGTACGGTTCCATATTCTCTTGCGATATTGTTGTTTCTCCAAGGTTTAATTACCATGGTCAATAGAAAATCAGGAATAATTACTTTACCTTCTGACTTATTATAAGCGTTTTAATAATATATGTAATATTTGGTTTCCAGATGAAAGTGTTCATGGACATGAAGCCCGGGGGCGCGCTGTCCCAAGTGCTCGCCACCATGTTCCGCTTCAAGTCGGAGCAGCGGTGGCGCAAGTTCGACTTCCAGGTCGGTAAGGTATGCACCCGCGCGCACGCCGCCTGCCACGCTGCCCCGCCGCCCTGCCGCCCCGCCGCCCCGCCGCCCCGCCAACCGCCCGCCAACACCGCGGCCCTAACATGCTCGCCCCATTCGCGTGACCACATCATTACACTAACAATATATAAACGAACATGCCACTCGCGTTATTGGATGTCAATATTCTTCGTTGGTATCAATGAGTAATGAACCCTGATGATATAATTTTATACCCCCAACGGTAGCTATCAACAAAAAACTAACCAGGGAGAATTCAGACATAGGGTACATAGTAAATTAAATACAATATTACGCACTATAAATGTGCCCTGCGTCAGATCGTTTTCGTTTGTGGTCTCAGCTAAATAAATTGAGACGCGACACAGAAATAATAGGAGCAATATATTCTATTGTATGTAAAGTTGAAGAACACTTTACTAAATAGTTTAATAGTTTTATTCTGCATAATTGGAAGAAAACCAACAAGGGTAAATATTGTCACAAAAATATTAACCCTTCCTAAAAAAAATAATTAAATCCTGGACGCGCGAGGTTTGTTCATTGCCTATAAAAACAAACGAGAAATCTGTTATCTGTTTTAAAATATTTGTTAACTAGGTACCAAGTAACGGGTGATGATGTTTTTACGTGACTGTCTTTGTTTCCACTGGTACACGAGGGTATGATAGAACTGTATTAACAAAGGTGCACACAACACGAACAACCACTATTCACCACCATAGATTCTACGGTAGAAAACATAAGGGTCTCTTCTTGTAAATATCACGAGCGCTGTACATAGACACTAGGTACGATATTCACATGTCTCACGATTTATATACGATTGATTGTTTTGAGAAATCAACATGTATTGGCCATTTATATTATGTTTTACTGTTTTATTATATGTTTTTTATAAAGTAGATAAATCTCAATTCTAATGTCCATAGTCAGTATAGGTTGTTTCAAAATGAAAAATATAAAGAAATTAATTCTGTTTCAATAGAAAAACAAAAAAGTTAAAGAAAAATATCTATACAATTATTTCACGTATATAATTTGTTCATTATTAAAGGCACCATTGTGAATCATTGTCCTCTGTGCTATTCATGCAAGGTTCATCATTTGGAATCAGATGTGGGTCAGTGTGATGTTTTTGTTACTAAATAATGCGACATTTCCGGGGCTTTCAACATATGTTCTGAACTTTTTGGTTTCTCCGAAGCTACAAAACAATACATTAATACTAGCGTTACTGCCCGCGGTTTAAATATCCTGGATTTAAACGATCAAATACGTTGTTCATTATTTTATCTCCTTAGTCTAATCAAATTTTTGAAACAGATCACATTAAAAACCATTAATTTTAACACACTTCTTATCTCCCTTTTATGCCTTTTGGGTAATATTTTAAAAACGCTTATTTGATAACTTGAGCTCCTTAGTTCTTCCCAAAATATAAATGAGATCGCCTGAAAGGCCCATAATTTTCTAACTCACGTTTTTACCGCTTTTGAGGTTAAACATAAAAAATCCCTTACACACGTATTCAGCTATTTTAGGTTTATGATCTTATAACATATGTAGGTAGACACAGATCACATTAAAGTATTTCATACAAGCGTGATACCCTAGTACTATTATATATTCTGTGGTGATACCCACTTTTACTCTTTTAGGGGTTTAAATTCTAAAAATCCCTTGCTAGCGGATGGTTATATAGTAAAATAAATCTACTGCCCTAATTTCTTGTTTTTAGCATTAGTAGTTTAAGATGCGCGTTGATGAATACGTCAGCCAGTCATCAGTCAGTGAGGACATCTTTTTTTAGAAGAGTAGATAATATATTTGAAGTTTAAATGAAGGTCGATTTAGGTAGACTTATTAAAACTCTTTCCCTTGCTCTTTTTATTTGATGATACCTCAATGTTTTGTAGGTATCTCAGAAAACATGGCTTCTAATTTGTCTGTATTGCTAGTTTGAAAAAGAGCACTGAAACTTTTTATTGGTATTTAAAGCTCGTGTAGGTCCGAAGTTTGAAAGCCCTCGCCCTTACTATGACTAAACGAGTACTATGAAAAACGGTAACCTCACGTGTGAATAACCTGAATGTGTTTTTGTCACTAATACTACGGATTTGTGTACTCACCCTATTCTTGCATGTGTTGGTTGGTACTTGATTCATTATTTTTGTTGAGTTTTTTTGTATTTGTTTCATATTAATTGTTGTTGTTCAATGGTATATTGAATATAAATGTTTTTATTGGTGATTGATTTTACGTAAAGTCAACGAAAGACAATACTTTAGGGCAGGATGTTCGAAGTCCTCTTGTAGTTCTTGAAAATAGTAAAAAGCGTAGAAAAAACATTTTCGCCTTTGTAAAATATCCAATCTTATTTAAAGTATATTTTTGGCGCACTGTCGTTTGGGCGGCACATTTTGACGATTTTTTGCACTCGCCTACAAGCCTTGCACTCGTTTATACGAAAATTGCTCAATAATAATCAGTCCTTTTGTTTCTTCCCGTCCCCTGCCACCCTTTCCAGAACCCTTCGCGCAAGGATTTGAACGTGCAGATGATGATGGAGATCGAGTCGGCCCTGCAGACTGCCGAGCTGATCCGCGCGCCCTGCGTCTACATCCGCCCAGATGTTGACAAGGCCACCGCCACCAAGGTCAAGGATATCGTTGTCAACCACCAAGGAGAAGTTTGCGGTAAGATTACCTCTAATGCCTTGATCACACGTAGCGAGTACAGTGCTCAGACAGTGGCTCGGCCCAGTGCTCGCTCCGTGTAAACAGATCGCCGAGTACTGGGCCGAGTGGTCGGCTGAGCAGATCGGCGAGACAGCCACTCGATCCCTGTTCTATTTACTCGGCCGAGTGACTCCTCTCCCATCGTGCGCTAGAGTACAGTGGCTCGGCCCAGTGCTCGCTCCGTATAAACAGATCGCCGAGTACTGGGCCGAGTGGTCGGCTGAGCAGATCGACGAGACCAGGCGAGACAGTCACTCGGACCCTGTTCTATTTACTAGGCCGAGTGACCAGTGTTGCCAACAACTCAGAGGCTGATTTAGCCCAATCTGGGGTTCTAAAGTAGCTGACTAATTAAAAACACCTACCTGACGCATCAATATTTGGTAAAATACATTGAAAAAATTAAAATGTCCGAAAAAGACATAATTTTCGCTGGTTTTGTGCATTTTTATTTAGGCAGGTTATTAAGTTGCCCTGAAATGCGATAAACATGGGTAGGTTTGTGTAGTTTATAAAGTAGCCTAAATGGCGACATGTCGCCGTTCTATTTTTCTCGTCGCAGATTGATGTCTCGAGTGGCCGAAATGGCGATAAATCGCCCACGTTGGCAACACTGCAGTAACCCCTCCTCCACCTCGCGCGCCTCGCTGCAACCCCGCTCCTCCCCGCACGCAATCCGCTGTTTGCCGCGCTTTTTTGAAACTTGTAATATGTCAAAAGTGACATTGACTGACTGACTCGCCCGCCACAAAGGTTCAAACACGTGTTCACACTACTCGCTCACCTTACTCTCTCGGCCGAGTAAATCTACTGACTGACCCACTGTACTCGCTACGTGTGATCAAGGCATAAATGTGATAATATACATACCTCTAGGTTCCTCTATAGGTAATTTGTAGCTCGATCGTCACACGTTTCTATCACATTTGACGTACAGTCAAAGAATTGCCCTCTTCATAATAACTACGATGAAGAGGCTGTTATTTATTTAAATCTTTTTTTTATTTATTGAAACATAATTTGACAGCATAACAATTTTGTCATATGTTATCACATGCTAATGTTATCATACATGCTACGCGTCTGTCGCGACAACAGTTTTAATACTGCCCACACATAAATGCGATGCGCTGTCGCAACTTGATATTCTTTAATAGCACGTTCACACCATTCCTTTGACTCCCGCACAAAAAGCCGAAGATCGAGGGAGCACGGGAAGTGGCAGCGGCATGACGAGTAGCAGCGCGAGTAACCTGTTCACACATTAGCGCTGCCCACTTTCCTTACTATTTCCCTGCCCAGTGCCTATATTGGCATCGTGTGAACGTGCCATAAGTATTTACCGAAACTGGTCCGTGTCAGGTGCCTGTTATCGTGGCTACAATATTAACATCGTGTGTGTTCGCAGAGGACGAGGAGGACGCGACGCACATAGTGTACCCGGCGGCGGACCCGCTGGAGGAGGAATACGCGCGGCCCGTGTTCCGGCGCGGCAGCGGCGTGCTCGTGCATTGGTACTATCTGCCTGACAGCCACGACACCTGGGCCAACACCGAACTGCCGGTATTTACTATTTCTTTATATAAGGTCCTATTAAATTCCTTGCAATTAATGTGATTTCTTCTCGTGAAACTGATCAACTTCCCCTAACGAAATATGAAAAAATAAGACCGCCAATAAAAACTGACACATTTTTTTCCCACTATTGTATGTGAGGTCCAATTTTTCCATATTTTAACTTATGTTCCTGGAGGAAAGTAGTTCAGTTTCACGAGTAGAATTCACCCTAAAAATATTTTTACAAAATTGAATAGGCCCTTATATGATGTTTATAACAATGTTTCAATACCAAGTATCAACGCCCCAGTTCATCACCATTAATTGGGGCTGAAATACCTTTTCCTGATGCTAGGCCACAAGATGTCACGTGCAGGAAATTCACGTGTTACGTGTTCCCCTTGAGACAATCTTTGTATTAACACAGATACACAAAGGAACAAGTCAGAGTGCAGTGAATTTATACCTTGGATTAATTCAGTACAACTTTGTTAAAACGAAACCACCCGAGTAGAGAATTGGGTGATGCTCATCTCATCCGGCAGTAAAAGGTATAGTCGGGAGCGGCTATAGTTGTTGCGATGATCCTATCCTTTGAATGTCCATGTCTCAAAAATAATGACACGTTTCTAAATATCCAGAGGAGGTGGGGCCGAAGTCAATATCCGAGAAACCCCTTTTAGCAAATTTTTATTATGTTCAGGTGGACGTCCCCGAGACCGTGAGCTGGGAGTGCATCCGCGGCGAGCCGTGGCGCGTGTCTGCCACCTGGGCGCTCGACCTGCCGCAGTACAACGAGTGGATGAACGAGACCGACTACGAAGTGGACGCTCACGGAAAAAAGAAGGTACAGTCGCCAAATATCACGATTCATGAGCATTGGTAGTGGGAGAATTGGCCACAATTTTCTTTCAATATAAAAGATAACAGGAGTCGCAGAAACTGGATAAGATGTGGGTTATCGACCGCGTACAGACACCAGTCTGATGACCGAGGCGCATGCCTGCGGTGTTGTGTAGACAAATCCTCATGTCCTTTTCGAGTTAAAAAACTGCAGAATGTGAATCCTAGAGCAATCACTATTCCCAAATGTGTACTGAATCTGAACTAGAGGCTAATTGTCTAACATCAGCATCGACCATTATACGATTCGGCGTAGTAGAAGCGATATTCTGATTTACGGTCAAAATAGTTAACACTACTTCCTACAAACAGAGCGGGCACTACCTATTCGAATTCTGAGATCCTCGCCTAGATAAAAGTCTTTTTCTGTTTGAGTAATAAGTACCGTATTTTACAACTCCCCAATGAAGAAATCAAATGAAATAAAATTGTTTATTTTGCGTCAGTTATTTTATTTAGGTCAGCAATCGCCTGAAGGGATTTTAAGTAAACATCCAAAAATAAACAGAGTGAGACCAAGCTAAGGCTGCTAAGATCGATAATTTAACCCACCCACTCATCTAAACAGGTAAAAATCCAGTATTCTAAGAAGAGCCCGGTTGTGCACTGTGTCTGGGGTGTGTCTCTGGGATTTCTACAGTAAAATAAAAAAGTATCAGAAGTAAGTCTGTAGTTTTCTTCTGGGGGAAATCAAAATCACACTTTGCTTATTACTCATCAAGCGATGGTGCTAGCGGCCTTAACTTTGCTCATCTAGCTAGAAAGCCAACAATCGGCATGAAGGTACTTCTTGACAACAATGCTGGAGATGGTGCCACGTAGGCACCCCTACATTTGATCAGTAGGTCCAACCTTAATGCCGATTTTCAGCTTTGTAGCTCGATCAACAAAATTGAGGCTCGTCTTTGATAGTAACAACTCCGCTAATTGTCATGTGCTGGTATGTCACAGGTGCACAAGCTGCGTCTGTCGGTGGACGACCTGCTGCCGGGCGCCGAAACCGCCGGCAAGGGCAAGAAGGGCTCGAAGAGGAAGCGATCGCCCTCCCCGCCGCCGCAGAAACACGGCAAGAGGAAGAGGTAACAACTACACTTACTAAGGGCTGTAACATACATTCTAACAACAGCCCTTACCCTGGATTTATTCCTAAGTCGTATTTTGTGACATCTTCGGGAAGCGATAGACTGAAGGTTTTCAGAAAAGCACGCTGGAACATTTGAAAGAACTCAAAACGTTAAATTTTCATAAACTATTTAAAAAAATCAAAACACTACTAATTTATAAAATAACCTTATTATTATTGTGTGATTACAGGTCTAATATTTTTATAATTGTATTATTTTACACTTTCTGACTTATTTTATTCTTCATCGCGTCTCACCGTCAGCCGCCTTCGTAAACGTATATGTATACGCCATTTACAGGCTAAGGACTTGTAAAGACGCAGTGTCTGTGAACAAAAAACTTATGCCTAAAATAATAGGGGTTATTAAGATGTGCTAAGTGAAGTTCTTGTTGTTCTCGCAGTGGAGGTAACGAAATGAATGAGGTGATCGTAATCATCTTTTGTTTTGGTTTGTGTATTATGTGCATATAATATGTCGTATGCGTTACATTGATTTATAAATTGCTGTCAATCGTACGACCCACATAATTATGTTTTTATTCTGTGGTACGACCAATTTCATTGACGTCCACCACGCCGTCTACACAAACGTGAGATGTAGTTTAGTTTGTGTTCCGGGCACTCGAGGAAGAAATGTGGTATTAATCAAGAAGCTCGTAGGTAAAACTGGAGTCCGAACTCGGAAACAATGAGTGCAGTCAAGAAATATGACCTTCAAATTCGTTGGACCCTTCTATCTTTTTCTAATAGTTTGTAAGTAGGCTGACCATGTAGTTAAATTCATGTCGAAATTAACCGGGACTATTTCTCTTCAAACAAACAAGATAGAAAAAGGAAGCATACTTTATTGCTCTTTAGAAAGGCTGGTATTTAAAAACTTAAATAACGTCAATCTACAAAATATTCATTGTGTTCGGATTTTATTGAGTACAAACATGATCCAAGCAATGAACTTAATATATTGCCAATTTCAAAATTGTTGTTTCGTTTAGATTACGTACCTTAACTTTTCTTTCGGTACGTATACCGGTTTCAAAAACTGTTTATATTATTTTGTGGCCACCCTACTAAACGTCGGGGAAACTCAGGAGTAACTCGGGAAAATAAGAAAGAGAGAAGCGTAACTGAGCGTTGCATCGGTCAAATAATCTTACTTCACTGTTCAATACAGAGTACGGCTTCCAGGTTGATCTATAGTTCCATGGGTATAAATGTCAGTGTAGTTAGATGTATAGCGTTGTTTCAGTCGTACTAGCAAGCGTCGCGAGAACGATCCGGACGAGGAGGACGACAGCGCGTCGCGCGACAACATCGAAGCGGCGCCCACGCCCGACACGGAGCGGTCGGCCGACAGTCAGTGTTTAGTGTCGATTCTTTTTACTCATCCTTACTAGCTGTAAGTTAGAGTAGGAGCGCAGATCTAACAACCCCCATCTAGGATCCTTTGAACCTTTATCGGTGTAATTCGAATATATTTTGTTTGCTTTATATTTATGTTTTCGCAGCATTTGGTAAAGTATGGTGTCAACAAAATCGATGGTAATAATTCGGTGGTGACTTTTTCCGTCAATTCCCTGATTATCTTGTATTCCTGGTAAAGGTTCAGAAGGAATAATAGGTCCCAAGCATAAATTTAAAGAAATTTTATAATTTAATTTATAAAGCTTGTCAAGCAACTCAAAGAATTGTCCATATTATAATAGAATGACTCCAGCATAGGATAAATTGGACAATTCAGCCAAAATACAGTAACGCATAGCTCAAGACTTGTATTTTACTACTCGGTAACAAGTTACTTCACTGCTCAAATTCATAGAGAGGTGCGCAAAACAGATGATAATTTCTTCGTGGACCATTATTCATACATACACTTGTGTAATAAAAAAAGCCCACTTGAGTGGATTAATGTTGATTTCAATGGCCGACATTTCCGAAATCTGTAGGAAAACATGTACGCTGTATAATGAGTTTCATTTCATCATTCTTTGTACTGTCTATAATTAAATGAGACATGACTATTCATACATAAATCACGCTCACTCTCCCAGAGAGACAGAGATCCAATCTTTTCATGCACGCTCGTCGGATGACTATAATTTATTTAAATAATAGTGAGCTCGATCCAATACTTATTTAAATCAATAAATCAACAATATTTAAAATGCCTCCAAATATTGTACTCGATAAACAAGTACTTGAGCTATGTGATACTGCTGATGAACAAGGGAATGACTGGCATGTGTATGTGTAGCGCCGGCAGCGACGCCGGTGGAGGTGACAACGAGCACGGCGCCCAGCACGGACCAGCCGGCCACGCCCGCGCCGCACTCCGACACGCACGACGACTCGCAGGGCAAGCACAGCGACACCAACACGCAGGTTCGTCACTGGTAAAATTAAGTGTGTGTTGAATACCAAATTTTAAAACACTTCCCGTGTTAGGTAAATTTTTGGAAGTTGCAAAATTTTAAAGCGCGGCAGGATTTGAACCTGCGACTTTCGAATTACTAGTGGCTACCTGCAAGTGTAGTTTAATGCCAGTAACGCGTGGCATGGCTCCATCTACCCAGTAGCCCAGATGGAAGAGGCGTCGCTACTAGTAAAGTAGCGAAAGTAGCAGGTTCAAATCCTGCCCGCACTTGAAAATTTTGTAAGTGTGTATTCACAAACTGCCGTCGTACTCTTCCCGCAGCAATATGAGTGAGCGAGAGAATAATACATTCCACTTGCGCTCGTGCTGCCGTTCCTTTGTCTTCCGCACGAATTATTGAAACTCACTGGAGCAGGGGAAGTGGCAGCGTCATTACAAGTAGCAGCGCGAGTAACTGTTGACATGCTCGCTCTGCCCACTCCCCTTACTATACCCCTGTCCATAGCTCAAGTGTGTGAATGTGGCATAAGATCTTTCAGTTTCATTGGGTTGTCTCAATGAATTATCCCGGCTATTGGCCTTATGTAAAAGAACTATTTTGACTCGCAAATATGTGGTTCTACACGTATTGCTAAGTATGTAGTAGTTTCATGCAGGGAGTCATAAAAAGATGTCCTACAGTAGAATAGTTTCCATTGCCGCGACTGTTTTATTATTGAGCAAGCAGGGATTTCCGTCGGATGCCGGTTTCTACCTGTAGGTGTTGTAAATGGCGACTAAGGGATGAATTCAGGGAAAAGACAGTTCCCTGTGAAAAACACCTAACACTGCGCTCGTCAAACCGCATGCAAAGCGTGTGAGTATGGCAATACCCCTCGATAGAAGGAAGGCCCATGTCCAGTAGTGGACTGTTGCGGCTAAAATTGTAAGAAAAAAACAAGGATACTCATTTTGATTATTCAAACGACTTTCTTAGCTAAACTTTCTAGGTAAGTCGTTTGAATATTCGAACATTGGCGTAATTATCTGCATATGTCGTCGACAGTAAACCTGTATTATACTAATCTGGATGATGGTTGTTTCGTCAATCGATGTCGTTCCGATGAAGGAATGTTCAGTCCGATCTGCACTGACACAATTTTTATTTGAATAAATCAATTATGTAGGCAGATGCGTCCGCTTCGCTCGATGCATTGCGTCAGTCGCAGTGTGGATAGAAAAGGTCCACCTGGAATAATTATGCAATACAGGCTCGGATCTCGGCTTGAGATGTTGTTTTAAAAAGAACATATCGGAGAAATCAAACGTGCTTCAAGTTATGCCGCGGTCGAAGAAGGTTTTGTAGTTTATGAAATATATATAATCTAGAAGAAAAGTATTTTTTAATATTTATAATGTTCTAGAAAATAAACGGATTGCTTAATTAATTGAGATTGTTCCTTTCCCCGCCCAGGAGATGTTGACGAAAGAGGAACTGGAGGACAACGTGACGGACCAGACGCACCACATCGTTGTTCCGTCGTATTCCGCCTGGTTCGACTACAACTCCATACACACGATCGAGAAGCGCGCGCTGCCCGAGTTCTTCAACGGCAAGAACAAGTCCAAGACGCCTGAGATATACCTCGCTTACAGGTAAATACAGAAACACCAGTACCCGATATTATCAAACTACAGGCTACATTTTACAGGTGAAATTCGATGTTCATTGCGTAGTTGTTTAGCCATTATGACACCAGGAATATGAATTGGCTACGCAATGTACTAAGAATTTCACCTGTAGACTTGTAGCCTGTAGTTTCATAACATAGGCACCTGGTGCCAGTCAGTAGCCTATGTAGCATCATACCAATTGTGTTTTGCTTGCACAGTTATCATCGCCAAAAAACAGGATGGACATAAACCAGTGCAAAGGGCCTAAAGCCAATGCCATTTTGCTTGGGCAGGTAACCTACCCAAATTCCCAAAAGACATTAGGTGACACTGGAGACAACGATTGCATTACATTAAAAAAACTTATTTACAAGCGTTGCTGCTGTTGAGCTGCTCACCATTATTAAAATCAAATTTTCATGACCGTTTTTCTTTCGTGTGTGACACGTAGTCGTCCAAAGACCCGGTGAACCCTATTGTCACAGTTTCAGGTCCCATAAAATCGGATTATCTACACTAATATCTTAAAGAGGAAAGATTTGTTTTTTTGTATTTTTGAATTGAAAAGGCTCAATTTTTACACGACTGCCCACCCAAAAAGGAGTGTAATATTTTTACAGCATTATGTATGTATAAATGTGCCATTCTTTAAAGGACTCTAACTCGTTAACCACTGAATAGATTCGAATGGGAATTGTATCGGAAGAATCCTTACATTATCCCGAGTGTCATAGGCTAGGCTTTATCTCAGAGAGCAGTCGTGTTTTTAATTTTTAATTTATTATGCTTGTACCATTAGGATCCTACATTATACCTTTTCCTGTTATTTATTTGTGTTTGGATGTGCAATGAAGTGTTTTTATTTGCTTACTTATCCTTGATGATCATAGGCTATATTAAAATGTCTTATTCCCGCGAGAAAAGGTAAGCAGCCGGTGAAATCGCTGGTCAGGCCGCTTGTGGTATAATTGTAACGACGTTGATTGTTCCATTGTCAGAAACTTCATGATCGACACGTACCGCCTGAACCCGACCGAGTACCTCACGAGCACCGCGTGCCGCCGCAACCTGGCGGGCGACGTGTGTGCCATCATGCGCGTGCACGGCTTCCTCGAGCAGTGGGGGCTGCTCAACTACCAGGTACACCACTCATCATTCATCATTGGCCTCACAGGTCTGTGACAAACGATTTAAACAGCGTCTGAGGCAGACACTGCGTTGCCTGGGACGCAATTATGGAAAGCACAGGGCTGCCCAGGACCTGCGCCACCCTCTCGGCCTTCCTGGCTGGATCCGCAGGAACGTCTAGTCGATACGTGCGGAGCCAGGTCGGCTGCAGGAGTCTGCCGCGCGGTAGATCTCTGTCACACGCGCCTGACGGAGACCCCGTTCCGGGTTTAATTGTAGAGTTGGCCTCTCCAGGACCGTTGTGTTGGGTCGGATTTATCCCTCGGTCGCTTCTTACGACCCCCACGGGAAGAGATGGGGTGGTGCTATTCTACTCTGCCGGCACCACACGGCTACACTATAGTAAACGCTCGTTAGCTTGCCAATAGACACTACCACTGTACTTATATTTACGATATTTTTTTCTGAATGTATGCGACATGAATATCGCTAGAGGATAGGCATACAGGCCTCAATTTGGGATATAGGCCTCAATTCGGGATATAAAGTATCTTCCTTAAATTAGTGCTGTCATTTTCCGTCAAATAGGTTTTGAAAAGGATAGGAGATATTTTAGTCTTGTCATGTCATATAATTTCATGCATAATACGTGTTAACTGTCAGAATAAGGCGACGACCGAAACAATGGCGACTAAATTGACTAGAAAAGGCGAGAAAACCATTGACGTTTTTAAAAATGACAGAACTTAGATATCTCCTATCCTTTTCTGAACCTATTTGACGGAAAGTGACAGCACTGATTTAAGGCAAGTAAGGAGAATTTCTATCCCGAATTGAGGGCATATATTATCTTAACTTAAATTAGAGCTGTCACTTTCGTTTAGAAAACGATAGAAGATATTTTAGTCATGCCATATATGTCAAAACTAGCTTTTACCCGCGACTTCGTCCGCATAAGATAGTATAACAACTATATATTGCCTGACACAAAAAGCAAAGCAATCCACACAACGAATCCTCGTCTGATGATTTTGTTCGGCGTTATGCGCGATGTTTCTTATGATTAACTTTGTTTCCCGTTGGGATTGATTGATTTTCCTGCGGTATAAAGTAGCCTATGTCCTTTCTTAGGTTCCTGTCTATGCTTATGCCAAATTGTGTCAAAATCTGGTTATTGGTTTAGGCGTAATAACGTAACAGACAGACAGAGTTACTTTCGAATTTATAATATTAGTATGGATAAGGCGACGATAAAAACAATAGCGACGGACCAGAAATTGCGAAGAACTCATTGTAATTTTTAAGCATGACAGGACTTATACATCTCCTATCCTTTTCTACACCTATTTGACGAAAAGTGACAGCACTAATTTAAGGTAAATTATCAGAAAAAGATAGAAGATAGAAAACTCATATTGGTATGACGGATTGGCAAGCGCAGTGAAAGATATTGCATTACAGGGAACGCTGCCGCCTAATCCCTGGATGGTTATCTCTTAGGCGCAACGCAGGGTTCATCGGATCGTTGACGATTCGGTGTTCCACACGAAAAGAAAGAAAGAACGCATGTGCACGTCATTTAAATCACACTGTGTTTGATGTTTTCCAGTTGGAAGCGGAGTCGCGCCCCACGGCAATGGGTCCGCCTCCTACTTCGCACTTCCACGTGCTGTCCGACACACCGTCCGGTCTGCAGCCGTTGCAGCCGCGCCCGCAGCCTCGCCCCGGTGAGATATCACACACACACACCACTAAACACATTTTTTGTAATATATTAAACCGGGCTTTTGCGATCATTACAGAAACATATTAATAAATTGTCCCTGTTCCGGCGTTTTAGAACAGTTGCATGTGTTGTGGTCGAACGGAACGTCTAGAGAAAAAATAACGACTAATCAGCTACAGACTGCGAAGCTCTTTTATGACCTGTCTATGTTTTTTCCATACTCAATAAGCAAGATGTTACATACGTAGCAAAAAGCGCTGATATATATCTACCCCTTACACGGTATTTACGACGTCTTCTGAAAAATTATACCAATGCCACTCTCAGGTTGCGTCACTTTAACTTGTTAATGAAACAGATTCCGTGGTCCAGCGGTCTCGCCGTCAGTGTCAGATCCGGAGGTACCAGGTTCGATTCACGGGAGCTTTTCACTGCGTTGATATTTATCACTTCGAGAATTTGTTCCCAATTTGGCTAGGACATTATAGAGGTAACCAGCTGATTGTTCGAAGTGAAAGATGTTTCCGTGCTTCTTTATACAATCATGTCAGAGGCCTAATAGCAGTAGACGGTCGAAAATCTGTGACACCAGGATTCATCGGAACGTTCGTCGGTACGGTGTCCCAAACAAAAAAAAACTTGTTAATTTTCTGTAGCAGAGAACGCAGCGGTGCCGAAGGTGGAGGCAGGTTTACCCAACGGGTCCGAGGTGGGCGCTCCGCCCGGCGCCGCGGCCGCCGCCGCAGCCGCCGTCGCCGCCGCCGCCACCGCGCAGGTCAAGCAGGAGCCCACCATCGACCTAGGCGGAGCACCCGGACTCAAGTTGGACCAGGTACACACACACACTTTAGCCTATAGCAGTCCACTACTGGACGTAGGCCTGATAAGGCTTGATCAATCAAGTACATATAAAGGACAATGCTCAAAAAAAACCCAGACCCGGCATAAACGGTACATATCTAAAATTTTTCGTTAATATCGATGGTCGCGCCGAAGTTTAGATTTGATGTCAACTCCATGCCTAGAAGCTCAAGCCTGTCAGTGACTGGGACAGATGTACCCCGAAAAGTAGGTGTCCAGTCGAAAGGACTCCTTTTTGCAGTGAAAAGACACGCCTGTGTTTTGGTGGCATTGAATGAGACCAGATTGTCGTCGCCCCATTGTCAGATCTGTTCGCTCTACCATGGCCTTTCTTAACGAACGTATTTCATCCCCGCTGGTCCCTGCACCTGTCAAGTATCTCTCTGAAACGGTACTATCATCTGCGTATCCAACAATACCATGCCGAAGGAGGTCATTGATGTGCAGCAGGAAAAGAGTTGCAGAGAGAACAGACCCCTGAGGAACTCCGGCATCAATGGCCATAAGGTCAGAGGAGCAGCCGTCAACGACTACTCTGATGGACCGTTCACTAAGGAAGTCTGAAATCCAAGTACAAAAATCAGCTGGGATGCCATAAGCCGGAAGCTTGCTGAGCAGACTTGCATGCCAGACCCTGTCAAAGGCCTTCGAGATATCGAGTGAAACGGCAAGTGCTTCGCCGTTTTTCTCGATGGCTTCGCCCCAGCAGTGCGTGACATACACAAGAAGATCACCAGTAGACCGCCCCCGCCGAAAGCCATATTGACGGTCACTGAGAAGATCATTGTCTTCAAGGTAGGTTGATAATAGATAGGTTGTAATGTATGGGACTGTATGAGATACGGCACACCGCTTGCGTTGCGTATCCGTTCCGTGCTGCACGCAAGCGGTGTGCCGTATCTCATACAATCCCATACATTACAACGTCTTATGTTCGTGCGTGACTACGGACGAGAGCTGGATACGGAACGGATACGGAGCCGGTGTGCCCCGCTCTTAAGGTTCTCTGTATTCTAGTACCTTATCAGCTCAGGCCGTATGAGTCACTCATTGACCATTGTTGTAGTCTCGCTCACCTTACGTGGTCTATGCGCAGTCCTTCGTTGTACTTCGTTGAGATCTGTGCGTTTTTGTTTGTTTTGACATTTGTTAACTTATCCCGCTACATACGACATTTGCATTGCACTGGACTTGAATATTACTTGGGTTGGGCCAGATACCAAGATAATTTCAATCATCCCGGCAATACGTTGGAAGATGTCATCTTAGATTTAGATAACCATTGAAGGAAAAGCCATTGTAATATCTATTAATAAAACATATTTCATTTACCCTTGATTTTTTATTTACTATATTGCAGATTATGTATATGGCTTCGTTGCCAAAATAGATGCATAAATGTCATATTTAGCACAAAAGTAAAGAAAGAAAAAAGAATTTCCCATTTTCTAAGTATAAAATATATCTCCTTACAAAAAACAACTAGCAATTAATGGCATTTAAAAAAAGATTTCGACAACGCCCCCTACCGAATATTTTGTCACATACGAATACCTAAAATCTGAGATACATTTCATTTGCGCCGGGCCTGGGTTTTTTTTCCATACATTGTGAGCATTGTCCTTTATAATAATTTAAAAGTATCGTGAATATCAAGTTTTATGTACAAATATTGAAAGGGCAATTTTTCATAGTATTTAAGTTCGACAAATTATTAGAAACCGTTTTAGAAAATACTAGTTATGAGTGACAGGTAGTTGCCTCCAACGATACCCGAATAAAGGAAATGGGTAGATGCTATTCTGAGCCGATATCACACGGAAAAATTTCATAAACTAACGCTTATTTGACTACTTTATCATCTCACATTTTTGCAAACAGTACCGCGGCGGCGCCCGTGGTCGCGAGTGGACGGAACAAGAGACCTTGCTTTTGTTGGAGGCTCTGGAACTTCACCGCGACGACTGGAACCGAGTGGCGGCTCACGTCGGCACGCGAACTCATGACGAATGCATCCTGCACTTCCTGCGGCTGCCCATCGAGGACCCTTACCTCACTGACGCGCCTTCAGGTACGATCACATTCCATATTACTGAGTTCCTAATGGCGACTAGAACTACCAAATTTGTTAACAGCACAGTTGAAGAGCAATTCTTTTGAGTCATAACGATAACAGTGCCTCCATCGCTACATTGTTGAGTGCATTGCATTAAGAAAAAACCAGTGAGTGTAAGTTGGATATATTTTTTGGACTGACCGGGATATAGTGAATGTAAGTTGGATATATTTTTTGGACTGACCGGGATATAATACTATTTATCGTGTTTACAAATGCTATTAAATAAAAAGTGCTAAAAATAGGGTTTCGTCATGGATAATTAATAAAATACGAGACTTGGATGTTTAAAATAAGTGTCCAAAAGAAAAATAGTAACTTATTCATTGTTTTCAAAATATGCAAGATACGATTTATTGAACTGAGAAACTTACAAAGTTTATAATTTGATTTGCGCCATCGTAAACTGTGTATAGTGGCGTTATAACATCTGTGTTTTTTTATATAATACATTGTTTCAAAAAGTATCTCGTTGATCTAGTAGGACACATCCTATTATCTGTCATTCTTGTAATAAGGCGGTATTATTTACCATTATGTGTTGTTACCAGGCGGCGTGCTAGGCCCGTTGGCGTACCAGCCGATCCCGTTCAGCAAGACCGGCAACCCCGTGATGAGCACGGTCGCGTTCCTCGCGTCGGTGGTCGACCCGCGCATCGCTTCCAAAGCCACTAAGGCAGCCATGGACGAGTTTGCCGCTATCAAGGTCACCTGGCTGTACATACACTTAAGCTGTAGTATAAATAAAGATTGTAAACCATCTTACTATGATTGAATGATCGCTATTATGCATACATACCTATATCATCGCTAGTGTGATCTTCCCTTATGGTGTAAAGTCAGTTGGCTCCAACTAGTTAGTTTATTTTCTTCATCTCGTCTCTTTGGCCTTACTTTAATGATACTTTCCCGAAAGATTCATTTTTAGTCGTAAGTTAACATAGAAATCATTGAAGTAAACCGCGCACTGTTTCTCGTTATCATCCCCCAACCACCCGCATAACATTGCTACCCTGTCGGCGCTATCAAGGTCAAACTACCA
The DNA here is from genome assembly GCA_027580185.1 of Tuta absoluta. Taxonomy (NCBI): domain Eukaryota; kingdom Metazoa; phylum Arthropoda; class Insecta; order Lepidoptera; family Gelechiidae; genus Tuta; species Tuta absoluta. The sequence goes on along the minus strand of JAQAHW010000001.1, from coordinate 27,133,535 downwards.
AGATCACGTCCTGTTTTCAAGCTTGGAGTCCGCTGACAAGTCCTGTACTTTATATACGGAATGCCCCAATGAAGATGTAAACAGGTTGTTATGTTTGCGCAGGACGAAGTGCCCGCGGCGATGATGGAGGCACACGTGAAGGCGGCGGGCGCGCACGGGCCGGCCGCCGCGCTGCAGGCCACCGGCATCGCCGGCACCGCGCCCGAACTACCAGGTCTGTAAACACATTCACGAAAAAAGCCATGACAAATACAGAAAACTTGTGCCTAATATTATCGTGCACATAGACCTCACAGCTTTCAAATCGATCTTTATACAATAGTTCAACTGTATGAGGTTTTGTTTATACTCAGAAGAAGACCATGTGTTTCAAACTGTCCAACTATCGGAATAGTCTGTACGAGAAAACATTGTGAAAGAAATAAATCCAGTCATATCTAATTTTACTACTGAATTCCATTTACGACACATTGGAAAGTGGTCAACATAAAAATGACAATAACCGTTCAGCTAAGTATATTTTTTCATATTTGATTTCAAAATGTAACAGCTACAGAGAAGAAGGAAGGCGATAGTGTGAAGGCTGAAGCGATGGATGTGGAGGAAGGCGAAGGACCCGCTAAAGTGAAAGATGAAGCGAGCGCCGCGTCCACACCTGAGGAGCCCAAGCAACCGTCCGTCAAGGAAGAGTCCGAACAATCAGGTATGGACATTACGAAATATTGAAAGACTATCAGGGCCTTATCACACAAAACAGTCAAAAGTGTTGAAAGCGTAATTAAACTTTAAATAAAAATATGTAGATTTATTTTAAACACGCATTTAGCACTTGTCTTACTATATAGGCCCTAAAATTTTTGTTTTGAAAGTACTCCTTAAAATTTTAAGATTCACTCATTTGCTTTCCTGACCTAGTTGACTTTGAGAATATTTAAGGGTTTTACCCCTTTAAATAAATAAGTAATTCTTGGGTTCAGATGATACCAAAAACAGTTCTTTCATGTACCCCAGTTCAGAAAGTGTACGAGTCAGTTTGAACCTTACAAATCTTATGATCGCAAGGGTTTAACGTTTCATCTATCCTTTGTATGTTTAGTGATTCATATTTATATGGAGATTATTTCATAAACTGTTATTTTACCATTTTACCTTTCCTTGTTATGCTCAGCGGAAGCGCCACCGACAGCGGTTGACGTGAAACTGCAGTCGGCGGCGGCGGCGGCGCTGGCGGCCGCGGCGGTGAAAGCCAAGCACTTGGCGGGCGTGGAGGAGCGCAAGATCAAGTCCCTGGTCGCGCTGCTCGTCGAGACGCAGATGAAGAAGCTTGAGATCAAACTCAGGCACTTTGAGGAGCTCGAGGCCACAATGGAGCGCGAAAGAGAAGGTGAGCAAACAAAATGAACCGACCAAATGGACTAGCCAAAGAAACTAACTAGCTTAACAACAACCAAATTAATAAACAAACCTGGATTAAAAAGTCATCGGTGTCTGACTAGACTTTTCCAATTAACTCTGGTATACGAGAAAAAAAAGAAACAAATAATCCAAGTAAACTAATCTGGCGGGCGTGGAGAAGTGCTACTCGTTGAGACACAGATTCGGAAGCTCGAGATAAACTCAGGCATTTCAAGGAACTTAGGCACACTGGAGCAGGAAAGAGATAGTAAATTAACAAAACAAATCAACCAAACGAACCATCCAAACAAACCAACCAAGAAAACTAATCAGCCAAAGAATAAGGATTTTTCTGGCGAATTATGCCAATATGTCTAGCCTTCCTGATGACGCCACTTTCTTAGGGTTATCTTAGTTCAAATGTGATTATGTTATCAGGGCTGGAGTACCAGCGGCAGCAGCTGATCCAAGAACGGCAGCAATTCCACCTCGAGCAACTCAAAGCGGCCGAGTTCCGGGCGAGGCATCAGGCACACCAGAGGTGAGGAAAATTTCATCAACCAAACCAACATTATTGTTAAAAATTTAAACAACATTATTGTTAAAAAGAACCTTTTTTTTGTATGATGACAATATCTTAAGATAAACGAAGGTCCAATCGGTCTAGCGCCAACTAACCACACGATTTGACGCGACACCGCGCTGTTTATTTACAATAAACATGCACATAACATGCAACATCTATACAAATGTGCGTTATTTTTAAGTTTTGCGTTACTTCGTATGCCGTCTAGTAAGAACCAGAGATGAGGTTTTAAATCACACTATGTGAAAAATTAAAAAATATATATTTAAACCAACATTTGAACTGTGATATCTTAGTTCCACCTTTTCTTCGATCAGATTGCAAGTGGAGGGCGGTGGGGCGCCGGCGACGGCGGTGCCGAGCGCGCCTGAGCAGCCAGCCGTCGAGGCTACGCCTGCCGCGCCGCAAGCGCACGCCTAGCTCGCATACATTTATGTACTATGTAGAACACGCTACACTATAGGTAAAGTGAAAGTAAAGTCTTGAGATTGGTTAAGAGAGAATATTTGTTTAGGATCATTTGTTGATGGAAACTTCAGGTGTCAGCATCGTCACGCCTTTAATCAGCTTGTGCAGGTTATAAATAAAAATAAAATCGGCAGCGTGCTGTAGTGCAACTGTTGTTATTACACCAAAATTACAATTTTATCCGACTGCAACAAAACGTAATAATGCAACTGAGATTCGGTTAAGGCAAATATCACTTCACTTGTCCAAATCACTTATCTATAGTGCAATGTTAGTAGATTTACTTAGACTAAGCATAGCTCAAGGTACAAACCTCAGACGCGAGCCGCGATCCATGGTCTATTCAAAAGAATTGAGACAAATATTGATTCTGATAAGCTGGTTATTGAACCGCCATATTAATTTCGTAATCCGCGAGGACTAGGATGTAACATGTTACAAAAAGGTGTAATTTATTCATCTTGCTTCAACAAAATAGTTAGTGTAATTCTCTTTGAAAAAAGCAAGCAAAGGGTCATACGAATTGATACGATGTGTGGAATCATATATTGAAAATTGAAACAGATTTTAGATAAGTTGTTATTTGTGAATCGTACTTTGCAATTTTCCACGTATGTGTTCACACATCACATCAGGTGAGTTGTTTCAATCTGCCACCCTAGAATTGCCACGCTGGGGGATAGATTGGAAACGTTAGTCTTATAAGTCACCTGAACCCTAACTTAGCTTAGGGTGACTCGCAATCGCAATTGGTGACTTCCAATCTTAGACACCCTGTGGGATAGTGCGCTTATGATGATGACCTACGAGTTACCCTAAACTAAGCTAGTTTCCAATATATTCTCCCAGGGTATCAATGCTGGGGTGATAAATTGAAATAACCTTATCAATTTATCTTGTCACTGGTGGATAATTCATGTATTTCATGACGATCTTTACAGATATCACCAATTATTTATATGACATTAAATTCAATGCAGTAAATACGATTAAATAGAGGAATCTTCGGTCCACGGAAAATATTTTGACTAGTGTTACATGGATCGTATAATCGTAGGTATTGATTGTAGTAGTGAGTGATGTTTACAAAAAATCTGATCTGAAAAAAGTCTTAGGGCAACACGTGCCTTCCGCTTGACCGACGTCCCGCGTTGCTCTAAGATGCAAATGTAAACATCCATATGCTACACGTATACACATTTCCACAGCTTTATTGTAGTGTATATTAATAATGAAATTATATTATTAAGGTACTCAATAAATTTTCGAAGAATAGTAATTATTTAAATTAATACAGATAATGCATTTCCAGAAACAATATAAATTTTGCACTTTTAATATGAATGAACTAGGATGTTTTGTTCGTGTGTATGTACTCAATTACGATGTTACACAGTATTGCAAGACTCAGAAGATTCACTGTATCGATATCATACGTATTTACGCAGACCTATGTAACTGATTGCTAATTTAGTTTTAAGTTTAACATGTATTACTTTTGTAGGCGTTGTTCTATTGATGTGTCCTGAGTTATGTATGAATGAAATAAAAACGTCGAAGGGATAATAGCATTTTTATTCTTATCATGTTATTTTGTCCTTTCTTTCCCTCATTCGGCCACAATCGTTATTCAAGAGTACCAAGCGATGTGGTTTTATTTCTCGAATGTTTTTTTTTTTTTTTCAAACAATGCCATTTGTTCAGTCGAACTTGTAGTGGCTTAGCTAAAGTGACTCTATTAGTGCAAATTGATTTTGTATCATATTAACAATGATTTTTAATGTGTTTATTATTGTTCTAATTATCAATTTGAGTGCATGTGCAATCTCAACTCGAGGAACTAATTTATACAAGATTTCGATGGTAAGTACAGATTTTTATAATGATTTTATTTTAGAATATACTTTTTGTATTAAGGCGACATCTGGCCGAGGTAGCTGCGTTTTCAAGGGGGTGAAGCAGCCGCGCGGGCGGAGCAGGCGCGGGGTGTACCCCCCGCACGGGCAAGTAGCAAACGCAGCGTATCAGGCTCCCGCGCACGACAGTATAGGCGTAGGGTAAACGTGCTAATCATTGAATTGTTTCATTGAAGGTTATCTTTTTAAATGTTATATGATATACCTATTCAATGTTTATGTTTTTTAGACATGTAAACCAATCAGTCATAGTTAAATCAGTCATAGTTAGGTAGGTACAGAATAATTTATAAAGAAATAATGTCTAGGGATCCGTATGATTATTGATTATTTATGTTATATGGGGAAAAATTCTAATAATATACATCAAAATGTAATCAAAATTCATTTACAAGACAAAAAAATACATTCAAATTAAGATATCTGCTTTATTTACTGACGCCCATAAATAGGGTTCCTTCCGTAGTATGTTAAAATTATCGAGGCGAGGCATACAAACGAACATATATAGAAATAGAATTGGCTAAATAATAAGGGATTGAACTAAAGAAATCTATAATAGCCCCAATAAATAACCATCTCATAGGCATCCCACGAGCTCAACGAGAATCTACTATTCTCATTCAGGGAGAATATGATTCTATTTTAGTTTACCAAAAGTTGTCATATCTTTGTATATACTGTCTCCATTTCAAAAGCCTATTAGAGCACACTACGTTGTTTCGTGTAGATTGTATGTGATTGTTCAGTACCCGTGGCGCAATTTTAAATGTAACTCTGCTGATTGTACATTTGTAAAGACTCCCAGGGTCTCAGGCGTGAATCAGGCTAGCCCTGTAACAGCTAAGTTTGACTAATAACTTCAATTCTTTACAGTAACAGTAAGTCGCATGCGTTCCGGGTTCGATTCTCGGTGGGGCTCACAAAGTTGATATTTATCATTTTGTAAATATGTTCCCAGTCTGGTTAAGACATTGCAGGCTGAACCATCTGATGGTCTGAAAAGAAAGATGATTCCGTGCTTCGGAGGGCACGTTAAGCTGTCGTTCCCGGTTGCTGTCTATGATTACTTAGACGGTGGTCGTTACACAGCCATGTCAGAGGCCTACTACTCGTAGTAGGCGGTTGAAAAACTGACACCAGGGTTCATCAGGTCCTTGGCCGACTCAGTGTCGGACTTATTGTAGGACTTATTGGTATGGGTTTGACAGAATTATAATTTGAATTGAACAGGTAGCTTCGGAGAAAAACCCAGGAAAACCGGCGCTATTCGAACACGCGCAGAGTCCTGTGTGGGACGACAAAACCAAGTCGCTCATATTTGTGGACGCGCGACTACACAACATCCACCGACTGGACTACGACACCGGCAAAATCCACACTAAACACATCGGTGAGAGCATTTTTGTATGAACAACAAAGTCTCAGAAAAGAAACCAAAAAAGTAACAGAGTGATAATATCAACTAAAATAAGGTATCCGGGGTGATATTGGTGGTTTTCGAAGGCCCAAACTCAGAAAACTGATGAAAATACATATTTTATGCGTCAGATGCTTAGCACTTATAAAACGAACTAATGGAATAGCAGAAACTCAGCAACGGGCCAGGTGCGGGTGTCATTTTGCCTGTGTAACTCGTTCGCTGCCATATTGGTCAGGATCAGGACCATCTTTTTAAAAAAAAAATTGCTTTCACAAAACGTAAGTCTGTACTGCGATGTAACAGTATATTATTGTGTATAATTATATCCATACTATCGTTTCTTTCTAAGGTTTTGGAAGCCAGTGCTCATTAACAGCACTCAATTTTTTTTTTAAATCTTCAAAGCCGGTATTAATCTGGGTTTCGTAAAGGGGTTACCACAGCACTATATCTGCCGTGCTCAAAATCACTGGAGATATCAGAGCTACAATGGACATTACTAATTAACTACTAGAAAATTTTGAGAATTTAGTTACTTACCGTTTTACTTTATTTAAATTTAACAATTAAAAAACATTCATACTAGTTTATCTATATGTCTTTAATGCGTGGGCCTTGTTAAACATACCAATTTTAGTAAGACCAAAATAAGATGTTTATGAAAAAATTATCAAAATAGTTTCGATTTATTGTCAAAATCACATCTTCTAATTAAACGTAGGTACTATTAATTTAAAACTCTGTTTTTCGTAAGGGCGATAACATAAAGATTTTATTACAATATAAAGTTAGGTACTTGGTCCTTATCACCAGGGTTTACCTTAGGTCCGTACATTCACAATATAATGCATCCACAGATTACGGTTCTGTGCACTTGGCGACGACAGTGGCGGGCACCAGGCGGTTGCTGGTGGCAGTACGTGCGTCGCTCTATTTGCTCGAATGGGACATCACAGGGGACACGGCGCTTCGGCCGCTCACGTCGGTCGACCTCGGCCTACCCGACAACGCCATCTGCGTGGGTAAAGCCGACGCTAACGGACGGTTTTGGATCGGTAAGAACATATATAAGAAGAGAGAAGACAGAAGAGAAGCGGGAAATACAGTTTGCCCAAACAATATCTCACGCAATCTCTGGCGTGAATACTCGCAGCTACTACCTACTCTTCAAATAAATAATGCGTAAACCTTTCTCTCAGGCACAAAAGGCCCTCAAATTGGCAATATAGTGAAACCAGACCTGGGTTCCCTGTACAGTATCACGCAGTACGACTTGGCCAGTCCCCGCGTGCAAATTCGGCCGGTCACCAGCGCCAGTGACATAGTCTGGGCTCTAAATAATACTGTCATGTACTTCATTGACTCCGCCACACAGAAGATAGAGGCTTTCGATTTTAACGGAGAAAAAGGACTTCTAAGTAAGTGTCTTTAACTTATCAATCTTGTCTTTATTCAATAACTTCAATTTAAATTTCGTGCTATTATTTCCAGGGTGTGAAAAAAGATGAATGAAAAAAGAATTTGGATCTCTCATATAAAATATTCGAAATGTAGGTTATTCATAAATATGCTGCAGAACTTAAGTAGTTTTCCTAAATACCTGTATACGGTTTATGTTTCATGTTCTTTGATAAGTAGTTCAGTTGCATGGGCATCCTTTGATGTTATATTGTCAACAGATTATTTGTCTCGCTCGGTGTCCCACATGACAAGAAGAAACAAATGTTTAGGTAAACCAACTTCCGTCATGGCTTAAACTAGGTGAATGCAGCGGTGTTTGTTTGCAGGTGGTAGAAGGACGATAATCGACGTGACGACTTACGGTTACAGCGACGCGACGCCTCGTGGAATGACAATCGACAAGACAGGCAGCCTCTGGGTCGCTCTCATGTACGCAGGCACGGTCAGTATCTCTTTACCGTAAGCTTGGCTTCTATTCTAACAAACTCTGAATAACATTGTTGACAATCTTTATCGTAAAAAGAAAACATGCTTATAGTGTAGCCACCGCTTGGTTTTTGTCCAAGGAAAATATTGCGGACGCCCGGAGGCTTGCAGACTGGGAAGCAGCAGCATTTAACCGCGTTAATCATCGTGCTATTACGTTTTAATACTATTTCGTGGTCGATAACAGTCCACTGCTGGACGTAGGTCTCCCCCAGGCTACGCCATAAGTTACAATCCCCCGTTTTCGCCATACAGTCGCTACCAACCGCTCTTTAAATCATCGGTCCATCCGGATTTCGGCGGACAGAGGGCGTTCGAGGCGTGGCCTCGACCCGAGAACCGTCTCTACCGGCAACCGGAACCGGCTCTACGACAAATGTGACTAGCTCACTGCTACTTCAGTTTTTTTTTGGCTTCCAGACTATGTCTGTTACTTTGATCTTATGGCAAATAATCTCATTCCGGACTTTATCCATTACCGAGATCTCGAGCAAACACCTTTCCATTGCTCTCTGAGTGACATGTAGCCGGTGGGCCAGTTATACTTTCAGGTTCCACGTCTTGGCTCCGTAGGTCAAGACTGGTAGGACGCGTTAATGTTTAGCCACGTAGTTTTAGCACATTGGGTATATAGTAAATATTGATTGTTGTTTGCACAATTTTTGTGAGGGTGTTATTCACTTAGTGTGTCACCTGTAGCAACATCTGTGTAGGTGAGGTTTAGATCAATAAATTATAAAGGCCCTACAACAAAAAAGTTAGACATGCCGTGCGTTGAACGCCGGTTTTAAGTTTTTTATACCTATTGAATTTTATTTTAACACGCTTTGACTTTTTATAGTATCTAAGCCCCTAATGGTTCAGATACAGGGTGTAAAACAGAACTGAAAGAAGTAAAATCGATCTATTAATATCTTTGTCCAGATTCTTCACATAGATCCGGACGCGCGGCACGTAATATTCGGCTACAAACTGCCGGCGTCGCTCGTGACGTCCGTGGTGTGGGGCGGGCCGGCCATGAACGAGCTGTTTGTAACCACGTCGCGGCACGGCGCCGCCGGCCTGACCGCCGCGGAGCCCTTCGCCGGCGCCATCTTCACCATCAGACACACGGGCAGCACGGGCATACCGCACTATCCGCTACTTTTTGACGATCCCGACTCTTACTGATTTTATAAATTTTCCCGGGACCAAGTATATGTATCTACTTAATAAAATGTAAACTAGAACTATTATTTTGAATAACATTTTAACTATAAATGTTTACAGTCAAGCTCACGTCCGGTTATTCACGCGAACCGTCTATGCTATAAGTCATATATGTTACGGGCGATTTGATAAGTCTGGGCACTATTAATACTGACCGGTCAGTATTAATAGTGCCCGACCAGATTTGGCAATGTGATTAAAACAGCCCGATTAATTACTTTTCCCGGTCAGTATTAATAGTTCCTACCCTTTCTTGGGCAAAGTAATAAAAAAAAAGAACTGTAATGTAATTTTATATTAAATGAAGTTTAACTTACATTATTTAAATGAAATTAAACTTACATAATATTCATCAAAGTTATCGATAAATTTGAACATGGGAATTAAAAAAACAAATAGTTATAAATGTTATAAAATCAATAGTTACCTACTATTTTTATTTTAAAAAGTTAAACTTACATTTTAAACTTCTTCTTCTTCTTTCGTGTCGATGACTCAAATGTATTTCGACCAGAAATTAGCCACATTAAACTTAAAGTTATCGATAAATTTTAACATGGAAATTAAAAAAAACAAATTGTTATAAAAAGTAATAAAATGAGTAGGTAAGGGCTCGTCCACATCCCTGAGTGTTTCGTCCCTACGTAAGTTTTATTTTATGAATAAAACGTCTTTTCATATTAATCATGTATTCTGCCATTTTGCGAGAAAAACGTACAACCCAATTTATCACATTGCCCGGTCCAAGTAATAAATTCGGCCCAGTTTATCACATTGCCCGGTCCAAGTGAGAAATTCAAGCTTACTCTAAAGACTGATTTATTACATGGACCACGGGAACTTGGGCATTATGAATAATGGCCGGTCCAAGTGTTTAATAAATTACTTTGTCCGATGTTTTTGGGCACTATTAATAATGGCCGGTCAGTATTAATAGTGTCCGATTAATCACGTTGCTCGTAACATATATGCCAAGTCCCGCGGCCAGGGGCATTGTCAACTTTGACTCTCTTTAGCTTCTTCAAATATTGTCCTAAAAATATGTTTGATACATTTTTACGTTGCTTAGTTAACCTATTTTTAAAAACAATGCAAGTACTTCTATCTGTGGAATTTAAGCATAAAAAAGAAGCATTTTAATTCGGGAAGGGCAAAATGCTCTAATGTCGGTCGCTAGCGTATTAATTTTGGCCGTGATTTTGTCAAATCTCGGCCGTGTATAGGATGCTCCAAAATAAAAAATCCCATTATGTTTTATTGAGTAATTAACATGAGAGTGATTTATTTTATTAGTTGAGTATTATGACCCTTATGAAAATTATGTAAATAAGAATAAAACGTAACTAAAACAAGTAAAAATATATTTCCATAACTCTTTGGACACCTGCGCAGCGCCGGCTTTTAGTTGTTCGGTATGTTCAAACTCGGCCTCGGTTCAAGATCGATTTGCTATTTTTATTCGGAAAACCAACAGCTCAAAAACCAATATAACTATACAAAAATCCAATTACCTACAGGTTTTCGCAAGTAGTTATGAAACTAGATCATGTAGCCCCGGCCGGATTTTGAATAAAAGATGCATAAATAGTAAACCTCATGAATGACATTAACAATATCACCATCACAACAATAGTCATACCTACATAACTTATCTACACTAATATTATAAAGAGGAAAGATTTGATGTTGGTTTACACGACTTACTTGTTTTAAATTTGGTAGAGAGTTTTATCTCTCGACGTTTCGACTGCTTAGGAAAGATTTGATAGTTTGTTTGTTTGTTTGCATCGAATAGGCTCCGAAACTACTGGCCCGATTTTAAAAATTCTTTTACCATTAGAATCCTACATTATTCCTGATGAACATAGGCTTTATTTCATACGAGAAAAAAATAGGGATCCGCGTGAAAATTTCGATAATGTAAACCAACGTGTGAAAAATGTACCAAAAAATATCTTGTATCGCGTACGCTGTGGAAGTTATTGACAATATAGGAAAGTGATGTACTACAGTTTTATAAAGGACATCAATATCTATAATAATGTCCGCGATACCATATGTCTAACTATTACAGTTATGCCACAATAACTACTTTATCATTTAAAAATTTACAACATTGCTGGGCAGCATATTTCCGACTTATTTGTTCCTTTAGTGAGGGGTATGTTTTCGGAGTTTTAGTTGGACTCTGCGATTTTAGCACCGGGTATGCCCTTGCCTTGCACCGGGGGAGCAAGGGCTCACCCGGAGAAGTTTTTGTGATTGTTCAAGCAGCATGCGCTAAGGAGTTGTTCTAGATAGAATGCATTGGATTAAATCTACCCGGTGCATGCCAGTTGTTCTAAAATGGGGAACAAATTAGGGAATTCCGCGGCCTAACCGGCCGGCGGGGGCATCGGTTGCTTGAAGGGATTGTGGAGTGTGATCTACTCGCAATGGTTCGTTGTAGGTTTGATTGGGTTAGTCTGGGTGGCTTAAGGGTTCCATACCTCAAAAAAGAAAAACAAATACAACCCTCACAAAATCACGTTATTGTCCGTCCGTCCGTCCGTATCACATATGTCACGCCACTTTATCTCCAGAACACATAGAGATATAGAGTTGCAATTAGAACCATATACTTACTCAATTCTACAGCTGCTTGTTGTTTGTAAAAATAGCTCCTAACTTAACGTAAAAATAAACATCAGCAAGTCACTCAAGAAAATCAGAATTCATAGGGTACCTACTTGCCGTTGCCGTGGACCCAGAACTAACTATGTATTCGACAAGCAACTTTGTTTTAAAGTACTTGTTTAGGAAAAATACAAAAAAAACATTTTTTAAATATAATGTATTTATCACGGGGTATTCATAAGACTGAGGCCAGTAGTTCAAGTGAGGTATCATATTAAAGGGCTTGATTTGCGTTACGTTACCCTCGGGCGAATCCGACACGAAATTGGCCAGATTTTTGGTTAGTTTAGGGAATTTACTTTTATCTACACTCGTCTCATAATGTTCGAATAATGAATTCGAAATCAGTTGTATAAAGACCTGCTTTATGGGTTCTGCCTATAGTAATAACAGTTAAATGGAAATTAAAGATGCGTAATGCCTTAACGAGAAGGCTCTTACTTTCGATAAAGATGAGAAATGAAACGAAGTTTTTTTTTGTTGATACTCAAATCGCCATCTTCTGCCTGTCCGTTGTTGTTGTATGGTAATTGTTCGTTTGTTGTTCAGTTGTTTTATAAGATTGTTGTTGAGATGTTGTTCAGCTGTTGTTTAGTTGTTGTACCGATGTTGTTCAGCTGTTGTTCAGTTTTTGTTGAGTTGTTGTTAAGATGTTGTTCAGTTGTTGTTCAGTTGTTCCGATGTTGTTCAGTTGTTAAGTTAAGTAATTGTTTTGACCCAACATCTGAACAACTGCTAAAGTACCTATAGAATTTTCTAAAATTCATATCAAGCCATATTACGTTCTTGTATTGAGTTTGACTTTGTATCAGGCCGCGGGCCTTGCAATCGCCGGTGCGTACGTTTAGAATAGTGTTTCTGAGTTTTTTTTGGAGAGTGTAGATAAATTAGTGTATGCAACTGCTATAATTAGGCATTACAATGCTCGTGTCAAACTATTATCATACTCGGATACGCCTCGTGTGATAAACAAACACTCGCGATCTAAGGACCCCCATTATATGACAGTTGCATAAACTACTATTTTATTGTTTTTACTTAGTTTTTAAATTTTGGTTTATATTATAATATTTAAAAATATTTTGTTCCTATTCAATTTCACAATTTTGCGCTCTTTCAAGCTTGTTTATATTTTCTGTCATGTTTTCGGTTACAATACACTCTAACATAAGCTCAAGCGAAGCGAGGCTATTGTTTGGGTAATCTATTATTTGGGGATAAAAATACTAACTATTTAAATATTTACTAAGTAACCGGATTTGCATATATTGAGATGCGAAACCAACCTAAATAATAACAACATTTACTTAAATTAGGGGGACTCCGGGAGACTTGAACCGCTTTTTAAGAGAGAAAATCTTTAAAACCAATGTACCTACGTGATATATTTTTAATAGTGATTCGATACATAAAAATTTAGGCGTATGAGGACAGTTTTTCCTATGCCATAAACTTAAATCTGATTTTATTTACAAGTTCCGCTGTAAAAGGAGACTCAAGTGCCCCGCAGGCAAGATGGCTCAACTCTCCCTCACCCACCATAGAAACGAATCAAAAATTTTTCCTTCAAAACTGTTATTCAGCTTGGGTCTGCCTTGCGTACTTTCATAAATAGGGTACACTTAACAAAACAAATAATCCTAAAAATCACTTCATATGTTCAAATCCATTCAAAAAGTTTTTTCACTCCCCCCACTACAATATTTTGACTGGGAACTTAGAGGAACGTTCCCGGGAACCTAAAAACTGCCCAGTAATATTTCCATATCACGATCGATCACGAAATTAAACATAACATACTAAAAGCACGAGACGATCGGGCACAGCGCGCTGGGATACTTCGTATACTAGCCCGTTGTGCCAGACCTTGCCAAAGGCTTTCGCCACAGCGACGAAGACTGCTCCTGTGGGAAAACGTGAGGTATGGATGAGAAGAAAAGGCGATTAAAAGTTATTAAAAATGTGGCCCTATTATACAGGATTATTTTTATTCACCCCGGAAATTTTACAGGGTGATTCTAGTCATGATTCTGATCAACTTTTATTATGAGGTCACCTGCAAAATAGCGAAAAAAAAAACAGCTGCTCCATAGAAAAATTCATACCTACTCGAACAAAATGTATGGACCAGCTGTTTTTTTCCGCGATTTCGCAGGTGACCTCATAATAAAAGTTGTTCAGAATTATCAGTAGAATCGCCCTGTAAAATTTACCGGGTGAATAAAAAATAACCCTGTATGTGCTTATTATATTTGCGTAAAGGTAGTGGTACAAAACTTGCAATGGATACGGAAAACTAGGGACACTTAATGCGGCCCTTTTGTTTTTCGACTCGACTCTACCACCGTCATTATTTACAGAATAGAAAATCTTTTTTAAAGTTATTATACGCAGAATTTTACTACTTACTAAATATCCGAAGAAAGATAAAATTCAGTTAAAGTTAATTTCATAATTTCATTGTGTCTGAAAAAGTAGGTTTTTACCAAGTCTTTCCAATAAAGAAACTTCCAAATCACCCCATAAATAGTTAACCTAAAAATGTTTTGCACTAATGTAATAGCAAAAGATGCTAACCTACAGATGTTAGACTAATGTAAGTTTAGAAAAAATATCATGATGCCATTTTGTGAATTGGTACTTATAGTACTAAATCGTATCGAATTTTACCGAAAATTAAGTACGAGTTTTGAGAAAACAACATCATTAAAATTTTTAAAAGTTTCTTTATTTTATGAAACTGAAAATAATTACAACATTGCCTTATTTAAGAACTAGCTCTTACCCGCGACTTCGTCCGCGTTAGATAGTTTTTCTAGAAACAGGTTCTAAAGAAAATATGTATATTCATAGTAAGTATGACAGTGATATTAGAACAGTTCTTATCTCTACTGTTTAAGGATGACTTGCTTGCTTCTGTTGTTAAAGGGACAATTCAAAATTTGCTATCCGGTGTACTGCCCTGAGAGATCAATATTTATAACCATTGAATACAAAATTCAGTAGATAACAAAAAAATCCTTAGTAAAAAGTTGCCAACGTACTTTCTCAACTTATTCCCATCATACTGAACAACTTTTGTTTTAGAACCATGCCTGTATCTCTAAAAGTTTAGCTGGGCTCCTGATGGTACACCTGGTGGTCTACATAATGTACTCCAGATCCTCTATGTCCTTGTGAAAAGAAGCAGCCCATCATACTGGCCAACTTTTGTTTTGGAACCATTTCTGTATCTCTAATAGTTTAGGTGGGCTCCTGATGGTACACCTGGTGGTCTTCATAAGGTACTCCAAATCCCCAATGTCCTTGTGAAAAGAAGCGGCCCATCATACTGAACTACTTTTGTTTCGGAACCATTTCTGTATCTCTAATAGTTTAGCTGGGCTCCTGATGGTACACCTGGTGGTCTACATAACGTACTCCAGATCCTCTATGTCCTTGTGAAAAGAAGCAGCCCATCATACTGAACAACTTTTGTTTTAGAACCATTTCTGTATCTCTAATAGTTTAGCTGGGCTCCTGGTGGTACACCTGGTGGTCTACATAAGGTACTCCAGATCCTCAATGCCCTTGTGAAAAGAAGCAGCCCATCATACTGGCCAACTTTTGTTTTGGAACCATTTCTGTATCTCTAATAGTTTAGGTGGGCTCCTGATGGTACACCTGGTGGTCTTCATAAGGTACTCCAAATCCCCAATGTCCTTGTGAAAAGAAGCGGCCCATCATACTGAACTACTTTTGTTTCGGAACCATTTCTGTATCTCTAATAGTTTAGCTGGGCTCCTGATGGTACACCTGGTGGTCTACATAACGTACTCCAGATCCTCTATGTCCTTGTGAAAGAAGCAGCCCATCATACTGAACAACTTTTGTTTTAGAACCATTTCTGTATCTCTAATAGTTTAGCTGGGCTCCTGGTGGTACACCTGGTGGTCTACATAAGGTACTCCAGATCCTCAATGCCCTTGTGAAAAGAAGCGGCCCATCATACTGAACAACTTTTGTTTTGGAACCATGCCTGTATCTCTAATAATTTAGCTGGGCTGCTGGTGGTACACCTGGTGGTCTACATAAGGTACTCCAGATCCTCAATGTCCTTGTGAAAAGAAGCGGCCCATCATACTGAACAACCTTTTGTTTTGGAACCATGCCTGTATCTCTAATAGTTTAGCTGGGCTCCTGGTAGTACACCTGGTGGTCTACATAAGATACTCCAGAGCCCCAATGTCCTTGTGAAAAGAAGCGGCCCATCATACTGAACAACTATTGTTTTAGAACCATGCCTGTATCTCTTATAGTTTAGCTGGGCTCCTGATGGTACACCTGGTGGTCTACATAAGGTACTCCAGATCCTCAATCTCCTTGTGAAAAGAAGCGGCCCATCATACTGAACAACTTTTGTTTTGGAACCATGCCTGTATCTCTAATAGTTTTGGCTGGGCTCCTGGTGGTACACCTGGTGGTCTACATAAGGTACTCCAGAGCCCCAATGTCCTTGTGAAAAGAAGCGGCCCATCATACTGAACAACTATTGTTTTAGAACCATGCCTGTATCTCTAATAGTTTAGCTGGGCTCCTGATGGTACACCTGGTGGTCTACATAAGGTACTCCAGATCCTCAATGTCCTTGTGAATAGAAGCGGCCCATCATACTGAACAACTTTTGTTTTGGAACCATGCCTGTATCTCTAATAGTTTAGCTGGGCTCCTGGTGGTACACCTGGTGGTCTACATCTGTACTCCAGACCCTCGAATGGTGATAAAAAGTAGCCTATGTCCGTTCTCGGTATGCTAGCAATCTCTGTGCCAAGTTTCATGAAGATCGGTTCAGTGGTTTGGCCGTGAAAGCGTAGCAGACAGACAGACAGACAGAGTTACTTTCGCATTTATAATATCAGTGTGGATAAGAGTGGTTAGCATTAAAAATCGTAAGTCTTGTGGTTTGTCTGGAAATGACGTTTACCAAGTCTGCCATAAGGACAAAGGTCCCGGGTTTCCCCTATCACAGGATTAAGACGAATGTACTAAGAATGTTGAATATCAAACAAAGCAGTACCTATCTCTTTTGATTAATGAGAAAACAAGTTGAAATTCACTATAAGTAAGATGCCGTAATGAACTTCATGTCCATAGCTAGACTACGATCTTCATATACTTACCTACAGTCGTTCCTACTTATTTATAGTGTCTTGCATTAGAGTATGGTGGAAATACCAATAAATTTTAAATTTTTCTTAGATGGGCTCAATTCAAGAGTATCTAAATCTTCTAGTTAAATATAGGGTGAAATTTTATTTAAACAAATACCGAAACTCAGGACGGGCGACAAGCTGAACATAATAAACCACTTTCCCCAAGAATCATAGGTCGAAACATCAAATGGTTTTATTGCCTGTCATACAAATTTAGTTTGGCGGCTAGTACAATCAAGCTCACGTCCAGTTATACACTCAAACTGCCAATGTACGTCTTATGCACGCGCATAAGAACGATCCAAAGTGCAAACTGTCTAACCCAGCCTGGGCTTGACTGTACAATTTGTACGGAGTGTAATTTTTTCATATCTAGACAGGATGGTGGTGATTCCCCTCTTAAGATTTTACGAATAATATGAATTTATAAAATTGTATGAAAATAAGTAGGTAGCCAAAACTCTGCCGCTGTCCGAATTTTGAAATATCTCAATCCTAATACCGGCCTCTCTAATTTATTCGTAACTAAGCAATAACATTACTTCAAATTATTATTTAAATATAATATAGACAATCTTCTAATTTACATAAGAAAATAAAATCGTTAAATGCTTTTTAGTACTGCTCGTTTGCTCCGAGTACAGCACAGCCCCGTCCGGAAGCAAGTATGAAAATTAGTATGCTCGTAGCTTTCATATTAGTCCCGATTCTACGTTTTAATCATTTTAAGTTTCTAAAATCACTAAAATAAAATCCCTAAACTTAGAGGTTTTAGGTGTGGCTATTCCACAAAAGCCATGTTTGTGGGAAGTTTTTGACAGGAATATAATTTGATTTTGACAATGCTATTTTTACTAAATATATAAGGTGTAAAAAAATTTGCTGAGAATATTTTAAGGGGTGAACCAGTACGTGAAACTGAATAACTTTCCCCAAGGAACATAGGTCGAAATATGAAAAAATTATTTGACCCTCCCATACTTAGTGTGTTGCCCGGCCGGGATAATATGTATGGGAGGGCCAATTTTTTTTTTCATATTTCGCTATATGTTCCTTAGGGAAAGTTGTTCAGTTTCACGTACTGGTTCACCCCTTAAAATATTCTTAGCTAATTTTTTTACACTATGTAGTGTTGCTAATTTAAAAATATGTAAGAGTGTTGCAAGAAAACAAATACTTTTATACAACACGAAACAAATACATTCCTTGGTATAATAATTCTTAAATTTAACTATAGAAACAGGCCTGGTGCTGTTGGGACTTTGGGGGAATTTGCAAAACACACCATGCTTGGTAGATGAATTGGCGAGCGCAGTACACAATAATGAATTCATGTTTATTTGGTGCATTTTTGTGTAAAATCGCCAAAAAGACATGAAATTGATGATGATGATTGATGATAAACATTCGTTTGGTACCACTCTTGAAAAACCTTTCAACCCGGTGCCTATTCATCAGCCGATCCGATGCCATTTTAGATCTTTCCTACCCGCTGACACTCTATAACCTCACAACTCAATTGATCCCACTTTAGAACTCTCCTATCTGACCCAAAATCACACAGATCACTCCAACATTGCAACCATTTAGATTTGTTTTGCCAGTACTATTTTTAAGCGGGCCTTTTTAGTGGCCACTAAAATAAGTCAATTTGATCGTTTTAAATATTTAAATTGCTTAACTTTGCACCTCCTAGAATTGCACTAATCGGCTATAAAGCTAAATTTAATCCTGTCAGCTATTTTTAAAGATTATAATCCTGTTATTTGAATTTCAAATTATATTTAGTAATTATAAAAGCGCGCCTGGAATTGGTTCTAATTAGTGTACAGGATTTAATGCAGAATAGTTTACTCCTTGAAAGTTTTACAGCAATTATAATAATGGGTATATAAAAGTATTTTAACGTAAAAGTATTGTAGGTTTAGTATATAATGTAAGGTAGTAAGGTGCGGCGGGGCTACTCCGCCGGAGGGGCAAATACGGCGTTTCGCTTTAACTCCATTATTTAAAAATTATACAACTAGTGACATCTATGAATTTATAAAGGAATTATTAATGCTAATGTCCAAATATAGAAGGCACGGCTAGCTGTTAAGCTGTTTTACTGACACCCATTTTTTTCTCAGGTCGCCATTTTGATTGAGTTGTGACAAAACACGTGCTTAGAATTTAATTGTGTAAAATTAAAATTAGTGACTTTTTCAGATTGTGTCAAAGGTGAGTAATGATTTTGAACGATGGGCTTTAATTTAATCGTTTAAGTTTTACTGTATGTTTTGTTTTTTCCGAGCTATTGTGTACGACATAATAGCCCCTCAATATTTTGAGAGAGGGGCAAAGACGACCATTATGAGGCGGCGTAATAGCCCCACGATTTTAGTAGGAGTTTGCAAAAAGTTAGTGTATTCATGAGTCGATAAAATTACGATATTTATTTTACCATTTACAAATAATAAGACTGTAGAAGGCCGATGTCTGTACATTGAGATTTGTTCAAAAAACTCTTACTGAAAATCTTAATTATATTAATAGAATCAAATCAAATCATATTTATTTGCATAAAATTTTGGGTACAATAAATAGATCCGCAAGGTGTGCCTTTTTTTCGGCCAATGGGCGATTTTGGGGATTGTGCGTAACATCGATAATACAAAGTTACAATTTCGAGACTAGAGTAAAACTATCGATAAAATGCGGCTCATCACTAGCATGTATGGGAGCACGTCGGAATTGCCCCACCTTTGGTGAAAAAACGTTTTTACTCAAAATTGGATCGTATCAGCCACACATAGAGTTCAGATTAGTATACATACTATTTCAAACTTTTTATTGCACCGTTTTTCATGTTTAAAGCTTCTTTATTAAGGAAGATATTGGTAAACGTCGTAATTGCCCCGCGGCGGGGTAAAACCGCCGTTTACCAGATTTTTGAATAAAATCTCTGTTTTAATACTCTATTGGTCAGTTATTTACAACAGAAATATATTGATACAAATCTACAACCAACGTTTTCTTATATGCATTCATGAAAAAGTTAGAATTGTTTTCCAGAACGACGCTGTTATGATTCAAAGTGAAGACTTTATTTTTTTTCGTCTGAATAGCCCCGCCGCACTTCGTATTTCGTATATATTCAGTACTTTTCCTATTGTGCACGTTATATCCGCGTCTCGTATTATGTAATCTTACTTTGTGTAGGTTTGCTGTATGAACTTTATTTTTATAAATAAGTAATCTGTTGCGTCTTGTAAGTGTTGACGTATTGTAATTTGTTCCTGTGTATGTTTTTGTGTACAATAAATGAATAAAAACCGAAAGTAGGGACGGACATAAAAAGGGGGGAGGGGAAACATTCATATGACAGCTGTTATAACAGCCCCGTAATAATAATAAAAAAGTAAAACCTGTGTGTCTGAACATTGAACAAACTTACGAAAAACTAATCGAAGGTGATGTTAAAATGGGATTCGAAACCCATCGGATGCCAACAAAAAGTGAAGTAAAGCCGAATGGCGTGACGCCGGGTGGGATTAGCACCTAGAGGAGCTGAAACCATCCCACTTCACTTTTTACAACCTGCAACACACTGACACCATCGTCACCATCTCCGAGATACCGGTACGTAACAGACCTGACCAGACCAAAGCCCTTGGGCCGACGACGAAAAGGCTGAATGTCTAGCTGACAGTCTTGCAGCCCAATACACTCCTAGTGCCACCACCCAGCAGCAGCAGAGAGCGTCCCTTGCGACTTGACCTTCGTCTCATCTCGACGGACGACTCCGAGGTCGAACGTCTCAATTTCACATCCCCATAGGGCCTTCCACTCAGAGCCACTACTGAGGTAGAAGTGCGCAATATCCTTAAGGCATTCAAGCCTAGTAAGGCTCCAGGACTGGATGGCATCACCAACTGTGTCCTGAAGATTCTCCCCGATCACCTGATCAATCGCCTCACCCTGATTCTGAACGCCGCCAAGGCTTTTTGCACCATACCGGCTTGCGGGTAAGCCGGCGAACGAGCCCACTTCCTACCGCCCGATCAGCCTACTAAACCCTCTCGCTAAACTTTACGAACGTATGGTCTATGCCCGTCATCGAGACCACGCGGAGACTAACAACCTCATCCCAGACGAGCGATTTGGCTTTCGGCACCGGCACTCTTGTACTCAACAAGTGCACCGCATTGTCGAACACATCGCTCTTAAACTAAATTTCTCGTCCAAACCGACCCCGACAGAAGCAGTATTTCTCGACGTGGCGAAAGCCTTCGCCAAGGTCTGGCACAACGGGCTGGTATACAAGCTGTACCACCTCGCTGTGCCGGATCGTCTCATACTTTTAGTACGTAACTTTCTGTCGAATCGAAGCTTTCGATACAGAGTAGAGGGTACTCTGTCCTCCCCCACTCCATACAAGCAGGAGTCCCCTAGGGCTCCGTCCTGTCCCCGTTACTTTTCACGCTATACACTAACGACGTCCCCAAATCGCCCACGTCTTCGCTGATAGCACTGCCATTTACGCGTCCCACCATAACCACGACCAACTAGTAAAGACTCTCCAGAGCGCACTAGACTCTCTCGGGAGCTGGTTCTGCAAGTGGAGAATCGAGGTCAATGCCGACAAGTGTACACTTGCAAGGGGCTCAAACCGGCTGAACGTCCCCGGCTCATAACGGCTGAACGTCCCCGCTGTAAAGCTTTTCGGCCGATCCATCCCCTCGGTTAATGAGACCAAATACTTACCTAGGATTCACTCTCGACTCCAGAATTTACTTCCGTAGCCACATCATGCAAGTTCGCAACCACGCGGCGTTCGTTTTGGAAGATTTCATCCGATGTTTGAAACTCCCTTTGAAATAAGGTAAGAATTTACACCACCTGTGTCAGCGCAACCTTTGCTCACACATTAAAATTTTCAATGGACATCTGAAAATGCTGTAGGTCATCCAAAACCGTTTCGAAACTACTTGACGGATTCGTATGAAATTTTTTGTTATGTATAGCTATTAAGCCCGGTCAACATCAAGAATACTTTTTACGGGAAATACGATTAAACGCAGATTTTTTAGGCAGCTACGGTATGAGAAACACAGAAATGTATGTTCAGGATCTCAAGTTCCTTTTGTGAAACACCTGTCCTATGCTATCATTGTACAACTACTTACAATAAAACTACGTTTATATAAATAAATTAACTAATTGAAATATAAATTATTACTCTAAGGTTAAGTTTAATACTGTATCATAAAATGTTTTAAATGAACGAATTTATTAAATGAAATATTAATTATTATTTTTATTTTAAGTTTTAATATTATATGATAAAATGTTTTAAAATAAATGAATTAATTAAATTAAATGTAAATTATTATTCCTAGGTTATGTTTTAATATTATGAGAAAATGTATTATATAAATGAAATAATTAAGTAAATGAAATATAAATTATTATAAGATGAAATAAGACAGATAAATTTTATAGTACTTATATCTATTGAAATTTTAAATTTATTACGTTAAAATTAATGCATGTTAAGAGTTATAGCTATAAATTATTGTTGTGCCCTACAGGGTCCATGTTTTAAGTACCAATGTTGATTACATTATGACCACCTTATGTAACACATGGTATGCAATAAATATATTGAGTATTGAGTATTAAAAAGTCAACGGCGAAAAAGTGGCATCATCGCGCCAAAATTAATATTTAAACAGCAACAGTGATAAAAATTACAACAAAAGGCGTTTTATGAAGCTGGCACCTGTACATTTCCATCGACAAACCAAAGGGTATTTGCTTTTAAAAACACAATCGAGCAAGTTTATACAGATGTCCATCAAAATAATTGTAAACACAGCTGTTAAAACTTGTGAATAATTTTGCAAGTCGTCTGACCTAGGTTCAAAAGTACTAAAAATGCGTTCCTTGCCAAATTATCTTGCTCGAGGCGTTACATAAAACACAAATGTATCGTTAATTGTGGATTATTATTATTAATTCACAACAGTACTATTTTAACGTACTCTATCAATAACATGATTTTAATTAGAAATATTATTAACTTCATTTTTGTAATTTCCTTTTTATCAAATTAATAATTTTCAGTGTAATATCATAAATAGGTTGCAAAGTGTTTACATTCTTATAACTACACTCGTCTCATAATGTTCGAATTATGAATTCGAAAACAGTTGTATAAGACCTGCTTTATGCATTCTGCCGATATAAACTACGGTTTAATAGAAATTACAGAAGCGTAATGACTTAATGAGAAAACTCTTACTACGATAAAGTTGAGAAATGAAACGAAGATTTTTTTGGCAATGCTAAAATTGCCATCTTCTGCCGCTCCTGACAGTTGTTGTTGTACGTAAATTTTTCGGATGTTGTTCAGTTGTTTTAATAGGCTTTTGTTCTGTTGTAGTTTAGATGTTGTTCAGTTGTTAAGCAGTTGTTTAGATGTTGTTCAGTTGTTATTCCGATGTTGTTTAGTGTTGTTCAGTTGTTTAGTTATTTGTTGTTCAGACTCGACATCTAAACAACTGTTAGTATAAAATTTTCGGAAATTCATATAAAGCCATATTACGTTCTCGTATTAAATTTGACCATGTATCGGGCCTTGCAATCGCCGGTGCGGACGTTTGGAAAAATGTTAAACTGAGTTTTTTTTGGAGAGTGTAGATAAAATAGTGTATGCAACTGCTATAATTAGGCATTAGATTAGAATGCTCTAGTCAAACTATACAAACACTCGCATTCTAATGACCCCCATGATACGACTGTTGCATAAACTACTATTACATTATTTAATCTGTGCTATAACATTGACGTTGAATTTGAGTGAATGAATCGATAGTTTTGTACATCGACTTGTAAAATGTACCTGTAGTCGAGGTTTTGGAGCGGTACTGACAGTGGTAGCTTTACCAGTCTCTTCATAAATCGCCTTGTAACTTGTAAATTGTAACTACAAGTGTGCTACAGGCAGATTTTCGCCTGTAATGATGGATTTATACCTGTACATTCATAATACACGGCAACTAGACCAGATACGAAAATGGCTTCATAGCAAAAGTTTTTCAGCGTAATCGATCGCTTCTACTGACCCGAGCATTTTGAGGGTCTGGAGTAGGTACCTGAAATGGAACATTAGGATCCTGGCTATCTGTACGAGACATGAAAATGGGTCCATAGCAAAATAAATTGCTTTAATTGTAAAAGATCTTGATGAGGAACTCATAGAGCCCGGATAACTTTCAACATCAATAGCCAAAAACCTCTGATCCACCGAAACTCTGAAACGGGCCTCCCCCTATTGGTGGGGTACTGCAATACTCACTCCCCTTGGCTGTCGGATGAGCGAGCACAGTAGAAGATGTTGTATTCGCAGGAAACGCTGCTACCCACACACGGAGTAAATATGATCTCTTTTTTTCCGAAAACTATTTTTAGCTGACAGCAAACAATATAAATTGCTTATTGTTAGGAACTTGGATATCTCACTTCACAGATGAATAAGATAATGTACTAGGGTACCTCATTTTCTCACCGAGGAGCAATAAGCCCGTTGTGTTGATTGGTGTCAATTTATGCTTAAAAAGTTTGAAGGAGGTTCTTCTAAAACGTATCCTGCATCCTTACAAGTACAACTGACGAATCTTGGATCTACAGCTACGATCCACTCCCTAAGCAGCAATCTATGCAATGGGTGTATGAAGAGGACGCGCGAGATGCCGACACAAAGTTGTGCGCGGTCAAAGCGTTAATAAAATAAAGATAGCAGCTTTTTTTCTACGCAGTGGACCAGTACCAGTAATTGCACTAGAAGACTATTAGAACAATTACTAGGTAATGGTATTGCGAAGTTTGTCTGCCTCAAGCTTTGGAGGAGATGAATCATACTTAGCTAATAGGAAACAGATTGTGAAGACAGATTGTTACGCTGAAAAATCTGTTTGAATTGTTAACGTAACGTATAACGTCTAACGTTAAAACAACGAACTGTTCCATACCACAGGGAAGTGTAAAAGGCTGTGTTCTTTTCTGGCTTTATATCAACGACTTGCCGTCAATCGTTAAACCCCTGTGCGTTATGTTCGCAGATGATGTGTCGCTGTTGTTTCGATCCAACGGAAATGACGAAGATAAAATAAGCATTATAGAAACATTTAATGAGACCAATTGTTGGTTGCGGGACCACAACTTGGAAATAAATCTAGAGAAAACCCGACTAATACAGTTTAGGCCATACCCAAAGACCAAATTCAACCTAGAACACGTATCAAACACCTTAAAAATAAAAGAGACAAATAGTTTTAACCTGCTTGGGATTACCGTAGATACTTATCTGAACTGGAAAGATCACATTGAAAATCTTAAGACAAAAGTATCTCAGTTCACATATGCGTTTGCGATCTTAAAAGCAAACACAAACTTTGATGCGGCTATCTCGGCGGACAAAGTAGTGAAGCCAGCGATATCTTTATTTTACAAAAAAAATGTGTGCGCATCTTATTAAACTTCAAAGCTAAAACTAGTTGCAAGCCTTATTTTAAAGAGAAAAAACTGCTACCGTTCCCGTCTATTATATTATGGAGATCTCGCTATGGGTACGTAAGAACCTAGACGTATTAACTTCTGCAAGAGAACAAGGCGCAAACACTTACTGGAACTCCCAAAGCAAAAATTAGAAATATTTAAAAACTGCACTCAATATAGGTATGGCAGCAAAAATCAATAATAAAATTCCGACAGAAATAAAATTAGAATCCAATAACCTAAACTAAAAATGCTGCTAATTCCTAAATGATGAATTTTTATCTCTTTTGAACTCAATTGATGAATTTTTAAATGACAAGCTGTAAATATAAATAGTGTATAAACTTATTTTTAATTTATAATTAATTAGTTTAATGTATTTAATTGTATATTTTGTAATTAGTTTAATGTTCGTGTGATTTAATTTTGCCTATTGTAATTTGCGGTGACCCTACGGGGTTTATGTACTATCACTTAAAATAATTTTAAGCCCTTTATTTAATAATTGTTGTACATAAATGCAAATAAATAAATATGAAATATGAATAGCGAGCGCCCAAGGAGTGGCGTGCGTGACATTCTTTTTCACTAAGATAACGCGCCCGGTCACACTGCTGCTAGAACCGTCGACTATTTGATATCTTCGGGGGTACAAATTTGTATTTGTTTTTATTTATTTGTTATAAAAATGGTACCCCATTCCTCCGTACAGCCCCGTGCGTTTTATTTTTAGTTTGTAAGGCGAAAAAAGTGTTTTGTGGACGAAAATTTAACACCGCAAATGAGGCCGTCGAAGAATTTCAACGGTAATTTTTCGACTTTCCGCAAAAAAGAGTTTTTTAAATGTTGTGGAAACTGGTTTAGCCGAATGCATAAGTACTTATAAGGGAATATTTTGAAAATAATAATAATAAATATCGTGAACAATTCACACGTTACAGCGCCGTCTAGCCCCAAACTAAGCAAAGCTTGTACTATGGGAAGTATGGGAACTAAATAGCTGATG
This sequence comes from Tuta absoluta, assembly GCA_027580185.1. Taxonomy (NCBI): domain Eukaryota; kingdom Metazoa; phylum Arthropoda; class Insecta; order Lepidoptera; family Gelechiidae; genus Tuta; species Tuta absoluta. The sequence goes on along the minus strand of JAQAHW010000001.1, from coordinate 27,107,176 downwards.
ATATTAATACTAATATACTTCTTTTTTGTAAATAAATATATATATATTATACATAATTATTATACCCAGACTTAACACAAATATCAAAAAATTACTTATCAAATATTTGACTCTTGTGGGGATCGAACCCACGACCGACCGACGAGTAGCAGACACTATCCGCTACGCCGCCCGCCATCGGGTCAGTTAAAAGCTACAAATATAGTTTTTTTTTATATACTTACTCTTTTTCATTTAACTAACAATTTACGGAACAGCCTCTTTAATGAAAGCTACAAGCGTACCAAGTTTCAGGCTTGCTTCCGGATGGGACCAATAGCTTCATACATTCTCGGAGATAAGGAGCCGTACTATGTAATTTAATTCCCTTCCTAAACGTTACTCCTCCAATGAACGTGTATAGTTTCCACCACCTCGAATAAACTGTCCGCTCCCACATCTCGCTCACACGTGTACGAAACTTGCGCTTATTTCTTCCATACATAACAAAAACAACGCTTTCATCGGTCGCGGAAAACAGAAATATACTTATCGATGTTTTTGTTTTGTTTGGAAAAAAAACAGACTCGACTTAGAACCGTAATAATCACGTAGGTATAAACGAATACCAGTCGTGCATATATTAAAAAGACAATATAAATACAAATGAATTTATTTAATTATTACTGTTCTGTGACGGTACCGCCACAAATTAAGTATTGGCACGCCCAATACAGATGGACCGCTACAAGGAAACGTCAATACGATCACGCACACATCTATTCACCACCGCCCTTTACGAGCGGAATGAAAGCAGCTCAAACCAATGAAATCCCGCCTGCAGTGTAATGTCGCAAATTCTCCAAAATAGTATACCCAACACGTTGAAGTACTTATTAAAAAAAACAGTTAGTACTTAATTTATCACGCACGGGTTTTCATATATTCGGCTACATTCAATACCTATGAAAAAATGAATTAGTCACTGGGAATTAGCTGCAAAACTATTCCAGCCCAATTTTGCAAGTTTATTTATACTTATATTTGATTTATTTGGGACATCAACAGCTTAAATAAGTCATATTAAACAACTTTTAATACTTATTACTTACTATACATCCCTATTACAGTTATCTACTTATATTTCAAATAAATAATGGTTTTAAATAATTTCATCCGTTAATTTAGATTTTTTAAGCTTATTCTGATATTGCTAACAATTAGTAAGGACCTTAAGGACTAAGGAACGCCAGTAAGGAGAGTTTACTACTACTAGAACGCTAATTAAAATTTATTATCTTGCTTGGCTAGTTGAGAAACCCCCAGATATTTAACGCCATCTATTGGCAATGCGTAACTGATTTGTATTAAAATACCATATTAGAAAAGAAATATAAATCTCCTTCTTTAATAAAAGCATTGTAACCGATATGGGTAATTTTGCCAATGTCAATACTACGCTGGTACTTTAAAACGCAAAATATGAACAGATTATACGAAATGACTATTAGATGATAGGGCTGTTAGAGTCAATTTATAGGCGGCCGACTAGACGGCGGCGCGGTGGTGAAGTTTTTTTCGAACGGTGGGCGGGAGCCGGAATTCGATTTTATATGGCGTGCTGCGCATACGATCACTACGGTTTTAGGACCAACTTTAGGACATAATAAACGGGGTGTAAGGGACAGTCCTCCAAATACTTAAAGGGTGCATGCAGACCATGAAACTGAACAACTATCCCAGAGAAACATATGCCAGGAAACAACAAAAAAATCGAAGTCCCATACAAAATTGCAATCTGCTTAACTGCATTTACTATTACTACTATATTTATATGGGGAGTAAATTTATTTTTACGTTTCCTAAAATATTTTCGACTCAAATCAGCTGATGGGATTTTTTTATGGGGGTCCAATATTTTTCTCATTTTTTGACCTATGTTCCTTGGGGAAAGTTGTTCCTTTTCACCAGCCCGTCTTGAATTTTTTGCTATCGGTCACTAGTAAAATGTCACCCTATATTTACAAGAATGTAAGTATAATTATGTAGTTGCATTCAACATACCTACCTAGTTTACATAATGTTTGTCTGTTTTTCAGTCAACACAAGTATCACGAGGTAAATGCTTAATATTACTAAAATATACCATACATCATTGTATATAGCAATGAAATACCTTACGAAGATACCTGTTCCAATATAAAAAATTACATGCAAGCAACTTGTAAAGATAGAATTAGTCGTCGGGTAATAGTTGCAAAACTAACCCGGTAGATGGAGCCGTGCTACGCGTTACTGGCATTAAGATACACTTGCAAAATTGTCGGGCAAGGAACGAGCTGCGGTAACCCAGATGGAAGAGGCGTCGCTACTAGTAATGGCGAAAGTCGCGGGTTCAAATTCTGCCCGCGCTTAAAAATTTTGCAAGTTTTCAAAAATATATATATTTACTTCTTAATTTTGTGAATTAGTTTATCGCGGGTATTATTAATATGCTAGTATAGTGAGATTACCACGATTACCATTATGATGTGCCAGCAGTGGAGAACAATAATAGTAAGAGAGCAAATAATTTTATTACTGGATAACTCGCAAGAGTTGTAAGTAAGTACTATATCTTTGTAATATGCATTTCATTAACTAGAAAAAAATGCATGCAAACCATTGTAATTTTGGGTTTGTATTAATGTTAATCTATAAACTACACACTGGCGGAAGTGTCTCTATAACGGAGTCATCATTGCCATTATTAATAAAAAACATGTTTAAGTTCGCATGACATGCGTACAAGTCGTACAAGTACAATAGTACTGGCCACAAACATTTTCTTAGTAACTGAACTAAATAGTTAACTCTATGTGGTATAAAGCTTAGATCAAAGATTGGTCCTCGCTGTCGCCCGGAACCAATAATTTATCTAAGGTATAAAGATTTTGCTTCTTCTGAAATTACATAAAACGTAGGTAAGTTTGATCATGATGGCTCGAGCGATCATACTTACGTACGTTATACTCTTTTCATTTACTGAAGGAAAGGGAAAGAATAACTAACCAACAGATAGTGCAGTTTTGCTCAGTTTATATTTATAGAGGTAAGGATATTATAAATTCAGCTCATTCTTGACGTCTTCTTCTTCAAATTTAAGAGTCAATCTCTTGTCGGTGAAGTAACTATAATTACTCCTTTTTTGGGGAAAGTTTTGTGCGGTGGTCTCCTCCACCGCAGTTCAACAACCGGAGACTACATTGCCTGCGGATCGCTTGTTAGTCAGAAGCCTTTCTAGATCCCATTTCTTCGGCCTTCTGCCACTGCTAGTATCGCTGTTGCCAGACATTAGGGGAATTCTTATTGGATAGCGGTATTGATTCGCTATGTCACAGAGACGTCATTGTAGTTATTTGGCATTTTATAGGCAAGCCCCGCTCACAGGACTTCCCACCACCTTCTTGATCCTTCAATCTCTGCCGGTTCTTGGTCGGAGACTGCTTATTCAGTATATTCGCAGCTAACCCACCATAACTGATGACCGTTCACTATTCTAACAACTTCGAATTTGTTGGGTCGTAATAGGAATCTTCGGGTTGTCAGGTTTTATTGATGAAACCTAACGACCCAAAGAACCCTAGCGACCCAATGACTCCTAACATTCCGATGAGCCCTAATGAGTACCAGATGAAGCCTTGCGACCTTGTAATTCCTAACGACCCGATGAACCCTAACAATCTATAAACCCTGATGACCCAATAAATTCAAACGATGCTGTCAACCTTAAACTATGTTTAACCTAGGTACTCATTTTTAAAAAATCAGAAAGATAACATTAGCAACCCAACAGTACACCTGAGAACAAATCATCAAAAAAACGCGAGTGGTCCTTCTGTAAATCTTCTGTGGAATGTGGAACAAATTTCTTGGAAATAAAAGGTGGTGAAGTCAGCATCGGGGCTAATTATCTTCATGGCAAATCAATCAGCACAGACCGCGTGAAAGCAAAGAAATCGCTACCTCTAAAGGATTTCCTCAAGTTCAACTTCAATTATTCAATATGCGTAAAATACTAGAAGTGAATTACGAAAATATGGTGTTTGGAATCATTCTACTATTTTTATTACAAGAATCTGCGGGGGATACAAGTCGTGAGTAAACCGCGTCAGGAGAGAGGAGCACATGAGATTTTTAAAATTTAATCTCACCATTATTTACTATTATACAGATTATTATTCTGCCCGAATCCTGGATTTAGCAGTAAGCCAAGTCGCTAGTTATATTAATGCAAATATAAGGAGTAAAAAAATTAGCTGAGAATATTTTAAGGGGTGAAACAGTACGTGAAACTGAACAACTTTCCCCAAGGAACATAGGTCGAAATATGAAAAAATATTTTGACCCTCCCATACTTAGTGTGTTAACCTGCCGGAATAATTTGTATGGGAGGGCCAATTTTTTTTTCATATTTCGACCTATGTTCCTTGGGGAAAGTTGTTCAGTTTCACGTACTGGTTCACCCCTTAAAATATTCTCAACTATTTTTTTTACACCATGTATACCTAGATCCTCAAAATCAGAATTAAGTACCCACCTGAAACTGGTAAAGAAATTAATAAATGAATATTTTTAATATTCACATAGTGCATTACCTGCTAAATAACTAATATAATATCTAATATATTAACAAAAATCTAATATATCAACAAAATAAGCAATATAAAAATCGATCACTCACATAATAGTAGTTTATGCAACTGTCATATAATGGGGGTTATTAGAATGCGGCCGAGTGTGATAATAGATTGACACGAGCATTCTAATGCCTAATTATATGCAGTTGCATACACTATTTTATCTACACTCTAAAAAATTAACTCAGTTGAACACTTTTCCAAACGTCCGCACCGGCGATTGCAAGGCCCGATACATGGTCAAATTCAATACGAGAACGTAATATTGCTTGATATGAATTTTTAAAGATTCTTTACTAACAGTTGTTTAGATGTCGAGTCTCAACAGCAAACAACTAAACAACAAATGAACAACACTGAACAACAACTGAACAACAACTGAACAACACTGAACAACATCGGAATAACATCTGAACAACAACTAATCAACATCTGAACAACAACTGAACAACATCTGAACAACATCTCAACAACAACAGAACAAAAACCTATTAAAACAACTGAACAACATCCGAAAAATTACCGTACAACAACAACTGTCAGGTGCGGCGGAAGATAGCGATTTGAGTATTGGAAAAAAAACTTCGTTTCATTTCTCAACTTTATCGTATTAAGAGTTTTCTCATTAAGTCATTACGCTTCTGTAATTTAAAGTAAACCCTAATTTTTATAGGCAGAATGCATAAAGTAGGTCATTATGCATCTGTTTTCGAATTCATAATTCGAACATTATGAGACGAGTGTAGATAAAATTAATAATCAACTCTTGAGTATTCTTGGAATCATCACTGATTGATTTTTATTAAAAAGTTCTGTATTTTATGTAAGTAATTTCAGAGAAACTAAGCAATCAAAAAATTTAGACACAAGAGCAGTGATATACACGCATCAGATCAAAGGAGCTGCAAGTATATAAAATAAAATAAAATAATAATGATTATAATTATGTTAAAAATTATAATTTTTTTATCTGCAGACTTGTATTAAAAAGAGATCGAAAATATAATCATTTTCGAAAATTCCTAGCCTATTGGGAATATTGCCGGGAATATTTCCAGTAAGTTCCCGTGAACACTGCTGGGCAGCATATCCCGAAGAATTTGTTCCTGTACTGAGAGGGATGTTGTCGGAGTCTTATTCGATTTTCTTGTAATAGTTGCGTAAAAAAAAAGATTTTTATGTTCATTAGCAGCCTGCCGTGAACTAGTAAACGTCCCTTTCCCACTAATCCCAAATCCTGTGAGTGAGAACAGAGCGGAAACGTCATATTTAGACGATTTTTCACTCTTTTGGATATTTCTCGCCAAATAAACAAATAATCAAAACACTGTACGACAAGAATCTAGTAATGTACAAGACGTATCGTACTCGCAAAAAATGAGTTTTGTTCATAAGATTGCTAAATTACGCAAAAAAGTGTAAAAATTTACCAAACGTTGAAAAAAAAAGTTTGCTCAATAAATCTATTGAGCAAACTTTTTTTAATCGTGTGCTCTGCGACCAGAGTCTAGATAATTTAATAAAAATCATAAAACATAAAAATCATGTTTATTGTATTTACCAACAAAATTTCGTGCATCCGACTTTTGTCAGGGCGCGCCCTTAAGTAAATAGGAGATATAGCGCGAGCAAGATTTTTTAGGCAGTTTTATTTGGACAATTACAGCCATAAAATTATGAAAAATAAAATGTTTTTGTCGAGGTCTAACAGAAGAGAGAGAGAGAAGAGGTGGGTGAAACCGCTGGGCAGGCCGCTAGTATTTTAATATTTTAAAATACTTTCATGCGATGCAATTATACAATTTTGCGCTCTTTCAAGCTTGTTTATATTTTCTGTCATATTTTCGTTGACAATAAGACATGCTCAAGCGAAGCGAGGCCATTGTTTGGGTAATCTATTATTTGGGGATAAAAATACAAACTATTTAAATATTTACTTAGTAACCTGATTTGCATATAATTAGATGCTAAATAATAACAACATTTACTTAAATTACTGCAATATTGTGACCGGGAATTTATGGGAACGTTCCCAGGAACGTGGAAGCTTCCCGAGGATATTCCCACTGGGAATCTTCCCGGGAACGGGAATATTCCTAGCGGCACATCATTATCTGCGATAGGTCCCTCATTTGTTGCCCCTTTTGGATATTGAGTATCGGCATGTAGGTATCGGGTAGATTCAGTCCGAGCCATTCTTCCCAGAAAAACAATCTAAACCCAGTCGCGCTCCAAGCTTGAACAACCACACAAACTTCTCCGGGTGGGCCCTTGCTTCCCACCAACCAGTCAGATGAAGGATTCAAAGCCCCGGGGCAAAAAAATTGAGACCAGTCTTAAAAAAACACAACTTCTGCTAAATGATACGAATATTAAAAATACCTATTCATTTATTAATTTCTTTTGATTTTGCACTATGTGAATTAAATAGTAAAACGTAGTTAATTTTGTGGATAAACGCATTTTCTTTGGTTCCTCAAGCCTGTCTGATGTTCTATTTATACATATATGATCAAATTGAGTCACCTAAGATCTCAACGGAATGGAAATCTACACAGATACACTAACATTTGAGGAAATTTTCTGCTTAATATATAATATGCATAAATCAGCAGTAATATGTATTGAGAATTTTGAAAAAGAAACAACTCAATTTTCTTATGAATTTGCTGTTAAGGGTGCTTACATTTTGGGGTGCACCTAACCTATTTTTTATTGACGTTAGACGGGTTGCACCAGCGATTGTTTAGTTCCATTTTCGGTATTTTTTTAATTTGTGTGGTTGATTAATTCAACTCTTTATATAAAACTACATTATATATTCTTCTGAACAAAACAATTCTTGTGTTTTTGTTACACGACCTACAAAAGTTGGGCCTATTTTGATACACCCACCACATTACGTCGAAGAGACATGACATCTTTACTATTAAATTACTTCTATATAGTTTGATAGTCAAATATAAAGTAAACTTATTTAAATGTAGATCTTGAAGGCATTTTACTAAAGAATATTTTAATTTATTTAGTATGTAACTTTAAATGCGTTAAAATGTTGCACCTGCGGTAATGAAATTGCCTAGCCACAGAATTGAAATATATGAAGAGTCTATAAGCAGTAAGTGCATCATAAAGAAAAACAAAAATATTAATTACTAGCAGCCCGCCCAGCGGTTTCACCCGCCGCTAACAATTTCCCCCCGGGAATATGACAGTTTAATATAGCCTGTGTTCATCAGGGATAATGTAGGATTCTAAAAATCTTAACTTCAATTTGAAACAAATATCGTTTTCAGATGGTGGTGGCGTATAGTTACATGCCGTGTGATTAACCTGGCCAGCCCCATGGCAGTGCCTTTATTTTTATTTTTTTTATCCCGCCCGAGCCGGTTTTCTATTAGGTCATAACAAAATTGTAATAAAAAAAACATTGTATGATACGAATTTCTTTTTTTAGAATGACGGTTTATGATGTCATTATGTAATAATACTATCCTACATTGAATAAAGAATTTCAATTTCAATTTAAGTTAAAAGAATTTTTTAAATCGGTCCAGTAGTTTCGGAGCCTATTCAATTCAAACAAACAATAAATAAAATCGTATTTCTAATATTAGTGTAGATTATATAATTATTATTTTAGTGTGATGCGTGCTTAGAATAGCATCACCCGATTTCTTTCCCGTGGGAGTCGTAGGAGGCGACTAAGGGACTTGAGGGTGTGTATTGCAAATTTAGGCGATGGGCTGACAACCTGTCACTATGGCGATACACAATTTTCCGAATGACCCTCAAACATATGTCAGACGTGGCGTAAATGTCCGTTTTGGCGGCCGTTTACGCTCTGCCTACCCCGCAAGGGATAATAGGCGTGATATGTGCATGTATGTATTATTTTAGTGTAGTTTTTTTTTAATGCATTATTTCATGTTTTTGTCGTCTTTTTATACCGATTAAGGGACAGCCCTTCGAGTACTGATAGGGTGCATGAAACATAAAACTGGAAAACTTTCCCCTAGAAACATATATCAGGAAACGCCAAAAAAATTACCTTCCATACAAAATCACAATCAGCTTACTGCATTCACTATGGGAAGTCCGTTTTTTTACGTTTTCTGAAATATGTTCCTAGGGGAAAGTTGTTCAGTTTCATGGTCTGCATGTACCCTATCAGTATTCGGAGGGCTATCCCTGACACCCTTTAAAACAGTAATGATTAAATGTAATCATTACACTGGTACGAATAATGTGGCGTAGAGGGTACATTTTTAAATGAAAAAGTAGTTATTGTGGCATAACTGTAATAGTTAGACATATGGTATCGCGGACATTATTATAGATATTGATGTCTTCTATAAAACTGTAGTACATCACTTTGCTCTATTGTCAATAATTTCCACAGCGTACGCGATATAAGATATTTATTTGGTACATTTTTCACACGTTGGGTTACATTATCGAAATTTTCACGCGGATCCCTATTTTTTTCTCGTATATAATATAGCCTATGTTCATCAGGAATAATGTAGGATTCTAATGGTGAAAGAATTTTTAAAATCGGGCCAGTAGTTTCGGAGCCTATTCGATGCAAACAAACAAACAAACAAACAAACAAACAAACAAACAAACAAACTAACAATCAAATCTTTCCTCTTTATAATATTATTAGTGTAGATTACTTTATCTACAGTCGTCTCATAATGTTCGAATTATGAATTCGAAAACAGATGCATAATGACCTACTTTATGCATTCTGCCTATAAAAACTAGGGTTTACTATAATTACAGAAGCGTAATGACTTAATGAGAAAACTCTAAATACGATAAAGTTGAGAAATGAAACGAAGTTTTTTTTGCCAATACTCAAATCGCTATCTTCCGCCGCACCTGACAGTTGTTGCTGTACCTACGGTAATTTTTCGGATGTTGTTCAGTTGTTTTAATGGGTTTTTGTTCTGTTGTTGTTCAGATGTTGTTCAGTTGTTGTTCAGATGTTGATTAGTTGTTGTTCAGATGTTATTCCAATGTTGTTCAGTTGTTTTTCAGTTGTTGTTCAGTTGTTGTTCAGTTGTTTAGTTATTTGCTGTTGAGACTCGACATCTAAACAACTGTTAGTAAAGAATCTTCAAAAATTCATATCAAGCCATATTACGTTCTCGTATTGAATTTGACCATGGATCGGGCCTTGCAATCGCCGGTGCGGACGTTTGGAAAAGTGTTCAACTGAGTAAATTTTTTAGAGTGTAGATAAAACAGTGTATGCAACTGCATATAATTAGGCATTAGAATGCTCGTGTCAATCTATGATCACTCGGCTACGCCTCGTGTGATAAACAGACACTCGCATTCTAATGACCCCCATTATATGACAGTTGCATAATAGTAGTTTATGCAACTGTCGTAATCTTTTGACACGTGCATTCTTATGCCTAATTATAGCAGTTGCATACACTATTTTATCTACACTCTCCAAAAAAACTCAGAAACACTTTTCTAAACGTACGCACCGGCCATTGCAAGGCCCGATACAAGGACAAATTCAATACGAGAACGTAATATGGCTTGATAAAAATTTTTGAAACATCTAGACTTTAGCAGTTGTTTAGATGTGGAGTCTTGACAATAACTTAACTAAACAACTGAACAACATCTGAACAACGACTGAACAACATCTGAACAACATCGAAACAACAACTGAACAACATCTGTACAACAACTGAACAACGTCTGAACAACATCTGTACAACAACTGAACAACAACTGAACAACATCTGAACAACATCTCAACAACAACAGAACAAAAACCTATTAAAACAACTGAACAACATCCGAAAAATTACCGTACAACAACAACTGTCAGGTGCGGCGGAAGATAGCGATTTGAGTATTGGAAAAAAAACTTCGTTTCATTTCTCAACTTTATCGTATTAAGAGTTTTCTCATTAAGTCATTACGCTTCTGTAATTTAAAGTAAACCCTAATTTTTATAGGCAGAATGCATAAAGTAGGTCATTATGCATCTGTTTTCGAATTCATAATTCGAACATTATGAGACGAGTGTATATAAACTACTATTACGTGTTTCGTGGTTCAGGTGGCTACTCAATAAAGATTTTGAGGCGAATCCCACACTATGACGGACCGACGGAAACGTCTGTCAGACACCTTGGTCAAATCGCACCGTTACAGTGTGCCATGTTATCCGGTTTTTGTATGGCAATATGAAATTTCCTACCGTCTGTCAGACGGATGCCTCAAAAATACGTCCTTCAATCCGTCATAGTTGGAGAACCGTTTAGATTGAGGAGCCACATTTGCATTAATATAACAAGCGAGTATTTTGCTGCTAAATGCAGCTGCATAATTATCTACTTTGATGCTTAATAATGTTGTGATCAGATCTGACGTGAATGCAAAAATAAGAAAGACAATTTAAAACAATCCGGTAGTTTATATTTGCTAAATTGTAGTGAAAACATTGATTTGATTAGTTATATACTGGCCTCATTTTGGTATAACAATTCTCATAACTTAAATTTGCGTTGTCACTTTAAATAGGTTCAGAAAAGGTTATGAGATTTCTTAGTCCTGTCATGTCTCATAATTTGACGCAGAATATGCCTTATCTGTCAATATAAGGCGATAATTAATACCGGCTACCAAATTTACTAGAAATGGTTGAAAACCCATTGTCGTTTTTAAACATGACAGGACTTAGATTCTATCTCCTATTCTATAAAAGAAATATTTGACGATAAGTGACAGCGCTAATTTAAGGTAAGTTAAGAGAATTGTTATCTCGATTTGAGGCCAAGAGATATCCAGTCAATATGCATGAAACATGTCGTCATGTCTACGTGACTAGAGCGATGAACTTATATCTAATAACTAAAATATTATAAACGCTGTTGTAGGTTCACAGACCAATAACGTGGAGCAAAGCATTAAAATCATACCCCTGGAGACCCCAGACGTAGTTGTCGAGAACATGAACAGGACATTTGGACACGCAGAGAGCCCCGTGTGGGACCCCGACACAAACACGCTCTACTGGGTAGACGTACTCAATCAAAACTTACACGCCATGGATTACAACACGTTAAAACATAAAGTTAAATCGTTAAAACGTTTTGGTAAGAAGACGGGTGTAAGGGACAGCCCTTCAAATACGAATAGGGTGCATGCAACTGATCAACTTTTCCCTATGAAGAAATGTCAGGAAACGACAAAAAATCGACCTCCCATTCAAAATCACGATATATAAAAAGATTGATAAAATGGAAAAGACGACTCTTCTGTTTCATGTTCTAATTGACCCTAGCAGTTTTCGGAGAGCTGTCCCTTACAAATGTACCCTTTGTAGATGCAAAGATTGTTCTGCGCCAAGCTAAAGTTGGCAGGATGAACTAATTACCAATTAAAGAAGTTCATCGGGTCGTTTGCTGACTTGGTGTCCCACACGACAATTAGTGAGGGATAGGGGTAATGGCAATGCTGCCAGTCTTTTGGGAACCTTGCTGAGGTGTGGCGTTCTGGGGGAAATATATACATTTATTATATTTTTATACTAACCTAGTGTAAGAAAAGATAATTTTTGCTTGACCTAATGGACCCCTCGCACTAGCCAAATACTGGCACCTGTTCCTATTGCGATTTTCGAATTTGCTAGTGGTCATCTCGCACCCACGTGCGTCTCAGTTAAGACTATATATTTTGCTAGTTGTCAAATCGCAAAAAGTTCATAATGTCTAAGAAGCAAAATACGCAGACGCAATATGTCACAGACGCAATAGTTGTGAAATCACATTAACGCAAATGTCTCAAACTTGATTTTGACAGCTGGCATTTGAAATTTATATCTCTTCTAGACCTACAATTTTTGCAGTCTAATAAGCATAATTCAAGAGATTGAATGCAGATCTCATGAAGACCTACAATTTCCTGTAAGAAACAGGCAGTATGAATTTTGCCTCATTGTGATATTGTTAATCTGTGACTTTGTAACTTAAAAATTTTACAATTTGGTTATTTTACTAAGGACTACCAACACAAAGTAAGTATTGGCGGCGGCGCGCCGACTACCAATTCCATCAAAATATAAACTAGGTAGTTAGCGGTGTCCATGACAGACAGACAGACATCAAGTACGTTTTTAACTTAGGTATACACGGCAAAAGTATTTTGATTAAAGGGTTAAACCGACCGAGACATGTAGGAGTATGATATAATTTAAAAACAAATGTTTTATATATACGCCTCTAGTCGGAATAACAAAACTATTAGGTATAATAGTGAAATATTCGGACTAAACTCCTGAAATATTGATAGCCGGGCTATTTTGTTGCACACTGAAAAAGGAAAATCTTTTAGGAAAATATAGAGCATTTAGTTGTTAGCCATTATTAAAATTCAACAATATATAATTTTTTTTTTAAATATTTGTATATCTGTTTTTGTCTTTAATGCTTATTTAAACTCTCTCTCTCTTTTCGTGTGGGAGGACACCGAGTCGTCTAATGACATTTTAACTAAAAACGATGTAAATCATGGCATGGGCCTTGTTAAACATACAAATTTTAGCAAGGCCAAATAAAGATGTTTTAAAATGTTCAAAATAGTTACTTGTTATTGGCGAAATCATTTACACTTCATATTATATCAATGATTATTTAAACGCACTATGAATTAATAACTCGGCGATAAAATAATATTTTTATTTCAATTGCGTGAGTCTTATCACCCGTTTTTACCTTATGGAATGATAAATTTTGATTATTTTTCGTGACTTCAAGTAATATTTTTAAGTAGCTTGTTAGTAGGTAAAAGTTATTAGCGTCAAGATGGAGGGACCTAGTCTTAATATTCAAAATTAGGCTTAGTCTGATTTACTTATTTCTAAATTGCTACTATTTGCTAAATTTTGTTACCTCTAGAAAAAAGTAGGCACCACTCTGTCAGCGCTCTCTGTTTTATAAGATACTAGCGGCCCGTCCCGGCTTCGCACGGGTGGAAAATTATTTATTACATAAATACACTTTAAATTTTACACCCTTTTTTCACATTGGAGGTTTTTTATTATATATTTTATCCTTACCTACAGCTACTATTATATACACTTATTTATTGTCTTAATGTTTTTTAGAATTCCGTACCCAAAGGGTAATAACGAAAGCCCTATTACTGAGGCCCGTCTGTCTGTCCGTCCGTCCGTCCTACAGTTATACCTAGACAGTTGAGATTTTCACAGATGATGTATTTCTGTTGCCGCTATAACAACAAATACAAAAAAAATGATTTTTTTTGTATGGAGGATGTATCTCATGAACCGCGAAAGTTAGACAGTTGAAATTTTTACAGATGTTGTATTTCTGTTGCTGCTATAACAACAAATACAAATTTTATAGTTTTTGAAAAAACACATCACGATAGTGCGTTGAAAAACTAACAGCGACATCTATGTTTGTATCATGGAACTAAAATATTATTTTTTCTCAGTTTTCGTGATAGTATAAATGCTAAACCACTGAAGCTAGAGAGATAAAACTTGGACTTGAAGTTGTTTATATAATAAAGCAACTATTATAGATGAAACTCCGTTTTTTCTTTATCCCCAAGGGATGAAAAGGGGGTTTAAAGTTTGTATGAAAGTTCGTTATCTTAAGTGTGATCCGTTTTAAAATTAGTGATAAGACTTATGACTTAAAATAATTAAACACGTGTTTCAGCATATTTAAAATTTTAACCCTTAAATGGGTGAAAAGGGGGTTAAAAGTTTGTATGAAAGTTCGTTATCTTAAGTGTGATCCGTTTTAAAATTAGTGATAAGACTTATGACTTAAAATAATTAAACACGTGTTTCAGCATATTTGAAATTTTAACCCTTAATAGGGTCAAAAGTGGGTTAAAAGTTTGTATGAAAGTTCGTTTTTTTAAATGAATGTGATCTGTTTCAAAATTTGTGATTAGACTAATAACTTAAAATAATTAAACACGTGTTTCAGCATTTTCGAAATTTTAACCCTTAAATGGGTGAAAAGGGGGTTAATAGTTTGTATGAAAGTTTTTTATCTTAAATGTAATCTGTTTCAAAATTTCGGATTAGACTCATAACTAAAAATAATTAAATACGTGTTTTAGCATTTTTGAAATTTTACTCCTTAAAGATGTCAAAAGGGTGTCAAAAGTTTACTACCAGTTGGGCTACCCGTTTTCCCAGGGGAATGTGACAATTTCCCGGAATAAATTACACTTATAAACCTTCCTCTCAAGTTACTCTTTCTAATAAAAAAAACCGCATCAAAATCCGTTGGGTAATTCTAAAGATATAAGGAGACACCAAACGGGAAGCGACTTTATTTTATACTATGTAGTGATTTGCAAACAAGGACCTGTGACTCCATGTTGTCTATCACAAAAGCGGGATCATGAGGATAGTGAATCTGGTTATCTACGCTTATAAAACAAAGGTCCTTACTGACTAACTCATACATGAACGAACAGCCTCAACTACTAATGTGTAGGTATGTACACGACGTACACCAACAAGTAAATTCTGATTGTTTATCATTTTTAAAACTTATAAATAACACGAGTAGATTCCTCCTTAAATCTCGCGACAGACTTTTACATCATATTAATTATGTTTTTTTAGGTACATATTAAGAATATTTTACTTGAGGTAGCAAATAGTAGCAGTTTGGTGGTAAATCAGAGATGGTCCCGCCATCTTGACGGTAATGTAAAAGTTGATTAAATCCTCTTTGCCAACGACTACCGTTGTGCAATTGCCGAACTAGAAAAATATATTTTTTGAGTCTTGTCGATTTGTAGATTGTGGAGAGTTGAACGTAGTGATTCCGGTGGTTAATAGCAAAAAACTGTTAGTCGCCTGTAAGGAATTTGTAGCTGTGGTTGATTGGGACCGGAATACCTACGAAAAATTAGCGCAGCTCGGCCCTGATGTTAATGTTGTCAACGAGGCAAAATGTGACGCATACGGCAGACTTTGGGCAGGTGAATATAACTCTCAATAAGTACCTACTACTATTTAAAAATAATAAAAAAATAAAAAGATCTTTATTTACCAACAAACACAAATATTTATAGGTATGTAGCAACTATGTAATACCGAACCCTATCATGGGTAACCCTTGCTTCCAGGCACGAAAGGTCCGCAGACAGGTGACAGTGTTTCACCGAACAGTGCAACGTTTTACAAACTAGCGCGAACCTGCTATCGGCCCAAACCAGAAGTCAGCTCGGTGACAATCTCAAATGGACTGGTGTGGTCTCTCAACAATTCTTTGTTATATTATATCGACAGTGCCACCAACAAGGTCGATGCGTTCAAGTTTGATTTGGAAAAAGGAGAGTTGGGTAAGTAGCAAATTGGATAAATGCTAAAGGATTGGCTTATATTTTCTGTAATTATTGTTGGATTGTTTTGTTCAGGCGCGCGCCGAACCGTGCTGGATACCAGCAAGTGGGGATATGTTGACGCCATCCCGGATGGAATGACCATCGACCGCGACGGGTTTCTCTGGGTAGCGCTACACCGTTATGGTCAGGTACATAATTATATTTCAATTCTATAAAGACAAATACCTACACAACAAAGTATCTGTCCAAGTCCATCCATGACACACTATGAATACCTACACGTTTTATTTTGCATTCAGTGCTGTATTATTTTTATAAATTAAAATAAGAGATAGAAAAATATCGACTGCCACCAGGGCTTGAACCCGGGATCGTGGAATAATATGAGAGTTATTTCAACAACTACATTTTTATTTCGGTGGATTTTTCATTATAGAAAAACGTAGCCGGAGATAGCGCCTCTGACGCCTAATTTTCTTTAAAAACCAATGTAACTGCAAATTCAAATGATTTATACAATTTCGGTAGCTAAATAACACATAACACCCACGAAAACCACCGAAATTGAAAACACAACGTTATTAAACAATATGTAAAATATTATAAAAGTTAAACCAGTTTTCTACTAATATGTCTAAGTAAATTGAAGGCTTATTTAACATGCATAAAAATATATTTTGTCTTTGTTGCGAAAAATTAAACGAAGATTGCAAAATTTTGTTCGGAGGGATATGAAGTCGTTTATTTTTATTTTTGCTGAAAAACGTAGCAAGATGAAGAACAACCGTTTTCACTGCTAGTAAGGATAATGTCGACTTCTTACGGGGGGAGGATTATGTTCATTATTTACAGTGTTGGTCCTGAGTAGTGAATATGTTGCAAAAAAGGGATTGGGCACAGGCACAGGCCACCAAAATTAGAAATTGGTCACAAATTTATATATTTTTAAATAAATAATAACAATACAAATTTATTTTACGTGGCTTCATTTTGGACCATATGTCGTATCTTGAGAGAAAATGTAAATAAGACATAAGCACGTTTTCAGCCTCAGCCTGGAAACATAAAACTTTTGCTTGAGTAATGTAGGTATGTATGTAAATTCACTCATGAACTATCGTGGGCCCGGGTTCAAGCCTCATCCGCAGTCGATATTTTTCTATCTCTAATTCACTTACACGAAATCTTATTTTTTTTTATATTGAACAGGTTATTCGCATAAACCCTGACACGAGTGAAATCGTGAGAGTGTACGACCTGCCCGTGCCAAGAGTCACTTCCATGACCTGGGTCGGCGAGGACCTCGAGGACCTGGTCATCACCTCCTCCAAACGCAATGTGCCAGAAGGGGTTCTACGACTATATCCTCTTGCTGGAACTATCTTCTTCCTTAAAGGGCTTGGTACCGGAGGCGTCTTAGATAATAAATGCGTCTTAGATAATAGTTCGCGAGCTAAATGCTAAGAATAATATACCTTTCATGGGAATACTTTACCTTTTTTGCTTTTCTTATTTTCGCACATTACAAAGGTACCGTGGGCAAATAAAGCCACCTTAACATTAAATCGAAAATTTCGTATGATAATTACCTGATAATAAACATTTTTTGCTTTAATCAGATCAAGTACATAATTCTATTCGTACATTACTAAAATGACAAATTTATGAATAGTTTTCTACATAACGACCCATTTTCTCAACACGGGTTTTTGGCGTTATTAAAAATTATTAACACCATTTTATTTTACAGTTTACGTACGTACTTCAACGTAATCGATAAATTAATAATACAAAATATTTGTCACTTTTGTTACTACTACAAAACAAAATTAAAAAATAAACATTGAAATACAAAAAAGCGGCAAGTGCTAACAAATATTCATTGTCTTCTAATTAAGCAAAGCTTCTAATTGAGCATGCGCTTGGTGTATTTCTATAATGTTTTTTATGCCTGTGTGAGCCATGACGCTCCTCACACGAATAAAAGTACTATTTCTGCACTAATGGCGTTATTAAACACATTGCGTTATTCGCTCACTGTACCTTATACTAAACTTAATAAACTTTCACGCTTACACGGAACAATTTTTTTTTATGGATGATCTATGTCTGGACTTACTTCCATGTAAAATTTTTGCTAAATGATAGAAATATACAACATATGCACCAAAAATGTTTTTTTTTCCTGCAGTTCATCCCGGTAGAAGCAAAAGAAAATAAGTACAAGTTGTTGAAATGGGAAATAGCAAATGTTTGTAGCTTGCTCTCTAAGCTTTGTTTTTGTCTGATAATATACTAGTCAGTTTGTGTACCACTGCCCGTTTACCTACTAGTAAATACACAAATGAATGAATCAATGTGCCAATCAATTAAATTCTTATTCTGTAATATGGACTTATGTAAGTTTGCTTCACACTGATGGACTAAGTCACTTTTGCTATCTAAGTTTCCAGGTAGGGCTTTCGAATACCGGTATGTTTCAATACCGATATTAAATAGCGGATTTATATCTTCAACCTGCGATCCCGGTATTCCGGTATTGAACATTTGTTTGCTTTTTCTTTTTTCACGTCATGTTCTAAATAAACATTGAAAGCTTTGGAAGTTGCCAGACGCTGCCCTACAAGCAAGTGTTAAAGTTTGCAGGATACGATGTTAGGTGGTTCATAGTTTGAATCGCAACCCGATATGAAGACCCACTTGTTCATGTCTTCCTTTATCCAGCCGGTCTGAGTCCGAAGTTTATTAATAGTACTTAAACTGGCCATGTTAATTCCTGACAAGACGGCATGCTTTCAGCAATCAGGACGAAAGGAGTTAGTAGGGCTACCAATTTCTGCCAAATGTTGTACATTGCTTGTTTACATTCCTTGCACATCAGCCGTCGGTCTCGATTGCTGGGCCCACAAGTAGTAAGTAAGTAAGTAAGCTGGCGGTTGAAAAACTCTGAAACCAGGGTTCATTGTATCGTTCGTCGACACGAAAACAGATTATATCAGCCTTTAGCAGTCTGTCTACTGCTGGACGTAGTATAGGCGTCGTACGTCCCCGACGATACGCCACACGATTTCCAGTTTCCGCCTTCAAGTCACTACCAGCCGCCCTCTTCAAGTCATTCGTCCGGCTGGCCAGTAAATAATATCAGTTTTTTTACTGTATAGTAAGCAGTTATTTAAGTGAGATGTGCTTCCTCGCGCATTGCCTGGCAAAATATGGTATTTTAAAATTGCAAAAATTAAACACAGCCTGTACGTAAAGTGTTAAGTAATTATAAGTGGTTTTACATGTTGACCAGTGTGGGTGCTTACCTCAATAAAAGTTTGGCAAACATGAAAACTTTGTCACACTTTTACGCAATTTTTTGGCCATTTCATACTTTCTGAATATCGCCCACGCTTCCTTTCCATCTTTTGAAGTCATTTATTCCATATTCTCCTCCATTTATTATTCAAAGTACTATGAAAAACACAAAAAAAATTTGATTGTAAGGAATTATTCAATGGGTAATAAATGAGCGAAGAAAATAGGAGTATCACAGATAATCATGTGTACAAATTATTTTTCATTGCATATGGTACTACTTAAATACCCTATTTAACAAACCTCTAATTAATTAAGTGAAATATCATTTATGTTAAAAGCGAGTATCGTCTGATCTCACAGTCAAACTGTTTGTGCAGTTTTGTGAGACACTGTTTTATATTAAAAGTTTAAACACTGTCTTTGCAATAAAAAAAATAATAATAATAAATAATCTATCAAAATTCAGTGCCCCATGGTCACAGCCATGGTTTAAATGTAAATAATTTCATCGAGTATAGAGCGCGCCGACCATGGCGCGAGCAATGTACATCACGCGAGTGGGGACAAATTATTCCCATTTGTCTCTTGTGACAGCTGGCCATCTTTATTCCCAAATTATCACTAAAGTAACTATCGGCGGCACTTAAGAGTGACAGATTTAGTGGTGACAAGTGGGAACAAAGGCTCATTTGCAGGCGTGCTATCTACCGTGTATGGTAGTGATTTGTGTGCACTGATCTCTATATTTTGTGTGAAGAACATTAACACAAAGTAAGTATTGGCGGCGGCGGCGGCGGCGGCGGCGCGTCCAATTAACCTGTGTGCGTGAATATTCGAGTCATGATGTGAAGCAGTCTGCTTATCAGAATTCAAATAAAAAGCATTATTTAACAACACTGAAACTTTTGAAGGCAGAAATATCGCAACACAGAAATAGGAGTTTTTCTGTTGATAGTTCTGATTGTCAAACCAGAGGGCGCTGTGCTAAACTGAAATTTAGACGTCCTAATTAATTCTGTTAGTTTGATCATGGCACTATTATTTGGAAATACAAAAATAATTAATACTGTTCAATTTATTCTGAAATAATTTATTAGATGACATGCATACAACAAGAAAAGGTAACAAGAAAGTGTATAACATTTTAGACTTCATAATATAATAAATAACATTCTGGGTTAGTTCAAACTCGGTTCTATCATTTCAAGAAACTCTAAGTTTGCGCTAACCCTAACAAAAACATCACATGACAACATCTAAAGAGTGACTAGAGTATTTTAGTATTACAAGTAGATACAACTTTGCAATATTAATTGTAACTTCTAAATGGACAACGGTTAGGTACGTCAATGACGTTCACAGATTACTTACTATAAATTAAAAATACGACTTGATGTCTAAAACTTCAATTTTAATTTTATAATGTTGTGATTTCTATATACGTCTAACTAATATGTACATAGGTAGATAAATCTATAAAGGTAGCTGAGTGTTAGTTAACAACAAATTAGTTTAAGAGTAGTCTTAATACACGTCACCATAAAGCTGCGGTTTATGATATTTTATTATCCCACATGAGAAATACTTATCATTCAGTTTTGAATTCAGACACATCCATGTCAGAGGCCTACTACTAGTAGGAGGGGGTTGAAAAACTCTGACACCAGGGTTTTACGGGGCGTTCGTCAGCTCGGTATCCCGCCGTTGAAAAACTCCTAACACGGCCTGGCATGTTTTAGATTAGAGTCTTAGCTAATCTTGTCAAGGATTAATATACACAATAATAAAAAAACTGATTGTTTTGTATTACATACGTAGCGATAGAAACGATGAGACCCGTTATTTTGCTGGTAGTTCACACAAATTTAAGTTGACACTTTGCATTAAAACAACTATTCACCAGGCGCTTTATGTAGGTATTTGATTAGGTAATGTTGTAATAGTGGCGTCGTCCATTCTACGCAGGCTACACTCAGATATATGCGTGAGCGAACATTTTTATGGGCCCGCGTCGAACTTTTAAATGTCTCTTTCCCACTAATGGCAAATCCTGTGTGTGAGAACAGAGCGAAATCGTCATTTTTAGACGAATTTTCGCTCTTTTGGAAATTTCTTGCTAAATGGAAAAGTAATCAATTAACTGAACGATAACTATCTAGTAATGTACAAGACGTATCGTATTCGCAAAAAATAATGTGTTATGTTCATAAAATTGATATACAATACACAAAAAAGTGTAAAAATAGACCAATAAATCTATCGAGCAAACTTTCTTTAATCGTGTTTTCCTGCGACCAGAATCTAAACTAAATAATAAAAAACCTTTTAACATAAAAATAAGGTGTTTATCGTATTTCCCAACGAAATTGCGTGCATCCAAAAAATACACAATTTTCTCACGGCGCGCCCTTAAAAAGATACGAAAATTGCCTTTTTTTAATTTTTTTTGTCTAGTCATAAGTTATTATTGAAATTTGAAACACTTAACATTTAATTGACGCACCTATATTTAGACCTCGTTTTTTACCACTAAACTACAACACCTATTCTAAGTTCACATATACGATGACAACCTATGAACGGATTCTTTCGTTCTACTTAATAATGGCCTCGATTCTGCAGTGATAAATTCCTAAGCAAATTCGTTAGTTATTTCTGTCACTTTCATAAATATATGCAAGTAAAGATACAAAAAATCTGCAGCTGTCTTTTCCTTATCAACCTTACAAAAGGAAAAACTATTTGAATTCTTGCCTGATTATTGTAAGATAGGAATAGTAAATTTATTAATTAGATAAGAAGTATGCACCCAAGAATCGAGGGCAATGTCCCACTTATATTTAACAATATTTTAAGGGGTCAAACAAAGTATACCCAAGTTTTAAAAGCTGCATAGTTAGGAAGACGGCCGTATCCGGTAATATTTTTATGTTACCGCTCTTTATAACTGTGTTTGGTATCGTTAGATTTGTATTTATGTCATGATTCAGGATCTCGATTTGTAAAGAAATCGTGTCATTTAAGGAGGATCAAAGATACACTTTTGATATAACTTGACTGGACTTTGGTGATATACTTTTTTAAGCAGGAGTGTGTTTCAGATAAAAGAGCATTACAAAATGGTTTCGAAACTATATCGCATCAATAAATTACTGCTACTTGTTGAAATAAAAATCACAATAATAAAAAGTAGTCAATACATGCAAATAGGATTCAGCATCTCGATTCATAAAGAAATCGTGCCATGTAGGTAACTTGCTTTTGCAACCTTTAGACTGACGTGTTCAATGTCTATTACCGATTAGAAGACAGAATAACAATGTAATCCGTCCAGTCGTTCTCATTTTACAGCATAAAATTAAAAGTGCGTTTCCACCATTTGATCCCCCCTTTCATGACACGATTTCAATACTATATTTTTTTATCCGGATCCTGAATCACGAAATCACGATGAATCCAACGCTATAACACATAGGTATACAGAGACCAGAGAGGCAGTTAAAACTCAAGATTTAGAGGACTTGTGCTTGGAAACGCACTAGACTTACTTACATGCTAACATGCTTTTGCAACCTTAACAAAAAATATGGTTGAAATGTTTTTGAACACGTTTGGTATTATTGTATTATGAATGATTTGCTCATTAAAAACATGGAGAAAGAAGACTAGAGAAGAGTCTAATCTTGTAAAATTATAAAAATAATACAAAAAAAAACGATCTCAAACAGTACAATATTTTGTATTGATCATTGTCATAGTTCTTTAAAAAATGGCTTGTACACAGCGTAGCAAAGAACTCGAGGAATACCTTCAGAATTTATTGACTTTCACAAATGCTCGGTTTATCTGGATATAACCAGTATTTAGTTTCCTTTATGACTAATGCCATCTATCAAAAAATAAAACAAGCACTACGCAATTACGCATGGCGTTTGTTCGGTTTTTTGTTTTTGATAAAACGTGTTTTTTGAAAAATATTACCTAGCTAGATCCCTAAAACCTCCATCCATTTTCTTAATTTCTTGAAAATCCTTGAAGCTGTTTCCGAGATCGGGTTTATACATATAAATAATATCAACAGATGGTGTTTGTAATATGAAGGAACGACATTTAGGGCTGACGCTCATCTAGTCTTATTGCACAATGCTTGAAAATATTTAGGTTTAAAATAAAAAGAAGTAATCAACCAGTGAGTAATATCCGCATTGAAGTCGATGCATCAGTCAAAGATTAGATCAGGTACTCTGAACTCAACTCTCGGAAAAAGGACGTCTTCGGGGGTTAAAAATACTTTTCAAATCCCGTAAAACTGTCATAAGTACTTAACATTTTTAATTACGTATATACGAAACTAAAATATCAAACGTGGAAGGCAAAATATAGTAAAACCCTAAACATTACCCTTTAAAATATTATTCATTATTTACGTAGGACCCTGTATAATTTATAATATTGACTAATTAGATAGTATCCGATATAAATCACTGGCAGTGACGCGGCTATTTAGTGATATATCGAAATTACTCGAAGCTTATATCTACCTAGAGATTCTGTTTCACGAAACGCTCCTGAGCTAAAACACAGCCTCTTATATTTAAACCCAACGCCATTAAAATACCTATCTATATCATTTTTACAGTCCATAACCCACAAACATACCCTTTTCCGATTATTGCTAAACATACCAAAGGCAAAGGTGCACTCTTAATGCCACCCAATTTACCTAACCGTGCTACAAGGCACACTAGTACTTTTACTTTTCAGGGTCAGGTCAGATTTTGCCAAAAACGGCTGGCAGCCTTTTCACAGCTACCAATGGAACCGGAATTAGAACTAATTCAAATAAAATGGGAATGGAGACTGTTTAATAGCAGACGCCGTAGTCAAATCACCAGTTGTGTGTCAGGTTTTAGGCGGCGTATAGCTAATAGGCCTGATTGGAGAGCTATCAAATCCATACTAAAATGACATTGCCCTCAATTCGGGATATAAATTCTCTTAACTTTCCTTAAATTACTGCTGCTGAGGAGAGGAGATATCTAAGTTCTGTCAAAATGACAATGGGTTCTTCGCAATTTCTATTCAAATTAGTCACCAAGTAGTTTATTTTCATCGTCGCTTTATTTTGACAGATAACACGTATTTTGCTTCAAATTATAAAACATGACATGACTAGAATATCTCCTATTCTTTTCGAAACCTATTTGACGGAAAGTGACAGCACAAATTTAAGGTTAGTCAAGAGAATTTATACCCCGAATTGAGGCCAATAACAAGTGAAAATTGATCCTATTTCTATGGCACCTGAGAACTGGCAAATGGACCATAAGTAGGCTTTACGGTATGGAAAGCTTCACTGTGAGACAGTTACAGTTTGGGCGCGACCAGTCCACTCATCAGGTCGAAGGTGTTTCCGTCGGGCGCGAGGCGCTGTTCCCCCCGCGCCGTGCGCACGAGCAGCCACCCCGCTGCGTCCAAGCCCGTGATGCGCCCCTCAACCGGCGACGACGAGTCCCCGCTTATAACACGGATCTCTTCGCCGCTGTAAATAACCATAACAACAATGAAAATATAGAAACTAAAATATTCACACCGGGTGTGTTTGTACCACACATTTTGACATTCTTAAGTAATGCTGAATTGTCGCGATGGGAATACAGGATAGTTCAGTTGATAAGGGCGTCGGTCGGATGGCCGGCCATGTTAAACCGACGTTAACCCACTCGTCTCATGTTCGAATTATGAACTCGAAAACAGTTGTATAAAGACCTGCTTTATGCATTGCGCCTATGGAAATTACAGAAGCCATTTATGTTAGTCCTGTTGTTGTTGTACTGTAATTGTTCGTTAATTTTTCGGTTGTTGTTCGTTTCTTTTTCTGTTGCCGTTCAGTAGTTTTATTAGGTTGTTGATTAGTTGTTATACCGATGTGATTCAAATGTTGTTCCGATGTTTTTGACATGTTGTTCAGTTGTTTAGTTAAGTTGTTTTTCATTTGCTGACTCGACATCTTAACAACTGCTTCAAAAATTCATATCAAGCCATTTCACGTTCTCGTATTGAATTTTACCTCGTATCGGGACTTGCAATCGCCGGTGTGGATGTTTGGATAAGTGTATAACCGAGTTTTTTTTTAGAGTATAGATAATAGAGTATGCAACTGCATTTAATTAGGCATTTTTGTTGTTGTGATAAACAGACACTCGCATTTTAACGACCTCTATTATATAACAGCGATTTGAGGGAGTGAATTGCAATTTTAGGCGATGGACTGACAACCTATCACTATGGCGATACACAATTTTCCGAATGACCCTCAAATATATGTCAGACGTGGCGTCCGTTTTTGCGACCGTTTAAGCTCTGCCTACCCCGCAAGGGATAATAGGCGTGATATATGTATGTATGTATAAACTACAATTTTTATGTTGATTCATCATTTCTTGTTTCGGTCATTTTTATTACCTACCTTATAATAGAACATACAATTTCTGAAAAGACTAAGTATATGTAAGACGTAGCGATAACGATTTTGGGGTATTGTCGGACTCCCTGGGGTAGCGTCGGATGCCCTTGAGGGTGGTGGGTGGCGTCGTTAGCCGTAGAGGGCGGAGGGAGGCGCCAGACGTTCAGGAGTACCGTTATGGGACGCTTTTGAGGGTGTCCCATAAACATTATTATTAGCAGGAAGATGAGCCATGAACTTGTGAGCTATCAAACAAATCATTGTTTATCCCGAAAACAATAACTAACTATGGATGAAGACCATGACTTTCTTTGGAATAGTTGTCTGCCTTGACGAAATCTACATTTTATGAGACAACTCAAACCAAAACCACGTTTGTCTCGAAAACTATGCATGCTAGGTAATCAGTTGCTTTGAGAAAGTTGTAGGCAGGCGGATTGGCGTGTGCATATAAGATTTTGCATTCACAGGGAACGCTGCTGCCCAATTCATGGATGATTATCCTTTAGTCGCATTTTACGACACCCTCGTGTAGAATTGGGGTGATGCTATTCTAAGTCGGCACTACACGGCATACCACGGCACAGCTGTCAGTCAGACTAAATACATCAGAAAAGAGAACGGAGCTGAAAATTGTATCACCATGAAAAGTGGGCCTAATGAGAAAGTGAACCAAACGAGATAATGGCCTTTATGACAAAATACGTAACATCGAAAAAAGGTGGTATGCTAAAGTGCCCAAATAGAAACGCAGTTGGTCGGCATTTGGGCCACTTTTGAGTAACTGGACATTCCTTTCCTTATTTCCAAAAAATAACGTGAAAAGAATTAAGTAATGCATGCTACATTTTACAACTCTGATAATTTTGCGAATTTGGACATGTCGTGTCTTGGGAAAAAATTAGAACTAAAACGAAAACAATATTGCATTTCAAAAAAGGAACTATTTCTATTATCAGGAATGAATGCCATTCAAAAATTCAATTTTCCCCAAAACGGTGTGAAGCTATAACAAAAAAACGTGATAATGAAATGAAAATGAAATTTACTTTATTCAATGTATAATAGTATTATCATGTATTATTGCTTATTGACGTCATGATCCGTCAATGTAAAAAAAATAAAAAGTATAAAACAATTTTCTTCTTTTTAAAACAATTTTGTATTGTCCAACAGCCCTCCAGGGCGTCCGATGCAACCTCAGGGCCCCCAAAACACTTTTAGGGCGTCCGATGCCAACCACCGCCGTCCAGGGTTTCCAACGCTTTCCCAGGGCGCTCGGAACCTCCATTACATCCGAGGCTACCCATGGCCATCCCAGGCGTCTAACGCTACCCCACTGCGTTCGTCGCCAGCTCCGGACCCTCAGTGTTAAGCTCATTTTGAGTTAGCCTAAAGCTTCGAAAAGCATGAGGCTTATTCAAGCCTTGAGGCTCTTCACGCTTTTTTTAAATATCTATAAGAAAGGTCTGGTAAGAAGGGCTGGCTTAATGATTAAATCTTAAAGACTGTAGGTCTTGGGTTCACTATCTATGATCACACTAAAAGACATCGACCAAAGTGCTCTAAATGCTGACCAGCATTGAGTCAATAGTTCATAATGTTTATACTAGCCTAAAGTAATAATTGTCATATGTCAAAGATTGTCAGACGTGGTGTAAACGTCCGTTTTTTTACAGGCGTTTACGCTCTGCCTACCCCGTAAGGATAATGGGCGTGATATGTGTATGTGTGTGTATGTCAAAGACAATTGCCCGTTTTATGAAACGAGCCCCTTTTTTATATTTGTAATAATAGCTATGGTCAATTATTCAAAGAGTCGACATTTTATATAGAAATACAGCAATATAAATAAAAGCAACAATTTTTCAACACGCCTCTCCAAAATTGCTGCGCCCTTACAGGGCGGCACATTTGAATTAGAAATATATGTAACAAGTTTTTATACTTTAATGTGACATGCAATAAATAAATAACAATTTCTAAATAATTAACATACATAAACGGAAAAAAAAGTCTTATAAAAATAATCAATTCATAAAGAAATACACAGTTTGTGGGAGATTTCCAGTAACTACTCTAACCTAACGTAAGCTCATTGGAACGAGATAGTGACACTCGCGTTCCAACGCCCGCGGTACTTTACGTGGCAAAATTATATTATGTTGTGATAAGACCTATGCTCTTGTATCTCAATAGAAAATGAAGTAGGAAGGCGTAATTTTCGCAATAATAGAAACATGTTTACAACTAATAGAAGCAAAATTATTCACAATCCAATGTTTTTGTGTCTAAAAATCTGTATTCTACTGCTTTGGGTGTTAGAAATATAGAACATTCGCATACATAAAAGCATAAGCATAAGCCGTATCCTAGAAAATGCTTCCTTATACGTGTTAAGAATCAGTTTATTTAATTGTATTCAATACAGGTATATTTATAAACTGGATCTCGGAGACGGCATCAACGATTTTTATGTCGTATGATGGCAGTGTAAGGTAGCCCCCTTACACAAAATTAGATCGATCTTGCTAGGATTCATTTTCCAAAACACTATATACCGAAAAAATATATAGAAAACGCTTAATACTATAATAATTGCGACTTTTTCTACTCGCCAATAGATAGCGTAAAAAAAACATAATATCGACCACCGCCCGGTCACCCAAGTACAATTATGGTCTAAAAATTTGGAGGGTATTTGGATTCAACTATTAACAAAGACAATGAATAGGAAATGCTAGTTGAAGATGTAAGAACATGATAAATACACGTTAGTACCGCTCAGGCAGGCCCGATGTTAATGCAAACAACGAAGCATAAACAGGTCAATCGCAATAGCAGTTTATGCAACTGTCGTATAATGGGGGTCATTAGAATGCGAGTGTCTGTTTATCACACGAGGAGCAGCCGAGTGTGATAATAGTTTGACACGAGCATTCTAATGCCTAATTATATGCAGTTGCATACACTATTTTATCTTCACTCTCCAAAAAAACTCAGTTATACACTTTTCCAAACGCCCGCACCGGCGATTGCAAGGCCCGATACAAGGCCGAATTCAATACGAGAACGTAATATGGCTTGATATGATTTTTTGAAAATTCTATACTTCAGCAGTTTAGATGTCGAGTCAGCAACTGAACAACAACTTAAATACACAACTGAACAACATCTGACCAACAACTGAACAACATCTGAACAACAACTGAACAACATCAGAACAACATCGAAACAACAGCTGAACAACAACCGAACAATATCGCCACAACACCTGAACAACATCTCAACAACAACTGAACAACATCTGAACAACAACCTATCAAAACAACTGAACAACAACCGAACATTAAAACGAACAATTACCACAAAGTAAGTATTGGCGGCGGCGCCAATTACCGATAACAACATCTAACAGGCGCTGCCGAAGATGGCGATTTAGCTATTTTTTTAAAAACTTCGTTTTATTTCTCAACTTTATCGAATTAAGAGCCTTCTCATTAAGGCATTATCGATAAACAGTAGGCAATAGGTCAGCGAACAGTCACAACAGTCCACTGCTGGATTTAGGCCTGTCTTTATTAGGACGTAGCACGATCGCACTACTCGTCATGCCGCTGCCACTTCCCGTGCTCCCTCGGTTGTCGGTATTTCGTGCGCGAGTTAAAGGAACGGCAGCACGAACGCTAATGGAATATATTGCTTTATCTACACTCGTCTCATAATGTTCGAATTATGAATTCGAAAACAGATGCATAATGACCTACTTTATGCATTCTGCCTATAAAAACTAGGGTTTACTATAAATTACAGAAGCGTAATAACTTAATGAGAAAACTCTTAATACGATAAAGTTGAGAAATGAAACGAAGTTTTTTTTTTGCCAATGCTCTTATTGCCAACTTCCGCCTGTTTCCAAACGTTTGGGAACACAGAGTTCCGCACCTGTCAGTTGTTGTTGTATGGTAATGTTGCGTTTGTTTTATTAGGTTGTTGTTGAGATGTTGTTTAGTTTTTGTACCGATGTTGTCCAGTTGTTGTTCAGATGTTGTTCAGATGTTGTTCAGTTGTTGTTCAGTTGTTTTTCAGATGTTGTTCCGATGTTGTTCAGATGTTGTTCAGTTGTTGTTAAGATGTTGTTCAGTTGTTGTTCAGATGTTGTTCAGTTGTTTAGGTAAGTCACTCCACATCTAAACAACTGCTAAATTACAGAATTTTTAAAAATTCATATCAAGCCATATTACGTTCTCGTATTGAATTTGTCCTTGTATCGGGCCTTGCAATGGCCGGTGCGTACGTTTAGAAAAGTGTTTCTGAGTTTTTTTTGGAGAGTGTAGATAAAATAGTGTATGCAACTGCTATAATTAGGCATTAGAATGCTCGTGTCAAACTATTATCACACTCGGCTGCGCCTCGTGTGATAAACAGACACTCGCATTCTAATGACCCCCATTATACGACAGTTGCATAAACTACTATTATCGTTCACTCATATTGGTGCGAGAAGAGTATAACGGCAGTGAGTGAACTCTGCCGCGCTCACTCTCCCGGGTTGATACTTCCGCGGAAGTATTTCCAGCAATATTCGCGACAGCGGCAGGAGCAGGAGCAGGTGCATGGTGTGAACGTGCTATTATAGTGGTATAATATAGTACAGGGGACGAAGCTGCCTAATTTTCTTAGTAGCTTTTTATGCCATTTTCAACAGTGGATCTTAAAGACGATTTATTATATAAAAACGAAAATCACAAAGCAAAAAAATCACTATGCTTTTCTTCGCATAGCCTCAATTGTATAAGAGTCTAATATGAAAAAGAGTGTAGTCCAAAAGCCTAACGCATATTTCTGCGCTTTGAATCAGATATCAGGTTGTACCAGGGTTCATCGGATCCCACACAAATGAAGATAAAGATGAATGTAGCGTTCGCAAGGCAATAATATTTTCATAAATCACAATAGCTGCAACAACGGATTGTTTTTTGAGTTTGCGCATTTGGCATTATTTATGTAACAATTTATGTACACAAGATAATAAATACAAAACACAAAACATACGGAAAAAAGGTACAACGGGTACTGCTTGTTTCTAATGACATTCCCTAATGATGACAATTGAACAGGTCTTATCACACATTTCGCTTTTATACCTAATGTAAAATACGGTAATCATTACCACGAGTAATAAATATTTAAGGTGACAGTTTAGTTTTTTTTACTGTAGTGACAGGTTGTTAGCTTATCCTCTAAAATTCTAATACACCTAAAATCCTTGAGCTTCTCTCGAGTTCCGTAGATGCTTAGAAGGATCCCATCACACAGCATACTAGCAGTTTATGCAACTGTCATATAATGGGGGTCATGAGAATGCGAGTGTCTGTTTATCACACGAGGCGTAGCCGAGACATAGCTTTATTTTATCGACACTCTAAAAAAAACTCTGTTTGACACTATTTCAAACGTCAGCACTGGCAATCTCAAGGTCCGATACGAGGTCAAATTCAATACGAGAACGTAATATGGCTTGATACGTATTTTTTTAAATTCCACACTTTAGCAGTTGTTCAGATTTTTTGAACTAAACAACCGAACAACATCGGAACAACAACTGAACAACCTAATAAAACAACTGAACAATTACCATACAACAACAACTGACAGGTGCGGCGGAAGATGGCGATTTGAGTACTGGCAAAAAAAGCTTTGTTTCATTTCTCAATTTTATCGAAGTAAGAGCCTTCTCGAGGGGCATTACGCGTCTGTAATTTCTATTTAACTGTAAATTATATGGGCAGAATGCATAAAGCAAATCTTTATACAACTGTTTTCGAATTCATAATTCGAATATTATAAGACGACTGTAGATAAAATATACTCACTCGTGCAACCAATACTGGTAGTATTGCTCGAGGAAGGCGTCCACGCCTCCGTCCGACTGCGTGTACTCCAATATGCGCTCCAGCTGCGAGCAGAAGCGCGCGAGGAACTTCTCAATGGACATGAGCGCGAGATTCGTCTTGTGCTTCGCGTTATACTCGCGAATGATGTCGTTCACGCACGTTGTCGGAGAACTGTTTGAAATGTTCACGCCAGTACCTGGATATGTAAACATTTGCTTATAGGTAGTTTTCTAGTGTTATTTTATGTTAACATTTGCTTATAGGTAGTTTTCTAGTGTTATTTTATTTTAACATTTGCTTATGGGTAGTTTTGTACTGTTATTTTAATAGTTTAATATACCCATTATAATGAGTTGCGCCACTTTTGCCCGATACACCTTATTTAAACTTTTCCCGATGAAATTCTTTACATGACAGTGAAAATGGCATCAAAATCCGTTGGTTGATTTAAGAATGGTTATTTTTCAGTATAGCGAGACAACGAGACGCGGGCAGCAATTTTTTTTTCATATTTACTATTTAGAGAAAATGGGAATGTTTAGTTATTTGTCCTTCCTAATGATTCGGAGCGATTTTGTGTTAAAACTTTTTGTCTTGTGTGAAGTTAAGTTTGGAGTTTGCACCAGACATCGTACGATGTCGTTCATGAACATCTTACCGATATTAAGTATGACATCATCGGCCATAACGTTAGCTGTGGTGATGGTGCCGCCAATCTTCACATCGCGGCCGTAGTAGATGTCGTTGGGCCACTTTATTCTGAAACAATAATGTTACACGTGTTATTCTGGTTAGCTGACTTAGCCAGTGCCGAATCTGTAGCCCTAGTCGCACTAGGCCCCAGGCCAAGTGCTGCCCCTTTTTCAGCACCAATTATTATTAGACTAGTTAAATAATTATTAAATTTACTGTATTGCCTTTTAAAAGTAACAATCGCACACAATGTTCAAAATTTTATCAAAGGAAAGGAAAGCGTCCTTCACTCTAGCATTGTTAGTGGCTTAATATTTGGTCATTAGATTGTGGCTGTCCATGTTTTAATTTTTCGAATAGATTTTATTTATTTAATGAAATAACACTTTCAGAAAATTAAATAACACCGAGATATATTATATCCGTTTAGTTAAGGTGAGTGTAGAGCCGTCAACCACCTCGACGGTGGCGCCACTTCACAAAAAAAAGTTTTCTCTTTATACAAACAATCTATCAGAATGTCCGATGCCCAAGTTTTTAGTATTATCCTTATGTAGAATTTGAACCTGCAAACTCAATAAAATATTCGCTGTAATTAAAGTTATGGCAACTTATACCAAAAGTAGCCGTTTTTAGGCAACTTTAATTGCAGCGAATATTTAATTGATTTTGCAGTTTCAAATTTTACTTCTGTTATAATACTAAAAACTTGGGTATCGGACATTCTGATAGATTGTTTGTATAAAGAGAAAATATTATATTTGTGAAGTGGCGCCACCTTCGAGGTCGTTGACGGCTACACTCGCCTTATGTAGATGATACGATGACATACCTGATGTCGAGCTGTTCGTAGGCGGGTAGCGAGCGGATGGCGCGCACGGCTGCGAGCGCCGCCGCGTGTTGCACCAGGGGCAGCGACGGAGACATCTTTTGCCACACCTGGAATATTTACAATTATATAATGCCCAATAGCCAAGGAGAGAGAGAGAGAGAGAGAGATAATGCCCTCAATTCAGGATATAAATTCTCCTTACTTGCCTTAAATTACTGCTTTCACTTTCCGTCAAATAGGTTTAGAAAAGGATAGGAGATATCTAAGTCCTGTCATTATAAAAAACCTCAAAGTTTTTTTTTGTCTTTTCTAGTCAATTTAGTCGCTATTGTTTTGATCGTCGCCTTATTTTGACAGACAACACGTATTTTGCAGGAATTTATAAGACACTAGCGGCCCGCCCAGCGGTTTCACCCGCTGCTAACTGATTTCCCACGTTAAACAGAAGGTCTGTACATAAATCATACATAAAAACCTTCCTCTTGAATCACTATCTTTTAAAAAAACCTTCATCCAGATCCTTTACGTGGTTTTGGAGATTTAAGCATACAAACAAACAAACAGACAGGGACAGACGTGGGAAGCATGTATTATGGAACTAAAATATTATTTTTTCTCAGTTTTCGTGATAGTATAACTACTGAAGCTAGAGAGATAAAACTTGGACATGAAGTTTTTATGTAATAAAGCAAGTATTACAGATAAAATTTCGGTTTTTTTAATCCCCCAAGGGATGAAAAGGGGGTTAAAAGTTTGTATGAAAGTTCGTTGTCTTAAGTGTGATCCGTTTCAAAATAAGTAATTAGACTTATGACTTAAAATAATTAAACACGTGTCTCAGAAGCTAGAGAAGCTAGAGAGATAAAACTTGGACATGAAGTTTATATGTAATAAAGCAAGTATTACAGATAAAATTTCGGTTTTTTTTAATCCCCCAAGGGATGAAAAGGGGGTTAAAAGTTTGTATGAAAGTTCGTTGTCTTAAGTGTGATCCGTTTCAAAATAAGTAATTAGACTTATGACTTAAAATAATTAAACACGTGTTTCAGCATATTTGAAATTTTAACCCTTAATAGGGTCAAAAGGGGGTTAAAAGTTTGTATGAATGTTCGTTATTTTAAATGATTGTGATCGGTTTCAAAATTTATGATTAGACTAATAACTTAAAATAATTAAACACGTGTTTCAGCATTTTTGAAATTTTAACCCTGAAGTGGGTGAAAAGGGGGTTAAAAGTTTGTATGAAAGTTTTTTATCTTAAATCTGATCTGTTTCAAAATTTCTGATAAGACTCATAACTTAAAATAATTAAATACGTGTTTCAGCATTTTTGAAATTTTAATCCTTAAACGTGTCAAAAGGGGGTCGAAAGTTTACTACCAGTTGGGCTCCCCGTTTTCCCATGGGAATGTGACAATTTCCCGGAATAAATTTTACTTATAAACCTTCCTCTCAAGTTACTCTATCTAATAAAAAAAACCGCATCAAAATCTGTTGGGTAATTCTAGAGATATAAGGAGACACCAAACGGGAAGCGACTTTATTTTATACTATGTAGTGATGACACGACCAAAATATCTCCTATCCTTTCCTAAACGTATTTGACGGAAAGTGACAGCACTAATTTAAGGTAAATAAGAGAATTTATATACCGTATTGAAGCCATTATATGCATATAAATGTAAGTAAAGTTAACACGTGATGGCGGCGCGTAGTCACGCAGCTAAAGCTTGTTAGAAAGAAAAGTCTGAGTCACTGAGTGCTGATGCTGACATTATTATATGATGGACCTACAAGATCCGTATCTATGAAGTTGTTTGCGATTTTTATTTAAACGTTATACCTGCAGCGAAAAGCGGCACAGAAGAGAGAAATTGTAAAAATTGATAGTATTTAGCCGAATGAGCTCAAGTCTCCTAAAAGATCCGCTCGTGTTGTTGGTATGACGAGTTCCTGAAGGCCGAGAGGTCAGTATGGGGTTGGTGTATGTACCTGTATCATCTGTGGGGCACCGAAGTCGACGAACGACCCGATGGATCCTAGTATCAGAGTTTTTCAACAGCCTACTACTAAGTACTAGTAGGGTTGTATACCAACCGCCGCCTTAAAAAACATAGACAGCAATCGGGACCGACGGCTTGACGCACAAAAACATCAGATAGTTGAGCCTGCAATGTGGTACCTGCAGCGACATGGCGGCCTGCCCCGGCGGCGTGATCCAGCGGTTGCCGGCGCGCCCCCGGCCGGCCGCCTGCCGCCGCGCGACCGCGCCCACGCCGTGGGCTAACGGCGCGCCACCCGTGATGTCCATGGTTGATGAAACCACGTCCGAATATATCACTAGGCGGCCCAATGATATCGACGAAAGGTTCTGAAATTGATAGCATGAGTATTTACCGCTGATTGATTTGAGTGTGAATTAGGATCAATAACAAATAAGGGACTATATCTGTTCAGCACGGAATCACCCGAAGAATTCCTGCTTTCTTCTCGCTTGAGCAAATAGTTGTCAGTGTTTAAAAAGTACAGGAATACGAGATCTGAGGCTGCCATGTGTGGTTCAAAGGATGGTTCAAGACATTCAGTACATCGTAAATATAAAAAGTTGCTTAAATTAAAATAAGAAATTGAAAAAATGTCAGCGCTCGCCGGGATTTGAACCCGGGACCGTGGGGCGCTAAGTCCCGGCGGGCGCTTACATTTTTTAATTTCTTATTTTCATTTATGAATATTATTTTCAGAAAGCACTGTGAGTGCATTATAATATCATTGTACAATAGTTGCTTAAGTTTGCGTCGTGGCATTGTTGACGCAAACCACAAGACCGACAAAGATATAGGTTGCTTACATCATAATATTCGACAGTGGAGAAGTGTTCTGGACACTCGTACACGTGAATGGGCAGAAAAGTCTCCGATGGGGGCTCCTTCGCCGTCTCGCCGCGCAGGCACCACTGCACCGTGAATTCACCTAGACTGTGCAGCCGCGGTGCCCCCGCCCCCGTCACCGCCGCCCCGCTCCAACCCTCCACCAGCGTCAACTTGTCCTAAAGATTTTACGAGTTTTTTACCAACGAGTAGTAATTAGTATGTGTGAACGAGGCGAATAACCGATAAAATCCAATAAGACTATCCAACATTGTCTTGCTACTAGCAAACTAGCTTTGTCGGCTCAAGATACAATCCAATGAGATACAAAATAATTTCGTTTCATTGGATTGTCTCATTGGATCGTGCATGACCTGATAAAGGCGCACGCGGTGTCAAGTAGGCCTAGGCCAACCTAGTCATGTACCTATATGCATGGTAACCCGCTTGGCATGGTCAATGCCCAATGGAAATATTCTGTTACGGTTACAATAAAAATTGTTTATTCCCCTTTTCTGCGGCTCTTTATTATTTTATTGGTTTATCAATAATATATGTGTACATGTCATTAATAAGTATGATTTGTTAAGATTATAAAGCTACTGATTATGACGCAAAATTGTCTCAACAGCACGTCATTTTGTGTCTAACTAATTTGTTTGAGTCAAGAAATGTGGGCGAATCTTACGTCAGGATGACCCTTCACACAGTAACTAGGTTTTCCTAATAATTTCCGCTTAACTATTCTTGTTTGTATCAATAGCTTCATTCAAACAAACAATGCCGTCGATTCTCGCGCGCGCTTTTTAAATGTTCTTGTCACTTTATTCAGTGTCATTTGCATCGTTAAGTTCAAAATGTCTTTATTCAATGTAGGATACATAAAATATCGTAAGTTGACGTCATGATAAAAACAAGAAAAAAGTGTTTATCACAGTTTTCTACTTTTTAAAACATACATACATACATACATACATATATCACGCCTTTATCCCTTGCGGGGTAGGCAGAGCGTAAACGACCGAAAAAACGGCCACTTACGCCACGTCTGACAAACGTTTGAGGGTCATTCGGAAAATTGTGTATCGCCATAATGACAGGTTGTCAGCCCATCGCCTTAAATTGCTATACACACCCTCGAGTCCCTTCGTCGCCTCTTACGACTCCCACGGGTAAGAAATGGAGTGATGCTATTCTAAGCCGGCATCACACGGCCGCTTAAAACAGCTTTTTAAAACAGTTTTGTATTATCCTGATAAAAAGAAAATTTACTTTTAGTTCCTCGAATAACGCATTTATTAGGACTATAGTCCATTGCCATTAATCAACTTTACATTACCAGGCAAGATTTAATACATATCATTATTTAAAAAATATAGGAAAGAGCCGCAGAAATTGAGGACAGTGATGAAACTGATATCTGTGACAGAATGTTTCCATATTGACCAAATCATGCAACATGTAGATATTTTTCATTGCTCTCTATTTATTCTTCAAATCGCTGTATAAAAAGTCAAATGATTATTAAATAGCAATGGAGATAAATAATTGGGTGTATGTAAAGTAAATATATTATAGTAGTTTAATATTAGCTGATGGTATAGCTATTATGGTGGTACTATAAGTAGATAAGTACTAGATGATTAAATTGATGATGATTATTGAATAACCACACAACACGTTCACTCGTAGCCCCCACTAGGATTCTCTGTTACGAAATACCATGTACAAATACAAAAAGGCACAAATTATTTGACCCAAGAAGAGATATTTGAAATCATCATTCAAATATCTGCCCAGCCAGGCTGGGAATCGAACCCAGGGCCTCTGCTTAGCACATCGCTCGTGACGTGATTAAGGAGTACATTTTAAGTAATCCTACGTTTTTGGTTTATTTATTACTGTTTTTCAGTAGACCATGTATATTTAGCTGTTACAAGTAGCACTGAACTGATGTTTACTCTAAAAACGAGTAAAAAACGGAATGTAGGTAAACCAAAAATAGCATAAAATAAATAAGAAATCATTGCATAGTCTAAATACGTGATGAACGTTATATAAGGTGTTATATAAGCAACATCGCGTGCATACAATACCAAGAAATTATCAATATTATTAATTGAAATAGCATTAAGATTAATAAACGGGTACATTAATATTGGCGTAGAAAAAAAGCTAGAATATTTTTCACACACACGAGATTCCGAAGGCAAAAGCACCCTTTGTTTCTTGGGTTAATGTTATTCTTCAAATTCGAAAGTTATTCAAAAATAAAAATATTGTGGAGCTCTCTTGTTAATTTGGTACTACAAAAGTAAGTAATGTATCTGTCGGAATAGGCTGTGCGGTTAGCACAAGAATGGTCTTTTCTCATTCTACCTGATTTGTAAAGGATGGCTGTTCTTTAAATAACCGCAGCGCCTAAATCAATCGTTACTTTCGGATTCTCGTATGCGAAGCGGCATAAAACAAACCAAGGGTAAACAGTGCACTATTGCATCTCACCGGCCATCACACCGTCAGGTGGCCCGGCGCAGGCGAGCGCGACGACCACGCCGCCTACCGGATAACCTCAAGTCATTCACACTTTACTCACTGTGGCTTTATAGGTGGGTGATCTGATCTGATGCAGCACTATGCCTCCTATGACACATATAAGTAGCACCTACATTGGAGCACATACGTAAAGCAGCGACAATATGCCTTTCAATGGCAACTATAGGTGGATTCGCCGTGGAAAGGCACTCTTTTCGGGTCGTTTAACTCTACTCCTGAATCATGTAATGTCATCGTGAATTGTCAAAGTGAAATAGAGTGTTATAGGCAAATAGACATTTAATCAGAAGTGTAAATGTATAAAGGTCGAAATTTTACTAGTAACCGATACCAAAATCTCAAGACGGGCTGGTGTTAAACAACAACTTTCCCAAGAAACATGGGTTGAAATATGACAAAAATAATTTGAGTTTCCTTCCAGGTAACTCAAATCAGCTAATCGGCCAGTTTGTATGGGAAGCCCAAATTATTTTTTGTATTTCGGCCTATGATCCTTGGGAAAAGCTGTTCTTTATCACCAGCCCGCGCCCGCCTTGAGTTATGGCTATCGGTCACTAGTAAAATTTCACCTTATTATAACAGAGAAAACCGCAGCTGTATGCAGCCTTTCTTTAGGTATGTATCAAAATGGCCTTTTTATGCGAGTCTGATTCAAAACTCGACGCCGACCTACTTAACAAAGCGACAGAGAATGACCATAAGGTGTTTGACACTTCCATTAGCAACGATACTAAGTTAGGTACTAACTAATGTGACATCAGAACCTGAACACTGACTGCAAGTGAGTGTGTAACGTTGTAACTACCATACTGCCTTTTTATATAAAAAAAAGTAAAAATTACGCGGGTTAAAATCGTACCAGCATTAAAAGCGTGATCGTTTGTGTTCGACAGATACACTCCACAACAAACACATATTTATGCTCTATATCAACCTAGGTATAAGTGTCGCTAGAATTCATAGTGCTGTTATTATTTTAATAGAATTAATGGAATGGTTTAAATGATCATTGTTGTTCATGACTTGGTGATAAATGACGGTGACTAGAAAACTAAAAGCATTGCTCTTTTCATTGAAGTTGTTTCTTGATAATACAAAATAAGTATTTTAAACTAAAAAAGTACGCAAGGTCACATTCACAATGATTACACATTCATAATTTTATTAATTACCTACTTCTGATATCAAACGATTATAGTTTTATACTTATGTGTTCTATGCATAACATTCATAGTATGAGTAAAAATAGACCTACGAAACATGTTTAAAATATTATGTACAAAGTCGAGAATAACGTTTTTGCTAAAAACACATTTATGGGTAGACATTGACATAACAATAAATATCTCGTCAACCAAATACTAATAAAAGCTGAATGTAGCATAGAACTCAGAAATATAAATTACACCGTTTTTCGAAGGATAATTACATTAACTTCAGCAAGTGTTATTAATAAAGAGACAAAATTGAATTATTTTTGGGACCAATGGATAAGTTATTTGAAATAATAAAATACCAAAAATATATCGTTGCGTGGGTAAGTATTTCTTTTTATACTCGTTTTTTGTTTCTTAGTCATGTGTTTAGAATTATAATGGTGTACTAAAAATACAAAATGTTGGTAACATTCCTGCCGAAGTAAATGAATTAGTTCTGAAACACACTGGCCTCACTAAGAAAAATAAATTATCTTAACTTAACATTCATTACAAAAGGGTAGCAGATATCTAAATCATGTCATGTCTTATAATTTAAAGGTGACGATGAAAACAATGGTGACTAAGTGACTAGAAATATCACCATTGATATTTTTAAATATGACAGCACTCACATATCTCCTATCCTTTCTAAACCTATTTGACGGAAAGTGACAGCGCTAATTTAAGGTAAGTTAAGAGAATTAATTTCCCGAAATGAGGCCAATGTCATAGAGTAGAAATCACATAGAGATGACACTCCCGCTCCAGACGCGCTCAAGGTCAATCCGTCTGGCTGTCTCTGAGCGAATAATTCAGTCGGGAGTGCGCTTCGCCGCGGAAACGTTCGTCGTGCGGGTCGAATTTTCATTTTTTGTGAAAAATTTAGCAATGCCGAATTATTGTGGTGTGTATGGCTGCAAAAGTAAGTTTTTTTAATATTCCTAAAGATGAGCCAAGGTAAGTGATGATTTTACAGTAAATACCTACAGTAGGTACCTACCATTCGTTATTATACGTAATTGTTGTGTGTACTCCTATTTTTACTTACGTAGGTACCTAGTTTCCATTTTCTAATTTAAACTACCTAGGTGCCTAAGTCATTGTTAG
Source organism: Tuta absoluta (assembly GCA_027580185.1). Taxonomy (NCBI): domain Eukaryota; kingdom Metazoa; phylum Arthropoda; class Insecta; order Lepidoptera; family Gelechiidae; genus Tuta; species Tuta absoluta. The sequence continues at coordinate 27,066,219 of JAQAHW010000001.1, read as the reverse complement.
CTGATAATGATAAATAAGCACATTCGTATCGTAGGTATGTTGCACCTATTTTAAAATTCTGTACCTACCTATTAACAATAAAATGGTAAGGTAAGACTTTAAAACGGGTAAATATTTTGTTCCCACGGGAAAACTGTTAGCAGCGGTCGAAACCGCTTGACTGGCCGCTAGTCTGGAATAAAATTATTGGCACGTGACAGCCCCGACTTAAAGCGCGGGAGAGTGCGGAGCGTTACGGGCTGCGGGGGGAAGTAGGTATTTAAAGCGCGGCTTTTGGGGCCCAGACAAAGGAGTTTCGTTTCTATACGCAGTATTATTATCTATTCTTATGCCAATGTATCATGTAATATGCTAAACGCATGGCGATGGATGACAATGATAAGAGACACGATCACGCGACGCATCCTACCCGAAATACCCTCTTGATGTAAATTGGTATATTTCCTTATGTATACATATTATAAATTAAGATAAATGATATATTCTGGCAACCGCACAGTTGGCATTTAACCGGGTTAGAATTGCGTGTCCCCATTTCTTCCTGTTGTATGTTGTAAAAGGAAAGTTCCCCGTAACGTGAGCCTCAAATGTTGCACTATGCTCGCTAAGCTCAGCCAGTCTAGCGTGGCGAGTATATTAAATGTCGTAAGGGAAGACTCCCTTACCTTAGACTTGACTACCATATAATTGTATTGGCTGTTGTTGATTCTAGTAATGAGCCCATTTGCGTCAAGATGACCTGGGAGAGGTGCGTTTTGCATTTCATCGATCATAAATTTGCATGTTACGAATTACGTGACTGAAAATTCAGGTCATCTACATACATACATATCATGCCTATTATCCCTTGCGGGGTTGGCAGAGCGTAAACATATATTTGAGGGTCATTCGGAAAATTGTGTATCGCCATAGTGACAGGTTGTCAGCCCATCGCTTGAAATTGCAATACACACCCTCGAGTCCCTTAGTCGCCTCTTACGACTCCCACGCGAAAGAAATGGGATAATGCTATTTATTCTAAGCCGACATGACACGGCAATGAAATGGGGTGGTGATGGTGAATGGGGTCACACGGCAAGGTCATCTATCATCTGCAATATTGTACTCAATACAATTTTCTTTGCAAATGTCAATTACGGAATGTGAAATGTAGGTTTCTTACCACGTGATTGCCGAGGAAGAAGCCGCGCGTGTAGTCGACGGCACTCCACTCGCGCACGTCACGCACGTGCAGTCCGAGAATGTCGCCGAGGATCTTGTGCATGATCTCCAAGCGGGCAGTGTTACTCTGAGGCCCTTCCTCGCCTAAGTAATCGCTAGGGTCCGCCTCCAGGTGGATCTGGAATAGATTGCGTATGTGATGTTAACAAATCAGCTAGAAATATAACATGGGATGGACCAACATGTTCCCCAAGGTCAAAATGCGATAGTTTCACGGTGGCCTGTGAAAGGATAGCGACCGCGTCTCGTCTTCAGAAGTCAGGATTTATATGTCCAGTTAATAACTAGGGTGCTTGCTTAGCTTAGGTAAGTTATTTCTGAAGGGAATGTAATGGCAGACCTGAGAGAAGATTGCGACTCCGTTATTGGTCAGGTCGGTGGCCTGCAGCAGCGAGGGAGTACGCCACGTCTCCTCCGAAGCCAGGACTTGGATGTCCAGCTCATGGCCCGGGTGCCCAGTGTATTTTGATGGCCTAAAAGCACATTCAGTCGAAATATCTCAAATGTAACAACACCCACAAAATCAAAAACATCCTAAACTGAACAGTTGTTCGTACATTTTTTTTTAGTTTAGTATGTCTTTGATTTCACTTCATCTAACTTAGATGAGAAGATAGATAGAATTTATAAAACACATTATGTATTTTGATAATGGTTATGATTATATTAAAAGTTTAGCCATTTGTGATGACATGCTATATTCCATTCACAGCGTGAGGAGTTTATATAAGTAATAAATTAATGGACTACATGCCAAACTAGAAAGTAACACTGTAGAATGTTGCAATCGCAGTAGCAGCAGCAACTACACCACGCGACGACGCAACACGACACTACAAAGATGCTTTCTATATTTGTATGAAATTTTTATGAGTTATAATATGATTAATAAACTGTTGTGTTGAAGTATCGCGCCGTATTGTGTAACGCAGTTGTTGCCGTTGTGACTGGCCCTTTATGTACAGCACAAGCTATTATAAAGCAAATAATAACGCATTCTAAGTACAGTTATCGTACTTTACAACAATTACATTAATGATGGACACATGAGGAATATAATTACCAGACAGAATGTAATGTATTATAAAAACAGTATTTATTCTGATATTAGCATGACATAAATAATGCAATAAATGGTATAATAATATGTTGTATTATAATTAAAAGCTCAATATATTTTGCGTACCGACACATATTAGCGTCCAAACTTGCTCTGGAAAATTCATTAAAATTGATGTACACTTTGCACTTTGAGGATTATTTATTAGGCACAAAAACATAAATAACAACGTGTTATTAACAAGAGCATAAATAAAAAAATAATAATCACTTACTGTCGTTCACTTTCTGTGGAGAACTGTTTCTTAGCAGGAGATGCTTGGTAGCAGAATATGTGATGTTTCATCTTCACCGACTTCCACTTGTCAAAAGAAAATTGAACAACTTCGTTTTCACGAATCTGTAACAAGAACGATACCCTTAGCCGATAGAGCATACACTGCGGCACAGGTGTTACCCGCGCTAGTCAACCTTCTACCGTTACAACACTAGGAGGTTCCTCTGGATTCGGACAAGTTAATGATAGCAAAGTTACTTTTTACCACGGTGCTACCCACCTGCTGAAATGGGTTCGGAGGGATCTCTAGTAAATGATATTTGATAGAGAATATTAGCGTACCTCAGCAGTCTTATAGTAGGGTAGTACAGTGTGCAGCAGGTCGGAGCATAGCGCGAGCAGGCGGCCGCCATCGAGAAGATGTGCGAGCAGCAGCGGCGCGCAGCGGCCCACGCACCCCGCCACCGCCACCAGGGCCGCACGACCGCGCCACGCGCCCGCCTCCAGCGCCTCGCGTGACACGCAGTACAGCGTGTACCTGCCGCCGATGAACACTCAGCTTTATACTAATCGCGAGATTTATAGTTAGAAAGAAGGCTGTTTACTTCTTTAACCCATGCTAAGTGAAGGTTTATTCTAATCTATAAAAGTGTGGGAAAAGACTAATAAAGAAAGCTGTCTTTTTCTTCAATCTGCAGTCACTCAACCACTGCTAAGTGTAGGTCTTATACAACTGTTTAAATTTTTACTGTTTTAGGATTTTGCGTCACTTAACATCTTGTTATTGTATGTATCTACCCTCAGATCTACGGTAAATACGACTGGGCCACTACAGGACTAAACCAAATTTTTGTTAGCAAGTAGTTCGGTTGGTCAGAAATTATTACATACCATGTGTCATTCAATATATAAAACGTGGTAGTTTATTATGGCACTTCCAACATTGACCCGAGAGAGAAAGACTTATTATTTATTAGGTATGTAGTAATATTTTAGTTCAGCAGCCAAACTTACCTATCAACGTCTAAAACTTTTTTTAATGAAGCCTCCAAGTTATCTCTTGCAACCGCACTGTCAGAATAAATCAATACATTTGGTGATTTTGTATTGAGTAATGGACGGGAACCTTTAGCGGACTTCGGCGTACTTTGTTGCGACGACGACTCTTCTTTGACGAGTGGCGGCGCCTCGATGGGCGGGTGCGAGCCCTTCCGCGGACCAGTTGTACTAACTATTCTCTTATGTGTCGTCACTGACTTTATTTGACTGGATATGTTTAATAAGGATGTAGAAAGTTGACTAGTTCCCTTTTTGAGATCTAATTTTAGACTAGATTTCTTTGGTGTGATATTGTGTTGAATTTCAACAGTAACATTTTCGAGAACTAGTTTAGGTTCATCTGGTTCTAACTGTTTCTTTTCTGGCGTCTTCTGCAGTAGTACTTCAGGAGATACTGAATCAGCTCTACCAGCTTCTTCAAGGGACTTGGTAGTGTTTACACTTACATCAGCTAATGTTACATTCTTTCTTACTGCTGGTGGTTCTAAGTGCATGTCACTTGTACCATTCATTTCGATTGTGATGTTTTTTGGTTCAGATTTAATATCAACAACTTTGGATAGTTTTCTTAAGAGTGCAGCATGAACTGGCCACTGGAACTCGCCTGGTGGATGTCTAAGAGCTTGTTGTATGTCACTGCGTAAACTCCTCATAGAGGGGTCCATTGCCTTATTGGGTTCACCAGATAGTTGTACAGCTGAAAATACAAAAGAATATCGAGTTTTGTTTGCAGACTACATTGATTTTAAAATGTACAAGAGCAAAAGCAAAAAAAAATCTCTTTATTCACTCATTTATAATACCTATTAAGTATAAATACTACTTACTCTGTACCCGTACAACTGGTAGTTTGTGGTCAATGACAAATTCTCCCCCAACAAAACTGAATCCCACCATACTAAGATGTTCCATGTTTGTTTTAAGGACTATGGCTAGATGTGATCCTGCTTTCCAAGCCACTGGCTGGCCTACGGATTCCAACTGAAAGTCAAAGTGTATATTTTGATAAACTTCTAATCAGTAACAATAAATATATATACTGATAGAAGGTTAGTATCTTGTAATCCATTTTAACTTACAGGTACAACATCTTGATAAGAACTGCCCTCATGGGGATCCATTTCACATTCAAACAGGATGTCAACATCTAAGTCTGTTACGGGTGAAGTATCACTGGAACCCAATGGAAGGCCGCCAGAACATGACACCCAGTCACTGATCTCAATACACTGGGTGGGCTTCATGCTGCATATCCTAGTGGCATTTGTGTAATCTAGCAGATCACATAAATATGCATTCTTCGGATTTGTACACAGTTTTGAGCTAAGGGTGGGAGTTTCTGAAATTAAAAACAATTCATAGATTAACAGTTCTAAAAACATTGTCAAAGCATGGGGAATTGGGGATGATGGATAGAAAATGCAAATAAAATAGCAATATATTTTTATATTGCTCATGTATTATATTTTAACCAACACCTATGTAGGTATAATCAATATATTTATTTATATGTTGTGAGATAAATAATAGACTGTATAACTACTAATGGCTAAAAAATATAAACTGTCAACATGTAAGTATATTCATAAAGTTCGAAGAACATGCTATCATACCATCAGCTTATGCCAGGAAAGTATTATCTATACCAAGGTCTATACTAACTATAATTGTAGTAACTATCTAAAGTCAGCTTTGTTGAATATATCACCTACATCTTGTATGATACAAATGACATAAAATGTAGCTTACCTGCTGCATTTTCAGGTACTTTGCAGAAGGCCACACTGGTGTTCCCGTTGAGGAACTCCAGAAGGCGCGCGCGAAATGAACGGATACGCCAGGTTTTGATAAAAGTCATCGCGATGTAGATCGGCGTGAACAGCATCTTCTAGCCGCTATCACCACACCGCACTATGCACCCGTTATCCAACAATATTACAATACCTAACTACGAAATTGGGTTATCGATTCTAAAGTCCATGGTTACCATACTAAAAACCGCCCAGTAAATTAAAAACTTGAGTTGAATATACACAGGAAATGCATGTATCAACACAATTTTATTGTATAACAGAAATTTAGGCAACTTAGTACTTCGTGAGGTTTCCTATTACGATTTTTTGGCGAAAAAATTAAAATCTTTATTCGCTCGCACCACCTTCGTCCATAATAATGTTACGTTCCGTTTCACTTCACTCAAGCAACTTCAAGCAAGCAAACAGTCAGTTGTTGTATACGCATACGTACCAATAGTTCGCCAGAACTTTAAGAAACTTTCATTACAGCATAATTATCCTTTTTTATTAAGATCACTTTATTTGTACTTTTTACTAATTAATTTATTGAATATTAAAAAACAAGAGTGTAGAAATTTGAGTAACATTTGCGTCATATGAAACGTTATACAAATGTCAAAATATTAGAGACAGCGTTCATATTATACCAAGTCACAATAGATGCGTTCAAATAATGATTTTAATAATCTTGCTTGATTTTGATTTTATTATGCGTACGTAAAACCGTTACAACTATTATTATCTTATTATTATGATACTAAACTCTAGGCAGGTATTGCCTAGATATTTTTAATCATGACTATTACACTAAAGGTTTAAGCTTACACAATGGCTAACACCATTATGTCTGTGAACTACAGCGTTAATTGAATTAGGAACCTAACATAACTCTGTAAATAGGCAGGTTGCCTTACTACTTAGAGCAACATTTAGAGCAGGTAGGATGCCGTGTGATGTCGGCTTAGAATAGCATCACCCCATTTCTTTCCCGTGGGTGTGGTAAGCGGCGACTAAGAGACACGAGGAGGGTTACCTACATGTGCATTGCAATTTTAGGTTATTACCATAATGACAACCTGTCACTGTGGTAATACACATTTTTTTTATTGTCCCTCAAATATGTAACGTGGCGTAAATGTCTGTTCACGCAGAGCCTTCCTCGCAAAGGATCATCATTGGCCTCAGACGTCTGTGACAGACGATTTAAACAGTGTCTGAGGCAGACACTGCGTTGCCTGGGACGCAATTATGGAAAACGCAGGGCTGCCCAGGACCTGCGCCACCCTCTCGGCCTTCCTGGCTGGATCCGCAGGAACGACTAGTCGATACGTGCGGAGCCAGGTCGGCTGCAGCAGTCTGCCGCGCGGTAGATCTCTGACACACGCGCCTGACGGAGACCCCGTTCCGGGTTTAATTGTGGAGTTGGCCTCTCCAGGACTGTTGTGCTTGGGTCGGATTTATCCCTCGGTCGCTTCTTACGAGCCCCACGGGAAGAGATGGGGTGGTGCTATTCTACTCTGCCGGCACCACACGGCTAAAGATAATATAGGCGTGATATAGGCACCTATGTATGTATATGTATGCAATACCAAATACTACCTAAAATCCGATGCGTAGCACAGCACATAGTTTTCGTAGCCTGAAAGTTCGTAGCCGAAGACCGCGGACGTGTAGCAGTAGCATGGCCTGAAGTCTCGTAGCGCTTCTCCTTTATGGTTCTCGATGTTTCGAACTTTCGATAGACGAGTTAGAAGGTAGGTAGGCTAAATAAATAAAGCCGCCTTGATATTATGAAAGTTGACCCAAGTAGCTTTGACAAAGTAGCTTTGGTACAAGGCTACTTTACTTGGGTACCTGTTCACTATATCAAAATGTACCTACTTGGTTCAAAAGTGGCTTTAATCATCTTCATCGTTTCCAGTTTTTAAATTATACTCTTCCCTGTTCGCTCCATTTTCTTTTATTGTTTTTTGGCGGATGCCACCGTTTTCGCAGTTAACGTCATCAACAAATCAAATTAAACGCAGTCCAAGTTTACTTTGATTAGATGCCGCCATCCAAGTGCACTTTGAATTAGTGCTGCCATTATCAAAGTAGTGTCCAAAAAGACGTCAAAGTTATACCTAGTTCCCGGCGGAAGGGATGAGCGCTGGGCCCCACCCCGGACTCTCGCATACAGCGGGGTGATTTTACACAATTGTAATTTTTACTTGAAAAGATTGTGCGTGTGTGTGTAAGGGATCTAGGGCTAGGGTAAACAATTGAAAACATTGTGAGTTCAATACATGCAATGAATACATGACTCAATATTCATCGACCTGCCAAGTTGGTTATACAATCTACTAATCACCCGAAAGTTCACTCACTTCGAGTATCGGGGGTCATAGTCGATGAACGACCTAAAATATAAATATTGATATCTGAGTCGTACGTTGAACGTTAAACCTGTATATAATTTTTGTGCCATTCGTCGACTCAACGGGGTCATTGTCGACTTTGGAGTCAATAGTCATATCCGTAACTAACTTATAAGTTTAAGTGCCTCAACAACAACTTAACGACACTGAGAAACAACTGCTCAACAACAATTGAACAACAAGTGAACAACAGTTGAACTACAACTAAACAACAATGACTAATGAAAACGTGCTTACGCACAACGAAGGTACTCAGTTCTAGGTCAGCCAGCAGCGCTCATAACTTCTGGAGTACGTTCAAGTGACAATCCACACTAATATTATAAATGCGAAAGTAACTCTGTCTGTCTGTCTGTCTGTCTGCTACGCTTTCACGGCCAAACCGCTGAACCGATCTTCATGAAACTTGGCACAGAGATTGCTAGCATACCGAGAACGGACATAGGCTACTTTTTATCACCATTCGAGGGTCTGGAGTACAGATGTAGACCACCAGGTGTACCACCAGGAGCCCAGCTAAACTATGAGAGATACAGGCATGGTTCTAAAACAAAAGTTGTTCAGTATGATGGGCCGCTTCTTTTCACAAGGACATTGAGGATCTGGAGTACCTTATGTAGACCACCAGGTATACCATCAGGAGCCCAGCTAAACTATTAGAGATACAGGCATGGTTCTAAAACAAAAGTTGTTCATTATGATGGGCCGCTTCTTTTCACAAGGACATTGAGGATCTGGAGTACATTATGTAGACCACCAGGTGTACCACCAGGAGCCCAGCTAAACTATTAGAGATACAGGCATGGTTCTAAAACAAAAGTTGTTCTGTATGAAAGGCCGCTTCTTTACACAAGGACATTGGGGATCTGGAGTACATTATGTAGACCACCAGGTGTACCATCAGGAGCCCAGCTAAACTATTAGAGATACAGGCATGGTTTTAAAACAAAAGTTGTTCAGTATGATAGGCTGCTTCTTTTCACAAGGACATTGAGGATCTGGAGTACCTTATGTAGACCACGAGGTGTACCATCAGGAGCCCACCTAAACTATAAGAGATACAGAAATGGTTCCGAAACAAAAGTGGTTCAGTATGATGGACTGCTCCTTTTCACAAAGACATAGAGGATCTGGAGTACATTATGTAGACCACCAGGTATACAATCAGGAGCCCAGCTAAACTATTAGAGATACAGGCATGGTTCTAAAACAAAAGTTGTTCAGTATGATGCGCTGCTTCTTTTCACAAGGACATTGAGGATCTGGAGTACCTTATGTAGACTACTAGGTGTACCATCAGGAGCCCACCTAAACTATTAGAGATAGAGATACATCAATGGTTCTAAAACAAAAGTTGTTCAGTATGATGGGAATAAGTTGAAAAAGGATATTGGCAACTTTTTACCGAGGTTTTTTTTTTTTATATACTGACTTTTGTATTCAAAGGTTATAAATATTAATCTCTCAGGGTAGTACACCGGATAGCAAATTTTGAATTGTCCCTTTAACAACAGAAGCAAGCAAGTCAGCCTTAAACAGTAGAGATAAGAACTGTTCTAATATCACTGTCATATTTACTATGAATATACATATCTACTTTAGAACCTGTGCCTAAAAAAACTATCTAACGCGGACGAAGTCGCGGGTAAAAGCTAGTAAATAAAATATTTTTCGTCGCTCTTTTAAAGTACCTATGCCGTCATTCGGCGCCGTCATCATTTATGGACAAGATCAACAAGGGCAACTAAAGAACGGATCGGTACAGTATAAAGGAGCTACGAAAGATATTTTATTTATGGTCACTTGAACGTACTCCTGTCAGGGACTGTACTTGGTCACAACGTGGTCCAAGTCATAGTCAAAGCATAGGTAGGTACTTTGATAGTGTCAACACGGCTTAAGTGGCATAGAGAAAACAGACATGTTTTCTTATTAGCTACTTGCGTCCTTACTACTTGGTCACGTGACGATAAACTTTACAAAAAGGTCAGTCATCTACCTTCAATAAAATAATAAAAATACGCCAGCAAATGTGGCTGCACCTACTTTATTAAAAGATAAAGCTCGGATGTGACAGGAACAATGCTCTTATAGTTACTATCGTAGAAGGAAAGTAAAAATACTACTCTACTATACAGGGTGTTTGGCTGAGATCGACATATCGTAATTTATAAACTAAGTACAGCGTGAATCATGTTACTACTATAGGTAACTGAACAACTTTTTTTTACTTTGGATATTTGGAAAATCGTAACACAATAAGGTATTTTTATACAGATTAAAAATGTAATGCTTCTTTACGCCAATAGATGTCGTTAAACATCTGGGAGTTTCTCAATTAGTCACGCAAGGTAATAAAATTTGCGTGCTAGTAGGTAGTAAAATGTCTTCTTCGTTACCTTGCAGGCGTTTCTTTTTCGGACACGTAGTCCTTATTCATTGCTAGCGACAACAAGCAATAAGCCATCGATGACTTTTAGTATTCTTTGATTTTTTACAAAGTATTCAAAAAGGCCTCATTAGTTTTGTTGTATCTACTTTTAAGTGAACTAAATAAATATAACTATTTAAAGTAATAACTAAAAACTAAAAAATAGTATCGATTAAGAAAATCCAAAAGTCGTTAGAGATTTGCGAAAAGATCAAAAGTTTCTTGATTGTTCAGGCTCAACTTAGACATTTTATGTTATGACGTGAGGCAGACCTAGGTCGAAAAAAGAAATTAATTGTCTGGAGAGGAAAATTATTCTGTCTTTGTTCTGTCTAATGTAGGTACTGGTTCACCCCATGAAATACGTTACCTATTTTCATCAATTTCTCACACAATGAACATACGAGTAACTTGTCTCAGTGCCAAAGCACCCTGTATACTTATATAGTTGTTTACATGAGTAGAACGGTGATAAATGTAGTGGATGTGTTATTCATCGGATGCAGTCTTGCGGCAAACCTCACCGCGGGAGGTCAGTGCTAGCGAACAAAATTATCTCAGTGAAATGGAGCTTAATGGAAAAACGCACGACTTTAACCACAATATAAGAGACTGCTTCAAGTACAAAAAAACATTCAGTAAGTACGAAGTGTACCTAATTCAAAGTTCTTTGTTCTGCGCAGGTTGTAGTTTATTTATTCGATGAACGTATTTTACTTTTGCGAGTACTTATACTATCTTATGTTTGGCGGTTATTTACGACTACCCCATTTGAAGCTTTGCGACAACAGGTGACAACACGGAATGTAGGAAATTGTTAGGACTTTATGCTATAGCCTACAGGTGTTTTTTTCGATGAGAGCTAATGTCGACAAATTTACATATTCAGAAACACGATTTGCATATTTATTTTGTTCTAGCACACGATAGATCATAAGTATTTTAGACCTGTACCTACTTAGGAGTGTAACTAAATTGTGGACTTAATTTTCAACAATAGGTACAATTTATGAATAAATTAAGTACCTATAATTGAGCTTTGCGTATTAATATATTTTTTCTTGTGCTTCGAAACTTTGGGCACAGCAATAGCAATATGCCAACAATAGCCACAGTTTTTGCGATATGTGCTGGGAATTTTTGCGATCTAGCGTCATTTAGACATATCTTAACGTGATCATCATAAAGCTAAAACTAGGTTTAAACACGGTTGAATCGTACGTACATGTGCCAGGTCTATTATGTCCAAACAGTAACGGGCGCAATCTACATTTAAGTAGCACGTGCTTGTAATTGTATTATAATTACACCGCTTATACAAACAGATCCATCAACTCAATTCATATCATAACATAACTAATCCTATTATAATAAACAAATATTGTAAATGTGAATGAGTGTTATTCCGTCCCTTTTTCTAGTCTCAATCACTACACCACAACTGAGTAAAAATTGTATTTATTAATTTCTTCATCTAACATTGAAGTATGAACGGTATTCGTCTAAGACATTGGGTCATTGCGCCGGTGTGAGACCATGCGTCAGTTCGCTACCGTTTTGAGGATTAACCTCAGCAATATTGCAATATTATGACTATGAATTAAATTTCGCTTCTTCTAATATCGTGCGGCTGATTTCAGACAAGGACAATTTTAAGGATACAATTTAAACTGGTTTATTTGACCAGACCCATGTACCGTAAATGATGCGTCAATTTTGCCAGTCGCACTGAGCCCAATAAAACGCCGGGCATCTAACCAAAACAAAAAGCAAACACTTGCCACTTCAAAAAGTATTTTTTTGTTTTTCATAAACTTTTTTTTGTTTTTATGTATTCATATTTTCCTATAATCCTAGATGTTATTTCGTCTTATTTTTAATCAATTCAATTCTTATTCGATGGTCGCGAAGTGGCATCATCATTTTGTAAAAAGTTGGGTTACTAACCCGGGTGGCCGCGAAGTAACGCGATTTATGAACAAATCTCAATTCTTTGTTTCTTAAACTATGTCGTCTTCCTTGATTTATTAAGTTTTAAGTCTTACAACATTTTATTTTTCTACCAGTTGTTTATATACTAAAGCTAGTGTGTGCGACATCGGAACAGTTGAGTGGTCGCAAACTAGGTACATTCTAGCAAAACCAGTTCAGTAAGCGACCGTCTCATAATCGTATGTAAGATAGACTGTAATCAGTGAATTAAAAATTAATACGTTAATGAAAATAAGGAATTAAAAAAACTACAGCGCCCGCCAGGACTTGGACCCGGTACCAGAGGGTACCGTCCCACTACTCTGCCAACTGAGCTACCGGTGCCCATTAGGCGCGAATGGGCTTAGGAGTTGTCCTGGGAAGAATCCTTATTACTGCGACGCCCGTAGGCGCTATGAAATCTTGTTGTATTGTAAATCATGTTTGTAGATTAATAGGCTAGAACCTTAGGTGTAGACATTTTGAAGGATTGTAATGTAAATATTAAAGTACTTCGGGCGGTCGCTAACTGACACACACGTAGTCGCAAACTAAAAATAGCGGTCGCAAACCGACTGTTTGGGAACTTTACGATTATTAATTAATTTGAAAATAATAATTTGCAGGGTGATGCCGGCTTAGAATATCATCACCCCATTTCTTTCCCGTGGGTGTCGTAAGAGGCGAATAAAGGACTCGAGGGTGTGTACTGCAGTTTTAGGCGATATGGGCTGACAACCTGTCTCTATGGAGATACACTATTTTCCGAATGACCCTCAAGTATGTCAGCCGTGGCGTAAATGTACCTTTTATTGCGGCCGTTTACGCTCTGCCTACCCCGCAAGGGATAATAGGCGTGATATGTGTTTGTTTGTTGAAAATAAACTGTTACGGTATTTAACTAATACTTCTCTAAAATAATATCTTGATTATATCTACTATGCCTACAAAAAAGTCCTAAATATGAAAACAACTTTAATAATTCTTCTTTCGTTTGATATTAAAAATAATATTTGAATTGTCATATACCATAGCTAAGTACATGAACACCATTGAACAAATAACAAACTTTCAGGCACACAGTAAAATAAATTAAAAAATACTTGCAACTAAGTTCCTTTGTTAATTTGAGATTATTAATTCTGTGAGTTGAAATCGGTCGTTGCAGCTCTTCGATCAACGCGGCCTTCCGTATTCCGGGTCAGAACGAGATGGAAGACCGCGTTGGTAAGTTGCAGCCTATAGGTGTTTTACCATATTAAAAAAAAAAAACACTAAATAAGTTGTCATAGAGTATACGGTTGGTTCAATCAAGAAGATCAATTCGTAAACGCGCTTCGTACAAGTGCGGTCCCCCCGGTCTTTGCACACGTGTAAAACGTAATCCTGAAAGTATGTGAGACTACCACATCGCAATTTGACCCCTTGACATTATTTTAATCACTCTTCTTATATTTCTAGATTATGAATACGATTAATCTAACTCGATAACACTGATAAGCATTAAAAACATGACCATTATGCAGTTACATGCACGGAAACTGAGATGTTGTCTTTATAACTTAGCGTCACCCTGTAGACATGCCCTCTCGACTTCGAAAATTAATAGATTAACCCACATGATAAGTAGGTACCTACCCACGACCTACCTACCGCAATAATGTTGCTGTTGGCGTGTAAGAAATAGTTATACATCCTTCTATCAAGTTCGTCCAAGTTCTTTTTATTAACATTATTATATTGAAACGGGATATTCGAGTATTTTTTAAAGTTATTTGGATCTCGGAACAGTTTCAATGTACTTAAGGGGTTTTATGGACGATTAATCGATCAAGTTAGTAATAATTTTTCGAAAAACACGTTTTACAAACAAAAAAGCTGATAGCAATGTTCGGTCAATCAGGTTCTTAACATTATACAGGGTGTAAGGGACGGTGTACCGAAAAATGTGCAGGCATGATCAGACCATGAAACTGCACAACTTTTACTATGGAGCCTATGTTGGGAGACGAAATATTTTTTTCGAGTTTCTATGGTAAGTCAGTCAGTTGATCGGGAATTTTGTATGGGAGGTCGAATATTTTTTATCGTTTACCAACATATCTTCCATAGAAAAAGTGGTTCAGTTTCTTGGTCTGATCATGCCTGCAAAGTTTTCGGTACACCGTCCCTTTCACCCCGTATATATGTTAGATATACGAGGCATGCCTTTTAAGTTTTGTCGTCTGAAAGAATAATAAACAACTGGAACATAAAATTTATTTTATTGTTTTTAAAGTATTCACCACGATATTATCTGCACTTTTTTATAAGCTCGAACCACTTTTTAAAGCATTCGTTCCAATACGAAGTAGGTGTATTCAAAATCGCCTCTTTGTAAGCTTCCACTGCCTCATCACTCGACTGGAGCCGTTGGCCCCGAAGATTTTTTTAAGTTTTGGTAAACGTACAAAAATCGTTGAAGGTTGAGTCGGGACCGTACGGAGGGTGGTCCAGAATTTCCACGTTTTGCTCCTGCAAATACTCTATTCTTCGGCCAGCGGTGTGCGAGCTAGCGTTGTCATGGTGCAGGATGATGCGTCGGTTCGGGTTAGATTTGCGAAGCTCCGCAATAACCTGTGGTAAAAAAACAGTGGGTGTACCATTCTGCAGTGATCGTTCTACGATCTTATAGTTCAATCGTGGCAACATGACCAGATTTCGCCACAAACGTAGCCACCATTTTCTTTGAAGTGCTTTGCGCGCGCATTACTTTTGTCGGTTTAGGTTCATCTTGAAGGACCCAGAAGGTCGATTGCTGCTTTGAAATAGGATCCAAGATTTATCACCACTGATGATACCGTAGACGTGATTTTATTCTTTTCGGCTAAATCGTTGCAGAGTTTTCTTACACCATCTGACCCGAGCCGCCTTGTGCTCGTCGGAGAGCTAATGCGGGATCCAACGGGAAACGAGTTTTCTTACACCAAGGGCTTTATGTAAGATCTTTTGAATTGTATAGCCTAAAATGCCAAAAGAAGCATCAATCTCACGATAAGTCATGTCTCCGGTTATCAGCTTTCTTTAAGGCGGTTTTTGGACGTCGTTCGAGATCTGCCACTAAAGCTGGTATACCTACGCTGGAATTCTAAATACCAGCGTTTGACGGTTCTTAGACATGGAAATTCATCGTTGAAAATAGAATTCAGCTCCTCCAAACATTGAAGTCGCGTTAATCCCTCCGAAAGTTGTAAAAAATGGTTGCACGAAAGTTTTCCTACAAGAAATCAATTTTCGTATGCGACTAGACAACTTTAAAATGCCGCTGAGACTAAACTATTGCATGAATTACACATATTTTAAATGTTTTGAGGTTATAAATTCTCAAAGATTCGAACGTTGTACAGTTGTAAATACGACCGGGAAATATGTAAACACGACAAAACTTAAAAGGCATGCCTCGTACAGTCAAGATCAGGCTTGGTTAGACATTCAAACTCCCAACGTTAGTCATATGCGAGCGGCATAAGAAAGGCCGAGTGTCCAAACTGTCTAACCCAGCCTGATCTTGACTGTACTACTTAAGTAACTTCAAGTAGGTAATAAAGTTTTTTTTTAACCCTATACCAAAGGAACATAGTTATATATCGAAATGTGAATAAAACCTTGGGCCTCCCATACTAAACGGCTTATTCACTAACACAAATTGTACCTACTTAGATGTGAGAATATCTTTAAGTTTTTAAAACTCACTCACAAAGGGTTCCGTGCCCTTATGTATAAAAATGGCATTAAAATCACGTTTGTTCTATGGTACCCCAATATTAACCTAATTTTGCTTTTTAGTATTTGATGTAATAGCATCAACAGTAACACATGTTCTACGAACTGTTTAACTGCCTACTACCGTTCATGAGATACACCTCTAAACCATACATATATACGTATATCACGCCCATATCCCTTGCAGGGAAGGCAGGGCGTAAACACCCTAAAAACGAACATCTACGCCTGTCTGCCAAACAAAGGGTCATTCATAAAATTGCAATACACATCATGGTTATGAGGTTCAGCCTGGTGACAGACAGCCGAGTCCCAATAGGTTTCCGTTTTGACCCTTTGGTACGGAACCCGAAAACCGCTTCACTTCATGTAGTTGGTAAAAAAATATATATCTATACCTAATCGATAGAATAAAATCTGCACGCCACACCCACTAAGAAGGTATTGCAATTTGTTCTCTAGAACTGATTGTTAGTAGATTAGTTTATTACCCTTTAGCTGCACCAAAAACAGTAAACAGATAGATATATTGTTAGCATAAACAACAAATAGAGCTATTTGTTAATGAGATGAGCAAGAAATACGTGACGCTCTTCGAGTGCCAACTTACTACATTATACGTACCTAGTACCTACTGCTATTATTATACGAATCAATTTATTTGCCTAATTAATTAGTAATAACTATTGTTGCTAGTACAAGCAAACCTTATCTTTGCGAATTTTGTCCTCAATGTATGCACAACACATCATAATTGTTGATAAAGTTTATGTACGATATGCATTTAATAATTAACACCCTCGTCTATAAATGCGTTTGCACTGCAAGACAAATATTTACAACTGAGAGATCACTATCTAGGTATGTACCTATTCTGATTTAAGTAACTTACCTACTGGTTACATGGAGCGTCCGGAGATAAATCATGAAACCGAAGTGTTCAGGATCTTGGCTTCGAGCCAACAGATAACCTACTTTACTAGCGGCCCGCCCAGCGGTTTCACCCGATGCTAACCGTTTTCCCGCGGGATTAATACCTTTTCCCGGCAGTAGTTATACATAAAAACCTTTCTCTTTAATCACTCTATCTACTAAAGAAAACCGCGTCCAAATCCGTTTCGTATTTTTAAAGATCTAAGTTTACATAGGTACTTGCACGGGAAGCGATTTCATGTTATACTATTTCGTGATTACGATATTTCAAATTAATTTGTTTATTTTATTTTCAGTTAGCAGAAAAGAGGAATCCATGGCTATAAGAATGAAATATCCAACTAAAGTGCCTGTAAGTATAACAATATTTTTATAACGTACCCAATATGCCGTGTGATGGCGGCTTAGAATAGCATGACCCCATTTCTTTCTCTTTGGAGTCGTATAAGGCGACTAAGGGACTCGACGGTGTGTATTGCAATTTAAGGCGATGGGCTGACAACCTGTCACTATGGAGGTACACAATTTTCCACCGTGGCGTAAATGACCGTTTTTGCGGCCGTTTGCGCTCTGCCTGCCCCGTAAGGGATTATAGGTGTGATATGTGAATGTGTGTAATACCTACTTTAAGGTTGCACTAAGATTAGGTAGGTACCTACTTACCTACTATATTTTTTCTTCAAACTAGATTTATGTTTCTGTACCCAAGTGGTTAAAACTTAGTAATGAATGATAATGACTCTTAATCAAGCCTGTTTTATTATTATTCTTGCTTAATTTATTCAATGCTATTATTTTTGTTTGCAGTTGATAGTTGAGAAGTATCACCGAGAGAAAAATTTGCCGACGCTGGACAAAAAAAAGTTCCTAGTCCCGGAAGATATCACTATGTCACAGTTTCTAGTGATAATTCGGAACCGGGTTAAAATTAAACCGAATCAAGTGAGTACGTAAACATCAATTAACTGATTATGAAATCAGTATGTTTTGAGTTTAGATAATAATTATATTAGAATAGAAAAATACTTTTGCAACTCGGCCTTATTTTTGGGGTTTCTTATCGCGTTTCCGTCTACCTTTATAGTTTCGTAAATCTCAGTTCCAGATTCTTTGGAAAAAAATATTTCAATACTTGGTTTTCAAAAGGGCTTTTTCAGCCTTAATTCGTTTATATACAAAAAAAATATTTTTGTATATAGTTGTAAAACAATTATTACAAACACTTTGTATAGCAGGACAACATTTTATTTACATATTCGAATTTTCTCTTGGATAAGTTCTTCCTTATCACCAGCACGTCCTGAGTTTTCGGTATCATCGGTCACTTATAAAATTTCAACCTATACCTACAATGTGTGGCCCAGAAATTGATCATGGAACTAGTAGGTCAAAATATATAAAACCTTACAAACTCGTGAAATATTTGTCCTTGTTGTGGGCCACACTCTGTATATCTTTCTATTCGTAGTTACTAACGCCAAAAGCCATAACGAAAATCATAGCACTCATAGATTGCAAAACATTGTAAAAACGGTTTTTAAATCTGTACCCCACCTATCAAGGTTAAATTGATCTTTCAGACATTAAAATAAAGTTCAATTCATATTTAATAACTACGAAATCCTGTGTTTCTCAATTAAAGAAATTCGAAAAAGATTCGTAAGGTCTCAACTTTAGTCCTGAGTGACGTATGCTATGGGTAGGTACTATATTCGGGCTGTTTGATCAAATTTATTATGACCCATATTTGATTAAACATCCCGAATACCTCGACCTGACGGCAAACGACTTCATCTGCCTGGTGTAGATATGATACGAACAAAATCACAGTAGATTGAATAGAACCGAACAGACGAACCTACTTCACGACTACAAATTTAAAATTACTTCTACACATTGCATTTTGTGTGATTGTTTCAGTCAGTGTTCCTGATCATCAACAACAGGTCGATGCTGAGCATGACCCTCACTATGGCCCAGGCTTATGAGAACTACGGAGACGAGGACGGGTTCCTCTACATCACCTATGCTTCTGAAGAGATGTTCGGGTATCAAGATGGTGAGCATAACCAAAAAAGTTACTGAGCGACGCTGCTGGAGGCCCGCCCGATTTTCGTTTAATGGAAAGATCAATGGACAGGCGGTTTCGAGAATGTAACATAATATGATCTCATCCTTCAAACAAGGATCTACGCTAAATACATAAACCGTACCGACTAAGGGACTCGAGGGTGTGTATTGCAATTTCAGGCGACGGGCTGACAACCTGTCACTATAGTGATACACAGTTATCTGATTGACCCTCAAACTTTTGTCAGACGTGGTGTTAATATCCGTTGAACGGCCGTTAACGCTCTGCCTACCCCGTAAGGGATATAGGCGTGATTTGTGTATGTATGTATGTATGTATGTACCATATAAAACATATGAGTTAAAGCATAAAACACATAAGTCCATTCTATGAGCAAAATAGAGCAAATGGAACTGTGATGAGTGAGACACGATTGGATTATACTTCATTAAAATATAGTTTTTCATTTGTTTCAGATCTTGGAGGTGAACGAGAAGTAGAAGCAGTTAGACACAGATTCCCAGACAAGGTGCCTGTTAGTATGTCTTCATATTTATAGGCTAAGACAAGAGAGACAACATTACATAATTTTAAAGGTATTTGTAGGCTTAATTGAAAATATATACGTTTCGTATTCATTGATTTGTACACAAATTACGTTTCGGTATGATGTACACGCACTGTAAGTTGTATGAAATTGTTTTTAGGATGAAAAACCAGTTGCTTCGCGGTTGCCACAGACCAAAGACCCAAAGACGCCCAGTGCTGACGTTTCGGTGCTCTGTTGCGATTGCCATACCGGCCATACCTCAAAAACTTCCAGAGCATGTCATTTTTATACGATATTTTGCGCCCTACAAGCGTTGTGTTTACGTTTGGTCTGAATTTGTTCCAGATGTTACAGGGCATCACACTGTATGGTCCTATCATGACGTCGAAACTTTATTTATTTTAGTATAAACTGATTTATTGATCACTTTTTCAGTTGTACGTAGAGCGTTACGTGCGAGAGCGGGAGGTCCCAGCGTTGGGCCGTAACAAGTTTCTAGTGCCTCAGGAGTTGACCATGTCGCAATTCCTTTTCATACTACGTTGCAAGATGAAAGTTAGAGATTCTCAGGTAACATAAATTATTAAAAACTATCATCCGCTCCTAAGCGGTTACCCGCGGGAAAAAGACCTTTTCCCGGCATGAGTTATAGATAAACACCTTCCTCTTGAATCACTCTATTTACTGAAGAAAACCGCATCAAAATCCGTTGTGTACCTACCTTTAATGATCTAAGCATACATGGGGACATAGCGACACGGGAAGCGACTTCATTTTATACTATTTAATGATGATTGATCCAATGTTCGATTGAAATTGTTACTCCTGTTGGTGAGTGATGATGTATACTTCCTTCATTTATTCATACCTATATGCATAGGATGTTAAAGCGTGCTCGTCTAGATCTGTCTAATACTAGTTAACAATCATAGCTCGCAATGCCATAACTAGGTACTCTTGAGTTTCTTATTAGATTTTTTACTGTTTTGCAAAAGAATCATGTTACTTATATTTGCCAGGCGCTGTACTTGCTGGTGAACGATAAAGTAATGGTCAGTCACAGCTTGACTATGGCGCAGGCGTACGAGCAATTCCGAGGGATCGACGGCTACTTGCATATCACATACGCTACGCAACAAGTGTTTGGATAGCCTAAGTAAGTACCTACCTGATCTATTAATTACATGTCCAAAGATTAAATCACTAAATTCTAAAGGGTTTTGCTGCTCTAATTGAATCATTTTCGGGAGAGAAATATGTACCACAGGTTATGAATGTTTATTAAATTAAGCCAAAAAGACGAAAAGGAATTATACCCCAAAGTTAAATAAACGTTTTTTTACAATTGGAGTTGGATTGGAATGCCGTGTGATGCCGGCTAAGAATAGCATCACCCCAATTCTTTCCCATGGGAGTCGTAAGAGGCGACAAAGGGACTCGAGGGTGTTGCAATTTTAGGCGATGGGCTTACAACCTGTCGCTATGGCGATACCCAATTTTCCGAATTACCCTCAAATATTTGTCCGACTTGACGTAAATGTCCGTGTTTTGCGGCCGTTTATGTTTTGCCTACCCCGCAAGGGATAATAGGCGTGATATGTGTATTAAAATTGGAGCCAGATCATTTAAAAATAATTATTTATTTATTTTCGTCAACAAACAAGATACAATACAGACAAGAATATAGTGTAGATACAGACATTGATTGCAGAGGCTGGTACCTAAACTAAGAAAACCCTGTGCTATATGAAACCAGGCCTCCACCTCCACAATTTATTTGCATAGCATCAAGTTAGGACGAGGTTACTAACTTCTAAACACATAAAAAGGTAGCCTAGCATACAATGATTTAAACTAGACACAAATTGAATAAAATTAAAGTAAATGAGTAGATTAAAGTAAATGCATTTGTAAAGTGCGAGTGTAAAGGGGTGCAATATTATGTATAGGTGTTTGTGTTTAAATTTGTAGGCAAATGTTAAGGGCCATTTCGGCTCCACCCCGTATATAAAAACGGCAGTGTGTAAGAAAAACTTATCATACACTAGATTTCCGCTCAGCGGTTTCACCCGCTGCCACGCATTTTCGTGTGGTAATAGTTGTGTTCCCGCGGTAAAAAGTAGCCTATGTGTTATTACAGGTTTTGCTGTACCTGTGTTCCAAATTTCATCCAAACGGTCAAGCCGTTTGAACGTGAAGAGGTAACAAACACACATACACACACAAACTCTCAGATTCATAATATTAGTACGGATTGTACTTGCACTTATTTTAGAAAGGCTATAGCAATAAAAAAAGTAATAATTGTATGTAATTTAGTTTATTTATCCAGACCAGAGCAACATATTTTTATTTTATTTTATAGCATTGACAGCCTGACAGAATAGCAGAGCAGTAATATGATAATCCTGAATAATTTATTACCTTGTTATTCATTACTTAGTATATGTACCTACCTAAATCATAAATATCTCTGACACACAAATAGGTTATATGGGCAGCATGTCTACCTTTTCAAGACATTTTGATAATTCTTTTCTCTAAAACCTTCGCATGACAAAAGCGTCTTACTGATATATTCGGTTGAGTAAGATTTGTTATAATAGGTATACTGAATTCGTTACACGATGACGGGGCAATTGTAGGTCGACCTGCAGTCCGCTGTAAGTTTTCAACTACAAATACAATGTGTAAGGGACAGCCCAATTTCCCATAAAAATATATTTTAGGAAACGTCATTTTTTTTACTTTCCATAGTAAATTTTGTAAGCTGATTGTTATTTTGTATGGGTGGTCATTTTTCTTTTGTCGTTTCCAGACATATGTTTCTAGGGGAAAGTTGTTCAGTTTCATGGTCTGCATGCACCCAATCAGTATTCCGGGGGCTGTCCCTTACACCCTGTATACTCGGTGTTTAATTTTAATTCACTAATATAGCAAAACACCGATTGAATGTTTAAATGATTTACGAAAAGCAATCTTTACATACAAACCCTAAAATATTTGTAATTACACATCCAAAAACACATACTACGAGTATGTAGGTGTAAGAAATACTTATAAGCATTGTATTGTCCAATTTGTATAGCAAGAGCAGAAAGCAAGTATACACTATACTTATTTACTAATCGTCTTATGTCACCTATATGTTACATTTTGTACATGATTGAAGCCACTATGTGAATGCTTGGTCAATAATATTTGCACCTTTTAAACATACCCTTAAATTATTACAACTACTACAATATAAAACGCAGGAAATTTAATAAAAATACACCAGATATTTTAATATATTATCAGGTCGCGATATATGGCGATATTATAATTAGGTTCAGGGCAATGTCCCTGACAACAACAACTGAAACATGACACCGTATTTAATTATTATATGTGTTATTTATACACATTACTTTCCTGTCCCATTAAGCAGAAAGCTAAGAAAACATTGAGACATTCATAACTATATTTGATGTAATTAAATTAATGAACTGGGATAGTATATTTTTCACACAAGACTACATTATATTAGCCAAACTTAACACAACTCCTATAGGCTAGGCGTAAGAATTTATTTTAGATGATAAATGATAATATGCAGTATAAAATATTATTACAAGTAGGTTGGACTTAAATTATAACATATCAAGTTACGCTTTTGGAACATTGTAGAACATTTCTTAAGTGTCTAAGTAGAATATTACAGTATATTTATGAATCAATTCTTATTATTCTGGGTTATTCTAAAAACAGTACACAGTTGCATGAAATATTTATTTATATGAGTTTGATCACATAAAAACTTTTCATACAAGATCAAGTTAACGTCGTCTGACCGATTTTTCGAAATAACTGGCCGAATTCGTATGGCGGCTCGCTGCCGTTGCTTATTCTATTAGGCAGTGAGTTACCCCTGCAAGGAAACTATAAGTACTAAAATATTTTTGTACATATTGAAAGAACGGTCCATCGATCGAGTTCACCATTGTTTTGATAATTAGAGCCCTTCTTGAAAGATCGTTTGTTTGGTCTGGTTTGCGCTTGGAAACAGATAGGCCGTGGGCCCCGTAATATTCCACTCTGTCGGCGCAAGCGCAACCAGCCGGCTACTATATTTATAACATCACAACAAGTTTATCAGAGGTCGGGCCGCCACAAACAACCACATTGAGGAGTGACGACTGTTAAACGTTGATAAACTGGATTTATGTCCTTTATCGATATCGACAGCCCCCCACGGCCTGTCGTCAGGGCTCTAGCTATTGCTCTAGCTTCATTCTACTCTTGAACTAGTTGAACAAAATAATTAATCAAGATTTAGAAACTACGAAAGTCGAATTGAATATTCTAGATCATCAATTGATAAATCAAATACTTTCATGGATGACATATAACGACAAGTGCGGATGTAATGAAAGTTCTTGCTGTTAACTGTAAGCACTAGAAAACTGTCTAATATTACTTTTTTGCAATAAGTATACATTTTAGGTAGTTTTGCGAACACAATATAGCAGTGAATACAATCATAAAAGACACTATATTACATATTCTACACTCGCTTTATCGGGAGCTCGGAAACGGCTCCAACGATTTTCATGAAATTGTGTATGCAAGCGTTTTCGGGGGCGATAAATCGATTTAACTAGATTTAATTTAATAAAAAAAATTACCAGCAAAAAAGCCGAGCGATGCTCGCTTAACCAAGTTTTTACATTTATATTTTTGTTATTTATTTACATTTTTATTTGTTTCAGATGGGCTTTTCTGCTACAAACACATTATTAAAACTACTAAGATGATATGAATGTTCCTAAAAAGATAATGTTTTAAAGACTGATAGTATTGTATGTTCTTAAAATAAATATAGTGTTAGACGTTAAGAGTAAAAAAGGAAACGATATTTTCAGAGACTAAAAATGTCTTAAGTAGTTAATTAGATTAGGTTAAGCTAAACATATTTAATAATTTAATGTTTATAATTCGCAGAATTCAATTAACAGATAGTCAATATATTTTGCTGTTATTTTACAATAATTAATGCATATATTATTAACTGCGTCTAGGGGCTTTTTGTAAGGTTTCCTGTTAAGATTATTTAAGATTATCACATCAAATGTAATAATTTTATATTATATATAAGGATCTCATACGTTTAACTGTTTAAGGCCGGTCCTACAAAATCAATTCTTAAAATTTTATTCATTGACTTAAATGTTTTGCTAAAAGATTATAATATTTTAGTGAAAGTGAATTCTTATGATCTCAAAATGCCATATATAATCATGAAATAAATGTCTGATAATTATTAAGAACATCGTCTTTTATTGATATCAAATGGTACGTAACGAGATTTTAACTATATACTAATCTATTACGATAAAAATAAACTATGTATTCTGAGTAGTGCTTCGCAAAAGGGTGTCAGTTTTCTGAAACTAATTATTCCTATATCAAGCATGATTATAGATGGCTTTAAGAAACTCCTAAGGGGTTAAAATAGTTTGAAGTTTGATTTTCTTTTAAATGGGAGTAAAGCCGCGGGCAAATGTTAATAATAGTTATTATATTAATTATCATAAATAGTGCGTATATTAAATTCGCTACATCTCGCAATATGGACACATTTATACAAATACAGATATCTATAATTTATTCGCTAAGGCTTGGTCACTAAAATAATCATAAAAAGCAGTTACTTACCTAAATTACAACACAGTGATGTTTATACATTATCAACATTATATATATTTACAAGTCGAATGTCAGAAAGACAATGCTTTCTTTTTCCATAAAAACGAGTTATAATTTGAGAACTGTACTTACGTAAGCGCAGTTCGATACAAGCTCGCTATATCTTTGTAATAGGTATTTGAATAGCTAATCACATGGCTAATCTAAAGCTACAACCTCTGTTCATAGGTTACAATGTAATCAAGCAAATTCTTACCGTAACACGGTCTCAATTCTTACATATTATTTCTAAGCAATATTTTTACTTGTTTAAGTATACAATATATTTTATATACACTCGTCTCATAATGTTCGAATTATGAATTTGAAAACAGATGCATAATGACCTACTTTATGCATTCTGCCTATAAAACTAGGGTTTACTATAAATTACAGAAGCGTAATGACTTAATGAGAAAACTCTAAATACGATAAAGTTGAGAAATGAAACGAAGTTTTTTTTTCCAATACTCAAATCGCTATCTTCCGCCGCACCTGACAGTTGTTGTTGTGCGGTAATTTTTCGGATGTTGTTCAGTTGTTTTAATAGGTTTTTGTTCTGTTGTTGTTCAGATGTTGATTAGTTGTTGTTCAGATGTTATTCCGATGTTGTTCAGTTGTTGTTCAGTTGTACAGATGTTGTACAGATGTTGTTCAGTTGTTGTTTCGATGTTGTTCAGATGTTGTTCTGTTGTTGTTCAGATGTAGTGCAGTTGTTTAGTTAAGTTATTGTTAAGACTCCACATCTTAACAACTGCTAAAGTATAGATTTTTAAAAATTCATATCAAGCCATATTACGTTCTCGTATTGAATTTGTCCTTGTATCGGGCCTTGCAATGGCCGGTGTGTACGTTTAGAAAAGTGTTTATATACACTCGTCTCATAATGTTCGAATTATGAATTCGAAAACAGATGCATAATGACCTACTTTATGCATTCTGCCTATAAAAACTAAGGTTTACTATAAATTACAGAAGCGTAATGACTTAATGAGAAAACTCTTAATACGATAAAGTTGAGAAATGAAACGAAGTTTTTTTTTCCAATACTCAAATCGCTATCTTCCGCCGCACCTGACAGTTGTTGTTGTACGGTAATTTTTCGGATGTTGTTCAGTTGTTTTAATAGGTTTTTGTTCTGTTGTTGTTCAGATATTGATTAGTTGTTGTTCAGATGTTATTCCGATGTTGTTCAGTTGTTGTTCAGATGTTGTTCAGTTGTTGTACAGATGTTGTTTAGTTGTTGTTTCGATGTTGTTCAGTTGTTGTTCAGATGTTGTGTAGATGTTGTTCAGTTGTTTAGTTAAGTTATTGTTAAGACTCCACATCTAAACAACTGCTAAAGTATAGATTTTTCAAAAATTCATATCAAGCCATATTACGTTCTCGTATTGAATTTGTCCTTGTATCGGGCCTTGCAATGGCCGGTGCGTACGTTTAGAAAAGTGTTTCTGAGTTTTTTTGGAGAGTGTAGATAAAATAGTGTATGCAACTGCTATAATTAGGCATTAGAATGCTCGTGTCTAACTATTATCACACTCGGCTGCGCCTCGTGTGATAAACAGACACTCGCATTCTAATGACCCCCATTATACGACAGTTGCATAAACTACTATTCTGAGTTTTTTTGGAGAGTGTAGATAAAATAGTGTATGCAACTGCTATAATTAGGCATTAGAATGCTCGTGTCAAACTATTATCACACTCGGCTGCGCCTCGTGTGATAAACAGACACTCGCATTCTAATGACCTCCATTATACGACAGTTGCATAAACTACTATCATGTAGGTTAACTGCAGCTCCCATGAAAATCATTTTACGCATTACAGCCAAAAGCCGGCCAAGATTTAAGCCAATGTGGTTGGCAAATTGCATTATTCACAAAAATCTATCATCCGAGATAAATGATACTGTTAATGTTATTATATCGCTCTTAATAAATGGGCTAACGCAACCCTAGTGTTTACGTACTTTTCTGTATCTAAATTCTGTTGCACGCCATATCGACTATATTCCAGTTATGATAGTTAATCATTATTCAGCAAGCGAATGTCTAGAGAATTTGCTTGGCCTAAACGGCTTAATATCAGGCCATAGACAACCCTTTGCCTACTCCGTAAAGAATATCCACCCGAATAGGCCTGTCCTCCCGCAGTCATAACTACATTTATGCGAATGGACTCACCAACTCACCTGCCCACATTACGCAAGAGAGTTCGTAGCAAAATTAAAATTTGCTATAGAAGCCATCTCCGAGCGCATCAGCGACGCTCTGACTATAAGTTTTCGAAAAATGTTGAGTGGTCTCCATGGCCGAAATCGATCGCAAGATTCATCATCATCATAGTCGTAATTTTTATGTAAGCCATTTACAAATGGATACTGAAACGTGCGCGCAATTTCGGAGGCTAGGTGTGCTTGACACGAAAGTCTGGCGTACACCTAGACCCATTCGGCGAGAGCCTTTTTCATTAGTAAATTGAAAATAAAACGGATATTGGTCTGGCCGCAGGATACCTTACGCGGATATAGCAGCCAATACGATACAGTTCAGATTTGAAATTGCGACTGAATACGTGCGTCGCATGCTTTAATACAGTACTTTCTTGGTAATACAAACTAGCTAGGCCGACACACAGTAGAATGATATCTTACTGTTCGAGATGCTGCGGCGACTCGTCGTCGTCGGCGGGCGGTTGGTCCGCGCGTCATTCGGCGGGCGCGAGGTTCTGCGCGGCAGCCACCAGTGTGTCGTGGATGTCCTTCGCGTACGAGATCTGCAGCCGCACCGTGCTCAGGAACGACGGGTACGACAAAGTCGTCTCCTGCACATATCACAAATGTTCATCTCTGCTGTAAATCTTTAGGCCTTATCAGCACAAGGCATAAATAATCCTAAGAACGACATGGTGTTCAAGGAAAAACTTTCTGGATGTCAGATTTAAATTGAAGTTTGATGTCAGGTTAGTCAGGTGTTAGGGAATATTTCTTTGCAGAATTATTAACAGCTTCAAAAGTCCATGGCCGGACAAAATTCTCGTTGTATTCACAAGGAGGGCTGCTGTCCAATCCAGTCTTACCACTAAGTCGCTTTTAAGAATACCTATTGTATAGAAATGGTAGAGGTAAAAGCTAGCTTGTTATAGATCAGTTTACCTGTGCACTAGTAGGGTCTAATCTTGAAGGTATGACAGTCAGAGGAAGATAGTGTGCAGCTGATTGGGCTTGCTGGATGCAGGTCACTGCAGTGCGCTATAACAAAAACAGTAATTCAGTTGCATAGATTTTTATTACAGAAATAGTACTTAAAACATTTTTAGATCTTAGGTTATATCAGGGCTATTTCAAAATGTCAATTTTAGTCCAGCTACGATCAATCTTTTATCATAACAATCCCCGTCATTTAATCATTTAATATAAACTTGAAAAAAAAAACTAGAGAAAACTTTTTATTTTCTTTCAATGACCATGGAGCAAGCTATCTATAATGCAATCCTAGTAAATCAAAGGTTAAATCTATATGAATTGACCAATGAACCACTCAGATTAGTATGTTTATATTATTATGCTATAATCTTGTTTAGACTAGACCAAACTGCTTTCTAATATGAAAGAATTGTACGTTATCTCCCTTTGACTTCGGTTGCATACACACTA
Organism: Tuta absoluta; assembly: GCA_027580185.1. Lineage (NCBI taxonomy): Eukaryota > Metazoa > Arthropoda > Insecta > Lepidoptera > Gelechiidae > Tuta > Tuta absoluta. The sequence goes on along the minus strand of JAQAHW010000001.1, from coordinate 27,037,287 downwards.
GGTATATTTTACTAACAGAGAGTGAGGGAAATATCACAAACCCTCTTGTCAATATGAAAATAAAAAACCCTTGTACTATATTTTTTAAGAAATAAAAATAAATCATAATAAAGCTGGTATTTTAGTGAAATATTCAGTATTCTAGTACTAAGAGGAATTAGAAATAGTCTTATGAAATATAGTCTGTATCTGAATGCCAAGAATGGCTGGTCGAGTTGCTGTTAGCTATGTTGATAATAAATTGGTTAGGACTATATAGAATGCAAAAAAAGAAAGAAGCCCTTGCCAAGTTGGCAAAGGTGGCAAAGGCTTTCCTCCTTTTTTCTCCTTTAGGTTACATAAGAAAGCTGAAATTAAAGTTAACAGCCTGCAAAATTTAGAATATATTTCAAATATTCTTAGTTCTTACCAGGTGAAGTTCCATTTGATCACAAAGAGAGAAAAACTCCTCCAAATTCTTGTCAAATCTTGGAACAACATCTACATTGCCTTTTCTGGAACATAAAGAAAAATATTGTTTTTTGACATGGTCTACCTGTTTGCAAAGTTGTTTCCTGTTTTTTTTCCAGCTTTTAAGTTTGAACAATGGAATTATAGCTATAACAGAAACAGTTTGGTTTCAAAGGGCACCGATCGGTTTTGGTTGCTGTCCATGATAAAGATAACTCAGATATTGGTTGTTATGCAACCAAATCTGTATATAAAGTAGCTGGTTTAAATACTTGATTAATCTAATTTCCCATCACATAGGAGTCGAACATGTCATGCAAGCAAGCAAGCATTGATTTGTGAATTATTAGTATCCAAACATATAATCAACTTACTGTGAATATGAGTCTGTAGAATAATTATGGTGTAAAACTTGTGCAGCAGACTTCAATGTATTCTGTAATGGAAAATGCAGAACTATCAAAACCATTCAATACACATGTGAGAGACATTCACAAGAACAAAGACAATATTCAACACCAGATGTGAAAAACAAACTTTTGTCAGATGTGGTGCTAATATCCATTTAATGGCTGTTATTGCTTTGTCTACCCCGTAAGAGATAATAGGCGTGATTTATGTATGTATGAGAAAAAGGGGTTTTCCTTCTGCAAAAACTTTTTGTGTTAAATTCTTCCAGATTTAAAGTTAAGTATCTCCTTAGACTCAGATCACATTCTTATAGCATGTTCACATTATGCACCTGCTACTGCTTCTGAGGCTGTAGCAAATATTGCTCGAAATACTTCAGCCGAAGTATCAATAGTGAGTGTTCACACACTGCCCTTGTACTTTTCTTATTTCAGTATGAGTGAGTGAGATAATAATAAATTTCACTCATGTTGCCAATCCTTAACTAGCCCACTAACACCCGACATTCGAGGGAGCACGGGTAGTAGCAGCAGCATGAGTAACCTGTTAACATATCTGCACTGCCCACTTCCCTGCCCAAATTGGCATTGGGTGAACATGATATAATAGCATTTATTGTGTGATTATCCATGGTAATGTATGCAAGGAATTTTATGGGTAGCTATTATTTTAATAGTGTTGTATACTTACTGGTACACATTCTCTAAAAGATCCCATCAGTGTCTTGACTTTAGAGATATTATCCATTTTTTCCGGAGGTGGTTGTTGAGGCATACTGGGAGCTGTGCCTGGCCCAGCACCACCTTGTTGCATCTGTTGCGGCGACGGTTGTTGCATCATGCTCCCTTGCTGTTGCTGTTGCTGCATCATAGGCCCTTGTTGTTGCATCATAGGTCCTTGTTGTTGTTGCATCATTTGTCCCTGCTGCTGCATCATTGGGCCCGATTGCTGCTGCATCATACCGCCCGGCTGTTGCTGCATTATACCACCCGGCTGTTGCTGCATCATTCCGGCCTGCTGTTGCTGCATCATACCCCCGGGCTGTTGCTGAATCATACCGCCTGGCTGCTGCATCATACCTCCCGCAGACGACATGTGCATTCCGCCCATGTTAGACGCTGCTCCGGTCACTTGATTTGCAGGCAGATTGCCGTGCATACCCATTTGGTTTATGTTATTCATGGCTTATTTACTAATATCGATGGTCTAGAAGACAAACGTGCTAACTACAAAAAAATCGATTTTAACATTTTAATGCCATATGTATTAAATGAAAATGCTGTATCGTTTACACAAACCCAAATACCCTAATTACGACTCTTTCTACCCAAACTATAGATGTACACTTATAGTAAGTGATGTCAGTCTGATGCCAAAAAATGTTATTATAATTATTTACCATTAAACTTAAACTACAAAAATATTAAATATATTTAGCGTATCTTTTTTGGATTTACCATAATTACACAAATAAGCTAAATGTCATTATTATTATTGTCATTTGGTAAATCTTGATTCCCAATTACAATAAAAGATATTAATCTTTACAAGATGCCAGTGACAAATGGTCTAAGTAGTCTTAATACTACTGGACACTGCTCAGCATACAGAAAAATATATTAAGTGCTTTAAACGTGAAGACATCATAATTGACAAATGATTTAATCACCAATTACTAAAAAAAAATCTGGAGCCCAAAAGTTGTAAAGTTATTTAATCTATTTACCAAGGTATAGACTAATATTGAAACGTATATTAATGTGAGTGATATCTTATACTATAACGTTGCATTTCACAACAAAGAATCAAAAAAGATTTTTTGGCGGAAATCTCGTCATAGCAACAAGGTGCTGCCGCCGCTGCTTCATCGCTCGCTTCTGTGGCCTCGATGCCGCCGTCCCCACCTGACATAAACGCCGACATTCCCACACTAGCCCCTGACGCTGACGTTCCAGCGTTAGCCCCTGATACCGCCGCTACTTCACCGCTCGCCTCTGCTGCCCCGGTGCCGCCGTGCCCGCCTGAAATAAATGCTGACGTTCCAGCATTATCCCCTGGTGCCGCCGCTGCTTCATAGCTCACTTCTGTTGCCTCGATGCTACCGTCCCCACCTGAAATAAACGCTGACACTCCAACATTAGCCCCCGACGCTGACGTACCAGCATTATCCCCTGACGCTGACGTACCAGCATTAGCCCCTGATGCCGCCGCTGCTTCACCGCTCGCCACTGCTGCCCTGGTGCCGCAGTCCCCGCCTGAAATGAACGCCGACATTCCAACATTAGCCCCCGACGCTGACGTACCAGCATTATCCCCTGATGCCGCCGCTGCTTCACCGGTCGCCACTGCAGCCTCGGTGCCGCAGTCCCCGCCTGAAATAAACGCCCACATTCCAACATTAGCCCCTGACGCTGACATACCAGCATTAGCTAGCCCCTGATGCCGCCGTTGCTTCACCACTCGCCTCTGTTGCCTCGATGCCACCGTCCCCACCTGAAATAAACGCCGACATTCCAACATTAGCCCCTGACGCTGACGTACCAGCATTAGCCCCTGATGCCGCCGCTGCTTCATCACTCACTTCTGTTGCCTCGATGCCACCGTCCCCAACTGAAATAAACGTCGACATTCCAACATTAGCCCCTGACGCTGACGTACCAGCATTAGCCCCTGATGCCGCCGCTGCTTCACCGGTCGCCACTGCTGCCCCGGTGCCGCAGTCCCCGCCTGAAATAAACTCTGATACACAAACAAAAACGACTGTTGTTCCCTCAAAAATCACCGATACATCCACGAAACTTACCGATGTTTACGACACCAGCGCTGCCCTAGTACCGCTGTCTCCGCTTACAGAATTCGGCAACGCTCTTACAGAAATTGCTTACGCATCTTGTGATAGAAATAATGCCATTGAACTTAATTTCTATACGAATATGAATATAACAGAGCAACTACCTACTTCTCGACCTATATTTGGCTGACTCAGATGATGCAGCCCCATCTATCCTGTAATAGTTGCCATACCTGGCTAGTCTCTCTGGTTCTTTCTTAGTTATTTTGTTTGAGCGTTCATCCTATTTTATTTCTGTTAGCTTGTCGTTGGTATATCTTATTTATTTATGTATGCATGTATTAATTTGGCTTGCCACAATGCCTCAAGACTAAGGTGTTCGATCAGTGCGTCCTGCCAGTCATGACCTATGGAGCCGAGACGTGGAACCTGACAGTAAAACTGGCCCACCGGTTACATGTCACTCAGAGAGCTATGGAAACTGGAAAGTCTATGCTCGGTATCTCTATAATGGATAAAATCCGGCATTCCGGATTACCGGCACAGAAATATCCGCAAAAAGACCAAAGTAACGGGCATAGTCTGGAAGTGTAGCAAACTGAAGTGGCAGTAGGCTGGGCACATTTGTCGTAGAACCGATGGAAGGTGGGATAAAGGGGTTCTCGAGTGGAGGCCACGCCTCGAAAAGCGTAGTTTTGGACGACCTCTGACCAGATGGACCGATGATTTAAAGGAGGCGGCTGGTAGCGACTGATGGCGAAAACGGGAGATCGTGCCCTGGGGGAGGCCCACGTCCAGCAGTGGACTACAATAGGCTGATGTATGTATGTATTTATTTGATGTAGGTTTATGTATTTTTATTTTATTATGTTAAATTATTAAGTACTTTGTATTTTTGTTTATTTCTTATTATGTATTGTATCGCTACCTTTAGTGAGAACTTTACGTACGCCCATATTCCTGCTGTTGATGAAGAAACTTTAATTGATGATTGTTCTGATTCGGAGTCTGATGATGACTGAACTTATGTTTGAATTATTAGGAAGGTACCTACTTCATTATTCAGATTTGAGCTCATGTTTGAATTATTTACTAATAAAGACTTTTTATTACTTACTTCTTGATTTTTCTTAGTATCAAATCACACTACACAAAAGTGTTAAATGAATATTACGTGTTTTAAGTTTATGTAAAAACAAATTAAGTGACGCCTTTTTTTACTAAATTCAATTTTTTAAGGATCTTAAATAAAAATCATGTTCACTTAATAAATAGAGCATTAAAAAGATAAATATCCTATCTAAATACAGGTAGTATATACATGGTTCCTATGTTCCATTTTAAATTACAGCATCTAGAACTTTTACGTAACTAAAAATGTTCGTCCTGAAAAGTTGGATAGTCTGTAATTATCATGTTTGTCTTCTAGACCATCGATATATACAATTAATCTATTGGCGCAAAATATTGAAAATAGGAAGAAAAAGCACAAAAATAATCAAGGGGACGCACACACACACACACAAATCAACTATAATATATATACCACACAACAATGCATGCACACAATAAAATGCAAGCAAAGTCATCGGAGTCCACAGATAAAAATATAATGATTTTACTGCCATCTACAACAAAAAACAGAAAATAAAGTTTTCTGTTTTCATCATTAGATGTCGCGTATAACGCCGACTTCGGGTAGGCCTGCTGGAGAGATGTACATATAATCGCGAAACCCCCCAATCACATAGATAAGCTGGATGTGTCTCTTTCTAACATATTCTATGCATGGGGGGTTTCATGTGAATTAGGTCAGTCTAATGTTGCCAGAATTAAAAATAACTACCAGACGAAACGGAAGTCATCTTCATGACCTATATATATATTATGTGAACTGTGACTGTGACAGTGACATTTATTTACAAACAAACGATTTAAATTTTTCTTGTTTCTTGAGAAGAGAAGTGTTCTTGAGAATTATCCATAATCTTTTTATCGTTATTAGCACTATATGTGGGCTCACATATTTAACTATAGCTAACCCATGGAATCTAATTTCAGGATTTACAGCGCTACGGAGATCTGGCAGGTACCTATCTAATGCCGAATCATTTTATTATGTCTTTTTTATTCTTTTCTGAGTCTAAATTAATTTTAAATTGGTTAATTTGTTGTAGAGAGAAAATAGTTTACCGTCCATTCCTACTTTCAGTCAAAGTTTGGACAATGTCTTGGGAAATAGTGGACTACAGTTGAGTTCTCTTACAGAAGTTCTAGGGCTTCCTGGCACAGGCAAAACACAGCTTTGGTAAGATGAAGTTTTTTTTTGTCAAGTTAAACGAGAATATTGCATTTCATTAGTGGTATCGGGTTGTATTTTGAGTCCTAGTCTCTGAATCACATAGCAATCTGCTTTCAGTGGTGAGTACAACCTGCCTTAATCCAAAAGCTGATATAATGAAAATGGTCATACTAACCATCACATTTCTTTTAGAATAACAAGTAGAATAAGTTTGTGTTTATTAATTTATTATATTTTTAGCCTCCAATTATGTGCTTCAATACAAATACCACGTGTATTAGGCGGGCTAAGTGCAGAAGCACTTTATATTGATACTAACACCAACTTTACCCTGGATAGATTTCGAGGTATGTCTTTTATTTAGGGGCTTATCTTAAAATTTTTAAATTCAATAGCCTGTTGCAATACTATCAATCTTGCAATTACTATTACAATAGAGTATGTATGTATGGAGTATAGATAGACTAAGATTTATAAAATTCAGAGTATTAATTGATATTAAGATATGAATGATTGAAAGTATAGCAAATAGCTTGTAAGATATTTCAAAAGATTTATATACAAACATACAAAATTCTGTATTGCACATTATGAAATAAAACAACAATAGAAAAACACAGATGAAAGAAATAGTACGACAAGGCGGCCTTAATGCTAGGTAGCATTCTCTACCAGACAACCTTACATATGCAATAATATTTGGCCAGGATTTCAACCACAACTTTATTCGTGTTTATAGAAATTCTCTCTGCCAGCTTAGAAAGATGCCGACAGTTGCTGGACATTGAATTTACAATAAGGGAAGAAGAATCATTAAAGAAAATACATTATGTGAATGCCTTCGGCCTGGATAAGTTCTGTGCATTGCTTCATAGTTTGCCCAGGTTTATTGAAGAACATTCTAATGTAAGTAATGTTTTCTATTAATTCATTAGAAAACTTAAATGCTGATGGGGTCACCTGTACTAAATAAATAAAACAAACAAATTAACTTAATTTTATGAACATCAAAAAACTGCATGAAACAATTACATACATACATACATACATATATCACGCCAATAATCCCTTACGGGGTAGGCAGAGCGTAAACATCCGTAAAAAACGGACATTTACGCCACGTCTGACAAACATTTGAGGGTCATTTGGAATATTGTGTATCACTATAGTGACAGGTTGTCAGCCCATCGCCTAAATTTGCAATACACACCCTCGAGTCCCTTAGTCGCTTCTTACGACACCCATGGGAAAGAAATGGGGTGATGCTATTCTAAACCGGCATCGCACGGCACAATTACAGCATGATTAATCTTACAGAATATTGCTAGCAGTAGTGAGGTTAGGTTAAACAACTAATAAATGTAACTGAATTCATTCCATAACTAAATTATCTTTATTTTCAGTTTCTTTCTAAGGTAGGTTTGCTCTAAATGGTATCAGCTCAGTCATTGGGCATGTAATTACTGCTAATAAAGATATTATTTTATGACTATCCTCATCAGGGAAGGTAATTGTTAGTTTTCTATTTGCTTGAGAAACAACTTATCACTACATAGTATAAAATAAAGTTGCTTCCCGTTTGGTGTCTCCTTATATCTTTAGAATTACCCAACGGATTTTGATGCGTTTTTTTTTATTAGATAGAGTAACTTGAGAGGAAGGTTTATAGGTATAATTTATTCCGAGAAATTGTCACATTCCCATGGGAAAACGGGTAGCCCAACTGGTAGAAAACTTTTGACCCCCTTTTGACACATTTAAAGATTAAAATTACAAAAATGCCGAAACACGTATTTCATTATTTTAAGTTATGAGTCTAATCAGAAATTTGGAAACAGATCACATTTAAGATAAAAAACTTTCATACAAACTTTTAACCCTCGTTTTACATTTAAGGGTTAAAAATTCAAAAATGCTGAAACACGTTTTTAATTATTTTAAGTTATTAGTCTAATCACAAATTTTGAAACAGATCACATTCATTTGAAAAAACGAACTTTCATACAAACGGCTACCCGTTTTCTCATGGGAATGTGACAATTTCCCGGAATTAATTATACTTATAAACCTTCCTCTCAAGTTACTCTATCTTATAAAAAAAACACATCAAAATCCTTTGGGTAATTCTAAAGATATAAGGAGACACCAAACGGGAAGTGACTTTATTAGAGTGATTCAAGAGGATGGTTTTTATGTATGATTTATGTCGGGAGAATGTATGTTTCCAGTGGGAAATCAGTTAGCAGCGGGTGAAACCGCTGGGCGGGCCGCTAGTATTATTATAATGATGATTGCCTGATTGGTGATAGGGATGTTATATCCGTACTTACAATAACTTTTTGGTTACCATATTTAGTTTTTGTTTGTTTCAGGTTAAGTTAATAGTGATAGATTCGATACCATTTCCTTTCAAGGAAGGCATATCACCGAGGAAAAGGACAGGTCTGCTGTTCAGACTGACAGCTGAACTGGAAAGACTGGCTACAGAGAAACAGATAGCAGTGAGTATCACATCTTCAAAGCAAAGGCAATAACCTTCTTCCTTAAAATTTTATTAAATAGATAGTAGTTTGTGCTCTTGGCCCAACTTGAATAGTAGGTAGTGTACCTATGATGTCAAGGGCATGAACCTTCTGTCTGCTAGATTTTATTTGAAAGGTGTATTTGTACGGTATGTATGTGGATGCATCTCCTGCGCGCGTCTTTTTCCAAACATACACAAAACAAAACAAATTTTTGTCTTTTTTGGAAACACTCACGCGCAGGTGACGCGCCGTCTCCCTAATTTGTTCCCTTACACCTTACACCACATTAACTTTATAGACTAACTACCTTATACCACAGAATAATAACTAGTAACTAGCTTATACCACAGAATATATAATAGTACTAACGTACAGAAGAATCACTCCCTAAGAAAATACATGTTTAGGTATAAATTAATACCTACGCTCGGTGTACCCAACCGCTCACAAATAAAATTGAAACTTATGAACGCGCGCGAACGCTCAATCTCCCTTGCGCATCGCAGTTTTATGACTGAGCCGCCGGCGAAGTCCAAGGGTTGCAACTTGTCATCATGTTATTCGTGCACGAACATTTTTTGTTACTGATTTTGCTGTATATCTTATTTGTTCACTTAATCTACGGAAGGAATTGTAAGATTTGTAAATATTTATAAACCTTAACGAAATTATTAATGACTACTGTTTATATAGAAAAACAATTAATTATGCTTGTGTCTAACTATTCTTCGTATCAAGTGGGACACCGAGTTGACGACCCGATCGATTTTTTAACGAATAAACGTACTAAAACACAGAAAATGTCAAGTAAGTGTGCGCGCGAGCAGCACGTGCGTGCGATCAGTGCGGCGGCTAGCGGCACACTGGCGGTCTGGCGACGACAAGTGACAACCTGCGGAGATTAGTTCCCGTAGGGGACCCGCCGGCGGAACATACCTAAACCGTGGAGTGAAACCCCCCTGCTTATACCCCAAATAACAAGTCAAAATACACACACACACAAATATGTAAAAAATATGTCACCTGGTCCTGAACAAAAAAAAAACTCGTTTATATTAACAAAACAAACAAGAAACCAAGATTCAAAATACTAGATTTATAGATGATTATGCAGTACCTACAGGAACTCACGTGAGTAATTTTATGTGTATCTTATTTCAGATAATATTAACGAATGAGATGAGTACTCGAGTGGGTTTGGCGGGAGGGTCAGTGGTGGGTGCGCTGGGGGACGCTTGGGCACACCGGTGCACCACGCGCGTGCTGCTCACCGACGGCGACGGCGCGGCCAGGGCGGCGCTGGCGCTCAAGAGCAGCGGGCCCGGCGGCATCGCCAGCTTCCAGGTATGTTTCAATCTTACACATATCACGCCTATCATCCCCTGCGGGGTAGGCGGAGCGTAAACGGCTGGCCATTTACGCCACACCTGACAAATATTTGAGGGTCATACGGAAAGTTGTGTATCGCCTTAGTGACAGGTTGTCAGCCCATCGCCTAAAATCGCAATACACACCCCCGAGTCCCTTAGTCGCCTCTTACGACTCCCACGGGAAAGAAACGGGGTGATGCCGATGCCACTCTAAGCCGGATGCCACTCTTTATTAACAATACGGAAAACTACTTAGAAGGAGCAGAAATAAGGCATTTTAGCAGAGAAAAAGGAATGTTTAATGAATTTTTGTAAACTAATTTATTTACTAAAAATAAATTAAAGTGTCATGGGTTGTTCTTATGATCATCTACTCTTCTAATTTAGAAGTTCAGCTGCTAATAGTCTGTTAGTGAGGCAGTAACTCTTGCAAGACACGTATTGAACCGGTAGATATGTTAATTTTCGGAGTTTTGGTAACTGATGTGTAATAGTTTCGATGTGTCCTGTCAGACTCATTTACCAACTAAAAAAATTAAAGGTGTAATAGGTGGTTTTTTATATGACCATCTTCTCTTCTAATTTAGAAGTTTTAACTGCTAATAGTCTGCTAGTGAGGCAATGAGTCTTGCGAGATACGTGTTGGACCAGTAGGTATCTATCCTTATCTGTACTAAGTTTTGATGTTTCCTGTCATAACAGACATAAACATGCTGTTGGGTTTGGGTTTACGGCACAGGTAATTAGGCGTTTTTCAGATATTCCTCGTTAAGCTACCTTATACACGCCGCCTAATTTCACCATTGGCTATGTTCTAGCTATTTTCATTTTCAAGTGGCAGATTTACTGCTCAGGCCTTATATATGGTGTAAATTATTCGGAGCCGTTTCGATTTTAAATGTTTGTTTAGTTGGCGGGCACTGCTCCTAATAATCTTGACTATTGCCACTTTTTAGTTGACCTTCTACCAGGCGTGGTAGGTACCACTAAAAGTAACAGTACATCTCATTTAAGTATTTGTAACACTTACCTTTGTTTCGAACCGAATTACTCATTGTTATTATTACTTTTATTGATGATTATTCTGGCTTAAAGCCAAACGAATTTCCCAGTATCGGCAAAATATTTTATTTGAGACTTTGCCAGCACACGAGATCAATAGAAGCAAAGATTTATGATAAGCATAACAAAAACCAAACATGTGGTTAACTTTAACAATATAATCGTGTTTTGACTCAAACAAATTATTTAATTACGCCTGTGATCAAACATTATGTATGTATGTATGTATTAACTTTATTGTACCACCAGACACATTTATAAGAACAGTTACAGAAATAAATTTAAAAACAAGAGGCACAAAGGCGGACTTATCCCATTAAGGGATCTCTTCCAGTCAACCTTTGAGAGACTCAGAGGATATGTTATTTGCAGGTAAATTACGCGGTACTTCAGTATGGTTAAAATAAGCTTACTAAACATTAATAAAGAAACACAATTAACTTTCAGATAACACACGAGGGGATCAGGGATATAGAATAAAACAAAGACTGAACATACATAGTTATAATTATACTTAATAATGTATACTGTAAACAAAACTACAGCACCAATAAATATCTCATTTTCACAAAAATATCAAGCTTTTATTTCTATAACATCAACAGTTATACAGTTTATAGTATAGGCAGTATCAGATCGGAATATTGCGAGTGTAGCAAATGTTAAACGTATCTTAATTAAATTAAATATTATGCTCTTACGAAACAAGAGTGAGTAACACCCGTTTGTAGTCCCCTTTCGTATCATCCTGCAAAATACATTACATTGTACTTGTAACTATAATTTGGAAAAATAATTTAGAACAGCATGCATAACCTAAACATAAATAGGCTAAAACTTAAGTTATTTTGCAGGATTTAAGCACAAAGTGTGACTAGCACGTTCCTGAAGTCACCATTTAGGTCTTCCTGTAAATAATATCAAAAAAATCCAATGCAAAAACCAAGTTAGAAAACAAAATATAACTCGGAAACTGGCCCATAATTTCGAGATTGTTTGATCATCACACAACGTGCAGTCAAGCATGATTCTTAGCTTAAGGTAATAAATTGTCTTTCGAGTAAAATGCAACATTAAGTATATAATATTTAGATTACAACGATAAAAATATCATTATCACACAGCACTGGTTATTGTAACATCGTATGGCGACTCGTAATACTGAGTAATAGATATTGCTCGGGGCGACTTAGTAAGCCATCGTCGAGAGAAGGTAACCCAGCGAGCCATCAATCTCATCCTGAAAACAACACTACACTTGAGTAACTAGTTAGAGCGTGGTACACACGACCACCCCTCATGCAACGACCGCCGACAGACGTCACTTAAGCAGTTAGCTACTGTGCAAAGAAAGTTAACATGAACATGAGATAAGAAAGCGAAATATACAGATCTTGTGAACGAAATTTACAACCGGCGTGAGTAACTTCGACATAAAGCGCATTGAGGCCAAAACTGTCTGAGACTCACCCGACGACTAGCCACTTGTGATAACATGTGTAAAGAAAATAATTTGTGACAGTTTTGTCCTCATCATACCTAATACCTATCAGGCCACTTAACAACCTAGCAATTGACATAGAATAAACTTAAAAAATAACTATGTAGGTGGTTATTGCGATGCTGTCCTGACCACTTGGAATCACGAGATTTATTCGACAAGGGTCAATAAAGCCTTCTTGTAATGGCCGGATGTGTCGTCCTGGAATCAAAACGAATGTCTATTCTAAACGTTTGCGGTCCAAGTTTTAATTTTAGCAAAAAGTAGGTTTTAACTCCGTCAATTGTTACCACCGTCACGTATGTTAGGCCACTTAGATTTCCCGTGAATTTAGCACAGTCATTTTACACACAAATGTCCTATGATCGTAATTTTTACAAACCTAACAAAACCGTCCCGTTCGCTTATCAAATATAAATAAATACAGATCTGTACGTCGTCCATGTTATGAATTGGTAGCTTGATGTTATGATATGATAGTGTACAGATGATCGCAGTTTTTATATCTCATGCTTAAGGTATAATACAATAAAATTGTATGCAATGTTGATTTGCAGATTACTCATATATATGAATTTATGTTTAACAATCATACAAATTTTGGGTCAGCTTCGTAACTCGTATCACATGCTGTTATAGAAAAAGTAAATATAAAACTGTTTTCACAATACGCTAGTCGTGTCGTGTGCAAAATAACAGGCGGCATGTTTGTTAAAAGTAGTTATGTTTTTGTTAGCTATGGTTAATAAATATTAATGATTACAATGTTATCGTTAAATTTTGATATAGAATCAGAAAATGGAATTGCGATGAATGTTAATTGGTATTAAGTTGTAGCAAATATTATTTTCATTTGTTAATATTTTTACAATGAAATGGATATAGTTAAGAGATTAAAGCCTGGAACAAGAAATTCGATCGTTCTTTTTTATATGTTTTTTTTGATCGATGCTTTGTTCCAGTAAAATAATAAGGCATTGTCGGGAAAGTAAAAATTGAAAATTATGATTTATGGGAATCTCACAAAGATTCTAAAATGTCGCTAAATTAGGTAGGTAGGTAACTGAAGGTTTTACGTTAATTCTACACGGAAACTAATGGACCATTACCACATAAGGTGAACCGTTACATACATGGGTCCCAAATAGACATTAAACAATTCTATGGTCTGAACAAGAAATGTTATCATTATCATACATATTTAAATCATAACACAATTCAAGTTCTTGTAATTTTTTACTTTTTGGAAGTTTTCAAGAAGAGATTTCATAACGTTTCACCTTAACGGCCAATAACAAAGACTTTATATAAAGAACGGAAGTTTAAAAAATAACAAGTTACCAGTTATTTGTTGGCCTCAACTCGGGCAATGAATTTACTTTCCGTTCAATAGGTTTAGATAGAAAACCTATTTGACGGAAAGTGACAGCGCTAATTTAAGGTAAGTTAAGAAAGTTTATTCCCCGATTGAGGCCATTGTATTTCAATTGATTTATTATGTAGATCAATTAACTTATAATTATAAACCTGCTGTCAAGGCATTTAAAAATATCGTCGTTGTTATTGACGTAAAACAAAGATCATACTTAGATGTAATCAACATAAATAGAAAACAAACAATTTATGTAGTATAAGCTTGACACATGTTTACCACAGGCAAAGCTTTTAAAATATTAAAGTAGTATGAAACATTAATTCGTTCAGCTACAGCTACATTTGGAAAAACATCCCTAGCTAAAATACGCTCCTACTCCGACAACGTATACGTAACGTATGATTTGTGAATATAATCAGGTACTTAAGAGTAATTTTATAAATCACTGATATTAATTCTTCTTACTTACAAACTACTTATAGGTACATGCTTATGCTATCGTCAAATCATAATTTGTTTGTCGGAAGAGCAGCGCAGTTCAGGTAGGCCCTTCTTCTTGCCTACAGGGTGCCATGGATTCTTACAGCACGTTTATTACCCGAATAAAGAAATGCAATTTAATACAAGTTCAATTTTTAAAATCAGCCATAAACTGCGTGTGGTAAACTTTTATCGAGCTGTAACTTTGTACTTACAGCGATCCAGGTCTCGAGGGGTTTGCCGTACTTTTCCAAGAAGGCCTGTTTAATGTCCCCGAGGTCGATTTCTGAGCGGCTCACGACAATTCTGATCAAAGTCTTGTCGTTGGTACCTAATCCCTTCATTGAGTAGTACAGGCGCTCCGCGAAAAAGCCTACTTTGCTCTTTACGCATTTTACTATAAAAGAGAAAATATTGGTTACATATGTGTGCTAATGGATAACCGCTTGGGTTATCTCATCTAGGAGAAAAGGAAATAAGTTTAATAAAACATCTAGGCCCTACACAATAAGGCAGTTCACTAGAATGGTACCACAGTAGGTAGTACGCTACCCTATAAAATATTAACGGCTATCAAGTTTCGACAGAAATGTAGCGTTACATTAATATTATTTAATGTTAGATACAATATTACTTATACTTATACTACTTTTTCGGTCGTATTAAGCTGTAGATAATACTGATATCTGTTAGACCAACTATGTAAGCTAGACCTTTTCCCATCGTTGTAATTGAAAGGCACGCTTACATTCGCCTACAAAGGTTTTTTCCATAAGAATTTACTAAGGACGTAGCCACGGCCATCGAGTCATGGTTTTATCTCTATTATATCTAATAACAGTGACGAATGATGTGAACCACAGTCAGCAAGGTTCACCAAAAAATAAGCGTAAAAAGGTTACGAGGCCGAATGATTTTTCCTGTTCGTTCATTAGTTAGACGACCTTGCTGCAATTTAACGTTTTGCTCACTGAAGTTTTTAAACCTGTTGTTGTTACAAATTTTTCTTTACTTTTTGAATTCAATGTTTGACACAAAACATTCCTAGACTTTGAAAGACAATTTAGTATAGTCAGTCACTATAAATTAGTATTTTTAAAAGCTACTTCCAAATTTGGTAGCTGGGCAAGCCACTATTAGCTTAATTAGTGGCATAAAGGTCATGCTGGTAATTTATTATCAGCAACTTCTAGAACAGACTGATTTACTCAATTAATCTTTGCTAACAATGACTCAATCTTCACACAATCGTTATGTCTGCGAGCAGCAAAATTGCAATTATCTTGCCCCACAATATGACGGTCCATGGTCCTTGACGAAAGTTCTTCTTTATATTATCATAAACACCTTAGAGGAATTAAGACTGATCTTATGTTTCAATAATTTTCTACATTTTAAGATCGAGTCCAGATTATACTATTAGACAGGATATTGATGCAAATTTTAACCTTTCAATATAAGTGCCTATCAAATGAAACTCCTCAACTAAACTCACCAATAGCAAGCATTCCCTTTTCGACGCTTCCTGAGAACTCTTTCTTAATGGATTCCTCAATGTCCTTGCCGGTCAGGGCCTCGTACTCAGCGAACACCTGGAGTTTAAACATGGAAACAATTGATAAACTGCAAGTGCTAAGTTTTGTGAGCAGTGTATAATTAATTGCAATGATACATTTGGCATGAACGTGTGATGTATTTTAACCCTAGACAATTCCGAAAGTCGTTCAACAAACTCTCGGCCTAAGCCCAGTTTGGTACCTACAGACATGACTTCTAACTGCACTGCTAAAACGTTTCCTGTCGTGCACAATCAGATGTATCATCCTTACATCTCGTTCATAGAGGTGAGAAAGGAAATAAGTCATCCTTTGATGTGAGAACGACTACTGATGAATTGGAATTGAGAGCTTCCTGATGACTTGTTAGGAAATTAACAAGTGACTCTCGAAAGGTGTGTTTAAGATATCTCTAAAATAGCCTTTATAACCTCGTATCGTTGCATATCGAAGTTATTGCATTTCTTTTGATATGTTGTGTTTATATAGCTGCTGCAATGAGATAACACATTTCCTCGGTGTCTACCGTCCCGCATATTACATTTATCTTCGACAAGGCTGTTATGTGCATAAGTTATTTGCTTGTGACGAATGATTTCAATTCGTAATGCTTGCTTGCAGTCACAAATATCACAATGAAAGCGAGCAGTTCAATATTAACGTGACCTTGGTCATAATAAGTTTATTATTCTACTGTTAATAAAAATGTTTGTTTTCCTCATCAGCTAGGCACTTTTTACACAAGTAGAATGAAGGCGTCATTACTCATCACTTTTATGTACAGAATTTTTCTAAAATGTCTAATTGCGTAGTGTTTGTAGAACGACTTCAATATTTTTAGAAAAAATGGATTTTCCTCGTATATAGTAAAGTTACACCTAGATTTGCTACGTAGGTACGTATTTGATGAACCTCAAGATAAATGATGAACCTCACCTGTCTCAACTGCTGGTAGGAGCGAGTGATGAGGATAGAGTTGAAGACCGACTCGTCAGTGCCCCACTGGCCCTCTCCGGCGTTGGCCAGAGCTTCGGCGTCACTCTTGGCGGCTCCTTCGTCCACGCCCTGGTTCTCATCGCGGTTGGCCATGCACAGGGACACGCACAGGCGCTTGAAGTGGCCGCTTGTGTCGCCCTTCAGGTCGGACTCTAGGCTCTTGCCGTACACTACGGAAATAATACTTGTTCAACAAACTGCTAATACTAATGCAAGCGCCTATCAGCAAATTGTGCTGCTCATCATAAAGCGGGCTATAATATAAGCGCTTGACTTTTACCCAACGGATATAGACGCCATTTAAATGCCTGTTTTAACAATAACTATTTAATAATCGATGTTACTTAGAGTCGTCTATGGAAATGGCGTCATCACGGGGAATCTCAATGGCGTCCTAGCATTGTTATTCCAGTCAGAGAGCCTGACGTAATAAATGCAAATAGTTTCGTCCTAATTACTCATGGCCAGAGGTATGCAGACCATCGATTGATTTACAGAGTAATATTATACAGAGTAAATACGCAGGTAGCTAAAGTGCGTTCCTATCTTTAGCAATGTTGTAAAACAATTAAACGGTCATTGCCTTTATTGAAGAATAACGAAGCTATTTAGTTTAATGGTCATTGATTGCATAGCACATTAAAGTAAGTACCTTTCCTGCAATTTATCCAAAAGACTGCAGTAGGAAATTAATATTGTAAATGGCTCGATTGCTTGATGAATCTTCTTACTTACGTGGTCATCCGTCAATAAGTAAGTTATACCTACCCTACTAACTAGTTTTAGCAGTAGGCTTCGCAAGGACCATTTTAGCCTTCTAAGTTATCGCTACATCATCGACACTGTCTCACAACGTTAGGTACAGTCAAGCTCCCTTGCGGTTAGACAGTCAAACTGCTAATGCAAGTCTTATGCTCGCGTCATAAGAATAGTCCAAAGTCTAAACTGTTTAACCCAGCTTGGTCGTGACTGTATCTAGCCATCAGATCTAGTCCATGTAAAATACAAAGAAACTTACATTGCTCGTAGAAAGCGGAGATTGTACGGATGCCGTAGTTGGACAGCGTGCAGAGGATTTCAATGATGGCCTCTTCATCGGTTCCGATCCCCGCGACGGCGTCGTGTAACTCCTTGGCGTAGAAGTGCGGGAGGGGGGTCATCAACGCGATGATCACGTTCTCCAAGTTACCGGACAGCTCGGACTTGAGCTCGCTCATCAGGTCCTGAGGGAATGGGCATGAGTTACATTCCTATTGAGGTGGTTCTATTATGGAACAGATTATAACAACAAAATATAATAAAAGCGGATTTGTTTGCCACGCCTGTGCTGGGTTCAGGTCGGTCCCCAGCCGAGATAAATATTGTGACGTATTTGTGTATATGTCTTTGGCAACAGGGGATTTAATATATTCGTTTTGCCATAAAATAAATATATCGCTGTGGCAAATAACTAACAATTCGCTGTAGCAAAAAGTTCATCACTTATTTCTTTCGCTTTAGCATTTGGTCTCGATAAAAAAAATTTCGATTATAATATGAATCTTATGGCCAAATTAAGTAGATTATTGAATCACTTTTTGCAGTAACTATTAATATAACAACCGCTTAGGAGATTAGCGGTTAGTCATACTAGCGGTTGTCGACCGATGTTTTAGCATCACTCACATAATTTGATACCTACTTATACATCGTAACTATGATGGATATGAGAGGATAAAAACATACTTTATGGTTGTAGGTATGTATGCACCTACAGTATTGTACCTACGGATATGTAACAGGAAAATAAATCAATGATTAACTGAAACTAAGTACTAATTATTTTAATTATGTCGCTGACGCTATACCTCGAAACGGTTAAGTAGGTACGATTAGGTACGCCTGTTTTTAAACTTTTTTACAGATGTACTAAGGTTTTACTATGAACTCAAAGTGCTATATTATTTTCATAAATGAAATGAAATGATGCCGTGTGATGCCGGCTTAGAATAGCATCACCCCATTTCTTTCCCTTGGGAGTCGTAAGAAGCGACTAAGGGGCTCGAGGGTGTGTGTATTGCAACTTTAGGCGATGACAACATGTCACTATGGCGATACACAATTTTCCGAGTGACCCTCAAATATTGACGTAAACGATTCTTTCAATTTCTTATTTTCATTTTTTTAAAGAATCCTGAATATCAGTTTATTTTATTTTGACATACTGGCATGTTTTAGTACAGTAGTATGCCGTATTATCAGCGTTCTCAGCGTCAGGGCAGGGTTTATTTAGGTTCACTATTTATTACACACTACTAAACATGAGGTAATCTTTTATGAGAGTACTGTAAAAAGCTTATTAGCCTTGTAAAACATACTTCAAACGCAGTAGGGCTTGTAACCAAAACATGACAACTAAGACAATTTTGGCTAACACACTTTATTTGATCATAACTCACTATTGACGTGGGTAAGTAATGTCTATTAAAGACCGTGTTGATTGTTAGTTGTGGAAATTTTAATGATTGATTTGCGAATGATTAATTCGAATTTTCGAATTTGGCCGTCTTCGTATGGTGGTATCCCTAAAAACTTCTGAACATAAATACTTACCCATGTCAAATTAATTAATTGTATGTATGTTTGTCCTCATATAGCACAATAGCTACGGGACCGATTACGATTTTTTGTTGGCTTACGAATAATATTATCTATCTTAAGAGCCACTACAGGGGTCCGTTCAATCGACCATAAATAATATATCTTTCGTAGCTCTTTTATACTAGAAAGTTCTTTCGGCGTCCATATACATATACATACCGTTCAGTGACGTCAATAGTATAAAACCTACGAAAGATATATTAATTATGGTCGATTGAACGTACCCTAGGATATTAAGCAAGTGTTTCTCTACTGTGAGGTTTAATTTTTGTTTACAACATGTCTTTAACTAACTAATTTATCAAGATATTTTTTATTTTAATAATAGGTGAGTAGATAGATGTATCAGCACATACAACAAATTTCTAGCTGTTCTTCAATATTAGCTACATAAACAAACTCAAGGTGAGTACTCGTACAAGACAAGCACCAACTCACTAATAAACTCACGATTAGATAGCATGACTTTATGACTGACACACGGATAAGTACATACAGTGTGCCTGGATAAGTAGGTACGTAAGTATAAGCAACCGTCGGTACTCGTACAACCTGCTCAATAAAGCTGAATGTACATAGGTATATTAAAGCAAATATGCAGGCGCCATGAAACTTGGGCAAAACCCACGTATTACATAATAGCCGCGAGATCTACATACCAACGTGATTTTAATTGCTATTTTTTCTATCACAGTTGTTTTTGACAGAACGAATGATATATCATGTTGATGTCACATTACACCATTAATTTACGAATCATTCCGGTCGTGACCGCATAAACTTGAACAACGTCATGAATCACATATTATAGCCTTCATCAACCAGGAAAACTATTAACAGAGAGCCTCTTAGACTAGAGGTGAATCAGCTGTTTGTATCTCATGATGTGAGTCAACGAAACTGGCAAGCAAGGCCACAGGTCTTAAAAACAGCACAATCACTGATAGTTATCTGCCAAAGTTGAAGTCGAAAATGTAAGTAGGAGTATCTAAGTTACCCATTTATAGAATCAACATTCTTATACTGTTTATTCTTAGTGACTGTAAGAAAAATCACTATTTATGTTATTCCCATGAAAATAATATTTGATAGTTGGTACCAATATGTATGCCAGAAAATATTACACACGTGTATTGTCATATTCCGGGTTTTAATTCAAAGCACAAGCGTAACCAAATATTAGTAGATTTAATTCGCGTAGCGCTGGAAAAACCATAACTAGGTACATACCAATTTATACTTGCGCCCAGAACAGGTAAGTATTTACGTGGGAAACTCTTTACAGCCCACATACAAATTATGTAACCTTATAATAGCACACGCCGCGTCCTAACTTGTGCTTATAGGTAACAAACAGGTTCTACATATTATAGCTATTTTCACAAATCATCATCGAGTTATTTTAATGTGATATGTATGATATGAGTAATACTTATGTTATGACGTAACTATAATAGTAACCTAGCTACAATGTAGGTACCACCTAGTAGGTGGCACCTACCCTAATGCCTCTTCCCCGTAATGCTATAACGAGTAACGGAACATTTTCATTCTAATATTAAGTTTAATACTTATTTGAACTATGCAAGTAAACTTCATATGGTTGTATAAATTTTTGCAGTATACGCAATAAATAGCCGTCTATAAGAAAAAAACGCATCATACAATGGCTACAATATTGCTGTTTTGTTGCATTTATATTGAAATCCAATACAATCAGCTCCTGTAATTTCTCCTGTGGGTGTCGAATGGGCAACAAGAATATACCTAACGATATATGAATAGTATTGCAGTCTTTTCTGTGAATATAATAAGATAACATGTTATTGTTAAATGGTCAAAAGGCAAGACTTTGTCTATTCGGCTAAAAGCACTGTATACAGTGGCAGACAAACTTTTCAGTAGTTTGTCTTGAAAGCTTTGGCGTTATCCAGTCGCTAAACGATGATGCCTTAAAAACTCAGCACATCAATGACGGTCCTATCCATACTATCCGTCCTCAGGAGTTTCATCCCTATTATAGCACGTTCACGCCATGCACATGCTCCTGCTCTTGCCGCTGCTGTCGCGAATATTGCTCGACATACTTCCGCGTAAGTATCATCGCGAGTGAGTGTTCACACACTGCCGTTATACTCTTCTCGCACCAATACGAGTGAGCGATATAGCAATACACTCCACACGCGTTCGCAGCCGTTACTTTGACTCGCGCACTAAAAGCCGACATTTGGGAGCACGGGAAGTGGCAGAGGCAGCGGCATGACGAGTAGCAGCGCAAGTAACCTGTTCAGTTCACACACTCGCGCTGCCCACTTCCCTTACTATTTCCCTGCCTATATTGACATTGTGTGAACGTGCTTTTACTAAACTGGTAAGTAATGTAGGTAATATATACAAACCTTTCCGTAGCTAGTCTTGAAGGTCTCGGCGATCTCCAGACGCTGGACGATGCCGCGACGGCACAGAACGTCGATGATGGCCTTCTCGTCGGTCCCGAGGCCCTTCATTGCCTTGCGAAGGGTCTCCGCGTCGGCGGCCGCATCGAAAGGCTCGGCTGGGTACACCGTGGGGGTGCACTGGGGAATAACATGTAGGTTAGATTTCGTCGTTTTGAGACTATGCTTTGTTTAAAAGTAAAAGGAGATTGTGAAAGTTACTAGCTGGTTCCCAGTAATTATGAGGTCATGTGTGGGTCAAATCATATCGCAATGTAGGTATGTAAATGCTTTGTAAATATTACCTACCATGTTATACCATGGCATGTCTGTTACGTTAATGGGCAAAATTATTGAATACTTTTTAAATTACGAGCTAGGTGAGTGGCTCATACACTGCTAAACATATTTATACTTGTAATAGTGACGTTTTCAGATTGCAATTGACTACTCACTAGCGTCACTTTGAAAATAATAGGTGTTTTAAAAAACGTCTATTTTGTTTTCCTGATTCTATGGCTCATCCACAATTTTCTTCTAAAACTGAATGTGTAAAAAATAATTATTGAATATCTGCCCCGGATGGAAATCGAAGCCAGGGCATTTGCGTAGCAGGCTTTACCGTCAGATGCCAGATGAAAAAAATTAGAGTGTTGTAGATTGATTATCAATTAATATTTTTGGTCGAATAGAATTGCAGTTTTATGTTGTGTTAATCTATTTATTATTATTTTTACAAACCTGTAACGTCCCACTGTTCATCAAGGAAAAAAAAACAAATGAACACTCAATAACAAAATTAATATTTTGTGTTGAGTTTTATTTTTATCTGGCATAATTCACGCCAAAAGTATTAAAATCCCCTAAAAACGCGCTGAAATTTGCAAGAGATCTGATAGGGCAATCGCTCCATTCTCTTTTCGTGTGGGACACCGAGTCGTCCAATGACACCATGAACACTGGTGTCAGAGTTTTCATCCGCCTACTACTAGTAGTAGGCCTCTGACATGGTTGTGGTTGTGCCGTCTAAGTAATCATAGACAGCACCCGGGACTGACGGATTATCGTGCCCTCCGAAGCACGGAACCATTTTAATTTCGGACAATCAGGTGGTTCACCCTGCAATGTCCTAACCAGACCGGGAACAAATTCAGTGATAGATAAATATCAGCTTTGTGAGAGTCCCACCGAGAATCGAACCCGGAACCTTTGCGTCGCAGCAGGCAGTCGCACTAGAAAGGGACAGTCGCTTCACCCTACTTAGTGCCTTAACACTGCGACACAAGTTGTCATTTGTTTTATTTTCTTGACATGACATGACTGAGACCATTAGTTGCATTAGCTAGTCCATTAACATAATTAAAAAAATGTCGCCCCCCATCCCTAAACCCCGCCCGTTGTCATGCCTAACTTGCTGTTTAACTAGTCCAAGGGGAGTGCAACACTCCCCGGAAAGGTTATATTATAGGTAGCTAAGCATTCATAAGTAGGTACAGAGTGTTCCATCGCATTGCGATTTGTTATAAAAGAATATTAAAAACTTCTTTAATGTTTAGAAGCACTAATCTGCATATTAAATTTTGTATCTTGCACAAATGGGGAATCTAAAGTAAGTAGTAAAGTAGTTCTCTACGCACCTAATCATATAGGTAGGTAGGCGGATAAAGTGTAGCATGCGATTGCATGAGAACTTACTTTCTAGTTCACGTTCGACTTAGAACCATTCGAACGCATATGCAAATTGAGCAACTAAAACTGCCGGCAGGAATGCCCATTTAAATGGATTAGATACCATCATTGTACATTTATAAATTCATTCTGCATTGCATGGTCAAGGCAATAAGCCGAATTACCCACGTCAAGTGCATGTGTTATCGTTGAACACGTCAGCGTTAGCAAGCCGGTGTATTTAGCCCAACCTTGGTCCGACAAGATGACATCATCCCAGAATCGATAGAACCGGCCATCCGGCATTCGGCAGCAGCGGCCTCATAATGTAGGTGGATGTGTAAATGTTCCTTACCTTGTACGGGTAGTACTGCTGTCCGCTCATGTTGCTGAGATTCCTGGAAAAAACGATGTTTACGTTAAACTCATATGCACTCATGCGAAAACAGACTCATTAACGCTTTCATAGTGTAAGCTAAAAATAAATTCCATTGCTATCAACCGGCTTGCGATCAGCAAACACGTATTCGCCGGCACATAATTTTTCCTCTTACGACACTCAGTTTTTACCCATTCAGCTAAACACTGGCACTTTCTAATGGATTAAATAGCTTTCCGTAATAAATAAAAAAAAAAGAATTTGCAGAAATTTAAAGAACTGTTGGAACTTACTGTTTTCTTTTTGTTAAAACACGACACACCCAAGCGACGGCGAACTCCGAAATAAACACACACGGCGGAGAGTCGGTGAGGGAGGTCGCCGCAGCCGGTCGGGCGACGGAGACCGCTTTTGTTCCTCTCTCGCTTTACCACACAGCAATACAGTGGTGCTCAACCAATACTGCTTAAAATATCGACCTCTCTCGGTCATAGAATAGGTTGGAAGCTTGACGACACATTTTTAGTCTTACTGTTTTATTTTCATCGTTCTTATAAGAACACCAAAAGATTTTCAATTTGAAAGATTACTAAGAGATTGTAAGTTAGTGTTTGGGTTAAGTATGTATGTTCTAGCACATAAGTAAAGTAAGAATACCACTGTAGCTCATTTGGATAAAACGACAATAAAAAACCAATCCTATTTAAATGCTTCAAAAGGTTTAATTGCTTTATTTAGTGTCCAGTGTCTGCTGTCCTAGGTCTTCCTCCCTCGAAAGATTTGTGAAAAAGTTGTAGTGGGTAGAATTGCACCACAAAATTGGTACCTATATTTGCGATTTGACGGTTATAATATCAGAATGTTCTAAAATTATCGAAACGTGTTTTTCGTAAAAGTTGTTGGGCTTTTAATCCTACAAAGTATGACACCCAGTTCACATTTTTTGTACTTCCCGTTCTCATGCTCATAAGAGATCGTAAAGCTCGTCAAAGTTAAGCGTATTTTTCATAATAATGTTTTTTTTCTGGTTCTTGGTATTATCATCTAAGTTTACCCAACTATCAATAAGAAATTTCTTACAGAAATTAAAGAAAAATAACTGGCCTACTTATTTCTTATATTATTATCATACGTTTTTTACTTCCAACGAGTTAAATTGTGTTATTGTTGCGAGTGATCTGGAAGACCTGGTCACCCATATGGGTATCGTATTTTGGGGACCAGAAACAGTGACATTGTTTAGTGAAAATGAAAATGAAAATGAAATAACTTTATTCAATGTAGGATAGCATTATCACTTATTGACGTCATGATCGGTCATTGTAAAAAAAAGAAATTTGCATAACGCAATCTTCTTCTTTTTATAACAATTTTGTATTGTCCTAATAGAAAACCGGCTCGGGCGGGATAAAAAAATAAAAATAAAAATAAAGGCACTGCCTCGGGGCTGGCCAGGTTAATCACACAGCACGTAACTTTACGCCACCACCATTTGTAAACGACAATTGTTTCAAATTTTAGTCAAGATTTCCAAAGCGTGTTATTAACATGCATATAATTAACCGGACCCCCTGAACAGGAAAAACCCCCCAAAAAACCTGCCCAGAAGTGCTCCAACTCTAAATTAACAATCTTTCTAGGCCCTAAACTGCCCTAGCTAATTTTGGAAATAACGAATAATATATATGTATAGCCCAAAAATGGCTACATAAAAAAATAAATATAATAATAACAAAAAATTGCAGTAGATAAATCTACTTGTTTCGTCTAATAAAATATTTACTTTATACATTTGAATTAAACCCATGGAGATTTATCTTGCATATAGTCTGATATTTCATAATAGCCTTTCTTGTACAATTTTTGTTTAATTACTGGTTTAAATTTATTTAAGGGTAAGTCTTGAATATCTTTAGGAAGTTTGTTATAAAAGCGTATACAATTGCCCTTAAAAGTTTTGCTTACTTTACTAAGCCTGCTCATATGCACAGCAAGTTGCTCCTTATTTCTAGTGTTAAAATTATGCCTGTCACAATTTTTCTTAAAAGAATCTATATTTATTTTTACGTACACTAGATTTTCGTATATGTACTGTGACACAAATGTCAATATGTTGATTTCTTTAAATTTCTGTCTCAAGGAGACTCGAGGTCCCAATTTATAAATTGAACGAACAGCCCGTTTCTGCAAAAGAAATATATTGTTCACATCCGCAGCATGGCCCCATAATAGTAAGCCATAAGACATTAAGCTATGGAAGTAGCTAAAGTAAACTAGTCTTGCAGTGTCTACATCAGTGAGATGTCTTATTTTTTTAACTGCGTATGCTGCTGAACTCAGTCTCTTCGACAATTTCTCAATATGTGGCCCCCATTGGAGCGAGGCGTCCAAAGTTATAGTTATAGGCGTTCATAGTTGAGTTGTTGCCTCTTTACTCTGAAAAGTAGAGAGGTATCGTCCGCGAACAAAACTATATCATGTTTTTCTTTAACTAGATATGGTAGATCATTAATATATACAAGAAACAAAAAAGGACCAAGAATCGAACCCTGCGGAACGCCCATTCTTATCTTTGATCCAGATGATCTTTCACCGTTGACATCGACCTTTTGGATTCTATTGTTAAGATATGATTCCAAAAGACTAAGAGCGTGGTCTTTTACGCCGTAGTGATGTAGCTTCCTGACCAGAGTATCATGATGAACACAATCAAACGCCTTGGACAAATCACAAAACACACCTACTGCATCATGAGATTCCTCCCAGGCTTCGATTATATGATTGATGAGATCCACACCTGCATCAGTAGTAGAGCGACCACGTGTGAAACCAAATTGCTGCAGGTGCATTAAGTTATTACGATAAAAATGTCCTTGCAATTGATTTAAAATAACTTTTTCAAAAATTTTACTTAGTGTTGGTAGTATTGATATAGGTCTGAAATTAGTAGGGTCAGTAGTACTACCAGCTTTAAACAAGGGAATAACTTTACTATGCTTCATCAAGTCAGGAAACACGCCACTGTCTACACAGTCATTAAAAATACATGCTAGGTATGGAGAAATGCAATCGATTATGGAACTAATAATTTTAACAGAGAGGCCGTGGAGATCTGAAGTATTTTTCATTTGTAAACTTTTAAATACTTTTATTATTTCAATGTTACTAACGTGAGAAAATTTAAAATATTTGTCACAATGGTTTACATTATCTTTTAGAATAGATTCAGCGAGAATAGGGCATGAGTTTAACGATTTGGTAGTCGAAACTGGAATATCAGTAAAAAATTGTTCAAAAGCGGAAGCTACTTCCAAATTAGTATTTTTAATTTCATCGTTATTCATAAGTTTATAATTTTCATTACGACGTTTAGATTTTCCAGTTTCATTATTTACAAATTTCCAAGTGGTTTTGATTACGTTTGTGCTATTCTTTATATTATTTTTGATGAAGTTAGATTTAGCTATTGCACAAACGTTTCTAAAAGTTTTAGAGTAACGTTTATTTACCGTTTATTGTACACAAAAACATTACAAAAGAAACACATACAAAGAATAACGACACAACAGTTCAACTTATTTCTACTAAGAAATTTCTTCCAGCTGACCTACGTAAAGTGAGACTTTATTAGACAGCGTTAGCTTTATTAACGTTTTACATAATCAGCAAAAGTTTTTGATTGATTATATGTTCTTTCTTCATACAGATCGTATAACTTCTGCCTGCTTCTATGAATTCCAACTGTGGCCCAGTCACTAAATGATAATTTTGTGTTAACTTTAATTTTCTTAGATTTAAATACATTGTCATATTCTTTTTTGGCAAGACTAAATACTGCGTTATATAATTTATTTGGATTTTCGTTATATGGCAATTCAGGTAATTTTTGCAAAATATTTTCTCTATATCGATTTAGCCTACTTTCATTTACCGGTACACACGTAATATCTTGTTTAGGTGCCTGCTCAATGTAAATTTTGAAAGAAGCTAATTGACCCGTATGGTGGCCGTTTTAGTAAACTATGTACCTGCCTAAGTGTTCCTGTCTAGTTCATAAGATTCCGCAACCGTTTTCTGATGATTCGTTCACCACGGTACTGTTCTCCGACACCGGTTAATAATACGCATGTAAACTACACGCTTTAAAAATCTTGACTTCAATTTGAAACAAATATCATTTTCAGATGGTGGTGGCGTAAAGTTACATGCCGTGTGATTAACCTGGCCAGCCTCGTGGCAGTGCCGTTATTTTTATTTATTTTTACCCGCCCGAGTCGGTTTTCTATTAGGAAATTACAAAATTGTTATAATAAAAAGAAAATTGTGTGATACAAATTTCTTTTTCTACAATGACGGTTCATGACGCCAAAAAGTGATAATACTATCCTACATTGAATAAAGAATTTCAATTTCACGTTTCATTTATGGCCGTTTTAATAAAATAACTCTTCTCTTATGGTTTCGTCGACAGAACTTTTAATTTTCATCTCTTTTGACGACTGGTCCTACCAGCTACACAATGTTTCACCAACAGCTTTATTGACTGTAGTGTAGGCCTTTCCAACTAGAGATCGAACACCGACAATAAATAGAACTAACGATATTACAAAAAAGTAGACCTTTATACTTACTTACGGAATCTTTATTATATAAGATGTCTTGTTTTAAGTGATCCAAGGTAAAAATACAGGTCATGTGCATCCCTGGGTTCCAATCCGTGACACGAGTGAGGGAAAATACCCTTGCGTTAAAAAAATATTTTATATTTGAGGTTGTTTCAAATGATAAATTTAATTGTTAGTGTATCCTATTTCTCTTTGGCAAATATCTTCTTTTTATTTGCCATGGTTAATATTTTCTGGGGTGAAGTCAACTGTGATGTGAGCTTACTCAGCAGCACAAATCACTTACATTATGTCCTATTGTATCGAGCAGCGCCACCGTAGTGGCAATATCAGACCGCACGGACAAACCTTGCTTGACAGGTATTTGTTCCGTTCTAACTTCTATTGTAGGTAATTGTTGTTTTTCTTTTTTGTAAATGTTCTAAAAAATAAAATTTAAAAATTAAGGAAGCTAGAAAGTCACATGCTGACTATGGCGGGTGACAGGAGTGATGCCATTAGGCAGAATGGAGGGTTCCAGGTGGAGTCGGGAAAAGGGTAGCTACCCGCCTGGCCGGGTGTTGTGGCCAGGGGACCGACTGGTCCACCTGGATAGAATTGGAAGTTGTATATATGCGTTGCGCGGTGAAACACTTCGATACCGCGTTTCAGGCTCTTTGTTCTGTCACGTGGCGCCATCTTGCAGCTATGTTGGAACTTCTGTTGCGACTTGCTTGCTAGTGAACCACTTTGAGTGAGCTTCTTGTTGTAGCTCCCAGAGGTCGCTACAGTACTCCCCCTCAAGACCGGAGGTCGATACTGTCAGCGAGCGAAGTGGGGCTGATGACGTCATGTAGCGTGTTGATGCAGTCAGGCGTGGCGAAGCAGTGCTGGTTCCAATGTCCACGGTGAGTCGGGACGTCTACGGTGAGTCGAGACGATGATGGAAGACCAGTGAAGCTGCCGTGCTGTGACTGCGGTGGGTGCTGATGACGTAGTAGTTGGCTGCATGCTGTAGTGGTTGGTGCGTGGTTGAAGGCTGCGAAGTCCAAGGTAGGGGTCACCAATATGGCGGGTGACAGGAGTGATGCCAATAGGCAGAATGGAGGGTACCAACCAGGTGGTGTCGGGAAAAGGGTAGCTACCCGCCTGGCCGGGTGTTGTGGCCAGGGGACCGACTGGTCCACCTGGATAGAATTGGAAGTTGTATATATGCGTTGCGCGGTGAAACACTTCGATACCGCGTTTCAGGCTCTTTGTTCTGTCACGTGGCGCCATCTTGCAGCTATGTTGGAACTTCTGTTGCGACTTGCTTGCTCGTGAACCACTTTGAGTGAGCTTCTTGTTGTAGCTCCCAGAGGTCGCTACACTGACTTTGACATAACGAGTTGCTTTGCGCTAGATATTTTATAAGCTTATTATTTTTATAAATACATATTGTAATAGTAGATTATTTTACCTATTCGGTAAGCTGCTGAAATAGACAAATAATTTATGTTCCTAGTTTGTATGTATTATTTTATAGTGTTTTGTGATATCCTTAGATAAATGTAGAGTAAAAAGAGGAAAAATTTATTTGGTCAAACAATATTGTTTTCTCCTCACCATATTTTTTTCAATGGTTAATATTGAGTGAATATGTATCTTAAATTAATGATCTGTTATTGACCAGAGAAGCTACTGAAAAAAAATACAAAAGTCCTGATAACAAGTGATTTTCGACCCCAAGTTTCATGAAGGAATATTTTGAAAATGGCCGTCCTCTAACCCCCTCCAGGGAATGTATCAGATTCAGTTTCACCTTCGTTTTATGAGACACTAGCGGTTTCACCCGCTGCCACTCATTTTCCCGTGGTAGTAGTTGTTTTCCTGCGGTAAAAAGTTGCCTATAGCCTGTTATTCCAGGTTATAAGTACTCTACCTGTGCTGTGTTCTATATTTCATCCAAATTGGACAAGCCGTTTGAGCGTGAAGAGGTAACAAACATTCATACACACACACAAACTCTCATATTTATAATATTAGTACGGATACGGATTAATGAAATCATCCATTTGTAGGCTTTGAATCCGATTTTAATTCTAAATCTAATGACCTATAATAATACAATTGTGGCCAACAGATGCAAAATTTATTCTTCTTTACTTCTGTAATAATTATTTTATTTATAGATGGATAAATAAGATGATATTACAACAAAAAAGGAGATTCGAATTTTTTCATACTATGTCAAATGTAATGAGTATTAGCATGAGAACGGGTTATCCAAAAAATATAAATCTGGTCCTCATTTAATGCAAAATGAAATGTTCTATAACTTTTACGATGTACACTTTTTAATTATTGAAGCCCTTTACGAGATTTACCCGTAAAACCGCAAATAACCGTTTTTTGGGGCCATTTTACCCCCCACCTCTTGTCCAGAACTCTTTCGAGGGGGAAAACCCTATGAAAACAAATGAAGCCATTAAAACAGTAAACCTTTTGAAGCATTTAATTGGAAATCGTCTTTGAATCCAAAAGATCTTTTTTTTTTTTTGAAAACTTGCAAAATTTTCGAGTGCGGGCAGGATTTGAACCTGCGACTTTCGCATTACTAGTGGCGACGCCTCTTCCATCTGGGCCACCGCAGCTCATTTCTTGCCCGCCAATTTTGCAAGTGTATTTTAATGCCAGTAACGCTTGGCATGGCTCCATCTACCGGGTTAGTTTTGCAACTAATAACCGGCGACTAATTCTATCTTTACAGATTGAATGTAGTCTAAGCGATGAAAACCAGCGATAAATTGAGTACCAAATTTTAAAACACTTCCCGTGTTAGGTATACAATTTTTGAAAACTTGCAAAATTTTCGAGTGCTTAACGCTTAAGCGTTACTGGCATTAAAAAGTCATTACCCCCCACCTCTTGTCCAGAACTCTTTCGAGGGGGAAAACCCTATGAAAACAAATGAAGCCATTAAAACAGTAAACCTTTTGAAGCATTTAATTGGAAATCGTCTTTGAATCCAAAAGATCTTTTTTTTTTTTTGAAAACTTGCAAAATTTTCGAGTGCGGGCAGGATTTGAACCTGCGACTTTCGCATTACTAGTGGCGACGCCTCTTCCATCTGGGCCACCGCAGCTCATTTCTTGCCCGCCAATTTTGCAAGTGTATTTTAATGCCAGTAACGCTTGGCATGGCTCCATCTACCAGGTTAGTTTTGCAACTAATAACCGGCGACTAATTCTATCTTTACAGATTGAATGTAGTCTAAGCGATGAAAACCAGCGATAAATTGAGTAACAAATTTTAAAACACTTCCCGTGTTAGGTATACAATTTTTGAAAACTTGCAAAAGGACAGTGGGCAAAAGTGGTCCAAGAACCTCCACCATTGAGACTTATTGGAAATGGAAGAACACACTTATCAGATTATCCGAGAAAAGTATTACCGAAATCTAGACTGGGATTTTTCTTTTATAGTTACTTGAAGATACTATAAAAATATTGTTCAAAAATGATTTTAACTGGAGCGAGCTATTTATTTTGAAAGATTTTATTGATATTGCGTGTCTCTCCAATGTGCCACAATGTAAACTCCATGTAACGACACTCCACATAACGTCAAACATTCAAATAACATGACTTTGGTTTGAAAAAAGTGGTCCAAGAACCTCCATTGTTGAGACTTATTGGAAATGGAAGTACATACTTGTTTGTGACACATTTATATTGATATTACGTGTCAGTCGAATGTAATACAGTGTAAACTCCATGAAACGATACTCCACATAATACAAAACTCACAAAAACATTCAAATAATATAACTTTGGTTTGAAAAAAGTGGTCCAAGAACCTCCACTGTTGAAACTAATTGGAAATGGGAGAACACACTTATCAGATTTTTCGAGACAAGTAATACAAAAATCTGCACCGGGTTTCTTTGTTTATAGTCACTTGAAGTTACTTAAAAAATATTGTTCAAAAATGATTTTAACTGAAGCATACTATTTATTTTGACAGATTTTATTGATATTGCGTGTCTCTCCAATGTGCCAGAATGTAAACTCCATGTAACGACACTCCACATAACGTCAGACTCCCCAAAACATTCAAATAACATGACTTTGGTTTGAAAAAAGTGGTCCAAGACCTTCCACTGTTGAGACTTATTGGAAGTGGAAGTAAATACTTGTCTGTGACACATTAATATTGATATTAGGTGTCAGTCTAATGTTATAAAACTCACAAAAACATTCAATTAACATGGTTTGAAAAAGTTGTCCAAGAACCTCCACTGTTGAGACTAATTGGAAATGGAAGTACATACTTGTCAGATTATTCGAGACAAGTTTTATCGAAATCGGCTGCGGATTTTTTTTTATAGTCACTTAGAGTGACCATAAAAATACAAAAGATACGCAATATCAATATAAATGTGTCAAAATAAATAGCACGCTCCACTCAAAATCATTTTTTAAGAATATTTTTATGGTCACTTTAAGTATGCAAAAAAAAATCCCGCTGCCGATTTCGATATAACTTGTCTTGAATAATCTGACAAGTATGTACTTCCATTTCCAATAAGTCTTAACAGTGGAGGTTCTTGGACCAGTTTTTTCAATCCAAAGTCATGTTATTTGAATGTTTTGGGGAGTTTTGTATTATGTGGAGTGTCGTTTTATGGAGTTCACACTATATTCCATTCGACTGACACCTAATATCAATATTAATATGTCACAGACAAGTATGTACTTCCACTTCCAATAAGTCTCAACAATGGAAGGTCTTGGCCAACTTTTTTCAAACCAAAGTCATGTTATTTGAATGTTTTGGGGAGTTTGACGTTATATGGAGTGGAGTGTCGTTACATGGAATTTACACTGTTTTACATTCGACTGACACGCAATATCAATATTAATGTGTTACAGACAAGTATGTACTTCCATTTCAAATAAGTCTCAACAGTGGAAGGTCTTGGACCATTTTTCTCAAACCAAAGTCATGTTATTTGAATTTTTTGGGGAGTTTGACGTTATGTGGAGTGTCGTCACATGGAGTTTACATAGTGGCACATTCGAGAGACACGCAATATCAATAAAATCTGTCAAAATAAATATCACGCTCCTGTTAAAACCGTTTTTTAAGAATATTTTTATAGTAACTTCAAGTGACTATAAAAAAAAAAACCCGGTGCAGATTTCGGTAATACTTGTCTCGGATAATCTGATAAGTGTGTTCTTCCATTTCCAATAAGTCTCAATAGTGGAGGTTCTTGGACCAAGTTCCATACAATTTTGCCCACTGTCATTTTCGAGTGCGGGCAGGATTTGAACCTGCGACTTTCGCATTACTAGTGGCGACGCCTCTTCCATCTGGGCCACCGCAGCTCATTTCTTGCCCGCCAATTTTGCAAGTGTATTTTAATGCCAGTAACGCTTAAGCGTTAAGCACTCGAAAATTTTGCAAGTTTTCAAAAATTGTATACCTAACACGGGAAGTGTTTTAAAATTTGGTATCCAAAAGATCTACTGGTTTAGTTGCGGTTACACAGTAGCCTAGAAGTATCAGATAATTTAACGCCAATTGTCTTGAAGTATTTTATCAAATGAGCGTTTTGAACCGAGGAGTTAGGGTTTTTCCCACTTACACACTTAGTATTGAGACAATGAGCTTCACTATGGTATTTCCATGTTTGGTAGCTAAACCAAGCTAAACGTATGCCTTTAGGAAAATGTTGAGAAACTCGGCATCGCTGCGTAATCTCCGATGATGTCATCCAGCGGGCGTCGCCGGCCCGACGCCGCGCCGACCCGCCGCCGCCGCCGGCGACCGGCTACCGGCGGGAATCGGGCTTGTACTTACTACTTACTGGATACTATTCTGACAACCTGCCAGTCAGCAACATTCGTGTATTTTGACTAGATAGGAATGGATCTATGACATGCCATGACTAACATTCATGAATGCTCAATAAACTTGTAAAATGCTACACATGCCGTGTAAACCCGCTCAAAAGTTACGCCATGCCGATATGTCGTAATGAAACCGACAAACCGGTTTTCAGTAAAATATTGAGCAGCATCTGTCCTACTGCTGTGGTTGTAACTAATTTTACAACTAATGTACCGTAAGTACTTAGGTTTACCATACTTACTGACTTTCGCCTAGGGTAGGTACTTATATATCCTATGGTTATATTATAATTATAACAACGTAAAACCCTAACAATAAGAATAGGGCTTCATTACCTAGTAAGTAATGAAATGAAGCGATACTTACCATTCCTTCTCAAAATTTCGAGACGATGTCATGACTTCATGAGTATTGGGTATGGGTATGATCAAAAAAATTATATGATAGAAATTATATACGTGTGTAGGTATGTATATCAACATATATATAGATATGTATATGATGCGACCGTTCTTCTACTTTCCGCCATAATTGCAGCTACTGTTTTTCACATTTGAGGTGTGCAAGTAGGTAGGTGCCTGCCTACGCATCTTCGGCCAGTATTTTTTAAATTTAATTTAATTGTGTAGTTGAATGAATTCGTATGTTTATCTATATAGTTAAATGTGGACTTGATAAGTAGGTACCTAAGTTCGAATATTAATGATAAAATGTATCAATACGAAGTAAACACACCATCATCGTTATTTATAAGTGGGTAAGTACCTACGTATACATACATACATATATCACGCCTTTATCCCTTACGGGGTAGGCAGAGCGTAAATGGCCGCATAAAACGGAAATTCACGGCACGTCTTACAAACATTTGAGGGCCATAGTGACAGGTTGTCAGCCCATCGCCTAAAATTGCAATACACACCCTCGAGGCCCTAAGTCGCCTCTTACGACTCCCAAGGGAAAGAAATGGGGTGATGCTATTCTTAGCCAGCATTACACGGTATCTTAGCAGGCATCACACGTATACATACACACATATATCACGCCTGTTATCCCTTGCGGGGAAGGCAGAGCGTAAAAAGCCGCCTAACCTACGTAGGTATGTATGTATTAATCATCTCAAGATGTTATTGTTATAATTGCGATTCCAAGAACTAGGTATTGGACTTCCGGTGAGGTGGATGTACACGTCACACACTCGTCACAGCTCTTATTCACAAGATGTTAATCACTGAGCCGTAGGTCGCGGATGATTCATCTTAATAGAATGCCTTCAATTCTGCCGAACATACTCCTTGGCTCTTTAGTCACTACTACTATTTGTATAAAGTAAATATAATCTCCAAAGGAAAATTTGAAATTAGTTCAGTAAAGCAGTTTCTTGATTTTTAGGATTCCTTACCTCCAAAGGGAAAAACGGAACCCTTATAGGATCACTTTGTTGTCCGTCCGTCCGTCTGTCCCGACCCTTTTATCTTGAGAACGCGTAGACGTAGAGTTTCGAGTTGGAATTAATACCATATACTCAAGTCTACGGAAACTTGTAGTTGCAAAAAAATCAACCTCCCTTATAGTTTAGAAAAGATATGGGTATGTAACTGCAAAAAAAAGGCGTGGTTTTCTCATGGAATCAAAATTAATTGGGGTACTTCCCGTAAATCTCGAACTATGACATTTCGCAAGTACATGTATTAAATAAAATTAATTTAAAATTGAGGCTAGTAGTTCAAGTGGGGTATCATATGAAAGAACTTCATGCGCATGTTACTGAACCCTTGGTAAGCCGGTTTTTTTAGGAAAATAATTAAGGAAAATTCTAAGAATGTATAAAGGTAACGAAAGTGTTTGACTGAATAGAGGTCATCGCTGTTTTTGCTGTGTTAGATAGGTTCGCGAAATACAAGCATATAGGTAAGGTACTTAGTTACACATTTATTAGTAGGTAGGTAATACCTGCTTCTTGGCACGCTTTATCGTAGAATGTTCCTCTTTGCTTAGTCAGCGACTAGAAAGAGGGTATTGTTTTACAAATAGATACCTACTTAGTTTCCGGATTACCGGTATGTTTCGTTAGATATTTTCTCAGCGTTTTCTTTATTTATGTCTTAAAGTAAAATATAAATCGAATCATGCGTAAAACAAACTCATAACAATTCGCAAAAATATTAAGTAGGTGCCTATTACAGTGTGTTTTTCAATGTTTTCTCTTAGTGTGCAGGGTTGCCTGGAAGAGATCGCTTAAAGCGATAAGGCCGCCTTTGCTTATATTGTGTTGTTTGTTTTTGTTCTTGTATATGTTATGATTATTAATGTGAGCAATAAAGTGTTTCTGTCTGTCTGTCTGTCTGTGCCTACGTGCTTAGAATATAAAAAATTACATAATATTCTTACGCAGAGGCTACAGGATTTTTTTCCAAAATTATACTTCCTAAATTTAGACATAGTTTCAGTATCAAGTCAGAATATTCAGTCACTATTTAAGAAATTAATTGACAGTCATTATCAGAAATTCATTTATTCTCAAGCCATCTTGCAGTAGGTACTACCTAAGTGTTTATTCAGATATTTTATATAGGCAATTTACTAAGTTTTATCCTACATGAAAGTCTATACTGTGCAGGACGGAGGTCATCGGGTAGTTCGTCGGCTCGGTGTCCCAAACGAAAGAAGAAGAAGGCTAGGTTAAATAAAAATGCTTTTTTTTAAAGTTCTGGACTCTACAATTTCCGTCCCGGGGCTATGAAATCTACATATGACTGTATGGTAGGGAGCAAGAGCTTACTCGGAGGTATAAAAAAAATTGTATCAAGCGGGCCTACTTGTCTTGTCTTGTCCAGCCCACACCATCCCACTGCTGGGCAAAGGCCTCCCTCTTCTTCTTCCATCCATCTCTATTTTGGGCTTCCGCATGCCAGTTTCGTGAGAAATTGTCCAACTCGTCGCGCCATCTACGACGGGGTCTGCCGCGGCGTCTTTTTGCGGTGGGTGGCTTCCACAAAGTAGATGATTTTGCCCACAGCTCTTCTGGCATGCGGCATACGTGGCCGGCCCAGTCCCACTTTAGCTTGGCTGCTGTTCGGGCTACGTCAGATATTTTTGTTCTAGAGCGCAGTATGGTATTCCTGACCCGATCAATCCGTTTCAGGCCTAACATACTGCGTTCCATTGCTCGCTGGCAAATCTTGAGGCTGGACCTTTGTGCTTCCGTCAAAGACCAAGTCTGAGCACCGTAAGTGAAGATTGGGAGAATGCATATGTTCATGCCTACTAGGACAGATTAAAGTTACTTTAACACAGACGTGGCGACTGTTCCTGGTAAAAATTCTCCGTATGGCGTGTTGACTACTTCCATGATTTCACGAGGCGGAGAAATGTCCACGTCCGAAACGTCCGTATCCACGGTTGAGTCATCATCGCTGTGTCTCTCGTAGCGCTTGCGCACTAGTACCTAAGGACAGGCAATTTTTTATCTTGTACACTTACACATGTAAGAAGCCATATTTAGCGTAATATTCCTCTGTAACTGAAGATGAATGAAGCAAATAGAAAAGACAATGGGGAAAAATATGCTGTAGATTTGTTCTCTTTTTTCCTTATCACATAAAGAACTTGCCCTCTTGAGCCCACGTATACCTACGCTACATACAACAACTGGCCCGATGGCGTAGTGGATAGTATCCCCTGCTACACCGAGGGTCGTGGGTTCGATCCCCACAAGACTCAAATATTTGTTGTCATTTTCAGATATTCTCCATAGAAAAAGTTATTCAGTTTCATGGTCTGATCATGCGTGTAAAGTTTTCGGTACACCGTCCCATATATATATATATATATATATATATAGAAGTATTAATATCAGCTATCTAGTTCCCATATACAAGATTTGCTTAGTTTGCGACTAAATGGCGCCGTGTGAATTGTCCAGGATATTTATTAACGCTAGAATTGGCACTATTGTGTCCAAAATACAAATTAAATAGTTTAAGAACTTTAAATACTTGGTTCAGTCTAATTCAACTGTTGAATTGTAGCTATAAAGGATCTGTGCTCGCCTGTGCCTACCTCCATGCCGAGCAGCGCGCACGCCAGCAGCTCGCCGTAGAGCAGCATGAGCATCGCCGGGTACACGTCGACGATGCTCACGGATTCGAAGCTGCCGCCGCTCACGGAACACATCGGTTTCTTAGCGAAAACTAGGCTGTTGGCCCGGTCGCACATCCCGTGCTCACGGATCCTGAATAATCTGCAGGTAAAATATTTTTTTGTGTGTGTAATATTGCTCTATCAGTGTAATATTGCTCTACCAGTCAGTAGTAAATACAGCTTAAGATTATAAAGCCCCCCCCCCCCCTTCACAACAAATAAATAATTTATTTCGAAGTTCGTATCTCCATTAGGGAATGGCCAGCAAGAAGTCCAGACATAAACCCCATTGAACATGTATGGGACGAATTGAAGAAACGAATTCGAGCAAGAGATCCTGCTCCAGAAACACTTAGCCAGCTGCAAAATGCAATCTAAAAGGAATGGGTCAACAAACCGCAATATGTGATCCTTGTTACCTATTATTTCGCTATAATAAAGTTCCGTTCGGACTTTGACAACGGGCGCTTAGAGGTTCATAGTGTTCATACTAACAATAAGCTATTTCGCAAGATTCTCATTGGTCCACCTAGTTTTAGAACTTAAAGGGTATACTTATTCTTACATTTTCGTGTGGGACACCGAGTCGACGAACGACCCGATGAACCATGGTGTCAAGAGTTTTTCAACCGCCTACTACTAGTAGGCCTCTGACATGGTTGTGTAACGATCGACGTCTAAGTAATCATATACAGCAACCAGGACCGACGGATTAACGTGCCCTCAGAAGCACGGAATAATAAATATAATAAATTATTCCGATACGCGAATCAGCTCTACTATACACACAAGAGTACATTAGAGTATTCGTACTCACCCAATTTTAAATAACTCTGCATATGGAGAATCTTTCTTGCAAGAAAGCCACGGCTTAGATCTGGTAATGTAATAAATCTCTTGCAATCCACATTTTTCGTGTTCCAAAAAGTACTTTTCGATGATTCTGTAGCCAGCGCCCACTTCCATGTTGAACGCGAAGGGTTGCTGTGGAGGACAGACGACGTGAGCATGATTTCCAATATTTATATTAATTATCTTATAGAGCCGACGGGATCCCACTGCTGGGCAAAGGCCTCCCTCCCCTTCCTCCACTGTTCGATCATGTGCCTCCAGTTCCATACAAGTTCTCAAAGAATCCGTCTAGTTGGTCTCGCCATCTGCGTCTAGGCCGCCCGCAACGACGCCTGTCATTTCTTGGTTTACAAGTGGTGGTGGTATAAACCCATAACTCGTTAGGCATGCGGCAGACATGCGATGGCTCAGGTTATTAAAACTAGTTTGCATTGTAATATATCACTAAAGTAACCTGTTAGTAAGGAAAAATGTGACTAGAAAAAAGTGAAAGAACATAGGTACTAATCAGTGCAGTAGTTAATTTTTTCCCACAAATCCTTTCTAGGACGACAGCCAGTGAAATAATTATCTCTCCATCGCTCTATCTTTGATTGTTGAAGTTGTACAAAAGTCAAAGAGTGAGTCCTGTAGCGTGGGTCAATACTAAACCAACGACAACAGAGCAAAGCCTTGAAAAGACAGCACACTAAGAGCGAATAGTTTCTGGCCTTAGTTTCTGGCAACACATCAGTATTATATTCCTTATGTAAAATCGTGCGCGTTGGATACCAAGTTAGTGGCAATTTATGAAAGACGTGAACAATGACCAATCAGCATGCAAGCATTACCCCGCTCCCAAACCGCGAACCCCAGCTATTTGACAGATTTTTTGCATGGATGAATTGACTCTTTAAGCTTCTTTCGCGTAGCTTGCTACGGCTAGCGATAACTACACGCGTAGTTATCCCGCTACGCGTCATAAATAATGCGCGCTACGCCGCCGTGGACAATTTGACATGTTTATTTTTTCTTACTTACCTATCTAGGATGCTGACTAATCTTCGTTTTGCCGACGCGACGACATCATCCTGTTCCCACCAATATCAGCATCAGAACTACAAACAATGCTACAGTGCTTGGCGAGTCTTAGGGCAGGACAGAACTCATGATGAATATGTCAAAGATCAAACCAATGACGAATAGCACGACGTACAGGGTGATGGTGGGCAATGGGAGAATGGAATATCTCAATGAATATTTATATATGGGCCAAATTGTCTCCTTTCAGTCGAGACAAGACAATGAAGTTGCTCTACGCACCGAAAACGCCTGGAAGAGCTATTGGTCCATGGAAGAACATATGAAAAGCGATTTACCACTCTCGCTAAAACGGAAACTCATGGCCATATGCATTCTCCCAATCCTCACCAACGGCGCTCAGATTTGGCCTTTGAAGGAAGCACAAAGGTCCGGCCACAAGATTATACTTTGTGTAAGCCACACACCGCAAATAGACGCCGCGGCAGACCCCGTAGTAGGTGGCGCGACGGGTTGGCCAAGTTTTCACGAAACTGGCATGAGGATGCCCAAAATTGAAATGGATGGAAGGAGAAGAGTAGGCCTTTGCCTAGCAGTGAGATATGTAGACTAGACAAGACAAGACCTACCTATCTATATCTACACTAATATTATATAGAGGCAAGATATGTTATTTGTTGCATTATTTGTATTCTAGGTATGGTTTGTGCTCTGCAATGCTCTTCCCTGCAGCAGGTTCACCTTCCGCTCGCCTAATCTATTATGGCTGGCCACCTATTACCTATAGGTAACTAATTAATTCATATACCTATCTAACTATAAAATATAGAGTGCAGTGTGCTATGGCAGTCTATCTCTATCAAAAGATAGGTCACTAGAAATACATATATTTATTATACTTAGACCTTTCTTATAAGGGTGTACAACGACCTACCTTTTGTAGTTTCTTTACTCCATCTTCAACGCTAAAGAAATTCGGTTTATATCCTCGAGGGGCAACTTTTTGTTCGTAAATAGCTTTTCTTACAGGATCAGTAGCGGTCTGAAAATGGAGTTGTAATAAATACAGTTTTGCTTCGGGAGATTCTTGCTTGAAAACATGAATATTAGAATAGATTAGAATAGGAAATGTTTCTTTCAATGAACACAAC
Organism: Tuta absoluta; assembly: GCA_027580185.1. Classification (NCBI taxonomy): domain Eukaryota; kingdom Metazoa; phylum Arthropoda; class Insecta; order Lepidoptera; family Gelechiidae; genus Tuta; species Tuta absoluta. The sequence goes on along the minus strand of JAQAHW010000001.1, from coordinate 26,995,678 downwards.
ATAGCAAATTAAAAAACAATGAAAATGTAGTCATTTAGCAATATGCTATAATACGCTGGTATTCTGTGGTACGAATAAGGGGGATTTAAGGAAGATTTGGGGAAAACGCGAAGCGGTCATCTGGCAACACTAGATATCATAGATCAAACCTCTCACCGTAAAATAATATTTGTTATAAGTAGTATTCTCAATGCCCAGTTGCAGCTTTGAGTTAAGTAAATCAGACAGTGTCCGGATTTGCTTGGAGCTGGACTGCAGCAGCGCCACGATGCTGGCCGAGTAGGCCGTGAAGAAGAACAAGCAGGCCAGGTACATAGCGAACATCACCGTCCTGCCAATGGAACCTAAAACACCCACTGGGTTTTCAGCAAAAACAATGTTTCCTATCATCGTTCGGCCAGAACATATAAATTTGACTTTGATTCTTCACATTGGGTTACCCGTCATTCTAATGTAACAAAATATGAAAGCTGCAGATTTATTGTCTTTTCTATTTTGAATAATGAATAACAAAGATTTAGCCGCGGAGGGGTTTTGTCTCAATCGAGACTGTTCGAATAGGTACACTCTGGCGATTGGCGCTTAGATGCATACGTTTTGTATAAGTACATTACTCTTTGCGAGCTGGCTGACCAGCTACCTTATGGTTCCAATCAGATTTTGCCCATTTTTGGTTGGACAGTAGGAGAGTCTGAGATATCATGTCTGTTTTATAATAGTTTTTACCAAATTTTCCTAAATTTATTATTAAAATATGGGTATTCTAAACGTTATCATGGTTTATTCTGATAGAAACCTCCCATAACTACGTTCTCACAGTACCAACTCGTCACATACCTCGTAGCTCGACGTTGCTTCCTTGTTGTGTGACAGCTCCTACGATCATTATGGCCACATCACTTAGTTCCAGCTTATTTTCACGAGCCGTTTCCTGATTATTGAAAATCAACATGAATCATAAGGCTTGGTGGTTTGTATGGTAGTGGTGGGTAGATTTTCGGACGATTCAAGACTGCTTGAGACTAGGCACTTATGCAATACGACAGCCTTGCTGAAAGGACATGGTCCGTAGACACACCGGGAGCATTCTATAAAATATGCTAAGTATTATCATTTCGTGTAACTACGAACGCTCATATTAACTAAAGATTACCTTATTGTCCTCCGTTTCAAATATGTTACACTTTTTCTCCTCCCATTGTACGTTGATGAATATGACAATCATTAGTATGAGTAAGAAAATGATAAGAGAGAACCACACGGCCCTGTTGAAAGGTAAGAGGAACAAATTGTTCTGATACGAAAGCGGCGGCTGGCGGAAAACGAAAAGCACCTTAGTTTCCACTGGATCCATTATGTAGCTGAGAATGCCTAAGCGGTTAAGTGCCATGAAAACGGGTGTACCTGAAAAGTAGGGAACATTAGAGGATTGTGCACTTTAGTACTAATGTACACTTGGTGCATTTTGGATGTTTTGGTGTAGGTACCAAAGTAGTTAGTTTTGAGAGGGAAAACTAGGCTCTTTATTATCTATAAATGTAGGTAGTTTTATTTTTGTTTGCCAACAGAGAAGAAACCAGTCTCTGAAGAGTGTTAATGTTTCTACAACTAATTAAAAGAACCTACCTACTGGTAGGTACCTATTGTCGTATGGCCTATTATTGCACATGATAACAAACTAAAAAAACTGTAACAGAAGGACTACTTGTATAGGGTTTTTTTCAAATACGTAACTTACTTAATAGCCTGAAACCAACATACTTACTTATAACCAGGGATAACTGAAAAAAGGTTTTTCAGTAGGTATTCGTTCTTAAATCCCCGAACGGAAGTACAGCCATATTATGTCGACTTTTGTTTCTTGGAGAAAGTTTTTTAGTTTCATGGGCTAGTTCATTCCTTGAAAGGAACGCAGTACTTTTCCTTACACCTTGTATATAAATAAATGGATGAGGTACTGTTTGCGATCGGCAACATTATTTAAGAGATCAACCAAACACTGCTTGTTGGGTTTGTCGAAATAACAGCATACAGTTGGTACTAATCCGTACTTAGTATTATAAATCTGAGAGAGTTTGTGTGCGTGTATGTATGTTTGTTACCTTTTCACGCTCAAACGGCTTGACCGATTTGAATGAAATTTGGAACACAGGTAGAGTATAACCTGGAATAACACATAGGCCTTTTTACCTCAGGAAAACAACTAATACCACGGGAAAATGAGTGGCAGCGGGTGAAACCGCTGGTCGGGAATCTAGGGTAATAATAGTTCATCCACCATCACTTACCAAGTATGTCTGCCTGTCCACGAGCCACATCCCCCACCATTCCGTTCCAGGAGCCGTTGACGAAGTAGCCCCAGCCATCAGAGATAACATTCACCCTGGTGGCGTTCAACAACTCGAAAAGTGGTTCCATTTGCTGGTAGCCCCATTTGGTAACAGTATATGTGGACCCTTGAATCCTGTGGGAGTAACGTGGGTAGATGAATTTATAGGTACATAGTAATGAAGTCGCTTTTCGCGTTTCTCTGCATGTCTCTTTTATCATGAGCACCGCTAACTCATTCTGAAGCACGCAACGGATTTTAATGTATTTTTCAAAATGGATAGAGTGATTTCAAACGAAGGTTTTTGTGAACAATACCTACATACCGGGACATCATTTCATTCCTATGGGAAATTAGAAAATGATCACGTACAAGTACGCGCTCCATTTAGCTGTTTAATAGGAAACTTCATTAGCTACGAGTTACCCTATCACTTTCTTAAATAAACAACCGATTACAGACGTGAAATATGCAACTCCCGCGCTTTTTTCCTTTACTTAAGTTAAATAATAATTAGCTAATGAAATGCACTGCTAGAATCGAGACCTTTTCTTTTATTAGACGTACGTCGATTAGTTACCTACTAATGGTTAATCTTACTTTGCATCATATTCTTTTGATCGTCTTCCTCCTTTTTTATCATTCACATTAAATGTTACAGACAATGTTTCACCCCTTAAGTCCCTGCGTCTAGAAAGGGTCGATTCTATCATCATCTTATCTTTCTTGAGGCCTGAAGAACTGCTCCAGCGTCCGTAATACTCAGTAAACCATGGTTGCCATGTATACTTGCTTGCCTTGTAAACTGAAAAGTATTGAACAAAGTTCAAAACATTTATTTACATTTAGATTCACAATTAAATCTTTTGGTATGTCCCTCTAGTAACTAGGTAGGTCCATTTCTCAAGCATATCAAGAAGATAACAAACTTAGGTACTTTATATGAGTTAAGCTTCTAGGTTCCAATATAATTAATACGTTCTCTGGATCACTCATTAACATTGATATATTACCTACGTAGCAATGTCCATTGTCCAGTTAGCCATAGATTGATTAACTATTTAGGTACTTACTTTATTTACCTACCTACATATCGCCTTTAGCTACATTAACAACAACAAAACAAAGAGGATGACTCCAAGATGTTGTACCTGGGCATTTTTCAGGCACTTTAACCCATTGAACCTCATTTGCTAAGATAGCGCTGTCGCTGTAGAAAGTTATTAGGGTAAAAAAAAATCTTACTTAAATATATATCAAACTGGTCATCAACATTCTGTCGAGCCACAAAAACGCCTGAACTGATTGGAACATAAATGTCCTGAATTTTCAGCGGTACCACATCAGTCCCGTTAACGTGATCATCGAGAAACAGCCATCGATTAGGGCTATTGTACATTTTTGAGACGTTTGCCTGAAACATAAAACAACTGAACAACAACCGAACAATTACCGTACAACAACAAATGACAGGTGCAGCGGAAGATGGCAATATGAGTATTGGCAAAAATAACTTCGTTTCATTTCTCAAGTTTATTGAAGTAAGAGCTTTCGCAACTTCTGTAATTTCCATTAAACTGCAATGTATATAGGCAGAATGCATAAAGCAGGTCTTTATAAAACTGTTTTCGAATTCATGTTAGAACATTATGAGACGAGTGTAGATAAAACTTAAAACGCGAGTGCTATCTGCCCGTGAACTTACAACTATGAAAAATGTATTTTCTTTTTGAGTGATGCAAATTTAATGGACACAATATTGAAATTGAGGTTAGTACCATTAAACGGGGTGTATCTGGAAGGCTGGGCCGGGTGAATAAGAATTAAACTGGTTGGACTTTACTACCACAATGAGGCCTTTTTAACAGCTGTTTAATAATGAAAAAAGTAGGCTTAAAATCATCGATCACGTTGAACCTCTGAGAAGCATCTTTGCTGAGGAGTTTTTTTCTTCATCTTTTCGAGTGACACTCCGAGTCGTCTAACGACCCAATGAACGTCATTGAAAACTTACGTGTTTATTGTTTACGTTGTTATATAGAGAGTAATTGAAAGTTTGGACATAATATTTGCGTTGCATTACCTTGCTTGGTTGAGCAATCCCTTAAATGTTTAACGCCATCTATTGGTGTCATAATGTTTAACCTCTTATTTTAAAACTACCTAGATACCTTATTTGTGTTACGAATGTAACTTTTTGAATATTCGCAAATGTGTGATGATAAGAAACAAGTGACTCTAGTGTTAGTATGATTTAGTGTTAGTATGATTTATTAGCACGAGTAAATAAATTTTACTTGTTTAATTTCAACTTTGTCAACCTTGTCTTTTTCGAATTGAATGTTTAGTTGTGGTGTTCATATTCACAAAACATTCGCGCAAACTTTTTTACTACCAAGTAATTGTATAAAAAGCTTATTCTTACGACTCTACTTCATAATATAAAAAAATGTATGAATGAATAAGCTTTTTATACAATTCAATAGTACTAATGTAGGTACTTAACCGCTTTTGTCCCTATTCACCCCTTTGTATCAGTAGGTACCTAGTTCAAGTGTGCGCGATGTGCATGTTACGGAACCCTCGGTAGGCGAGTCCAACTCGAACTTGTCCGTTTTTTTAGCGGCTCCCGGTTAATTCGTGGCTAGTAAAGGTAAGATTCGGTTATGATTATGACTAGATAACGAATAGGTCCTACCTTTATTATAATTTCCTCGACATTGGAACACGACAGATCAATGACAAAAATAGAGTTTTTCGCTTCCGTTTCTCTGATTTTCGACAATCTTTTTACAAATTTAACCGAATTGTTCAAGTTCCAAAAATGTTTAGCAAAGGCAGCTTTCTCTCCTGATGGAATACAACAAAGAATTAGCGAAAGAAAGCAGTATAGTTTGTCATAGTTTTCGTTTATAAAACATTGTAGATTTACTTACTGCACAAATAAGCATTTACTGCTGTTGGTGTTTCGTAGGAGTTAATCAGATCGGACGTCAACTTGAGTACATTTTCGAAAGAAGCGGCATTCACTTTCGAAAATATTAAAAAGCTTAACACAACTTTTAAAACCTCCATTGTGGAAGTTGACTGCGCTTTGAGTTAACTTAACACTTGTGTAGAAGTCCAAGTTAAAGTCTACCTGACCATTTAGAAGCAATGAATAAGTAAACCTATGATGATACAGTTTGTTAACTAATTATTGGGTACATTCTCACGAGAATGGGGGTTAATTTGAATGTGTGACTGCCAAGCTAACTTCCGAGGACGTATTCATAATTAAGGTATGTGTGACCTGTGTATATCGTGGCTCGACATTTTGTTATAAATTAGTACCGTCATAATGAGTTTCTAGCAAAGCTCAGCGTCTATAATTTTGTATAATTTTATGTAATGTTGCAGAAAAGTATTATATTTTAAAGTATCTGCACAAAATAAGACCCATATATTATTTATAAGTTACAATCAGAGATATGATAAACTACAGTAGATTGACACTTTATATAGTTTACGAAAGTGTATTGGCTATTAATTTTCTAAATGAAAATATGTAAGAATACATAATACCTAGTAGAATTAAACAACAAATGTTTGTAATTGTATAAAACTGATTTATTGCTGTAATATTATATTATCAAACGCAGGCAGGCACCACTATTAACATTGTGACAAATACAACTGATCAGATATACATAAATATACAATATTTGTAATAAAGCACTCTATTTGTATTGCTCTAATCTTCGAGGAAAAAGTATTGACCCGCCCGTTTTTGTTCCATATCCTGTAATGAAGAAAGAATATTATTAGTTTTTGAAACAAAGTCAAATTTGATGGTGCAAACAATACAAAGGAGTACTAATGCGTAAAGTGGTCATAGTTGGTTAAATGAACTACGATTATTGAATGACCAAATATCAAAGAAGTAAAAGATCGTTGTCATTTTGCGATAATGATATTTTGCTACTCTGACCAGCCAACCACTTCATGATGAAACAAACAAGCTGATAAGTAAGATCATTGGATCGCATATTATTGATGTCAATTGAGGGTTAGCTCACGACTGGATGTATATGCATACTTATTTGTATCGTCAATGAGTATCTTAGTTTGAATGATTAAAGGGAATTGAACGCTAAACTGAAATCAGGGAAGACAATGAGGGACCTATTAGGCACTTTAACACAGGCGTTCATCAAACGAGCACCCCGCGCAGCTTACCTTCACGGAGGCGTGTTTGTTGATCCTAGGCCGGAAGTTGTTAGGATCTCTGCGGAACGTGATACCGAGCAGCTCGAGAAACTTGTTCATCCCGTTGAGCAGCGACTGCGGCGCGTGAGCGGTTGCGTGCGAAGACGGCGTGCCCTCGAACACAATCACGCGGTCGGCCAAATAAGTAGCCATTATAAAGTCGTGCTCTACTACGAATCCTGTTCGTTTTGCGTGCAGGATGAACCTGTAGATAGAAAGAGAAGTTTATAACATTATTTTTTAACTATACTACTATTTTAAATGTGGAAGATAGTTTATCTGCTGTTCTTTCAATCTACAATGTATTTACGGGATTCCTGGAATTGAGATAACTAGAGGATAGCATTGTCAATTACAGCAGGAAAACATTACATCCCTGTAAAAAGATAACTGCAATACCAACCGTTTAATAACTTTAGCGGCGACGAGACGCTGCTCGGAATCTAGGTAGGCGGAAGGCTCGTCAATGAGGTAGACGTCAGCGGGTTTGCCGAGGCACAAGACTAAGGCGACACGTTGCAGCTCACCACCAGACAGATTCTGCACTTCCTGGTCCATTATCTCTTCAATCTTCATGGGTTTCATCACGTCGGTGATGAACTGGAATGTAGAATTTGTGAAATATACTTAATGTAATACACATTTGGAAGTCACAGATTTTGTTTGCTTAAGTTAATCTTGATCTCAAAGAAAATGGATCTTATAATGAAAAGGAAAATTGGAATATGGATTCAAACGCTTATCATCTTAAACTTGACTATATGTGGCAAAACTATTAAATACTTATGATTCCTGTTCAAATCATTATCACCATTTCGAAACTAGTATAACAGGAAATGCAACATAAAGATAATTCAATCTTCTCTGTAGTCTTCTTATGGTAGGTCCTGAATTATAAAAACAAGCCACCATACTATCTGATTGAAGATTCAATTGCAGATTAAAATGAAGAGAGAGAAAACAAAGGTACACAATATCTTTTAGTTCCAGTACTATTTGTTATAAGTACTAAGTTACGAATTTATTTTTGTTTTACAGGTTCAGGAAAACAGTTATCTTACCTGTGGATGTACATAAGCATCTCTAATTTTGTCATGAAGCAATGAGCGGACCAGGCCCTGTGACTTAGGTGAAATCTTCTGTGGCTTATAGCTAATGTGTAATTGTGGAAGGTTTCCCGATCCTGCAAACAAAATTACAATAATCAATTAAATAGTTGCAGACATTGATGATGCAAATCACCCACAAATTTAAGGGCAGAGTGATAAGTAAGGTATAAATCAATCTTAGATGAAAATTATCACAAATTGCAAGAAAACTCTTTGCAGTACTACATAAATGATTATAGCTATTACAGCCTGCTATGGGGATATTATTATGGGGACTGCTCTATGGATCAGAATGATTCATAAACCATTGTCTGATTTTCGATGTGGTCGGACAAGCACAAGTAACGTTAACTGTACAGGGCGCCCAATTCAGGTCACTACTCCAGAAATTATTGCTAAAATCCACGATTAAGGTGTTGAATGACAAAAGAATAAAAGTCTAACATAGATAGAAAACAATATGATAAGATCATTACATAAGTAAAATACATAAAAATGCATAAAACATACACACACAAACACTTACAAACTCATTCACATCACATACAGTCAGTCATACATTAATAATTTTTTTTGTGCTTTGACTCTAATAAAAACTTATTTTTTTCGGCAATTTTGTTTTTAGACCTTAAGGGGGAGATGTAACTGTTACTTGTAACACAGATATTTAACCAACCAGAATTTGGGTGAAATGGTTCCCACCTATCAGAGCTGATCACCGTCTGCGAGCTCTGCAGACGTCCCAACCCGAGGAACCAGAATGTTGTGTCAAATTAAGTTTTGACAGTTATTAACCTTTTCACCGCCACAGACGGGTATAGCCGACAACCCGCGACTTGCCGTCAGCGCCACGGTCGGGTACAGCCGACAAAACGTCGTTAAAGTTTATGTTCATAAACTAGCATTTTAAAACCGTATCTATCTTTTATTTTTTCGCATATTGCATTTATTGTACCCTCTACTTTGATTTATGAACTTTTGCGCTTAGATATTTATAAGATTTGTAGTATAAATAAGAAAAATACTGATTACGTTTTGAAGCTGTCAGAAGTACCGTTCGCACACGCCATAGTCGGCCCCACACGACTGGAAGTGTTGTTCCTTACTAGTACAAATGTGAAATATCGATACATCTATAATATATTTACGGAATATACTATGCCTAGATATTTGTAAAGTTTGTCAAACAATAACATTTTCTTATTATTTTAATGTATATTGAAAATATTCCCGACATCGATTTGTAGAAATACGCCAAGTATTAGACATTATTTTCTTTGTTTGATTGAGTATCGACAAACCGGTTTCGGCGACTCGTGCACAGCGATAATTGCTTGACCATTGTGAGTGCACTGTACGCCGTAGTCGGGTAAAGACGACACGCTCTGACGTCATTGCAGTAGTGACATAAAAATAGTGATGGGAAAATGAGTGCCGACGAGCTTAGTTCAGCAGAACTTCTACAGATTTTAGAAGGCGTAGAGGATGACGTTGATCTGTCGTTTGAACCTGGATTACTCGAAGAAGAAGATTTAGAGGTAAATAAATAACCTAATAATCATAAATAATAATAAATAAATTAGGAGCGTTTGGGAGGGTTTCATGTGAACTTAATTTAACGGGTCAAATTGTGATACAAGATTATAATTAGATAATAAGAGATAAGATAATTATTTATTTAATAAACTTATAAGTAACTATCCATTTATCTATCTAATTAGCCTATATCAGCCCACTGTTGGACATAGGCCTCTTCTTTATAAGTAACTATGAAATGCTAATAAATAACCGCTAATATAAGTACAATACCTTACGAAGGGCGTTATAAAAAGTGAATAGAAACAAACCAAGGAAATAATGTAATAAACCGGGTAGGAATAGAAAAAAAAATGTTCAAGTATTTAATAATATATCATAAATCTTAAAATAATAGTTAGGTCGGTTTCCCATGTGCCTGAGATACAGGAATTCATATTCTTAGTTTAGGAAATGGTTATGCCACAGAATTATTTTATTTTAGTATACCTATTTGTAATTAAGTTTATTAAATAAATAATTTTCTTATCTCTTATTATCTAATCTCTCTTTTCGTGTGGGACACCGAGTCGTACAACGACCCGATGAACCCTGGTGTCAGAGTTTTTCAACCGCCTACTACAACTAGTAGGCCTCTGACATGGTTGTGTTACGACCGCCGTCTAAGTAATCATAGACAGCAACCGGGATCGATAGCTGAACGTGCCCTCCGAAGCACGGAACCATTTTTTTCGGACAATCAGTTGGTGCACCCTGCAATGTCCTAACCAGACCGGGAACAAATTCACAAAGTGATAAATATCTTTTATTATCTAATAATAATCTTGTATCACAATTTGACCCGTTAAATTAAGTTAACATGAAATTTGTGCCATTTAGAATCGTTTTTGATTAATATTCAACGTAAGTAAAATAAGAAAAAGAAATGAAAGAAAACAAATAGTCACAATAAAATATTAAAATAAATACCAGTATAAATCCTATGATGTTCTAATTTTTTTTATCGATATTCTATATTACATCCTTATTTGTCCTAAGGATTTGAGAATATAGAAATGCCACCGACGCCACAGTCGTCTATAGCCGACAACGCGATATAGAGAGACGCGTAATAGAGATGCGCCAGTGCTGATCGAAAACTGAACTAAAAATAAACTTGTTGAATATGCCTAGTGTTGTTTACGAGGCCACCACTACTACCACTATCCTATGTTATTATTTTGACCAATATGAAATCAGAACTGAAAAGTAGGGGGCAAATTAATGGTTTTAGATTAATTAAAACTCGGTTTAAAAAGTGAAGATTTATTATCGATATGAACTGTTAGACATCTCTATTTTATTGAGTATTTCTTTACCAAGAAATTGGTGTGGCGCTGGTTGCAATTTTTTACTCGAATGGCTTGGCGGCGAAAAGGTTAAAATACACACACACACATCACGCCGATATCCCTTGCGGGGTAGGCAGAGCGCAAACAGCCGAAAAACGGACATTTACGCCACGTCCGACAAATATTTGAGGGTCATTCGGATAATTGTGCATCGCCATTGTGATAGGTTGTCAGCCCATCGCCTAAAATTGCAATACACACCCTCGAGTCCCTAAGTCGCCTCTTACGACACCCAAGGGTAAGAAATGGGGTGATGCTATTCTAAGCCGGCATCACACGGCACGGCACAAAATAACTAATTTTATTTACTTAATTTATCATGGAACCAAAGCCTATTTTAATGGCTTGTCTAAATCATATTATATGGCAGGGATAGATATGTTAGTGATACACTGGATGAGGAGCTAACTCTAGACTCTGACTTGAAAATCTATGTTGAAAAATAATAAATATAAATATTATTCGTTCCATGTTTCATTTTTACCTTACTTATCACTCAAGTGTCTTCAATGTTGTAGAAATTTACATTATTACCTTGACTAAATAAAACAGGCTTGTTACTATTTGACTAGACTATTTACTATAAAAGAAATAAATTGTTTTTCAGAAAGTACCTTTATTTTCTATATGTTGATGCCTAGTTATACCTATTCTGTAGTAAATTCAATAAAAAAAGATGAATATTGCACGAAATTGTACACAACAATAATTGATCAAGTCTCACCTTAACTAAAAGAACATGCTTTAAAACCCTATCAATTAATATCAAATTCAAGCTTTTGTTTGGACTTTTTGGTATAAAAAGGAACCAGAAAGTATACACAAACACACACATATGTCACACCTATATCCCTTGCAGGGAGGCAGAGCATAAACAGTCTTAAAAACCAACATTTGGGGGTTTTTCTGAAAAAGTATACTCTGGAAAATATACTCTGACCAATATATTCGGATACTTAGAATGTTATCTGGGACAATGCTTCATCATAAAAATACATTATTATTATGACCTTTTTAATTTGAAGTACTAACTTAGGTACTAGATAGTCGCCATAACAATAATTAATTTCTTTTTAGTGTAGAATTTGGTATTTAGGACGTTTGTTTATAGCGCGGCGTGGAGCAATACGCGTGCCGATACCTCGAGTTGCTACATCAGCACAAATCGCACAACTATAAAATATGCAAACTGAACGCTCAATACCTTCGGCGGCAAGCGATGATTCTGCATGCTGCAAACACTTTTGAAAAACAGGATGAAAGAATAAATCGAATAATTCACTTCTAGCCATCATAAACACTTAAAAATACATTAATATTCATCAAAATATATTTAGACTATAACCTCTACAATCAAACGAGATCTACATTGTTAAGTAAATAAAATAGCAATAAATGCAATATTACAACGAATTTCAGCATAAATACTGGGAAAAATAACGTGGATTGAATGGGAAATCGCTAAAAACGCCTTTTTTCCGACAACCGATATCATTTGTCAAAAAATGAATGACAAATGAACACTTTTGACGTTCACTGTCCGGTGTTGCCATTTTTGACGCTCATAGAGCTACGACAAAGCCCAAAATCGATACTAAGTAAATAATCGATACGAACTCCAAACATTTTTACGAGAAATCAGACATTTTGACCATTGATCTACAACAACCCTAGATTACGCGCGTACGCTCAAAAGATGGGCCGGTAAAGTAGTGCACAATTTGCAAGCGAGCACTTCTTTCCCACAGTGCGTGGCTGGCCGCGAAACTGTTAACATGACCGAAGTACGGGCTAACAAATAAGGCTGAATTCAATAGATTATGGTGAGGTTCGTTGTGATATTTTGAATCAGGCGGACGCAATGAATCTATAAATCGCTATGTATGACTGTATAGTTCAGTAGGTGACAAAATCTTAGCGTAATTTTGTATGAGGCGCTAAATCTAGGGTTGTTGTAGATCAATGATTTTGACATTCATAGATCTGTGAACGTGAATCATAACGTTGGCTGTCTTGGCCGGAATGTCCAAGCAAGAAACAATACCGGGGTAGGGTAGGAACATGATGGCGTGGATACAAGGGGCATAGGAGCAATGCTTCCCCGCTTAAAACCCCGACTCTTAGTACTCACTACAAAATCGAGCAATTATATTTTTGCATTAAGGGAACTAAAATGTAATTTATTAATTAATGTGTAAAATTGTTTAAGTAGTATATTTTGTGTATTTTAGTGCTCGTAGGTAATATTTGCACTATCCCGCTTCCAATGTCGCACTCTCTTTTTCACCCTAAGGTTGCCTGGTAGAGAATGCTACCTAGCATTAAGGCCGCCTGGTTGTACTGTTTCTTTTATTTGTGTTTATCTACTGTTGTATTATTTATTTAATGTGCAATAAAGAATTTTGTTATGTTATGTTATGTAATTAGATTTTATTACGGCGGTCAAGTCCGCGGGGAAATGCTGGATGAAGGCCGCTTCTAATCGGACGAGGTGGAAATATTTAGGGGAGGCCTATGTTCAGCAGTGGACGTCCTATGGCTGATATGATGATGATGATGATGACGGCGGGGGCAGATACCGCGTACTTATTTTGAGGTGAAATGTCGAGTTCGCTTCGCTCGCAACACGCAATGCTTATACTATGGTATAACGCGGTAAAGCCTCTCAAACTCATAGTGCTGTTTGCACCGCACCAGTTCTAACGTGAAAACACGGGCTCGCTTCGCTCGCATTATTTTTTAGTTGTGTGGTACCTCTGTCACTCTCTCTTAGTGCTGCTTGCACGACACCAGTTTTAACGTGAAAAGTCAGGCTCGCTTCATTCGCAATTCTTTAAGTGTTAGTGTTGACGCCTTTCTCACTAATTCTTAGTGACGCTTGCACCACACCAGCTTAAATGTGGTAAGTCGGGCTCGCGATAGTTCACTCGCAATTTGTTTAAAATCTTACTTTTTTATTTTTGTTAGGGTATTATTTTATAATATGATAGGTAGTCAAAATTTCCCCACCTAGGTTGCTTGCTTCCCAGGACCATCCGCCAATTGTGTTTAAATCACACAACGATGTTGACGCCCTCATTACTGTAAGTACGAAAAGGCTTACCTAGCAATTACTCAGGTTGAATTGGGATGTTACCTTCGTCGGGGTCGAGGTTGCCGGCCAGCATGCGGATGAAGGTGGTCTTGCCGGTGCCGTTCTCGCCGAGCAGCACCAGAATCTCCGAGTCGGAGAACTCTCCCTGCTTTACGCTCAAGTGGAAGTCACCCATGCTCTTCGTCATCTCGGGGTACTCGTAGTGGTTCATCCTTTTTATCTGTAGGGACATATTGTTGCTCCAAATTTGAGTCCATATGTATTCTAGTAAGGTCTATGACGCGCTTTGTTTTCAGTAGAAAATTTAGAATGAATTGTGCTTATTATTCAAATAATTCTGATATTGGGTGCAGATCGTGGAGCCATTTATTCATGCAAAGGCCAGTGAATATACAATTTATTAAAGTTACGATACAGTTCGCTTTCAATTAGCTTCTGAAAGCGATGCTTGCAAATAACGCTCAACATACCTACGCCGTTACAGACTTGGGACAAACTATAGAGATTAGGCGTTATGTAAACATTATAATTATAAAGTACTTATAAGTTAATATGAATACAAATTTTAAGATTACTCACCTCTTCCTCGGTGGCAGACTCGGCCACTTTGAAAACGAGGGATTCGGTTCTGAATCTCATGTTTTCGGTTGGCACGAAACCGTCGAGGAAAATGTTGATACCTTGGTTATAACATCGAAAATAGTTAATGTTGGTTGGCAAAAAATAAATAGATAAGTAATTGGCGAAATCTGAAAGCTATTCCAATAAAATCATAAAGCCATCACAGTAATCCTATTGATTTCGAATGTACACTATTCTAAGAACAAAAAAACAAGAAACAATGCTTTCTTTACATAGAGGGTGCAATTATTAGTTAGGTACTAGGGGCGCCTACATTACAGGTTAGCTCCATAATGCATTGTCTAATATCTTACCTTCTCGCACGGAGAAAGGCATAGTGACCACACCATACGCTCCCGGGACGCCGTACAGGCAGCAGATAAAGTCAGACAGGTAGTCCAACACTGACAAGTCGTGCTCCACCACGATGATGAACCTACAATCATGTTACATTAAATTCAAGGTGCCCAAAGGTGAAATAATCAGGTGGTAAATAAATATTGCTGTTCTGGGCGTACACGATGGCGAAGAACACACACTTACTTGTCGGGATGCATGAGCGAGCGGATAGTGCGCGCAGCGTTGAGACGTTGCTTTACGTCGAGATACGAAGAGGGCTCGTCGAACATGAATATGTCGCCGTTCTGGATGCAAACCATGGCGCAGGCAAAGCGCTGTAGCTCCCCACCAGATAGCGCAGCAATCTCACGGTCGCGGATGTGCGATAAATCTGCGCAGAAGGAAAATATTATATAAGGTGATAGATGAGCACGGTAATATGAAATAACGCTTTACTTAAGTAATATAAACAATAGGAAGCCAAATATCACATGTAAATTTGCAATGTCTTTCCTTTACCAATATAAAACCTTAATTCCGCCGCAACTGAGATCACTACTACCATTAATGGACACAACGCAAATTAATCTGCCTTACCCAACATATCACATATCTTTTTCTGGTTCTTCATTTCATCCTTGCGGTCGAGAAGCTGCCCGACCGTTCCCTTCACGGCCTTGGGGATCTGGTCGACGTACTGAGGCTTGATCAAAGCCTTTAGGTTGTCTTCCAGGATCTTGGTGAAGTAGTTCTGCAGTTCGGAGCCGCGGAAATGCGAGAGAATCTCCTGCCAGTCTGGAGGGTCCTGCGCCAGAAAATTTAATATTAAACTACGACTATTAAAATCAGTAGATTACTGTAAAACTAAATATTATAAATTTTTGGCTACGCTATTACAGCTAAAAACTTTCTTACGGAGAAACGTCCAAGGTTGGGCTTCTGCTTGCCGGCGAGAATCTTCAGGGCTGTAGACTTGCCGATACCATTCTGGCCTACCAAGCCAAGCACTTCCCCTGGACGAGGGATCGGCAGACGATGCAGCTTGAAGGAGTTCTTCGAGTAGCGATGAGTGGTATGCTTCTCCAGGTTTGACGGGATGTTAATGATGGTGATCGCGTCGAAAGGGCATTTCTGGTGGACATTTGATTCATTGAAAAGGTTGATTTGTTAAATAAACAGAGTGATCTAGTTAATATAGGAATTCAATCAGAACAATTCCGTCAAATGACTATAACTCCCGTTCCATAAGCTCGAGGTGTGGTTTCCACCATAGATATAGCAAAACAACAATCGTAAATAAAATGTCAGATAGCACTCATAGCTTATGCAGCGACATACGCAATAAACAGTACCACAACGCAGCCATCAGAATCTGCCCGTATATATTTAATTTTTTCCATAGCCAAATCTGTCACTACGAACGTTGTGTTTGTGTATACTTGGTAATATGCACGCGCACGTACGTAATATAGAACGCAGAAGGGGGAAACTGATCGTGTATAGATCGTAACTCACTTTTCCGAGTGTGGTCTAACAAACTATACCTACGCCAGCATAACGCAGTGATCGCGTGTACTTTGTAGAAGTCAAGTTAGATCCTTCTTTACGTAATATACAGTGGCACAAAGCATGCGAATACAGGGCTTTTATTTGTACCTACCTAATCACTGTGGATATTATGTCGCAAATTAGACTCCTAGTCCAATATGTTGTAGCTTGTAGCGTAAAATTTAGAGCTCGCTTCGCTCGCAAAACCTGCGGCTCTTTCTCGAGTTTTCGCGAGTAGTTTAGACTCCTCGCTCTTTTGAAGCGTTAAAAGTCCGCTTCTCTCGCAATACGTGACTTTCTCGTGTTCCTTTGCACTAGCGTAACGAAACGAGTAGTGATTAGGCTACATTTAAGGTAAGTACATCGTGACCGTTACTATTACCATGACCATTACCGTAACCGTTACTATGACTATTCTATTACCATTACAATTATTACCATCATTATTACGATAACTATAGGTAACCGTGACTACTAACATGAGTATGTAAGAGGAAGCCTAAAAATTGCACCCATAACTGAAAAAGTTAAAGAAAAGCATCTAAGATGGTACGGACACGTTCAAAGGTTAAGGACGACACGGTCAAACTTGCCAACGTCGAAACAAGGACGTGGAAGACCATCTTTCACTTGGCTGACGACACATCTTTTATGTGGTTTTGGGGGTTTCTTAACGTGAATTTATTTTGGTTCTTAACTATAGTCCAGTGGGATTATCGAAAAGTTTTGTCACCAAAATTTAAACGCGGGGCAATTGCGACAACAAGTGTTGGCGGAATAACGCCAATGTTTGAATGAATATGCAAAAATCTAGTGATGTCCATAATGTCGATAGAAATGTCGATAATTTTTTCTTTACGAACTGATTAGTGTTTTCTTCTAGTCCCAGTCGACTGGACTGATACTCCCCAGGTGGTCCTTTTCAATTTCAATTTGTTTATTTAATAAATTTGTAACATAACAGTTAATAAAAACCAAATCGTTACAAATATAGTCAGTAGGTAAATAGTTACATCAAAAAATAATACAATTCATTTGACGAAAAACAATTTCATGATTATAAATAAAATTTCATAAGGAAATGTCAAATTGGCACACTAGTCTCTCTTACATGCATCTCATACATTCTCTTACACTATCTCATCACACATGCAATCCCACTCGCAAACAAGTCACACTGCGGTGCTGCAGCGAGTACCGAGCCGAGCAAGGCGCGCGCGCGCGCTCCACCGGGCTGTGCCGGCGGTGCGTCGTGCGGCCCGCGGCCCGCGCCACCACGCTCCGAGGACGGTCGCGCAGTCTTGATGTTGTATGAGTATTGGGTACAGATATTTGCAGTAATAATTCCTATATTCATACTGACAGAATCTGATGATGGGATCATGGAGGAAATGGAGAGAGAGAATTTGTTAAACGGTGACATTAAAATATTATAGAGTACAGTTTTACAATATTTTTACCAAAACCTTTATAAGTACTTAAATTAAATAAAATAAATTCTATATCCCCTACAAAATTCCCGATCAGCTGACTGACTTTCTATGGAAATTCGAAAAACTATATTTTCTCCCAATATAGGCATATCAATAGTAAATGTTGTTCAGTTTCATGGTCTGATCATGACTGCAAAGTTTTCGGTACACCATCCCTTACATCCTGTATTTCCTGTGGTATTAAAATGTAATAAATTTAATTGAATTGAAATTCTCAAAATCATAACTTATTATAATGCAAGATGCAAATTTCATTTTCTATTGACTGTATGCCCAGTATAGATTTATTTGATAAAAGGCCCAAAATGTGATTATTTACAGCTAAAGCAATCTATTGGCTATAGGCACTTATTTTTTAAACTAACACCATGTCTAAGATTTTTAAGTATCCTAGTACATTTGTATATTCTGTTCTAAAACTGCACAAATCAGCTGAAGACACAGTTACTATTTAGGAGAAGACAATACCACTTAATGTTGATTTGAATTAGCTTGAGTGACATGCCAGCGGATACAATCATCAATTACGCACACAGACATGTTTCCAACAAAACTAAAAAAAGCTGTGAGGAACAGTGTAGGTACTGAAAACATTGCAGACCATGAAACTGAATAACTTTTCTTATAGAGCTTATGTTGGGCAACAAGTTTACATAAATTTTGAATAGAAAGTGAGTCAGTTGATCAGCAAGAATGGGATTTCATATTTTTCATGTTTACCAACATAGCCTCCAAATAGTTGTTTTGTTTATTGATGGTCTTGCCTGCACATTTTTTGGTACACCATCCCCAACACCCCCTATATTTTACTATTCATGTTGTTACACAAGGCAAAAAATTATGTTTAATAAAGAGTATGGATGATAATTAATCTATAGCTGTACTAATATTATCTATAGAAAAGATTCTTATTTTTGTGTGTATGTTTGTAACATGTATTCTTAAAAAGATTTTTGGGCTCAAGCCCACTAGAAAATAAATTTGAAAGTTTGTTTCTAATTTATTTTCAATTACAATAGAACAAAAAAATTCGCTGCGCTTAAATAGAAAAATAATAATGGTCAGCACACTATTTAGGCATTTTGGTTACACAATACTTACATGTAGGGTCATTTCGCCGGTTGGCGACAAATTAGTCGACTTCCCAACTTTGCGCCTTGATATCAATATGAAGTTTTCATATTTGGAGGATTATTTTTTTTGTGGGCATAGCAGATATAATCAAAATATAATTTCAGGAATGTATTTGCAAAATACAATAACAGTTTATTTTTTGATTATTTTATAACCGAAAAGTACCCAAAAAGCCGGTTGGCGTCAGCTTTTTTCAGTTGGCGACACGTACGTGTCAGTTGGCGGCCGCCCTATTTACTGACGATCATTTCATACAAATTTTGAGTTTTAAACACCTCTCACATATTTTTCAGCATTACAGATGAGTAAAATACTTCTTCTTACTCACTTTCATGAACAGTAACTGTAGATTTTATGATGAAATATTAAATAATAACTACTTGTTCTTACTCACTCTCATGCACTAGAGCTTCCGTAACTTTTGCAGAAGTCTCATCCAGTATTTCTTCATTTTGACCATGTACTAGACAGCATTTGTCACCTATAATACGGCAGTAAGATCAGAATTTTCAACATGAATTTGAATATTCGTCACTCTTGCAGAAGTAAGATCTGGATTATCCGGCAGTTCTTGGTCGGCAACATGATGCACTAGAACATGAGCAAGAGTAGTATTGGTATTACCTGCATGCAGAAGGATTATTCCCAACCGCTTGACAGAAGGTTGGGAATACTCGACACATCGTTTTTCAATTCATCTAGTTTCCTTCCACTGAGCCGGTCGTGGATAGATCTAGGTTATTATTTTATTAAGTATGGGTTTTCTCTTGACTCTAGTCTAGGTCATAGGACAGAGACAGAGTCTAAGATGAAGCGAGCTCACCCAGAAGAAGCCACTGTTGTTCACTCTTACTTTGAAGAGATTAGGGTTGTATGCTTTTGGAAACACAGACGCAGGTAGTGAGTTTCACTCTTTAGCAGTGCACATTATAAATGATGACTGGAAGCGCTCAGTCCGAATTGGTGCAATGGCAACCAGGTTTGGATGGTATACGGCGCTACGTCTGGATGTCCGATGGTAGAAGGGAGCTGGTGAAACAAGGTCGTGAAGCTCTTGAGCACGCTCTCCGAAGTACAATCTGTAAAAAACCGACAAGCAGGCAACCTTGTGGCGATGTGCCAGGCTATGCAGCTTGGTGTCCACCAGTTTTTTGTCGCCTATGAGCCCTGCGTTCCACCGAGTCAAGAGCGGCAAGTTGGTATTTGGCTGAGCCATCCCAAAGGTAACTGCAATACTCCATGCAGGATCGGACTTGTGCTTTGTAAAGAGTTAAAAGCTGTCCAGGCGTAAAGTATCGCTTCACTCTATTCAGGATGCCCAGCTTCTTAGCCACCGTTTGAGCCTTGTACTCGATGGTCGCGCCGAAGTTCAGATTTGATGTCAACTCCATGCCTGTACCCCGAAAAGTAGGTGTCCAGTCGAAAGGACTCCTTTTTGCAGTGAAAAGACACGCTTGTGTTTTGGTGGCGTTGAATGAGACCAGATTGTCGTCACCCCATTGGGAGACAAGGCTTAAGGTCAGATCTGTTCGCTCTACCAAGGCCATTCTTAACGAACGTATTTCATCCCTACTGGTTTTTGCACCTGTATCACTCTGAAACGGTACAATCATCTGCGTATCCAACAATACCTTGCTGAAGGAGGTCATTGATGTACAGCAGGAAAAGAGTTGCAGAGAGAACAGACCCCTGAGGAACTCCGGCATCAATAGCCATAAGGTCAGAGGAGCAGCCGTCAACGACTACTCTGATGGACCGTTCACTAAGGAAGTCTTAAATCCAAGTACAAAAATCAGCTAGGCTGCCATAAGCAGGAAGCTTGCTGAGCAGACTTGCATGTAAGACCCTGTCAAAGGCCTTCGAGATATCGAGTGAATTTGGTATTTTGTACATGTCTCTCTGTTACTTGCTGCGTCATCACGAATTTCCTTTAAGGCCAGCTCTAGAGTCTCTTGAGTATAATTTAACTTTCTCTTTTTAGGCCTTGTCATAGACATCTGCAACAGAAAACTGTCTAAAAACATAGAGCCTAGTGTGAGCAAAGATGTGTACGCCAACTGAAATATAAAATTTCAAAGGTCTGATTGCGGGCGTCTATTTTTTATATGATTATAGGACGGCCGCTAACTAAATTATTTTGGCTGACATGTACTAGTTGGCGACTAAACAGCAGTTCCAAAATCGAACGCAACCATAATTTCACGATCGCCAACTAACATATGTATAAAGAACAACAATTTTAATAAAGAATTATCGTAAAAATTAAAACATTGTTTAAATTAAAACTAGAAACAAAACATAAATATCCAATGCTGTGTGTTGGTTGGTGGCCACCACGGCCGTCAACCAAATTTTTCAAAAAAATCGTTTCCGGTTGGCGACTTCATTATTTAAACGTAATTTTATTTGAAAAGGTCACAGATTCATTGTAAATTAGGTTTAATACATAACTATGGATACATAAAAACAGTTAGAATAGCAAATAGGTTCATAAAAACTGAAAAACTTCCTTTTGAAGGAGCACGTGTTCACTATTTTTTGCGTAGTTTTCCGGCACTTGCGCACGCGGGGAGCGCGACTGGCAAATGGACTATTTGTTGACGGCACATGAATCAGGATAACCGGCCAATTTGGAAGGACATAGATTCAGCAATCATCCTTGTCTTAAATAAGCCGCATTGCTTCAGAAGGAGTGAGATAGAACGCTTATTATTGCAATTTTGCTGAGGCAAGTCATCAAAAATAACGCCAACCGACGCATAGCCGCCAACCGACGATATTACCCTACTTTATTTGAAAACAGACTGATGGCCAATAAAGAGATAATTGATTTGTTATTCAGAATAATTGACTCAAGTGGTTTTAAGGTTTCTTGTTATTAAAACGAGTAACAACACTTAGCAACTCTTTACTACTGATTTCTATAGAACTCAGAATCAGAAGTCCTTTATTTCTTTGAACTAAGTTTAAAACATTCCTGGACTTGGAACCTCTAAATTGATTTAGACCTTGCTTAAAGTGTGTGTATTTATGGTGCCAGCTGCATGTACAGATTTTGAGTGTTTCATGTAACTCATAATGATACCACTTTTCTTACTACCACTTCAGGAACTGGTTTCGCTGGGGATTGAGGCTTTAAAATTAAAGGCAGAGAGATGTGTTGTTTACCTTGACACAGATACCACATCCAATGCACAGCTCCTCAGAGATGGTGGCAATCTTATCATTGGGGGTGACCTCGATGCAGAGCTTCCCCATGCGCACTACAGGGCAACTCTTCTTGCATTCCTGTCGGCATCGTTTCGGTTTGCAGCGGTCCGCGTTCACAATAGCGATACGCGTGAGCTTGTCCGTCTCCTCCCGGTCTCTGTTCCGCGACATTTCTGTGAACGCAATAACAACTCAATCTAATGAAAACAGTCATCGTAACATGAACATTTTGTAACTATATGTGGCACAGTTGATGAATATAACCTCAATATTTATCACCTGATTTTAAGCGACCGAATTGAATAGCAAGGGAAAGGTAACTTTTAGAATACTATAATTAAGTTATTAACTTCGTAATAACACGGAGAAACAAGGCAATACCTGAAGAAAAGCAAGCGAACGTTGGCTAAACTTTGCCTACGTTCGCGTGTCCTTTACCTCGAAATGTCAAAAGGACTTGTATCAATCAGTATGAAAACACCTTTCTTTCCAATGGCAGCACTAATTTAGAGGCCTAGTCACAACAGATACGTGTACGTGGCGGCGGCTTGGCACCTAGAGTTTAATGTAACTGGAACACGTGCAACGCATCTAGTAGCAGGTGCAATACCATCCCATAGAGATTAATTGCTTGTTTTGACGCTTAAGTGGCTATTCGTGATCGTGATACGCATAGGGCTAAAGTTATTGTTCTGAGCGCATGGTCATCTATGGTGTGATCAAGCCTTTAATAAACGATGGACGAATATGCCAGAGTGAAAAAATATTGAAACCGATTTCTTTGATTGAGTCGATTTATTTTTCGTTTTATCGAGTTGGTTTTGTGATAGACTGAAACAGCTATTATATTTATTTACAGATTGTGCACAGTTTGGTATACATTGGTAGCTTCCATGAGTTTATTGTAATTACCCCTCTGATAATAGCCAGCAATGTACATTGCATAGTGCACGGTTGGCAGACTAGTGTAAGAGCCGCTTGACATGACTGAACTAAAAAGACAAATTGAAAGTGGTAAAATACATTTCAACCCGGCGAGACGACATAGGTATGTGATGCTATTTAAAAAAAAATAGAACATAACAAAACAAGACAAGTTTGTATATTTTGAAATTTTTGAGTCTTTAGCGCATTTCTTTCACTTTCTCTTCTTGTTTTTATTTTGTGCCTTCGAATGAAGTTCATATAATCCCCAAAGCAAATTATATTTTTGGCTTCGGGAGAAGGTAAGTATAGTCTAATGTAACTTACGGTATACTTTTCTAAAACTTTACTTCAGTTTACCTACATTGGAAGTACTGAGCTAGTTTTCGGTTGAGGTGCTTGCAGTTAATTAATGAAAGAGGCTACTTACTTACTAACTATCCAATATTAGAGAAATAGGTACTTGTGTAAGACAGTACTTTTTTTGGGTGACTGTAGGTAGGCATTTTATGCTCCGCATAAAAATGAGTAGATACATATCCCACTTCTGTGAGAATTTGTTTCTATATTGTCTTGTGTAATGCCTATAGCCTGAAAAGTATACTTTGACCAATTTTTTTACAAAGTCATGGTAGGCTTTTGCAGGCAGGTGGTAACTTTAAGACTAATGCTTTTGCTTTTATATTCTAAATCCAAACCATTTTTTTATTACAGTTAGAGCAATGTTGCTTGAAGTGTGTGTAGACAGCTTAGAGTCGGCTACTAATGCTGTGTACAATGGAGCAGATGAGTTGGAAGTTTGTAAGGCACTATCAGCAGGAGGGCTTACACCATCCTTTGATCTTGTCAAACAAGTAATTGATATGGTAAGTTATCAATCAGTGACTTTAATCTACTAGCTTTTCACCAACTGGACCAATACCCTTCTTCTGATTCTTCCTTGGGTTGGGATATTCAGACCTAACCGACCGGAGGGGTCTGTATTACCTACCCTTGAGAGTTTATTCAACCCTGTTTTAACAACTATTTACCAGTTTTAAGAGAGAGTCTAATAGCACCTCACACCTTTAGCAACTTGGTTGTTATGATATGACACTTATCATCATAATCCTGACATTAAAGAAATATAAAGGATAAATAAAACTGAAAAAATGTTGAGCTGTTCTCATTTTCATTAAGGTTTATTTATAATAATATATTTATATTTTCTAAGATAAGATGTTCAAAAAATAAAGTTATTGGCACAGAATAAACAATAATATGTATAACCAAGTGATAAGTGGGGGTGGATTATTGTTAACCCACTTGGAAGTTCTTGTTTTTGGAATATCAGACAATTCAACTAAATTGAATATCATGGTAAAAACCCTGATTTAGTGTGTTGAGTCACTTGGATGTTTAATGAATATCCGCTTCTATGTTAGCTCTATACCTACTCCAATAATTCATCAATGCCGTGGAGTATAACCCAGAATAACACAAAGATCACTTATTACCACGGGAAAATGAGTGGCAGCGGGTGGAACCGCTGGGCGGAAATCTAGTATAACATAAATATTTGTATGTATTGGCATGGAAAATACTTACACCAAAGTTGATGTTTGTAAGAGCTGTTGCAGTTCGCCAACAAATTTTGGTAGATTTAGCAATCAAATTATTTAAAAAATAAAATCTAGTGATATTTTAAAAATTTAGACAATCTCTGCCCTACAATTTAGTAGAGGCTGTTCATAAAGTTGAACAACCACTGTTCTTAAAATATTTACACCATGCCGAGGTTCAATGAGATATATCTTAATAGCAAAATGAAAACTATACATCCATTTTCCATTCTTACACTTTATTCATAATATGAATCATTCTTAAAATGTAGGTACTTTATAAAATAACATTTTTTTTCTGGTGTAAGGATGTAAAACGGACTTATGCACTAATATTTTGCATTTTTTTTGTGTATACATTTATGTAGTACTTGTATGATTGAGTATTGCTTAGCTTATTTATTGTATGAAGTATTTTTTGGACAATGAAGCCCTCTACTTAAGAAGTTTTGCAAAACAAATATACAAAAATTAAAGTTTGTTTAAGGTATTAGATTAGATAGATAAATGGTGGATTATTTATGAACAATCTCTACTAAATTGTAGGGTAGAGGTTGTCCATACTTTTGGAACAAATAAATCATATTTAAACAAATTTTTGAGGAACATCAATGCCATATATGGGTGAACTTTGGTACATCTTCTTTTTATTTTAAATTTTATTTTCAGATCGAACTATATGTGGCCAGTCAGGGATTACAAAAAGTAAGAGTCAATCTTAATTAATCCTACTTATCCGCTACAATTAATTAAATTCGGTATACTTCTAATTCATTGTTTCCTATAAACAGCAATTTTAGGTCTTAATATTCTTTCAGAAGCCCAAAGTGAATGTAATGATCAGGTGTCGCGAGGGCTGGGACTTTTGCTACAATGCTCAAGAATTGGAACAGATGGTACAGTCAATAACTGAGTTCAAAAAACTCAATGTAGACCGATTCGTCTTCGGCGCCCTGACCGACTCCAGTGATGTAGACGTAATTGCATGCGAAAAAATTATTGAGCATGCTTTACCTATACCTGTGACATTCCATCGAGCCTTCGAACACTGCAAGGATCCAAGAAATGCGATACAAGACATAATACGACTCGGTTTTGAAAGACTACTGACCAGCGGCCAACGGAAATCGGCTGCGGAAAAACAAGCCGTGAAGCTTATATTACAGCTGTTACACAAGTACGGAGATGTGATACAGATCATGCCGGGAGCTGGCATCACTCTGGATAATGCAAAGATCTTCTGTAATCTCGGTGTCGATATAATACACGGATCATTCAGGAGGGAAAGGCTAGGTACCAATAACCAAATAGTCTATGTAACAGATGGACAGATTGTTAAGAAAGTTAAAAATATTATAGCGTGACTTGTTATAACAGTGATAATAGGTAGTATATGTATTTTTGTGGTCATAGTCGTATATTATCTAAGTGTACAAGAAATACCTACAGAAAAAAACAAACATAGAAGTTGGTTCGTAATTTCGGTGCACCGTGTCGTAGCTCTAATCACTCAGACACTCAGCTATTGTGTGTTCTTGATCGTCTGTCCTTTTGATACTTTCTTGTATAGAGTACTAGTAGTCTGAACAGGAGCGGATGTGGACCGGGAAAGTGATTTAAATCAACCGACCGTTACAGTTGTGTAAACCTTCACACCTACATGTACTGTAAAAAAAAGGATGAGGAATGGGGATGTTTGGGCCCTCTGTACGCCAATTCGGTATGTACCTAAAGTTAATATATATATATATATTTTCTGAAAGAATAAACCATTCTAAGAAACTAATTTGGTATTTATGTTTATTTGATCATTCGTGAATTTATAATTATTTTTTTAAATATATAAATTTTCGATTATTTATATATTTAAATTTGACACTGAGCATTGACTTATGTAGGTACTAGGATTTATAGTTTCTAATGTCAATAGCTATCTTGAAAGAGATCATGAAAGAGATTCGTTTCATTCTTGGTCAGTATGACATGACGTCACACAGGTCAAATGAATAATTTAGTTTTTTGCGCGCAGCCGCCAATACTTACTTTGTGGTTTTTTCATAAATACCTAAGTGTAATCTTTAACTTTATTTACTGAATTTAAGAATGTTTTGCATTAGCCTAAAATATCTCCAAATAGTTTTCTTATGTTATGTCATTCAGCTAGGCTTTACATACCGAATTGATATAATTAATTATGTACCTAAAAACTTGATAGTTATGCATTTCATGTTATGGTTATATACATTCCAATAAATAGTTTATTTTCTGTAAGTAGATCCAGTAAATTTTTATTGATGGAGTCCTATTTTTTTAAATCCTGGACTCTACAATTTTAGCCCCGGGGCTATGAAATCTACACCTGACTGTATGGTGGGGAGCAGGAGAAGAGAGTTTTGTGGTTGTTCAAACAACCAGCCCTAATCGCGTCCTAGGGGAGCCCGGTAGTTCCCAAAATGGGGAACAAATGAGGGACCTCCGCGCCCCGGTTCCCGGCGGGGGTGTCGCGTCGGTTGCTTGAGGAGCTTGTGGAGTATGATCTACACGCAATGGCTGCAGCATCGGCTACTGTGATTTCGTAATCCTCTTCCGAAAGGACGTGTCTGGGACGGAGTTGGTGATGGTGTGGAGTTAACGCTCTATAACTCAATATTTAATTTCAACAACTCCTGAAAAAGTTAAAAGACCTGCTTCCGACGTCTTCAGAGTCTGGCACCAAACCGGCCAAACATAAGTATAACTAGGAGGGGTTATCTGTCGTCATGTCATGACTTTGTGTCTTTTAGGAAAATTAAAAGAGATCCCGCCTTAGAGATCATGCGTAAACGTAAATTAATAACCTCACAGACACTTCCTATAAATCCGTATCCGCGGTAGTTTCGTTGCGTCCCTGATTAAAATAGTTAATGGTCTCATTTCGGAAACAAATTCTCTTAAATGAGCGCTGTCACTTTCCATCAAATAGTCCCAGAAAAGGATAGGAGATAGTCATATCATGTCTTTTAATTTAACGCAAAATACTCCTGTCAAAATAAGGCGACGATGGAAACAATGGCGAATAAAATGACTAGAAATGGCGAATAAACATGACAGAACTTAGATATCTCCTATCCTTTTCTAAATCTATTAAACGGAAAGTGACAGTTCAAATTTTTAAGAGAAATTATTTCCCGAATTAAAGCCAATGACTTCTCTTATTTTAAATTTTTAACTAAGGACAAACTTATTTATAATCCTTTAGTGTAGACAGGTACCCGAATAGTAAAGTTTTTGGATATTAACATATCTTGACTTTACGCACTGACACAGAAGAGAGGTTCGACTCCACGTATCTACCTACTTGTGGTATTGGTATCGACGTGGGTTTCAGCCGCAAATACAAAAATCTTATAATTAGGTACAACAAAGAAATAAATCGGTAAATGGCAACATCAATAAATATGTCGCCTTGTGCTCCATTTATCATAAAAGTGAAAGCTTATTCCCGGGAAAGCGGTGGGCCCTGTTTAATGAAGCTATTAAATTGCCACGGTGACAGATACACAAATAAACAAGCACACACAAATTATACATACACCAAAAAACAGTTGCAGAGTTACCTGTGTCCCAAAAGTTATAAGTAAGTAGACTTTATTACTTTGCAACCGCAAAACCAGCAAATTGAAATATATGTGCATTTTGAAAAGAAGCACCTGGTATTCGAAACTATCTCCTAATTATGAGAATACATTTTATCTACACTCGTCTCATAATGTTCGAATTATGAATTCGAAAACAGATGCATAATGACCTACTTTATGCATTCTGCCTATAAAAACTAGGGTTTACTATAAATTACAGAAGCGTAATGACTTAATGAGAAAACTCTTAATACGATAAAGTTGAGAAATGAAACGAAGTTTTTTTTTCCAATACTCAAATCGCTATCTTCCGCCGCACCTAACAGTTGTTGTTGTACAGTAATTTTTCGGATGTTGTTCAGTTGTTTTAATAGGTTTTTGTTCTGTTGTTGTTGAGATGCTGTTCAGTTGTTGTTCAGATGTTGATTAGTTGTTGTTCAGATGTTATTCCGATGTTGTTCAGTGTTGTTCAGTTGTTGTTCAGTGGTTGTTCAGTTGTTGTTCAGTGTTGTTCAGTTGTTGTTCAGTTGTTTCGTTATTTGCTGTTGAGACTCCACATCTAAACAACTGCTAAAGTATAGAATTTTCAAAAATTCATATTAAGCCATATTACGTTCTCGTATTGAATTTCTCCTTGTATCGGGCCTTGCAATGGCCGGTGCGTACGTTTAGAAAAGTGTTTCTGAGTTTTTTTTGGAGAGTGTAGATAAAATAGTGTATGCAACTGCTATAATTAGGCATTAGAATGCTCGTGTCAAACTATTATCACACTCGGCTGCGCCTCGTGTGATAAACAGACACTCGCATTCTAATGACCCCCATTATACGGCAGTTGCATAAACTACTATTTACAAAGCGCTGATTGATAATGCGTTCAGATAAAGCATAGCATATAGAATATTATTCTGCGGTAGGTCCGTTTCCATTTAGAACAACCATCATGAGCTGAGCACCAAATGATTATCGATCCGCATATAGGTACTTGTATGAGAACGGTGCTAGGATAAAGTATAAGCGGGTACCTCCTCAGCAATCAGAGAAGATTAGCGTTTTTTAAGCAAAACTAAACTCGTTCCTGAGTTCACAGACAAGCCTTCTTTTTTGGAAATAATTTGCACCATTTTTGACCTAGGTCGCTACCTAGATATAATGTAACTAAATCAATTCAAGGCTGTTTTCTCCCAAGCCTTGGAACACGACAAAAATTGCTTTCGAAAACTCTGGATACAATTTGCCTGTTGACTGCCAGATGATTGATGATGATTTCGGAAAGACTGCGGGCAGCCCCCGGGTCGCGGGACTACGACACGGATCTTTTAACCTCCCATCAATCATGCAAGCCTTTTAAAACACGTCACTGTTTCTCATGCGAAAGATTATGCAAAAAAAAATGTAAATTAATTTGGTTCGTTAATATCGCAAACCTGTTTCAAACACAACTAACATTAACAGCAACAACAGTCCACTGCTGGACATGGGCCTCCTCCTACCGGACTGCATAGAAAATTAATTCGTTGTTTAGGACCTTCGAGTGAAGAGATTGAGAAAATTCAGAGCCTGGTCATTTTTCGATCTCTCATTTTAGGACTTCCTGGATTTGTGGCACGTGCACATACCTTCTTATTAAATGTTAAATCTAGTCCAAATAATACAATGAAAAGTAGGTAAAATTCATGAGTTTATTACGTGAATTCAAGTGTAGCTCGTTGAACCTACATACCTATTTAATACATGGTAATTATTTAGTACTTACCTGCTAAGGTACAAAATAAGGCTGTTGTGAAATGTGAACAGGTATGCTTACATAAATAAGTAGGTAAGGCCGTTTCAGTTCACAGTGGCCTCGATTCTGACAATTTTAAAACCTTAGCTAATTCTTAGCTATTTCTGCCACTCTCTCGATTATGCAAAAGAAAATCAACAGTAATATTCATTCATTTGGTAATTTGTTTGCAAACATGACATAAGATATTGTAAAAAAACCGTAGTTATGTTATGTATGGTGTAGCTAGTTGTACAAGTATTACAAGGATCGTAATGCACTGGCAGAATCGAGAGCAGTGTGTGCTTTTACTTTCATTATTTACAATTACTTATATTTAAGCACGTATTCTACGCAATAAACTTGATAATAGGAATTGGTCAAGATGCCGGAAATTAACATGTTTGTAAAGGCATTTCCAAAGTTAAATAATGACATTGACCCAAGCACAATAATGTAGCACACTCGGTGTGGAACACTCAACAAATTAAAGTAGATACTTTTATTGCAATTTTCATGACATTTGCGTGTTAGGTAGGTACAGCAATCTTAACTCGTGGAATGTATTTTAATAGGACTTGTCAATAAAAATAAATTATGTAGATAACCTATGATAGCATTCATACATAGTTTTATGTTGTTAATGTAATTAATACTCATAAGGTAGATTATAGGACACCAAAGACTCAATTCAGGAAATTATAACACTACTTTTAAATAAAGCTAGTTCCGCTAAGTCACTTTTTTCAGTTCCATGGTTTATTGTACGGTAGGTACATATGGAAGAACTAAATGATGATTTCGCGATTTTATCGTAAAACTATCGTTTAGTTCTTTTATCCACTTGTTTCTTTACAATTTTTGACTAATTTGTAAGGGTAGCGGTAGAACCTACCCATTCCGAATTGAGCCCTAAACTTTAACTAAATTAGCTACAAGTACTAGGTAGCAAATCGTATCTCAGAACTGCATCTTTATTACTGCAGCTATGAGAAGTGTAGGTATGTAAGATCGTAGCAGGTGCGCGAGATACTACCTATACCTATGTGTTCGATTTAACTATAACCGACAACACATGGCTCAATCTGCGTGTAATTAATATTTTAATATGGTAATACTAATGCTTAATCCTGTGCTAATACTTTAAACTTTTAACAGGACTTTCGAATTAGAACAATATTTTTGGTGTGTAAAAGTTACCGCAAATCGTTCACGAAGTCGTCTTTAATTCGAAAAATTAGTTTTGTTACACGATAACCGAATGCCTATTAGTCTTTCTGTCGGGTGCATACGGTTCCAATTTGGCTGGCTCTGTATTGAGTGCGCTGTAGTCGACTGGGAAAGGCGGCTGTGGCAAGGCGTCCTTCGGTGGCACCAGCACCCACTGTCCAGGGCCATTCGGGTTCTTCCCTATCAGAAAGTTCGTGAAGCAGTGCACGTAGGATCCGTAGTCCAGTATCAAGTAGCCGTTCTGTAAAGTTCAAAAAGAGGACTTTATTAGATCTAACAATTTTGCTTCGTCAGCCAAGTGAAAAATTACTAAATTATAATAAACTAGCAGCCCGCCCAGCGGTTTCACCCGCCGCTAACAATTTCCCCCCGGGAATAAGACAGTTTAATATAGCCTATGTTCATCAGGGATAATGTAGGATTCTAAAAATCTAATTTGAAACAAATATCATTTTCAGGTGGTGGTGGCGTAAAGTTATATGCCGTGTGATTAACCTGGCCAGCCCCATGGCAGTGCCTTTATTTTTATTTTTTTTATCCCGCCCGAGCCGGTTTTCTATTAGGTCATAACAACATTGTAATAAAAAATTAAAATTGTGTGATACAAATTTCTTTTTTAGAATGACGGTTCATAACATCAATAAGTGATAATACTATCCTACATTGAATAAAGAATTTCAATTTCAATTAACGGTAAAAGAATTTTTGAAATCGGTCCAATAGTTTCGGAGTTATTTCAAACAAACAATAATAGTAGTTTATGCAACTGTCGTATAATAGGGGTCATTAGAATGCGAGTGTCTGTTTATCACACGAGGCGCAGCCGAGTGTGATAAAAGTTTGACACGAGCATTCTAATGCCTAATTATAGCAGTTGCATACACTATTTTATCTACACTCTCCAAAAAAACTCAGAAACACTTTTCTAAACGTACGCACCGGCCATTGCAAGGCCCGATACAAGGACAAATTCAATACGAGAACGTAATATGGCTTGATATGAATTTTTAAAAATCTATACTCTAGCAGTTGTTTAGATGTGGAGTCTTAACAATAACTTAACTAAACAACTGAACAACATCTGAACAACAACTGAACAACATCTGAACAACAACTGAAAAACATCTGAACAACATCGAAACAACAACTGAACAACATCTGTACAACAACTGAACAACATCGGAATAACATCTGAACCACAACTAATCAACATCTGAACAACAACAGAACAAAAACCTATTAAAACAACTGAACAACATCCGAAAAATTACCGTACTACATCAACTGTCAGGTGCGGCGGAAGATAGCGATTTGAGTATTGGAAAAAAAACTTCGTTTCATTTCTCAACTTTATCGTATTAAGAGTTTTGTCATTAAGTCATTACGCTTCTGTAATTTATAGTAAACCCTAGTTTTTATAGGCAGAATGCATAAAGTAGGTCATTATGCATCTGTTTTCGAATTCATAATTCGAACATTATGAGACGAGTGTATATAAAATATATTATTATTATTTTAGTGTGATGCCGGCATAGAATAGCATCACCCGATTTCTTTCCCGTGGGAGTCGTAGGAGGCGATTAAAGGACTTGAGGGTGTGTATTGCAATTTTAGGCGATAGGCTGACAACCTGTCACTATGGCGATACACAATTTTCCGAATGACCCTCAAACATAATATGTCAGACGTGGCGTAAATGTCCATTTTTACGGCCGTTTACGCTCTTCCTACCCCGCAAGGGATAATAGGCGTGATATGTGTATGTATGAATTATTTTAGTGTAGATTTTTTTAATGCATTTTTTAATGTTTTTTGTCGTCTTTTTTAATACCGAGTAAGGGACAGCCCTTCGAATACTGATAGGGTGCATGAAACATAAAACTGGACAACTTTCCCCTAGAAACATATGTCAGGAAACGCCAAAAAAAAATGACCTTCCATACAAAATCACAATCAGCTGACTGCATTCACTATGGGAAGTCAGTTTTTTTAAGTTTCCTGAAATATGTTCCTAGGGGAAAGTTGTTCAGTTTCATGGTCTGCATGTACCCTATCAGTATTCGGAGGGCTATCCCTTACACCCTTTGATACAGTAATGATCAAATGTAATCATTACACTGGTACGAATAATGTGGCGTAGTTTGTACATTTTTAAATGAAAAAGTAGTTATTGTGGCATAACTGTAATAGTTAGACATATGGTATCGCGGACATTATTATAGATATTGATGTCCTCTATAAAACTGTAGTACATCACTTTGCTCTATTGTCAATAATTTCCACAGCGTACGCGATTTAAGATATTTTTTTGGTACATTTTTCACACGTTGGGTTACATTATCGAAATTTTCACGCGGATCCCTATTTTTTTCTCGTATAAAATATAGCCTATGTTCATCAGGAATAATGTAGGATTCTAATGGTAAAAGAATTTTTAAAATCGGGCCAGTAGTTTCGGCGCCTATTCGATGCAAACAAACAAACAAACAAACAATCAAATCTTTCCTCTTTATAATATTAGTGTAGACAATCTAACACGTTGCGCACTAGTTTATTTTAAACCAACAAAACAATTTCAATAATTTCAGCGATCTAATTTTTCAGGAAAGTATCATCTAAAAAGAGCGCATGTTTAGAGGCTAGGTGTGCGGTAATGTGAAATTGTAGTTACCTATATTAGAAACCTATCTTTTCGGGATTTAATGCATGCAATAGCACCGGAGGGGATGAATAAATGAACACGAGAGCTTTCACTCTACTGCAAAAGCCAAGTTCTGTCTACTGATTTTTTGCAACTCTTTGTTTCTTCATGAGACAGTTGGAGGATCTCTCTACTTACACTGGTCATGCGGTCGTAGGCGGTGTCTATGATCTCCTCAACCCTGGTCGCAGACAGGCCGATCACTGACCGGTAGAACACTGCAGGTATGTCTTCATGATAACGTTGGAGTGTCTCTCTACTTACACTGGTCATGCGGTCGTGGGCGGTGTCTATGATCTCCTCAACCCTGGTCGCAGACAGGCCGATCACTGACCGGTAGAACGCTGCCAGGGATGTCTTCATGAGACAGTTGGAGGATCTCTCTACTTACACTGGTCATGCGGTCGTAGGCGGTGTCTATGATCTCCTCAACCCTGGTCACAGACAGGCCGATCACGGACCGGTAGAACGCTGCCAGGAAAGTCTTCATGAGACAGTTGGAGGGTCTCGCTACTTACACTGGTCATGCGGTCGTAGGCGGTGTCGATGATTTCCTCAACCCTGGTCGCAGACAGACCGATCACTGACCGGTAGAACGCTGCCAGGGATGTCTTCGTTATCTCTCCAGTACCTGCCAAACATAGTTTAATACCATTTAATATAAATAGATCATACATTGTACTTTATTGCACACAAGACCTTGACGTACAGATAGAAGTGAAAGAGTACAATGTAGGCTGTCTTATAGCTAGGTAGCTATTTCTACCAGACAACCTTAGGGTAGAGGAAAGTAGATACCTATTTTACAATATTCCTACATTTAGTAGGCATGTATCTCTTAGTGCGTGTTACGAGTCGTTGTAAAGTTTAGCCGCACCTATGCAGAGCCGGTGCATGGTTTAATTCCGAACTCCGAAAAAAATGGCAGCTATATCAAACTTGTTTTTTGGTGATAATAAAGTTTATTTCTCATATCTTGATAATAATAATTTACTGCAAAAAGGTATTGTATGAAATAACTGATTTACGAGTAAAACGCTTTACAACATAGCAGTTTCTGCTGCATACTCATAAAAAGCAAAAGTATGAATTTAGTAGTTAATTTGGGAATGTAGAAGCGCTCACAGTGTTACTCGACAATGCTACGGTATCCTGTCTTGTATTTAGTAACAAGCTCACCGCCCAGCGGTTTCGCCCACTGATATATTTTCAAGGAAATCCATCAACTTTCATTCTCTGTTTTACTTCTTAAAGGGATGAGGTATTGAAATCTTTTCTTAGTGTTTATTTACCTTATCCAAAAATCCTTTGTGCAAAATTTCAAGTTCCTAGGTATATAGATTTCGGCTGTGAGCTGATATACAAGGAGTTCAGAAAAAACGCATCATATCTCAAAAATATTTTTTGTTCTACGTCTTAATCATAAATAACTACAACTTAATAATAAATTGAATTGTTTTGATTTCTTTAAGGCGTACTCGTATTAAAAACGAACAGTTTTGAGAGTGTTGCGTTTCTCCTCTACACCTTGTATATCAGCGCTCAAACCAAGGAACTTGAAATTTTGCCACGAGGTTCTTTGGATAAAGTACATGAACACAAAGGGAAGAAAAAAATGAATCCCCTAAGGCACAGAAAATATAATAGTAGGTACTTGCCTAAGGTAGTGAAACGGAGAATGCAAGTTCGTATGAAAATTGATGTATTTTCTTAAAAATATGTCGGTGGGCGAAACCGCTGGGCGTAAAGCTAGTTACTAACTGCAATACAGGATTCCGTAGCACTGTCGAGCCCTTAGAGCAACACGGTCTTCCGCCTCGTTCTGGTCGAGTCGATCTACATTCCCAAATTAACTACTAAATTTATACTTACTTTTAATTTTATGACTTTCAGAAGAAACAGAGCGATTTACTTGTAAGCTAAAAGATTTTGAAACAAGTTATTAAATGCCGTGTGATGCCGGTTTAGAATAGCATCACTCCATTTCTTTCCCGTGGGAGTCGTAAGAGGCGGTTAAGGGACGGGAGAGGGTGTCTATTGGAATTTTAGGTGAAGGGCTGACAACCCGTCACTATGGCGTTACACAATTTTTCGAATGACCCTCAAATGTTTGTCAGACGTGGCGTAAATGTCCGTTTTGCGGCCGTTTACGCTCTGCCTACCCCGCAAGGGATTATAGGCGTGATATATCTATGTATGTATGTATGTTATTAAAAGCAAAGTGGTAGATATTTTTTACGTCATATATCTTCTACTAATCTTTGGTATGCGGACGAGACACAGGATCGCGAACAAGGGAAGGGAGGCCTTTGCCCAGCAGTGGGATCCTGACGGCTGGATAAGATTAGATAAGAATATCTTCTACACTATGTTTTTTGCAGCATTAACTATTATCACCTTATGCAAAAACATCTAAAAAAAATGCCAAAAGATTGATGTACCTGCTATTTTTTCTTTCAGTGTCCAACTAGGTCCCAGCTCGGCATAGCTAAAGAACAGCCCAAAGATAAGTTACGACCGTGCGGCTAAACTTTAACAAGACTTGTTACTACCAAGATTCATTTGTATGGCGATTCATACTTACTTAAGTAGGTTACCTTCGCCATTGTGATAAATGTTGAAGCTTTAGACGGTACAAGCCCAGCCTTTAAATACACACTGCTTTTTGAAATTTGGCTGGAATCACTACTAGAAGTGCCAACTCCTTATATCTTTTGGATACTGACCAAAACTTCTTAGGCCACTATTGGGAAAATAAAGATTTTCTTTAATGTATAATGTTAATAAGTATAAATATCTTGTGATAACTGTTTTCATATAATTATTACCTACGATATGATCTCATTCTTTCAACTTTTCGTAGCACTCCAGTCCGGTGTTAGGTAACTTAACATTAGCTCGTAGCGTCTTGCTACGGTGCGGCATAGCATTGTAGCTTATGTTCTTAAATGGTCTAGCCCGGTACGGCTAGCATTATTTGTGCTAAATATCTATCAAAAATTCTAAATTAGCTTATTTTTTGTACGATTGCGTAAAGCACATAGAAAATTTCGTGTAATTTTTCATGTTTGTGTAAATTTTTGATTGAATGTATGGTAGCCCATTTATTATTTTATTTATTTTATTAAATTAAATTTTTGATAACTGAATTTATATTACAATTTACACAATTTTCCGGATGACCCTCGAATGTTTGTCAGACGTGGCGTAAATGTCCGTTCTATGCGGCCGTTTGCGCTCTGCCTACCCCGCAAGGGATTATAGTCGTGATATGTGTGTGTGTGTGAATTTATATTATCAAATAGACCGTTATATCCATGAGACAGTTTAAACCTAGTTTGAGTGGTTTTTATCCACTGCACACGAAAGTATGTAAGCATATATAAGTACCTTAAATGACACTAAATAATAAATTAAGTTCGGGCAATGGGCCAGAATCTAAGTGCAAAGAAAAAAAAAATTTACATCTTAAAGATTTTTGAAACATGAAAAGCTAGCCATACTGGGCTAGTCGGCGTAACGACAATTCCAGTTCATTTTGTGTAGGACGATATTGCGGAGAAACTGAAAACCGAACGGCAGATTTGGCTAAGGTGCAGTGCAGTGCAGTGCGCAGCCCGGTTTGAGAAAAATGCCGTTGCCAGCGTAAAAGAGAAACTAATATTGATATTGACCGTTTCTGTCCACCACGTGGAACAGGATCTTGCAAAGATACTGCAGGTAGAGCGGCAGGTCGGTGAATCGCTTCATCTGGCTGAGGTGTAGCGCCCAGCGCGCCAGCCAGCTCTCTAGCGACGTGCGTCCAAGGAAGCGGCCGTCGGAACTGTCAGCCTCCGGACCGCACACTCGCTTGTAATACGGTAGCTCGCCCCACCTGGTAGAGAAATCGTAAAATACTGTACGACAGTTAAATGTATCAGTTTCTTATAAACTACACACGTGAACTAGGTACTTACCCTATATCAGTAAAATTAAGGTTCCCAAAGTAGGGGAAGATGTTAATTGTACCTTGACCGTGCCTTAATAATAGGTGTTGTACCTACAATAATAGCATTTTTAGGAAAATCCTGCGTTCATTACAAGGTTCATTATAACCGTCGTCTATGGCATTTGAAACGTTATATGATATGTCAACACATATAATATGAACATAGTTGTAAGTTACCGTCGCCAAGTGAGCACAGTAAAAAATTGCAATTTGTGTATTATTTGCATCTAAATTAGTTTTCTTCAGCTTCAATCTTTGCTATTAAATTTTAATAATCTAATTTCAATATATTTTGCTGCAAATTGGCTTTGGTATGACATTCTTATCCTCAAATCGAGAATCAGTAATTAAGCATATTCTGAAGAAAAGCTCTGTGTTGTACATTGGCCATCCATTGAATGACAATTAATGTTTTCAAAATCGCGCGTCACAAATCAAATTATAACAATATATAATATCGTCAATTTTAACAAAGAATGGCTACTGCAGTTTAAATTGTTTTTATTCTTTTATTCATAAATATATAACAAGGCTTTTTTACATTCATTACGTAGATATTGAACTGATCCTTGGATTTGTGTACATTAAGTAGGTACTAAGATCTTACTTGACCTATAATTTTTGACATACTAATTACCTATGATATACCAATGTGACGTCAATTTACCATACCAATGTGACGTCAAACTTACATACATTCTTACTACAATTAGCAACCGGAAGACACAGGTCATCCTTTTACTTTAAGTATTTAACATGATTGCTGGTATTCCGTTTGAGAATAAGGAGTCGGTCGGCTCCTCTTGTTGGACGAAACCGTTAATTAGGCTCCTGAAACTTTAATTTGCAGTAGCAAGTGGCTAGTGCCATCTGTGTTGAAACTCAACGGTAAGTACCTAAATAATATTCAATTTGAGTTCACAGTGGTAGGTACTTTGAACACTACTGTATCGATTTCGGTGAAACTTATTGTGAAGTTCGACAATCCCAAACAAAAGAAATAATAAAGATGGATATCGCTCGAGGTTTCTGAGAAGTCTGCCACTGCCGCGACTGCCGCGAGAATTTCAAAGCACAAAATATATGGAACCAACTTGCATTCCTATTGAGAGAGGTAGAAACTAGGTTGGGACCTAGACTTTTTCAGTAGGTATAAACAAAGACCCATAACAAAGAAGTGTTATTTTTACTAACTTGGGCGGCAAGGGACTGATGAAATGTTCAATGAACTCTCTCTTCACTTCCAGAAGGATATGGAACTCGGACGAGTTGACGGACCAGTCCGCGAAATGCGCAAGTTTCTGGAAAAACGTAGATACAACACTTAAATTAGGTACATTACACACATTTCCAATGAAAGGTAACACAACCATCTCATGAGTAGTTACGTACACTGGCGGTCATAAAAGCATGCCTACCTCCTTTGAAGTACATGTTGCTCAAGACTAGCAGTTCATATAATATAAATATGATGGCGTTAGTTTTATAATTTTTTGCACCATCAGCAAAGTAGGGATTCCACTTTTCTATCAATTAAGGTTTTTTCTAATTACTCTACTCAGTAATTCACTCCTCACCTCAACGACTGCCATGATGTTATGGTGAGGCACATCCATCGCCTTCTAAGTGTGTAAAACTGTGATTAAGTCTCTAGATCCATAACATACTTTTTATAATGCTTTATGTATTTCCAACCGTAAAGTAGGAAATGACTCACATAGCAAGCAACGCTAAAATGTCTAGCTTAATTGCTAATATTAACATTACCCCTGCTAGACATGGCTTTCTCTCTATCGGATGTCAGCCAAGTCATATTAATACCACAATCTTCAAAACTATACAGTCTCATATCCAATTAGGTCCATAAACATTCCGAAATTTCAAGAGATACAGACTTAATTCAAAATGAGTCAACCAAAATACCCATGTATTGTGTAAAACAAAGACGAAAAATTAAATCGGTCATTATTTTATAAAAACTTTTGAATTACACTCGCCTCCACTTTTGATTAAACAACGGCTCATCGGTCGTCTTTTCACAAAAACATCGTAGACGCAAGACAAAATCCTTCGCTATTTCACTTTCTATATAAGAGTTTGGGGCGGGAAGTATATAGACTCATATAATTTTAAATCGTTTTGTGTAAGAGTTAAGGTTGATTCTTTAGTCTTTGTTGTAGACCCTGCTCTTTTAAGTCAGTTTTTCACTAAAAATCATTTTGGCCAAATTTTGAGTTAGGTAAATGGCCGTTTTTTGCAGCCGTTTGCGCTCTGCCTACCCCGCAAGGGATTATAGGCGTGATATGTGTATGTATGTTGAGTTAGGTCGTTATTTTACTACGAGTGCGATATCACCGGAAGTAATATGTATGACTTACGGTTTTTCATTAAAGGACACTTTTGGTTTATATTGTTATACTGAATTGATTGCGATATGTATCAACTCTGGCCGTGAAAATTTGATTTTTTTTATTACAGCATCATAGGTATGCTACGACTAGTTAAATCACTACGCCGAAGTGTGTCCTATTTTATACTCTAACGGATAGCCTTGATTTTGATTAGGTACCACTTTTCAGCATTCATTTTGATTATGATTCTGATCTTTTCATCAAAAGTAAAAAACGTAAAAAAAGAATACAAAACAATCAATATCTTGTTTTCACACACAAACGAAAAAAAGAAATTCAATAGACTTAAATATGAGATGTAGAGCTTTTTGAATGAAAGCTTATCGCTTGTATAATAATAAACAGAATTAAGAAAAAAAATGCCAAATTATAGTTATTATCGTAAAAGGCAATAACTCAACGAAGGGAATATACGAATACGAATAGGTACACTTCAATCGACGTCGAAATCGGAGCGAGATAACCGATCGAGCCATTCATATTTATCTTTCAGAATAAAAATTTGGCGCAGTATTCTGTTTTGCTCCTGCTATGTTTGAGAGAAGTAGATATTGATTTTATTATGAAGACGACTCGGTGTGGGACACCTCGGTCATCTCGAAAAGAAGAAGAAGAAGAAGATGAAAAAGTAACATATCCAAATAATACTCTTTACTATAGAATGCAGGTAACTATTTATAATGTGTTTCATTTGTTGAAAAAAAGATAATTTGGACTCTATTCCCTTTATTAGCAAAATATTTTGAGATAATATGAGTAATTTTTAGTTATTTTGGTTTAATTTTCAACATTTTCTCAAATTTCGTAAATTATTTTGATTTAATGCAGTTTAATTATACTTAAATAAGCACTTATCAAAGTTTTAGTCAGATTATGTTAATTCTGTTTTATATTTAACAAAAGTGTCTGTGTCTATAATATTTGATAAAATAGGTATTTAAAGTTATTTATTTTATCTATACCTATATGTGAAACACACTTGAAAACCTATGATTAATGCAGGCGTTAGTCATAGGTTCCCGAAAATAAAATGTTTGTTATAACCAACTCAATGTTCTTCGTTAAATATTTTGATTTGAATTCCTCGTTAAATATGATAAATTTATTATTTTTGTTTAAAGATTTTCCACAGGCCACAAATATAGTAAATTGTTTTAGAGATATCACTTTTATTTTCATAGCTCTTTGAGTGATATTGGATTTTCAAACTGAATTATTTGAGCTCATTTTTGTAGAATAATAAAAAGATTTCAAATTAAACTACAACAGTAGAAGTTAGACCACGAATACACCTATTCTGTTTAATACTAAACTAAAGTATATACAAATAATTCATGGAAGTCTTGCAATCTTATAAACATAAAAAGAACTCAGTCCGAACTCCATTCAGAAAAGTCCTTGATATATGGAATAAGAGTAAAATTATCTTAATTTTTAACATTATTTTAATGCACTTAATATGTTCTTAATCAAACAGGAAAAAACGGACTTAAATAACGATAAAAAAACACAGAAACATAAAATTATATTTATGAATTCAAACTGATCACGATTTCCCACTAATTTGTTTATTATATAAATATAAATTTATATTTATTATTAAACAGGCGTTATGCGAACACGTCAATTTGGCGCAACACAATGGTTGAAAGATACATAGCACATACATAGTATTTCGTCCACCCGTCACACACGTCCAAATTTGCAGCAGTAGCTAGAAGTAGTAGTAAAGTGGCGGATCGGTTGTAAGAGGTTAATTTTATTATTAAAATGTATTATATCATGATCACGGGACTTCCCATCGAGTTCTTTCAAAGAGTCTTGTCTTCTTTGTAGACATAAATCCATTAAACTTTTGTATGAAAAAAGGTTCCACCTTAATTATAACTTTCTGAGCTAATGAAGGTCATTAATTAAACCGTTTTTAATACTTGATTTTGTCCGATTTTTCTCGGACGCCTGGAAATCCTTGTTGCCCACAACCACGTGTTTCTTTAAGTCGTATTTCAACTTCAGATCATACTTGGAACTTTTATTAATTATAAGTTTCATATGAGTATAAAGTGCCTCTTTAAGTTCACTAAGCCGCTCAATTAGAACTTATTTAAGTGTGAAATTGGCAAGTAAGTATAGTAAATGTTAAGGTTGCATATAATATTTAGTCGCTGTTCTAGTTTGCTGGGAATCAGTTGAAAAACTATCCCGGTAGATGGAGCCATGTTAGGTAAGCGTTACAGGCATTAAGATACACTTGCAACTTGCATGCAACTTTGACATTAATTAGCAATCATAACCCTTATCAGTCACTTATATACGATAAAGGGGGAGGCCCATGTCCAGCAGTGGACTGTTGTGGCTGTTAATGTATGTAAGATCGATATACGACTGAATAATGGCTCTTAGCTATTATGTAAGCTGTAATTATTACCAAAATTTGAGTTTGTTTATTATTTCTTTTTTAAATGTAAATTTTACATAAAACTGATAAATTCACAAATAGTTAAAATAAAACATGCGTCATTTAACAGGATTACAGTTGACACAGACACTTTTGGGAAGAAGAAAATATTTGTAGGCGCCAAATGGTTAACTGTCATGAAAATAGCTACATAATCATTATACAATTTCAATCAAGACCGACATCATTTTGCCATTGCAAACAGATTTCAACGACAGCTAATGTAATAATTAAGTAGTTAATTGGACTATGGTATCAGGATGTGCCTACGCAGTAACAGAGGATAACAGATATTATACAAAGTTAGATGGCATTCAATTTCTTGTCATAGAAATAAAATTCCGAACAATAATTCATAGGTATGCTCTTTTGACCGCGCGAGTACCATGTCGTGTCAGAGATTGGCATTTATCTAAGCATGGAATCAAACAATGTTAAGCTCATAAACTACTCATACCTCAAAGAAGTGGTCAAAGTCGGTATCGCAGATGATCTCATCCCGGTCGTGGTCCAGCAGTTCGTTGAAGAATAGCGTAAACTTGTCCGTCTGGATGGAGCTGAGCGTGGCCAGCGGCTGGTCATCCTCCAGGTCGAGACACTCCAAGTCCTCGCTGCACCGGTTCACCCATGTTGCTGTTAATAATAAGTATGAATCAGTTTAAGAATCAATAGAGTACTAAAACTTAAGTTTCAAGAAATTCCAGGTGACCAGAGACCATTAGGTATAATTAGATGACTCCTCGATAGTACCTACTGGCTAACATGTGCATGTGAATGTTATCTAGCTTTTGGAGCACGTAGCAAACTGAAGTGGAAGTGAGCTGGACACATTTGCCGTAGAACCGACGGCGTATGGTGGAGTTAGCGGGTTCTTGAGTGAAGGCCTCGTACCGTAACCATGGACGCTTTCCGACGATGGACCGATAACTTAAAAAATGCGGCTGGTAGCGATTGGATCGCGAAAACTAGAGCTCGTGCCCTATGGCGTACCCTGGGGGAGGCCTACGTCCTGCAGTGGACTGCAATAGGCTGATGTGTGTACACACGTCTGACAAATATTTAAGAAGATTGTTTATGACCATAGTGATAGGTTGTCAGCCCATCGCCTATAAATGATATACACCTGTAACCCTCGATTCTCTTCATCGCCTATATACCCATGGGAAATAAATGTCATGATGCTATTCTAAGCCGAGGACAGCAAATGTTGTGTAATAATAAATACAAAACGATTTTGTAAGCACAGTAAATTATTTGTAAGTTATATCAGGAGTTATTTGTTGTTTGTTTGAAAAATGTATTTTTTTTTGTTATTAGTAATATAGAAGATGAAGCCGTCACACAAAAAAAACCGAATGTTTTATTTATTTTAAGACTTTATTAGTAATGGAGGAATTTTCAGTGTATAGCTGAGTATTACCCCATAATACAACTCGTAGCAATGATAAAAAGTGATTGAGGGATAAATTCATCCAGGGAATGGGCAACAGCGTTCTGTGTGAAAGTAACATATTGTACTGCGCTCACTGATCCATTTGCTAAGCGTGGTGAGCAATACACCTCAATAGCAGGAAGCCTATGTGCAACAGTGGACTGTTTTGGTCGTTGACGTATGCTGTGTGTATAAAAACACCTTCAAGGATGAGACTCATGGGCGGTGGTAATCCAAGGCGAGGTCAACCAGCCGGGTGCTTGCCCAAGGGGGCATGGCCAAAGCAAGTTCGTCCCTAGGCCTAGGCCTGTG
This sequence comes from Tuta absoluta, assembly GCA_027580185.1. Classification (NCBI taxonomy): domain Eukaryota; kingdom Metazoa; phylum Arthropoda; class Insecta; order Lepidoptera; family Gelechiidae; genus Tuta; species Tuta absoluta. Next base: position 26,951,190 of record JAQAHW010000001.1, on the reverse strand, counting down.
GTTTGTCTGCCTCCTCCTCCTTGAGCTGAGGTCCCGCCCGAGGCAAAAGTCAAGTCCGGTTGAGTGGCGAAAGCCCCACAACCCTAACTCGATGTGAGATTTAGAAGAAACTTTGATAGCGCGTTTTAGGACTTGTATGTGGAGCGTATGCGCGCTATTGCAAGTGTTCGATCTTTTTACCCAATACGTTAGTAATTCTAGAGAAAATTTTAAGTAAAATAAAGAAGTCATTACTTTAAATTACAAAAGTTGGTAATGTTGCAATGTAAGTACTAAAAATATTATTGGAATCACAAATGTCAATTTTCAAAGATGCTTAATATAAAATACTTAATTAATACAAAATACAAAACATTGACAGTATGTACTACTTACGTATGATTGGCGATAGCCAAGAAAATTTTTAGTATCTTACATTTACTATAACTGACTTTTCAATAACAGTTAAGTTTGCTAAATATATATTTTTTTCCAATTCGCAAACTTTTGTTAATAAAATCTTCATATTTTCGTCAATTATCAATCCACGAAAATAATAATAACAAAAACTTTGCGAAATCAGTTTACAAATTTTTGGAGGACTTATTTTTCTCCTCGTGTGTATGTATGTATTTAGAGAATCGCAAGAGACATTCGAGCTATATTTTCCATTGCGTAATGCCGCCTTACCTCAGCCCCCTCCGGTGCTACACGTACTATACAAGTAGGTACTCAACCAAAATATATTCCGAAACACGCAAGTACCTACTGCAAGATAAAGCTTAGGTAGCTACCAGGCTTTTGTCGCAGTACGGTGTTTTTTATTTATTTTAATAACGATTGTGATTTATGAAGTACCTATGTAATCTTGAAGTTTCAGGGAACAATGCAAAGCATAACCTAATCGTAAAGTTAAGCGGGTACGGTACATGAACGATTAGGTAGATCCGATTTCTAGGTAGCAATGTGTGTATAGGTTTGAATCACCACGATTTATGTTATAAACATTGGCCCACTTCGCTCCTAAGGATTCAGCTAGGATACAACTGTACAGGTTGTAAGTACTTACAATCACAAGTGCCGCACGCTTTTGCGGTATTTGACAGTTCATAAAACTCCTTTCGTTAATCGGGACTACCGGATCGCCAACGGCAACGTCATTCGGCGGTGTAGGAACCACCTAAGTCGGTCCTCCCACTTGTCGTCCCTCGCTCCGTATTTCAAACTACCGTAACGCATGTGTCTCTCAGACAAAAGCAAATTGCGAATTCCGATCTTATTCCGAACCAAACACGACTACAGTACGTACGCATCCGTCAATGCACAAGACGGACGACAAGTGGGGACCCGACTAACAGCTGAAGACAAAGCGGTGGAAGCAGGTGCAGCTCAAACCTACTTAAAACTCATTTAGGCAAGTACTTATTTGCTGTAATTTATTATCGAGTCCTAGGGGTGCGCGCGCCAATACTTAATTTGTATAATAACCACGCAGTTAATGATGCAAATATTTCGGCGACCTTGTAGTAGTTTATGCATCTGTCATATAAATAGGGATCATAAGAATGTGAGTGTCTGTTTATCACACAAAGCATAGCTGAATGTGATAATAGTTTGACACGAGCATTCTAATGCCTTATCATATGCAGTTGCATACACTATATCAGTTATACACTTTTCCAAACGTCCGCACCGGCGATTGCAAGGTCCGATACACGGTCAAATTCAATACGAGAACGTAATACAACTTGATAAGAATTTTGGAAAATTCTATTTGCTGTGTTGTTCAGATATCGAGTCTTAACAACAACTTAACAACTGAACAGCATCTGAACAACAACTGAACAACTACTGAACAACATCTGAATAACAACTGAACAACAACCGAACAATAAATGAACACTCACTGTACAACAACAACTGGCGATTTGAGTATTGGCAAAAAAAACTTCGTTTCATTTCTCAACTTAATGGAGGTATGAGCCTTCTCATTAAGACATTACGCTTCTGTAATTTCTATTAAACTGTAATTTCTATAGGCAAAATGTATAAAGCAGGTATTTATACAACTGTTTGCGTCGTAGTCGTGTGTAGGTAGATACAGTTATAAATAGCACGCCCTGAATATATTTGCACATAAAATCACCCTAACTAAACTGGATCATAGGAAAACTACCTGCTGTATTTCATACCCTTGTTGAAAAATGCGCTGAAACTTTCGTCAAAGACCGTAGGTCGAAAATGAATAAAAGCTAACTACCCGAAATACCTCATTCAGCTAACATGATCAAACTTCCCAACACAGAGCACCGCGCGAATCGTCATGCGCGGTTAGCACGACTTCTTTTCTTTGTGATTCCCACAAATATTCCATTGACGTACGTAGAGGAAGGTATTTCGGCCAGAATTCATGAACTTCATGTTTGCATCGTATTTCCAGGTAGGTACCATACCATAAGACACGTGTTGTAAGTATTGAATTTAGATTAAGTGACAGTGATAGGAGGTCAAGTTTCTAACAGAGAAGAGAGAAAATTGGAAGTTACTCCACCGACAAGATTATGACTTTTAAATTTGATGATGAATAGGTAAGTAGGAAGGTAGGAAGGTAGGCTTCTTGCAAAGAAACGCGAAAGGGGCGGTCCGATGACTTATTTAACAGGGGTGGTGTATGGTAGGGTGACCTGATCGCAGTGCCGCATTGCGATACATGTCCTCTCGTTGAAAATCTCGCCATCTGTGACTACAGGTATACATTATGGCATTCACTAAGACGGTAGTATGAATGTTTGGATACAAGATGCCTTTTTAGAAGAAAACAAATATCATTCCGAACCTTACAGCATTTCATTCAAATAATTCATAGCAGGTATGTAGCGTAAAATAGGGACAGTAATCCTACTAAGTAATATTATAAATGCGAAAGTCTGTAAGTTTGTTTGTTACTTTTTCACGCAAAAACTAATGAACCGATTGTAATGGAATTTGGCACATGCAAAGCAGGTAACATGGATTAACACGTAGGATAGTTTTTATTTTATGCGGGGAACGCTGCGAGTATTAGCTAGTGTTTTCATAAATGCCGCTCAACATACGCTACGGTGCCCGCAAATATTTACCCTGAAACCTACACTATTTGTACGACACGACGCCTACCTACAGTAATTTTGAAAGTTTGCTCACAATTTGCAATATATAACTATGTTACTTGTTATTATCAGTACCTACGTTGTTGGTTCCTACAGAACTTGCATAATAACAAAGTACTTACCTACCTACATCAATATAAAATAAATGAAAGGTTCCAAAGTCGTAGCAAAATGCTACGAAAAAGCTACGATATTGTTACAAAACACAACTACACTCTGTAGATGAATGTATTTCCTGTCTGTCATGGCTTAGTTGGAATAATGGAGACACGTCAAGACGCCACGCTAGGGGAGGTGCCCACCTACAGCTTCAAAACTAGTCCAGTGTGTCAGTCCGTCTGAGCCAGGTCTAAATCTAGCCGCGTGGCCGTGATCTGTTGAGTAAATTTTTTATACTCACGGAACGTCAAATTATTTGAAGAAATTTCTGTGTTATTAGTTTCGATTCGTGAAAAACGATGGCGGCGGCGGCTCCTTTGTCGGAACTTCGCGGTCCTTAATCACAGTTGAAATTAGTATTATGGATATAAATAGATCGCGTGTTTCGTAGCAGGTACCTGTTCGTTTAAGCTGAATAAAAAAGGCACTGCTTTTAATTACGTCATGTTGCAAGGTGGATAAATTGTTGGATTATTTGTATAAGGTATATAGCTAAGCAAAGTTAAGTACTAACATACCCAAAAAAAGCAAAACAACGTATTAGGTACTTAAGATTATATTTAATATAGTCCAAATATAATATTATTTCAATATAATATAAAATTATTTGGACTTATTTTAGGTAAAGCTTGGGTACATTTTTTCCGATATTAGATACTCACCTATATTTAGGAAGGAAAATCTATGTGGAGAGCAACAAGCAAGTTATATTTCAACGGTTGTATTGTTTTGTGCAATAAACCGTAGATCGTCGTAAATTTCCCCGATTCAGACTGGGTTTTCAATAAGTTTGGGTACTGTGCAGGCTGTATCGGGTACCTACAGTACTCGTGTGTGCCAGACTGAATGCCACCGAACGAGTGCCGCGTGCTCTGGCAGTAACCCAGTTGATGTATAACTCTTCATAATTTTACGTGCATTCCTACAACTGGAGCTCCGGTTTTACCAAGAAGCTTGATCTATAGTTCCATGGGTTCAACCTATGGTGCTTTAACTTAATCTTGACAAAGGAAATAAACTTTGTGACTAATAATAATGACATAAATAAAACTTCGTTATCCATTGACACGAAGTAGAAATCGGAAAGCTCGACCTTGAGGACCTATTCGAACTTGATGACGCGTTTAGTTGCCAGAAATAGTATAGAGGTTCTGTATGAATTCAGGTAGGGATATGGAGCCTCGTTATACTTGTTAAAATTAGCATTGCTTCGCATACGATGTCGTCACGAGATACAATTCAATGAACCCAAATTGTGCTTGAAGTAAAAATTAGCAAATCCAATACTCTTTGATAATACCAAGTTTAAAGTCCGCTCCAAAGTAAAGGTTTTCTCTAGAATCAAAGTTATGGTTTATCTGTATGGGGCGCCTTTAAATGGAGATAGAGAAAATACGAGAGCAGATATTTAAATTCATGATTGCCTCAATTCCTTTTGATACTCGGAACTATATCACAAAGTGATAAATGCGCCCCATGTAGAGATGGCACGTACCTGGGTATTTACCCATCTACCCGGTAAATAATCGTATTTCTTATAAACCGATTTAGCAGAAACAGAAATACACCATCTATGGAAATTAACTAACACAGGTACATAATGCGAAAATAAATATATTTTGCAATCTTCCAACCCACTTAGGTATATGTGGTTAGATTGGGTTTATACTCACTGCCCATCAAGAGCCTCGACAGTGGCGCCACTTAACAAAAAAAAGTTTTCTCTTAGATTGTTTGTATGACGAGAATATTTTTTTTGTGAAGTGACGCCACTGTTGAGGTCGTTCACGAGTACACTCGCCTTAAGCATTCTTCCGACACTGGGCTTTGTGAGTTTTATGATGCGATTTCGCTGTTGGTTTTTATTAAAGCAGAGCCGGAAAAATATGTGCCTATTTCAGTTGGGACATTAAAGAAGTTCCATAAATTATGGTCAATTATGGTACGTACTTACGACAACGACTCACATAACCTTGAAAACCTATACCGTGTGCTTCCGTTCCAAAATATTCAGATTATGCATTTAAAAAACAGTTGTAAGTATAAAGACCCACACGCGCCAAAATGTGTATCAGAATAAAATCATCGTTTTGTTACAGGTTCTAATTTTTTACAGATTGTGATTCAGATCCTATTTACGTTTTAGCATGCGTTTGATTAAGCCGTATTCTCACTTTGAATTTTCAACATCTAACTATATTAAGGTCTCGTATTATTTACCTCTACATTGTTTTGAATGCCATTTGAAGTCTCTCAAATGATTCTTCTGGTTTCAGGCGATATTTGAAATAATAAAAAATAGTGGATCCACAGCACAAAATAAGCACTATGTAGACTAGCTAATCTACAGCGAGAATATTTTCGTGTGATGATTTTTTAGTGCCTGTGCGACTGAATATTTTCATTTTGGCCGCAAAAAAAATATGGTGGAAGATTTAAATGTAGAATGTACATATTTTTTCTTCTAAATAACCTAATTTTATAATTTATTAAAAACCAGCCAGTGTCTCTTTGTACAATCCTTTTTGTCACATAATTTACTGAGCGGCCTAGTATTAAGAGTCCTACTTCGCCGGAAGGAACGAAATTCAAATGAAATTCGGAAGTCATGTCAAAGAGTATATTATAGAGGTGTCACCATTTCATATAATGTTAGTCTAACTGGTACTGATACAATACTTGACGACCAATGGTAGTGCGACTGCCTGCGGCGCAAAGGTTCCGGGTTCGATTCTCGGTGGACTACTCACAACGTTGATATCATAACTTGGAAGGAATATTAACCTACATTATATTATAAGGACCATATTTTGAAATAAGCTGAACCATTCGCCAAGACTTAGCTGAACGCATAGTATCCATATTAATTATGAACTCTATAAACTGTACTGTCTGTTTGTTTGTTATTCTTACACTTTCAGTACATGAAAAGAATTCATCTAAAAATAAGGGCTTAATCAGTTCACAAAACACTTATCTTCATAATAGTATAGGCTCCGAAGCTTTTCAGACAAGTTTAACCAATGTTGTCTCGGCCCTACCGACAACCGGTATGTACTTATTCAGTACGTTTTCTTGAACATGGAAAGTGCGGTTGTAGCATCAAAAGTGGAAGTGGGGGGGAGTTATGACGTAACAAAGATGGCGGCCGGACCAACTCTACTAAGCGGTTTTTCTAGATAATTACTGGGCCGATATACATAAATGAGGTGTCAAATGAGAGAGCATACAATGCCCATTATTTTATTTCATACATTTATGTACGTGAAACTAATAGCAAATGAAATTTTTCAAAAACATCGCATTTTATAAAATTTCAGTTTTTTTTTCTTGCCTATATCTCGGTATCCGTCAGAGTTATCAAACTTTTGACAGATACAAAACATTTTGCAATTTTAATCAACTCTCTAATGAACCCCCAGTTATTGAGATCAGAAAAGAAACAACGGAGATACATCAGTTTGAGTGGTCGGAGTCGTAGGTACAAGTGATCTAAAATTGACGGAGCTTGGCTGCATGTTCATTTAAAATAATAATATAGTTTAAAATATAATGATAATCTTATATTGAACACGGGTCTTCTCCAATGGGGGGTACTATGTGTAGTATGGGTTGGCAAGTGCAGTAGGTACAGGGTGTTAATTTACTTATTTTCACTGTGTTGAGGTTAACATCGGCTTTAAACCACTTGATGATGAAATGAGAAAAACACTGTGGTATTTGAATAAATAAAACTAGAAAGTCAATAACAAAGTGCGATTGTAATAATTTTTACATTAATTAAAATAAAATAAAATAATCAAGAAAAATAAACTAATTATGATCATCATCATTCTGGATCAGTATCATCTAGATATTCATGGCATATCCCCCCCAAGCATTTCTGTTTTTTGACACTACACCCACAACGGGATGAACGACATCCAGCTTTGCATTGACAGGATATCAATTCAAGAACTTTTAATGAAAATTGAAAATTCACGGATGATGTAATTGGCACTAGGCATCCCGTTTCTTCAATCTTCCAGCCGCTGTCCGTGGGTGCAGGTAAAATAGGCTCTGCCACGTCAGCATGCAGCCAACAAAACGTCTGGTAAATAGCTCTTAAGGCATGTTGGTTTTAAACTGTCTGAGGATTATTTTTTAACAGATCGTGTTATTGAAAAACAGACAGATTTTTACAGCCCTTTAAAAAAAGTTAAACCAAAAACATTTAAACACTTGCACGTTGTAAACGTAGCTGGTAAATCTGAAAATATAGTAAACACTGTTAACACAAATATGTTAGTCCGTAACATGTTTTCTGCAAGTAGTGGACATCAAATAGATCTCAAAATTATTTTAAAGAATGAGTTACGTGATCCTCCACCATCTCTTTTTGACACTAATGGCCTTATCAGATCCACACCAAAAGCAGTTCTCGGTAATTTGGTAGCAGGCGAATCCATATCTGAAACTATAAACAATGAAACAGATATGAAAACTGCCACTCTAATTGATGGTCAAGCTTTGGTGCAGAGTAGTGGAAAACCTATAGTGTTTTCGACCGATACGATGACTTCCATCAAGTCTAGTACTCGTGACCAGAGACGACATACTATCACTCCAATAGTACATCAAATAGCAGGACGTGAGACAGTTTTTCCTGCAAAATGGAACAGATTCATACACTTTTCTGAAAACAAAGCCCGTCTGTCTGATTTTGTTTCAAAAGAAATTGCAATGCATGCATCGATGCTCCCAGCTGGACAAGAACTTTTGACCTCTGGTGGTTACTTGGACTCGAAAGAAGTCAGCACAAATGCTCTGAGAAACGTGGATCATTTACGAAGTACTTAAGAAGAAGCGGATACCAGATTCGTTTTACATGGTATTGACATCAAACAATCCGGTTATGAGAGTTAATAGTCGCGATACTAACGTGTTACTACTCATTTTGCATTTTTATGAACGTTTACCAAATGTTGTCTGGATTAAATCAGGCACTACCAAAAAACAAAAAATCATTGACGGAAAACATATAAACGCAAACAATGATTTATTAGCGTCAGAGAAAGGAAGAAAAGCTTTGTTGGCTTATCACAGCATAACTAGGTGTGATACCACAAGTGCACTGTCTGGACACACAAAAAATCAAGCTGGCCTATTTTTCAACGGCACATTAATCTATTATCCGATTTTAGTACAAGCCCACACCCTACGGAAGTGCAGCTCTGAAATGCTGAGAGATTTGTGATTTTTATGTACACAAATAAGAAACCGGGCCCTCAAGACTCAAATAATTTAGACGATCTGAGAGCTGCGATATTATAAAATATAAGGGAGCTTGACAAATTACCGCCAACACGAGAAGCATTTCGCCAACATGCCTTAAGAGCCAATTACCAGACGTTTTGTTGGCTGCATGCTGACGTGGCAGAGCCTAATTTACCTGCACCCACGGAAAGCGGCTGGAAGATTGAAGAAACGGGATGCCTAGTGCCAATTACATCATCCGTGAATTTGATTTCATGAAAGTTCTTGAATTGATATCTTGTCAATGCAAAGCTGGATGTCGTTCATCCCGTTGTGGGTGTAGTGTCAAAAAACAGGATGCTTGGGATATGCCATGTTGGATTCAAATGTTTTAACCATTTTAATTATCTAGATGATACTGATCCAGAATGATGATGATCATAATTAAGTAGTTTATTTTTCTTGATTATTTTATTTTATTTTAATTAATGTAAAAATTATTACAATCGCACTTTGTTATTGACTTTCTAGTTTTATTTATTCAAGTACCACAGTGTTTTTCTCATTTCATATTAGGGGGTGGTTTAAAGCCGATGTTAATCTCAAACCAGCGAAAATAAGTAAATTAACACCCTGTACCTACTGCACTTGCCAACCCATACTACACATAGTACCCCCCATTGGAGAAGACCCGTGTTCAATATAAAATTATCATTATATTTTAAACTATATTATTATTTTAAATGAACACACAGCCAAGCTTCGTCAATTTTAGATCACTTGTACCTACGACTCCGACCACTCAAACTGATGTATCTCCGTTGTTTCTTTTCTGATCTCAATAACTGGGGGTTCATTAGAGAGTTGATTAAAATTGCAAAATGTTTTGTATCTGTCAAAAGTTTGATAACTCTGACGGATACCGAGATATAGGCAAGAAAAAAAAAACTGAAATTTTATAAAATGCGATGTTTTTGAAAAATTTCATTTGCTATTAGTTTCACGTACATAAATGTATGAAATAAAATAATGGGCATTGTATGCTCTCTCATTTGACACCTCATTTATGTATATCGGCCCAGTAATTATCTAGAAAAACCGCTTAGTAGAGTTGGTCCGGCCGCCATCTTTGTTACGTCATAACTCCCCCCCACTTCCACTTTTGATGCTACAACCGCACTTTCCATGTTCAAGAAAACGTACTGAATAAGTACATACCGGTTGTCGGTAGGGCCGAGCTAACATTGGTTAAAATCGTTTAGAGACGTGTAATCGAACATTGGATACCACACTATAACATCTCAAATCATATTTACAACTTTTTAGTTTAACGTTATTACAGAAGAAGCAAAGTCATTAAACTAAATAAAGCCAACTTATTAGTTCAGGTTTAAAAATGCAAGTGGCCAGTATCATGTTACGCACTTTGCGCGAACATATTTTTGTTTTGTTTTTGTCCATCCTGGTATTGTACATTTTTTTGCGAACTTCGACATTAAGAAACTTTTTTTGTATATTTCTTTGTCATTTTCGTCATTGCGTGCACCTTAAGCGCAACTAATACTGTTAAATTTAAATTTTAAACGTTTATTGCATAAATCAGTATACATAGATGTAAGTTCAAAATATAAATAGCAAAAAGCAATTAGCGACGGCCATTATATATTCGCATTCTCGCACCGTTCATTAGGTTTTGAACAATATTTGTTGACCATCAGACATACACAGAGCCGCATGCCTTAAAATTTTCAAACCTTCGAACACCTTTAACAATCTTTTTCCTTTAATCACCGACACCAGTTGAATTGCTTCATAGTTAAAAAATATCATACTATTTGGTGATATCTATTAAAGTAACTAAGAAAATTTTAAAATCGAAGGTGCTTCTAATTTTTTTTTTTTGACTAAGGTTTTTAATCCATTCCTATCTGGATAATCCCGTAATTTTTGGTCTTGAAATTGGTATTTTTAGAGAAGGGATTTATAGCCCTATACAATGTTTGTTATATTTCGGTGTTACCAACGAACCAGGGTGACCACAACCTTTAATATAATGATACTCTCGACCTTCCCGAAATTTTAACATTAGTATTGGCATTTTGTTTTGTGACACTCTAGGACTTTCCAGCTAGGTATAAGTCTAGAACCTTTCAACCCAGTGTTACCCTAGCATGAACATCTTGACCCAGTGCCACTCTAGAACCCTTCTACCCCATAACACTAAAAACCTTCCGAATCAATTGATCCCACTCTTGAACTAAAATCTGACAAAAATCTTTTACAACATAAATAATACTTTTGTATACTAGGTACGCAAGTTGCAAGAGATATGGGCGTGATATGTGTATGTATGTATGTACGTAAGTACATGTACATAATTATTATCCTTGCTTTCTTATAATTTATCCTAAAACTGTGGTTGGTGGTGACCGTATGCGCAGCGCTCCATATTTACAATTAAAAATTTCCGCCGCGGTTAAAAAACTGCTTTTATGCCGCCGTGCCGCCGTCTAGTGTTGCATATAAATCGAACCTTACTACTTCATACTAATCTGCACTAACAACCACGTCATCCTATTATTTGATCGTAAAAATATTTTTAATACCTACGTCTAATCGATTCATATTTTGCGTTTCGTTCGATGTATCAATCAACGTAGTATTGACATTGGCAAAATTATCCATAGTGGATAGAATGCCGTTGTTGTAGATAGTTGATATGTTTTACGGCAAAATTCTAGCTACAATAATTTTTCACGGTCAAAATATCGAACAAATGTACAGTGTGTCGCGTCTGCATCATATTCCGTTTATCTATGATCAATTCCACGTCAGTTTTGACAGCAGAGGATACACATCAAAACAAAAACCTTTTATTCCCAAGGAAATCAGCCGGAAACAGTAAGTGTTTTGCTAAATCTCATAATAACTAAGACGTTTTGTCAAAAAATAACCGCCCGGGCGGGTTCAACGTGAAATTGCCATTAATAATCATACTAAGATCAATACAGTTCGATTAGCACTGGCGGAGGAAATCTCTTACGCCACGCTTCATCACTGAAAAATAGAGGTAACTTCAAATTTTAATTTCTCCGTAATTAAATATAAAATGAGATTTTGCGCTGCCCTGGCGTATTCCTCATATCTTGAAGATTAAAAAACAAAATTTTGTTGACAGTGATGTGCCTTAGATTATGCATAAAATGCATTCTCGTAGCTCGTTTTCACCTCACTTCATGGACTTCCATGAAGTGAGGTGAAAACGAGCCCGAGGCCCGTTAAGTTCGCATAGTGAATTTTCACATGATTTTCACCTAGTAAAATGTGACAGCGTGGTCAAGTTTGCATTCGCCGTTGAAGGTTTAAAAAAAATTGGCACCATTTTGAGATTTTTTGTAGAGAGAAGATACAGTACTTGTACCTTTTCAACTGCATATAACTAATTAGGCATTAGAATGCTCGTGTCTAACTATTATCACACGAGGCATAGCAAAGAGAATCAGATCCTCGCATTGTAATGAAGTGACCCCCACCCTTATAATGACATGACAGTTGCATAAACCACTATTTCATAGTAACTGCCCAGATTTGAGTATTTTCTAACAAAAGCAAAAGATAGAAAAGATACTACATTTAGAACATTACAGACAGCTTTGTATAGAATAATTGTTTTATAAGCAAAGGATCGTTGTGTACCTATCTTTACACAGATTCAAACTGTGCGAACGAAGGGTTCCTGTCCACCTCGTTTGACGGAGCAATGTAAGTGAAACTACAAATTGAATTATCTGAACTGCACTTAAATAGGAAAGTGCATTTTAGTTCACTATCTTTCGACTGTTCTTATGAATTGTACATTGTACATTAACATATTATAGTACATAAGTACATTGGCGGCACGATCACAAAAAGAAAATTTACCGAAGGTTGGCTTGCCCTTCTTTTGATGATCAGAGTAGGATTGCTACTGTTTTTTTTTAACTAAAAGTTTAGAATGGATTACCAAAGTAAAAGATAGTTTTTACACTACTCACAATACAACTTGGCAGTGCCGTTTTTTTAATTTTTTATCCCGCCCGAGCCAGTTTTCTATCAGGACATTACAAAATTGTTATAAAAATAAAATGTGTGATACAATTATTTTTTTTACAATGACGGTTCATGACGTCAATAAGTGATATTATGATAATACTATCCTACATTGAATAAAGAATTTCAATTTCAATTTCAACTTGTTATTATTGTCACGGGAAATGAAAAATAAATTGTTTTCCGAGCAAAATCGCAAGCGTAGACTAACCTAAGTATTAAATAAATCAAGTAGAGGTAATTACCTAAAACAGTAGTATTTTACGAGCAGAAACTGTTCCGTTTCACCAAATACCGCGTTCACCAAAATCTGTTGACAGTCAGTTATTTGCGATACCAGAACGAACCGGTATTTGGGCGCACGCAAATACTTATTTTGTGGCTTTAAGGGGTTTGAGGGTTTAAACGGGAGCGAGCTTCACTGTTCCTAGTATATAGTAGCATAATAAAAACATACTTTTCGCTATATCTGATGTTCGACCATATTTAATAATAGGATTTTTTTATTGTATATGAATGTATAAAAAACTCATTCAAGACTACCTCTCATCGCACCTGTACCATTCCTTCACAAACAGAATTAATGTTTACATAAGGGCCGAGGGATGAAAATCATGTGACAAAAAGAGTATTGAATATGAATGTGGTTGGATGCAGAACGAGAGGAAGGCCTAGAAAAATTTGGATATATAAAAGATGATATGAAGCAAACAGGTGTACACGAAGATTTGACAGCTGATAGATATGAATGGAAGAAAAAAACATGTTACGCCGACCCCAAAAAAATTGGGATAAAGGCAGGCAGATGATGATGATGATGTAAGGGCCGACGCACATCGAATGCTATTTGACGCACACCCCAGCAAGTAGCAATTTTAACATAAAATGTTAAATTGATCGTATAGAAGTAAATAAATAAAATTAAATTTAAATCCACTTTAAATTAATGATTCCAAATTCATTTTTATTACATATAATTATTGTAATGCATTAAATTCTAAATTATGATGACGTGCATTTTGATCTAATTTAATTGTTATTATAAGTTCGAAAATATTATTTTTTCCCAAACATAAGTATATTATTCTTTACTTTACAAGAACTGTCTATTATTACTATGTGACATAAATTATGGAGACATGTATTTGTACCTATTTTGCTATCTATCGCACGGCGCAACAGTTTTCATCAGGTCCTGTTGTGGGTGTTCTGTGGTACACAACTATAAGGTTCGGTATCGCTGATATAGGTACTTATTCTATGTATAACCGTCTTCTATGTGGCTATTACACAACCAAAAACTGACAGATTAACTCTTAATGCACATAAAGTCTACTCTCCCGAAATGTCTATTTTTGAAAATGACCACATTACCAAAATTACTTATTTCCTAAAATGTCTTCTTTCCCAAAATGACTATTTTCGCAAAAGATTTACTTTCCCAGAAAGTCTACATTCCCGGAACGTTATAGCAAGATTTCATATAAATGTAAAACGACAACAAACTGTCAAAACATAAGTTCAAAAATGACAACAGCATTAAAAAGTTATTTTTTTCAAAGTGGCAGGTAATTGATACAAATTATAAATTCCTCTAACTTTAAATTTTTTAGAGAAATCGTAAAATTACTTTTATAACAATTTAGGTGATAGCTGTCAAACTAAAATCTCATTTTTCTCGAAACTATATAAGCTAGTTTTTTCGTTTCACAAGTTCAATAGTTGTACTTGACGAGAGCTACATTTCAGGTGACAGCTGTCAAATTAAAACCATTTCGGGGAAAGAAGTAGTTATTATGAAAAAGTAGTCATTTTGTGAACAAAGTAGTTATTATGAAAAAGTGGTCATTTTGGTAGAGTGGAATTTTTGGTAAAGTAGACCAACAATTCTTGTTGCGGCTGAACGTTGCGGCAGCCCTCCAACGTTCCTTCGGAGGGCTGCCGCAGACTGAACGTACGTTTTTGCGAGCGGCACTCGAACTCCAGAACGGAACTCTATCGTAATAGAAATAAAGGTTACATTGGCTTATTATTATTACATATTTGTGGAAAGAGTCATAAAGTAAGTTTTGGCGGCGGTGCGGTCTATTTTATGAAAGAGTGTTGAAAAAGAAACACGAATTTGACTGTCAGCAGCATTATACCAAATTGAATAAAATATATCCATAACAACAATAGTAAAACCCAAAGAACAACCGTTGCTAGGTATTAATTTGAATCTATAAACCATTTAGGTACATAATGTCCAGTTCCCAAAATGTCCATCACGCAAAGATTAAGGGCAATGACGTGTCATGTTGATCGCTTGATTACACGAAAAAGTAAGCATCTGTACAAGTAAATTCATATCATATTTTTATTAATACTAAAATTACATTACTTGTTGTTGTTAATTGCATCTTCTTTTTCGTTTTTAAGTGTTGACTTTGCTGTTACGTTTGCTGGCGCTTTGGGCGGCTGGCTTCCTCTTCTTAGTTACCTTAACACCCTTGGTCGAGCCTTCGCCTTCATTTTGCGAGGCCAAGTTTCTCGACATCATCGCGTCGTACTTATAGAAACCATCTTTCTTCACGTTACTTAATCTTGTCTTCCTTTTGACCTCCTCATTCACGCTACTCCATCTTGTTTGTCTCTTTTTATGGGTTTTTACAACAGCCTCCACATTTTTTTTAGTTTTGGACGCATCAATATTATTTAAATCATTGTCTTTGTATTTTTCTTTGTTATTTTTATCCATAATGAACGCAGCAAATCTTCGTAGAGTCAAGAATTTAATTTTATATCTCTAGGTATAGATAACAACGTAATCGATGATATAATTTAAAAAATTCCTGAACCAACATGATTTGCAAATGATTTGATTGCGAATTTCATTTATGTCAGCGCGGGTCAGGGCTGTATAGAGGTCTGTTCGATGAGGTTCACTGCAGAAAAAAGTTTGATACACAAATACTTAGAGCTCAATCGAACTGTAACGAAATCCAAACCCACCGCAAACCACCCAAAAAAGCAAACTTAATTGTCAATGGGGACTAATATAACTAAAACTAGCAGCGTTTTGTTAATAGACGCAGCCAATGATCTCTCAAGGGACCTAAACCACCAAAAGTGGTATTTAAGTAGGTACTTGTTAGCCAAACCAATATGTTTAGTCCAAAAATGAGTGCGCCACAATCTTTTCAATAATTGTTTTATCCAAACTAATTTCTCCACTAATATAGCTACTGCATATCTTTTAAATAAGAACATACAAACATTAACAGCCACATCAGTCATCAGATTCATCACCTATTTTGGGTATTGCCATTCTCACCACGCTTGGCAAGCGGCTTAGCGCAGAGCACCGAATTCTTTAGTCTGTGCGGATTAGCGAGCGCAGTCCAAAATATTGCTTTCACAGGGAACGCTGCTGCCCATCCCCAACAACAACGCTATCAATTGACTACTTGATTACCCATACATAGAAAGAACCAAATTTAAAAAGAAGATTGATTTCCAGAAAAAAAAAAACACATACTTAACTTTTTGAAATGTAAATAGAGTAACTAAGGCTTTTAAAAAGGTACTGTAAACGTCTGGTTGTGGCTGACAAACTGAAAATATGTAAGGCGAGTGCATCATGGATTAACTTTCAAGACTTAGGCATGAAAGTTTTAGAAAAATTCGCCACATGTACGAGCAAAGTCAAGCTACTGTAAAGACTACAAGAATAAAAAAAAAACTCTTAATTGACGATGAAACTTATTGACCGATTGACCCATGCGATGTTCCTATATTTTGACATTTCCAATCAAGACAGTGTAAATTTCAGACAAAAAATTAAGCCAAAATCCAAGTTTTTTTGTTATAGATGAAAAAAGAAATGTTGCCGAGGCCTTTATTTGTACAGCGTGTATAAATGCCCAGATATATCTTAAAGAATGCATTATAAAACGGTTGAAATCTTTTATTGCTAACAATTACACTGTTGATTTAAAGTGTACCTAATTTGAATATGACTAATATAATGGTGTTTTATTTACAATGAAATTGTGTTTAATTTTCTAACTTGGTGACTCCTTAAACGTGGTGAAAAATTGTTTATGCTATGGCTACCCCGCAAGGGAAATAGGCGTGATGTGTATTTTTTTTGCAAGAACTCTTGCTCTTAAAAGTTTAATAGGTCTTCTTCTTAGCGTGTCGAATGTGTCGACGGCAGACACTGCACCGTCGGCACCGTCACAGCCCAAAACTTGGCCACGTTGACAGCGCTGAAAGACGCTTCAAGTATTAGGGCAGGTAGTAAGATTTGGCGGTTCACTCACTTGTCGTCCGTCGTTCCGTTTTTTTTTACGCAATGTAACGCATGCGTCTGTCAGACTAAAGAAAATTGCGAATTCCAATATTATTCCCATTCAAAATTCAAATATACCTTTTTTTTTGTTGTGGACTCTACGATATAAGCCCCGGGGCTATGGTGGGGAGCAGGAGCTCACCCGGAAAAGTTTGTGGTTGTTCAAACAATCAGCTCAATCGCGCCCTTTGGGCGCGATTGGGCTTACGAGTTGTTCTGAAAATGACTTATTGGACTGAATACAGGACAGCAGAGGCTACTGTGATTTCATCATCTTCATCCGTAAGGATGTGTCTCGGACGGTGTTTAAAACGCGAGGTTGGATGGGAGAAGTAGTTAGAAGCGGCAACTATCAAGGGGTTTTTATGATGGGGAGCGTTGTCGGAGAAGCAACGAGACGCTTCTTTCATATACGCTTTAATGGTAGGGCTTCTTTCATATACGCTTAAATTGTAGGGTATACGCTTAAATGGTAGGGTAGGCTATACGCTTTAATGGTAGGGTTCAAATATACCACCGTAGCCGTATTTGTATGGGAATAAGTTTGGAATTTCTTACGTCGGACAGATGCATGCGTTACGTTACGTTAAAAAAACGAAACGGCAGACAACAAGCGAGTGAACCGCCTTTCTTGAAGAGTGACTCTATGGAATGTATTGAATTACCTTTAACCCTATATTTGAATGGCATGTATTTACTCTCACTCATGTATATCTGATAAGCCCAGCTTTTTTGAGCGATCTTTAAAGCAAAACTGTTTTGGGCAACTGCGACTTTCGCTATCAATAGTAGCGAAGCCTCTACCGACTGGGTTGCTGCGGTTCAGGTACTCTTACGAAATTATGCAGGTGTATCTTAATGCCAGTAACGACTGGCATGGCGTATGTTAAGATACAAAAAGTACACCTGCATTATTTTTCCATGGGTAGCTGAGCCGAGGAATAAGTTTTAGTTCATGTGGATGTCACTTATTACACTTGTGACGACATTTTAAAAATTGAATATTTTACAAGAAAAATGCATATTTGTAAACATTTTACTGCCTTAATTCAACAAATCATTTTTTTACAGTGAATTTTTTTTGTAGAATCATACGTTTGTATGATACTTATGCCGAGAGACACCTGTATAACGTAGTATGTAACATAACATAACGCATTGTTAGATTCCGTACAAGGTTGTTTTGTGGTACAACAACTAATTTAGGGCGATATATTTTAATTTCGGCCGCAAGCACAAACCGCCCGCAATCAAACTTCTTAAACTAGTGAAACCCAATGACTTTGAACAGTTTTCAATTTAATGCAACGGTTTAATGTCGGCATAATTGACAGAAAATCTTCTCGATTGAAATCCGTGAAAAAGATCGACACACTTTTTTCCAAAGGTCGTCACAAATGTGAAAAAGATAACAGCCACATGAAATAAACCATAATCTCCATCTGGGCGTCAAATCTGGGTTGCTCACGAAATGTCAGTGACGAGATATAGCACGAGATATGGAAGTTTCTGGCTCAACGACGAAAAAACGCGCTAACATAGAAATACATTGAACATTTTGTACCGAACAAATTAACAAAATGCTTCATAACAATCAATGTATACTAAATTATAATTTTGCAAATGTGTGAGTGATGGAAATCGTAAGTCAAAAAATGCAAATAGTTCATTCAAATTCGAATGAAATATCAGAATACGGACCCAAATATCTGTCAAAATAGGATAGCTTTCCATACCTATTTTATGTCAAATACGAGATATAGCTTTTTGACATAAAATAACAAATCACAACAAAAACAACACAGAATATTTTATAATTATTTGCTTTTTGGACTTTTCGAAGATATTGGAATGTTTAAGGTGTTTTTCAGTGTGTGTTTCAAGCTTCTGGTGGGAACAAACCTCAG
Organism: Tuta absoluta; assembly: GCA_027580185.1. Classification (NCBI taxonomy): domain Eukaryota; kingdom Metazoa; phylum Arthropoda; class Insecta; order Lepidoptera; family Gelechiidae; genus Tuta; species Tuta absoluta. Next base: position 26,932,339 of record JAQAHW010000001.1, on the reverse strand, counting down.
GATGTATAGCACAAGCAGCCAATATGGACCCAATTGATCCATCCCAAATACCTTGCCTGCTTTGCCCTAATACTTCGAACAAAACTTACGAAAAGCCATGGTCTGGCCATCCTACTGCCTGGCCAGGCCACACTGGACGTATACACCGCCCCCCTGCTCAAGATGATATCAATAGCACCTACAGCGAATTCACAGTCCCATCCCAGCACAGCTCTTTCCCTGCAGCTTCCTCACTCTTTGACGACCTCGCACATCTCAAGGCTATCGTCCCTGTGTTTAAGCACATATCAAGAGGTGCTTGATGTTTAGCTGCTGAAAAACGAAGCTCTAAAATAGAGAAATGCATGCTTTTCGCATACACATCATTCAGTGTGCTAGACTAAGTGGTTATTTAACCACCAATGTGAAGCACAACGTAGACAGTGCTCCTCTCTGCTTGGAGGCCTCGTCAATCCAGTTTTTCAAAGACCCATTTCAGTGTAAAAAAGAAATGAAACTAAAATGTATGACGGAGATTTGAGAGGAGCGGTCAGAATCCTTACGTCGGACTACGGAGTGGCTCCAGCAGATTCATTCAGACAAGCACCCACCTACGACCAATTACGATCCCAGAAAAGCCAAACCCCACCGCGCGCACCTTGCTGTATCCTCCTGATGACGTGATAACCCATCTATGGTCATTTTACTCTGGCTCTGCAGCTGGCCTGGATGAAATGTGCCCTCAGTACCTATGGAGCTCACTATAAATTGAAGGCACGGCGACAGTGTCTCTGGGCCAAGTATAGAGAATATTTAAAGCATAGCAATTGTAAACATGCTAAATTTATTAAATATACATAAAATAGATGCATTGTAGTTTGTATATCAGAAAATTATAAGTAGCTTGTTCCTTGTTACACAATCCTAAGACCTAAACTGAGTTTATGCTTTAAGATCGATTTCTGCCTCTAAAACAGTCGTGTTTTTGTAATCATATTTTTTACTTTACATCACATACATACATTTAAAATTATATTACACATCATCACATCGCATCAGCCTACGGCAGCATTCCACTGCTGGGCATAGGCCTCCCCCAGGGTACGCCATAAGGCACGATTTTCCCGTTTTTCCCTTGAGTCGCTTCTTTTTCCTCTTTTCGTGTGGGACATCGAGTCGTCCAACGACCCAATGAACGAGTCGCTACCAGCCGCCGTCTTTTATTCGATACATCTGGACGGAGGGTGTCCAACGCTACGCTTGCCAAGGCGTTGCCTCAACTCGAGAAACCGCTTGCTTAAAATTAATTTTAATATTTTTTTATTTATTTAACCTGGCAGTGTTAGTGCTACAGACATCCGGTGTTGGTGCTATCTTAAACAAGTGGCATTTACAAAAATTGTACTCGATGATTTCCTCTAGGACCACGAGAACCACCGGCACCGTGTAGAACCACCAGTGGTTCTAGTCTAGTGGTATCATCAAACTGTGGTTGCCTATGTGTATCTATTACCACGTGATCTATTACGGTGGCAACATGTGGAAGTTAAAGTAAAACAAATCGAATTTCAAATTAGTTAATTGTATTTGATAATTTTTCCTAGAATATAACTTTTCAAAAGGATCAATAGTTTCACTTGATATCTTAAAGTGCGGCTGATAACACCTATCCATCTAATAGAAATCATAACTTGTCAATGTATGAAAATCCTGTTTTGGCTGAGAGTTTTTATCGCATCTGATGTGTTCTTCTTGCTCGGCGTGCACTACCATTTTTGCAACGAAACTTTTGGACGAATTACGCTGGCAAATTGTGTGAAAATCGCAATACTTTGCACCACTATAGGGTTTCCTGGAGACAGCTGCGCTGCAATTAAAACATAAAGTAGTTAATATCTGGTAAACATAAGCTTACCATCAAACAAGTGAATTCCGCCGGAATTTTAGGCAAAATCTGGGATTTAATGAGCCAACACACACAATCACTCCTCCTAAATATTGTAGGAACTAAAATTGTGTGTGATCATCATCAAAGTAAAAAGATATATCGCTCTGGCTACCAGTTTTTTTTTTTCTAATAGAAGATGGTAATGCTGGAATGTTGTGCATTGGGAAAGCTTTAAGGCTTTCACTAAGAGCCTTGTAACTTATGATGCCTTGTTACAGTTTATTCGCCAATATACGTTTATTTAGGCAAAAGAAAATGTAAATTTTATTTCACGTTTGTTATTGTAGACTATGTCAACGTCAATAGGTAAAATGACAACTGAATAAACGACAGCAACGACATTTTGTGATTCTTTGACATGACATGATTTTACCAAAAAGAATTTGGTAAAATAGTTCCGTTCACGGTTGTTTCTACATTTTAATGATAAAATTTTTATTTCTTTTCAAGTTGCCATCACGTTTCCTTTTGCGTTTCCTATTATTATTATTCTAATATAGTAATTCCGCTAAGTGTAATATAAGTATGTGATTCTTTGACATGACATGATTTTACCATAAAGAATTTGGTATAATAGTTCCGTTCACGGTTGTTTCTACCTTTTAATAATAAAAATTTATATCTTTTCAAGTTACCATCACGTTTCATATTATTATTATTCTAATATAGTAATTCCGCTAAGTATAATATAAGTATGGCGATACTCAATTTCAAATGTTCGTCAGACGTGGCGTAAATGTCTGTTTTACGGCCGTTTACGCTCTGCATACCCCACAAGGGATTATAGGCGTGATATATGTATGTATGTAAAGCAACCGACTGTCAAACGTTACATTATAGAACTGTGATAGTCAACATTCACACAAATCATGTCAATTCCTTCCGGGGGAGGCAGAGCGTTAAAGACCGTAAAAAATGCCCTTTCATCATCACGTCTGCTAAATACTTTATGTTTTTTTCAGGAAATTGTGTAGAGATGTAGATAAATTGTTGGTCCATAGTCTCCAATTGTTATACGTAGTAGCTAGGAACGTGAAGCCAGTCCCTTGGTCACCTCTTACGTATCTACTGAATAGTATGAGTTCTTACGTTTGTACAGTGGAATTTTCCTATTAAGAAGTTTATATGTGCCAAACCGCAATATTTTTAACTAATCTACGACTACGCTCTCTAAAAACTTCGAGCAACGACAGCCTTCCGGTGTTGCTCGAAGTCCAGAAACGATGATAATTTATTGAATTATGATTATTCTTTCAAAGAGAACATACCAATTAAAGACTCATTCTGTTTTTACTTATAATCCTCAATAATGATATAAATCTACTGCTTAGAACTCCTTTGGGTTTCATTTTCAGATTTTAAGTATCTAGAATAAAACTTCTTCTTCGTGTTCAGTTCTATATAATTTTTTGACAAAATTTTGTAAAGGCCACAGCACTCCTAGTTGCCGTATTCAGATCCTCCCTGCTATTTTTTGAGATGGGGCTCCACAGACTCAATTGGTCTGCGTTTTATCCATGAAGCCTCATTTGCCGTGTTCACCCTGCAGTGGCCTACTTGACCGATGGTGTGATGAACCCCACAGGAGCCGGCCAACAGGGGTACCACAATTGGTCCCTGGCTTGCGGCGCATTGTCTGTAGCAGATGTATTCCTCATAAGCTTTTTCGGCTTTTTAAACGAGCGCGAGACATTGAATCGTTGTCCAGTGGGTGTCGTGTGTCTGTTTCTTGCTTCTGTTACTCCAATGCACAAGCTACTTCTCACCAGACGTCTGGTGGCGCTATGTCTGCTTAAGGATACAGCATATTGAGAGGAATAGGTTTGAGGTTCTAAAATAAAAAAAGTATCGTAAATCGTAATAGTAACAAACACAGACATTATGCCACTAAACTTTAAAAAATTCGCAAACATTTCTGGGAACTGCAACGAATGCATAAATAAACCTAGCATAATAGGAGCGATTTTATTAGTGACTGAAAATAGTAAAAATCGTAGTAGGGCTAAAGTATTTGTTATTACCTTAACCAAATGCATTTGTACAGTTTATCATCTTCTTCTGCAAAAAATACATTATGATGTCTTCTCGGGCCGGCTGGAACATTAGCTAGCCCAATGCTAGCGGGTTTTTCCAGAAAAAAACAGCCATTCACTCGATTCTTCTTTATTATTATCATTTGTGAAAATTACTTTCCTTTTGTTTGTTATGATATTTTGTTTACATTCAACATATTGAATGACCGGAATGAACGATATTTGAAACATTAGGCTAAAATGTTTTCTGTTTCTTCTGTTGCCATAAAAACTGAAGGGGATGGAGTAACCAATTTGGTTCAGATACTGGCCAGAATCTCAGAATAGGGCCATATCTCGTTTTTGACATTATCAGCTGATTTTGATTGATATTTAGCCGCTCGCGTGTGCGGTTTGTAGCTTACAATATGATCCTACATTGCTGGCTCTAAAGAAACCCAGTGTGATTTTGGTAACAAAATCCGTAATGTATAAGGCCAAAAGCGTAACCGAAGCCAGAACCGCTATATCTCGTTCGATATATGGCCTCAGATTTGGAGTGTCTATATTTTTAGTCATATATTTTATAAATATTAAGTATTATATAAGTGCCCCAATCCGGATACATAAATAGCAGCCCGTGTATTGTTAAAAATAATTCAGTCGAAATATTCAATCTAAACAATAAATATATAGATAAATATTTGAAGGTCTAGTCTATATCGTCGACATGTTCCCAATAAAATAAATGTTTGTCCTCAAGTTATAGCTTAATAGCTTTTTAAGTCATTGTACCTACCAACAGGCAAAGTAAGTGCGGAGTTGGTGGTGATAGCTGAGGCTGAATAACCCACTTAGCGGCTTGCGGCGGGGCTCGTGCCACTCGGCTCGTAAGTGGAACTGGGTACCTACAAATCACGATAAAGCGGTCGATATCACCTCAGTTTCCACTTTTACAAAGTTATTTTCATTTCTACGTGTATGTTTGTAACTTACCTATCTACAGAATGTATTTTGGGGCAATCCAGCCGGTTTTTATTTTCACTTTCCACGAATACCTACAAATTTAACTATACGAGGAGTACGCAAATATCTACCACATGCCTATCAGAATACTTGACATTATGAAATGCAACACGAGTTTAAGACATTGTCTTGAAAGAAACGTAAGTAGATAGGTGCTCATACATACTTGTAGAATGTGGTTCAGTTTTGTCGAACTTAGTTCGATTTGAAGATTTTCACACACACACACACACATATCACGCCTATAATCCCTTGCGGGGTAGGCAGAGCGTACACAGCCGCAAAAAACGGCCATTTACACCACGTCTGACAAATGTTTGAGGGTTATTTGGAATATTGTGTATCCCTATAGTGACAGGTTGTCAGCCCATCGCCTAAAATTGCAATACACACCCTCGAGTCCCTTAGTCGCCTCTTACGACTCCCACGGGAAAGATAACCTTTACCTTACCTTACCTACTCGAAGATTTTCGAGTAGGTAAAATGAAGCTTGAGCACTTTAAACATTCTATGCTTTAGGTTTTACGAAATACTAACATTACTTTAAGCTCCTTACGTTTTACACCAGACTCGAAATGGAAACCATAGCTTTCGTATTTATTCACACGACTGGACAAAATAATCTTTATTCATACATATAAAGTTACTGTAGAAGCCCTCAATGGGTAAAATATGTTCTTAGCTTACTAAGGTTAAAAAAGGTCCGCCTATTTCAAGCACTATGTATCGGGGTTTACCTACATCTAATGATCTTCTACGTTACTAAGTATATTGCTTTTCCTACCTATTACGATACTGGTGGTTGATAGTAGTTAATGCAACTATCAAAATATAAATAGAGGGCATTAAAATGCAAGTGTCTGATTATCACATAATGATAAAGTTATTTTGGTTTTCTGTTACAACGAATTTTACTGCAACTCATTATAATGTTTATGCAAAGGGCCGTCGCACATCTAGCGCTATTTGACGCAAACCGTTGTCAGTAACAAACAGAAAATTTGCTTATCCTAGCTGATTTCGGCCTTATTTCATTAAGATATTCAATTTCCAATTTGGTACCTCTTTTTTTTTTTATTAATGATGGGTTTGCTCTTGACTCTAGTCTAGGTCATAGGACAGAGACAGAGTCTAAGATGGAGCGAGCTCACCCAGAAGAAGCCTGTTACTGCACTGGCACTCCCACACACTGACGGAACGCAGCAAGCTACTTGGCGTGGTCGCGAGCCAGGCGGCCCCTTACGGAGCCTTCCACCGCTTAGTGGGATCGTTCAGCCGGACTTATCCACAGGCAAGCCTGTGTACCTAGTGCAAACGTAGCCGGCCAGTGCTTTTCCCAACTTACGATGTGCAGAAATAATTATTACTGACTTTAGTTGCAACTATTGTAATGGGATTGGGGTTCGATGTCTATTAGAAAGTTTTACCGAAAAAGTAGGCAAATCTTCTATTAAGTTTACCAGTTTACCTGTTTCAGTGCAGTCATTATATTAATAAGAATGCAGCTGTGTTAGTTTATGGGTCATATCTTTACTCGTAGTAGAGACAAAATTGTGTCTTAGTGGCTTTACCGATAACCGTAAAGCAGGTAGGTATCCATATTCTTACATCACCTGTCAGAAGGGTTACGAATTACGATTGGTAGCAAATGTGAATCGATACGAGTTTTATTTCGTATTTTGGGTGCGTGTTTTGGCCAAACCAGGGGTTCCTTTCCTTAATGATGACCGATTTGGGTACCCAGTCACGTACCTCGATATTTATGTTTATTGGAGTCCACACAAGGGTCATTTTATGCTCGCATGACCTGCCATTGTATGATCTGAAATTCAATTGAATTCTAAATACCTACTTAAAACAAAGTATTTTAATTAAATAATCGATTAGTTCTTCTCCGGCTTGAAAAGAACAGTTTTGCCGCGTAAATCCAGTGGGCAAAAGACATTTTTATCCACTCGATGGATAAAAGTGATTAATTTGAATTTCGAACATCTCATTTTATCAGAATTAATCGTGACAAAAGCGGCGGTGCGTTCTGGAAACTATTTCAGCCAGTTATTTATTTCTTTTTGTAAGCGTTTTGTTCTATTAATTTCTGACATTTCTGAATATTGGTACTTACTTATTATGTAATATTTCTGAACGAATCTTGAAAAAAATAATTAAAAACCTAACACGGGAAGTGTTTTAAAAGTTGGTATTCAATTTGAGTAACAAACCTAACTAATGCTTGCGTGATCGAATCGCTGACTAAATAAGTCAAGTTTAGTCACCTCTTACGACACTCACGGGAACAAAGTGCGATGTTATTGTAAAGCCGGTATAGACAGAACTCATTGCCTCCCTTACTAACCGCAGGGGAACTTAACTTGGGTTAGGAAGGCTATTAAACTTAATTATAAGACTTCCGTTGCAGAATTCAACACAATATGTGTAAACTGACTTATTATTTTAGACTAGTGGCCTGCTGAGTCTCGGTATCAAAAGGTTTAAAAAATATAATAAGTACGAGAGTTATAATAGTAGTACACATGGTCAGGTTTTTTCGTCTTGCTATTTAATTTTAAAATGCAGTTGTAGGGCGAGAGAAATACATGCTATCCCTTTGTCGGCAAAGGCGCTGGCCCTCTCTCAGAAAATGCCCCGATGAGTACTGGAACTAGAAATGCTCATTGTACCACAAGAAGTTATGGGTCCCAGGGGAGGATATAACGGAAGCTAAATAAAGAGCTAACTTCGTATTTGTACGTCTAAAACGTCTGAATGAGGTTTTTTTTTTTTTTTAATTTATTATCCAATATAAACATTTTTCAAGAAATAATTACAAGGTCATCTTCTGAAGCCCTACACAGGCTTATCTGTAGATGACGAGTTCTCTTAAAATAATAAAACTTAATTACTAAATTGCATGCTATGATAAAAACAAAAACTTAAATCTAATACAAGTATGAGTAATCTTCACTTTCTAAAGACATGTAATGTTTTTTGAGACGGTTCTGGTATTTATTATTATCGAGGTAACAATTTTGTATATCAGAAGGTAAGCTATTTAATAATTTTGGTAATGTGTATTTATAGTTTCTCATCCCATATACATTATTGACTCGAGGTAGGGAAAATTGCCTTGATTCCTTAAGTATCCTTAGATTCCTAGGTCTATTTTTCTCTTCAAGTACAGTTATGTTATGTTTTTCTTCTTTTAGAATTGCCAGTTTCAGTTTACTTTGGATAGGAAGTATGTTGCAATATTTAAATAATTTTGAATAGTTGTGTTTATATTTAAGCCGAACTTTCATGGGAACTATGTTTTTCAGAATTCGAATTTGTAGGTTATAAATATTCTGTAGGTCTGCTGTGGTGCAGTAGTACACCAGCATTTACAGCAGAGGACCTAAAGTATGTAGTTTAAATCTAGGTGTTCTTTGATCATGGCAAATATGTCCAAAGAAGTCCTAATAATTAAGATCTTCGGATTAAAATTCCAGTATAGTTTTACACGCGAAGTTTGGATTGCAATTTTAGGCGATAGGCTGAAAACGTGTCACTATAGTGATACACAGATGATTGATTTATACACAGATGATCTGAATGACCCTCAAACTTTTGTTAGACGTGGTGTTAATATCTGTTTCACAGCTGTTAACGATCTGCATACTCCGTAAGGGATATAGGCGTGATTAATGTATGTGTATGTATGTATGTATGTTTACACGCGAAAACCTAACAACAATGCTTACCTTTTGTAAAATAAATACATTAATTCCGTACAGAAATGCAGATGATTTAATTGCGTAAAAATAAATTAAACTGTAAATTGGACTGTCTGTCTATCGAATAGGATAAAGAGATGCGAAATTGGACTATTTAACAAGGGATTCAGTTCATCAAACATACATTCACAACAGCCGACGCAACGTAAATTCTGTCGTATTGTTTCATGTTGGGTATTGTAGTTTGAGCATTTATGTATTACCGAGCCGACAGCAGCTGTAAAATATGCTAATCAGGCTCATTTCACATATTATGCAAATCAATTTTGAGGCGAATAGCTACATACAGCAATTTTGGGCAGATCCCATGTTAATGACTTTGATGTAGACACAGCAGTGTGTTTATGAACATACTAGTATCATATCATTTCATCCAGAAATATTTTTGTTGTAAGTACATAAAGCGTTGCAGAGGGTTGGGACAATAAGCTGACTACACACATATTTTAGCATACACTTCACCTTTGATAGCTTTACCTAGACTATTCTAGATCTATACCTGCATTTACGTAAATCAGCTGAATGTGTTCCAAATTAAGCAACTTAGTTTCTTCCCTTTAACTAATTGTTTTTGATAAAATAGGCTGAAATTTTACGAGGGCGGCGATAATATAGAAATGAAAATATGCATAATATAACATAAGGAGATCAAAGAAAAAGGAAGACCATCGAAGTATACATAACGAAGTTAATTTTGCTTAAATTTGATAAACAGGTGGCCCGCATCAAAATTTACGTATGGGCGGGCGCGCTTTAGAAAATATCAAACGTCAATATCTCACGCACACATCTACACGCCGCCGTTTATGGGCGAAACTGATTCGTCCTGGTATCGCAAGAACTCGAATGTAAGGCATAATATGGCTTCTGTCTTCTCGTAAATGTACATACGATTGCAGTAAGTATATCTGGTTGTTCAAATACAACTGAATATTGTGTTTTAAAATTTTTGGAAATCCCTGATTATATTGAAAAGAAAATGAAACATTTTTTTCAAAATAATAAGATACATTTTAGAACGATTTTTTTAGGTCAACATAAAAATCTTTTCTTTTCCCGTGACAAGAATTACGAGATGTATTGTAAAAACTATTCTAAACATTCAGTATGGTAGAAAACCTAGCAAAAAAGTAGTTATCAATAATAAAAAACGGGTAAAAAAGGCCACCCATCCTTCAGTAAATTCTCTATTTTGTGCCCGTGTAGTGATCCAAAGTTAAAATAAAAATCTTATAATCTTTTTTGCAGTTTTCGTATTACAGCTTAAAAAGGTTCTATTCTGCCATTTCTTTCCCCCTCCCTTCCCCCTTCATGACACGATTTCTTTACGAATTTAGATCCTGAATTAGGACATCACGACGAATCCAGCGATACCACCAACAACTTCAAAGATAGGTGGCAGATTAAACGCAAGATTTGGAGGACTTTTACTGAGAAAAGTACTTGACTATACGCTTCATGGGAAAAATCCTCAGATTTCGAAATATGGTAAAAAAAAGACTCACTCCAAACGTGCACACTCCAGCCTCTTTGTTTCTCCTCGTCGCTCTGCCCCGGGGCCTGCATCTGCTCCTCGCCCGTCTCCGACTCCGGCAGGGTGCGCCACCGCTTCAATAGCTCCTTAGTTTTGTCTTTGGTCTTGTCGCATGCTTGCCGCCAATTAGTGAAATACTTCCGCGATACCTTCGGACTCGTCAGCGAAGTGGACTTTGAATCTTGCCTGTGGAAGAATTTTTAAATGCAATTGTATTTTTTGGGAATAAGTTAATTGATTACCACAATAATATAGTTTATCTACACTCGTCTCATAATGTTCGAATTATGAATTCGAAAACAGTTGTATAAAGTCCTGCTTTATGCATTCTACCTAAAGAAATTACGGTTTAATAGAAATTACAGAAGCGTAATGTCTTAATGAGAAGGCTCTTACTTCTATAAAGTTGAGAAATGAAACGAAGTTTTTTTGCCAATACCAAATTGTCGTCTTCCGCCGCACCGTCAGTTTTTTTGTCGTGGAGGTGTTGTTCAGATGTTGTTTAGTTGTTGTACCGATGTTGGTCAGTTGTTGTACCTATGTTGTTCCGATGTCGTTCCGTTGTTGTTCAGATGTTGTTCAGTTGTTGTGCGTTGTTTAGTTAAGCTGTTGTTCAGGTGCTGACTCGACATCTGAACAACTGCTGAAGTAAAGAATTTTTTAAAAATTATATCAAACCATATTACGTTGTCATATTGAATTTGACCTTGTATCGGGCCTTGCAATCGCCTGTGCGGACGTTTGGAAAAGTGTATAACTAAGTTTTTTTTGAGAGTGTAGATAAATAGTGTATGCAACTGCATAATAATTAGGTATTAGAATGCTCGTGTCAACCAATTATCACACAGATTATACATTTGTTCTACCGCCATCTACATATTACTTAATTGCCTAGCGTAAAGTCTCTGTTCCACGCAGAATGCTGAAACCGTATCTTGTGTAGTAGGTCTTACAGTATGTTGGATTTGTTTCTTCTGCTGTGTTATCAGCGGAATCCAAGTTGATGAGATTCCCCATCCAGTATATCCGATAAAATTCGGATGTTTTTGAATTTCAATGGCTTCCCGTACCTTCCTAGGAATAAATCTCTTCTCACTCGCCAGGATTGCTGCCTTATAGAACCTGACATAATGGTTATCCATGATATGTTCACACACTGCAGACTGTCTGTCACGATGGTTTTTTATTATATGATCACTTTCAAGAAACGATTGTTTCTTACTTATTCTTACTTTCATAGAAGAAAGGAAAAGAATGGAAACAAAGTTGGTCTTCATGTTGGAAGCAAGTTTGTTCAGTTTACATCATATTTCACAGTTCTATTTAGCGTGAAACTTCTCTAGATCTGAAACCTTGGCAAGATCTGAATACGCATTGTTTTCAAACAATAGTTACTCGAAAGTTCGGCTATAATTCATCTGAACCGAATGAAGACTGCGGGATTCTGAAATAACCTCATACCTATCGAGACTTTGGTTTTACCTACTGTTGTCGGTTCTACACCGTGTTTGTATGTATTATTTTGTACACGTTTAGGACATCGTACTAAATCATTTTGCCATTGGATTGTTGCTGGAAAACAAGAAAAACTTCTCGAACTCTCAATACAAAGTCAGCCAGCTGATCATGAATTCTGTATGGGAGAACGAATCATTTTTTCTGCATTGGTCCTGTAGGAAAAATTTATGAGTACGCTGCCCTAAATTACGTGTCCAATTTATTGTATTTCTACCAATACAAGGTATACCTATGGATTATTTGACGAATTAAGTTAGTAGACTGCCATCTCAAGTACCTACGTTTTTCCATGTGAGTAAAACTGCCTAAAAGGGACAAATGACAATATCACACTAAGTTGTTCTAGTGGAAAGAGTAAAGTTATGATGACCTGGAAACCTGATATTGCTAAAAGGGAGTACACCCCTAGGAATCGAAACATAATATCCGATTTTAAGGTGGTTCGAGAGCCCAATGGTGCCCTCAAACAGGAAAAATATTCCAGTCGGACATGCTAGTCACCTGGGCACGAAATTATCATTTTTATTCATGGTAATAAATACATACGAGTACAAAGGTTATTTATATTCAATAAGACCTTGTTAAAACTAAGCGCTTTTGTAATATATTGTAATTTTACATAAACAAATCGCACAGTTTTAATAAGGTTATATTGATTCTACATTATCTTTGTAGTTATTTATTGCCGTGAATTTATACTTTGATTTCAATTTATTTTCCCTGTTTGTGGGCACCACTGGGCTCTCGAACCACCTTAAATGGAACAAGGTATATTCCGACTTCTAGGAATCGTTTCAGGTTTATAAATAATGAAGCAGCTATTACTATATACCTTTCAAATGTATCTTTTGAGCCGTCGCTGGATTTAGAGAGGCGCCTCCTCACGGAGTCATCGCTGGGGGACTTCTCCGGCGGCAGACGGAGCTCTCTCTCTGACTTGCTGCTGGACCGCGAGCCTCTGCTCTCGTCTCCGCTGTCTCGTTTCAGAGCCGATCTCACTGGGGACAAGCTGCCACCCTTCTCTTTCTTCACCTCCATACTGCGTGATAGGTCATCGTTGTTGCCTCACTGAAACAACCGCAATTGTCAGGGCAAGCAATAGGTACTATTTTAAAACATAACTTTCCGAATTAATCGCACACAAAACTCACGTGCTACGCAACGCATTTGATTTTGATTTGACTCTGTTATGTATAGCATTGCACGACACGTTCTGAATAACTTTATAATGCTAATGCAATTTGTGAGCTTTGGCATCATATAGGAGATGCAATATGAATTGACCCGATATGTCCTATATAATAGATGAAAAGAGTAGAAGACCTAAGATCTGAGTGCGAGGGGTGACGGCTCATGGCGTTCGGTGCTCTGTGACAATAAGTCAATAGATAACATTCATCGGGCCATTTCAAGATTCGTCAACTTTACTTTCATTGGCAATTGCAAAGCTCCATCTTCTTTAATTATTTTGTCTGAATCGCAATCAAGCATTCCACGGTAAAACTGCAAATTCGATTGGCATGCAATCATGAAAACAAATGTTTCGTCGAATAATTTAGTAGAATTTACAATCTCTTGGTACTCCTTCGAAGCGACGTACAAGCGACATCTTGTATACATGATTGTAACGAATACATACTATGGTTTAATATGCACTCACAGTGCTATATTATTCTTACAATAAGAAATTAAAAATATAATTGCGTTCGCCGGGACCTACCAAAACATTGCAAATTTGGAAGTGTCAGTCGAGGCGCCAGTAGCTCAGTTGGCAGAGCAGTGGGACGGTACCCCACGGTCCCGGGTTCAAGTCCCGGTGGGTGCTAACATTTATGAAAATATTATAGTACTGTGAGTGCATAATAAACCTAACTAAATTTAGTAAAAAATAGTCATTGTGGGCGGGTAAAACGGGTTAAAACGGGACCTTAATACTGAGACTCGTCTGTCTGTCACTAGCCTGTTTCTCAAATAACCGAGATAGGTAGAGAAGAAATAGAAATGCCGTATTTCTGTTGCCACTTTAACAAAAAATACAATAAATTTGAATAAAATAAAAAATCAGAGGAGGGTTCATACAAAACAAGTGGTTTATTTATATTGGTTCGGAGGCTGTATTTCATGAATAGTAATAGTTAGACAGTTGTACTCGTAATATGTACCTACATGTCACAAATAATAAAAAACAGAATAAAATAAACGGAACTCTTTGTGCTCGAGTCCAACTCGATTTGGCCGATTATTAATGTTTGTAATTTTTACTAGATTGCACGGAATGTTAAATTGATTTAATATCCCTTAAATGTACGTGACGTGCTGCTGATCTAAGCTAACTTAATCTAACCTAGGTAAAACCGTAGGTGACGGCTGAGATGCGGGGCGCCTGTAAAACCATATATATTACCTCCTATTATTGTCTTGAACTCCTATTCCATTTTTTTGCTGTATTCAATATTCATTCATACTTTGGTCAATATACATTTATGCCTGTATATTGTGCTGAATTATTGATAGTTGGACGTGTCAGCCATCCCGCTGGGGCTTAGGCTTAGGGAGTTACTGAAATGGACGTTGTAATACAGCATACTTCATGCGCTTAGATAGTGTCGTATCGTTCATGAAACTGAACAACTTTTCCCATGGAACATAGGTCAAATATTTTATTAAAAATTGGACCTCCCGTAGTAAATTATCCAGCTGGTCGTATGGGTTGTATGGGAGGTCCTAATTTTTGTAATACTTCGACCCATGTTGCATGGGGAAAGATATTCAGATTCATGAGTACCTTGACCTCTTTTTGGCTTGTTAAACCTGTATTGTAGTACCCTATGATGTTTGTGCATTAAGTTTTATGTAATATTATCATGCCGTGTGATGCCGGCTTAGAATAGCATCACCCCATTTCTTTCCCGTGGGTGTCATAAAAGACGACGAAGGGACTCGAGGGTGTCTATTGCAATTTTAGGCGATGGGCTGACAACCTGTCACTATGGCGATACACAATTTTCCGAATGACCCTCAAATGTTTGTCAGACGTGGCGTAAATGTCCGTTTATTGTGGCCGTTTACGCTCTGCCTACCCCGCATGGGACAAAGGCGTGATATATGTTTGTTTGTTTGTTAATATTATTAAGAACTTGCAAACGCAACATATTCAATTATGTTTTAATAAGTACTAAATCAGGCATCACATGGAATTTATAGGTCATATTACATATATTTTAAGTCATATTATTAGAGAACTTATGGTAGCGACGACATGGGCAAAATAGAGCTATTGGAAATTGGTTAAGTATCGGTGATCAAATATAAAACTAAACATTAACTAAGGAGGTGTCCTGTCAGGATCGAGGCGATGGATCTCCGGGTTGGGGTCCTAGTTTTTCATGTTCATAACTTATATTATTGGACAGCATGATAAGGACTGTATTTGATTGTCGTTTGTTAATTGCATCACTAGCAACACCCCATTTATTTACTTTGGGTGTTGTTAAAAAGGACTAATATAGTTAGGTTGATATTTATGTACAACTAGCTGTTACCCGCGGCGTAGCCCTCATAAAATAAAAACTATTCCATGTTACCTTCTATATGTGTGCCATATTTCATTACAATCGGTTCATTTGTTTTTGCGTGAAGAAGTAACAAAGAAACAAATATACAAACTTTCGCATTTGTAATATAAGTAGAATTTCAAGCGATATGCTTATTTTAAAGATTTTATTGCAAAGCGTGATTGCATATGAATATGTAGTTGCTATTAGATGTATATCTTACTCGTCTCATCAGGGCACGACCCACAGACGTGTTAAGCCGATTTAACACGAGTTTGTGTAACTCGACCAGCTTCGGTTACGAAGTTATCCATAGCTTTCAGTTCGAAGAGAAATTGATACTTCTAAGTGCATCCCTAAAGAGGTGTTAAACTTTACAACTTCATAGTCGTTAAGCTAAGTAGATATTTAGTTACATTTTGATCTTGTTATTAGTAGGTAACTAACGGTGTGGTGAGATCGAGGTAGATCGCAAACGCACCGCTTGATATTGCGGTTCGTCACAAGTGCAATGCAATTGACATCCTGTGACAGCCGCAATTTGATGCGGCAGCGTGTGCCATGATATTCAGTTTTTCTATGGACTAAGTACTTAAATTTCTTTCGTTAAAACCCGTATCCGGCAAAGTACCGCTAAGTCATGCGGTGAGTGATCCCCGTCTGACAGGCTGACTTGACAATGGCTGCTCCTGCTGGGCGTAGAAATTTAAATACTTAGCAGCAGATTTATCGAAACTCAGATTAAATTCAGGATGAAAGTTGTAACTTCTTCTTCATTAGACTGATACTATTAAAATTATTGTAAGCAAGTACTAAAGATGCACTAGACTATGGTTTTGACCAACTGGCCGACTCCGACTAATCGTCTGAGCCGATAATTAGGAACTTACTTGCATGAGTAGGTAATAAAATGCGAAGCATATTGGTTAAAATGATTGTCCCACTATTCTCATTAAATGTTATCTAAAATATACAAAATTATAATTATTAATGAGTAAACCATTATGAATTTTGTTTTAATTTTGACGCCATTGTTTACAATAATAATGAATGACGTCATTATAATGGTTGATCCATACAATGTATCGTTTTAAAAAGTAGCTCATTTGACTATTATGCAAGTGGTGAATTACTATAGTGATGTATCAGTGAACAAAATCTTATGTGTGCACGTTTTGCCTGTCTACCAATTTAACAGTTGTGGTTATAGTTCGCAATTTTTTTTATATCAGCTACATTAAATTATTACATTATAATTAATTGCCATTACTACAGCCAAATAATCGGCTACAAATTCGACTAGTTGCTTAAAGCCCATCGCGTAGTTGGACGACTCTGTAAACTACACGAAAAGAAAAATAATAAAAATGGCGTCCGTCTATAGTACGTACCTAAAGAGTACGTTAATCTACAAAACGACCAAGAACGTGTCATAAACGCGTAACTACAAACTCATATTACGCCTATAATCCCTAGCGGGGTAGGCAGAGCGTAAACAGACGTATAAAAACGGAAATTTATGCCACGTCTGGCAAATTTTTGAGGGTCAGGCGGAAAATTGTGTATCACCATAGTAAGAGGTTGTCAGCCCATCGCCTAAAATTGTAGTACACACCCTTGAGTCCCTTAGTCGCTTCTTACGACTCCCATGGGAAAGAAGTAGGGTGATGCTATTCCAAGCCAGCATCATACCGCACGAAAATATAGGCTTAAATAAGCTACATACCATATTTTATATTCCAAATCATGCTTAGGGGATTTACAGCTGGAACAAATTAAGGTCGGTCCTGACGCCCTTTTTAAAAGCAAATATCTCGAAGTAACATTTATAAGCCACTAAATGGACAACTAACGAAGTTATAAGGACGGGACATACAGATAGACAGAGGTGATTATAGTAGATTACGAAATTCTATTTTCTTGAGTTTGACAACTATAGTAATAATAATAATAATACAATGACATCACAATAAAACAATTTTAAACGGATGCTGTGTTTATTTTGGATTTTACAATTCCTACGTTTCGAGCTTTTTACAGAGCTCGTAGTCACGGATGACTAAGGTTTTAGAGGATATTATTTAGAATTGAAATTATTTTTGTTCTACCGCCATCTACTTTTTAATTGCCTAGCGAAACGTCCTGGCTCCACGCAGAATATTGTAACCGTATCGTTGAATCTGGTTCTTCTGCGGAGCGGAGACCAAATTGATGAGACTACAAAATTCAAAAAACTAATAGTTGACACAGTTTCAACAAACTAAACTAGTTTACCAGCATATCAAGCTTTTTATATATGTATATACTTACACCTATAACCTACAAACAGTCCCTGGGGTGTGTTTCTATCCATTTATCATTATTGCCTCCCATTACTCAGTAGAAGCCGCAGTTTGGTTCCCCCGGGAGATGTTCCTCGTAGGTCAACAGCTGTCTACCCTTTCCTTCGACTAAAGGTTAATACAGCTTTTAACTGCTTAATGGAGTTGATTCGAGCATTTCTAACGGGTAACTTTAGTAGGTAAGTAGTATGGTCCCATAATGACAAAAAAACTAAACTGTCACAACCTTAGAATTAGTCATAAGGTCTTGATAAACAGAGAGATAGGTTGACAAATCGACCGACTTACAAAAAGCTTTCAAGATTTACTTGATGCATGATTGTATGCATGATTTTATGAGACCAGGGAACAATCGGTTAGCATTGAGATAGTAGGAGGATTCAGATTGAGACATTTGCGTCTGGAAAGATGGATGGTTCCATCAGTCCCGAAAAAAAGGCACTAGCTGCTAGGTAGGTTGAGTTTAACTCTAAAATCTTAGGAAAAATGATTCGGAATCGAAAGAGACGAACGTAGACTAGAACAGTCGTAATATCCATTTGGTATTCAAGTAACCACGGATGTAGGTCATCACTTGACCCCGGTCTCATTCAAAATTAATGATCATTGTCCTTTCAGTGTGCTTGCGACACCCCAAAACTCTCGCACGACAAAACGACGTCGTCAAAATATCTAGCTTGTTCAGTATTTTGATTGGGTTTTCAATAAGTTGGATCAACCTGTATTGGTTATTATAATTGTAAGAAAAATCCATGGTACTTATTACCTCCATGGAGAAACTCGGTTTAAGCTGACCTCTGAAGTATTTTTTAATCATAATAAAATCATCAGCATGCAGTACCTATAGAGGTAAATTTAACGGACAGAAAGTAACACCCGAAAAAGATTCCTTGCAAAATGGCGACCAATTTCCATGCTTCACCGTGTAATTCAAGCCTTGGCTGATGCATACGGAAACGTCCTACATTTACTAATAAAACATTCATCCAGTTGTGTGAACTCGACATCGCTCCATTTGTAACAGTCTTTTTGTATGTACCTACAAAGTTAAATTACACACTGTGAATAGAACAACGAAGGTTCAGCAATTTTTCATAATGTGCGAGTAAAAACCAAGTTCATTGGCCTAAAGGGCTTAAAGATCATCGGATCTGATGGTATTTTACTCCAAAGCACTAATCAAATTTATTATCACATAGTTCTTTCAGCTGCACATCAAGTATCCGCATTTATGCGATCAAAATACACTGGTTTTTATATTATTAATGGTGTTAAATAAAAACAAACAATAAAGATTGATCTATACGTGACCAGCCCACTTCACGAACACTTCTTATTTGCTACTTTTAAATAAGGCTAGTAGGCAAATTGGTTTCTGATGGAGTAGACGAACTAAGTAATGGAGTTAAATGCTTTCAGGCTTTTAAAAATAAAGAGCAGCATGATTTGTCTTCTCCGTAACAGCCTGTAATTCTAAGCCCGACTGAGTGTGAAAGCGTTGTAGCCGGCGCCGGTGCAGCTTTGCGAGGCTCGTTTACTGACTGCGCTGCCTGCTGCTTCAGCTTAATGGATTTTATAATCAATCACCAGCGCCACTTTATTATTCCGCATGCATGTCCCTACTAATTGCAGGGAAAGTCAATTTACTGTCTGGGCTTAGTGCTTGGAACAATAATTGTTTTGTATAGGAGCTCCTATATTTGATTTCCTCAGGGCTTTTTGTTCCCGGCTTGGTGAGTACTTGAGTGAATTTTGTGCTAAGAAAAGCTAAGGGTGCGGTGGCAGTAATCGCACAATGTAGAAACTTGATAGTTAAAAGCTTAAACACACTGTGCTATTTGCAGTACAAATTCCATTATCTCTGTCGCCCTTTCTTTCTGCAGAAAAGAATGTTCACCCTTACTTCACAGTACGAACCGAAAGGCATCGTAGTGTGATATCCATTTCAGAGGATGATAAATTGAGAAAGTGACCTCTAGAAAATTGCTTCTTCATATCTTAAATCGTTTCACTATCTCGAAATCCAGGTCGAGCTTAATTTGAGTGCCACACTGCACACTGTAACTTCGGCTAGATGCAAGTGCGCTCGGTATATCTGCGTTTCGTGTGTCTTTCGTACTGAAATGCATTTCCCTGTTTATTAACAAAGGCAACAGAGGCAAAGTTTGAATAATGCAATTTGGAGTTTAATTAAAATATATCTAAACTTAGTTGACTGAAAGCTTGCGCTCGAAAGAGGCAAAATATATTATGGTAAAATTACTTCATAGCCGTCTGTATAATTTTACAAACATACTTGATAGAAATGTTACACTAGAATTGGACGACTCGGTGTCCCACACGAAAAGAGAGAGAGAGAAGTTTAAATGAAAAAAAAAAATGCTAGAGCAAAATAAAAATTCTAAAAAGAGAATGTAAAGCAGTAACTTCCTTGTGTAAGCAGTATTTTATTTCTTTTTGTATCTATGTAAATGTACTAGTACTAGTTTATTTTATGAAGAGTTTACCTTTGGCCAAAACGACAAAATTATTCAATATTTTAATTCAATAATCTTATTTGAACTCGCAATGGAAACAAAACAAAAAAGGGGTATATTCAGTCAAATTAATTGCCCGAGGAAACTTATTAGCCCGCTTTTGCTGTTCCGAATGAATGAGACTCATTATTATTCAATTATTGAATAAAGGCGGGCAAATTGTGTAGCCCCTTCTCTCACAGTATCCAAAGGCGGTTCTCCCACTATGACAAACGAATGGAAATTTCGAATTCCCATACAAAAACCGATACCACTGTTGCGTATGAAATTTGACTAAGATGTTTGTCAGACGCATCCGTCAGTCCATCGTGGTGCGGGAGTCGCCATAAGAAGGATCCCTGACGGCGGCGCCTTTTACCTCTAGGACACATTCATTGTTGTATTGAATATGTCTCATTCGTCAAATAAATATGTTATGGTTTTCTTAGGCTAGACCGAAAGCATGGATAAAATATTAGAATTATTTAATTGTTACAAAACAAGAACCTGACTGCGGCTCACGAAAATAAATACAAACTTATATTTTTCGTTTAAAAGCCGGCATTTTGAATTTATGAAATTTTAATATAGCCAGTGTCACTCGCGCTGCTAAGAAGAATCTAACAAATCTCATATCATATGTTAATATACGTCTAGCCGTTTGGGCTGTAGGCCTGTAGCCCGTGAAAAATAATCACATACCATACTCTTGAAAAAAAACATTACCCTCTTTCTGAGGCAAGGCGGGTAAAAACGAAGGCCGTGAATCAGGCAGATAATTAAGATGTACTTATACCTCAAGGCAAATAATTAACTTTGGGATATCTACTTTAGTATATTAACTGTAACAACCCTGAATCTGTTCTCAGTCGTATTTTATTAGCTAGTGGCAAAGACGGTAAGGTAATAAAGGTCGGAAAAAGATGTGATTACATAACTTATATGATTTTTTCAGTTAAAGCGTAATGCGCCAGTATTTGACATGCAAAATTTTTGGCACATTGTAAAATATTATTGAAAAATTAGGTCATTAATTAAATTAGGTCATCTAGATGATAATTATTCAAATATGTCAAAATACCGTAACAACATTTATGATTACATTCTAGGGCTAAAATATGAAATAAACAAGTTAATGTTATCATCATTCAAATATTTATTTGTATTATTATATTACATTTAAATTACTGGACAAGCCATCGTCGTAATTTAGACATAAAATACCTAGTAAGAAGCAGACTAAATTGTTGTGCAACATTTTTGTAGATTTTTATGGTCATTACTAAGCAATTCTTTTGCATAAGGCGGTTCTAATGGATGCCATTTTTAATAATGTAATATTTCTGCTCGAATTTTGTGTAACATTCTCGAATAAACTTCGGTTGTTTCTTACAGATTTGGCTAGACTTTACGAACATTGTTTTTAACTAATCATGTATAATCCTGTTAAGTGAGAAGTTCTAGACAGTCGATAAAAGGACGACAATGCTAAATTGGGCTTACGCGATATATGGCTTGATTATACTTTTCTTGCACAACAAAAACATCACTTACATCGGTAGAGTTTCCCCAGATAATTAACCCATACCTCATTACTAATTTATTGCGAACTGACTATAAATGCGGTTTCCAGTAGCTATAATCATCTAAAGCGATACCAAAAAGTGATGTCCGCTGAATATTCTGTACATCACATTCTTTGTTCATGGCAAGTTTCTTGGTTTTGTAATTTAAAATTTCATTAAAGTAATTTATGAAACATTCAATTTAAGGTTATCGTCTAAAGAAAATAATTTATAGAATTCTTTGTAAAACCAGTATTATTTAGGTAATAATGATATAAGTCAATGTCCGTTATAATTAGTCCATGTCATTGTCAAATTTAATGAATGGATTCGAAGTTACATTTAGGATGTCATCAATATAAAGTAAAAATAATAATGGTTCTAAGACACATCCTTACGTAACACCGACACTATTAAATTCAAATGTTGGTCTTTGAGATATAGCTTCCTTTTTCTGATTAACTATACAAATTTCAGCACTCTGCAAACAATTGCTTAGGTAATTTTTAATCCAACGCTAATCCCCGTACCCCGTATCTTACACATTTTTGCAGCAATATACGATGATGGTTATATGGTTATATGCTCTTTGCGATGATCAACATAATCAAAAGTTCGCGTCATCTCAAGGAACATTACTATTACAGGCACTTGCTAGACGTATTCAGTTGCTTTTTGCATTTACGAATACTAAGCAAGGGTGGTCAACTTTTGCTTTTAATACCCATATTGTTCTTTATTAAGAAAGATAACAAGCCTTTGTGAAAAAATTTAAAGGAACTAATGTATTAGGTATATAGTTGTCCATACACGCTGTCGGCCTCGTTTTGTGCAACGTATTTACTATATAGAGCGCTTTATCCTCTCTGGTAAGCAGCCTTAAGTAAAAGAAATATTTATAAATTATGTTAGGTACGCTTGCTATTTGTTCTATGCATGATTTGAAAACATAACCTACTAAAGCAGTATTATTTAATGATTTTTATTAAACGTTTTCTTCCTCTGTTCACGGGTTAAGAATCAAACCGTTCCCTTTTGCCCAGTCGTGGTATCAAAACTATTATTATTATTATTTGAGGAAATTGAATAAAATACGAGATTAAGAATTTCGCAAACTCTCTCGTTCAGGTCCATTTAAATTGACAATATCAATCATAAGCTTTAATATTTATAATATATAATATATTTTATATTATTACAGGTGACTTACAGGTAATCTTACTGACTCCATTCCAGAAGGAATTTTACGGTGTCATTACAATAAAAGTTAGACGTAGTTTAAAGACGACTTGCGCGACCTTCAAGCGACAGACTGTCGTGAAGCGGCCCAGGATCGGGACAAGTGGCGGAAACTCGTGTCGGAGGCCTAGACCCACTTTGGGTCCCTGAGCCACAAGAGTAAATAGGTAAGAAAGTGAGTTTAAGCTTTTTTTAAAGGGTCTAATCGTATAGAAAAATATTATGACCAGTGCCTATAAGCCCGTTATTTTTTTTTGTGATAACACATTTACATTCCATGTGACTACATTTATTTTCGGATTTAAAATTAAATTCATATTTAATTTTTTTAATAAATTAATGACACATGCCCTAAGTAACGCATTATGTTTTTATAGCTTTTCTCGTTAGGTGACGTGTTATTCTGATAATATTTATACTTCACAATTTAAAATTTCGAGTCATAACCATTTATAATACAGTTGTAGAACCTACTTTGATGATCCGCATGCGTAGATGTGTTTTGCAACAAGTTCAAGTAACAAAAATTTTTAGTCCTTGTATTGTAAGATGGGTCGCCGTTACTTAAAAAGTCCACACGCGAAGCTACTACGGCGTAGCCCGTAGCCAGGCATTCGTAGCCCGTACCCCAATTGCTGGAATCTTTTAGACAATTTCTGCATCGTGGAGGGGAGTTGGTAAGATGCAATATGTTATCATTTACAGTGATATGTAATTATGTAATGTTTCAATATTTTTTTCATATGATTTGACATTGTCAAGAGACTTTGACACCACTAGACTTTTTTTTTTATAACACCGTTAGACTCTATGCAATGAACGATAATCTGATATGCTGTGTGATGCCAGCTTAGAATAAATCACTCCATTTGACATCAGAGACTTGTCAGACGTGGCGATAGCGATCGTATTTTATGGCACTCTGCCTACCCCGCAAATGATCAAGGCGTGATATGTGTATGTACGTATGTATGTCAACGATAATCTGGCGGTTTTCCCACTTATCGTCCGTCCACAAATAAGATTAGTTCGGTAGGTACGTACTAAGAAGAGGGTCCATATTCTTTGTTCTACAATCTGTAGTACACGGCGCCGTACTATATACCTGGTACTACCTATATCTCCCTAGATCTTAGAGAAATACTTTTCAAATGTGAACAGAGTCCGGGCTACGGACGTAGGTATAGAAAATTTGTAGTCTAAGCTCACTTTATTGAATTGAATGGCAAATATCGTACCTATCAACGTAAGTACTTTCTGCGCAGCGGTGTTCTGAATAGCGCCATTGCTTGTCAATACAAGCAAAGAATAACAACTTTATTATGATCATAGCCCTATTTATTTAACAATGAAATTTTATCAACACTTCCCGTGCTAGGTAGACAATTTTATAAAACTTGCAATTTTCACGCGTTGTTGGCATCAAGATACACATGAAAAATACGCCATCTTTTTTTATTTTATGAGCCTCGGTAGCCCACAGGAAGAGGCGTCCCTACTAGTGATAGTAAAAGACGCAGTAGAAAATTTTCTGAAACTGAATTATAATGAATATAAAAAATAAATTGCCGTGTGATGCCGGCTTAGAATGGCGTCGCCCCATTTCTTTCCCGTGGGAGTCGTAAGAGGCGACTAAGGGACTCGAGGGTGTGTATTGCAGTTTTAGGCGATAGGCTGACAACCTGTCACTAAAACGATACTCAATTTATCCAACGACATTCAAATATTTGTCAGACGTGGCGTAACTTCGTTCGTTTATTGCGGCCGTTTACGTTCTGCCTACCCCGCAAGGGATTATTGGCGTGATATGTGTATGTATGTAATTATAAATCGGTGAAAATGGCAAGAAAATACGTGAAGTATATGTGGCATACTCATCAACGAGTATGTGTGTAACGTTTATTGTATGCAGATTTCAAACTTACAAAAATTAAGTGTTCCATTAATTTAATCAATTACAAACTATGCATGTAAATGCGTCACATTTTAGAAATGTTTTGAGGGTACCTGCAAGGTAACGTAAGTATAAGATATAAGTAATATATATAAGTATTTTAATATCTTCCTTCATCTGACATAAACACGTTTTTCATTACGCTGTATATAAGTAGAGTCTATAACATAAAGACAGGGAAAGTTTTGACTAGTTGGTTGATTAATAAACCACAGGTTGTAGGGAAGTTTTCTCACCCCCACAACGTGAGCTTCGTCTAGCGTGGGCAGGGGCAGGTTTCAAGGTAAGGCTGGTTGACTAACGAATGTTAAGGCGAGTGTAGCTGTGAACGGCCTCGACAGTGGCGCCACTTCACAAAAAAATCTATTTATACCAATAATCTATTAGAATGTCCGTTGCCCAAGTTTTCAGTATCATCATTAAGTAAAATTAGAACCCACAAACTTAATGAAATATACCCTGTAATTAAAGTTATGGCAAAAGTGCCTGGATTTGCCACTTTTGACATTAATTGCCATAACATTAATTACAACGAATAATTAATTGAGTTTGTAGGCTCTAATTTTACTAAAAACTTGAGCAACGGACATTTTGACAGATTGTTTGTATAAAGAGAAAATATTTTTTTTATTAAGTGGTGCCACTGTCGAGGTCGTTCACCAGTACCCTCACCTTAAGCACGGACCAGGGTAACTTGCCTGCCCATTGTCACAGGCATTGTAATTACAGCGCATGAATGTTTGGGGGTTGACCTTTCTATGTTTACCTGCCTGACCTGAACCTCGCCCGAACACATACCCACGGATTATTGCAGTTAAAAAAAACCACCTTGCCTTATATTAGCATTGGTTGTTCAATGGTAAATTAAGGGATAATACATGTACACAGTTACTTAGACGTTTACTTAATTACCTGAAAAGCCTTTGTTTCCATTAAAAATCTTTCACGCTAAAAATTTTAATTACTTATAATGAGTACCTACTACTTACCTCATAGACTCTTGAATACATATAATTTATGAGCTTGAATGTCGTTCCCAGCTGGCTATTAATACTTTAGCGCTGTCGTTGTACCTTAACGCCTCATATTGATTAGTTTGACAATTGCCAGCACACTTTGAAGGGTCACTTACGTAAAATACATTGTATGATAAGCGAAATTGGCGGCAGTGCCCCTCGCCAATATATAATGCCAATAAAACGTAGTTTGCCTACTTTTAACGTAGCGTAGGCTTCCTCTCATATTTTTAAAGAAATTAAGCAGTCAATGGCCTCAATTCAGAATAACAATTCTCTTAACTTACCTTAATTTAGCGCTGTCACTTTCCGTCAAATAGGTTTAGAAAAAGATAGGAGCTACGAAGTCCTGTCATGTCTTATAATTTGCAGCATAATTGCGCGTTATCGGTCTCTTACTCTTTTCGTGTGGGACACCGTGTCATCCAACGACCCGATGAACCCTGGTGTCAGAGATTTTTAACCGCCTACTACCACCATCTGTCAAAATTAGGCGACGCGACTATATTGCTTATAAACGATGAAGACCCCATTGAAGTTTTTAAACATGACAGGACTTAAGATTCTCCTTTTTTATTCTAAGCTTATTTGACAAAAAGTGACAGCACTAATTTAAAATAAGAGAATTTGTTATCCCGAATTGAGTTCAATGTTAGTGTGGTACGTAACCTTACCCCACGGGTCAACTATATCATTTTCTTAAATGTGACACTTTCTTACCTTGTCTCTTTTATAACTCGCTATCTTCTTAATCGGTCCTTTTCATAAATTTGTCTCTTTTAATTTTACAATTTTCATACTTGAGCTGTTTATTAAACGTGCCTCATTTCTAACTTGTCTCTTATTACTTTGCCATTTTTTTATTATGAGGAGTGTTGGACTTACACTCGTAGGGTTACATACCACGTCATAAATTGGATATTGCTTCGCCTGCTTCCTTGCAAAGATTATTTGTAATCGTTTCAGAAATTTTGAAGTCAATCGATTCTTACCAGTCCACAGAGCGGTTTCATCTACGGTAAGTAATCACATTCCGTGTAAATGTCGTCAGTTTGCAAAGTTGGTCAATCAGCGTTTTCCAGTCAATCTGCGTTTTGTTATTTGTAGAGATGATGTAACACCTTTATTCCACCTTTAGGGTTTGTTTGTTCGCCTGAAGCCCGAGTTGTGTACCCAAATCACGGTTGACCAAGTCCTTGGCCACCGAAATAGACGTCTCGGCAAATGTTTGGACAAATCGATAGAGTCCAATGTTATTACGTGGTCGCTCAACCAATCGAACCAAAAGCCCACGAAATGTCAATAGGTTTTGTAGATAGGCACTTTTACTTCTATACCTATAACAGTGAGTGTAACTTAATATGTACAAACTTAACAACTAGTTATCACGCGGCGAAGGCATGTCCAAGGTTCATATTTACACGCGAGATACCAAAATACAATTTCTGATAAAATTAAATAACTTATAAAGTTAAGAGTTACCATTTCGACTCGATTAAGAAGAAGATTAAGATTATTTGCTCGGCTTTGATTTAAGTTACGAGCAATTAATTGATTATTTAAGCGTGGTGGTGGCAGCAGTGGCCGGTTCAGAACTCCAAAACTACACAACCTTAAATATTAAATTGAAATTCTTTGGCGACACTTGACTCAAGTACAAACACTGTCGGAGTGTGTCCATTGGCCAACGTCCAAAATACATGTTTTGTAATCAAGTCAGCTTTGTCTTAAATTTGGCGCGCAATATTACCTAAGGATTTTAAAGTTATAACAATATAGTAAGACGGTTCTCCCACTTGTCATCCGTTGCTGCGTATTTATAACGCATCATCACGCATTAGTCTTAGGTCTTAGTCCAATACAAATAAGTCTACTAAGTACAATTTGTCACTATTTACCCGGCCATCGTATTTCGTTTACGGTATTGCAAATCTTACGAAATGTAAGTTTTAGAATAAGACATGAAGGAATAGTCGATCAATCGATAATTCTATGCGGCTCAATCATAAGCAGGTGTGTTCTAATTCTTGAAGGCTTTTCCTTTCCCATCGCTATGTACATACCTGCTTTAGGCGGTTCTCACATTTGTCATCCGTCGCTGCGTATTTTTAACGCACCGTGACGGATGCGTCTGTCAAAACGCACCGAAGCCGTATTTGTATAGAAATAAGATCGGAAGTCGCAATTTCCTTTCGTCTGACAGACTCATGCGAAAATACGTAAACTTAAAACATGACATGGGTTAACTAACTGATCCACTCATAATACTTGTCAGTCGAAGAATCTTGCAGACAAGATTATTTCAGCCATATAAGACGAATAATCAATTTTACGTTTATAGTTAACACCTAAATCGATTTTTCAAAGTTATAAAGGAGTCAAATGAAATTGACATAATATCCCTATGTGGCTTCGTGAATAGTTAATAGTTTCCAACAGTCGACAACTTTGTCTGTAATATTTCATCGCCAAATTATTTGGTCGATATTAGGTTGCGTACTACGAGTAAAAGTCACGGGGCCGAGGAAGTACATTTGTTTGTCTAGTCTACTGAAAAAGAAAAGAGAAAAAAAGTCTAAAGTCGTGTGTCACCGGATTGTACAGCTTTCTCAAGTAAGATGGAAAAAGGATAATTTAATTAAAAATGCAGCAGTACTTTTTGATTTCGCAATTTTTTACTTACTTTCATATAAAGTACCTAATTTGCGCCTTAAGTTTTTTGCAGTATTTCAGCTAATGTGAGAATGTTTTTAGTAGCACGTTTCTACTTAAAAAATTAAGGTCTCTTATGCCGCAAATTTTTCGTTAATTTTATTTGCGTTCCACTGGATACCTGTGTCATGTAAGCCCGAGTTCAAACATGCGAACCGATTTCTGAGGCTGCAAAGCGAATGTTAGATGGAACACACCGTGCCGGCGGCGGCGTCGCTGTGATGCGTACAGAGCAAGGCGCATTAGCGTAACTTCGCAACTTTTCTCTGAAATATTACTCTTGCCTCTCGTTTTGCTTAAAAGAATCGGAACAACTCGTCTGATTCTCTTGTTCGGGTGTTAGTGTACAACTACCAAACGGTAGACGTTCATAAAGGAGTAGCTCTCTCTTTTCGTGTGGGACACCGAGTCATCCAACGACCCGATGTAGCTGTCGTCGCAATACTCTCATACGAACAATATGGCAACAGCTCGTTCACAAAGTATACTTATAGATTGCTGATCCAGTAATAAGAATCCACACACAGCACGAAATCCGTGCCCGCCCCTGTACTTTCCTCTAGCGGTGCTTCATCCAGTGGGATGCCAACAATTCGGTCGCTGCAATGACCTCGCTGTAAATTTTGTCTGTGCCGATTCTCAACCATAATCCTATCACGGGGTTTAGTCGACCACAAAACTTCGGAGTCGTAGGTAGCTTACTAAGGCCCTGCAAATAAGAACTACTTGCCTCTAGAGATGCATAAGTTAGAACTGGGGATAAATAACTTCATTCGGCAAAAGTGGCTATTCTATTTTTGTATTATAATACCTAAAGATGTGCGATGAACTGAGAACCTCTTCCTCCTTTATGATCGGTTAATAAGAGACTTTGATGTGAAAGCGAAGGAAACAGCACAGCAGGCGGGCGCTAGGTAGTTCATTTAAATAAATAATTCAAAACACTAAGAACCACCGTTCAGCTCGTCAATCGATTGATTACCGGTCGTTTGTTTCGCTAAATCGATTAAAGTTCCGCCGCGCGGTAATAAAAAGCAAACCATTAGGGTTGGGCCTTTTTACTAACATTGTAATTTTTCACGTTTAAATAGGCAAGGAGCCACTCTGCAATACACTATCACAGCACTTATTGCGGGCAAAGCAAGTTCGACATTTACGTTAAAATAGGCAAGCAAGGATATAAAGTGCGCTACACCAATATTAAACGTATTGCGAGAGTAGCGATCTCGATTTTTCACGTTCTTCTTTCTTTTCGTGTGGGACACCGAGTCATTCAACGACCCGATGGAAAATCGAAGCCGGAAACTTTGCGTCGCAGGCAGTCGCACTACCACTGCGCCACATCGGTCATCTTGTCCGGTTTCCACGTTAAAAACTGCAAGCCAGGGGCTACACTGCAAAAATGAACATATTGCGAGCGAAGCAAGTTCGACATTCCACGTTAAACAGGCAAGCGAGGATCCATCCTTCGCAATAGGAACACCACGCGCATTTCGAGCAAAGAGAGTTTGTCATTTTACGTTAAAAAATTAAAGGAAGGCGCCACGCTGCGCTGTAATAACACTAAACGTATAGCGAGCGAGGCGAACACGACATTTTACTTTGGAGCCGGACTGCGCTGCAGACATACTACTTGCGAACGAAAACACTTCACTTTAAATTCGGTGGTAAAAATCTTCAGATTGAAAACGTGATTTATTGAGATCATCTGTCAAGATGTTTAAGGCCTAATGATGATGATGATGATGAGGAGGGGGGAGGGGTTTTCACGACTTCTCCGACACCCCTCCTGTGTACGCTACTATCTGCAGGTGAAGTAGGATGACGAACGAGAATACAAAAAATGTTTGGGATAAGGAATTAAATACTTTGTTCGTATTATTGAAACTAACATCTTAGTAGTGTGTGTCTCAAACATTTATGTAAAAGGGAAATTTATAGGTAAGCAAGTATACTTACCTATAAATTTCCCAAAAAAAAGGAGGTAGGTAC
Source organism: Tuta absoluta (assembly GCA_027580185.1). Lineage (NCBI taxonomy): Eukaryota > Metazoa > Arthropoda > Insecta > Lepidoptera > Gelechiidae > Tuta > Tuta absoluta. The sequence continues at coordinate 26,901,662 of JAQAHW010000001.1, read as the reverse complement.
GTAAGAAAAATACGAAGTTATTGTTATCTATTGACAGAATAAAAGATAGTAAAATACTTTTGTTGTCCTTCTCTCAAGGTTCCATTTTATTTGGCTTCCTGTTTTTTTTCGCGCCATTAGTTTAACAACAATATTTTTTCAGGGGAGTAAGGGAGCTACTTTGAAAGATTTATTCAGCTGCAAGTGCTTGCTGGTGAAATGGGATATCAAGTCGATGAACAACCCGTCACTGACTTTAGAGGCAAGAAATGTACGTTCAAGTTTTTTAATAATCGTAATTCCTTGGCAGACATTATCATTACAGTGTTACCCTGACAGGCCCTAACTGATAGACTGACTGACTAATTCTTTAATGCAGATATATTGACATGAAAGGGAAGTAGGTGGTTTTTTCCTCATCCACTAAGAAAGGATTGTTACTTTTTTAACCTCACTAGAGGTTTATGGGATTAAAAGTTGGTATTATAGGTTAAGCAGATAAAATAGACTAATCAACGACGCGGATCCCATAAGTCAAATGTTTGTATGAAAATGTCGTTATGTTACATGCGATTTTTAAAGTTTATGATCAAAGAGGAACTAAAATTATAAAGCCGGTATAGTAAAAGGGGTAAAAATGAGGTTGAAGGTTTGTACGAAATCTTAAATTTTCGGTTAGATTAAAATATCTAAACATACATTTGAAGAAAGTTTGTATATATTTTATTTCATGCATGTTCCCAAATGTAAAACGGGAAACATGTTGATATGCGAGTGAAGCCGTGTAAAAAGCTAGTGTATGATATGATACTTACCATCGTATCCATCCACATTCGCCTAAGCTTTTTAACATTCGCTGTTGCGACGACTTATCTTTCGCGTAAGCTTTAAAAATAGCGCTGCTATGTGGGGCTTTATTAAATTTTGTCCACGTTTTCCTTTAAGCGCCGGTTTTATAGTTACAAAAGGAATCACTTATTCAGTGTAACGAGGACAAAAACATAACTTTATTAAACTTAGTTTCGAGAACATAAAATCATAATTTTGTCATGAGAACTAATGAAAGTTTATCACTATTGTAACTTACCTCGCAACTTTAAATTGGGTTGACTCCTTGGGGCGCACGATACCAACTCCCTGCCTCCACACCTGACGCCAACGGCACTCACCACAATGTTACTCAGGAATTAACAAAACTGTGTATTTCTCATTGTTATCGACAAATTGCTTTACCGATTAGCCTAAAAGCAGTTATTAAACTTTTAGATTGACTGAAGCTTTTAAAGTCGCGGTATAATTGATGTCATTGTATATTGTTTAGTACGAATTTGTTATATCTATGTTTGCTTTAATACTGTTGGGGTTAAGTTACGAAGTTTTTTGTGTAATGTAACGTGGCGCGTGCGGCCATCGCGGTCGTCAGTGCGGCACTGCCTCGCCGCGGCACACGGGGTTGCCTCCTACAATGTGAAACTTTTAAAGCTCACGGTTTCACATTTTTATATTTAGTAGTTACCAAGTTCTTATGGTAACGTGTTCTAACTATGGCACGCATTAAACAAGACTCCTAGTAATTTTCTTAAAAATTCTATGGCAGTAAAGGTATAGCGGTGGATGTCCTTTGATATGAGCTGAAGATGACTATGAATCCACCTATAACTTTCCTCAGTTCTTAAAAGATAAGCGTAAATACTTAACAATCATTCGTAAGATGTTTAATATTGTAAAAGCCGCAAGTCAGTAAACAACTTCATACAGGCTAAAAGTTGGTAACAAAGTTGGCATCACCGGCACAGGAGGCGCGGCGTGCGTCTACCGCGCGGGTGCCGCCGGTTACCGAGTAGCTACCGACCAGACTTTTTACTGAAGTTATTCATTAAAGTTCTGATGCTCTTTGATACAAAAAAGTATGAATCAAGGTAGGTGTTCAGTAGAAGCACTAATTAGGTCTTCAAAAGGCACGCTAAGAGAAGAAGGCACTTGGGCAATTAAGCCCTCACCGACAAGCTTAAACCGTAAGCGTAGCTCGTAAGCGACACTAAGTACCTACATATAATATTTTTAATAACATGTAAAGTAAAATAATTAAAAAAAAAAAAAACAAGTGTCAAAACCAAATTTGTAAGCAGGAGGCAGCTATAGGAGGGTTTTAATTCTACTTGTGTGAAAACTTTGATTTCTATGTGTTTCTATATGTTCAGGACTTGTACAGTTAAAAGATTTATTTTATAAGTTCGATACTCTAAGACTTATTACAAAAAAGTTAGACGTGGTTTAAGCTTTTTGACAACGTCAAATCGTATGCAAAAACTATATAAACACTGCCTACTTCTAGTAGTAGGCGGTTGATCAAAACTCTGATACCAGGGTTCATCGGGTCGTAGGGCGACTCGGTGTCCAACACGAAAAGAAGAAGACTGCCAAAAAGCGCGTCAAAATTTTTTGTATTACAAGTTTTTCGGTACCTACTTAAATTCGATAGATGTACTCGGTAAACACTAAAACTACTTACCCAATTAGCTATTTTAATGATTCATTTGGTAACATAAGCTTCTTTAAAGTTTACGCGAAAATACTCGTAATATCTCATTTCTACTAAATTAGTTCACTTTGCAGCTCGCGAAATAGTTTCCAATATTTCATACAAAGCAAGCGCACAACGTAAACAAGTATTGGCGGCGGCGCGCGGCGGTGGCACGCGAGTCGTTTGCCGTCATCATCGCAAGTGGAATTGTTGCCGCAATCGACATCCTAAAAGACACATATCCGGCAGCAAAAGCGTAAGTTTTGAGATAAAAAAGGTTCGTAAATGTTTGAAAAAAAAAACAAATATGTGAAATGTACGCTTGTGGCAATATCGAAAATAACTAATCTCTCTTTTCGTTTGGGATACCGAGTCGTCCAACGACGTCTAATTTTCAGTCAAATAGGAGGGTTCTCAAGTGGGATCAATTTAGGCCGAACGTTCTAGAGTGGCACCGGGTAGAGAATAGCTCCAGATCGGAAGATTAAACAATGGCACCGGTTCGTCATAATAATACACCGGCCGGGTCGGAAGGTTCTTGAATGGCACTGTGTCGGATAGTTCTAGATTGGTCCATCAAACAAATGTTCATATAGGTAGTTTAAAATCGTAAAAATCGTTGGTTCGGGAAGATCAAATCTGTTTACGTTGCCAAAAATCTTGTTCTTTTTTGCAATGACGAGTTAGAACACAGTTGTATAGAGAACTGATTTATGCATTCTGCTTCTAAAAAATTCTTTTCTAAAACTGAAGTATTATACAATTTTTTTTATTTTTCTTTAAGATTGACACTCGACATTGCCTTTAGCAGAGGTGATAGCCAAGGTGATAGCGCATGAAATTTGGGTGCTCTGTGACGTAGTTAATGTACGAGTATAATGATTATCTTTTGACTTCGATCAACGCGGCCTTTCGGTCGGAATGAGACGGAAGAGTTGCTCGAAAATCCTTGAAAACTGAGGAACCTAAATCCAAGTGATAATCACTGACCTTTAGTATAATAGAGGTCTTTGGTTATCAGCGATGATAGTTTGACAGCCAGTGATACCATGTATCGACCAGTGCTATACGCATGGATATTTTCTGGTCAGGAATCTAGGCTTTTTAGTAATCGATGAAAATAGTGCACCATCTGAAAAATAATGTCATCCACCTGATTATTTGGCGTTAGTTGCGACAAAGTTTTCGCAGGAGAACTTGTAAAATTATAAGTTACGTGCCAATAAGTTACAGAACTCGAAATATAGAAAGTTTAGCCCGACCCGGCAGTGGTAGTAGGTTAGTAGAGACGTGTATAGTAAGACATGACGACCGATGTGGCGCAGTGGCAGTGCGACCATGTGCGACTGCCTGTGACACAAAGGTTCCGGGTTCGATTCTCGGTGGGACTCTCATAAAATTGATATTTATCACTTTTTTAATTTGTTCCCGGTCTGGTTAGGACATTGCAGGCTGAACCACCTGATTGTCCAAAAAGAAAGATGGTTCCGTGCTTCGGAGGGCACGTTGAGCCGTCAGTCCCGGTTGCTTTCTATGATTACTTAGACGCCGATCGTTACACAACCATGTCAGAGGCCAACTACTAGTAGTTGACGATTGAAAAACTCTGACCCCAGGGTTCATCGGGTCGTTGACGATTTGGTGTCCCACACGAAAAGAAAAAGAAGTACGACATGGGTCACCATGTCACCAGCAATTATTGTATTGATGGAGGTGCGCGAACGAGAGATACGACCAAGCAATAAATACATAGATACGGTAACAGTTAGCAAATACAAAAGTCGTCCGTATGCTTTAATCCTTACACAATACTAAAATAAAAACTACTTGATGATGTAGTGATAATTGCTTGGCTGCCCAGACTAAAACCGCTGAGCGGGCAGACAGAATGTTACCTACTAAGGTGGCCCGTTTTACATACAAACGAAAAACTGAAATTCAATGGACTTGTACATACATGCGATGAAGAGCATTTTCTTAACAAATGCTTATGCAAAATTATGAAAGCTTACGTAAATTTGGCGCAGAACTACTTATGGTTAAAAGATAAAGAGTATTTCGTCAAAAATAAAATCAAACAATATTTTTGCAACAGTAGATCCATCTATTGGCGTAAAGTGGCGAATCTGTTAACAAGGGAATCGTATGGTTTACAATTTACCTCTATTTTTATTATTTTGCGAAAATGTTATATTAACACAGGACTTCCCAGCGAGCTTTTTAATTAGAAGACTTAAGTCCATTCAATATTTGTATGAAAAACGCCCCACCTTATTCTACTTAAGCGACGCAGTTCTTTGATAAGATAATAAAAGGTACAAACAACCTTATGAGATATAAATTTTCAGATACAGATATAAACTTTAGAAATTTAGGTCAATCACTAAGATCTTTATATAATTTTAGTCTAGTTTAGCTTAGTATTAATTGTTATTTGTCCCTTTATACTGATATACTTAATAAATCTAATATGTGTCCAAAGAAAAAAAAAACTTTAGAAATAACTTCACATGGTTGGGTAGATACACCGAAATCATTTATATGTAAGTAAGTACATCTCTATTATTTCACTGAGGTAAGAAAGAAAATATTTCATCCTATTGGATTAGCAATACGAGTGTGTGCTTCACTGAAATCAAAGAAAAAAGTCTCGTGCAAATATGCGGCGCAAAAGGTAGATAAGTAATAGCACGTACTGAAGACTAATGGATTTCTGATAGCACATATGCCGCAGCTAACCTATGCACAATTATACAGAACAAACCGTGTTTTTTTTCATGTTTGCAGGATATCATATTGTCATATAATTGTTTGTAGGTACGAGTACCCGATAACCCAAATTACAGAACAATCGTTTATTAAATTATCATGCCTACATTTAATAAGCGGGTCGACAATTGTACATAGAAGATATTCGAAAAACACATTTCCGGATTCTTAAACTGATAACGTTTCATAAATTTTCAGAAACTTTGTCTGTTTATCTCTTGTTTATACATGAAAGCATCACTCGAAAACGACTGAATGGATTTTGATGCAAATTTTACCTATATGTCGAGAAAATTCCCGGCCAGGTTTGAAGGCTGTAGCCTTATAAAAAACCCCGAAGGAGGGGTTGGAATTTCATTCGAAATAAGTTGGTTTGCACCTGAATAAGAAGTAGGCGACCGATTTTTATAAAATTGTGTGTGGTGATGGCTGAATGTCATGGTCTACAACTAACATAACTTTGGCCAGTGCTTGAGGGTCTGGAGTAACTGGCGTAAAGCATTATGAGCCCCGCAAAACTATAAAACATACGAAAATGGCTGCAAAGCATAATGTTAATTAGAGTACCGTGCCGTTTCTACTGGCATACAAATTCTAGGTCTGAAGTACCTGATTTGGAACAGGAAAGACACAGCTAAGAAATACAAAAAAGGCTTTATAGCATAACTTTTGGTAGCTGATAATACTTCAAGAGTCTGGAGTACCTTAAATGAAACACTAAGAGGTTAACTAAGCTCTACGAGATACGGAAATGACTCCACATCAGAAATTTTTAGCGCAATAAGTCGCTTCTGTTGGTATATATGAATTGAGGACATTGATAAGGAACTCCTACTAAAATAAAATAAAATATGACTCTGAGTTGAAACTGAGTTTTAAGTTACCAAAGCGAAATTCGCGGGCACCAGCTAGTATTATTATAATGTACATAATTCAATACTCATAACAAGGAAAAGGCTTAAATGAAGGTCGTCCGAGAAAATGCAACTCCGTGGCACCTCCTTTATCGTCCTACTTGCTTACTATTGCTGTAGAGTGTGGACAGACTAGACGTTGGACGTTGAAATCGCCTAGCATAAACTAAAAGTAGACAAGTAAAAGGGCTTGTGATGATCATCAAATTGATAATGAAATGAAATCACTTATAGTTGAACTTGCCCTTATATTATTTCATAAATTTCCTTTCTATTGCTACAGCTATATATACATAGGCTGTTCCGTAAATTGTTAGTTAAATGAAAAATAGTAAGAATATAAAAAAACGTATACCATTTAAAAAAAATCCCTCCATCCTCAATGCCTTTGGCTAAATCAGTTTTCAAAACATTTAAATACTCTTCTTGCGGAAGGTCGAAAAATAGCCGTTGAAATTCTTCGACGGCCTCATTTGCGATGTAAAATTTTCGTCCACGAAGCATTATTATCACCTTGGGAATTAAATCGCACAGAGCTATATCGGGGCTGTACGGAAGAGGTAACATTGTAACCCCGAAGATGTCAAATAGTCGACGGTTCTAGCAGTAGTAGGAGCGGGCGCGTTATCTGGGTGAAAAACAATGCCACGCAGGCTGCTTCTTGGGCGCTCGCTATTCATCTCCTCGAAAGCTTGAGGCAGATTAACTTCGCAATACCATTCACTAATAACTGTTCTACAGTCTTCTAGTGGTATTACTGCTACTGGTCCACTGCGTGAAAAAAAGCCGCTTTAATTTTTATTAACACGTACAGCTTTTGTCGGCAACTCATCCTCTTCAAACACCCATTGCATGGATTGCTGTTGATCCAAGATTCGTCAGTTGTTTTTTTTTTTTCGCTTGTTGATCGATGGGCTTACTCTAATATTAAATTAATTTCAATAAATACTCGATAAGGATGCAGGATGCTTCTTCAAACTTTTGCAGCATACACTTACACCCATCAACACGACGGGCTCTATGCTCTTCTGTGGGAAAATGAGGTATCCATCGCGAAGCAACCTTCCTAACTTTAAGGTGTTCATGCAGGATGGTGGAAACCGCCCGTGATCCAATATTCATTTCAGCTTGGATCTCCCGATGTGTAATGTTTTTATTCTCTCGCAATAGCCACTCCATCCTGTTGACGTTTTCATGACTTACTGCAGTTGGAGGTCGTCCGGGCCTGGGGTTATCGTTTAGGTTCTCTCGACCATGTTTGAATTCATGGAACCAATAAGTTATTGTTGTTAACGCAGGATCAGCCTCCCCAAAAGCAACTTGTAAATTTTTGTGAGATTGTTTGAAGGTTAAACCTTATTTATAATCATAGAAAAACTTAGCATGAAAAGCTTCCCACGGCAGCAATAGTTTCTGGAAAATAGAGATTATATTTACTCCGTGACAAAAGACTAATCTCAAAATTATTGGTACATACTTACGTCTTTATAGGTTTCGACTTTTCGGTTATGGTTATACGTCGGCGCGATATAATATGCTAACGCGTCCCACAATCGCCACGAAGAGCAGGCGCTTGTTATAATTAATGTGGCTCACATCAACTGGTTTGAGCTTTTACGACACCCGTGGGAAGGGGTTGGCAATATTCGGGCTGGACATCACTCGGGTCTGAGATTGACTATCGATCTTGGAGAAATTATGGATCGACTTGTACAAGTATACTTGGTACATATCAGCCAGATAAAGGATTGGAACATAGAATTTAGTTTTGCAGAGCTGAGTTCCTTAGAACACTCTGACTATGAGAAGAAGAAGATTCTTTTTACGAGAACAAATAACTATTTGATGCAATTTGTTGGAAATTCTAAAATATAGGGACAACTTGGAAGCAATAACGTGACTCGTCACAGCAAAAAATAAGTGCCGTAGGTAAGGTAGGTACTTTTGTAAAACCTTTAAGTATGAAGGCTTAACTTAGAGGGGTGGAAATGTCTTTTAATATTGCTTTTAACGTTGTATGACAAGCGATAAGGGGGTAATGAACTTATATCCAGATTTATTTGTCAAAAATTCTAATCGATAAAAGTAATTTTTCGGAAATTGGAAGGTTGAGTTCTACCAGTCCTACTCAGTCCGCTTGCAATTTCGAAGCCCACTTTAAAATCATATCATTAATTCATTAAGCATGAATTATCTAATCTAATAATGAAAGACCTAAAAGTCATTTGTTTTATGAGCTCGTAACAATCACTGGGAAATACCTATCAAAGTTTGAACCTTTATCTGACACATTTGTTATATGTCTGAGAGTTAAAATAAATGTAGATAGAGCTACCTGCAAACTGCAAAGATGAATAGAGTTAATGGTATTGCAGTCTGGCCAAAAGCGTGGCCTCGCTAGAATTCCGTTGTCATTAAATAGGTACCTACGTTTTAGCTTTAAATATAATGAAATTTTCTTTAAAATGTTGGATTGAACTTGATGTTATCGGTATAAAAATCTCTTAAATATTTCCGAAATAAAGAACGAGACTGGGTTTAAAAAAAAACAGCTCAGTGGTCACCGAAATGACTTAGTTTATATAAACGGACGGATGTAAGTAGAACATACGAGTGAAGGTGTTAAGATTGTCTTCACTTAGTATAGTCGTAATGCTCTTTCTAAATGATTGCCAACACAATGTCTTTATCGGACGCATTTGTTCGGCATAAGGTCTCGGTCGCTGCGAAGTTGGTAAAATAATGTTACTTTCCCCAGTCGAAGAAAGTTACATCGTAATGTCGGGAAATAGACGAACCTTTCCCAACCCTCCCTTTTCGTGTTGCGTGTTAAGGACTTGTATATTTTAGACCGTGTACCTATCTATACTGGGTGTTACAAAAAGGATATAGTATTCATGAAAACGGTGAATATAACTTAAAACTGTTCATATTTTGTACTTCTCAAAGGTAAACTAAAAATAGTATGCATCTACACTTACTGTTATTTGACAAATCAATAAGTAAAGACCTTCCATTTTTAATACCGATTCGGGTTAGAGTCCTCGTATCATCATCTGCCTGCATCTATCTAATTGGGAGAGTTTAATTTTGCTTTAATGGTCAGGTCTTTGGAGAAAGTTGTTTGATGACAAGCAACAACGTAGTATCAATTTTGTTACACCGCGTATTGTTATGTCGCGTAGCTATCTATATTTTACTGTTATAGCTTCCGTGCTCTCGTGGAATAAAATCAGGCGATCGCGCGCCCTTTTCCAAGTGAAGTATAGTAAACAAACAGCGATATAACTTCAACCAATACACTTGATGTCGTTTGGATCCATTTAATAAATAGAATATGCTTGGAATACCTACTAATTAACCTACGAGTCGTTTTAATAGAAAAGCTAATGTATATGGTCGGGAGACGTATAGGGATATAAGCTTAGACTAAATAATTACTCAATGTGTTGGGCAATTACTGCAGTACTTCACTAAGTAGACTAGAGTTATAATATGAACATCCTTATTTCAGAAAAAACAACGAATCTTTTACGGTAATACGTATGAGAAACATACCTATCTCGTGTATCGCGGGACCTCAGACTTTGCCCTAAAATAGTCAAGCAAGATCAACAACAAGCATTATTTTATGGAACTAAGTTAAAGCAATACCTATAAGTATTGCGACTCTAAATATAACCAGCCTCAATTGGCTAGGTATACGTACTGTGTTACAAAAAATAGTTACACTGCTCGAAAATAATAGGCTCCAAATTACGGTACACTGTAGTTAGTATACATTAACGAGCTTTGAGCGGGAAACGGGTTGGAATTGATATAGACAAGTATCTCTAGAGAAGCATGCATCCACGATACTGAGAACTTATTCCACGGCTTGACCAAACGTTAAAATAACCCTGTAACACAAAATTGGAGGTTCAAATTGGATATAACCGTACAGTGTAATGAAGCAAAAGTTAGGTCCCGAAGGTACTTTAGTATTTCAGTAGGAACCTCGTCAACCTCCAGCAACTTCAAGTACTTTAGTAGCCCAGCATAAAGTTAGGCGTACTACTTATTCTTATGAAAATTGAATAATTTGTGTTATTTGAGAACAACGCTTGCTATGTAATACGCTTACGCCGTTAGCGTGTATTGGTCTTATTTTTTGCGTAAGAAAGAGTGCCGTTCCAGTGGATGGACGGCATGAAAATGAAATTACTCAGCTACCAATCAGCGTTCGGGGCCTAAAACGCGATATGGAAGTTATTTTCGTTGGCAGTATAAAAGAAGCTGGTGATATCTAGAGTATGGGGAGTCCGATTGCTGTTGATCCAAGATTCGTCAGTTGTTTTTTTTTTTTCGCTTGTTGATCGATGGGCTTACTCTAATATTAAATTAATTTCAATAAATACTCGATAAGGATGCAGGATGCTTCTTCAAACTTTTGCAGCATACACTTACACCCATCAACACGACGGGCTCTATGCTCTTCTGTGGGAAAATGAGGTATCCATCGCGAAGCAACCTTCCTAACTTTAAGGTGTTCATGCAGGATGGTGGAAACCGCCCGTGATCCAATATTCATTTCAGCTTGGATCTCCCGATGTGTAATGTTTTTATTCTCTCGCAATAGCCACTCCATCCTGTTGACGTTTTCATGACTTACTGCAGTTGGAGGTCGTCCGGGCCTGGGGTTATCGTTTAGGTTCTCTCGACCATGTTTGAATTCATGGAACCAATAAGTTATTGTTGTTAACGCAGGATCAGCCTCCCCAAAAGCAACTTGTAAATTTTTGTGAGATTGTTTGAAGGTTAAACCTTATTTATAATCATAGAAAAACTTAGCATGAAAAGCTTCCCACGGCAGCAATAGTTTCTGGAAAATAGAGATTATATTTACTCCGTGACAAAAGACTAATCTCAAAATTATTGGTACATACTTACGTCTTTATAGGTTTCGACTTTTCGGTTATGGTTATACGTCGGCGCGATATAATATGCTAACGCGTCCCACAATCGCCACGAAGAGCAGGCGCTTGTTATAATTAATGTGGCTCACATCAACTGGTTTGAGCTTTTACGACACCCGTGGGAAGGGGTTGGCAATATTCGGGCTGGACATCACTCGGGTCTGAGATTGACTATCGATCTTGGAGAAATTATGGATCGACTTGTACAAGTATACTTGGTACATATCAGCCAGATAAAGGATTGGAACATAGAATTTAGTTTTGCAGAGCTGAGTTCCTTAGAACACTCTGACTATGAGAAGAAGAAGATTCTTTTTACGAGAACAAATAACTATTTGATGCAATTTGTTGGAAATTCTAAAATATAGGGACAACTTGGAAGCAATAACGTGACTCGTCACAGCAAAAAATAAGTGCCGTAGGTAAGGTAGGTACTTTTGTAAAACCTTTAAGTATGAAGGCTTAACTTAGAGGGGTGGAAATGTCTTTTAATATTGCTTTTAACGTTGTATGACAAGCGATAAGGGGGTAATGAACTTATATCCAGATTTATTTGTCAAAAATTCTAATCGATAAAAGTAATTTTTCGGAAATTGGAAGGTTGAGTTCTACCAGTCCTACTCAGTCCGCTTGCAATTTCGAAGCCCACTTTAAAATCATATCATTAATTCATTAAGCATGAATTATCTAATCTAATAATGAAAGACCTAAAAGTCATTTGTTTTATGAGCTCGTAACAATCACTGGGAAATACCTATCAAAGTTTGAACCTTTATCTGACACATTTGTTATATGTCTGAGAGTTAAAATAAATGTAGATAGAGCTACCTGCAAACTGCAAAGATGAATAGAGTTAATGGTATTGCAGTCTGGCCAAAAGCGTGGCCTCGCTAGAATTCCGTTGTCATTAAATAGGTACCTACGTTTTAGCTTTAAATATAATGAAATTTTCTTTAAAATGTTGGATTGAACTTGATGTTATCGGTATAAAAATCTCTTAAATATTTCCGAAATAAAGAACGAGACTGGGTTTAAAAAAAAACAGCTCAGTGGTCACCGAAATGACTTAGTTTATATAAACGGACGGATGTAAGTAGAACATACGAGTGAAGGTGTTAAGATTGTCTTCACTTAGTATAGTCGTAATGCTCTTTCTAAATGATTGCCAACACAATGTCTTTATCGGACGCATTTGTTCGGCATAAGGTCTCGGTCGCTGCGAAGTTGGTAAAATAATGTTACTTTCCCCAGTCGAAGAAAGTTACATCGTAATGTCGGGAAATAGACGAACCTTTCCCAACCCTCCCTTTTCGTGTTGCGTGTTAAGGACTTGTATATTTTAGACCGTGTACCTATCTATACTGGGTGTTACAAAAAGGATATAGTATTCATGAAAACGGTGAATATAACTTAAAACTGTTCATATTTTGTACTTCTCAAAGGTAAACTAAAAATAGTATGCATCTACACTTACTGTTATTTGACAAATCAATAAGTAAAGACCTTCCATTTTTAATACCGATTCGGGTTAGAGTCCTCGTATCATCATCTGCCTGCATCTATCTAATTGGGAGAGTTTAATTTTGCTTTAATGGTCAGGTCTTTGGAGAAAGTTGTTTGATGACAAGCAACAACGTAGTATCAATTTTGTTACACCGCGTATTGTTATGTCGCGTAGCTATCTATATTTTACTGTTATAGCTTCCGTGCTCTCGTGGAATAAAATCAGGCGATCGCGCGCCCTTTTCCAAGTGAAGTATAGTAAACAAACAGCGATATAACTTCAACCAATACACTTGATGTCGTTTGGATCCATTTAATAAATAGAATATGCTTGGAATACCTACTAATTAACCTACGAGTCGTTTTAATAGAAAAGCTAATGTATATGGTCGGGAGACGTATAGGGATATAAGCTTAGACTAAATAATTACTCAATGTGTTGGGCAATTACTGCAGTACTTCACTAAGTAGACTAGAGTTATAATATGAACATCCTTATTTCAGAAAAAACAACGAATCTTTTACGGTAATACGTATGAGAAACATACCTATCTCGTGTATCGCGGGACCTCAGACTTTGCCCTAAAATAGTCAAGCAAGATCAACAACAAGCATTATTTTATGGAACTAAGTTAAAGCAATACCTATAAGTATTGCGACTCTAAATATAACCAGCCTCAATTGGCTAGGTATACGTACTGTGTTACAAAAAATAGTTACACTGCTCGAAAATAATAGGCTCCAAATTACGGTACACTGTAGTTAGTATACATTAACGAGCTTTGAGCGGGAAACGGGTTGGAATTGATATAGACAAGTATCTCTAGAGAAGCATGCATCCACGATACTGAGAACTTATTCCACGGCTTGACCAAACGTTAAAATAACCCTGTAACACAAAATTGGAGGTTCAAATTGGATATAACCGTACAGTGTAATGAAGCAAAAGTTAGGTCCCGAAGGTACTTTAGTATTTCAGTAGGAACCTCGTCAACCTCCAGCAACTTCAAGTACTTTAGTAGCCCAGCATAAAGTTAGGCGTACTACTTATTCTTATGAAAATTGAATAATTTGTGTTATTTGAGAACAACGCTTGCTATGTAATACGCTTACGCCGTTAGCGTGTATTGGTCTTATTTTTTGCGTAAGAAAGAGTGCCGTTCCAGTGGATGGACGGCATGAAAATGAAATTACTCAGCTACCAATCAGCGTTCGGGGCCTAAAACGCGATATGGAAGTTATTTTCGTTGGCAGTATAAAAGAAGCTGGTGATATCTAGAGTATGGGGAGTCCGATGCTGCCGAGAAGACCGGCCGAGGCGAGGGGCCGGACTATATCCTCGCCGTTCACTCCACACAGTAGAGCGGCCTCTGCTTCGTGTATCGCTTGTTAAATTAACCTCCTAGTAGTTTAAATTAACTGTATGTATGCGTTAAGATTAGGGACCCTCTTCCACACCGTTACCGGTCGGCGGCATGTTTGACTTCCTTTTGCTTTGGACAAGAAAAGCTTTTTTTTAAACTGCGCTCCAATTGCAATATCGAAGATACTTATATATTCCCTCCTTGACCTTCTGTTTAAACTTTCGGCTGGGAATTTTCCGATCGGAAGGTAGTTCGTTCCGAAGCATTCTCTATCAAACTTTTTCCTTTGGCAATATTTCAAGATTTCAAGCAAAAGTTTGAACGCTCACAGCGAAGGCGATCTATGAAACATTGTAAGCACTTTGTATATAATGGTCGACCGCAGTACATAGTTTTTTAAAATATTTCACCTTCCTGCGTGTTTCAGAAAACCATAAATAAATGTACAATATAACTATGCTTTTAAAATGCTGCACGTATAAAGCGTACACAAAGGTGCACTCATACTTAATTTTTTTTTAACAGTAGCTGACTGCTGGCGCAATCCAGTATCGGACCGAAGTGACTGCTATGATGGCGACTGTAAGTCATATTCAAAACGGCGTAATGAAGGAACAACTCATGATTTAAATAAACATTACTAGTAACTGCCTTCTGATATGTAACTTATATATGTATTGAAGTATATTCTCTAAAATACGGCTATATGTTTGATAAATATATTATTTATCTACCTAGTCTTGTAGTTACCTACCTGTTTCAAAGTATACGTACGTAAAAAACCTACTTATTAGGGCACAGCTCTCTCTCTCTCTTTTCGTGTGAGACACGGGTGATCGGACCCACAAAGTAGTAAGTATTATAGTACCTACCTATCCACTCAATAACCCAGTAAGTAAATTTATTACTACGGCATTTGTAAAAAATATTGTCTCACGTACTTAATTTGCCTGCCATTCAAAGCAAAGCAAAATATTGACTGAATATTTTGCATTACACGTAAAACTGAACGTCTTTAGTTAGTATTCTTGTGCCTGTTCAAATAAAGTTCCATTGGGTACGTGGGTACACGGTACTCAAGGGCTTACCAATTAGTACCATACCAATCAGGATACCGCGTTGAGCTTGAACCCAGCAATAAAAACATTATTTGTATATGCATTACGACCAACATTTCCATTTCACTTACAAATAATTTGGCATAACCACCAATAACAAAGTAAAGAATATCGAGGCATATCCTTCGTTATACAAAAAAATGCAATCTGGCTGATGGGTCCCAAATGAGTGCTTTTTACACGAACGTTCAAAATAACGAATACAAGCGGTGAAATTTTAGGTGATATTATGTTTTGGGCAGCTATACTTATATATATATCTGGCATGGGGCAAGTACAGAATCATATTAAATATACATAAGACATCAATCAATATAGCTCATTAAATCACAGAATAATAACTAGTATGATTAAATAAAGAATACGACATTTAAAATTCTGCTTTGTATAAATATTGCGTGTAAAAAATACATGATACCAACATTTTCGTGCCACAATTCTGTAAAACTTTTTTTACTGTCATATTAGTTATTGTAAAGAAGGTATGTTATGTTTATTTATCATACTTACTATGCCCTGGGACGCACCTGTAACAAATTCTTATCGCATTATTGGATTTAAAGATTTATTTGCCATATAACGCCGAACGTAATATCTAACAGATGCATCCGTTACGCACCATATACGCACAGAATTTGTATGGAAATAAGATCGAAAATCGCAATTTCCATTCGTCTGACAGACACATGCGATACGGTGCGTTAAAATAACGCAGCGACGAACAACAACTGGGAAAACCCTCCAAGTTTCCTAAAGTGTTCTAAAACAAAGTAAAATAAAATATGGCTGAAAAACTGAATTGTCTTAAAAATTATTGTTATGCCAAATTAATTAATTATTGCACGTTTTAAAACGTAAGGAGATTGATTTTAGTTTAATTTGTTACAAAACCGATTAAAATATCATTGGCAAATCGGAAATATCAACATTTTACCCCAAGTGACCGCCATTTCCCGACTACTATACCCTCACTATACCAATGATACAGAGGTCAATTCGGGGAAAGATTTGCTCTTTTGCGGTGTCACTTTTGATAGGAGATATCAAGGTCTTGCCATGTCTTTTAATTTGACGCAACATTAATAAGGCGACGATTAAATTAGCAACTAAATTAAATACGAATGGCGAAGAACCTAATGAATTTTTAAACATGACATGACTTTGATATCTTTAGAGGATATCGATGTCAAATCCTTTTTAAAGCTATTTGACGGAAAATTAATGCGCTATTTTGTTAAGTATCAAAATCAAATTTAAAAATCAATATTTATTTATTTGTTATATTTTCATGTTTAAATTTTATTTATTTCTAAACTCCATACTTAATTTGGGGCTTTCTTTGCTATGTCTGTACACCGGTCGTGTATTGATCGACTACACGACGATTCGTATTATTTCGTATTGTACTTAATTATAGTCATTACGATGCAATACAATAATGGTGTGAGTTGCAATTTAATCGTGAATGATTGAGTACTACGAATCGTTGCTTAATCGATCAATACGCGTTCTCTGGGAATACCTTATAGTGACACATGCCTAACGAAGTTTCCTAATAGAACATGGTTAGGGCGATTAATTAGTATGGACCCGGCTACGAATTAATGTAACACTTGGTTCGATTAGTGAGCTGCATACTGATCACATTGACTCCATTGCCACCGAACCTTAACATTATCCGATCTACATTCACCGGAGCAACATTATCCTTGCACTTATCTTTAAAAATAATTTAAACAGGAAACAGATTTCACGCATTTAAAGTTGCTACGCGCAGTTGGAAGGTTCAAACCTTGTCTAAAATGAAAACCGTAATAATAGTTCAGTGTTTGTTTGTCGCAGTGCTTGTGTTTGACAAATTCGTGGAAGTTTCTTCACAGTCCGGTGTTGATTTACCCGTGCAGTTGTTCGGGTTCCCTGCATTAGTTTTGCTCACAAGAGCTGCTAGATTTGTGAAGCGGCTCGGCTACATTTTAAGTCCAGGTGAGTTTTTTTTAATGCTAGCATTGTAAAGCTATCGAAACCTAGCAAATTGCCATTGGACTTACTCAATTAGACTACACGTTAAAACAAACTTATAGTTATGTATTTATCTATTTGTTTACCTACTTTTTAATTCGGTGGCACTAGCAGTCTTAATTGGATACCCGGAAATATAAGCGGGGTTCCCCATTTTTCTTTTAGAATCGTTCGTTTGTTTCGAGGTTGTGAGAGCTTCCGGGCGAATCTAAAGTTTTCATATCTTAATAAAAATAATATAACTTTCTTAAATATAAAAAATATGACTTATTACTGAGAATTGAGAAGAAACAAAAGGGAGATTAGTATTTGAACATATACAATATGTGAACTACTTGAAGATGGTAAATTACTTTTTTGGCTCTCCTCGTGTCTGTTTTTCCTTATTATTTGAACGCATTTTAATTAGTAACCTAGGCAAAAACAAACAAACTAGAGCATGTATGTATAATATCAGCTATATACATATACAGGGTGTAAGGGACAGCCCTCCGAATATTTATAGGGTGTATTCAGACCATGAAACTGAATAACTTTCATGTGAAAAAAAATACAAAACACGTCAAAAAAAATGGCTTAACTTATTATAGCAATTGCAATCAGCTGATAGTTAGTATGGGAGGTCAATTATGTTTTGTCGTTACCTGACATTATGTTCCTAGGGGAAAAGTTCGGAGGGTTGTCCCTTTAACCCCGTATACTTTAATGTGTATTAATAATCTTAATATATTATCTTTGTTTTAAAAGTAGTTCATCAAGGTGAGCTTATCTCTTACAAAAGATACCATCCAGAAAACCTAGTATACATATATCTAGTTCCAATAGTACAAGTTTTGCTTATTTTGGGGCCTTGACATTTCACAAAGATGGCGCTGTGTGAAATGACCAGGATATTTATGTGTTTATAGGAACTTACTTATAGTCGCACTCATGTAATGTTGTTATGTCATGTCATGTTACGCGGCAGATTTAGGGGTTTTGTCGGAACTTCTATTTAGACACATACACATATCACGCCTATAATCCCTTGCGGGGTAGGCAGAGCGTAAATGGCTCCATAAAACAAATATTTACGCCACGTCTGACAAACATTTGAGGGTCATCCGGAAAATTGTGTATCGCCATAGTGACAGGTTGTCAACCCATCGCCTAAAACTGCAATTTACACCCTCAAGTCCCTTAGTCGCCTCTTACTTTTCCCACGGGCAAGAAGCCTATTCTAAGCCGGCATCACACGGCATAGCCGGCATCACACGGTATTTCTATTTATATCCCCTTATTTAAAAACAAGTAATCATCCAGCTCATTATCAATGTAGCCCACCAAGTGAACATTATAATGACATTACAACATTGCTTTCCACATGAGGGTGGAAAAAAACTTTAATGAAACTAACCCCTGAATAATCCAGCCAGGAATTTTAGTCGACTAGTAGTAAGGAAATTCCTCATTAACACCCAGCTGTACAACTAAAGCTAGGTTTCAACATTTAATTGTTTTCAGTTATTTCTGTGCCTCTAGTGTAAAAGGGTTAAACTCAGAAATCCTAATTTTACAGGAGAGCAAAAAATAACTTTGAAATCAGTTATCATGCTTAAATCGTAAAAAATATTTATATTTGATGAATGAACCACAAATAATATTAAAACTATTTAAATTGTAGCGTACAGTTATCCTATTTCTTATTACCGTTGCTGAGATATCAGCCTTGGAAAATAAGTTTACTCCTTTTGCACGAAACACAACTTTGTTCATAGGGATTAAACTTAAGTTTAACTAATCAGAATATTCAAAATCCGTTAGTTACATTTAGTGTAAAATGGATATATTTCATAGTTTTTGAAAACCTACAGGATATTTTCAATTGAAAAAGATGGTAATGATGTCAATGATGGTAATGCTAAGCAATTTAGCAAAATTGTATTTATCAATTAAAAAAGGGCTTCAAAACAATTTCAGTCATAGGCCATGAGATCAGTGGCAACAAAAAAGTACCATTATTCCTAATTTAAAGTAGGTAATTAGTAACTGTGACAAGTAACAAAAAACAAAAGTATAAACTCTTAAATCAAAACTATTAATCTTTAAGTAATGCGTGCTGCAGACGGTACACTAATAATAATCGAAATCTTATCAGAGTCAAGAATACCCTCATACCTAATACCTAAGTATTAAAAAAATATTAAAAAACATAAAATTTAAAGTTTTTGGTTAGTTATGCCTTCTAGATCGGGATCTACAAAAGGAATAGAGTAAGCTTATTTTTACCATGTTGAAGTACCGTAGTTTACCTGCAAATAACATATCCTCTGAGTCTCTCAAAGGTTGACTGGAAGAGATCCCTTAATGGGATAAGTCCGCCTTTGTGCCTCTTGTTTCTAGATTTATTTCTGTAACTGTTATTTTTAATGTGTCTGGTGGTACAATAAAGTTATTACATACATACATAGCAATACTTTCATCTGATTTTAGATTGGAATAAAATTCTAAAGCCTGGTGATCAAGAAAACTGAAAAATTACTCCAAATACTTATTTTTTCAGCCGATATTGGCAATGATTCCGTATAGCATGGCTTCAGTTGTATTTGCTGATTATATGTTCTTTTTCTTCATTTTGTGCAATTGAGTGCTTTGGTATCAACTCCGTTTCTAGTCTTGTACATAACTTTTGGCAACAAATCTTTTTCGAATTTAAATTCACCAACTTCTGCGAATAAACTTTTTTTTTTTTTTAATTTGCTAAATATTTAAGCGCGGGCAGGATTTGAACCTGCGACTTTCGCATAACTAGTGGCGACGCCTCTTCCATTTGGGCTACCGCAGCTCATTCCTTGCCCGCCAATTTTGCAAGTGTATTTTAATGCCAGTAACGCGTGGCACGGCTTCATCTACCGGGTTAGTTTAGCAACTAATACCACTAGTAATGCGAAAGTCGCAGGTTCAAATCCTGCTCGAGCTTGAAAATTTTGCAAGTTTTCAAAAAGTTGTATACCTTACACGGGAAGTGTTTTAAAATTTGGTATACATTTTTTCTTTTTTGTTGTTAACTTTTCTGGCCGTGAACTCAGATCTCAAAAACATGCTGAAGTTGTAGAAAATATTGTAAGTCATTTCAATTACTTCAATAGCGCCTTTCTTTGAGACTGAGCACACAAGCTGCTACCAGTCGAAGTCGCGTGGCACGTGGATATCCAATGTCGTATTTTTGTTTGCCCCTCTACCTACATACTACGTACCCGACGGAAGTTACTTTAACTTCAACAGCCACAGCCATATCAGTCCAATGCTGGACATGGGTCTATTTTCCATATGCACAACGCTCGGCCGGTGGATTGGCGGGCGCGGCATTCATACTTTAGTCGCTTTTTACGACGTCAACGGTGAGAAGAGCGGTGATGGTGATGCACACCACACTGGCAAACTGGCTGGGATATCTTACTAATTAGAATACCTAAATACGATGAACTACTGAACAAAATAATACTAATCACTAATGATAGAAAGTTACACCCTTCCAAAGTACGTCAAAAATATCTTACGATCAAAGATACTACTCGTGTAAAGTGATCAAACTTACCGCTCACGGAAAGTATGTCACCCGACGCGGGAACGCAAAATAACAATCCTTCACCAATTATGGACGACTGGCGGTCCCGGCCGGTCGCGATTGCGCGGCGGCGTCTGCGCCGTCTACCTTGCCCCTTGAGTTTACTTCACCCCCGCGCGTCTTGCGGAGTTTAATCGTTTAACACAACATGTCTGTGCCAGAATTTGGTGAAAAAGGAGGTAACTATACTTTTACTAATTATGTTACAAGGAATAAGAATAGTAAAAAAAGAGTTATCTTTATATAGATCCTTTTACACCAACATAGTTTTTAAAAAAGCATTTGTGTAAAGTGATCTATTTTAATTTTGATTCATTTGCACAAACTTTCACTTAAAGAACAGTTTGTTCAAAACGTTTAAATTTGACTTTGACCGTTTTGAACAAAACTGTTATGCATTATTTAATACGTGAATAAAGAGCAAACTTATGTTGTACCGTTATGTTCAAAGTTCATTTACAAATATGACGTTTAAAAACGATCAAACTCTAATTTGATCCATTTTCACTAGAATAAAGTGCGATTTTAGAGAGATTAATCGTTTTGCACAAATCTATATCTCAGCAACTAACACTCATAGAGATCCATGAGTCACACCATCGGATGCAGAACAGTGCCAAACGTACAATGGTATAAAAATCCACACATGGGTATAACTCGAGTTTGATCCTTTTACACTGGAGGCACAGATTTATTCGTAAAATGTGTGTAACTGTGAAAAATAGGAATCATTGGGCCTGGTGTCAGTGCTGGTGCCCGCGATATCGTTCATATAGGATAATAATAAATTAAAAGCTTATAGCTTAGCTGGCATATTTTTATTATTCAGAGGCAGTTCCTTATGAATAGCTTCATACCATTGCAATAATTGTGTGAACTGATGCCATTGCAACACTGGAATAAATTTTTTAACTCATTCTGTATTACGTTTTGAATTATTCTACCTGTTAAGTATCTCATTTTAGATAATCGAATTTGATTGTTTCATGCAAATGTAAAACTATATGAAATCGTTTCTTTGTGATCTATTAAATAACGGTAGCCTAATAAATAGCAAAATGTATACTGGTTTTTAACAACAAAAACGTTTAAACTCGCGTAAATCATCAACGTAACAACTGGACAGTCCACCAACAGGATCACTGTAGCAACGTATACCTAGTCCATAAAACAATAATAGGTAAGTACTTACATAAAACGTATACGTAGTAGAGCTGAAAAACCATAGGCCGTAGCGTGCGACCTAAATTTTATGTATACGCGATTACGTGCGGTACGGGCGGCTCACGTAAACGCGCGTAACTATCGTAGAGTAATCGTAATCGGTCCATATTAGTCAATGTGGGGCATATGAGACACTATTCTGGTAAGACATTTTAAATGTTTTCAGTGATAAGTAACTTTTGTGTTAATTTTTGGTACGTGCAAGTATATCCAACCCACCCGATGTGGACTCACAGGCTGTATTGATAATATTAATACAAATAAATACAAATTCAAATATCTTTATTACTCCCATTCTTCACAATACACTTAACAACACAACATATAAATACACAACAGCATTGAGCAGCATACAGAAATAAAAGAAATGTTGCCTTTAAAACAAAAAAATATAATAATTTCTGAGAGCAAACGGTGAGGAACTCAGGTTGCTTGCTACTATGTTGCTCTAGTCAACATAGGTAGCCCTGATTTTCAGCCCTTACCTATTCATATTAATTAACACAAATTAGCAGAGGGTACATATTATACTACACACTATGCCAGCGTCCTTGTCGATGCTTAACGTGTAGGTAGCTGGTAAAAATTGCGGAGAGCTGGAGCATCCACCATGCCGTAAAACAATATTTTTAGTGCGGAGTTTTGAAACCCTTGATTCGATCAATAGGTAATATAATATGTTATTATTGCCCTGTTTGAAACTTTGAAGTGCTTATGCAGTTGAAGTCCATTGACTCTGAATTAGAGTAGACAAAACACTATTTATAGATAGGTACTATATATAGATACGCGCATGTCGCATCTGAGGTTTACGGACGACCTAATCTTTGTTGGCGAATGTGTCTCAGATCTGTAACAAATGCTCTCAGAACTTCATGATAAGATATTTTAAATGATTGCATGAAGCTCTGATGAACATATCCAAGACCAAGATCATGACGAATCGCCATAAGCGAGTACCTAATAACATAGGTAACGCAATAGCACTGTACAGTAAATCAGTACTTACTTCTATCTTGGACTTCGTTTATGCTTTGACCCAGAAGCGCAGGTGAATGGGATTCAAAGACGCATTGGGTTAGGCTGGGCTGCTTTTACAGAGCTGGTTGATGGTTTTACGTCTAAACTACTTCAATGCCTGAAGACCAAGGTGTGTAACCAATGTGCCCTGCCAATCCTCACTTATAGTGCCGAAACGCTCACCAGGCTGAACATGTATAAGATCAAAGAAGCACAGAGAGCAATGGAGCGCTCCATGCTAGACATCACCAAGAGGCCAAGGGGAGCAAAAGAGATAAGTGGGTAGACCATGAGCCCGGGGCTGATGACATCAACAAGTGAGCAAGATCTCTATATGGATAAGATTAGCACAGGACCGTGGGGATTGGCGCAATAGAGAAGAGGCCTATACCCAGCAATGAGTGGATGTGGGCTGATGATGATGATCATGACTTTCTAGATACATTAAGTACTTATATCAGATCTAAGTACCTATTGATATACTAGCTTCAAATTGGAGTTAGGTAGAAGAAGAATTAGGTAAGTACTTCCGGAGAAGTCATCTATTGAACATGGATCTTTAGGACGAAAACTCCGCTAATTCAATCTCAAGGAACGGGCGATCCCCTTCCTTCTTAGACCAAAGAATAAGGTAGATGGCGCAAAATTTATAATTGTTTTTAAAATACATAAACACCTGCTCAAGTTTTGGTAACGCGTACTGTGTGAAAAACTGTGTGTTTTGTCGAGTCAATGGCAAAGGTTAGATTATTAAAGTTTGTCCAACCGCTTTATGTTGCTAAAGGGCCTATGTGGTACCTTGGAGAAGAAAATTATACAAGAGCTCTCGAAAAGACCGTGGTAGCTAAATTTCTTTTTTTTTTGCTTCATTGTATTTGCAGTTGCTGCCTTCATTTATTTTTCTCTTTTTAAATACTTACGCAATTTTGTTGAATTGCGGGACGGCCGCCTTGGAAACTTTTCTACCCCATGCATAAATTGAAAGGCTACGCAGCGAATTTAATTGTAATGAAGCAAAAAGCCAATTCTAATTGGAAATGGTAAATTCATTGAAGACGTATAATATGGATCAGCTACGCGACTACCTACTAAACATTATAGGTACCTAGTGACTTATTGTTTTATTTTATTTTGGCCCTTGCTTTTTGTTCAGTTTCGTGTGTTGGTCAACCCCTTAAAAATTTTACTATGTCTTGTGACCTAAGTACCTACATACAGTTTATTATCGTGTAGTCTCTTCAGCGGTTTTCAGTCACATCACATAAAAGGAACAAGTTTAACTGGCTACAATAAATTAAATGGTTTTGTTGCGTATTTTTCCTTCATGGCGATTTGTCGATTAACTTCTCACTGCAATACAGCAGTTGGTCATTCCACTTCAAGACATCACGCAACTAGTTGCAGTGAGCCGTGTTTTTTTCTGTTCGCTTAAAGTGATCACAATGTCGACAAAGTGTATTCTTTACGTATTTTTAGTGGTGGTTGTTAGTGTGGAGATAGCCTACACAGGTAATCCATTCTTATCCTGATAATTTATTATAACGAAAACATTTTCAAAGTTCTCAACTACCTCAATCTACTTACTTACAAAATAAGCAACTGCTATAAAAATTTGAGCAATAAAACTTTATAATTATACAGGGTGTAAGGGACAGCCCTCCGAATACTTATAGAGGTGTGCATTCAGACCATGAAACTGAAAAAATATTTCAGGAAACGAAAATATTTTTTTACTTCCCATAGTAATTGCTGTCAGCTGATCTTGAATTTTGTATGGGAGGTCAAATATTTTTAGGGATAAGTTTAGGGAAAAGTTGGTCATGGTCTACATGCACCCTGGTAGTGTTTGGAGGGCTGTCTCGAGGCCAAATTATACACTCCGTATAATTTAGGCCTTGATGCTAGTCCTGCACGTAGTGCTGCAAGTCGATGCAAAATAATACGAGTATCCAGAGTCTTGTGGGCATTTTCATCGACGATGCTCTGCATGACTGTGTGTTTAGGTGTTATTTTTTCTGACGAAAGCTAAAAGTTCCCTCCAGTCTTAATTTAGATCTGATAGGCATTCTTATTCGGTTAACTGACATGTGGCCTAAATGTGTTGTCCAAGCTTATAGAACATTCATTATAATTACAAAACTTCGTGCCTCGGCTTGAAACAGTGTTTGGTCAAGAACTAATTTTCAGATTGTATGCAGTTGGTACCTTCATGCACTCATGTAGTAAATACTAACGTGAAAATCTTCTGAGGTTGTCTATCTAACTAAATTTAAAAAACTACGCTATCGAAAACAAGTTAAGTATTATATACCTAGCCAGTCTTTGAATTAAATATCCAACACAAAAGCTACCATTTTCTGCAGAAACGAAACGTATTGAATGGCTGAATAAAATATGGCTTTCTATTTTCAATAAACATCGTTCTGTATTGAGGGGAGGAGATTCTGCAAAGTAATATGTAGTTCGATGTTTTCATCAGATTGTGAATACTAGGTACGACACAGAGGGTTGTGTGTAGTTGGATGTGTAATACGGAAATAATCAAACCGTGGCCCTCAAACGAATTTGTTTGAGAATGTTTCATATTCAACCACTGAGAACTAAAGAATTAGACAAGTTGATTACTAAAAGATTCTTTAACAACCCCTGAAATTTTTGAGTAGCCTCGATTTCTTTGCCAAAATGATTATATCCTTTACTTCCAAGATTGTGTCGAGACATAAACAAGTCTGTAATTTTAAATTTTGCACATTCTACGGTGGGACATATTTCAAAGTTTTAAATTGGCGATGGCACGACCTTTTCTCGCCATCGGTAGTAATTCGGTTGGAATAAGATTTTTTCGTATCGTGACGTCTACATTTTTTTCAATTATATCTAAGTATTTAATATTATTATGACCTTTTTCAAGGTGCTAATCTATTTCCGAGATAAATATTTAGATACTTCAAATAAACTCGCATGTTCTTAAATTTTAAGCATAACTACCTACATTTGTCCCTGTATATTCAAAGAAACCCATAATTGTTAGATGTACAAATAATTATTTATCTTAGTTTTTTTAACAGTAACTGAAATCAACATGAAAAGGCGTTTGTTTAAAATGGCGCATAGCGGCGGGCTATGCTCCGTTTTATTATATTTAGGTCGTGAGCACGAGCACGCCATAATCCCGGTATAACAAGACCCTTTCCCTCGTAATGGGGTGCTTCACTTTTGTAACTTTGGGTGGCAAGTAACACCTACATGTTCTTTAGCAATAGTACAAACAATAACATGAATAGGATTTTACTTTTAATGCTGAAGGATCTCAGTAGAAATAAGTTGTCCTTTTGTGTCGTTATTCTTCGTATGTGCGTCTTGCATTGTTTTTGTGTACAATAAACGGTGAATTAATAAAATTAAAAAATAAGTTTTGATTTCAGCACCGCTCTACACCTTTATCAGGTTAGTATTTAACAAAAATTGATTTTTCAAACAATCAGCCATATTAAACGAGGAACTTAGTGTTGCCAGTAGAAATTTACCGAGTTAAAGGAAAGAAAAGGCTAAATATTTGACCTGCCATTTTCTAAATCCTCAAATGCTTGTCAAACCTGGCGTAAATATCTGGTTTTTACGGCCGTTTACGCTCTGCTTGTCCTGCACGGGATATAGGCGTGATATATGTATGTTAGCCGTGTGGTGCCAGCAGAGTAGAAAAGCACCACCCCATCTCTTCCCGTGGGGGTCGTAAGAAGCGACCGAGGGATAAATCCGACCCAAGCACGACGGTCCTGGAGAGGCCAACTCCACAATTAAACCCGGAACGGGGTCTCCGTCAGGCGCGTGTGTCAGAGATCTACCGCGCGGCAGACTCCTGCAGCCGACCTGGCTACGCACGTATCGACTAGTCGTTCCTGCGGATCCAGCCAGGAAGGCCGAGAGGGTGGCGCAGGTCCTGGGCAGCCCTACGTTTTTCATAATTGCGTCCCAGGCAACGCAGTGTATGCCTCAGACACTGTGTAAATCGTCTGTCACAGACGTGTGAGGCCAATGATGATATGTATGTATGTGAAAAGTCACAATAAACTCAAGAATTAACATTACTTTTTTCCTTATTGAAAAAACATCAAGGCAGGACGGGCTAGACTAGACTATTCAGGTACTCGACTATCCCGATATGATCAGTATAAGTGGGACTATTTAATAAGCCCGATTTGGCAGCTATCTGCCCGCGATTCCACTCGATTCCATCTGCCCGCGATTCTTTTTTCGTGCGGAACAACGAAGAACCCAACAAACGTACTGAAAACTTTCAAATACGTACTTTATTGGTTTATATTTTTATTCAATTCAAAATGTTTGAACAGATCACATTTAAAAACCATTCATTTCCATATTAACGTTTCATCTAGTCTTTACCCGTTAAGGATTAAAGTTAAGAAAATACTATATCGCGTATTTGATAACTTAAGCTCTAGTTTAATCTTAAAATGTAAAAGATATTGCCTCAAAGCCCTACAATTTTCATACAAGCGTGTATCCCTTTTTTATCCCTTTGGGGGATGGAAATTAATAATCCCTACATGATATAATTACAAATTTTGAATCAGATCATATCAAAGACTACCAACTCTCATACAAACTATTAGCCCCTTTTATACCCCTTTGGGGGCTATAAATAAAAAATCCTTTAAATATGTGTTTAACTATCTAAACTTTATGATCTTATCACCAACTTTGAAATAGATCGTATCAAAAACAACGAACATTCATACGAACATTTATACAAACATTTTACCCCTTTTTCTACCTTCTTTTGAGGATGAAATTGCAAATATGCATTTTTCAATTTAACTCCTTAGTCTTATTAATAATGCTAAAACGGATCGCATTTAAAAACCACAAAGTTACATTTTACCCCCATTTTAGAAATTCATTTTTGTATTTTAATCTAATCCCAAATTTTTAAACAGATCGCTTTAAAGACCACGAACTTTCATACAAAAGCTGTATCCCTTTTTTACACCTATAGGGGTTAACATTCTAAAAATCCTTCATTGGCGGATGGTTGTATAGTAAAATATCCCTACTGTCAAAAGTTCATGTTTCTAGCATAAGTAGTTTAACCTGTGCCTCGATGAATGAGTCAGTCAGTCAGTGTGGTCATTTGTTTTTATAGGTATAGATGGATGATGCTATGGCAAAACGAGGTCCATTTTCCTTTTATATCACATCTCGTAGTATGAATCTGACTGCAGTTGAATTGGGCTTATTTGGATGGCCAAACTATGGATGTTGATGTTGTCTGCAAATATAAATTCAATTTGAACTGCGATTCAATTTTCCGATGTTGATTATACCATTCCTTCAATCGACTGCCCCTAGCCGAGGATAAAATTATTACTAGACTGTCCTGAGTGGGTACTGTAGGAAAAGGTGCGGCAAAACGGGGAAATTAAGGTTTGAAAGTACCTCTAAAACGAAAGATATTAATATTATCTAATACATATTATACTTTTAATTTTTCCTAATCTACAATCATATAATAACTTATAATTTTTGGTCAAATTAACAACTTTTCAAACGTACTTTCAGAGGTATATACGATACGGAGTGTAAGATACTGCCCTCCGAATACTGATAAGTACAGACCATAAAATTGAACAACTTTACCCCCGGAACATATGTCAAGAAACGACAAAAAAATCGCCTTTCCATACAAAATCACGATCAGCTGACTTTATTTACTATGGGAAATAAAATAAAAATTATTTTTACTAAAATATTTTACTATGAGAAGTTGGTAAGTTTCATGGTCTGAATGCGACCTATCAGTATTCAGAGGGCTCACCGTGTGGCTGCCCTTTGCCACAAGATGAACAGGATATCCATCCTCCAATAGAAGATGAATAAAGAAACCCTTACAATACAAACTCGCTGTGTCCCTTCTTTACTTTCAGAGGACTACGATAAGATCTTCCTTGGTTTGTCTTTTCAGCTGTTTCTGTTAATGGTTTTTCGTCCCTCTTTTCCCTTCAGTTTTTTTACCGAAAAGGAGACTGATAAATTACAAGTCACCTATCATTTACTCAACACGCACAGCCACGCGCGAAAAGAATCAAAACTTGCTAACCTATATTCTTTGCACTGTTGAAATGTTTCCATATTCAATAGTTAATAGTAGCTTCTGTTGCGTATTTATATCAAAACTTCAATAGCATTGGTCTGATGTGACCTTGTAATATGTAGTAGTCAACTGTTTGGAAACGCCGTTCTACTGCTTAGCTAGCTTTACACAAATTTCAAACCTCTCCATTGTCCACCACCCGTCTAATGATAAGTGGCTAAGCTAAGTGGTAAAAGATCTCATTCTACACTACAGCTAAAGGACGCTAAACCAACTGGTTTTCTTTTTTTCGTGTGGGACACCGAGTCGTCTAACGACCCGATGAACCCTGGTGTCAGAGTTTTTTAACCGCCTACTACAAGTAGTAGGCCTTTGACATGGTTTTGTAAAAACTACCATCGAAGTAATCCTATGATTACAGCAACCGGGACTGACGGCTTAATGTACCCACGTGAACCACGGAACCTTTTTTAAGGACAATCAGGTGGTTCAGCCTGCAATGTCCTAACCAGACTGGGTCTAAAGTGATAAATATCAACGTTTGTAGTGCCCCAACGAGAATCGAAACCAGGATCTTTGCGTCGCCCTACCACTGCGCCACATCGGTTGTAAACAAACTAACGTTAAGTTAATAGTGGATGTAGATATGTCGTGGCGTGGTAGTGGAGTGGTAGTGGTCTTAACAATCATCATTATCTATTCACAAAATAGTCTTTGTCATCATCATCATAGTCAATATCATCATCATCACTATAGCCATTATCATATTTAAGGTTTTGTATTCGGTTTGCTCTTGATATGATGATGATGATGACGATGACGACAACGATTATGATAACTATAATGATGCGTATGACAATGACCATGATGATGATGATGTAAGTACCTCTTCTTGTCCATGCTTGACACTGTCACTTTTAAGGAATCACCCCAGTAATGATACGTTACTCCTATTCATTCGAATTAAAAATTAAAAAGAAATTGACCCATCAACTCCTAGATTAAATACAAACGCGGGCACCCTAGTGACGATATGTTACCTCCTATTTATTCATGTTTAAGAGAAAAATTAAATCTGACCTACAGTATAGCGAAAAAAAAATCCTTGATGCAAAACAAACGTGGTTATCCATCCAAGTGACAAAATGTACCTTCTTTCATCCATGTTTAAGAAGAAAAGAAAATCGAAAAAATATTTCTTTTGTCAATACAATCGTGACTACCCTAGTCTTTTTCCTACTACAGAATAAACCATATTTCTATTACCTAAATAAAACAATACAATGTTTGAAGCAAACTGGGTAACTGATCTTTTTCAGGTGCAATCTACGTCTTGATAACGTATCTAGAATAATACAATACAATACACAATACAATATGCTTTTATTGTACACCAAAAGAACAGAATAACATTGATAGCTTAAAACTAAATACATTAGTGCACAGTTAGGCGGTCTTATTGCCATTAGGCAATCTCTTCCAGGCAACCTAGGAAAAGGAAAATATTTTAGAAGCAGCGATAGCCGTATAACCGTAAAAGTGAACACAAAATAAATATGACGACACGGAAAAAGAATTACTTGTACGTCGTTTTGCCATACTCGTTAATGTGACCGAATTCCTGCTTATGCTATATTCCTGCAACATTCCTGAATGAAAAACCGTACAAATATTTTATCAGTAGGGGCGGCAGGGGCTATCAGATGTGAATCACAAAATAAATGACACCTCTTTGGAAGGGTAAGAGGCAACCTTACAGTTACAGGCAACCCTTTTCTTATCCTTTCGGTTCTTGATTTTTATCGAAACTGACCAAGGAAACTGACGTAAGACCCACGAACCCTGATAATAATGAAACTCATCACATTATGATGTTGAGTAAAAGTTGTGCAAATTCAAGAAAATATTATATAAAACTACTTTCTTGGTAAATACAAATAGCAAGATATTTTTTATTCGCCACCTGCCCTGTATTTGTCACCAAGCAAAGAGTAAAGTTTATGGTGTGGAAAGCTAGCAAATGCCAGCTGTACTATCTCAGCAGCACAATGAGTAACCCATGAAAGGGACTGGTTTTCAATACGAATAAATAACCAGTGCCTAAAGCTGATCCCTTGAAGTAATTCGGGGTGCTGTTAATAATATATTTTTTTAAAACGCTCTGTCTACCTACACTATCTTGGTTTTTCCATTTGAAATATGAATCACATTCTTATCATTGTGGGACAATAACGGCAAGGAATTTGCAGCGGTCATTTTAATTTCTGAATTGCCGCCGAAAATGACGTTTGATTCCATTAATAATGCATTTATCCTGTTGTTCCACAGACCAATGTACTCGTGTGGGGGTGACGGCGCATGACGATTCGGTGTTCTGTGACAATGGTTGCATTGAATTTTGTCACTTTATCTTTTGCTCATTCTAATATCATACATACATAGTATCTGCGTCATCCAACATGACCTTTGGGAAAAACTAACTAAGAAATAACGTGTTTAAATAAGTCAACGAATAAATAAAAATGTTAATCATTAGCACAGAAAAGATAGTAAGTAACAAGCATTTGCAAAAATACCTACCTAATATGACAGTGATTTACTTAATAATTTGATTAACTGGTTTGAAACATCTATCTACTAATGATAATTATGAAGTTACGAAAGCACCCCGATCGCAAATGTTACAAGTGCTGGACTGGTTTAGTTGTACGTGGCTAACCAACTAAGGGCGTTGTGTTATACAATCATGTGTATGAACTGGGCTAATACTGGCGTGTGATAAATTAATGATCGAGTAACAATAAAAAGTAACAACAATACATATTGAAAATGGAACTACGAAAACTATCCGTTGTTTGTTTGGTGTTATCTGTTGTTATATTCGGATATGTGCAACAAGGCGTGGGGCAGGAGAGTGCTTTGGAACTACCCGTCCAACTCGTGGGCTTTCCATTCATCGTGTTGGCTGTTAGAGTGACTAACTTTATCAAAAAGTTTTCCTACGCTTTGAGTCCAGGTAAATTTTAAATATTATTTGTTATACTAAGTCTATTTTAGAGTTTATGTGTGTGAATCCTATATTCGATTTTATTATAGCATTCAAAGGAATACGCAAAACTCAGTTTGTTTTATCGCTGGTTCCCTTGAAATACCACCAGCGCTACTCCGAGTAAAGATTATAAAATTATATTCTCCAAATATTTCTGATTCTTTATTTATAAAGAAATCAGAAATTGTTTACCTACACCTACTACAAGATACTAGTAGGTGTAGGT
Organism: Tuta absoluta; assembly: GCA_027580185.1. NCBI lineage: Eukaryota > Metazoa > Arthropoda > Insecta > Lepidoptera > Gelechiidae > Tuta > Tuta absoluta. The sequence goes on along the minus strand of JAQAHW010000001.1, from coordinate 26,869,279 downwards.
AAACAAGACATTGATTCATGAAATGTAAAGCATTTTCCGAAACTCTTCTTTGTTTTCATACCTAAAAGGACGTGTGTATTCCATTACTAGTAATAAAAAGGTACATAATGCTGATTTCATGTCTTATATTAAATTTTCAATAATGGTTTAATTAAATATTCAACTTTGTATCTCTTCCGATCATTTTAATTCACCTTGTAATAAATTACTCTCGACATTAATAGTGATTTCGCCGATTTCGCTCATTAAAATCTCTAACTCAAACAAAAACTAATTTGAGTAGGTACTAAATTTTTCAAACACTTAAACATGTTGGGTACACAATTTATGAGAAGTTGCAGAATTACACCGCAGGCAGGATTTGGCCCTGCGACTTTCGCTATCACGTATCGGCTCTAGAGGCAATTTTGCAAGTTCTCATAATAACAAATTATTTTTGGTAACGCAGATAACCTACCTATGAACGAGATTTTCTAATCGTATCTACTGTTTTGGAACGCAAATGTGATGCTTGCTAGATAGCATTTTTTTATAACTTTTTTGGTAACCGGGTAATCCTCAGCCCAAAGCCCTATCTATCACTAACACAATAAAATGACCTTGTCACACGTTGACGCGCTTCCTGCCTCGCAAGCGCAGGGGATAAAGAGGCTGTTCCGCTGAGCTGGCGGTATGTATAATGTTTGTAGGTGCTGTGAATGTTGCATGTACGAAATGAGCCTGTGTCATATTTTGCAATCGAGTAGAGCACCTTACGGCCGAGCGCATAGAGACACAGTATTCCACTGGTCGTGACTCGTGACATAACCACAGATTGACCAACAATGCCAGTGGGGAAGGCGTTGCGTTCCCTGTCACGTATACTATACGTTTTTCCAGTTCGATCTTAGCCGCTCGACCAGATAGTGTAATGGTTCGCAATTTTTAGAGGCGCGTAATTGTAATTAAAAACAAGAAGGTACATATTACGCGTGAGATGCTGCGCTGACGTACTTCTACTAATATATTCCACTTTTGGTGTCGTGTCAATCATTGTACCAGTCAGGTCACGGGCAAAAAATAAATTTTACGTAAATACTGATTAAAGAACAATTACGTTATAGAATACCTCAACAATAGTTCTTTGACATATTGAGTAAGACACGAGTATTAGACGCGTGGTGCCTAGTGGAAATCATTAGTCGTCTCAAGAAGGTTACAAGATGCAGTGGAACAGATTGCTGTATGTCACCGTTTTGTTAGTTTTGCTGTTGGCCAATTGCGGGGATGTGAGCAGTCAAGATACGCCATTTGAGTTACCTGTGCAACTCGTGGGATTCCCCTTCATAGTGCTCAGTGTGCGGCTTACGAACTTCCTAAAGAAACTATCGTATTCTGTCAGTCCAGGTATGTTCTATGATCCGTATTTTTAAGTGTTTAATCAGCCAAGGAAAGACGTTTGGTGACGATCATAAACTTACCTTTTTACGAGGATTCAAGACTCAGATATACTGAATATTTTTATTTTTATTACCTACCCAATAACAAAAGAATAACAAGTAAAAGCATCCTGATTTATCGGCAAAGTAATAACATGTTCTTTTTATGTAACATATTTTTATTAAACGGGTTTTTCTGTAGCATGTTAAAAAAATAGCGGAAGGTTTGGCTACACTGCATTTTTATACGAGTCATAAACGCGATACACATCGAATCCTGTGAAATATTGGACTGTTATAAAACGAAGTAGCTTTGTCGACGTATGCTTTAAAATATTCTGCTGGTTCACCGTGCAGGATTTCATTTTTAACACTTTAAACGGAATGTCAGGATTTTACTCATGCACAGCATTTTGTCACCAATGTCTATTTCATTTCACGGATCAATTGTTTTTCAAATTTGTTTTTATCATAGATTGATATGATACCAATAAGTTGTCTGTAGAAAATATCTCATTTAGAATCGAAATTTGGGTTTGCAGCTACTTGGCAGTCAACACAAGGAGCGTCCAATAAATCTCACATGACTTGATATATAGAGCGCCAGAAAAACCGTGTCTATTTGGTTCCTTTTGCAATAAATCATCGGGACATTAGTTGTACCCAGATAGAATGCATGTATAAATAATGTTACAAATCTTAATAATATTACATTTCTACTGGTCCAATAATCTTTTTTTGTCATAGAGGCTACGATAACCATCCCGCGTTGATATTTTACTGAATGTGGAATCGATGGCGTCGCTAGCTGAATAATTAATTTACTTCTACACTATCTACACTTAATGGGAAGTTCATTAAATTCATATCAAAACTTATACGAAACTTATTCAGCCGTGAGCTCTAACTTGCTGCTCTATATTTTATTCATTCTGAAAAAATATATGTGTCGGTCGAGGGCCTAACACAATTTGTCAAACTTTACTCGATAGGAAAAAAAACAAAAGAATCCTCAATTTGAATATTTTTTTCAATACTATGTTTACGTTTTAAAGTTATTACAAAAAAGGCTATAATTTAGCTTTTCTACAACGAATACCTAAATTAGACATTGTAAAGGTATTTCTCTAATTTCTATGTCGGAAAAACCGTAAAACGTCGATAAAATTTGAGCGCTAAATGATTGTCTATTTTCTCTAGCGCAGCGCGAATGAAAGGAAAAAACTTTTCAGGAGAATCAGGGTTCACCTTATTTCGTTCGAAAGTTTAAACAAGGCCCTGGCCTTAAGTGTAAACGAGGAATAAATGTCACACGTACGTTATTTTAGGACGACGTCGTTCACTGGCATCGATCTACGAGTACCTATCTTCCTACCTTAAATACTTTGTTTATTGCAAAGCGTTCGCATCGAAGTAATGTGATGTGCGATATGGCGTGGGATTAGTGTGTAAATCAGAGCTGTCTGTATGTCAGTTTGCCACATTAATATTCTGCCACGGTTAACACGCGTCTGCTCGTATTATTCCGTTAAATAGTGCATTATGGTACGTCAATATTTTGGCCCTATAATGAGTACTTATATCATATTTGTGTTACTTTTACAGGGTGTTGAGTAATGACGCAAAACCCCTTTCGGGTATACTCAGTACGTACATGTTATTATTGTATATATTTAAAAAATCGAACTAATCGCTCAAACCGATGACTCAATGTATTTCTTTTTTGCGGTTTTTCTAAAGTAATTACTAAGGCTAAAGTTTCAATGGCTCAGCTGACGAGACTAATACCTATGCTTTAAGGTGTTATTTTTTTAACTTCCACTGAGAATTTCCTTACTATTTGTCTTGTATATTGTAAAAAACCAGTATAATAGGGAACCGAGGTCTTTGGTGTACTTTCATACAACGATGCATTCCTTTTTGAAATGACCCTCAAAACTGGCCAGACGTTGCGAAAACACACGATGAACTCTATTTCATATCATAACAGACTACAAAAACTCGGAATTCAACAAATACGTTTCTTTATATGTTTGTCATGTTATTGATAAGTCCACTCAATCTGGATTAATTTGGATATAAATTATATAAGTATTACTAGCGGCACTCGTTACTAACCGTGGCCCTTGTTCACCTGAAAACTTAATCCCTTTGATTCGCGCTGCGTCAGAGAGAAACAGACAATCATTTTGCGTTGAAATTTTCTCGAGATTTTACGGTTTTTCCGACATTGAAACTAGAGAATTACCGTAACAATGACTAATTTAGATATTCGTACTAGAAAGGGTACCTATGTATATAAATTATAGCATATTTGTATTTGTGATTACTCTAAAACTGTAGATAATATTATTGAAAAAATGTTTCAAGTAGAGGTTACTTAAGATTTTTTTCTATCAAGTAAAGTTTGTCAAATTGTTTAACTGATAGGTAGGTATATGTTATTGGTAAGTTCCTCGACAATAACGTATACTTTTTATGAATTTTTTGGCTGTAATTATCGAAATAAAACTGGTTTAAAAATCTTGCTCGCGCTATATTCCCTGCGTTTATATGGCCTATGTTTATTAAGAATAATAATTATTAAAGAAGACACAGTCGAATACTTTATGTATTAAGAGCTAAGGAAATTCAAATACTAAGCAAACATGTTTAATTTAAACTTTAATTTATATTGTAGGTTCCTAGTACTCTTGATGGTTCTCTATTGTTTGCCCTAAAATTGATTGTCGCCAGCTTTATTGTCCTAACTATCGATTGTATGCTCGAAATATTTATTTCACATTTTTTTATTTATTTATGATGGGTTTGCTCTTGACTCTAGTCTAGGACATAGGACAGAGACAGAGTCTAAGATGGAGCGAGCTCACCCAGAAGAAGCCTGTTAAAAGGCACTGGCACCTAACTATCTAACGTCCCGTAAATTAGGAGCAAAGTAAAAAACATAAGGACGAACAAAATGTTAGGATAATCAATATTTAGGACTTTTGCCGTGTCATGCCGGCTTAGAATGGCATCACCCTATTTCTTTTCCATGGGTGTTGTAAGAGGCGACTAAGGGACTTAGATGTGTATTGCAATTTTAGGCGATGGGCTGAAAATCTGTCAGTATAGTGATACACAATTATATGATTGACCCTCAAACTTTTATCAGACGTGGTGTTAATATCCATTTTACGGCTGTTAACGCTCTGCCTGCCCCGTAAGGAATATAGGCATGATTTATGTATGTATGTATTGTCTTAATATTTGCTTGTCCTAATAATCAATTATATGGACATTAGAATATTAAGACAATCATGTTAGGACAATCGACTTTAGGACTATAAACTTTTGGTCTAACAAAAGGGACCCCTCCTGAATTATCGCAGGCATCGCACCCCAAATGGTAGAGACGGAGTGATTCTAGCGGGTCTGAGAAAATACGGCGTCAAATTAGGAAGAGTAATGGTGCCAATATGGCGGAAACATCGTCAAGCAGGAAGATTGGGGGGAATTCGCTACTTCTCTGCTTCGTACCCCTAGCAGGTCTGTTCTTCTTCGGGAGATACGTCAAGATGCGTAAATAAAATAAAAGAAAGTCTTGCATAGAGTAAAGTCCTCCATATTAACTCCTATCATATCATACCCATGTTATTACCGGTAGTATTATATGCCTAGTGCCTACTCCGCAAGGTTTGATGGCGTGCATTCCATCATGCCGCAATTTGTTCTTCAGTAATTCTCTAACCTAATGGTATTCATGACCTATATATTATTTCAGGGCGAAATTTAATTTCAGTTTCGAACTTTTACCAGATAAAAATTGTAATACATCTCTAGAGCCGGGTGAAAATACCGGCACTTTTATTGCCTCAGCCCAACCTTTTGAATTATAAACTTTGTTACTCCTGTTCTCTTTTGTTTGGGGTATTTTAGGAAAATATGGTTTGTGCATTACTTTTTCCATAAAAACTCAACTTATAAAATCTGTGAAAATTTATTGCAGCTCATTAAAACACAGTTTATCATTAATCTAATTGAGAAAGCCTTTTTTATTAAATGAGTAAATTTTTTATAAATTTTGTGAGTAATAGATAAACTTATAATAATAAAAAGTGTATTCAGTTTCCGTCTTAAACATTGGTAGTCAAGGTAGTTAGGTTACTTAATGTTATGTAGGTAAGATAGAGGTCATCCATGTTATTAAAATTTTGATGTCATATTCAAACAATCCGTATTCCACGACCAAGTCCGCGATGCAACTGAACTACACGCTGCCGTTGGAATCCATCCCGCGAAAAAAGAAATACAAAAATCACATGTGCGCCTTTATCCTTATTTCAGCAACGTACAGAGCTCGCAACCGGCGCGAGCTGACCCTCGAGCAGTCCGGCGAGCCGTTCGACGCGCAGGAGGTGGAGAAGTACATCGTGGGCGAGTTCGGCGCACGCGCGTGCGTGTTCGAGCGCGTGTGCACGCACTACGCCGCGCGCGCACAGGCGCACCCGCGCCCGCAGCTCGACTGGCCCGATGTTTTCAGGTGGGTATCATGGGGACAACTGGGAATTTTGCGATTTGCACGTACTCTCTCAAATGCGCGTTTGCATGCATTACTCTGTGTATGGTGACAATTATACCGTACTTCTGTACTATTTTATGTGCATATATTTGCGAGATTTTGGTAGACATCTAAAGAGTCAGTCATCGAGATTCTTTGCATAGGAAGTAATTTTTTTCTACCTGACCACCCTTATGGACCTACTTATAAGGTCCTTCCTTACCCATTTTATTACAATCAATTTTCAGTTTTCATAAAAATTATATGTAGAGGTATACTCTTACCATGAATCTGCTTTTATTATAATAAGGCACTCTATATTCCTAAAAATCTCTTCCATTATTTTTGAAGGAGATACTTCATATTTCCCGGGTGAAATCCCTCGCTGTATCCTCCTCATACCCTGCCTGTAATATATTAACTTGATCCCCCAGTCATTAGGATTTAGGGCTCGCACACAGAAGTGCGAATTCGTATCGCATCGCAACAGTCTGCTCTGCGGTCTTCTCGCCAATGGGCTCAGTTCACTATGGAAAGCACTATTTAAGCCTACAATAAGGAGTACGATTTTTCAAACTTTTGTGAACAAGAAAGATGTTGTTTGGTTTGCACCGTTATAACACTTACAATTAACACGTTAGTCAATTTTAGTTTTATTACTAACTAAAATCTTCAAATAGGTAAGCATATGAAGTTGTTTGCTGTTCCAAGTACATTAAGATAAATTAAGTTCCCTCGAATTCCCCGGGACTCAAGCTTGATCAGCATAGTTAATGCCCTCCTATAGGGGGAGCTCTATGCCCAGCAGTGGACTGTTGCGGCTGTTGAAGTTGAAGAAGTCACATAATATTCCACTACCTTCCTAGTTGTATAATATATATTTTTGTAGCTATGCGAATTCGTGTCCACCAGTTCGTTGTTTAGTGAGCAAGTCCTTACTTAGCATGCAAATTTACGTTAATATTTTGCGTTGGTGTGGAGGCTTGAATGTAAGGTACTTACCTACCTATGTCCTGCAAAGCGAGTTTACTAAACCCATAATATTTGTAAAACAGCGTAGTCAAAGTACAATTATAATAATGCGAAAGCTAAAGCCTTAATGAAATCAATTATCTTCCATGTTTGCATGTTTCCAAATAGCGACCGGCGGCGACCTTGACACGGCTGCCCATCTGACCATCCACCGGTATTACAAAACGTTCTTCAAACCAGCGTCTTTTAATTAGTAAGCAGTCGTTGGCAGTAGCATCTCAATGCCATGTTTGATTCGTAGGTGACGGGGGCCGCCAGGTCGACGGTCAATGAAAAAAAAATTGCGAATGACAAGATGTCACATTCTGCCGGCGGGCGCAAGTGGGCCAGCGATGTAAGCGTGTCGCGCAATCGGTGGGTCACCGACTAGGTATGCAGGCTCTTTGCGGCCCAGTCACCCATACATCAAGATATTTTATTCAACACTTTGATTAAAGATCGCTGTTTTTAGGTAAATTATTCATCGATTGGGTTCCGACGTTTTAACTGAGATACATCAGAGTAAATGAGTCAATCGCGAGTGTTTAAAAAAGTTATATATTATTGTCACCAAGTAAAATTGCGTAATGCGAATGCTTTTTTTGTCAACCAACTTATTTAATAATTGCTAACATCGCCTAACGTTAAACCATACAACTTTGCCCGCATTTTTACTTTATTTTAAGATTATGAAAAAGCTATCAGCCTCATCAATTATCTTGTTTAACCAATACATGACGTCCAATGTGAGGAAAAGCTAGCCTGAGCTAAATTACGCTGTCTCTAATATTTTAGAAGAAAATTTCTAAAAAAGTGGGGGTCAAAACTTTTCCCAAAGTCAATATCTCAGAAACTAAAATATATATTTTTTTAAACTTGCAAAATTTTTAAGCGCGGGTAGGATTTAAACTTGCGACTGTCGCATTACTGGTGGCGACTCTTCTTCCATCTGGGCTACGGCAGCTCAATCCTTGCCCGCCAATTTTGCAAGTGTATTTTAATGCCAGTAACGCGTGGCATGGCTCCATCTACCGGGTTAGTTTTGCAACTAATACCCGGCGACTAATTCTATCGTTACAGATTGAATGTAGTCTAAGCGATGAGAACCCGCGATAAATTGAATACCAATTTTTAAAACACTTCCCGTGTTAGGTATACAATTTTTGAAAAAAAAAAAGAACAGTGCCTTATAGGGTTTAACTTGCTTAGCGACAGGTATCTGTTCAGTATTATCGCTTATAATATTTGTCCAGACTAGAGACAATCAAGAACTAAAAGGAAAATTCCCACAAAACTATGGATGCTCATACTATTTTTCATGAACTTGCAGGACTGGCATCAAAACCAAAGCTAAATCATTTATACAGTTTAATTATTACCTAACATTACATGATAGTTGCTTAGTTAATTAAGACAGGAGTTCTGGAGTAATGAATATTTGATGCTGAGCATAGAACGAGACAAAAGGGTTGAGGTTTGACTTCTTTCGTGTTTTTCGTTTGCCAATGGCCAAGGCAATTCTTGGTAAAAAAAATACTTTGATTTGATTTTTGATGGGCTACGCATTTAGAGACCAGGACCGGGAACATTCATTGAATTAATAATTGCAGTTTGGTGATTGTTTATTTGTGTTGTTTGGGTGGCTAAGTTGCAACTCGCTCGACGTCCGCGGTGATACGAGTATGAGCCGGTATTATGCAACGCAAATGCTACTTTCACTACTCTAGTGCTGTTTGCGTCAATCAAAAAGCCACTCTACTACATCTTCATTCAATCTTTTTTACTTTACTACGTAATTTATACCGGCCAGTAATTTTAACTTTTAAAACACTATACGATCGGATTGGGTTACCTACTTATGCTTTGTGGTAAATTGCGTATTAAATGTTTACGCAGTACCATAATAGAGCACAAATTTATTAACTTATTTCAACTTACCCTTACACATTAAAAATATTATAAACGAGTACAATGGTAGGTGCCCAATAGTTCAATTTATTTCTTACTATTTACATGCCTCGCCCCCGCGGACGATATCGCGGTTTTATTTTTAAACTATCACCTGCCCGACTTTAAATTTAGGCCGTCTCGGATGTCTACTATTTTTGGCAAGGCGGCCTGCCACTATTGCGAGGTAGAGTATGAAGTAATCGTTTTTTTGAAATGAAAACCAACTAAATAAATGGATTGTTCCTGGATTTAACACTATAGGAACCAAATTCAGCTAGGCAACGCGTATTTTGTTATCATAGAATAGCAGTCATTATTAAATATTAAATGGCGGTTGATCCTTTATCTAGAGATCTAAGTCCAGTGGGGAGCTGAACCTAGACTAAAATATTAACCCTCTTGCGATATTATAATGTATGAAATTGATAATAACATTTCAGTTTACTATTCGTGTATGATAGAACAAAGAACGTCTTCGCAAAATTTCAGGTTCATAGTTATTTATTAAACTCCTGACCTTCGCGTGGTTGATTGTCAAACGGAGAACGGGCTAGCAGCAAAGACTTAGGTATACATTGGGTCGTCATTAGCCGAGGCGGTATCCAACATGACCACATGGCAGAAGTCAATAACCGTTCATTTGCTCTTGTCCACAGCCAGTACAAGCGGTCACCAGACCAAGCCAAGGAGTACTACTTGCTGAGCGTGTTTCTGGGCGACATCGTCGGCTCCCCGCAGCTCTGCCACCAGCTCGGCAAGCGCAGGAGCTGCGACGCGCTCGACCTTGGAGACTCCTAGTCATATCTACTTCCCACCGATCACAACATGTTAATAAAGTCTAGGGTACAACTTTAGTATAGAATCTTCATAAATGAATAGATTATTTTATAAATAGAAGATATTGTGTAGGGAAATTTGGGTTACCTTGATTTACTTTATCGTGATATTTGGGACAAGATACGTAGTTTTGTAATTTAATTTTGACTCAATTTTACATATAATTGTAGACATATAACAAAAATAATATGTTTAAAATTGCAACAGCAGGGGGGATAATATTTTACTGTCCGCCTTGTTACCTAAAATTAAATAAAATGTACGTCAATGTAGGTATGTCTTTTTCTTATTTTCGAATGGGATCGAGTCGCAGAACGACCCGACGAACCCAGGTGTCAAAGTACGTATACCTACTTGATACCTACCCTTTAAGGGGTAAAAAGGTTATATTTTAGATTTTAGTTCTCAACCAAAATAATATGGTGAATCGATAGTTACCTATTTGATATTTTATAAGTACCTACCTACAAAAAATACCTATATATTTGTTGTCGCTGACTAGGATGGACATCATCATCATCATATGTATCAAAGTTAGTTACTTACTTACAAACATTGTAAGGCTGTCGTTCCGCTTCAAACAAATTCACGAGATACTTAGCAAATTGGCAGCAGTTCATAGTTTCAAATAACATAAAAACTTCAGTTTTTCATCGTACACAATAAACACTAGTTTGCACATGGTTGTGCCATGTATGATCGTAAATAGTCTACCTACTATAAACTTTGCATTGCGTAAATTATTGAAAATACCTACGGTAAGATTACAAATGCAAATCTCTTGTTTAGTTAAAAACTTTTTTTGTTTTATTGCGTGTTTTGTTATTATTTCGCCAATTTAATTAAATACTTTATTTGACTATACCACAACTATCGCGCCGCCGCCGCCAATATTTACTTTGTGCTAAAATACATCTAAAATCAGCCAACTTCACGTCAACTTGCTCAACTTGTGACAGTTATGTAAATGTCATACAGGATGTTGCTTTATTCCATATTTTCTTGTTTTCCGCGGCGGCTGTCTACCACCTTGGAAGTCAAAAGAGATTTGCATAACTTAAACCAGCGTGTCGATAGTGTACAATTTTACAAAAACATTAAATCTTTTTATATCTTGTGTGGCGTAAAAAATATCTCAGTTAATTTAATTCACCTAAAGTCCCAAAAAGCAATGGACGTATTAAAATTGAACTTATAATATTAATAAGTAGAATCAACAGAATATTTTAACATTGTTTTAAACCTTTTTTATTATTTTTATTATGAGTAGAAATGTATATTTTGGAATAGAAACAAAGATATTATGTAGGTTCCAATCCTGTAGGTATTGTACTAAGTATAAGCATAGTTAATTAAAAATATCACTTTGTTAGATATTATTATTGTAGACAGAACCGATAGCAGCTTGAGCTAAACATTGTTCTCATCTTCGAAGATGAACCCATCAAGTGACTTGCAATAATAATAAATGAACTACGAATAATGAATTAACATAGCGATGTAATTACAGTTCTATGGTAAACCAGTATTTGTAAATAGATGTATGACTCTAGCTGCTGTCGATTGTACTATTTAAATTTAGAACATGAACATACCACATCAAATATTAGTGATATTTAAAATAAGAGATTAGTAAAGGTAGCCCGTTAACCCCTTCTTTAGTTAACTCCTTCCCTTTATTTTAGGAAATGTTACCGCTCCGTAATTTTAAGCACTTACAATATTTTGATTTCTTGTTTTCATTAATGGTAATAATTATACTGCTGTGAGTGTCAATATATAAAATTCTATTCTTATTAACAGTTATTGTAAATAAAAATTTAAATTGTCTATTGTAATTATATTTATTTCTTAAATTTTCTAATTTAAGTTCATAAACCTGTTACCTAATACCAAAAAATGGCTATATATTTAAATACTCTTAGATAAATGATTGGTTCGCTAGCGAGGACCAATCTTTCATCTAAGTTATTAGGTACTATTATGTTTTTGCAAGTCAAACAGGAGCTCAAAAGTCAGTGGTATTGAGAAGTTATTCCGTATTTTGTTAGGGGTTCGAAAATAAAAAAAATTTTATATAATACCTACTTTATGTTATGAGACTTCGAAAAAGTCGCTAATTTTGTTTTTGCATGAGAGTTACCGCAGTTTGTATGAAAACAAAAAATATTGTGATAATTGTAGGATGAAGTAAATCTGATGATGTGTAACATTTCTCTCTTTATAGTATTTGATATGATATGTCTGTCTATCATATATTCATTACATATTGAATTAATTATATTCATGCGCTGTTTGAGTTTTAGGTTTAGGCGGAGAAAAACATGTCTCCTTTAAATAACAACTTTAAATAAAATATTTCCACGAACCGTGAATTCTTCTAACTTATGTTGCCACAAAAACTAGATTCTGGTTGTTATGATATGCCTAAGGTCAGATAAGGTTAAAAAGCTAAATAATACATACCATGCACAAACGCCGTGCACAGATCCTCGTTGAATAAAATAATACGTAAAAAGTTTGACGTACGTTCATATGTAATTTTTTTATTCTATGCTATTTGATGTTTCAAACAATGTAAAACTTATTTGTAATACAATAAAAGCTCATTGCAAAAGCCTAAACTTATTTAGTAATTAATTTTCCTCCGAAACTAGGTTAACTCAAGACATGGAAGCACTAATTAAACGCAACCGAGTTGTAAACTCAATGGAAAACTATTTTCTAACTGTAGGCAGGCACAAAGGCGGTTCGCTCACTTGTCTATGGCAATGGTTGTTTAGCATGATGTGCAATTTCTATTGGCACGTAAGCATCTTTTGGCAAAACAATGTTTGCGTGCACCAATTAGTCTCTAAAATGACGCTTGATATTGTTACACAAGGCTAATTCAGAGAGCAAAGTCCTGACTATGAATGAGTAGGTAATGTATACTTCAGGCCAGCTCCACTGCTTATCGTTTTTCTGTGAGAATAAGATTTTTTGAGGATGTGTTTTGCAATTTTAGACGATGGGCTGACAACCTATCACTATGGCGATACACAATTTTTCGAATGACCCTCAAATATATGTCAGACGTGGCGTAAATGTCCGTTTTTGCAGCCGTTTGCCTCTGCCTACTCCGCAAGGGATAATAGGCGTGATATATGTATGTATGTAAAAAACAATAAAAAAAGTTTAAACGTCACTACTAAACAGATGTTTGCTCTAGATTTTCGATAAAATTACAATAATGGCACCAAAATCATCAATAACTTATATTATCTTAATTAGCCTACATCATCCCACTGCTGGGCAAAGGCCTTCCTCTTCTCTTTCCATCCTGTTCTACTCAAGCAAAGAAGCAAATATTACTACATAGTAATACTAACTAGGTTCATCAAAAACGGTTATTAAAAAAGGCATGGCTAATAAAATCACTAGCATGGCAAAATAAGCAAACTCGGGTTTTTTATATTAAATGTAAGTAAGTGTCTAAGTAACTGTATGTATACGCACTTAATATGATCTTTGATGTGTCTTTAAAAGCTATGGTCCATTTCAATAATTTAAATCACTTAACCTGTAGATAAACATATTTGTTATTGGTGGTTTCATCAGTTTTATCAGGTTCTTTTACCAGCCATATAAACAAAAATTATACTTATTAATAAATCCTTAGTATTTTTTATAGCTAGGCCATGGGTTTACCTTGCAAGTTTTCGAAAAATAATGATCATGGTCTACTAAACAAGCAAGAGATACCAACAAAAGATACCTCTATAAAAGTCCTATGCAGCTCCTATTCGTTACAACGCCATCTTTGTGTAAACTCTTGTACTTAATGTAACGTCTATTTGAATGTGCAGAGGTAGAAACTCGTCTAGTCGTCTGGTCCGAAACAACATGAACAACGGTTAATGTGAAGTTACCATTCCAGTGCAGATGGCGCTGTTGAAGAAGTAAATTTTATCATAAAAAAATTTATCAGTATAAAAATTGAACATGCACTTTTATATAAAGTATACTTACTCAAATCACCGCTGGCTTTTCTTTTTTGAGGGTGCCGCTAGCCTAACATTTAACCTAAGCGCCTTTTTTAATAATAATTTAAAATAATTTGTCTTTGTAGACAACGAATGTTGAATTCAGCCTTGTAAACTGGCTTACAAAATTGAAAAATTTATTTATCTACGCTGCGTAGAGGTGCTACGAACAGCTACGAAGTATTAATATTTACGAAAGACATCAACGCGCTCAAGACTTTGTCATTTAATTACAATTTATTTTTTAACAGCTGTCGTTATTCAAAACGTTATATTATATGATATAATTGATATAGTATTATCCTATCTTAGGGTTTAATTTTACTCTGCAAAAACAAGCTCATGTCAAGCCATGCTTGAAAGTGACATCACTGAAATGGTTCGTGTACCACGAACCTTCGTACACCAAGAACCAGTTCTACCCTGAGGTTCTAAAGCAAAACCTACCGTACAGGTAAATGCAAACTCTGTGATCCGGTAGATGGCACCACAGTCCACCTCTATGAGAGCAAAAACGGGAGTAGGTCAGTAGGTTTTATCGATTTCAAAGTTAGCTTTGGCCCCAAAAGTCTTCGGTCAGCTTTATAAACATTACGGATATTTTCTTGTTTTTTTTTTTACTTAATTATATTTTTTTGTTTCAAAAAAGAAAACTACGGTATTATTATATAAAAAAAATTACTTCGCAGTTTCGTTGTCACATGAATTTTTGTAATTCAATAAATAGAACTTTATTCCAGAACAAAAAGCTGCACTTAGGTTTACCATATTATTTATACATAATTATCCATCTGAATATATATACCGAATGGGTAGGTAAATGATGAATAGATTAATGACCACTATTTATTAATTGAGATGGAATCAGCGACGGGAGAAGTTTTTTTCCACAGTATATGCAGACGACAAAAGACCCGTCACGCAAGAGTCAATTGCGGTAAGCTATGTGGTAGAATTTACAAAACTGACTTCGGAAATTTCAAACGCGGTACATTAGTAGGACATTAACCTACCACTTTAAGGGCTCAACCTTTACTGATTTTTCGTATAAACTGTATGAAAACCAGTTGAAGTTGAGGTGAAACATTAGCCTTAAGGTGAAATGGGCTTAGAAATCAATCGCGAAAGGCTGGATAGGGTTCGGAATTTCGTATCTCATTTCTTAAAATTATGAGATGATATATATCTCAGTAATACTTCAAGATAAGTGCAACAAAATTATGAGGTTTCAAAACAAGATATATTGAAGTTGCTTCGATAGAAAAAAATCGAAAAGTAAGCTCTTATTTTGCGTTTTTGGTCTGATTTTAGACCAAAAACCTGAACGATTTGAATGTGGTATATCATTTCATATATTATTTTGTGTCCTCATCTTCTTCATTAAATGAGTAATGAATCTTACTGAAGGCTTACTTTATGAAATATTTGTTTATATATTTTAATAAGTAAATAAATGTTCAGTTTTCCAGATCTGAGCCGTCATTGTCTGTTTCTCTCTAACGCAGCGAAAAGGAAAGGGACCAATTTTTTGGGTCTGATGCCGCCTTTAGGTAAAACGTTTTTAAAACAAGAGTAACATGAACTTATGCCTATATAAAGGTGACAAAAATCTTATACAAAAATTATGACCTATGACCTAGACTAGAGTCAAGAGCAAACCCATCCAAAACACATAAAAAAAGTCGATGGGAAGCCCGTGTTTTTATGAATATAACATTAATGAGTAATATTTAATATTTGTTTTACATCATACATAAGTTAGGGTAGCATGCAGACTGTATAAAATAAAAATACAATCCTATGACCTACAATTTCAATTTTAACGACAAATCTTTGACATCATACTTCATCATATTTGGCACTACTAAGCGAGCCGTTTTTCGATGTGTCATATACATATTCTGATAAAGTTCGAAAGTTATTTTCACAAATCATTTGATAGCTAAACAAGTTTTCACATCAAACTTATCCTTATTAATATAATCTACGGGACAATTCTTCTTTTTTTGTTTCCTAGTAAATGAAATCATGGCAGGGTATACTTAACAGTATCTTAATTGGAAAGCGCACGCAAGATTTGACATCAATGTCTATATCATCTACGGGCCGCCGGGCACTAGCTACCACACATGTCTCGTGTTTTAATGAAAACGAAGACTTTTCTTTTGTTCTACCGGAACTAAACGGTCTCATATAACACTATAATGTTTCTCTGGCCGCTGATCGAACGCGACGGATGCATAATGTATCGATAATTGGTGATTGCAGCTCCTTCACAGAATAATGTCTCTATCATAGCTTCAAACCAAGCAGTGGCTTACGCCGTGGTGGAATATTCCGCTTAAAATCTTTTGGTTTTGTTTATCGATGTTTTCAGATTCTATGGCTAATAAAACTTATTGTCGGATATCTCGTGTCCAATTAAAACTCCTGTATGACACTATGGTGATTTTTACATAAAATTCTCTTATCAAGCGTACAATAACGTTACAATAATAGCCACAACAATCCAATGCTGCCTCTCCCCATTTTAGGGGTATTGCCATTCTTACCACGCTTGGCAGGCGGATTGTCAAGAGCAATGCAAGATGTTGCATTCGTAGGAACCGCTGCTGTCGATTCCCTGGATGATTATCCGTTAGGCGTTTTTACGACACCCACTAGTAGAAATGGGTTAATACTATTCTAAGACGGCACCACATTGCAAATTCGACACCACACGAAAAATGATAGCCGCATAACGCATTAGTAAAAAAAACTGAATTGACGTCTATCTTTGTCTGGTCGCTCTTGCTTTCATGTTCTGCCTTCATATAATGTATTACCGATATAAATAGGTGTGATTTTGTACTGCTCGATAACAATAACTTTAACAACGCAATTCGGGATTCCTTTGACAAATCAATAATCTAAATTGCGCAGTCACGTCCCATTAAACCTCATTCACAATCAAATAATGCACATTACACAGAGCTAAAATCTATTAAATCAGAATGTTCAATGCCAATGTCGAGTTCATTATTGACGGGATTTAAAATGACAAAGTAAATCATAATACCACAGACAAAGGCAATTACAACATGTAAATGCAAAGTGAGCACTTTGATCGAATTGATAGGTACTCAACTAGCTTTTCGCTTCGCAGTTTCCAATAATGCCCTTGATAAATTAGGCAAAATTAGGCTACAGTAACGGACGTTAAAACCTTGCCGTTGCCAGGTCGCGTTGAATACTCTCATGTTCTATTGTGCAAGGATATTTATTATAGAAATATTGTTGTGACTATTGATTTTGTATTGTAATTTGACTTTTGAATTTGATTATCGAATGACAATATTCGATAATTTGATTATTGAAAGACGATCTAATTTGTACCCTATCTTCCTAATTATATCAAATTCTAGTTTAGTGCTACCGAAATATTTCTCTACCTACTTTTTGACGACTTACATTTTAAGATTATGTAACTCGCTTCTATTTAATGATACAACCTCTATTACCCACTTGAGATTTGGTGCTTGAGACATAAAAATGTTATTTTTTTATGTTTTCATGTGACGTAAGTGAAGTAAAGAATGCGAGTGGTGCGATTTTACTATTCGGCCAGGTTTCGTAATATAAAGGTTTAACTCAGGTAGTTTGCATTTTGCTCAATATTAAGAATTTTCAGAACTGACTGGAGAGGTACATAGTTCTTAATTATAATCCTTGTAATTTTTTTTCCAATCTATACCATCTTAGAATTCGTTAATGCCTTTCGAAAGTGCCTAAATGAGAGTTCGCAAAGATTTCCAACCAGTACAAGAAAGAAAACATTTAATTGTACCATATTTGTAATGTTTGGGATGTTATATTCCAGGAATTTTTGTGTAGATTGATACATCACACTTTTAGCACATTACATTACATTTTAAAACGACCTCTTGGAAATCATTGTCAAGTTTGAACTAACAATAAATTTACAAGAACACAATTTGTGAATGACATCGAATAACTAAAATTATCTTTTTTATATTTTGAAGAAAGTAGGTAGTTTACGATCTGAATCCTACTTTGTTATCATCGTACGCTAGTTCACGCAACAAGCTACAAATCAATATCATTTTACATCATATTGGTAAATAAGGCATATTTATTGGAATATAAATAAAATATGTGATAGTGAATGCATTGATTTAATCACGATTAATTAGTCCTATAAATGAAAAGTATTAATACGATTTTACTTGAAGTTGAGATCGATGTAAGTCGCTGTAATATTGTTAATCAGAATCCATTTAGTCAGCTTACGCAAAACCTTACGCAAAATCTAAGGTTTACCTAGACGTTAATTAATGCTTTTATCAGTGGTACAAATTCGAAAGGTAGAAGTGGAGTTAGTTAAACTAGACGTTCCAGTAAACCCGTGTCGAACTTGTATTAAACAAGCTTATACTAGATCAAAACTTCTGTGCACTAGTACCTACATGCGTAGTTTGAACTTCTGACATAGAAAGCCTTGATTTAATTCAAACTTTATATTTCCAATTAACTGAAGGGTGCTGTCAAGGCTCCAAATAAAAGTTAATGTTCAGTCATATATTGACGTGTTAATAGGTAACAAGTAAGCCGTAGGTACAATACTTAAAAGCATGACTGGTAAACTTTGCACCGAAACCGAGAAATGGAGCCTTTCAGCGACAGGCACAAAAACAGTGAATATCTCCGTCTATAATACTCTTAAACTTAAAACATCAATGCTATAGCTATGCTAGTTGTTGTTTTTATATTGCGGCGTTATAAATATGTATTATAGTTTTCATAAAAGTGTCATCAATAATCCTTACCCTAAAATTCACAATCCATGAACCTACTTCTTCATTCAAACAACCCGCCCCTTGACATTCCCGGCGCAAAGGTGCCCATCACACTCGCTGCGTTTCCGCGTTGAATTGCGATGGACAACCTTTGCACCTAGTATGAAGTTTACAATAAAATTCATACTCAGGTTCATATATCGTTCGACATTTCAGTGGGGATAGTAAATTTCATAAAAGATACCGAAAGCTGCTTGCCTACAACACGATATATTTTATGCATTAAACAAATTATTTTCACGTCTTTCATAACACTCTATTGGTGTCTTTTTAATATATGTATGTTGTAAAGTATATTTAATCATAGTTTAACTGACTGATGTGTTAATTTGCAAAACACAGCTGATATTGCTGTATGTTTTGAATTAAATAAAAATATCTCAAGTAAAAAATTACAAATCTTTGATAACGTCAGGGCTTTGTCCAGGCTGATTGAAATTGGATATGTTTATTTTTGTGATTTATCAATGAATAGGTACGAACCCAAACAAATCAAAATGTGCAACAGTCAATACACGTCGCGGAATAACGAGCCCGCGCACACCTATTGTTTTCGAGAATAAAATATACGTAGGTATATACTATTGTATTTCGGATTTTATTGTTACAGGAACTAATTGGGATGACTGGCGTGAATTAACAAAAGCTGATGCCGACAGGAACGGTCCTAGCCCTGGCCACGGTATTGTTATAATTTTATTCTATACCCTGGCCCGGGGGCGCTGGATCCCACACGCATCGGACGATTTTGTGGCTTGTGACAGCCATCATACAAATAAATAACTGCCTGCGACATCCGCAATCGGATGCAATTACGTGTGCCGGTTTTTGTATGGGATTTCGTAAACTACTCTTTTCAAAAATACGGATCTAGCAAAACAGCGAAAAATAATCCTTTTCATTTGAAAACCGCCTAACTATACCGCGGCGTGTAACAGAATAACAAAAAAAGTCGATAGGGTGTGGGTCACTTGAAAGAAATGCCATAATGTTGTTTTTGAAAATTATAATAATACAATGTACAACAAATATAAAATCAAATTACACAACATAATTGTCGTTGCATCGCAGCACATTTTTGTCAATTTAAAGTTCAACTGAATTTGTCAATTGCAACGATACGTAATACATTGCTTGTTATTTCTTAGGTTTCATCATTTTATTAAAGTGAAGATAACCAGCAATGTAATATAAAATAAAATTCATTGGAAGGGAAGTGTAATACTGACCTGGAGTAGTAATGTGATTAGTTCGTCGATTGATGATAATAAAGAATATTACTATTTTTGGGTTCTTTTGTACCACCTTGTATAATTATGCCCATCTAAAAGCTTAGGCGAATTACTAAGCTTACTTATCCCTTATAGGTTATTCCTTTTATGCAGATTATAGGAGTCGAGGCAGGCATTAATGCACAAAGGAATCGATCATGCGACCTTCAGATTAAGTGTCCGGATGGAGATAATCGAATAACGAGGATATAAACCATTATAATATATCTAATTGAATTTGAAAGGAGTCTACCTAGATATTTTTATTTAAAGGGCAAGGTCAGTCTGTAAACGAATATTCGTCTATCTAGGAAATTAATTTTAGGTTAACTACATACTTTTTTGTAAAAACCGGATCCGTCATGATACGACAAATTCTAGCAGTGCGTGTGTTCCCTCCCGCCTTAGAGGGGCATGAAAAGTGCAATCATATTTGATCGCCTTTCGAAATATTCAGCCATCTGATTTCAATAGGCGATCCAATAACATTTAAATACTTAAAAAATATAAAACATGTGCATAATGAAATAAAATCTCATTTCCTTAATTAATGTGGAAAAATCTAGCTTGTGTACATTTTATAGATAATCTGTGGCTGTGGAATAAACTTACTTTTAATACAGTGTCATTCATTACAGTGGGATAAATATTTTTGTTTTTGTGGGGCCAGCCACCTTCTAGTTACAGTGTAGTAACATAATAATACATTATTTAATATTTCACAAATGTCTATCGCATATTCATTTATAGCAGTAATTTTAAGATAATACCACTAATTAGTATATCTGTATGAGCGTAATTTAGCGTGAAACAACTCGACAAAGCAAACTATGGATCTGTCAGGGATGATTTGGGTATTTAGGAACACAGGCTGACATATTATAATGTGTTGTGTAGTAAACAGGGCTGTTGGAGTAACACAACCAGCTCTCCAATTCACTGGCTTACTTACAGATGAGACCACCCCATGATGACATTTGCATGCAGATTTTTCGAAGGAGCTACCCAATACTCGGTAGGTACAGCTATGTACCAATTTCTACTCTCGTCTACCGATTGTATGTAACACAAAGTCTTCCGGAAGAAAAGTAACGACCATGTCCTTCCGTTTTCCGTATAAGTCGCAGTGTCTGTGTCTATATACTTTAATTTTTTATAGTGACCGATAGCAAAATCTCAAGACGGGCTGAAATATGATGAATATATTTTGAGTTTTCATAGTAAGTCAAATCAGCTGATAGGCAATTTGGCATGGGAGGTCCTTACTAAATGTAAGTCAGGACAGAGTAGCATGGTCGAACCATACAGTGAATGCTCCTAAATTACGAAGGAACTAATAACTACATACTTTTCCTCCTTGTGAGTTGTCTGCCATGTTGTAAATCGTGTTACTATGACAAAGTAGATAAATATATAAAGTATCATCGATACAATGTTTTGTTGTAGCATTCACCATTTTTGAGTTTTGGCAAAAATACCAAATTTTGAGCATTAAAAAAACTGCTTTTTTTGTCTTTGGGAGTACAACGGGGCCCCGGCTCGGCATAGTAAAAAATAGCCCATTAACTTAGTACGTAGAGTTACTTCTACGCGGCGAAACTTTAACACGGCTGGTAACTCCCAAAATTCATTAATATGGCGATTCATACCTACGGTGCCTTTTATACCTATAGATTCCAGTTTAATCAACAGTACCTTTAACCGAGGAAACTGTATCAAAGGCCTTGGCGAGATTAAGGAATATTCCTAGACAAAGGATCTCCCTCGTCCAAAGCCTTAGTAACAAGTCGGTAGCGTCCTCTGTAGACTTTCAAATCCTATGCCTATTTGGCAGTGGGAAACTACTCTATGTTTTGCCAAGTAACTTGTTAGTCTAAACCTAACAGTTTTTCCTAGATGTTTTCAAAATGCGCTAAGTAGAGAGATCGGCATGTAGTTATACAATTTACATTAGAACTTAATTTTTGTTAGGAACTTCAACTGCTTTCTTCCAACTCTCAGGAAAGACTCGAAAGAAGAAGTAAAGTTACATTATCTTTGAAAAAAAATGATTTAATAAATGAAACTGTAATTCACCTTATCGATATCAGGAGCACTATTGTTGTTTAGGAACATGACATAATATGCCGCGTGTTATAAGGCCCACCTTTTGTACTATGTGCGAATAAAGTGTAAAAATTAAAAAAATAAACGAACTAACTTGGTTTTAATTTGCAAACGTCATGCATGTAAAATGAGTGGGAAAGTACTAGTTATTTCCTTGCGATAATCATTTGTATTTATGCTTTGTAATGAATAAAATAAATTGATTTTGACTTAGGTAATTTTGGCCGCTAGGTTTTGTGAAAAAATTAATTCGTCTGCCGATATTCGGACATGGCGATGTACTAAGTAATTAGCGCTGCAGAATGATGTTGTTTTTTATCTTAAACAACACATTTTTACAGGTAGTTTTCTGTAGTTTTCTTGATGAAATTTAATTTTTACGTAGTACAAAATGTAAGTGTTCAGATTTTTGATTTTCCCATAATAGTAACCCTCCCCTGGCATTTATATCCTAGAGGAGGAAAGTACATGCGTTGTAACCTTGAGCAATTCCCAACGTGTGTGGATGCCCACCGCTCTAACACGCGACATCTCCGTCACCTGCGACAACCATCGGCTAGACTTGCTAAATCTTCATGATGCTTCTACGTATGAGTCATTTGTAAATAAAAACATAAGTTGATTACGGATGCACACCGGGCGGAAACCGACTTTTTTAAATAAAACCTGTGTCGCCAAAGCTATGTACTTGTCTACTATCTGACTAAATCAAAGTATTGTTATTATTTATTCACTAAATAAAATAAATAATTAATTTATTATCTAATGAATTTCATGAACATGTAAACATGTACCTAAAATGTTCTGAATATGTACAATTTAATAATTAATATTATTTATTTAACCTTGACATGTAAAATTTATAATTTATGAATAAAGAAACTGAAACTGATTGTAAAAATTGTGATATCGCTTGTAAATTAGTTTCATTTTGTGGATATTTTAATACTTCTGCAACCAAATAGCAAGCAACTTATCTTTAAGCTTTACTACTGACACGGTAGCGATAGATAAACAAGTACTTATTAACTAGTACTATATATTCTGTGCTACCGTGTTTTTCCGGATACCACAACAGGTATCTCTAAGCCACCGGCTACTTTCCAGCTCGATAACGATCTGCACGTGCAGAAATAACGCCTCATACTAATTACCAACCGTCCGATTATCTACGGTCGTGCGTAGTGCAGTAGTGTCAACAAACCCTTGGCTTCCCAGTCCCCGGTGGCACGAGGTGTTCGATGTTCCCAGGGCGGCCCCTCCACCTAGAAAGTGAAGGTGCCGTGGTCGGTGCGCGGCGCGTGCGCAGAGACCGACACACGCGGCCTGGCGGTGACGCGCGTCGTACGCCGCCGACTCAGCAAAAGTGAATCTAACAAACTTCACACTCTTCATAATTTTATAACTACTTATTATCTCTGTGAAAAACTGTCGCAAACCCCGCAAAAATGAAGACAAAAGTTTTAATCATTCTTGGTAAGTGATATCGATCTTTTTTGTTCTTTGCCTGTTTATTTACATTTACTAAATTTTTTATTTACTTTTAAGGATGAGTCTGATTTGTATATAAATGTTATAGTAGATAGGTACTAACAAGCAATTTTAATATTCTTTATTGTCTTTGAGTATTTTTTTATTCTGCGGACATTTTTATGTCCCGTACTATTTACACAGCTCGCGTAGGCTAACCGAACTTAGTAGTTGTGCGGAATATCTCTATAAGTACCTACCTAGTAACTATGATTTGTTCAAACTATACGATATAGAGGTAGGTTGGGGTACTTAGCTTAGGTTTGCTCAAACAGAATGTGAAATTGTTCGTATTGCAGACATTGTTCTCATGAGCCGCTGGCCGGGGAAACTTGGTACCTAGTAGCTAGATGGGACCTGTCAATTCATTCCATTGTATTTGCACAAGGAAGTCAGAGAGATTTATGCAAATTTGCAATCCCGCTCCCATCGTACCTAGATTCATGAAAGGCCTAACGTTCTATACCGCTTTTCGCTATTTCCACGTCCATCCAAGACCCAACTATCGAAGCAGTTTAATTATCACATCATAGATTATCTGCATTAATTTTGGAAACTAACAAAACACTCTAGACCTACGCGACTTCTAATACTTTTCTTGTTCTTTACGAAAATGATTCCTAGTACAAAACTTCTCGGTCGTGATTTGTCACGAACGGTCCCTTAACTGAGTATTTTTAGAACAAAGTCTACGCGAATGTTTGCGAAAGCGAACGCAAGTAAATCAGCGATGGCGAAGGATGCAATAACAGATGTTAATTCAATTTCCCAGCCCTTTCTTTCTAATATAGAGTCGATGGCAAGATTTCTCAAGAACTAATATTCTAATAAAAGATGACAAATATCTTTTTTTTTATAAAAAATAATCATGATGTGGATTATTTTCATTCTCATATTTAACTTACAAACTTCGAAACAGGGTAGGTAATTTAGAGGAGTAATAGTTTTGTTGTGTGTGATTCCCGTTTCCCGACAGGATAAATTCCACACTATGATGGACTGACGGATGCCTCTGTCAAACACCTAGGTTAAATCGCATGCGCTATAGTGTGCTATGATGACCATTTTTTGTATGGGAATCCGAAATTCTCTTTTCGTCTGACAGACGGATACATCCAAAAATGCGTCCGTCAGTCCGTCATAGTGGGAACCGCCTAACATATTTGCCGATTATTCAAAGATGTCAGATTTTTTGTAAGTAACGAAATTAATTTCCTAAAAACCATGTGTAGGATCTCCAAGAAATCAAACAAACTCTGCAAACACTGACATACATACTAGAAGTCAAAATGGCATAAGTTTGAATTATTTGCACCGTTTGGATTTAAAAATAATTATCAGTTAGTTCATATTTCCCCTTTTTGAAGTCTGAATGCGGCTTAAACAGGGTAATCATCGACCTGATAAGACCTAACTAACCTAAAGTACTGGAAAATTACAACAGAGACTTGTAGGTAGTTTCCGGTAGGTGTATATTATAATAAGCCATTTGACTATAGATAATTTATGACTAATCTAGTTCGGAACACGCAGACCTAGTTATAGTACATAGATAATCGGTCTACTGATGACTAGGCCATTTGACAGCTGTCAGTTCCATAATAAAAGAATTGTCAAAAAAGTAAAATGTTTTAGCTATGCCTGGCAGACACAGCTGTCACATTTCATACTACTACATATTTAGCTTTCGTAACTACGTAGAAGAGCTCCGATTCGACCTAAAAATATTTCACAAAGTAACGCGACCCCCCAACCACACAATTTCGATCATGAGATTTGTTGAAATAATTGCAACAACGAACTACTTAAGAAGAGGAATCTATTGTTATATTATCAAAAGAATAATCTTAATCTTTAATCAATCCGTAGGATGATCGCCAAATCTGGAGCGTGGGAACCTTGCGCTAGAGAGAGATCCCAATTGATTGACCTCCTTTGTAATAAGTAATTTCAAAACAAGTAACAAGAAAACTAACAATTTTGAAAAAGAAACACGATGGTTAAATTGTAATGAACAGGATAAAACTGTTTACTGCAGCTAGCACCGCCTCGTGAGTCGTTAGCGGATCTAACACTTATCTAAGAACATAGGTAGCAATAAAATATAAATCCATCACCGAAAATTGCATTAAAATCGAACCACTGCTTTTGGAAATAAACTTTTTCACCACAAACGCATTATATATTTATAAATCTACGTATGTTCCTCGGAGAAATTTGATCCTTACTACCAGCCAGTCTGCAGCTTACGATGTTGGTTACCAGTAAAATTTCACCTTATGCTCATGAGTAAAATAAAAATAGAGCTATTGCCTTGCTAAAGAAAAGTTCTCAGTCTTGAAAATTCGAGATAATGTGATTTTCTGATTGTGATTTGCTACTATTTTCTGTGGAAACACCTATTTTACACGGCTCAAAAAGAGATAATCTAAAAATAATTTATAACTGATACCTGCAATTAAAATTTTGTCGCCGCTTTTTTTCAATGGAAAACGAGCCGCCTTTTTTAAAGGAAATCAAATGCAAAGCAAAGCACAGACAGTTGCATTGGTAGAATGTAATTTAATTCCGTGCTAATAATAAAATACACTACAATGTTCCCCTAATGTAATCTTAATGTTACTGCTAGAAATCACTGGCCTCCGACAGTTACTGAGAGTCCTCCCTCGCCCATCAGTCGCCATTAAAAGCATTAATTATTATAAGTCGGTAGGTGGTACCTACACATGATCTTTCTAGCTTTATATATTTAAGAACCTAGCGCAGACGCGATAAAATAAAACAAATTATTCCATAAAGAAGAAAAATAACCATCATAATATGAGAATAAAAACGAAACTAGAGGTGCTACAGCAATTGTTTAGAAAAAGTGAATATTTCAGATAGGCACAATTCTTTTCATATCTTCTTCTCGACGATGTGTCTCAAATACTTTCCTCATTAAATGGGCCATATCACTAAGATGGCAGCATTTCGCGAAAATTTTATTACCCAGGAATTCATAAGATAATTGGACAAGTTTCCTTTGTTACTGGTATCTCTATTAAGGCTGTGAACACACTTGCCACCTTACTGAACTAAATAGTCAACTTATAACCCTGACTGTAGTTACCCTTAACATATGTACACTAATATTATAAACAGGAAAGATTTGATTGTTTGTTTGTTTAAATTGATTAGGCTCCGCTGGACCGATGTTCAAAAATCTTTTACCATTAAAATTTATCATTATCCAACCATTATCCTTGGTGAACATCGGCTATATTAAGATGTATTATTTCCACGGAAAAACGGTAGCAGCGGTGTTGAAACCACTGGGCAGGCTTTTAGTGTATAATATAAATACTTTACACCGATGATTCAAAAACTCTAGTTATTTTAAATCAAACAATCATTTAATTCTGATTATGATAACCAAACCTCGTACGCCCCAGGTGGGTGATCAGCTTCACTCGGTGGAAGCATGTCACCCAATTCCCATGAATTGGAATGAATTCAAAAAGGAAGAAGTAGATTTGTTGTTTTTAAATTAGCGGAAATTCAATTATTTGCTCCTTTAGCTACGTGGCTGGTATGGCGCAGTGGTAGAGTGCCTGCCTTCTGTCAACATAAGTTAGGGTTCGATTCTCGGCCGGGGTATATGATGTCGTGCTTCGGCATTATGAAAATAAACACTCTTGCGTTTTGAAATTAGCCTTACTGGTAAATTTAATAATAATTTAAATATAAGTACCTACTCATCATATAGTGCAAGTCGTTATGCGGGGTTATAGAAAAGGTACTTACTCGCGCCCTGCATAGTGCATATAGCTCAGGGTATATAATTCAGACACACACGGAGTGTCGGATTATTTAATTATGACATCAAATATTTTTCGCGTGATTTTTCTTAACACTATGGAGATAAGATAATAATATTATATTACCAGATAGCACAGTGTCAGCGTATATCGGCTAAACTAGACTCTATGTAAAAAAATACTACAAATAACATGGTTCGTGTGTGATCTCGTTAGTTTTTTCAGTGTTCCTAGTATTCCGATAGTAAAAGCAATTTCGAGATTGCCATCAATATTTTTTTTAATCCGTGTTCGATACTGTTGAAATGGTAAAAAGCCGGTCAAGCGCGTGTTGGACACGTCCAAATAGCTTTTTGTAGTAATTTAAATACGAACTGAATGTAAATTAATTGCCATAAAGATCATTTTACTTTAACGGGTTTGGTATAGTTTAAAACTAGTTTTGAAAAATATTTCATAAAAAAACGCAAAACGCCCTCTTTAAAAGCAAGTTTTTTATGACAGAAACATTTAAATTATTTTATTTTTAAGAAACCTTACATTACTTTTGCAAGACGTATTCAACAATATCCTACTCAATATAGTAGATATTTTTTATTTAGCCCCCAATTTGATAAATGGGAGAGTCCAAAAAATCTTTGATTTAATGTTTTGCTAAAACTTCTACATTTTCATCAATACGATCTATCTTCTAACCAAATTCCACGTGTCTCGGTGCAAAAGTAACAAACTTATTACTCAAACAGACAGCGTTAACGAAATGATAAGGGGTTTATAGTAGACTACGAAACCCTAAAATGTGTATATTTTATATATCCTTAATATTTTAGCTTTTTTGATAGGAACCAGATTTCTAAAGCTTTTATTTAACTTGCAATGAACGAATGTTGGAACTCAATTTAGAAGCAAATATCTTCAACCGATTGAACTAAATGTTTTTACATAGTACATTAAAGTCGGCTGTCAATGCAAATTAAACTGTGCGTGGTTATTCTAAATCTAGTTGTTATAAATGCACTCCTACAATATATTAATTGGTCCATGATATGGCTATCAAATTAAAGATCTTGCTGATAATAATTTGAAAAATAAGATTATGTCAAATTCAATACAGCGGATTTCTAAAGATGGCTGACTATGTTTTTATGTTTTCCTTCTATGTGAACCTGTCCAGTGATTACTTTAAAGTAAAAAATAATCTATAAGTAAAAAACATTATTGAATCATGGTGCACAATTTAGCCCAGACACTAATAATATAAATATACATATACAAATATATATTTTTAATAGTTCTTGTAACACATGATTCCCGACTGTGGTAACCGATAAGAAAGAAACAAGCTGCAAGTTCATTCGCAGATATTTCATTTGTTAAACGGTGGAATTAGTAGACTACAAACAGATACTGTTGTTTATCCCCCTTTGTAACAATGGCTTCTGAAAAAGGATGGTTGAACTTGCAGCTTCTTTTCCATCTCTTCAGTTACTGCAGTTGAGTTTCAATAAAATATTTATATTCAGATTTGTATTTGGTACGATTATGGTACCTCCGTACCTATCAACTTCTTCAACTTCAACAATCCCAACTAGTTTAACCTTTTAAAAAGATTTATTTTTCATATTCCATTAACTAAACTAAGTTCTTTAGAAATTTGCAAGAAGCGATAACAGCTTTTACTTACTGCCTTTGACAGCATGTGAATTGGATTGCTTATTCGGAATTACAGGAACTTTAGTTCCTTTCACAATTTCCTCTTTTGAATTTATCCTACGCTTGACATAGACCTTTGAACAGCTTTGCCTTGACTTTTACCAGAGACGTTTCAGGAAATTAAATTCATTTAGTTGATAAAATATAGTGTAGTGTAGACAAAATAGGTGTAGATGGAGCTCAATATAATTGGCAGAAAGGTATACACAGCGCTATTCAACCGTGAGAACTGACTAAAGCTGATAAATTAATAAACATGTGAAAAAAACCTTCATCACGGCAAGCAAGGGTCCTTTTGCGAATAGTATAGGTATGTGACAAAACTTAAGAACCGCAATTTCTTAATTGTATGCAGGAAGAATACCGAAATTTTAAACACCTTATCGTGTAAAGTACTATAGCTTAGATAGAGTAACTTTCGGTACGCTGCCGTATGTGTGTGTGTGTGTATGGAGGTCAAGGTCAAGGTCAATAAGCTATATGCACTATGCAGGACGCCGTTAAGTTCCTTTTCTATACCCCTGCCTGGCTAACATGCGTGCATCGACAAAATTTGTCGACTCGTGCGCGCGCAACTTCAAAATTAATAAAGCGCGAGAATTCTTCGCTGTGAAGGTAGTGACGCGCGATAAAGTGCGGCGACAAAAAATTTTCGCGGCACTCATGTTAGCTTTACTGCACTCTATTTACAGTCTTAAGACACGATCATTTTAATAAGAAATTGAAATGAAAAGCGCTTTTCAGAAAGAGCTTTATGAATGTTTTTGAGTACCTAACTGCTAATTGGTTCTTCGATATTGACGTGCAATGAGTTCTTTGATGTAAGAAACCTAACTAACTCAACTATAGATAAGTATTAGCATTACGTATGGAAGGAACAGTGGTGAAGGGTGTTATTTTATTGGCGGTTCGCTTACTTGATGTCCGCTGCTGCGTTTATTTAACGCACCGTAACTGCGAATTCAGATCTCGAAAGGCAAATTCCGATCTTATTCCCACACAAATACGGCTATGGTGTGTTTACGGCTCAAACGACTTGTCGGTTGTCAAACAACTTGACTGACGCATCCGTTACGCACCGTAACGCAACGTAGCGGTATACGCACCATAGCCGTATTTGTATGAAAATAAGTTACGGAAACGCAGCGATGGACGATAAGTGGTAGACCCACTATACTCAGAAATGTGCATTAAGAGTATGTCCGACCGTTGCCTACCAAAAATTTTTACGGTAGCAACGGTAGGTACAAAGGGCAAGTCATATTCTGCTTGTTATTACTCGACCCCGATGTATAGTAGTCGTTTTTAAAGTACCTGTAAGCGCTGGGTATTTTAAGGTTTTTTGCAGCTCACTTGTGGCTGTACAAAGTGTTGAAATTTACTTAGCGGAAAATCTTTTATTTCATAGGTATTCAAACACTCTGAATTCCACTTTATGCTTAGGTAGAAACTGAGGCCTAGGCTAGGTCGGTTTAATAGTCAATCAGTGCCAAAGCCAGACAACCAAAAAGTTCAAAAAGTACCTCGATTGAACATCAATTTATCACCACTGCCTCCCCTTTCACTCCGTTGATAGTTGTGATTGAGCACCTAGGTAATCAATGTTGAGTTATTTTCCTCTACATATCTGTTTATACGGTGCCTGTCATTTTTTTTAAATTATACATACATACATACATAAATCACGCCTATATCCCTTACGGGGTAGGCAGAGCGTTAACGGTCGTTCAACGGATATTAACACCACGTCTGACAAAAGTTTGAGGGTCAATCAGATGACTGTGTATCACTGTAGTGACAGGTTGTCAGCCCATCGCCTAAAATTGCAATACACACGCTCGAGTCCCTTAGTCGCCTCTTACGACACCCATGGGTAAGAAATGGGGTGATGCTATTCTAAGCCGGCATCTTACGGCGAATATTGTAAGATTATTTTTAAATCATCAGTATGTTTTAATGAATGTGTGGTGACAAGAGAAAGATAAAAGAATCGGCTACAAAGCTCCGTGCAATCGTAAGGAGCCTCCAAAGCCATCTCTCCCGAAACACAATTCACGAGACGTAAACTTGCAAAATGTTGTAGCTTCATAAAATTTAATTACACTGTGATATTGCCCGAATAAATTAATTTTGAATTAGATTTAAAAGCTCCATTTTCTTTCTTTTTAGCTATTTTGTTTAGCAGTATTAATATAATATTACACAAAAACTTTGAAACAGTGTATGTCTCTCAAAGTCTCGTATCTATAGCAGGTATGTCCGATAATAACGAACAACCTTTCCCATAGATCAAACCTAAATTAAAAATATATCTCTCGTAAGATTATTCAAACAGTCGAAAGGCATTTTTTATGCTATGGCAAAAGTTATATAGGTATCATGCTGACGTACTCGTGACTCAAGGGATTTTGCGCCTCTGGTATGGTAGCTACATCTTGTAGAGTGTGCAGAACCGCAGAGTCATGACGTGAATAAAAGACCCATCACCAAGGTACCATTTCACAGAAAGTCTATATTTGCTACTCTTTGTTTGCTTTTATGACGTCCGAGCTTTTTATTTTAAAGGGGTGCTTTTGTTTTAACCAAGATGTGCGTAGATCTTGTAACGTAATACGATAATAACTTCGTAAGTAGCCTTTTCATAAGCGCATGTTGATACTTGACATGTTTTTGCAGCGATCCGCAGTTTTGTGTGGGAGCTAATAAACAAAGATAATGGAAGAGACACGTCACGATCATACAAATTGATACAATGCGGGGAACAATGGGTAGGATGTAGACGCGAGTACGTGTTTTTGCAGTGCGGTGAATGACCATAGTTTTTCCTTGAGCTTATGTCTTGTATCACCATTTCCCAATGCAAAATTTTGTAATAGCTTTAATAGCTTCATTGTAACCTGTTGACGCATGTGAATTTTCATTTATCTTTAGATAATAGGTAGTTATGTAGTATCTGTTGTATTAACACTGTATATTAATACAATTTGTAGGAAGTATAAAGGTTGGCAATGCAGTTCAGAAGTATGTAGTTCTGGTTATTAATAAAGTTGACTAAAATCAACTAAATATATGTAGTAAAGAAAATACTGATCCTGCTCCATTATAAACAATGTGTAATAAGATGAATAGAGTAAAGTAAGAATAAGAAGAGTGTATAAAAAGGTAGTTAGCGAAGGTAATCGAATCACACCACGTCACATCACCCCGAGTGCATTAACGTCTTAATTCAAGCTTCCATTATAATATTATATTACCTTCCTCAAATAGTTAACAGTTTGCCAATGTATAGGTATTACCAGTTGGAGGGAAGATACAAGAGCTAATGCTCAAGCCTTGGGCTTGGAATTCTTTGAATAGGTAAAGCAGTAGTAAGTAGTTAGTACGTAAGTATTTTATCTGTAACTGTACCATTGAACTGATCCATGTCATTTAACATTATCGCAAACGACTTGACAGACGCATCCCTTACGCACCGTAGCCGTATTTGTATGAGAATATGATCGGAATTGCAATTTCCATTTATCTGACAGTCGCATCCGTTACGGTGCTTTAAAAATACGTAGCGACGGACGACAAGTGAGGGAACCGCCGTACGTTAGAAAATCTTTGCAGCTAAGCTTTTAAGGCCATTATTTATTTATTCAACTTCTGGAAGCAATGGAGTCGGTTTCCTCTATTGTAGGTATTTATTGAACTTACAACGTTTGTTTTAAATTTTAAAGTAAATTGGTTCAAAGGGAAAACCCAGCCAATCACATTACAACAAGCTGCAATAATTGCTTTTCAAGGCCACAGAGAAAAGCAAGTAGCAATAACAAACTTGATTGAATAAAATAATTAAATATCAATAGAAGAAATGCAATCCTTTCTTTGTAACAAATAAAAAAAGGCTAGAATTTTCCAGCGATTCTAACATTTTCTCATTGGCAGTAAGTAGGTAAGTATCTATCGATTTTAAATTGTAAGTACTTGGTACTTTTTGGGCATTTATTTAAATTGTGTACGTTATTGACTACTACAAATAACACGATGAGGTCAGTTTGGGTAAAAACTTAAATTAGCTCTGTCACTTTCCGTCAAATAGGTTTAGATAAGAATTGTACAGTCAAGTACAGGCAGTTAGGGCTTAGGACTGTTTTATGCCACGCGCATAAGACTTACATTGGCAGTTTGAGTGTCTAACCCAGGTGATCTAGACTGTACATATGTAAGACATGTAATGTCTAATAATTTGACGCATAATTTGCGTCATTTGTCAAAATAAGGCGACGATTAAAACAATGGCAAATAAATTGAAGTTTTAAAACATTACATGATTTTGACATCAGCCATCATTTTCTAAACCTAAGTGATGGAAAGTGACAGCGCTCTTTTCAGTTAATTTATGATAATTTGTTTCTTGAATTGACTCTTTTACCCCAAATCAACACATTGCTGAAGTAAGTGTGATTTAAGGCATCAAACCACTGTTACAAACAGCAACAACAGCAGCAGCTGCTGCGAGTAGCTTAGATAAGCTGCGATTAAACTTACAATTGACAATCAACTTAGTTCATTGTGAATAGAACCATACCGAAGGTCAGGCCGCACTACAGAACTTACCTATACATATTCGATGTATTTTGTGAGTGTTGTAGCCGCTGTGTTGAGACACAATGTGTACAATAATACACGCGTTTGGTGGGGTTAAGACAATTACTAGATATTGATCTGAAAAGGTTCCCATGACGGGCCTTCAGCGATTGTGGTACTTAGTTGTTGTCTCTATCCAATCCCGCCATCTAGTCCTGCTATTTGAATACTGTAGTTACCTAGAAAATAATTATAACGGTTTATTATTAATTTTTAAAAAACATATTTAGTACATTGAACAAATGAGGTACTTACTTCTTAAAAACAAATTTCATCACCTCCGACTAGTAATTTATTCGTATTATTTTAGTTTCAGGAACTTCTTGGTTAATAATATATAGATGATTTTGGTAGCTGTGTATAATTTTCGAATGAATCAATGCTATATAAGGAGACAGGTACCATAAATTCAGATAAGCCTTGCAAATCCGCGTAAGAATTATATCATAATATCAAGCAACGCAGATTTATCGTTGCAAGACTTTGAGAAGGAACCATTTTTGTTAGCCCGTTGGCGTTATATGTATAGGAGCTGCGTGATTTTAGTAAAAAAGGTACGTTAAAAAAGATTAAAAACTTTAAAGAACTGTAAGTTAGATGCAAGGCAAACGATGGAAAGTGTCGGCTACTGCTAGTCACATTTGTCAACATGCAATTTAGCTCGTAATAAACAAAATTATGATGTCAGGTTTTTATAAATACAGAGGTAACTTAATACAGAGGTAACCTACTTACCCCGCAAAACTTTTTTATTGCTGATTTTTCCCACAGACCATATCAAACCAGAGCATTATTCGCTAGTCACGAACTCATGTTACCTTTAATCACAATCTCATTTGTATTCATGTCGCGAGTTTTGTACAAAATATTAGACCTTCTTCAGTCTTAGCTTCCAAGGTCTGATATAAAGTTAAATTTCTCATGTAATAATATTGCAAGTACCTACCTAGGTGAAGTTGTTATCTAGTATAACTTTAAATATTAAAACCCAACACTCTTAAATTCATATGCTCAATTGAGGAAAAGCGTTAGGTTAAATCCACATACACAATTTGCTCTCTAAATAAATAATCATTGATAAAATCGCTACCGTTGTGATATGGCAGCAGCTTAAACTCCTCCAAAACTTTCTTGTTCTTATTTGGAGACTGGGGTTTTTTTCGCTGAAAATAATTGAT
Source organism: Tuta absoluta (assembly GCA_027580185.1). Taxonomy (NCBI): domain Eukaryota; kingdom Metazoa; phylum Arthropoda; class Insecta; order Lepidoptera; family Gelechiidae; genus Tuta; species Tuta absoluta. The sequence goes on along the minus strand of JAQAHW010000001.1, from coordinate 26,834,412 downwards.
AACGTCTGGCTAGGGCAGTGAATAAAATGTTCGGAAAACGACGGCGGCGGCAATTGGTATGCTATTGGCATTCTTAGGCGCTAGACTCATATACCCGTGCGACGCATTTGAGCGTTGGCTGAAATGTCAAACTGATACTGTCAATTATGAAGAACGCGCGCGATCAATATGACACTTAGAACAACGCTCTCTCTCTCTCTTTTCGTGTGGGACACCGAGTCGTCCGACGACACGAAGAACCCCGGTGTCAGAGCTTTTCAACCGCCTAATAGTAGTAGTAGGCCTCTGACATGGCTGTGTAACGACCGGCGTCTAAGTAATCATAGATCAACGCTATTATGTTCGAATTGATCGCGACGCTCGAGTACAATTAGGTTCACGCCTAAGCGTGAAATGTTATTAGCGTAGCAACCTGTCTCACGTTGCGGTACAGCATTCCATACTAAGTAAATTTTAATATTTTCTGGAATAAAACAAACAGTTTCTTGTAGAATCTTAACTATTTTCGGGCTTCTAAAAGTACTTTAAGTAGGGGTAGGTATTATTACTTTCTAATAATGTAGGACAATCGAAAGTTCAAATCGTGATATTATTTTATAGAATCAAATAACAAATTTCAAGAAGTTTGTAGATCGAAAAGCCGGTAGCAGTTATAACCAGGTATAGGTATGATAGATGTCGAGTGGTGTACTCGCAACATCCTGCGCATATCCTTATTGAATTGAGACAAAAGACCGACAGTGGCGAGTAAACACGATGTTTACAACACACAAAATCCCACTTATTTAATCCTACTTGTTACTTCAAAAATATAAAGTGGTGATATTACTTTTTAAGTTTTTTTTTGTCATACAATCGTAGCGTAATCCATGGAGTTATTATCGTTAAGTTTTAAATGTCTAAATGAAACGGAACTTAGGCTAGATTCCTTTTGGTATTTTACGAGTATATAATAAATCTTTAAATGACTCGGCCATTTCAGAATTAATTTTACCCATTTTAAAAGAACTAGTTGCAGTTGTCACTTTATTAAGCAAATAAATATGCAATAACTTATAAATTTCGAATTGAGTCATGTTCGTCTTTTACTTACATTATCCAACCTTAAGGAAATACTTCGCTATCACTGTCTACAAGCTTGTACTGGTAGTACTCAGGACTCGTTTGGCCGGAAAATACGTAACAGATTCATGGAATTATGCAAATTGAACATTATGATCTGTTCCTTTTCCCGTTCCGTTCTCTGACACCCGTGTGCAAATTTTAAACAACATTTATTTTTGTACCTCCGTTACAGACTACGCCTGTAGCCTGAGAGGCCCGGAAACTATGACAGGAGGGTTTTACCTATCTATAGGGCACTGTAGCGATCGGCGAGAAGTATACCGACCCATAGACTGCCTGCCTAATCTTTGCGAGCTGGATGGAGATAAATTGTGATTTATATCTATTTAGATAACTTTTATTCCACAGTCAATATTATCAGGGAATTACTACAAATCTTTATAATAATTTTCAGCTATTTATCTATGAAAGTTAGCATATAGCCTACAGAGCCTCCACCCTACGCCTTACACTTACAATACCTATTTATAACTCTTACTTGATTGTAACATAATGTAGTTACCACATTTTTATTTGTTTAGCTTCGAAACTTTTTTCCATCACGTCAATGATTTGCCTTGATTATGCAGGAGGTTCCGAAGGACCAACCTATCTGAAAACGCTAAACTCAATCCGCCAAACTGAATAACTTTCCCAAAGAAAAGTCGGTCAAAGGTAAAAAAAAATTACATCCCATAGAAAATAACTCGATAAGCTGTTTTTTGTATAGCAGGCCTAATTTTAGGCTTCCGTACCTTAAAAGGAGTGACTTTATCTCAGACTGCCTAGAGATGTCGAAATGAAATGAGAACTATATACTCAAGTCAACGTGCGCTTGTAGTTGTAAAATAATCAAGCTCATTTACCTTAACGTCGCAAAAAATACGACTGCTTATGCTGTAAAAAACGCGTTTTGGACACACTTAATGGAATCAAGATTCATAGGGTACTTTTCGTGGACCTACTAACTATGCGATTTGGCAAAAAGCATCGTTTTAAAAATTAGACAATTTTGAATAAAACATTTTTTAGGAAGCAGAAAAAGAACAATTGAGATTAGAAGTAGGGTATCTATCATATAAAAGGGCTTCGCATGTTACGGAAGCCTCGGTGCGCTAGTCCAACTCACACTTGGCTGGTGTTTTTTATATTTAGGCCTTTGGTGCTTGGAGTTAGTGTTTAACAGGTAGAGCTTATGGATTTTCGGGAAAGACATTCTTTCGGAATCCCCCTGTATTTTAACTACAAAAGACATAATAAATTCATAAAAACAAGAGTAAATGAAACGTTAGGAAAGTAAGCTTAAGGCATTAAATTTACGACCGTTAACCAGTAAGTACGAGTACTTAGTTTTTTTTTTTTTTTTTTTTTTTTTTCATTTATTTTGTTTTAAAAATGAATACAAAAAACATTAAATGACGTCACTAAACCCGAAGAGGTTTGTCTTGACATCAGGCTTCCCAGCTCGTTATTTATAATATAACATATACGTACAAAAAAGGAAGTATCAAACATTACCTATAATATTATAACATTCACACACAACAAACAAATACACTATTTCCATACAAGACAGTACCCATCCCGACAAATGAGCCGTAAGCCGTAAACAAGCAAGTACGTAAGTAGGCTAACATCTTGCAAACAAAAGACAGCGTCGCAACCAGTTTTGCCAGGCGAACATCTACAGGATGATTAATTCATAGACTAGTGGAGATATAAAAAAAGTTCGGAATTATTTAAGAAATAGTTTTTTAAAAGTGTTGTTATGTTTGTTTTATTTATTTTCTCTTTAAGTTGCTTAGGTAAGCTGTTAAGTATATGAGGTATCATGTAATTAGATGTTCGTTTACCGTAATAATTTATACATTTAGGTGTTATAAATTTTTTGTCCGCTACTTGTCGTGTTATTTTGATGTGTGATATATATGCTAGACACCACAGGTAGAAACCAAAGGTCAAATGTACCGAGAACTAATTTGTGATGATTGGGAGCGTATCTAGTGTAATGATCTTTTCTTCTCTGAAGAAGGTATATCTGAGCACTGAATAGCTTACTTTTTTACCCAAGTTACTTATTATCGTCATCTCGTTGATATGTACAACAGTTCACTATCTACTAGATTGCTACTAGACATAGGTTCGCCTTAATAGAAAGTAATTACCACGCTTGGCAGGCAGGCACGGGTAGGAGAGCGCAGTGCCAGGTGTTGCAGTCATAGGGAACGTTGCTACCCATTCCCTAAAATCCCTTGGTGGCCGTTTACAGCATGCGATTTCAAAAATTTACATTGAAACCTAGTTTTGTGCTTTTCAGATATGTTTGTAGCTTGCTTTTTGTTGACTACTTGAAAAAAAATATAATTTTTCAACCTACAATCAGGAACTCATAAGCTCAAACGAAAGCATAACAAAACAAATAATATTTCTTGTATGAATATAAAGTCACAAGTGTTTTATGAGGTAAAATTATGACTAAGTAGATTTTGAGAGCACTCTTCCATAACCTTCAGATGTGGGTTAATGAGTGTGGGATGGAAGAAACAAGAACAATCAGTCAGATCTGGCGCTAATGCTCGTTATGGCCTCGACTGTTCGCATTGCAAGCTCTATGTCTTTTGTTTTCATTATTATTACTTAGTTCAATGTTGTATAATGACGAACTCTAATCGAAAGACGCTACTCATATAATTTAAAACTCTTACTTCCAAAATTCATCACCTTCTTTATCAACAGTCTACTGCCTTGTCTGCTAGATATGGGCCCCCTACAAATCTATTTATATTATTTTCCAAACGAAATATAATAACTAATGCATCTTCTGATAAAGATGATCGTAATAGGTCGTTGTCTCATAATTATAGTCTGTCACACAGAATAAATGAAATGAACATATACTTAGGTGGTACGGTGTGTGTAGTAGGTTATATACGTCCTTCGATCAATATTCACTTGCAGTACCTACTTGCAAATGATTAATATTAAACTGATTAAAGTTACATAATTTTAATGGGTATTACCTAAATATTATTACATACATCTACAACTTCTACGGAAAATAGTTGATGTCCAATCAGAAACTGCGTCACAGCATTTTTGCAGTGTGTTTGTTTCATTCAACTAATAATATAAGCCATCCATAAATGATGATTTTATTCTCACCATGTTATATTTCATCCTCCAAAATGCCGGAAGTTTCCTCAGCTGGTGAGTCGGCGCTTGGGATACCGCGCGTTGATACGATGAAGAATTTGCCCAATACGTGTATTTTAAGACTAATTGTTTTTGTACAAGAACACACGTTCTACGTAAGTGTAGCTTAAATATTCTTAATAACCACACACACCTAATACATACGTGTTGACAACACTTTCTAACCGCGTCCTGTACGTGAGGTCAGTATTAAATGGGATATAATTTGCTGGGCAACTTTTTATAGAGTATAATACTTACTCTAAAGAGATAAAACAAACTGGCCAGTGGTAAGATGCTTTGACAACTATAAAATTGGTTCAGCTTCAAATAAAATTTATAAAAAAAAACTAAAATTATGACAACGACATCTGGGTGACAAAAGAAATTACAATTTGGGTACATGACTGGGCGACTAATATTATGAGTTGAGTAACAAAAAATGTTTTATGACTGTCGTCATAAAATATACTGTGATTTCTGAGCTGTTTCACGCAATTGTCCCTTGCGGCAGAAAGTTAGCGTCCGTAAAAGTACGGTCACGCCTGACAAATTGTTGATCGTATCAGAAAAAGCTGTTTTAAGCCGTCAGCCGTGCATACACATGAGTTATTTGTTTTTAAGCCGTTTTTATCTCCAATTTTTCTTCTAATTATACTCAACACGTCATGAATCAGTTCAGAAGTCTTTTGTAAAAATGCAAAGTCATAGAACTGTGTTTAAAATTCAATAACATCAACTGCTGCATCAGTTTTAGGTTGCTTAAGTAGTACTTATATGAAATAGTAGTAACTTTTCTTGTGTGTCTTTCAAAATCTCCAAATGACATATTTTTAGCTAATTATCTTCATAAAAGTTCTATTCAACTAAATACCAACCTATTTGCGAAAGCCTACATAATATGTATGCAACTATTTACTTTATATGCAGCAAGTAAAATGTTACAAAATACATTATTATTACAATCATATTCGTATTTATTTCTCACCTCAAATAATTTTCAATCCTATCCCATTTTACACTAAGGAAATGCTCATTTGTTCATTTTTAGTTGCCGGTAAGTTTTCGCTTATTTAAAAATTCAGCATCCAAAATAAATTTATCGATGTCAGTTTAAATTAAATTGAAGTTCTTAATAGTACATTGAGCTACCACTTTTATTTCCTATTGTGTCCCATCACATGAGTCACCCACCTATGTTTGCAATTAGCAGCCCACTTCCATTATTTATGAAACTTCAAATCTGATTTATTAGTCGCCGCGTTATATACATGCCGTATGAAATCACATTTCCCTCCGACAAACAGCGTTAGTAATGTCCCCTTTACAGATAAGTATCATATTACACTTTCCATTATTTATATTTACTAACTTATCAATTCAAAGATTTTACCTTCTATTGAGTTTTAACTACCAGTCAAGACTGTTTTATAACCAATGGCGTAAAAGCCTTTGTTTCACGAGCGGATACTTCACTTAGGGTGCATACACTGCATGTTTTATTCACAGTGTTTTTAGCAGTCAAACTTTAATTTCGAAAGTGTGAAACAGTGTCTGTGATATATATAATCTTATTATATATATATTAAGTATTGACGTATTTTACGGAACTTATGATCCAAATATGAGTACACCACCTCACTCGTTTCACTGAATCTACTCAACTGACGATCTTATTTTATCGTGTAATTCATTCATGTCAAATAAATACACACATTTTTTCAACACAGACTTGTAACGTGCATTTGTTGAAAGATTATCTTGTCACGTCTGATAAAAAATTACAGGGCTATTATTTTAGAAACAGTTAAATACATGTCTCGGTTAAGTCCTAATTTGTCATGTAAGACACTAACACTTCCACCTGCCGAGTAATCTAGTCAAGCATCTAACAGTTAATCTAATCAACATACGCACTTAGATCTGACGGACGTTGATTGGTAATCAAGAAAATGTAAGTACACAACGCTGTACCATTTTATTTATTCTGTGGCAAACGCTGGTTGGTTAGTGTTGTAAACAAATATTTCTATCGATAAAAAATATCTCTCAAAAAAGACTATCACGGTTTATGAGATACAGCCTAGTGAGAGACAGACATCGATGTTTCAGTTACAGGTTTCCGTTTGCCTAAAAATGCTCTACTGATTCGCATTACGTACTGACTATGTTCGTGACTTGAATTTTTTTTACTATAGGTATTTAAGACCTTAATTAAGTATAACTTAATTGTATCGTTTTAGAATGAAAACGTGAAACGAAAATAAAATACAATTACTAAATTGGGAAAAATAGAATTGAGTTGTTGGAATGAATGTCGCGTCATTATTGATTAGTTGAATTTTAAAAGATTACAGAATTTATCATACGTATTTATTTAATATATTAATATTATCGATATCGAAGGATGGTGGTCATCATTACCAACGAACCGATCCAGTTTTCCGTTTTGTCTATTTTCTGGACAGCGGGTAGATTGATTGATTGAACATAGCCTACTTTATAGGCTTAGCCTTATGTATTGGAATTGAGCCTAACATCCTGCAAACTACTAGCACCTCCTTCTTGTAATATATTTAAAAAAAGGTTATTATGATATCTTCTTTCCTTGCATAACATGAAAATAATATCAGAGTCGGTAAAAATGTAATTTTGACGGCCGATGTGGAGCTGTGGTTAGTGCGACTGCCTGCGACGCAAAGGTTTCGGGATCGATTTTCGGTGGGACACTCACAAAAGTTGATATTTATTACTTTGTGAATTTGTTCCCGGTCTGGTTAGAACATTAGGTACAGGGTGAACCACCTCATTGTCCGAAAAGAAATAGTTCCGTGCTTTGGAGGGCACGGTAAGCATTCGGTCCCGGTTGCTGTCTATGATTACTTAGACAGCAGTCGTGACACAGCCATGTCAGAGACCTACTAATTGTAGTAGGCGGTTGAAAAACTCTGACACCAGGGTTCATCGTGTCGTGGGATGACTCGGTGTCCCACACGATAAAGAAAGAATGTAATTGTACCAAGTTTTTATTAAAAAATAGGTTTTTATTGGTTAGAGTCGATTTTCAATTTTATTCTGAAAACTGACCGTGCGGTGTGTGTGGTCTGCCTGTCATCTCGTTGAAAGTAGTGTAATGCTTACATACCGTACCTACTATCGAACAAAAGCATTTTGTCGATTGCCAATTTATTATCATGACAATGAACATGATTCTCTTTTAGCAATTAATTTAATCTGACGAAGAATGCACGGATAGCTATCATTCCGCGGACAATGTTGCTATAATACTAATCAGTGATCACGGACATCACGGCACGGGCAGGAACATTCTGCCGTGATCGCCGGTAATAAACACGAGTAAAACCGGCGGTGAACAGTGGACATCAATTATGGAGGGAATCGCGCGAGACCAAGATCTTGTTCCGCTACAGGCAAAAACTTCGGCAGATAATAGAAAAATATGCGTTCAGTTAAAAAAAATAATTGATAGTAGAGGAGTCGTTACACGCATGACGGAGTGTCGCGTGCGCCCCCTCCCTGCCTAACCGTCCCTGTCCTCTAGGGTTGACAGGGTTTACATATTAATAACGATTCTTTATTACACCAGTAATGATAAATCCGTAACTATTTAGTGTAATGAACTTGAGCGTGTGATGCCAGCTAAGTAAAGCATCACCCTATCTCTTTGCCGCGGGTGTTGTACGAAGCGACTAACAGATTTTAGGGTTCTATGTATTCTAAAATTATTGGTTGACAACCAGTCAATATAGTAGTACACAAATTTTCTGACACGGCCTTTAATTATTTGTCAGACGTGGCAATTGCGACCGTATTTTTACGGCCGTTAAAATTCTGCCTACCCCGAAAGTGATAAAGTCGTGATAAACGTGTGTGTGTGTAGTTTGAGCGCAGAGAATAATCTAAATGAAATGCCTGATTTAGAGATATTCAGAACCAAATGGAAATTTTGTTTTTCAAAATACGCAAACTTTTGTTTGTTTTTGTTATGATGGGTTACCTAAGTAGTGTCCTGAAGCCTGGGACTTATTGCATAATCTGGGACGTTAGAGGCTAGCAACCCTAATTGAAAGAAATACTTTTAAATGGATTTTCAATTATCACCGCCAACCAGCTAGCTCTGGTTTCACGATTTTTTTGCATATTTTATTAGAACTGGATTTTTGCAACAAAGCGTCTCTTTCCGATGCATGAATACGTTGTCAAGACATAAAATATTAAATATGAGCTCTTTCCGCATTGTTACCATTGCAATTTTCAGTCCTGAGTAAAACATGACTCAATTTTACTCCAATGCATGAAACTATTGCAATCATAGGGTAGTGTATCGAAACAGCAACGCATTACTAAGCTTTTATTTCTTAAGATCCTATGTTTTACACATCATTGTCTTTTTTCTAACTACATTTTTTTTATTTTGTGCACTTGTGACTATTTACTTCGAGGTTCTCATCGTAAATTTAATTTTTTTAAAAGACAATTTATGAGTGCAGCCTCTAAAGTTTGTTTTACCTCTAGAATCTGCGCTCTAGTCTTATTTTGTACGTAAGCAACGGTATCTTGTAACAGCTTCTAATAAAACTACTAGATGTTGAAGATTACGCTTGATAATTATTTCTTAGGTGCTTAAATGTAGTCGTTGCTAACATATTAATTCAGAAGACAACAAAATTAATTAGAAGCCGCGATAGAGATTCAAAAAATAGAAATCACCTTGAAAAACTACGCGGTTTATTCTATTCTATTATAAAATATATCATCATCATGGGTAACATCTTCAAATTGAAGTAGATACATATAATATTTTTATGCATCCAGTGTAAATACTGATGAGGTAAAATAGTACAATGCGCACGCGGAAAGAAAGAAGCCGATTAAAAACGAGGGTGTAGTTTGAGGCCCGAAGCGCAGAGTCCTTTCTTTCTAATTGAATTGGCAGGGTAGCTATTACTGAAAGGAAAATGAATTTCTATGAACACTTGGAGGTATTAAATTGCGTCCGTGACCTAGTGGTCTGAACGGTGAAATTTTCTATTTCCATTTCGATGTCGTTGCTTCAATTCCCAGCAAAGGACACATGAAGATAATGTTTATTTGTAACTAAAGAGATTATCCCATTTATGAGCACACTGAAAGTTTTGCGTAGTAAAATAAAACACTAAATTTTTAAATGTTATATTTTTATCCTTTCTAAATATTCTCCGTTACATTTTAAACACTTTTTCATCCTTTCGAACCTTTTTTGAAAACATAAGGACCATTGGTCTGAAGGCATGTTTTTATAGCCAGGCCTCTTCTGGCTCCATAAATGTCATTCCTCTCATCAAAACATGATTTTTTGGAAAAATAAAGAAATCACATGGTGCTAGGTCTGAACTGTAGATATGGGGGATGTGTCACACTCTCGACCTTTGCAGACAGGACCCGCCTTGGTAAAAAAACACAATATTTTTTTGCGGACGCTTCTCGCCTGCCTAATTTTTGTCGGTTAGTTGTCGCCTTTGAACACCAATACAGAAGACTGTGGACAGTTACTACATATCCAAGTTTCGTCTCCTGTCACTAAGTTATCATAAACAGTATTTGAGAGTCCATGATTTTTACACCAGTTTATGAGGAATCCATCGGCTATTTAGTATTTTTTTTTAATGCGAATGTAACACAACCATGTCAGAGGCCTACTACTTGTTGTCGGCGGTTGAAAAACTCTGACACCAGGGTTCATCGGGTCGTTGAACGACTCGATGTCCCACACGAAAAGAGAAGAGAATGCGAATGTAAATTTTTATGAATTTGGCTCATACCAATGGCCTCGAATCTCCTCATAATGTGATACACCGGTTTTCTTCGATAAATTGCTGGACAGTGGCCACATTTTCTTTGGTGATCGCAGTTGAGGGCCGACCTTTACGAATTTCGTTGTTGAGAGATACACGGCAACGATTAAATTCTGCGTTCAAAAACGAGGTTCCTACGCCTCACGGTGCTAAAATGAGGTGCTTCTATCCTAAAAGCATTTTAAAGACAACCGTAGCAATCACGCGGAGAGCGTGAACTTTTAAAATCGTTAAAAATCATTACCCTAAAATCTCTCCGCGTAAAAAAATTTATTGACAAGCGTTTTCCCGTATTTACTTTTCAAACTATAAGTGAATTATTTGAAAAAATATATATCGAAATTCAAGCATTAAATTAGAGGCCAAAAGTGCAAAACTTTTAGTGCACCCCAGATACCACTTTCAAACGCACAAAAACCTTATTTGTCCATAATAATAATGTCTAACTATACCAACTAAATCTTATCAAGAACCGATCCCGAAGCAGAAAATAATGTGCAGGTACTTGTAATAAGATAGGTAAATAGATACAGGGCACAGGCTTTCTATTAGATATATCGATGTATGTCGAGTGGTTACCAAAATTATATCTATTGGATATCAATGTTCGCTTTCGGTATATTTGCTAACATCCTTTGGTACGATTTGCGGATATTATAATATATAACTGTTGTGGGAATTTAGCAGTGCCCTTCTAGAATGTATCAAATAAGGAGGCCTTGCACTATATTCGTCCGGCGAAGGATTGTCTTGTCGTTAATCCATTCGGCCCGACCGGCGCGCCGTCACCGCCAAGTTGAGCAACAACGTTGACCTTATCAATAAATAGTAGTTTTAATAGTCTCATCTATCTACTTAATGTTTGGTGATCGACCGTGATATTTTGCAACTTCCAACGTAGGTAGATGGTCAATGAAACATTTGTAGAAATCAATATATAATAAGTACAAGTCAAATTAGGCCGAGAGTTATTTACGTTTTAGGCGTAACTTGGATAAAGTTACGTTACTTTATTCCTTATACCTATCTACTTATTTATAGTTGTACTGGTTGGTAGCGAGCCGAAGTTAAAGAAATGATTTATTGTGTAGATAATAACAGCAGTATCAAGTGACTAAATAAATATTACGTATTAAATCAATTTAATTTACAACTAAACAATTATTCTACACTGGGCTCAGGCTCATGCTACCTATTTTATAACGAGTCGAAGCTGATACTGTGTTTCCAAACGCATACAACCCTAAACTCTTCAAAGTAAGAGTGAACAGGCTTCTTCTGGGTGAGCTCGCTCCATCTTAGACTCTGTCTCTGTCCTATGACCTAGACTAGAGTCAAGAGCAAACCCATCATCAATTAATAAATACTTGGTCACTCGAAACATTTAGGAATATTTGAACAAATGTAATAAGTTGTTGGCGCAGATAACTTTTTTACAATCGATAATTCCTTGACTGATTGGTACGCAGTATCCGCCGCCAGCCGGACGATGTTGCAGCTCGCAATAGCCTCCCTACAAATAACAGCCTATTACAGTCGTAATTTGATGCACAACTTGTGTCATTGTATCCGGAATTAGTATGAGATTTAGCAAACTCCTTTCGTAAAAAGAAGTTTACTCGGCAGAACAGGGTGCGTGTGAGAACCACCTAACACTTCAAAACGCGGTGAAAGAAGCAAGCAGATTAATTGACCTTAAAGGAACGAAAAATGTGAAAGGAACGATCCTAAAGTGACATTCAATATTTAGACCTGAGCAAATCGGATTAGATCTAGCGATGGATACTTAAGGTACTTACCCATATACTGTCCAGCCGTACCTAATCAGCTTGATACCATAAAGCAAAGCACGAGAAGGTAGGAAATGTCTGTGCTGAATAGAAGCTGATTACCCCCACTCAGTCCAGGTCATCAGATCAATAGGTCACAAGTACCATTTCGTTAAAATTGCAAATAAATCCTTGAAAGAAAATTATTGGTTATGATTTGTTCAGTTGGCAGAGCGATGGATCGTTTATTCAACATTATCCAAGTACAAGTTCTGGCTTGAGATAGTGCTTTTGACTGTGTCATCACAAGAATAGTTCTATGACCTGACCATAGGAGTAGCTTTAAGATATTTAAAAGATTAGATTTACAAGCAAAAACTTACAAATGGGTTCTTTTTGTACCGTTTTTTTGTGTTTAGGTACTAAGTTATCATATAATTTACCTGTAAGTGTCTCATATAAAGTTTAATAAATTTAAATTAAATATCTTGAGCAGGAATCAAACCCACGATTTCTAAATTGAGTGTTATCTCAGGCTTCTTACCTGAACTAGAGAGGCTGACTGTGAGCTAACTGCATAAATCTTCTTGTGTAGAAGACTATTTGAGTGCCAGCTAAGTTAGCAACAGCAGTAATCTAAAAGGGCAACGGAAAATCGATAAGTATAGGTTTTGTAATCGTACAGTACTTAACTGATCAATAACCCAAAGTATTCGAATTTTGAATGTGACATCAAAGAGTTTCCGCGCAAGTTGTCATATTTTATTTATGGTATCACAATCCCGCTGCTTTACAGGTTAATTTCGGGCCCAAAGTTGTAATAATTGTTTCTAGCAGTCACCTCTTATTTCCTGCATTTGATCTTCATAGCAATTTTCATTTGGCTCTGTATTGCGTATTGCACCACCACGCTGACAGCAATCTACCTTAATAAGAGTTTTTAAGTCAAGGAAACGGCTGGTAAGAATATTTATCGTTTGAACGTTTCCTTAGAAGCATTTCGTAACAACCCTGCGTCGCGTTGTAATACCAACACGCTCACTTTATAATCGCCTATCGTTTTGTTTATAGTTATTAACTTTGAACATTAGTTATACGACAAAGGGGCTGTCATCACCGCGGGTTACCAACAAGACGCGATGCGAAAAAAAAGGGTGAACCTTTAGGAAACATCGTCATAGAGTAGGTCATTACTATAGTTACCCTCTACACTATTGGTTGAAAAACGAATGCAACAAATTCAAAATGTAGCTCTGCTCGTAGTAAAGTTGCGCTGCACGGAATCACGTTAACCTTACTATGCGCCCCTTTACATAGATTTGCGTTAAATAGCTCATCTGATTAGAAAAATTTGCTTCGTGCGCAATTAGTCTCACGTATTTCCAATACTTTTGACACGTGCCCAAACCCACCCACGTATAGTTCAGACAGACGTTTAAATAGTTAGTGGTTTTATCTTTTATACTATTTAATACAATTTAAATTTCCGCGACTGAACTATACGCCGGCGCGTTCCGACTCCAAATTACCATTGACTGAGTTGTAAATAACTATATTTAATATTTCATTTATTATTAGTACCCACCGTGACTTAAGTTGACAAAAATTTGTGTGAAATTTGAAAATTACGACAAAAATGCTACAGCATTTATTACCACCAATTCGTACGTTTATGTAACAGCTATGTTGTTACAATTCTTATGTAAGGTGTTCTAACAAAAATAATGGTCTGTGAGTCAGAGCGTAAATTACAGACATAAAGAGTAAAGTATAAGAAACTCTGTTTAGCACCTTGCGGTATTTGGGGCATTAGCTGTTATGTTACGTCAAGTTTGGTTTTCAGCATTTAAAACTTTGCATTTTTACATTAAGTGGAACAGTGAGTTAACGTTCGACACATTGAGCTCTGGCAAAAGTTTAAATATGGGTAGTAAAGGAACATAAACTTTGTGATGAATATCTGGGTTATTCAATGGCATTTACGGAGATTAGCACCGTTTTATGTCATTTATGTACAAATGAGCGAAATCAAGTTGGCAGTAATAAATAGGTATAAAATCTGCAGTTCAAATGTTGCTTGAGGTCTGCTTATTGCACTGGAGTTTGGAAAAGCTGGTGTAGGCGAGTGTAGGCGGGAAACTGCTCTATTTTCAGTCTGGTCCTTTTAGTACAAAATCCTTTACAAACCGCATATCGCGCAAGGCAAACATCACCGTATCTAACTGCGGCACATAGTAGCCGAAATTTAATTCGGTATATAGATAAAACTATTTTCACATAGTTTTCTATAAATTCTCAAGATATGCAGGGTGCGTCAGGAGACGAAGAAGAAGCTTATTTTTAATTACCTATTCGGCTATGTGCAGTAGTTTTCAAAATTTTACGTGTTACGTGAGATATAAGAAAGTGCGTTTTATATTCCCCTGAAAACTAAAAAAAGAATAATTCATAGATAGGTAACATTTACTATTAAATTGAAATTGTGCCAGATCTTCGAATTTTGGTGAGTCGTGTATTTACAGCTCGTGAATATACATACGGTAACATCAACGTACCTACCCATTAAAAGGTACCAACTTTTATTTCCAGGTTATTCTTAACTTTATAAGACGGATAGGTTGATGTGCTGCTGATACTACGGTGCATACAGATTTTTACACCAATAAGTCTCAAGTACAAATGAAATAAAATCGAAAGCATTTCAAACGGTACTTTCCATCGCAGTTTCGCAGTGTATTTAGCTGGTATGACTATTATTAGAATGAATCACATAAAATAGCACCCGTTAAATTGAATCAACATTCTTCCATCCGCATGCCTGACTATGCCTAAGCGCATACGCCGCTCGTTTTCACCAATACCACGCAAAGCTTGACAAGGTATGATTAACTTAGCATTGTGTATGGCTGTTATTTTATCGCGGAAAGTGAACAGTCATGTCAGTCAGTGAAAAGATTTACACTTGACCTTCAATGCTGACATAGTTCGAGGGCGGTGGCGCGGCGGCGGTCGCGTGACCGCGCGGCGCAGCGGCGAATAATCGCCCATTGTGTTTTGTGTCCGATTCGCGATTAGGAAGTTTACTTTTACTGGTGGCCGGTGGAACGTACACGCGATCACTTTCAACTTTCCGCGCGAGCGCGAGCGCTGCCCGCGACGTCGTCGAGCTATGGGCGCACGACAACACGCTTTTTTATCCACGATGTTCCAACTAATGCAATCGTTAGTGGAATTTATTGGAACGGACTGACAAATAGGAGTGGAAAGTAAAAGTCGATAATAATGCAAAAATGAGTCGCGAGCAAATAGTTTTCAGGGCAATGTCAATTTAATAGCCGGACGATTGGCTATTTCATATGGCGTACCCAAGATTTAAGCGGATAAGAATAATGTGGGCTACATTGGTGAGACATTTTAATAGAGCTAGGTATGACAGGTGAACAAGAATTGTTTGCAAAGAGAGAAATTCATTACTATGAGCGTCATGGAAAATCTGAAACAGAGAAAGTTAAAGAAAGAGCTATAAGAACAAGTAAACTTATATAGAATAACAAATATTTTATTTTTTTATTTATTTAAAAGACATATAAAGCATCAACTTTACTTCGTGCCGTTAAACCTTAGAAAAGCTTGTGTTGGCACTGCACATTCTTCAGTTATACAAAATAAATATAAAATAAAAATCGTTGTGAGGAATCGAAAAAAACCGAATTTAAAAATATCCCAAGAAGCAAACGCACAATAACAACTGATCGAAATGTAAGTAAAGTAAAGAAGGCTTTTGAAGGATCTGTGAGGATTTTGGCTGACAAATTAAATAGATATCCAAGTCGAGTGTTTGACAGATTAAAGTTCAAGATAACGAATAAAGCCTTTTGTGAAATTAGCCGCTCCTTACTACGTCAGAGATCAGAAAATAAGTAAAGGCTAGTCATTTAATTAACATCTTGTTTGGCAAGATATGGATTAAAACAGAAACGTTTCTGAGCCCTTCATTTGTGCAGGGTCTAAAGATTTATAAAATGTTTGGTACAATTTACTGATAAGCATTTAGGGAAGATGTAGTGTTTTGGCCGGATATGACTTCTTGCCTTTATGAGTCTCAAGTCACTCAATGAATGAGAATGTGGAATTCATAACCAAACAAAATAATGATCTGCAAAATGTTCCGCAAGCTCTAGGAATCGAAATGGTTGAACAAAAAAATACTAAACACCTGGCATATTTTAAACAAAGATGGACTAGATGTTTAGATGTCCAATAATGGTGCGAGCCGGCAAGAATTTAAGAAAAATCGGCTATATGGGCGTTGCTTATATGTACAAAAATAAAAGAGTCTTAAGACTATTGATATTTTTTTGTATATGTTGCTTTATCTTTTTACTTCTGGGACACCCCAGTAAGTACGTAGATATGTACATGGGGTCAAAATTGGCTCAAACCGGTTCGGGTAAAAGCACACGGCGGTGTGCGCGCGGCCTTTACTTAAAACTTCGCCGGCGCTCTATGTTGCGTTTTGATGTGAACGGACATACAAATAGAACAATTCGTGAATATTTTGCAGCAGGTGAAAACCTAAAGGTATGAAATGAGATATTAGGTTCAGACTCCAGGTTGAATTCTAATAATTGAGTAAAGTTGAAATTAGTTAAGGGCAGTCTCAAAGTTTATCAGCTTGCGTAGGCAGCAAATTTAATTACCTGTGTCAGATTCCACCTGCATCTGCATGAAAGTCAGACTACGAGCGCAGTTTTGTATTGTTCAAAATGAATATGATATCAAAAGTTTTTGCGAAAAAGGACGCATATTTCCCACAAATTTGAATTCCTGTGACTGACCGTTCGGCGTGTTTCCGCAAAAGTCCCTTTGCGATAAATTATTATGAATTTTAGTCTGTATGAACATGATATTAAAAATAATCAAAATAATTTCACGCGAACTCTCATATCCCGTATAATTTCCAGGATGGAACTATACGCAGATGTTTAAACGCTTTGTCCACTCTCAGTCACCATAAGCGTAGTACTAGGTATTGTGAGTGCGCGTTTGTAGAAACTAAGTGTGAGAACTAGGTCATTTTAATAGACCTACAGTCTGCAAAACAATTTCATTTATGTTGTGTGTCGAAAAATGCTGCGAATTCATTACAATTTCATTGTTTGACGTCTGTATGCTTTTGCGAATTGTTTTAACTAGCTATGTAAGTTGTATCAGCTCTTAATATATTGCGTTCTGATATTTTTGTCATAGCGCATTCCGACTCACTCTGGCATTGTACTTTTTGAGAAATATTATATTATAATATACCATTTTAATTATCAAAAAATGGATAGTATGTGTATTCTTTGCCAGAACGTTTCGCTTGTGTCCGGACCCAGGTATATTAATATGTCTTTAAAAGGCGTTACGAGCGAAACATTAAGTCGTTTCGCATAGTTTTGCGCTGTTTGCACCTTTTAAAGTTTTATAATAATGCTCAACAACGACTGCCACAGCCGCTAGGTTCCACAACACTGCCGCCGGAGTACCTGCCTATTACACCACTATTAAGTAATAAACGTTTTCTTATAATAAATAGTAAGTATACATACATGGACAAATAACATTGGTTTTCCGATAGGTGCCTACATGCGTGATCGGACGGCAAAGTAAGTGACACGTGATTTACTTGTAATATCAATATCACGAAATAGCGCACGACGCACGCGATATACTGAATATCGTGTGAAACCTGAATGATTGATACAGAGAATTCGTAGTGAGCGTGGGATATCGTACAATATATGGTGTCTCAAAACTGTTATGATAAGTAAATCTAGGTATACTAAATCTCGTTAGTATACCTACTCACTTGTTTAGTAACACTACTGACATTTTACTTATTAGAAAGAAATTATTGAATTATTGTTTCATTTAAAGTTACATAACAGTGAAACAGTAACGCCACCAATTAGAAAAAAAGACTTGTTTGTTTATCAAATGCGTTCGGCAACGATAGCAACGCTATGTTAGAATGATATTTTGTTTTTAAACGAAATTGTTTACAAAATCTCACGCAAAAACTGCATAGCACTTTCGCTGGATCAAATTGGAACTGTCATGTGCCGAGTATACCTGTGGTATGTTTCCCGCCGACGGCCGATGTCGCGTAGTGGTAGTGCGACTGTATGCGACGCAAAGGTTTCGGGTTTGATTCTCGGCGGGCACTCACAAAGTTGATATTTATCACTATGTGAATTTGTTCCCAGTCTTGTTAGGACATTGCAGACTGAACCACCAGATTGTCCATAAGGAAGATGGTTCCGTGCTCCGGAGGGCACGTTTAGCCGTCGGTCGTGCCCCACACGTAAAAAAGAAAGAAGTTTTCCGCCTAATATCAAGGTCCAACAGGTATATTCTTTTATTTCGGGATGCATAGCGTATTCAGACTGGGATTTTATTCTGGATATACATCTACGGGACAATCCGTCATGTTTTTAGCCCTAATATCAATAACCGTCACATACGTCAACCGATAAATATTTAAAATAGGACCTTATACCTATTTGCTGTCGTTACTGGTCAGCTAGTGAGAGCTTGGGACCTTCGCATAAGGACAGCGCAGCGTTCCAAGAGTTTGCCGAAACATCTCGGCCTCAGAGTACCATGTGACTTTAGACCTTCTTGGCGGGTAATTGGTTCGATCTAGCCATTTCGATAACATATTCGAAAGGCATCCCAGAATCAAGATTTCGGTTGCCGCTTTAGCATTGGTCGTTGTAGTTTCCTCTCACTATACGAGAGGAATTCGGCGAAAGGTGTTTCTAGTCCTTAACCCCATCTTGAGTTTATGTGTACCTATAAAAAGTTTGAAGGGTTAGAAACGGACACCAACCCAAAGTTATACCTTGGTAAGTGGGTAGCTAAGTAGGTTGGTACTTTTGAAAGTAGCCATAATATTTTAAAAAGCAATTAAGTTGCTCTTTAGCTACGTAAGGTAGTAGAATTATTGTAATATAATACTTAACCATAGTGGTTTAATTTTCTTTCCTGCTTTAGAAAGGCCAAAATTATAGCCATTCGGTTCTGATATAGGTACGATGTGTGAATTTAACTTACCTACTCTATTTTCACTCCTCGTCGTAAAACAAACGTAAAACCTATATACACTATTATTAGGAGTGGTAACATATCTATATACTTATGTATATTAATACTGTAGCTTAAACCTCTGTCACCTTAAAAAACCAAGCGGGAAAAATTGTTCTTATTGCTTTTAGCACTTAAATTATATTTATATTACCGTAAAATATTAAGATAATTAATCCATAAAGGATCTCTTGCATCTATTTATCCGCTGGGAAATAGTGATATTCTGTAACTGAAATATAACATAGCATGTTTTTAGAATCAATTCATGAACTTTTACTGAAACTTACAAATTATGTTAACATAAAGGGAAACATAATTTATTTGTTACTACGAACACATTTTGCAGTTGCTCATTTGAAACAGTCATCATACTATTCGATTAATGAATTTCAATGATAAAATTTAAGACAAAGTATAGAGCTTATTTGTCTAACTGGCACTTGTACCTACGGTTTTTATCCGTCCTAGTCCAGTAAATTGATTGACTCAGTGTTTGATTACACGATCCGAGTGAAGTGTGTCAACGCGCCGCCCGCCGCCGCCGCCCGCCGCCGCCCGCCGCCCGCCGCCGCTGTCGACGCTCAATTGAATATGTGCTAAAAAGCATTTTACTGTCGCCGCACCACTTTGAAAACTGAATAGGTTTACTAACTTTTTTTTATTACGCGTATACTTATTTGAAGCAATCGTCTCTTACTTACTTAACTGGGCTAGTAAGTTAATGCGTTTCTTTTGTTTTATTCTTATACACAAAAAACGAAATATTCTACGTACTGCACTACTGCGAGTGATCTAGCAAATCGTGCACTTATAAATTTAACGGGAAACTTTTTATCGGATCATTCGTGGTAGTCCATGTTTGTAGTAGGATGATTAGGCCAGAAGTCTGCCAAATGAAAAACGTTTCAGTTGTATGAAGATAGCTTGCTAGTGGCATGTTTTTGGACGTTTCGTATTCTGCTAACAGTTTGAAGTATAGAATTTCACTGTAACGCATAATACGCAGTTATGAACGACAAATGGAGGAACCGCCTAAAAATTCCTGTCCTGTCACCCTACAAGCTAATGTTAGTTACAATTATTACTAGCTACAAAAAATGTAAGTACCAAAGCACCAGTATGATCTAATATTAGGTGAAAGTAGGTAACATTTCATTTTCTTCATTTAACAACAAGTACATTTAAAAAGTCTTACTTAAGATAGGTTTAATGTGTAAGATACAACATTTTGCAACCTTCCTGTGACAATAAAAATTGCAAGCGCATACACCGAAAGCGAATTATCACCCCATGACTAATTGTGTGTTGTAGGTATGTCGTTTAGTGTGTCGCCAGCACATTTTGTGACATAACTGCCCACTGTTGCGTTCAAGTGTTCCCCCGCCCGCCCCACTCATTTGCTATTGCGAACTTTCTTGTTTTTATTGTAATTTTTCATAATCATATTAAGTAATAAAGTTATTATTACATAAAATGTATGATGACTGTGATGATGATAACTTATTTACTACAGTATAAGTATATGTTGGCGATGCTGGTGTTGTCACTATCGATTTTTTTATTTAGTTGGGATCATTAAATGATTAATCATCCACTTTGTTATTAATGAAGGTTGCCTGAAAGCGCTCTTATCCTTCTTTTAGCCAAACCTAGGATGGAAGAGGTTATAAACCGCCTAAATGAAGCCGAGGCTGATAGCTTAACCGGCCCAAAGTCAATTGTCATGCTAAAAGCACCAAATTATCTAAAACGACTCTACAAAACCAGGTTATTCAATCTGCAGAAACCAAATATATCTATAAAACAAACCTATTTTTTTAAATCCATTTACCAGAACACCTTTTGCGGACGCAGTTTACAACATAGACAAAAAAACTGTGTATACATTTCTACTTGAAGGTTGGCTCCAGTTAAAAGCAAGATGTTTTTAATTATCTCGCAGTGCACTGTACCATGGCGATTGTAATCTAAACATAGAGTTTCTATTCTATAATCGCACGCAGATACAACCACGATAAAACACAACTAGAGATTGAATTTTAATGTCGGTACTTAACTAAATCTAACACTGCATCAGCGACATACAATTACCGAATTCTATTCAAAATATAATGACTCTATCATAAATATAATGTACTAGTGGCCCACCTGGCGATTTCACCCGCTGCTAAAACATTTTCACGCGGGGATGAATCGTTTCCCGGCATGTTTTATTCATAAAAACGTTCCTCTTGAATAATTCCATCTTTTTAAAACCGCATCATAGTTCGTACACTAAGCATACAATGGGACGCCACCTACCGGGAAGCGACTTTATTTTATGTAGTGATGATATCTTCATACATGTAACCAAAATCATGTCATAATTATATTAGTTTAATCAAAATTACTTAGAAGCATCAAATGACGTTTGAGGCATCATAAAATCAATAGTAAGCACAACCCGCACACCGTCTCCCTAAATTGTCGCTCAGTTCGGTTGTTATTGTTAGTATGCGAAATTTGACAACCCATGCTCTAAACCTATGTAAAGACAATCTTTGATGTCATACTTAAACAATCCGTTATTCTGTAAATCAACGTACGCACATAATAATGAGCAGGTTTTTTATGCCGTCTCTCAAAGTTTTACTTGTGTTTGTTTCAGCTGTGTCCCTATGCGCGTACGCAGCTGAAGCTGAGAAGGAAGCCGAGACAGAGTCGGAGCAGAGCAAAGACCAGAGCAAACGACAGACGCAAGATGAGTTCGTGCCCTCACAGTTCCTATACAGAACCTCCAGAAAGCAGGTATGAGTATCTTGATACTTGGGGAGCGTTACTTTGTACATACATACGTACAAACGGTACAAACATACATATATCACGACTTTATCCCTAAGGCCGCAACAAAACGGACATTCACGCCACGTCTGACAACATTCGAAGGTCATGCGGAAAACTGT
The DNA here is from genome assembly GCA_027580185.1 of Tuta absoluta. Classification (NCBI taxonomy): domain Eukaryota; kingdom Metazoa; phylum Arthropoda; class Insecta; order Lepidoptera; family Gelechiidae; genus Tuta; species Tuta absoluta. The sequence continues at coordinate 26,812,419 of JAQAHW010000001.1, read as the reverse complement.
GTATCGCCATAGTGACAGGTTGTCAGCCGATCGCCTAAAATTGCAATACATACCCTCAAGTCCCTTTATCGCCTTTTACGACACCCACAGGAAAGAAATGGGGTGATGCTATTCTAAGCCGGCATCACACGGAACCCGTGTAAGTACAACACAAATATATAATGCGTACAGTTATACTGATTCTTCATACAGTTATAAAGAGAACTTTTATGTTTATCCCCATAATGTAAGACAGAGATGCTACTGATAGTAAGTAGTTACGGAACTTTGTATAAGTACTCGTAGATATACAAAGCAGGACTCCATTCAACGTTTGGTTATTGAGTAGTTAGTGCTAAATTCAATTCTTGTCGCACTATAAATACTAAGAAATAAATAAGAAGAATAAGGTATAATTTATTCCGTCCAATAGCTTAGGAGTTCGATTATCGTGTTATCAGTTAGTTAAAACAAATATTTTCCCTTTAGATTTTACGATGAAGATGTGAACATTACGATTCTTAGGGACGTTGCCGAGCGTTTAACGAATGTATTATATACAGATATGTTACAGTAAGTACGTATTCATAATGCAATTTGTTATGTAACCATAGACAAAGTATCTGTTTCTATCCAAACCCTAGGGGTATGTATAAATATTCTGTAGGCGATTCGTGACGAAATGTAGGGCAGTCGAGTGAAAGGGCATGCGCAGGATCTGTATGAGGGTCTAAATACGTAGGTAGTAACCGATAGGTTTCTCTATTACTACTACGGACTAAAGGTTCCGGGTTCGATTCTCGGTGGGACACTCATAAAGTTGACATTTATCACTTTGTGAATTTGTTCCCGGTCTGGTTAGTGAACCAACTGATTGTCCGAAAAGAAATGGTTCCGTGCTTCGTAGGGCACGTTAAGCCGTCGGTCCCGGTTGCTGTCTATGATTACTTAGACGGCGGTCGTAACACAACCATGTCAGAGGCCTACTAGTGGTAGTAGGCGGTTGAAAAACTCTGACACCAGGGTTCATCGGGTCGTTGGACGACTCGGTGTCCCACAAGAAAATGGTAGCTTGAGATACTATTACGATACGCAGAATTTATAACTAAGGTAGTAGGTTTATTAGCAAAAAGGGAACAGCTGCATGCAAAAAATATGAAATGAATTTACGAATTTCCACAAAGTAACGGCTGTCACAGATTGTCAATTTTATTCGGTGGCTGTCACTAACCGCAATATCGTTAGGTGCATGTGCGTTAACATGACTATTCCTGTCCGGCTTCCAAGAATAAATTCTAGTTATCAATCATATGATAACTATTTACTTCCTTTTTTGAGCTAATTTTATTATAATTTGCTGTGTGGTGCTAGCTTAGAATGCCATACCTCATTTTTACTCGAGGGAGTCGTTAAAGGCGTACATTAGGGATTGAGGGATAAATCCACGGATGGCGGCCGATATGGCGCGGTGGTAGTGCGACTGCCTGCGACGCAAAGGTTCCGGGTTCGATTATCGATGGGGCACTGACAAAGTTAATATTTATCGCTTTGTGAATTTGTTTCTAGTATGGTTAGGATATTGCAGGCTGAACCACCCGGTTGTCCGTAAGTAAAATGGTTCCGTGCTTCGGAGGACACGTTAAGCCATCGGTCTCGGTTGCTGTCTATAGACTTAGACTGTGTTCATTCCACAACCATGTCAGGGGCCTAGTAGTACTAGTAGGCGGTTGAAAAACTGACACTAGGGTTCATCGGCTCGTTCGTTAACTCGGTGTCCCACACGGACTGAGTAGCAGCGTTCCGACTAAAACTATAGAGAGGTACCCATGCAAGGGAGTAGACTGTTGAGGCTGATGATAATGACGCACTTTGCATAAACAAACAATCGGTATGGAAATGGCTATAGGATATTCAGTTTTGCGGTGGGAGAGTACACAAAACACTAAGCACCGTGTACAATCAGCCGCACTCCTAGTTACATTATTTTAAAACATCAAATTGAGCCCGTTGTTCTAAGGAACTGAACGAAAACACAGAATAAGGTTGATCCCTGCGAACATAACTAGGAGTGCTGCTGATGGTACATTCACTTTCTACAGACATTGTTTTAATGACGCTTATCTGTTTGGTTAAAGAAATAACAATGTTGGTAAACAATTGTATGGCTCCTAGCAGTACCTACATTACCAATTCCAGCCATTACTAAAGTAGGTAGTATCTACATAAGCGCGATAAAATATCTACTTTCTGCTATAAAATAAAAAAGAACACACACAACCAAGCGGGAGTGACATGGACATACACACAAACTTACTCGCAAACCCGAGCCCTGATATTCTATTGTAAATTGTAAACTCATCATTTGAATATCACTGTTACGTCCGGGAGTCGAATCTGGGACCTTCGCGTTACAGGTAGACGCATACGCCACCTGGTTGTCGTTACCAAGAGATAGGTACACGCTATAGCTTTTTATTTGTGAATACTGCAAATGGATTTTGGAGTTCAATGATTTACTTACAAATTAACACAGCCATAAATAAACTAACACTAGGTATACTAGAAGACGACCCTACCTAAATAACTACCTATTACCTAAACAAATAAAATAATAGCTATAGACCGAACTGACGCATCAAGTAATTTAAACACGTCGAAACCATGTTAATGAAACTTGACTTTTGGGAGTAAACAACCTTTCAATATTCATATACTAGAGGTATAAATTGTCAACTTAATGTAAATAGATTCACGTCACGGCATTGAAGATGAAAATGATTGTCGATTTAATATAGTAGACCACAAACAACTAGGCAATGCTCGACGTCACGTTCAGTCGATACCCACCTGCGTCGATCTCGCGCGCCGCCTGCCTAGTTAGTGGTGGCGTTCAATCGAGAAATTTTTACATTGTATTGATACGCCCATAATCCCTTGCGGGTCAGGCAGAGCGCAAACAGTCGCAAAAAACGGTCACTCCACGTCTGACAAATATTTGATGATCATGCGGAAATTGTGTATCGCCATAGTGACAGGTTGTCAGCCCATCGCCTAGAATTGCAATACACATCTAACCCTCGAGTCCCTTAGTCGCCTCTTACGACTCCCAAGGGAAGGAAATGGGGTGATGCTATTCTAAGCCGGCGTCACACGGCGTATTGACCACCTTTATTTTTTTATTCAGGTTAGTAAAATTCATTCAAACATCTAAAATAAACTTAGTTAACTGTAGGAATAATTAGCTGAAAACTAACTAAGAAGAGGTTTTCCATTGCGCCTCAATGAAATATAGTCCACGGTAGCCTGGTAACGTTTTCCCTTTGAATAGCCAAATTTAAGCGCTGGCCGAAGAAGCCGCCAGCTCTCTGATAGCCGGTGGTGTCATTGAGGCGCGCAGATACTTCTTAAATAATTTTGTTTGCGGATGGCATAGACCGCAAGATCCAGTCGTCTCAAAGCCCACGGGAGAGAAAATGAAGCTTCCGAAAATCTCCTCATACCTACTTGCGCGACTTCGAGAGCTCTTCACCCGCGGCCGCGGCACCTGCACCCGGGGATGGGCGTCACCCCATCGGGCCTCTTGTCGTCAGAATACAATACAGTTCGGTTCTAGCTTTGCCGGAATATTCGCTGAGTCAAGGGCTGGACGCAGGATGTCGTTGAGAGCTAATTTAATGGCGGGGTATGCGGCCGGAGCTCATGCTGCAGGAGAGCCCGTTGTGTCCGAGTTATGATATGAGAACTACTGCAAGAAACTTTTGATGTAATGTCACTACGTCATCTGTCTAACAATCAGATTTAGTTTAGGTACTTATTGGCCACAATTCGGGATGTACATTCTCCTTACTTGACTTAAATTAGTGCTGTCATTTTCCGTTAAATAGGTTTAGAAAAGGATAGGAGATATTTTAGTCGTGTCATGTCTTATAATTTCATGCAAAATACGTGTTATTTGTCAAAATAAGGCGACAATCAAAACAATGGCGACTAAATTGACTAGGAAAGGCGAAAAGACCCTTGACGTTTTTAAAAATGACAGGACTTAGATATCTTCTAGCCTTTTCTAAACCTATTTGAAGGATAGTGACAGCGCTAATTTAAGGCAAGTAAGGAAAATTTTAATCCCGAATTGACCTCATTTTGACACTAAGTGTTAGACCGTACCTATGCATGAACGAAAATTCTGCCACAAAAGTACAAGGTACAATTTTGTACTATTTACCCATTTGTTTCTAGCTAAATCGCGATTATGTATACTAACATGTGGTTTATTATGCAATGAAGACTCCGCCATCAATATGTCCAAATATCTTTAAAACCTTGAAATCGAATATAAAGTAGGTAGGGTTTAGCTTATAACGACTTAATTATTCTCCGTCAAATTGCATAATACTAAATAAGTATTTAATTGAACGATCACTGCTCGAAATTTATTTGCTTTTAACTGTATGGTGACCGGGTGATATAGATTACAACCTGTGACAGCCGTAATTTGTTGCGGTTTCTTGCGCAATGTGTGTGTGTTGATGTCCTAGGGCACCCCATTGGTACATACATATGGCCTTCACAAGTGTCGCCATTTGCCCCGGTCCTGAGCCGTAATTTTTATTTGCGCAATAGTACCCGGTTTCTGTATCTTTTTGGAGTCGTCCACAGATTACATAACACAAAAAATTTTGACTCGTCACTACACACAACGGGACCTTAAGGCTACAACAGCTAGATCTGTCTGCATATTTGCAATAATGACGTGTACAGTTTTTTCCTATTAGATCTACCAAGCAACATATACAAATATTATAGCTAACACCACACAATAAACGAGTTAACCATCTCTAATCCACTGTCACACCGATTGTTTCCTAATACACTTTTAATAGCAGCTAGCCGTTGTGAAAGAGCCACAATCACGCTAGCTTCGGTGTAGCAAGTAGCGAGCCAAGCTGAATGTGCTGTGCAATGCTAATAATATGTCTAGAGGAATGCCCTGTCATTGTGACAGCTATGGAGAACGGATGCGATAATATCATGTTGCGCGAAGTATGTTAGTCCAACATGTAATCAAGTTTTCGGTTTTTTTCAAAGTGTCAAAACACAAATACGAATGCAAATATCGGTAATCGCGATTTTTGAGATTGTTTGAAAATTACATCAATGATTTTTCATGCAAGTATCATATCATTATAATACCTAAACCATGATCGATCCAATATTTAATTTTTTACAAATATGGTATTTTAAAGGGCCATTAAAGGCATTTTTATTGTAAATTGGGGCAAGTTGTTCAAGTGGTTCAGCTTGATAGAATCCTCGGGGAGCAAGTCCGACTCGCACTTGGCTGGTTCTTTCCTCATCAACTTTTTTGTAGTAACATTTAACATCCTGCCATGACGTTTTTTTATTTGGCCGCTGACCTTTGCCTCTTCAGCGCGGTACAGAAGCGTGTTTTTATGTGCGGTACCTATTTTGTAGTTCACACACAACACGCCATCCACGATCCCTCATTTTCCGTTAGGCATTTCTCTGATCTGACAGCTATATCATACAAACGTAATAATATTGTTCACTGAGCAGAAAATAAGGTTTACGTACCTATCCTATAGTTATTATTTTGACGTTACAAATACAAAAGTATTTTCTTAGTTTACGTATAGGTTGAAATTTTATTAGTGAACGATAGCGAAAACTTACGACGGGCTAGTGAGAAGGAACAACTTTCCCCAAAGAACACAGGTCGAAAAATTAAAATCTAATTGGACCACCCATACAAATTTTTTGATTAGTTGATTTGGGTTACTATGGAAGCTCAAAACATTTCAGTTTTATTTCGATCCATGTACCTGGTGGAAAGTTGTTTATTATCACAAGCCCGACCTCTGTTGTCAGTATCGGCAACTAGAAAAATTTCACCTGAAATATCTGCGTATTTTCTACGCATCCGTAACTAAACTAACTTATCCCCATATTAATACCGCGACCATGCATTTACGCATCGTAAATACACCGTAGCCGTATTTGTATGATTAGAATTCGCAATTTCCTTTCGTCTGACAGATGCATGCGTTAAAGATGCGCTAAAATTAGGGACGTCTAGTGTGATTCCCGCCTCAAATCCCGATCAGTCCACTAACTTTACTAAGATATACTGACTATATTACTACGTAAATGTTTTTTTTAGTTTCCTGAAACATATTTTACACTCCGCGACTTTAAAGACGACCGTTGAGCGAAAAAACTACTCAGAATATTGATTAATAGAATGCGTGTGACAACATGTAAATTTACCCAATAATAGTCGATAACTTTCTACGAGTACTTCAACCCGCTATTGTAATTGTCGTCAGGTTATTGCCATATTATAATAGTAAGTAGATCTACACTACGTATGCAAGTGACTTAACCTGAAGGGTATAAAAACCCAGTGAATAGCACTCTCCAAAACAAATCGATTGCCCTATAAATTAGATATACTACCTACGTTTAAGTTAGTATTTTTGCTATTATGTTTGCCACGCGCGCGCTACTATTATTAATATTCGTTTTTTAATAGTTACTTTGATTGAAAAGAATTAATAAATGAAACAAAATATGGAACTAAAATTCAAAGATGTCCAAATCGATCGATCACCTCTAGAATGATTAAGCTCAAATCGCTAATACATAGGACAATGATATATTAGTATATTTATTTTGATATATTGCCAAATATATGTTTTTATTGAACCTTACCGCAAATATACATAAGTATTTAATTAGTAGGTGCTTAGTTACAATGTTCGCCGTGTGATGCCGGCTTAGATCGCCGTGTGATGCCGGCTTAGAATAGCATCACCCCATTTCTTACCCATGGGTGTCGTAAGAAGCGACTAAGAGACTCGAGGGTGTGTATTGCAATTTTAGGCGACGGGCTGACAACCTGTCATTACAGTGATACACAGTTATCTGATTGACCCTCAAGCTTTTGTCAGACGTGGTGTTAATATCCGTTGAACGGCCGTCAACGCTCTGCCTACCCCGTAAGGGATATAGGCGTGATTTATGTATGTATGTATGGTGTTACAATGTTCAGTTTTTCTTCTACTTTCGCCAAGCACCGCCGCGACGCCATGTACCGCGTGATGCCGTGAGTCGTCGTCGCCACATCAACAATTCCAACCGACCATAGGCCGATTGTTAAGTTTTTCTCTTTTATTTGTGGGAACATTCCAATTTCCGGGCTCGTGAAAACCTATAATTTACTGTGTTTCATTGGAGGACACTTTCCCATGCGGTTAATACTTAGGCATTTAGGGTCAAATTACACAGACTCGTGATGTAATATGACGAGGACTTTGAAACTAAATTTTGACGTACAGCACCTTTTTCGGGTGAAATTTTAATAGTGAACGATAGCAAAATCTACAGACGGGCTGATAAATAAGGAAAAACTTCTCTCAAGAAACATATCTTTACTACTTTGAGCTTTCATATTAACTCAAATCAGATGATCGGCAATTTCGTACGCGAGGTTTATATTATTTTTTATGTTCCGTGCTATGTTCCTTGGCGAAAGTGATTCCTTATTACCATCCACGTCTTAAGTTTTCGCGATCGGTCACTAGTAAAATTTACCCTGTATTCAGCTTTTTCCGTTACAAAGTTATCACTATATTCTATAAACTATAGCACCCTCCACCCTCAATACCGGGTGGGGGTCAGAGTTCAATCGCGGATTTTAGTCTTTGACGTCCGTCGTATTTAAACGATGCGGAATATAATTAAAATATAATGTATTCGCATAATGAGGGATACGTACCTACATGTTATTCATGGATGAAATATTTCAGGATTGTGTTTTACATGATCGTAATAGATAGGTTTGCCATTAGACAAAATTAAATATGTTTATTTCAGTAGTAACAACAATTTTGGATCATATACCTATTTTAGTCAGTAAGATACTTCGTATACAAGATACTTTTATATGTATTATTGGTAAGCACTTCCTGAGCTAAATGTAGCTTGTTTATTATTCCAAAATTAAGTTAACCGAAGTAATCAAAGTTGATATATTTGTTCCAGGAACCAGTTGCTCCTGTTGAGGAGCAACAGGAGGAGGAAGACCGAGAACAAGTCAGGTACCATATATTTTTATATTTCTATTCCATATTTATTCTATATTATTTAATCATAAACATAATCATAATTCTTTATTGCTTTATATAATATAAACAAATAATAACAGTACCAGTACATCAAACTACGAAGGAACTTGTACGTCACCCGTATCCAACTTTGCTTACTAAGTAGTCCAATAAAGTATACTAACCGAATGCACTATAACTTTGCCTGTTGCAAGTGAAACTTTTTAAAACATTTCTCAAAATTTCAGTCGAGGCGATCAGAGCGAGTATCGTCCAGGGCAAGTGTTCTCGCTGAACGCACAGGAGCTGCTGGATTTGCAGCCGGAGAGAAAATCGCCGCTCGCCAACCCTACTCAGCTGCAGCAATTATACGCGAACCCTCAGCCCGATCACCGCCAGAACCTGCAGCAGATCTACTACCTAGAACCGCAGGGCGCACGACAGGTAATGGCGCCCCCGCCCACCGAGCCTGGTGGCCTCCTCCTCGAACTCAAGCCGGACGGCAAGTGGTCACTCATCACTTCCACACAATTGCAACAGCTGTACAACAAGAACAAACATGAGTCACGTCAAGATCGCCAGCAAACGTATTATATGGAACTTAAAGTCCCACGGCAGGTACCTCACAACTACGATCTTTGAAAATGGTGTCTCATTCGGGAGGAAAAATCCTTTTTATGACAAGGACTGGTAAAATTTCATAATGACAACCGTCGATGACACGGATGGAAGAGTACCTTAAAAGTACTCATACTTACCTCCTAATCATGGAAACGTTGTGGTTTCGAAAGTTTATGTTTTCTAACACATTTTCCACTTAATCTTTTTTTGTTATTATTTCTTTTTGATTTTCATCTTTCCAGTGCTTTATATTTTAGCTTAACTTAACTAAATACTTATTATACAAATATATGAATAACTCATTTTCTTATCATTTAATAATATATTTAACAAAGTGGATAATCAAGACTAAATGAATATGGGGTAAATTAACAGGAGGGAAAAATAACGATTAGAACTTATGTGTTCATGGTACTGATGAATCCATTTTTTTGTTTTATTCAGGTATCTCTCCAGCCATCTCACGCCGTGATCGCGCGCCCGCACTACTCGTCGAACGGAGGAGAAGCATCAGTCGGCGCCGCGCTGTCCGTCAGCGACTCTGGAGTGAGCCCCTCCGCCTCGTACCCCGACCCCGAGCTGCTGGCGCTGCTGGGACAGGCCCCCAACCCCGCCCCCTCTCCCCAGCGCCACGACGACCTTCTGGCCTATCAACAACAGATCCAGGCCTCCACTCAGAGTGTCGCACCACAGTACCAACAGGTTTCCACGCAGAGTGTTGCGCCTCAGTATCAACAGGTACTTACAAAATATACAGGGTATAAGGGACAGCCCTCCGAATATTGATATGAATGCATTCAGACCGTTAAACTGAACAACTTTCTCCTAGGAAAAAAAATTACAACAGAATATTGGCCTCCCATACAAAGTCACGATCAGCTGACTGACTTTACTCAACTTTAAGGGGAAAACCAGCCCATGAAACTAAACAACTTTCCCCAAAAAACATACATACACGTATCACGCCTATTATCCCTTGCGTGGTAGGCAGAGCGTAAACAGCCGCAAAGACGGACATTTACGCCACGTCTGACATATATTTGAGGATCATTCGGAAAATTGTTTATCGCCATAGTGACAGGTTGTCAGCCCATCACCTAAAATTGCAATACACACCCTCTAGTCCCTTAGGCGCCTCTTACGACTCCCACGGGAAAGAAATGGGGAAAAAAACAAACATAGGATGAAATATGAAGAAAAATTGGACCTACCATACAAAATGTTCCAGCCGACCGGGTCAAAATCAATTGTACTTCCAATTGAACTATTGAGAATAGAGGAATTTGTAGGGTACGCCGTATATTTTTTTTAAATTTACATCCTCTTGGATAAAGTTGTTTCGTTTCATAGGCTGGTTCGCCCCTTAAAATATTTGTAGCTAATATTTTTACATCCTGTAACTACTATATAAAAAATAATTTGCTGTTGTTGATCAAATTGTGGCAATATATATAAATATATATATTTTTACTCACAGGTCGACAGATACATAACGAAACCGAGCAAAAAACCTACGAAACTACGACCCAAAGTTCACTCTCAAATCGCACCCCCACAGGCATCGACCGCCCCTCAGCAATACTTGATCGAAACAACAAACGTGCAGCAGCAGCCAGCGTCGCAGCAGTACCGACCCGCCCCCCAACCCCAGCGTGCTCCCCAGGCTCTGCGTTACGCACCTATCCCCACAGCGCAGGGTTACCTTCAGCAAGCTCTTTATGAACGTCCAGAAGCTCAAGGACTTAAGGTTGTAGCGCCACCTAAGCTCGAACAGCAGCCCCGTCCTCAGCTCACATACAGATTAGTTCCTCAATATCAACAGCCAGAAGCTTCGCCCAAACAGTACAGAATAATAGAAGCCCCGAGAGCGCAGGTCAGGCAAGAGCAACGTGTGCCCGCTTCCAGTATCGAGCGCCCCGTTACCTATTTGAAACGATTCCCAGAACCTGAAAAAATGCGTGCAATCAAAATTTACGACCCCGTGACACAGGAGGCATTGGCACAGCAGCAGCAGCAGCAAGTCGTTGGACAACAATATTACTTGAGGCCTGTTTACAGAGCTAATGACCCGCGCACAAGATACGAGGTCGCGCCGCAAGGCCTCAGACAGCTAGAGTATCAGCGCGCTGTCGACCCGACTAAACCTCCGCACTCCGCTATCTACGTTAGTCAAAAGTTAGCTCCCAAGAAAGTGGTCAGACCCCAATCAGCCAGACTAGAACGTGGCAGAGAAGCTTCATTAAGATTAGACCAATCTGCAAGTGTAGAACAAGTGAACCTTGAGCAACACGGGCAGAGTTTAGAGGAGCAAAGGGCGCAGCTACCTCCTCCTAAGAACAATAGAGCGTACACCCCTGAAGAGTTCGCTGCACTAGTGGCTGCTGGGTACGCGGTGACGCCGGTGCCGGTGGCGCCTGTAGGCCCGCCGGCAGCGCAGTCGCGCTCGTCGCAGCAAGAAGCCGCGCCGCCCCCGCGTAGGCTGTACAGCAGTAGACGAAACCAGTACCTGCCGCTCAGAGGAGACGACGCACCCTAAACGCCTGAATGATCAATGTACATAACTTAGAATTAATATTGTAAACTAAAGATAAATAGTGATACTTTTTATTGTTGTTTCATTTTATTGTTGGAATATCTGAACGAATGGATAAGGTAGATACATATTACTGGGCCAAAATAAATATAATAAAATACATAAAGTAAATAACGGACTGTCCACATCTCCACGTCACCACGTCGCCACCGTAGAACGGAGCGGCACAGCACCCACCGTGTCACGGCACGTTGGCGATATAACCGCGGGGTAGCGCGTCAGGTCGTCGTAAGCTGACGCTCGCTCGATGTGCTCGCTCAGTTTATTGACCATAATTTTGGCATGGCCACCATCGAAAACAATTTTTAGACGAAATCTTTTAGGCTTTTCTGTTAGAAATATTGACACCGCAGTAGCCCGACCAAATTCACTTAAGATATAATAATGAAATACCCTATATTTTATTATATTGTTATCGGATCCAAATTTTTACATAATTTTAATTATGTAAAAATCTTAAGACTTTGCTTTGATATAAATTTAAGTTTTTGTGTTTTATAAAGTTAAGTTTAATTATATCATAATTTCAATGCTTCTAAGCAAAAGCTAAGTTTAATTACTGCATGATCTCGTGGAATTATGACGAATAATGAAATTTGTACGCAGTTTTCAAATAATACTGTAGCGCACGCCACTTTGCTGCGCCACGAAATGTTGGCTACAATTTCAGTACTACATATTGTAAGTATTGACGTTGGTACTATTTTAGTTTCATCTTATTTTCGCCCAGATTTGAGAGTGGTAAAGTGAGATCAATTGAGTTGGAAGGTTCTAGTCACCACTCCGGGTTGAAAATTTGATTTAAATTTACAATATTTGTTGACCCTACAGCATCGCACAAATAGTAGGTTATAAACAAACAAAACAAACATAAATCACGCCTATATCCCTAATGGGGTAGGCAGAGCGTTAACGGCCGTAAAACGGATATTAACACCACGTCTGACAAAAGCTTGAGGGTCAATCAGATAACTGTGTATCACTATAGTGACAGGTTGTCAGCCCATCGCCTAAAATTGCAATACACATCCCTCGAGTCCCTTAGTCGGCTCTTACGACACCCATGGGTAAGACATAGGGTGATGCTATTCTAAGCCGGCAACTAATTTTATGGCAAATATTCAATTCGTTCGTTTATGTATTTGCAAACATGTGCTTGCAAACTAGCGAGAAACAGCCTGGCGGCTCAATATAATCCGATCCCAAGGGTTTATTGTGCAAATGAAAATGAAATAACTTTATTCAATGTAGGTTGGCATTATCACTTATTGACGTCATGATCGGTCATTGTAAAAAAAGAAATTTGCATAACGCAATTTTCTTCTTTTTATAACAAGTTTGTATTGTCCTAATAGAAAACCGGCTCGGGCGGGATAAAAAAATAAAAATAAAAATGAAGGCACTGCCTCGGGGCTGGCCAGGTTAATTAATTACACAGCACGTAACTTTACGCCACCACCATTTGTAAACGACATTTGTTTCAAATTGAAGTCAAGATTTCCAAAGCGTGTACCTCTACACTACGAAAAGATAAAAATGTGGTTAGGATTATAAGTTACATTCATATAGGTAGGAAAGTAGTAACGATGCACGTGTAGGTGCCGTCGTGCAAATATCATATCACTATAGGAATAAAACGTACCGAAGCGGACATCGTGTGCGCTGCAATGCTGGTAAGTTATATAATAACAATAGATTTCTGCCTAGCGGTTCCACCCGCTGCCACTCATTTTCCCGTGGTAATAGTTGTTTTCCCGCGGTAAAAAGTAGCCTTTGTGTTATTCCGGGTTATACTCTACCTGCGTTCGGTTCAGCCGTTGAGTGTGAAGAGGTAACAAACATACATACACACACACAAACTTTCAGATTTATAATATTACGGATTATGAAATTACCTTTAAATATGTTTGGTCCTAATTTTGTGGTTCGGCGTAGAGTAGAGAAAGCAACTGTCATATTATGCCTAAAAAATAACAAATCCCAACAAAACAAACAAAGCTTATCACGCAACGGCCTGGATGACAGATGTGGTGGAAGATGGCAACAAATTTGAGTACCTATTGACACAGATTTGATAAGCATTGGCACAAAACACTGTTTCATTTCTTTATTTTATCTAAATGCTTACCTTCTCCTAAGTCGTATCCATACAGCGTTTGAGAAGAAACTGTTATTTCTATTATTATGCATGAAACAGTCCTTCATACAACTGTTTTGAATTTGTGATACGAACATTACGAGACGAGTGTAGCTAAAAATGATTGCAGCAGAGAGTAGGTATCTTAACTACCTATCCATACTTTCAAAGAGAAATAGGGTGAAACACAGGTGCATTAGGCGCATGATTTTCAGTTTTTTTTTCGTTTATTGACGATAGGAGTTTACGAAATCCCAAACTCACTTACTTACTTACATATCGCGGCACACATCACTCCAGAAAATAGCTGCATAAGTTTTAATTTTAATGGTGCCTGCCACGTACCGCAATGTACCGAGTGTAACTCACTCTTGGTTCTCGATAACAATTTTTTTAGACCTAAGTCAATCATGACAGTTTCATGCAATAAAGTTAGTGAGGTGTGAAATCAAATCGAAACATTCCGAAAACTAAAGCGGAAGCAACAAGGAAATAAAAACAAATATTGGAATATTTATAACAGGATTGCCTTGCAAAGCCAAAGTCAAAAGGTATCGGGCAAAACTAATTTGAATCGTAGTTGCCAGCAGAAACGCCTGACAGGCTATGAAAAGCAAATCTAAATTTCAAAACATGCGATGCCTACTGAGGCAAATGAATATTGGAGGCTGCACTCCGATTTCAGGAACGTATCGACCGCTATTCGGCATGACATTGGCATTGGCTACAAATTAGGATAGGTGCAATACATACAACAGATTGTATACCATATTCCTACAATATAGGTGTAGGTACCTAATAATTACCTCTTTTATTTCCTTGTTTATTGACACGCGCTTTTGTCATTTTCACACCTTTTTGTAGATCGGGTGATAAGGGACTTGATAATATGTAATCAGGATGTTTTTTTGTTAAAGCCACAGTGTAAAAATAAATAATAATTTTTCATAAAATTCCCGGAAAAGAATTCTTTTTGGTATTAAACGCATTGTATACCTGCTTTAAGGGTAAGTCCCGTCAAGTTTGTTCGAAGACTGGAAAACTATCTCTCTTTCGTGTTGGTCACCGAGTCGACTAACGACCCGATGGAAATACCGGTTTCTTTGATAATTAAACCATAACGTACCTACACTTTAGGTGGCGGGCTTAGTTCTGTGTTTCAGACTACAATGCTCGTACGTATCTGTATCCCGTGCCACCTCCACCACCCTGTGAGCCTTTCTGTGGTTTGATGTTTACGTCAGCCATCAGCCTCAACCACCCACTCACTTGTTTTGTTCAAGTGCATTCTGTGAGATGACGGGCACTAAGGGTTTTATAAAAGGCGCCAGCTATTGTTTGCCGAATCGCACCACATTATCTACCTAGAGTCATTTGACAAACCGACACAGCTTATATTTAATCTACCATTGATTCATTGTGACAGTAGCTTCATGTAGCCAAAGACAGGAACAGATGGCGAAATATAATTAAGAAGAAATTGGTTTTAAAGGGGGATCACGACCCTCAGTAATGAGGAACACGACGCGAGGAGGAGTTCATTATGATCAGTCAGTAGGCAAATGAAAAACTTTGTGAGAATCTTGCCAGTTGGCGAAATGAGCAAGTATGCATGCCAATCTTAATCCATTATGCAATGTCTGAAAATGTACCTTGTTGATATTTTTATAACATTTCTATAAAGTTAAGCAAGAAGTCACTACAATGTTACCGGCGAACTCGTAGTTGACGTTATTTGATCTCAATAATTCATATGTAAAAGAGAAATAGGCAATGGAATTCATTAGCATAGATTACAAAAAAAAACAAAAGAATACCATCAGGGCTGCAGCTGCCAGTTTCAAGTCAATACCTTACATTACCCTAACTGAAAGAATAAGCTTGGAAAAAATAACGTGCCGAGACTTGAATAGCTATTGTGTAGATGCCAGGTTCAGGTCTGAAAAGCTTTCAAGCTCGTGTTACAAGGTAAGTGTACAATGATGAATTATTGTAGAATATAACCTGGCTATACAGTACAAGCTTATACCATTTCAGGTGAAGACACCCCTATGTGATGCTATTACATTACACGTTACATGACCTTACGGAAGCGACACAGTTGCTTGACGCCTAACATTCGTCTAGCTTACTCCACCGTCCGTCGGTTCTACGACAAATGTGCCCAACCCGCTGCCACATCGGTTTGTTACACTTGCGATGATCTTTTGCGGATAGTCTCATTCCGGATTTAACCATTACAGAGATGCCAAGCATAACCTTTCCATAGGTCTCTGAGTGACATGTGGCCGGTGGGCCAGTTTTACGGTCAGGTTATACGTATCGGCTCCGTAGGACATGACTGGTAGGACGCACTGATCGAACATCCTGGTCTTGAGGCATTGTGGCAAGGGTGATTCCAGAATATAACGCAACTTCAAATACTGCCCAGCCCAAATAGTGGTTGTTTATATGTACAATATTTCTGCGTTTAACGAGAAAGTTCAAGAGATTTTAATAAAATGGCAATACAGATTTCTACTGTTTAGCAAATGCGAATAAACTGAATTAAGCGAATTCAATTTACAGAGAGACTGAGAATGTTGGTCAAATGTCTAATACGTAGGAAATCAAGCTCGTCCTTGTTATCTCGCGAGAAACAGCCTGGCCGCTTAGGCGCCGCGGATGCAAAGCCAGATGAGTCAGGTCAAAGACATAATTACATATGAAAATATTGGGGAAATTCGAGAAGTCTAGATTAAGCATCGTGTAGCCTGAAAAACTAAATATCTTGTCAAAAATACTACAGCATAATCATAGTTTTATGTGATTGCTCTTAGTTTTACCTTGTGTGCAATCAACAGTTAATTAAATCAATTTTTAATTTAAACGGGTCCATACGAAGATCAATGAGGGTAGGTCCACAGGTCTACCCGAGATCATGACGATTGCAACAGCGTCGAAAAATCGGGAGCTCAAAACAATAATAATTCATCGGTAAGAATACTAAAAAACCGTTACAATTATGACTGTGAATGGTGTATACAACTGCCAAAGAATAAGTTTAGTAATACAAAAGCATATATACTTGCTTATTACGGCGTGAATGCCGAAGAAACTGAACTATATTCCCCTTGAATGTGATAAGTGAAAGTATTTATGCCCCTGACATTATTATAACTTAAACATATTTTCTTTCCCAAATTAAAGAAAATACAGAATGGATAGTGAAATGTCATATTTTAGATCTACTTACGTCTATGCAAAGAGTTTCAACTTTTTTGATGAATAGTGCTGTTTCGCTGTTTCCCTATTATGATTGCAAAACTTTGTTGTAAACCTTACGCTTGGTGGTGTGGTTTGACGTCAATTTTACGTAAAAAGATTCGGTATGGAGAGACTTTGATAAGTATAACAATTTGCTGCCCGCCCACTCAGGTTTCGTCGTCACATGTCGACACGTAGGTTTCATAAAACGTGTACAAAACCGTGACAAGTATTGGTGCTGTGGGCTGATACATCATACATTTTGTAATGTCTAATTAACTTAAGTTTGGTGAAACTAGCCCTTAATATTGGTTACTAATATTATAAGACTAAAAGAATACTTTTTGATTATTATGTAGTAAGCATGCAATAAGGTATTTTTGCATATTTTTATAAGCATTAATAGTACTACAAATTTATACCGGAGCTCATTTGATAGCGCGACTGATCTCGGTCTAGGAATAAATCTATATGCAACGGTTTTTATAAACATCACAAGCCCATTTGGGCTTGTACCTTAACAGAGGGGAAATTGAAAGTATGGCGGACCCCTTACCCACAAAGTAAGTATTGGCGGCTGCGCTTACCGGTACGGAAAGCCGCGTTGATCGAAGATGTATAAAAGCTGTTACAAAAGAACCCAAACATTTTTTATTATCATTAGTCGATGAAATAATCACATCACTAATCTAAGTCAGTACCACATTTCCCTTTCAACGAATTTTGATTTGGCATACATTGCTAATCTTTAGTTTATTGAAAGGATGACATCCGTGGAATAACAAGCAATGTATACCAAATCGCGCTGCGCCGCGTTGACAACTTCAGTTGAACTTTAAATTGTCAAAATAGTGCTGCGATGCGACAGTATTATTTAATTATTATAAAAAAATACAGTTAATATTTGTGTAATTTGATTTAAAGAAATAATTTCCGTAATTTTCAAAATCGACACTTCTATGGCTTCAATTTATTGTCAATAGACTTTTACAGGGCACACTTTCACACTCTTTCGGCTTTAATTGGTATGTGCAATCCTTTAACGTTACTTTTTCTGAAAATGTGCGCATTTGCATTTGAAAAATCGGTACATCATGCCGAGTGTCATACGCTAGGTTTTGTCTTATAAAACGTGAGAGCAATTTACTGAAAAATATCAATATTAATAATGAATGTTTTACTGAGAAATTAAAGCGTATTTCAGCTATAAATATTTTATTTTATCAGATGAACTTACACGAAAATGGTGCCTTAGAATATGGACAGCATGGTGCATTTCTTTTAGAACCTAGTACGAGAAGGCGCGAAATTTAAATTACGACACTCCCCCTATGTTTAAGCCTTCTAACGAGTACTTTTAAATCAAAAATTTTTTAACAAGAGAGTTACAGTATACATTCCAAGATTGAACCTTAAAAATTGAAATTTATTTATGTCAGCATATTGACTTGAATGTTTTTCTGATACATTTCTGCATACTTAGTTTGGTGAAAGAATATTTTGTCATTCAATCTTTCAATTTGCATTCTCACAAAGATGTGTGGTTAATCTAATATTTTGATTTCAAAACATGTTTATATTGCGGTTGCTATTTCTTTGACTGAAGTTTATTCTGGTGACCAATAATGCGATGAGGGTGGATAAAAAGCTACTGGACCAAGCTAGAAAAGAAGTTTTTGAAATTACCATAGAAACACAAATAACTAGTACACTTATTTTGAATGCGACTAGTTTTACGTATAACCAACACCGGGGACTTGCCTCCTATCCCAGGGAAAAAAGGTGCGATTAGTTAGTATGTATTTATCACTGTAGCTCTAACATTGGGAGGTAACATAAATAAAAAGTATTAAAAATTATTTTAAGCAAGCAGATTCTGGAGAGGAGGCCACGCCTCGGCAAGCGTAGCATTGGACGCCCTCCGGCCAGATGTACCAATGACTTAAAGAAGGCGTCTGGTTGCGACTGGATGGCGAAAACGGGAAATCGTATATTTTGGTGTACCCTGAGGTATATGCCATAGAATAAATAATAACGTACTATGTGCCTATGCCTAGCAGTGGACTGCTGGCAAAGACTGATGTGTTTATGATGATCTAAAAATATTTTTGTAAACATAATTTATAAAAAAAAAAAAATTACCTTAAAAGAACGACTCTGAATAATGTGTATGCAAAAAGGAGGAAAGCAGGAAGAAAATTTGAATGAAAGATATATATTTTTTAATTAATGATATATAATGAAATTTTAAATTTGAATTAATAATATCCATTTTGCTTACTTATGATTTCGATCACTCACACATTTGCAAATTATAATTTAATATAGGTACTTACATTGATTGTTATAAAGCATTTAGTAATTTATTTAGAATGAAATGTTCAATCTATTTCTATGTTAGCGCTTTTTGTAGTCCTTAAGCCAGAAGCTTTCATATCGCTTTCTATTTGCATTGATATCTCGTTTATTTATTCAGGTAAATAAAATTAATATGCGTTGTTCTTTTTAAACGCTGTTATAAACCAAAAAATGTATTTGCACTGTAGAGCTAAATAAAAGGTCACAAGATTGTTTTTCCTGAGTAAATATTGCGTTGTACAGATGACGCAGCGTGCAAAATTCACTTGCTGTTTTCCGAGAGAATGGTATCCCACCAAATCATCTTCACGTAAAGAAGAGCCAAGATGAGAACATGTATAGGTTGATATTTTGACCGACATCAAAAACTCAGTACGGGCTAGTGATAAGAAACACTTTTGTTTAAGGAACAGGCCGAAAGATAAAAAAAATATGCGGTCGTCACACCTTGGACTCTCCCATACAGCGGGCTAATTTTAGATGACTGTTCTACTGCAAAAATTGTTATACTTGCAAAAATTTGTGCGTGTGTCTGTAGGCTAGTGATTTCTGAGGCGTACGTTCACATTTAAACCTGGGGCTATATACCGCTAACTAAAAAGCGTCATAGTTGTGTTTTAATAGAGTGTCAATTGGATGGATTTGGCAGTTTCGTATCCCGCTAATAGTTTGAAGTATAGAAAATCGCAATGGTAATAGAATGACAGTGTAGTTTCGATGACATTACAATGGCAACAAATAAAAGAGTTGGGCCTTGTATTTGACTTCTGTGGCATTCGTCGACTCAATTACCCACTCGGTCTCGGTCTCGCTCTTAAGTTTACTTTCGAGTCATTGGTCATATTCGTAACCAACTTGGTAGTTTATCGATTCACAGGTTATTCGCCGACTCTATGACCAAGTTAAAAATTAAAGCACTTCAATAAAAACAACGAACAATATAACAACACTGAACAATAACTTAACAACATCTGAACATAAACTGAACAACAACTAAACAACACCTGGACAACAACTGAACAATAACCGAACAAGAAGAGAAGAACACTTGCTTACGCACGTATTTAGTACTAATTTCTTGCTGAGTTTTTTTATTTTACGAGGGTGTGGCAGGTCAGGAGCGGCGAGGTAAGTATCCGTTCTGTATGTAGTAATATACTCCATACTATTGGTTATTCTATGCTCCCGTACAAAATGCACTAGCTGACCGAATCAATTTGAATAGCAAGTACAATTGTTTTTTCACATTTCGGCCTATGTTCGTTGGGAAAAATTGTTCGTTAACACCAGCCCGTACTGAGTACACATATATTAGTAGTAAATATAAAAATTTGCGTGTAGAGGATAACCCTAATTATTCATATGCCATGATTTTCTGTCCCTTCTCGTAGCACGCTAAACCTTGGTCTAGTTAACGTCAGTATTATTCTAAGTCTGACAAGAAAATGTTTATTTTTTATTTATTTATAAATGAAATGAACTTTATTCAATGTAGGATAGTGAGTGACTATCACATAATAACGTCAAAACGATTCATAATACAAGACAACCATTCTTATACCCACAAACATAGTCAACCAACCCCCGAGAAAACTAACTCCTATCTACTATCCAACCAAACTCCTCCCAGAACAAACGGGATGTTTTGCTCCCCAAAAAAAAAGCAATCAACCAATCTCATTACAGAACAATATGATATCTAAAATTATCTAACTGTTCTCAGAGCTGTATGCCTGTATGCAATGAAAACGTATACGTTCAATCTGGAGTTGGCCTCATTCGTGACGGTGGACGGGCGTGAGTCGCTCGGCGCGGGCGGCATCTTTGGCTGCGTGTTTGCTGCGGATGTCCTTTTTTTCCTGTTCATTTAAATTATGGAAAAGCTCTTTGCAAATTTCTAGCCTGGCACTTTGCCTGGGATCTCTATCTTTATAGAGTTGGTGGGACACATCTCACAGCACAGGGTGCTCCTGCATCCCTAAAATAATACGTTCCGTGTCTACAAGCATGTACGTCATTGTGAGTGATCGTACCGGAGTGTGCGGCCCACGCAACGTAGCGGCGAGAACTGTTTTTTGCAAAACTGGAACGCGCGGTTGACCGCAGGCCGCGTCACGTAGCGCCAATGCGTGGG
This sequence comes from Tuta absoluta, assembly GCA_027580185.1. Taxonomy (NCBI): domain Eukaryota; kingdom Metazoa; phylum Arthropoda; class Insecta; order Lepidoptera; family Gelechiidae; genus Tuta; species Tuta absoluta. Next base: position 26,791,228 of record JAQAHW010000001.1, on the reverse strand, counting down.
CCGTCCCATGCGGGAAACCGCGTGAAAGGGCGTTCGGCCTTAAGCCGGCTAGCCCTATAGTCCAATCCTAAAGTTGAGTTTGTGCGTAGTCTCGATCAACATCGAAGGTTTCTCACAGGTCATGACAGAAATCTCTCTAAACTCAGATGGATCAAAATAGTGATCGGCAACTTCAACAGTCACAGTACAAGTTAGGGATATAGCAACACGGACCCATGTGGTCATGCGTTTGAGCTATGAGACGAACGATTTAGATCTGATCTATAATGCCAATCAACCGGCTTCCTTCCAACCGGTTGGGACGCGGCTACTATCTAGACCTTATGTTCGTTATCAAATATATACCTCGCACCCAACATAGACCGATCATGTGCATGGTCCAACAAGTAGTACGCTCCGTAAATGTCCCAAGCGCCCTTTCCACTACGATAAAGCAAACTGGGAACTGTTCTCGCAAATAATAGACCAAGCCTATTTAAATAATTCGCCAGTGACTGAAAACTATGAGCAGTTTGTCGACATAGTTGCAACAATTTCATGTTAATTCATACCGAGGGGCTGCCGGACTTCTTACATCCTTGGACTGTCAAAAGAGTCTGCAGAGCTACTGAAAGAGTACGAGTCTCAATAGAGCCAAGACTCTATCTCCGAAGACACCACATAAGCTGTCGAGAAACTGCTATCACAGATTGGTAAAACTCGACAGGAAATGTGAAATCAGCACTGCTACCAACATAGACATGATGCATAACAGTAAAAAGGCATGGAACACCATTCGCAAACTTACTTCTGATCCACCTCCTCCTTCATTTCCCAGTAGGTTATAGCTAATCAAATAGCCCACTCTTAAAGGGGAAGGTTCCAAAACTAGACAGTTCTGTGAGCACGAACCATTTTTTAGCCAGCCATTCAACCTACTTGACATCATCAACTTAATATAGCAACTGAATTGTGGAAAAGCCTCAGAAATGGACAACATTGCCGTAGAACAGCTAAAACAACTCGACCCTGTTGCCGTGTTGGTTGGTACAAGTGTTTAAAACCATTGCCTAGTATCCGCTTGGATCCCTCGTCGTCTCTGGCAGAAATCAAAGGTGATAGCCATTCTAAATCCCGGTAAACCGACAGACAGTTGCAAAACCTCAGGCCTATCTCACAATTACGCGAGCGCCACACATATAAATTATTTGAGATACTGCTGTTGTTTGTACTGCTTCATTGACTCAAAATTGATCCCAGAGCAAAAGACTTTCAGACCGGCCAAGCTTTGCAGCAATCAGACACTGAATCTGACGATAAAGTAGTTATTGTACGCTCGCTGCGCTTGGTCGTCTTGACGGGGGCACAACCGTGCCCTTACATCGTACCTTAATGTAATTAGGTCTGTATGTGGTTAACCGTTATAAACGTTCAAGGCATCGAAACCATTAATTTTAATAAAAATTCTTAGTACTTACTTTTTGTTACACATTTCACCCCAAAACCGATGATTTTTCGCATTATCCGGTCCGGACGAAGTATGGAATCTACAATGGACAAAAGTACATAATACCACAAGGCTGAGGATTATACTTACACTGTCATTTCGACTGTTTCATATCCGACATACTTACGTAAATTATCTGTGTATAATATTGCGGAATATATATTTACCAAATTCCCGCTCAGCTGCTTCACCCACTGCTTCTCATTTTACCGTGGTAATTGTTGTTTTCCTGCGGTAGAAAGTAGCATATGTGTTATTCCAGGTTATACTCTACCTGTGTTCCAATTTTCATCCAAATCGGTGCTCTTTGAGCGTGAAGAGGTAACAAACATACATACATACACACACAAGCTTTCAGATTTATAATATTATAGTAAGAAGTAGGAAATAAACCAAACTTGGGTAAAGACAATAAACTGTTTGAAACTTTCGCGGTCACACGTAATAACTCAAAATACTGAAACGGGGTTCTAACTTGTGGAACATCTACAAATAGGCGCAAATCACTAGATTCAACTTCATGAACCATGCGTCTTTTAGCAATATATCAACGGAACGTCACTACATACCGAGAGTTGTAAAAGTACCTATTGAAATTTCTATGTACAGGAATTTTAATTAAGGTGGCGGCATTAAATTACCCTAATGCGTGGAATCCAGTGACCAAAATGTGCAAAAAGAGTGATCGTGCTAATAGTAAAAACGCGAACATTAGACGCGAGGACTCTGTGACTTCGTACTTGTCGTGAGCGTGACTGTCAAGTGAGTTCCGGTAGTGATCGATAAAATCGTAGGAAGAGGGAACATACCAATAATATGAAAACTTCATCTATCTAGCCACCTGCAAAACATCAGTTGTTTCGTGATCAAGGCCTATATGCAATTGAGTCGAAATATCGGACAATTCAACAAAAACAAGTATCGCGGTAAGAACCCCGTTTCAGTATTTTAGTTCTGGTCTCTGCAATTTCTAGCCCCGATGCTTTGAAATCTACACCTGACTGGTGGGGAGCTGGAGCTCACCCGAAGATGTTTGTGTAGCTGTTGAAACAGCCAGCCCAATCGCGCCCTTGGAGTGCGACTGTGCTTACGAGTTGTTCTGGGTAGAACGGATTGGACTGAATCTACGTGGCACGTCCCGGTAGTTCCTAAAATGGGGAACAATTGAGGAAAGAAGAGTTGCTTGAATAGCTTGTGCAGTGAAGTGTGATCTACTCGCAATGGCTGCAGCAGCGGCTTCTGTGATGTTGTCATCATCATCCGAAAGGATGTGTCTAGGACGGCGTTTAAGTAGCTAGGTTGGATAGGGGAAGTAGTTGGACTCAGCTTGTAAAGGGCTTTTATGATGGGGAGTGTTGTCGAAGAAGCAACGTGAAGCTTGCCTTATACAGTTTGTAAATGATAGGTAAACCTAAGTCGATATGGAGGTTGGCGTTCCGCAGGCACCAGGGGGCCACTGTTTATATTGTTTTGGATGACCTGCAGCATTTTCAGATGTAAATTAGAAGTTTAAGCTAGCAGCGCATATTAACTATGCAGAATATTATAGCCGGTATTACGTCTTACGTTAGGTACACTGTCGATAAAAGGAGCCAAAAGCGACTTTTAAAAGAGGAGTGCGTCCCTTTCTCAGAAAGTGACCACACTCTGACGTAACTAAAACTTTATGGAAAAACGCTTGATGGGTGCAAACTACATAAAATTACTTCTCTGTTTCATCAGCTAGCCGAAAAAAAAACTACCTTTAACCCTTAAACGTGCCTAGTGATTTTTATTATTTTGAATACTGATTATGGTAGATAAATGGTTATAAAAAGTAATGTCTGTTGTTATTCACTATTTATTTATTTTAAAGTAGTGTGGTTGCTATATGACTACAGCTCGTTAGAAAACAATAATTTTTAGATCCGTGTGCGGCTACTGCTCGTCAAGGGTCATACTACACCATAGTATGTACGGTACAAGAAAGAAAATAAAAACATAAGCGACCTTTATTATGAAATCAAACACTTGTAGAAATACGTCAAATTTACATTTTATAATTCAAAAACCATGCTTGGGGCAGATTTGAAATTTTTCCTACGTATCGAATAGTCCAATACTACGTTTGTGTAAACTGCTATGCAATAATTTATTTAATATTTTTACATAACCTTTAGATACGTTTTACGTAATCACCATACTTATAGTAAGTTACAGCTTACTTTTTTTCATCTTTCAAAGTTGATCATAGTATTAGAGCGGCTCGCCAAGCGGTTTCCAAAGAAATAACAGTTTTCCTGATATGGTATTATACCTAAAAACCTACTTTAAAAACACTGCATCAAAATCGGCTGCGTATTTTAAAAGACTCTGCCAAAGTAAGTGAAGCGGCTTAATTTTTACTATGTACTTACCAAGGGATTAGTGAATAACAAACAATTTATCAAAATTTACTAGATTACACTTATGTTTTGGGGTCTGCAAAGAACCAACGCGGCAGGACGCGTTTTTTTATAACGTGACTAATATAGGGTTAAATCTCCATTTCTGTTCTAAGCTACCACAATGATTAGGAAGTTACTGAATAAAAATCGATTGTTCTTCAATTAACATATTTATTAAAAGACTTTCAAAAATATTTACATTTTATACCGATGTTCGGTGAAAGGTTTATGTTGACACTGCAAATTCCTTAATTCTAAAAGAGTTTTAAAACCTTAACATTAAAAATATAATAACTTGAATCCTATGCATGAGTTGCTACTGCCAATGCGAGTAAAGCTTCGATCCTGCCAATAATACTTGATGTGCAGATATTTTGCGATATCTATCGCAAATATGTAGGTATATAGGTTTTGATTTTGAAATCTCGCTAGCACTCACATCCCATGCGCATGAACCCTATCGGTCCATCACAATGTCGTAAATAAAGATTTTTTCTCATACATAAATATATATAGATAGGTAACACTAGTGGTTATTAGTCACGATTCCGTCTTTAAGTAAACTATAGCATGAAACTGAACATCCCACGAAAATATATTGATAAAAGAATATGAATACATCTTGTATGATAGGTTTTTTTATATATTTTAGAAATAATATCGGCATTACATTAAAAAAAAGTTATTCTTATGAATCTTTAATAGACATAATAAAATAAAACATTAAAGTAACCAACATTGAGTAGATTTAAAAAAGATTTTTGCTTTGAATTAAGTTTAGGTTGTTGATCTCAAAACAAAACAAAACAACAATATTTGTCTGTTTGTCTGTCTGTTCGTCCATGTTCCACGCAAAAACTGGTGGGCGGATTTCTACCATACTTTGAATAATGATAGCTTTTTACTTGAATCAACATCTAGGATCCCATATTATATAATCATACAAGAATTACCATGTTCATTTATTCGTTTACTATATATTTAAACAGATGTGCCGGACACATCTGTCGTAGAACCGATTGACGGTGGAGTAAGCGGGTTCCCGAGTGGATGACTTAAAAGAGGCGGCTGGTAGCGACTGGATGGTGAAAACGAGAGATCGTGCCCTATGGCGTACCATGGGGGAGGCCTACGTCCAGCAGTTGACAGTTGGCATGTATTGAGTAGAGTATCGTTGAATAGTATTGTCAAACAAAGATAAAGTTTTTGCAACAATGCCAGTCCAATGTTCCTCTATCGAGATATTTTGTTTTAAAGAGGACTTTTGTTATTTTGCACGTTTCCTTTGGGTCAGTAAATAAAACAGCCTGCATACGACAACTAAAATAACTCAGAACATTATTAAAAATAAAAATGGTATTAATGTTAATAAATTTTTTTAAAGATTAGAAATGGTGAAAGTTGTTCAGTTTTATACCCTGGTCCACCCTTCGACGGGATTGTGACATATTACCAAACCAATAACTCTGTATACTCTGTATAATTTATATGTATATGAGAAAAATCCGTAATTAATTTATTATGTAAAATCCTAGTTATTAAAATAAGTTGGATATGATACCACAGTAGTCAGTGTCAAAATATATATATATTTAATAGTAGCTTCTTAGATTCAATTCAATTCTTTTTTTTATAGCCTCTGTCAGCAAGAAGCTGTTAGTAGCTTCTTATAGATACGATTTATCAGTGTCATTAGTGTCAAGTAAACGAGAAACAGGCTTGGCCTAGTGCGCGGGCTCATACTTACTTTGTGATAGTAATGTTTTTTGTACTCTCTTTCGGAAAATAGACGTTTGATTTGACGTAAATGACAACGTCAAATTACATGGAAAAAATAATAATCACTGTCTCAACGCGCGTCTAAGTTTTTTGTAAAACACAGTATTTTGTTCAATTATATCCATGCTCGCGTTTCACGAAACCCTTAATTACAAGTTTATGTACCTCTACACTTTTATTCTAAGTATTTTTTTTATATATGTTTTATATATCTTTTTAATATATATAATTAAAAATGTTAATAGTATGAAATTACATCGAATTTATTAATTTAACTACGTACTACTTTTTTTTCTTTTTATGGATGTCGAAGGAGAAATGTATCTATGATTTAATAAACATCAAAAAAGGTGGTGCTCTACTCATGAAACTGAACAATTTTTAACTAAAGTAGTAAATAAAAGTTTTTATAAAAAGACATTGAGTAAATATAATGTGGTTCAGTTCCACGAGCTGGTTCACCGCTCGACTAGAACATGACTCATGACTATTTTTATTTTTCTATAACTGCATAATGCTTCTATAATAATGGCCGGCGTATCCAGTAAAACCTTACCGCCGCGACACTGCTCATTCATAGCCTTAAACTGCAGAAAACAAAACAGGTATGCAATCGAAAATTAATACATGATTTAACTAAAGATGAAGGAGGGAGAAGCAGGAAGGGAATCGAAGCAGGATGAATGGGAAAAAGATACTCATGGGGAGTGAATATGGACTAAACGATTTAGTTTAGTCCATATTCGTCAGCTTATGTTTCAACTATCACTATCACAATCTGTTAGAGTGTCTTGTGACGTACAGTTTGTTTACGTCGCCGTAAAGCTTAAACAAATGAAGGTTATCGCGGACGTACGCCATATGAAGTACAGGGAGCGATGGTAACGTTAGTATACCAAGCCCAATGAAGTGTTGCACTCACAGCTACCTTCTGCAACCTGAAGACAGGACACCATTCGGAAGCGCGTCCCCAAAACAATAACACCGTATCGAGGAGCGACTGTTTTGTAGCATAATAATACCTAAGTTCGTACGGCTTCTGTCGGGATAGTTGAGCTCAAGACACTTATTGCGTAGCAAGCTCCACTCAGGTGAATGCATAGCTTTTTAATGTGCTTATTCTACAGCGTTTGGTCAACCTGAAAGTGCAGGAATGAGCATTTCTATGTTAGCCAAATGGAGATTCCATCCACACAAAACGCCATTGATTGACTAGCGCGTCCAGTGAGGTTGAAATGTAAAAAGTGAGTTTTGGTGAGGTTTATCATTAGAACATTCATGCCAAACAAAGTTTTCAGTTTTCTTAAGGATTAACGGTGCGGTGACTATTGTGGCAATATTATCCGGTTCGGCAGTGCACACGGAAGGTAGTTCAAAAGGAGTGAAAAATCCAAGTAAGATACAGAGGATCCCTCAGGGTCTCCCTAATTGGCTGTGTAATTGTTTTATTTTAGACTGCGCTACTGGACACAACATAATAGTTTTGTGTTCTTTGAATGGTGTATGTAATATATTTATTAATTATTGATAGCAAATGCGTAGGAAATCTAAAGTTTTTTAAATACATTAGGCTGCGCTGAGTAAGTTCAAGTTCGATGAGTTTAGATTTTGTGGCTCCATCCCAAACAGTGATACAGTATGTTTTGATTGGGCTGCGGCAACATATATTTCTTTAAGGAGGTTTTTATATAAGTAGCATTGATCAGCAGAACTCTTAGAGCAACGCGGTCCTCCGTCCCGTAAAGGAGACATACGTAATTACAATTTCCCCTCCGTCCGCTCATAGACAGATTTTTTTGGACAGGGTATGAACTTGCGACTTTCGCATAGTACTAAGCCTACCGCCTACCGTGGCTTAGCTACCGTTTGCGAAACATAATGCCAGTAATGCGTGGCATGGCATGACTCCATTAGAAACGAGCACACATTTATTCTTAATAGATTTTACATAGCCCGAAGCGATGAAAACCCGCGATAAATGAGTACTACTTACATTTTAAAACACTCCTACGGGTTGGGTATACAACTTTAGAGAATTTGCCAAAATTTCAGATACTTAGGGTTTGAACCTGCGACTTTCGCTTTTACTAGCAGCGACGCCTCTACTGACTGAGATACCGCGGCTCAGCTACCGTTTGCAAAATTATGCAAGTGTTTTTTAGTGCCAGGCTCCATCTACCGCGAAAGATACATGTTCATCATCTCCGTCAGTGGAACTAAGATAAAAAAATGCGCATTTTTATGGTGCAGGTAACGTATTTCGTGCGGTGTGGCGTGATCCGTAGTGCATGAAGGTATGTCTTAAAATTACGTAAAAATAATAGAGAATACTTATAAATACGGGTGTACCTAGTGATAAAACTTGTTTTAATCAGAAATAATCTACATGCTATAACATATATTATTTTGCACTTATAGGGACGAGAATGGGATGAATAGAAACGGTAAGTTATCTGAAAATATTGAATCGTCCAAATAGAGGCGTGACATTACTCTATTATTTTCCCACATCATTGATATGCGTCACTAAAATCGGTTCCACTATCATCATAGTCATTATCTTTTATTTTAGACGATTGAACGAACGACGAAATTGAGAAATGTTACGTGTTCTGACAGATCAGGAGTTGAAAATGTAAAGTGCGATTAATGACGTGGTGATGCCAGAGTGTGGAGGAGTGAGGTTGAGGAGATGGAATTCTTTTTCTTGTTTAATATTTTTCCAAATATTAAAATTTATGAAATTAGGAAAGTTATAAGGGTCAGGGTCATATAGGGTCAGACTATGGAAGGGTCAGACAAAGGAATATGACACTGGAAAAGTTATAAGACATTTATAGGGTCAGACTAAGAAATATCTTATGATTGCAGTTATTCAGATACAAACTTTCAAAACTATTTATTTAGTACCTACTTACTAACATTTAAATATATCTTTTATAGATTGTAAGCTCATATGTACCTACATTACAAACATCTATTTTATAAATTAATGTGCTATGCACGAATAAATTAAACAATACTTTTCTCTCTTTGAAAGTCAGTCTCATTTCTTTTTCAGTTTCGTCATTTCCCTGTTTGCATCGTTGTGGTGCGTCACATTGTTTATTAACTTAACCACATCACGAACTGCACCTTTTTTGATAACCAGTTCCTTATCATAAGTCGGCGTGATCAATTCTTTCTCGTAGTTCCCATTCGACATTGGCTTAATCGGAGTCGTAGTAGGCGTAATCATGGTTTTTAAAGATTCATCAATTTTGTTGATTAAATCTTTAGCAATGAATTTGGCCATCTCTAGTTTAATTCTCTCACGTTCATTGCCGAGCTCATTAGCAATACGGTCTCTTTCGGTGCGTAACTCAAGCCTGCGCTGCTTATTGGCCTCCATTTTGGCTGTTCGCTGAGCCTCGTGGTTTGATTCCCCACCAGCAGCTACCGCGCAGACCTTGGTTTCGCCATCCGGACTCTGATTTCTAACTAAAGAATGACCAGCTGGACTGTCAGGACCTTGAAATGTGATGCTGGGGTTACTAAGTTCTTCTTGTTGCTGGTTCTCAGATTTAGGTACATTTGTCTCTCCCAAGAGCCAATAAGTAGTCATGGTTCCTTTGCCCTGCAGAAAAAGGGTCACTAAACAAAATGGTCAACTAATACCACTTATACAGGATGAAATTTTACTAGTTGCCGATAACAAAATCTTAAAACGAACTGGTGATAAGAAACAACTTAAACCATGGAACTGCGGTTGAAAAATGACAAAAATATTTTGAATATACATAATAACTCAAATCAGCTGACCGGAATTTTTGTGTTGGAAGTCCAACTTTTTTACTATTTCGGCCTTTGTTCCTTGAGAGAAGTTGTTTTTTATCAAACGACCTTCAGCCATCTGATAAATAGATCAAAAGCATTTTACATTCAATTAGATATATTTTTTGTGTAGGATATCATATATATAAAATATGTTTAGGATATCCTGTCATTTTGATAGATCTGGCTGTCTTAACCAGCCGAAACGTAGAGGGCTAAACTCTCTACCAAATATAAAACAAGTAAGTCGTAAACCTCAATCATGCTAACGTTAGGGTATCTCTTATTTTCCTGGCATAACTTCAGGTTGAGAGCAATGGCAATGTCATAATTGGGATAAAAAACAATGGGTACTATAATCCCCTACAGCACACATGGCTTGAGTCTTGAACTTAACGTTAAGTACATACCTTCATGGTAATTTCACCGCGGCACTCAAGTTTGAAGCAACCGTATATGTCTAGAATCGCTTTAGTGGCGGGGCTGACGTGGATCTTGAGAGCTTCGCCATGGGACTCCATACGGGAAGCAGTATTCACAGTGTCTCCGAAAAGGCAGTAGCGTGGCATTTTTAACCCGACTACTCCAGCAACACATGCACCTGGTAACAAAAACATAATTATACAAATTGTTTCATCCACAGTCCGCAGTAGATATGTCGCAGTAAAATGGCAAAAACTTAGGCAAAAGCCGAAATATGGCAAAATCCTGCCATCATTCTGCCATCGTCCTTACCTGATCCAGGAATTCGGAACTGTTTGGAAATGCCTAGGATTTTGACAGAATTTCTAAAATTGTTTTAAATTTTTCTAAATAAGAATCTTCAGGCCTAGTTTTGTGTTTACTTTTAATAAAATAATACCTTACAAAGGAAATAAATTATTAAATCAAATTTTACAAAGATTTAAACAAAAGACTTTACTTCTATTGGTGATTGTTTGCAAATAAAATTAATTTTCAATGCTCTTTGAAGATTTTCAGAAAGATTGCTAAAATATGGCGAACAAATCGACGCATCTGGAACCTTTCATTTATCTATTATTAACTTTAATGTTGAAAACGCGCGTGAACACGCCGTGCACCCTAGCCACAACCTGTAACTATGCATAGGTGCTGCATACGGATCGCAAGGGCCCTGTTGCGTACCAACATTCATTTTGTCGCACTAATTCAATAAGTAAGTTGTTTTTTCTTTATTATTCCAACTGATATGACTCATCTTATCACTCACCACTACCGTTGTTTTGTAGTCTTTTCGGCGAGGACAGGATAATTAAGATCGAACTTTAACCCAAAGAAGATCGTTTGATCTTCTATTAATGCTATACTGACCTGTGTGCATACCGATCCTGAGCAGCAGGCGCTCTTCGGGGCGGTGCGGGATGGTCTTCAGACGGACGCTGTTCAGCAGAGCTAGAGACATGCGTGCAATTTCTACAGCATGACGGTTGCCGTTGCGCGTGGGCAGCCCAGATGCGACCATGTACGCGTCACCGATGGTTTCCACCTAATGGCGTTAATATCATAATTATTTAAAACCATTCTGCTGTTAGATTATACTACCTCTATTTAGTAAGTGTGTTGCGAGGGTATGCACTCGGTACAATTACTGTTTGTTTTGTAAAATAGATAATTTCTCTCAATTCATGACGACGCCGTAATTCAATTTACCTACTTATGTAGCTATTGAATTTATAAGTATTCACGCGATTATTTAAGGCCATCCTACATTTGGTAGGAATGGTTCAGTAAATAAATAAAAAACAATACATGCACAATAAGATTCTGTTTTTTCTGAATCACCAACCTATTTTAGGCTTTGTATCCATAGCAAAAATAAAGAATTATATAAATTAAATTTAAATGTTTTCATCTGCAATGCTAAAATAACTTACCTTATACACATCAAAGCAATCAATTATACAGTCGAAGCTGCTGTAGAGATCGTTCAGGAGGTCAACGACCTCCATCGGCGTCGACTCAGCGGAGATTGTTGTAAACCCGATAATGTCACTGAAGTAAATGGTGACCTGGTCATACATTTCAGCCACCACCGGCTGACCGAGGATGAGTTGAGACGCGACAGATCTGTGCGACAAAACATCCTGGTAAGAACTTACACCACACTTGACTCCACGTGTGATAATTAATTTAATTCAATATTTATATCCGATATCGAATTACAAACAGACTCTGTTGTTGTCATTGTGTTGTCTTCACAATGATTAGATATTTAAAGTCTTACTTGGGTAAAAGTTGGTAAAGTAATTCTTCGCACTTCTTCTTTTCCTCCAGATAGTCGGAGGTGCGCTCTTCCACAAGAGCTTCTAAATTATTAGCGTACTGTTCGACTTGAGTCAGCAGTGTATCCAGACGAGTCGACATCTCACAATCCCTGTGAAATTAAACCATTGATATGTAGACGTTCACGCACGGCCAGCTGATACCATTCCTATGAACTTATCCCATGATAGCCGCTTATTTTAGAACCCCAAATATGTCTGCGGTAGTATCATTAAGGTATAAGGTAAGTTAAAATTTAGATATAGATACGAGTTAATGAGATCTTTTAGTAAAATCTATGTGGAATGAGAATAGAATATGTTTTTCATAGGTTGCTAATTTGATATGACATTTCTCGTTTTGAGGCACATAGGTGCCTCAAAATTTCACGTCGGTTCTTTTTCCGCACAGACTCCAAACGCATATATTTGAAGGGCACGTCACAAAAAATAAGAAAAGTGTGGTATTTTTCGTGTAATATTGATTCTTGATCGTTCTTGGTCTTGATCCCGATCCCATCCTATCCCCATCTATATTGCCCCCAATTCGAGATACAAAATTTCTTAACTTACCTTAAATTAGAGCTGTCACTTTCCGTTAAATAGGTTTAGAAAAGGGTAAGCAATACCTAAGTCCTGTCAAGTTTATAAATGTCAGTGGGTTCTTTGCAGTTTCTAGTCAATTTAGTCGCCATCGTTTTCATCGTCGCCTTATTTTGACAGATAACACGTATATTCCGTCAAGTTAAGAGATATGACGTGACTAAGAATATCTCCTTTCTTCTTCTAAACTTATTTAATAGAAACTGACAGCACTAATTTGAGTTAAGTTAGAGAATTTATATCCGGAATTGAGGCCATACTATACCTACCACGGTACTATACTCCCACTAGCGTGTTGTCTGCTCTTTATTAAACATTTTTATTTTGGCATTGTCATATTCTGTTATCGAGTCAATCAGCCGTGAAATTTTTTTTGACGATGGAGTTTTTAACCCAAGTTAATTTAACTTCTACTCATTTATGACCCCGGGCGCACTTGCGTCCCTAAATTTACACGCTCTGGTAGCAAGACAATGTTCATTACGCTCATTTATAAGCTGATGCTGAAGCAGCATTATTTAAACCACAGTTCATTTAACACACTTAAACAAAAGAAAAGACGCTCAAAGAAAACACATAAGCACTTTCTGACAAACAGGATAGTTGATGCATGGAATAAGTTGCCTCAGGATATTGTATTGGCTTCATCCTATATCATTCAAAAACAAACTGGACAGTTACAGAAAGGCAACCAGAACAATTGAAGAGCAGGATACAGGCATTTATCAGTTGTAAAACTGCCTGCCTGATTAATAATATAATAATAATTAGAAATTTACAATAAAGAAGGTATAAGTTTAGATATCTTTATCTCCTTTATTTAGTGTCATACCTTTTAAAAAAAGAAAATTAGTTATAGATTTCAATACTAATGTTTATATTAAATTAAGCAGTTAATAGTTCCTATTGGAATGTGCCGTTAACGCTCTAAGCTGCTTCCCCGCAAGGGATAAAGGCATGATAAAATATGTGTTTGTAGTTTTTACAAAGTTTAGGGAAGGCGCTACTTATGCATTACCCGTTAAGACGGGTCTCTATACCCCTATAATCTAAAAGGCGTGCCGTCGCCAATCTGTATGAAATTCAGCATCAACGGCAACAATAAAAGGAAATACCTATTGCAAAAATAGTATTGTCCAAACCAGATTATCATCTTAAAGTCTACCTGCGAAAATTTGTAAATATTTGTTTTTTCAATAGTTTTTACTAACTTAGTCATTTGTGCATCACTGTTGGGAGCTTATCTATCAGTTTTTAGATTGTCTACCAAACTCGGCTCATGGTTTGTATCCCGGTGTCCCACACGAAAGAAGAAAAAAGCAGATACGTAATCCACATTAATATTATAAATTATCTCTGTCTACGCAATCAGGCTTTAACCGCTAAACCTGTTTTGATTAAATTTGGCACACACATAGTCAAGATGGTAAAAAATAAGCTACGATTTACTTCGGGAAAACAGCTAGTCAATAATTGTAAGGAACTCACTTATTTATGCGATTAATATTTTCTTTGAGCGCAGAGAAGTCCGGCCGCTCGTCGTCGGACAGCGGCCACTGCGCCTCCCCAGTGAGCGACGGCCTGGGCGACGACGACAGCGGCGACGGGCCGCGGGTGCGGGCGTCGCCTGCGGAAAACATCTTATCAACACCTGGACCGGGAAAATCCTTGACGACTTACCCAACGCTACAGTTTGATTCGAGAAGGGAATCGGGTGAGCCTAAGTATTTTAAAATTTCTAAAAACGAATCTAATGAGAGCGCTAAGAAGTAAGATTGGAGTGAATTGAGTGACAGGATAAGGAATAGCGTGATTAGAGAACGTTGAACGTTGACGGTATAGAAAAAGGAATGCTGAGATGGTTTGGTCACATTGAGAGAATGAATGAAAGAAGATTAACGAAACAGGTGTATATGGCGAGTGTGGATGGGAACGTTGGGAGGAGAAGACCAAGACGCACGTACTTGGATCAGATTGGGGACGTTCTAAGAAAAGGTCAGGTCAAGAGTACCATAAACCGACGAGCATGTATGAAAAGATTGATGCATGTTGAAGAAGCAAAAGAGGTGTGTCAGGATCGTAGCATGTGGAAAGATGTAGTCTCTGCCTACCCCTATGTGAAAGAGGCGTGATTATATGTATGTATGTATGTCTAAAAACTAAAAGAGAGAGTTTCTATAGAGAAAAAAGTTTATTAGTATCCCTTCTTCCTCATATTTCTAATGCATATACTTCAAAGTCACCTGCACCTCACCTGCCTTCTAACTCTAGGTATTTATATTAATTTAATAAACTTTAATGCACAGAAAGTACAAAGGGCGGGCCTAATGCCACGCGGCATTTTCTACTGACCAACCAAAGAATAAACAGAAAGAGTCAAATCGGGTGAGCTTACAAAAAAAAGTAATATATAAAGATCTTAATAAAATATTACATATAAAAATCGGTAGGTTCGGTAGCTAGCTGTACAATATAAGAAGAATAAACAAAGACTTATATAAAAAAGGCCTATGCCCTGCAGTGGGTCATCTACCCTGGGCTGATGATGTATGTACATAACAATTTAACATAATAAAATGAAATTCTCTCTTCTTCTAATTTAATAGTCAAACTCTTGTCGGTGGAGTAACTTCCAATCTTCTCTCCTCTCCGCCAGTGACTTGACCTCTTGATACGACACGAAATTGACTTTTTCCTTTATCTGGGTAAAGTGAGTGCGTCTAGGTCTACCTCTGCCTCTCTTTCCTTCCACCTTCCCTTCAATAATGTTCTTAATGAAGCTGTCGTGTCGTAGCAAGTGGCCAATCATCTTCCCTCTCCTGTTTTCTATGGTCTTCAGAAGACAACGCTCTTCCGCTACCAGTGCCAGCACTTCTACGTTTGTCTTCTTCTCTGTCCAACTGATCTGTTCCTTCCTTCTCCAACACCACATCTCAAACGCTTCTAACCTCTCTCTATCTCTTTGCGTCATCGTCCACATCTCACACCCATATAACGCTATGCTCCAAATGTATGTCTTTATAAGACGTTTCCTAACTCGTTTGGCTATTTTTGCGATAAAAAGGTGTTTTTTATTATGGAAGGCTCTTTTGGCCATTACAATTCTTGAGACAATATCCGGCGTGCATCTTGAGTCGTTTGTTATCAGACTACCCAAATATCTGAAACTAGTTACATTTTCTATTGGAGTATTGTTCAAGTGAATTTGGCTATTGGGTAGAGTGGCTTTTTTTGAAGTTACCATTGTTTTTGTTTTAGCTATATTTATTTTTAGTCCAATTTGTTTAAATATGTTATCCATTGACAATGAAATTACATAAATAAATAAATACTATTGCCAACGAACAGAAAGAAATATGATAAACGCCATCTAAAAAAATAAGAACCAGAGAGGCCAGCAAGGTAAGGCAACCCTTGTGCCCTATCTAATTGCACGTTCTCACCAAGCACCTGCTCCTCCTCCTGCCGCTGTCGCGAATATTGCTCGAAATACTTCCGCGGAAGTATTAACGCGAGTGAATGTTCACACACTGCCGATATACTCTTCTCACATCAATATGAGTGAGCGGAATAGCAAACATTCCACACGCGTTCGTGCTGCCGTTCCTTTGACTCGCGCACGAAACGACAATCCACAACATTTCAAATTTCTAACAAGACTCTATTATATTTTTAATAGATAGTTTATCGCATCATTAAATAAAGGGCAAGTTCTTTTTATTTTATTTTGTTTTATAATCAGAGATTATAAATTTTAAAAAGTGATAGTTTAGTTCCAACAACTAGGCTGCTGAAAACAAAATTTGTTTGACTACCTTTATTTAAAAAAAACTAATTGACATTGACAGATGAATGAATGAAGTTTTCTCCACTGTTTTTTTTTCTACTATAAGCAAAGGATTTTTTTATGGTAATCCTAACTTTGGAAGTTTTTACAACTTTTCAAAATATTTCAGAAACGATTGCATTAAAAATTATGAAAATATGTGTATCTTAATAAGCGTCCCAAACACTCTAAATGATTATTTATCTTTTGTATCTAACGTAAAATGAAATGTTGTGGATCGAAGGAGCACGGGAAGTGGCAGCGGCATGACGAGTAGCAGCGCGAGTAACCTGTTCACACATTCACGCTGCCCACTTCCCTTACTATTTCCCCGCCCATATTCGCATCTTGTGATCGTGCTATAATCGTTGGAAAATTTCCCCAATAGCTTAGGAGAATATCGTCTACATTATCATCACTCAATGGTTTTTCTCTTGTTATGTAATAAAGAAGTGATATAGATGAGTATTCCGAAGTGCTGCTGATTAATAGTACCAGGATAATATGAAGAGATGGAACTTACCACGTTTAAATTTATCCTCCAGTAGTTGAACGCAGATGTCGCATGCCAAGTTGCAGAAGGGGCGACGCGGCGGCTCACACAGGGGGCTGACGGCGCGCCGAGGACTCGGCGACTCCGTGCCCCCTGGTGGCACCAGCGCCATATCTCTGCACAAAAGAATAAACTCGTCAAGTTTCCGGTCAGGTAAATCCGTACAAATATTATAAATCTGAGAGTTTGTGTGTGTGTATGTGTGTGTGTGCATGTGTGTGTGAAGTTTGTAGCCATTTTTGGTCTTAACATGTTTTTTTTACTTCCAGAATTAGCTAGGGTATCTTAGGGGCTAGCACGATCGTTAATTTAGAGTAGGAGCACTTCTGGGCAGGTTTTTTGGGGGGTTTTTCCTGTTCAGGAGGTCCGATTAATTATACGCATGTAAACTACACGCTTTCTCTAGAGTCCGTAACTTCTGTTTAGATATTTGCTGCGTTGCCTACTCTGACTCTTCAACTTCGAGATAATTTTGTAGAGGTTGTTACGGAAGGGACAGAATTACGTAAATTGGTACGCTGTACAAATCTGTTGCGTCACCATATGTTGTCGTGTTGGAATAAAAGTAATCGAATAACCTGATGAATGTACCGTAGTCAGAGGTTTTAAACAGAACACGCTTGTGCAAATGTAACTACTAGCACCGCCGATTTTAGTGCGATTGCCTGCGACGCAAAGGTTCGACTCCCAATGGGGCACTCACAAAGTTGATATTATCACTTTGTGAATTTGTCGGTCTTGATAGGATATTACAGGCTGAACCACCTGATTGTCCGAAAGAAAGATGGTTCCGTGTTTCGGAGGATACGTTAAGTCGTCGGTCTCGGTTGCTGTCTATGATTACCTAGACGGCGATCATAACACAACCATATCAGAGGCCTACTAGTAGCACAAAGTAAGTATTGGCGGCTGCGCGCCGCTATTTTGTGCTAGTAGTAGGAGGCCGTTGAAAAACTATTGACACCAGTATTCCTCAGATCGTTCGTGAACCCGTTGTCCTACATGAAAAGGATAATTTATTTGTATTATTTTGTTATATCAACACGGAACTTTCCATCGAGTTTTTGACTTTTGTCTGCTTTAGAGACATAGGTAGGTAATTGTTCCTATTTGTGTGAAACCGTACGTCCATGGTGAAACCATAAATAGCTTAATGTTTCCAATTACAGTCCGACAAGGATCTTTTGGCACTTGGGTGACATTGTGAAGAGGGAGCTGAACGCATTGAAATCCGTCACAATGGTGCCATTTTGCTTGCATTTTACCTTCAAGCAACACGGTCTTCCGTCTCGTTCCGACCCGGAAGGGAGGAGCCTTAGCCATTTTACTCCATAGAAATAGTTCTGTCGTTTTTTGCGGGGCGCGGGGGGAGAGGTAGGCAAAGCTGTCACGTTAGTGCTTGACAATATCGATGCTTGACTATCGATGAATTTCAAAAGTGTACTAAGACGCTTGTGTTGTTTTTTCATATTTATTTTTAAAGTAAGTTACATAACAATAAACTTTTAAGTAGTCAAATCATGCCATTTTAGGGGTCCTCTAGTAATTATAAGAACCATGGCCCTTCAAAACGCAATCACCAACCAATAGCTGCTTAACATTTGGTATCTGGATAATCTTCTTTCGTGTGAGACACCAAGTCGTCCAACGACCCGATGAACCCTTGTGGGCCTCTGACATGGTTGTGTTACGACCGCCGTCAAAGTAATCATAGACAGCAACCAGGACCGACGGCTTAACGTGCCCTCCGAAGCACGGAACCATCCCCTTTCAGACAACCACAGAAAGGTGGTTCAGCCTGCAATGTCCTAACAGGTCCGGAAACAAATTCACAAAGTGAAAAATAACAACTTTGTGACTGCCCCACCGAGAATCGAACCCGGAACCTTTGCGTCGCAGGCAGTTGCATTACCAAGGCGCCACATCACGTTATTGTTGTTTGCGATGGAACTGCAAGGCATCTGCAACGCACATGTGCGCCTATTCCTCAACCTGAAGAACAACATTTGGTTCCAGTTGATAACAACTGTTAGAGAAAGTAAGTTTTACTTGTTCCCTAAAAATGTTGAAACGAACAATTAATGTTTTTTCGTTGAGTGATAAACTTAAAATTGTAAACGCGTTCGAAGCCGGGCAGTTGCGTAACGCTATTCTGAATGATTTTGACTTGCCGGAATCTACCTTTTACAAAATATAAAAAATAATGATTTTATAAAACTGCAGTGTGGACATGGAAATATTAAAAGGGACAAAGTTGTTGAATTTCCCGAAGTTGAGAAGTGTCTCTTGATAAAAATATTTCCATAGATGGAATATTGTTAAAAGAAAAAAGTAAAATGTTTGCCGAGAAACTGAGAATACGTAAATGATTTCTTTAAATAAATGACAAAATGAGTACACTTTTTATTATGTTTCTCGACTTTCATTCACCTCTTTATATGAGAGATACTATTCCCAAACCTGCATAAGTGAGAAACTGGTTTAGTAAAAAACCTCTATGAGCGAGAATAATATTCGGGTCCCTTGAATTCTCGCTTATCCAGGTTCGACATAGTTCATATAAAACCATGATAACAATTATTTGTCTAATACATACATGTGATTAAATAATACCCGCCTCCCAAATTTATCGACAAACATTATGACATGAAACGGTAACATCACTATTGTTGCTATCGGCGAGAAGTCAGATTTATCGTGCGACCGATCTGTAATTTGTACGGGCGAGCAGACTATATGTTGCTGAACAAATCCAACAACAATTTTGGAATTTAATATGCGAATTCAGTGTTTAAATGTATTAAATAGCAATAATATGTTAAGAAATTCAGTTTCATGTGAAATGTGACACCATCTTTTTGTAAACTTGATGTTCCAGACCTCTTTTTTACAACAAAAAACTGAGCAATTCGGCATTTTTAATATTGCGGCGTTCACATGTGTTCACTTGCACGACTGGACTCGGTCTAAGAAGAAATCTGAACGGAACTTGTTTTTATAAACGTCAATGCCCATTTTTGCTTGTACTTTGACAGAGGGGAAATACTTTGTATGCCTACTCCCTTCCGGGACGGAAGGCCGTCGTTGCTCGAAGCATTTTACAAGATGGCGTCGTTAGTTCCGATTTCCACCACGCGCCAAAAGATCCTTGTCGGACTGTAGTCAGTTGTAAGTCAACTATATTTGGAAGTATAGGTTTTTATTATATAAATAAAAATAAATAAAATAAAGGGACACTGGCGCCGCTCAGTGAAAAATATAATTATCTTTCTGATGACGCAATTGATGGGGAAACCAAATTATTAATTAACGACAATCAACGGCCACAAAGATTACTTAGAATAAAAAAAACTATTATGTATGCCGAATGCCGATTTTGCTAAAAGTGCCTCATTGCGTGTTCAGGCAGTTTTTTTTTGCTTAGCGGCGCTAGTGCATTTTATCCGCAAGCAATTTCAAGGTTATTATTTTTCCAAGGCACGCCGTTTGATGTTAATTTAAGATTTCATGAGGATTTCCAATATTAGTACCATAAATTAATAGCGTTTTCTTCTGTAGTTTCACCAAGGCACAAATTTTTCGGAGGAAACACCAAGTAACGAACAACCCGAAAAAAAAACTAAACTTACAAATCCTACGCACTTTATAATTTTATCTCCTTAGTCTACTAAATTTTTTTGAATCAGATTACATTTTAAAACCATAATTTCCATACAAACTATATTTATCTCCTTTTAAAGTTTAGAAAATGCTCAATCGCGTATTTGATAACTATAGGTTTTTAGTTCAATATCAAAATTTAAAAGATCGCCCCAAAAGGCTCACAACTTTCATACAATGCCCTTTTTACTCCTATGGGGTTAAAAATTAGAAAACCCCTTAAACACGTAAATATTCAACCTTTTTTACCTTCATGATGTAATCACAAATTATAAAACATCACATCAAAAACTCCCGATTCTCATACAAACTAAAAACCCATTTATACCTCTTTTGGTCTGGTCAAAAATAAGTAAATGCTAAATACGTGTTTTATAATTTTCACTCTTTAGTCTAACTAATTCTAAAAAGCATCTCTTTTAAAAACCACAAAGATTCATAGAAAAATTTTACCCTGAAACATGTTTTTGTTTATATTAGTTTCTAAATCGAATCCCAAATTTTGTTTCACATCTCTTCAAAAACCACGAACTTTCATACAATCGTATAACATCTTTTTTAACCCTTTACGAGTTATAATAATTGAGAAAAGCATTTTTAGCGGATAGTTTAATACTTAGTAAAATAAACCTACTGCCCAAATTTCATGTTTATATGTAGTTTAGACTGTGCTTGAAGTCAGTAAGTCTGTGAAGACATTTGTTTTTGTAAGTGTTTAGAAGTATTTGTGTGTAAGGAGTTCCACGCTTTGAATTGTATGCCTTGTTTCTCAAATTGTTATCATTATTTGATATAGTAGGGATTTTGAAGGATATCAAAATGTATGGTTCTGGTACGCCCTTTAGGAAGTTACTTGGTAAAGATTTAAAACAAGCATAATAAATAAATAAATAAAAAATGACTGCTTTCTGAGATAAAGTCTAGCCACACGGGATAATGTAAGGATTTTTCCGATACAATTCGCATTCGAATCTATTCAGTGGTTACAGAGTTGCAGTACTTTAAAGAATCGCACATATGAACATATACATACAGTTCATAACTGTAATAAAAACATTACACTCCTTTTTTTGGTCGGGCAGTCGTGTAATAAAAAAAGGCTTTTTATCTTGTAACTGAAAAGTACAGCTGTTTTAGGATGAAAAATATTTGGGCAGTCAGCTTAGGACAATCAACTTTAGGATTATCAGTTTTAGTTCAAACAATAGAGAACCTCTGATGTGAAACAGCAAAGACACGGCTTAACAATAAGACATTAAAATAGGCTCTCTTTTGCTGCCACATAAACTTCAAGAGTCTGGAGTACATGAAGTAGACTAAACACAACGAGATACGGAAATGGCTCCACAGCAAAAGTTTTTCAGCGTAATTAGCAGCTATTGTTGGTACATTTTAATCGAGAAATTGATGAGGAAATCAGAAAGTCCTGCTTAAAAGTAAAAAATGCTGTTCTTTCTGTCGAACCAATGTATCATGTTGATCTTACTCGCAGTGCAAGTAACTAAGCCGAAAGACGCTGGTACGATAGTATAATTGCAAGAATAATACAGTTCTTGGCTTCTTTCAACTTAAGTACCTACCTACCCTCACAAAGGTCTGGTTTAAGTAAAAAAGACACCTCCTAAAATAAAAATAATGATAGTTTTATTAAGTTGGCGAAACAAAGTTTGCGGGCACTAACTAGTTATAAATATTTTCGCACATGCTAGTAGGTAAATAGATAGGTACCGTTCGCCAGGCCTTAAGAACATGCTGTGGATTTGAGAATGTGTTTTATGCAGTGTAATAAATATGCAAGTAATATTTCAAGAGGTTAACGAGCCCATTGCAGTTTAGCAGTTGCTCTCATTTTCGCCTTAGTGCCAAGTTCCAGAGGTTTCACTCTCATCCGCATTTGCACAAAACTTTATGATTACCCCATCCCACATCCTTTTTCATAATAAAATAAATTGGAGTATTATGATAACAATAAAGTAGCATAGACATAATTATAATAAAGTATGCATTCAAATATAATGTTACCGATTTATTAGATGGCTTTGAACTGTTTCCGGAGAACAAGGTTTCTCCAAAAATTTTAAAAGAACCGAGCTTAGTTTTATTTCTGAAATGTACGGTTAATGAAATAATGACATTAAAAACTACTAACTGATTATTTTGGAAACTGTTATTTAAATTAAATAAAGTTATAAAGAGATTTATGGTATGCACTGAAAATTAAACATAAAACTTTATTTGCAATCTTTTTTTTGTGTTAGACACTGAGTCAACGAAAGACCCGATGCCTACTACTACTTGTAGTCCTTTGACAAGGTTGTATAACGGCTGCCGTATTAGGTAGTCATAGATAATGTGCTCACCATAACTATTAATAAAGCACGGAACCATAATTCTTACGAATAATCAGGATTGTTTTACAGTAGAACTTTAAAATAAATAACAAAAGGTTTAATTTCATACTTTAGATAAGTATAATGCATTCGTAGGCCTTCGCACCCATGAAAAAGGTCAGGGCTGCCGCGAGACGCCAGACTGAAAAATATAACAATAAAGTGGTTGTGGCTATCATATGCCCGTCCCTTTGCAACATTCCCCTCCCCTTCTCCCCCGCCCCCACCCTCTGCTCTAGACCAATGCGCGCACTGCTTGGAGCGATGACGTCATAGCGCATGAGTGACATAGACCCTGATCAAGTTCAAGTTCAATGCGATCGATCACAAACTTTAACCGTTTTTTTATTAAAATAACAGTAAAATTGTGATAAATACTCTTATAATGACTTATTGTCTTGGCTTATTGCACGTTTAAATCGTTTAAAAATATATGTACTTTTTATTTCCCCGCAAGGGATAAACGCGTGGTGTTTGTGTGTGTATGTATTTAGCTTTTATTACTACAAGAATCTGATAAAACATAGGTCCTAAGGATATTTTCAAAACTTCACAGTGTTACATAAATTATATTTATTTTAAATCAGGCGATCGTTTCGATTTTACTTTGAAAACTGCTTAAAACTTTTTTTTTTATTATTATACAATATTTTCACCAAATAGAACCACAATAATGTTTTCTAAATCTCACATTAAACAAGAGTTTCAAACTAAAAATAAAATTTTAAATGCACACAGACTAGTCGTTGTCGGGAGATGTGAAAAATGAAGTTCGCTTATTGCCAACCCTACAACATTAGCTACAATCAAGTCGAGAAAATAAGTTAAGACCGCTGAAAATAAAGAACTTTTCTAAGCTTAGTATACTAAATACCTATGACATAGTTAACTTCACTATTTATTTGGGCATTTATCAAATAATTGCCATACGGTACAAAAAGATTGGTACGAGTCTTACCTGAATGGAAAGAGTACTTATACAAAGCGTTGAACTCGCCGACGTCAACAAGTGGTCGCCGCCGCCGTCGCCGCCGCCGGCCGCCGCCTGCCGCGTGGCCGCAAGTTCAGGGCCAACATAACAAACATTGCTGTTCAACTTGTTATACTTACTCATCCCAATCCCAAAACAACTCCTGCTGCCACTGCCGTAGTACAGTACTGGAACAACTGCTCTCCATCCCGCTGACAGTATTTAAACTGCTTTAATTTTTCATTTGGTCCAAAAAGTCACGTTCAGCTTCTTCAGCTTCTCGTCTAGCTCTATTCTCTTGCTGTTGATGGTGATATATAAACACCCACATTACGAAAAGACCCGCGGCGATATACAGCACCAAGAGCGACATGATAACTATTTTTTGTAATTACTTTGAAAAAGTTTTATTCACAATTGTAATTTAATTACTATGAAAATGTTTTATTCACAAATGTAATCACATTGATCACTTATTTTTGCACGAAAAAAGAAACACGAAAATTCTAGTATTTAAAACTATTGAGCGCGCGGAGGCCGACTGATCGCTCTGAGAGTTTCGGTCACTATAACACCGGCGCTGCGTTTGAAGCAGCCACCTGGAGCGGAGCGGATCGCGTCGATGAGAGTACTGTTCCTAGCATGTAAACAGGACCTGCATCGGAGGGAGGGGGAAACACCACCCTTCCTGCCCTTAACATCGATGCTGCCTTATATTGCCTGTCTCGCTCAAAACTATTGGTGTGCTGTAATGACGGAAACTGATGCAACTATCTTTGGTTGCAACCAAACATGAAGAGCCACCCGATAGGCCCCTCCCCCATCCGTCTATTATTTTTTAACGTTACAGGGAGCAACAAGTTCCACTCTTGTTCGCGATGGACAAGTCGGTTCCTTAAAACAAATGACCATTTAATGGTCATTTTTTCTTTGTATTTATTGTTTTTGACAGGTGTTAATCTTTCATAAATATGTAGTCGATCTCCAAGATCTGTCACTGGCATATTATTTTTGAATTTGGAACCCGAATTTGAAAAAGTGTTATTTGCATTCAATTTTTGGATGTTGGCAATTATTTTTAAACAAAAAATAATCATTTGGTGCGATTGTCACAGAAATAAAAGTAGTATTAAAAGTTGGCGGTCTCCATCACGCTGGAACTGGTAAGATGTCGTTATTTTAATCAATAAACGCCCTGATCAAAATAAGATCCATGTTTTCTTGTCGACTTTATAACCCAGTTCAGAACAATTTTAATGTTTTTCTATCGGCTTTATTCTTTAAAATAAGCAAATAAATATGTTTTCAAAGAGAATCGTCAGGACAAGATTGACAACATCAATCTGGAGAAGCGTCAAATCTTCTGAGCGCTGTCAAGGTTTTTCAGATTAAAACAATCAGCGTATCATGTATCATTCGAGGCGACGAATCTCCCTAGTTCCGCGTAATCTCGCATTGTTTCATGTTAAAAGCGTCTTGGAAGGACTAACTGTATTATTCTTTACCTGTCTAAACTAATATTTCGTGATTACTTTTATAAAAAGTTACTTGGTTGATTTGTGATTTTGAAATAACATTTTATTGAAGGGACCTACCAGACGAGATGATGATATGGCCAATCCTGATGGCGTTGGAGATACCAACCCTACAACATTCCACAAATATTTGTTTGTTACGGATACCGGGGTTTATACACTTTCTCACAAAGTCACGCACGCTACTATCACAAATTATGAGGACGGCGCGTGGGTAGCCTTTTAGTCTATCTATCATAATGTGCTGACAAATAACGAGAGTTATGTAGGGTGTAAGGGACAACCCTCCAAATATTTTTAGGGTGCATTCAGACCATGATCCTGAACAATTTTCCATTACATAATATTTCAAGAAACGCATAAAAGTTTTTGACTTCCCATAGTAATTGCTGTCAGCTGATCTTAATTTTATATGGTATGTCAATTTGTTGTTGTATCCTGACATATGTTCCTATATGCTAGTTACTCAGTTTCATGGTCTTTATGTACCCTATAAGTGTTCGGAGAGTTGTCTCTTACAACCCCCCGTTCAGCTTGTCGTCTAGTCGTTTCACTCTCAATGTTTTTCTTGGATAAAGTATGAATATTACAAAAGTTTTTTTTAATACCTCTCCAATATCTTAAAAACTATTTTATTTCATCGTCCTAATCTTGAATGTATTTAGATGGTTTTATATGGTGCGTGTGCTAGGATATTCCGATTTGTTACAAAAATATTTATTCAGTATAAGATAATAGTAAAACTTAAGGCAAATAACTGCGCTTCCATCAGCTTATGTCATCCTGATAGTTTACTATACAACATACGGATAGGTGCTTATCTATTTGTAATCCAAAGCAGGTGTTTTATTATTAAATTTTCACACAGTACAAAGTTTTATATATTTTCAATAAAACAATTATCATTTCTATTCAACAAATTGTACAAATACAGAAGTAGTTGCTTTTTAAGGCCGCGTAATATGTTCAAAAGAACAGAAATAAACCTAATTCTATTAATCCTGTACTTTTTGCACTTGAAACTAATCGGTGTACAGCTCAAGCCAATATTATACGGCGAAACAAGAAACGTCTGAGCCATCGTAATGTCACCTGTTTTTGTCATTAGTGTCATTACATTTATATCGGTCGTATAACCTATCTGTCAAGTTTGACAAGTAGGTACAAAAAAAAGGATAGGTATCCTGATGATATGGACTTTAAAACTTAAATTGATTAGCCTCAGAAAATATTGACCTAACGCGGTTTCCTGTGGTAACTATGCAGCCGTTTTAACGCACAGACCATTGTTGGTCACACATAATAACATTTGCCTTTATAATATTAGAAGAAAGTATAGCAGTAGTCTACACTAATATTATAAAGAGGAAAGATTTGATTGTTTGTTTGTTTGTTTGTTTGTTTGCATCGAATAGGCTCCGAAACTACTGGCCCGATTTTAAAAATTCTTTCACCATTAGAATCCTACATTATTCCTGATGAACATAGGCTATATTTTATACAATAAAAAAATAGGGATCCGTGTGAAAATTTCGATAATGTAACCCAACGTGTGAAAAATTTACCAAAAAAATATCTTATATCGCGTACGCTGTGGAAATTATTGACCATAGAGCAAAGTGATGTACTACAGTTTTATAGAGGACATCAATATTTATAATAATGTCCGCGATACCATATGTCTAACTATTACAGTTATGCCACAATAACTACTTTTTTATTTAAAAATGTACCAACTACGCCACATTATTCGTACCAGTAGTAGTGTAATGATTACATTTAATCATTACTGTATAAAAGGGTGTCAGAGATAGTCCTCAGAATACTTATAGGCTACATGCAGACCATGAAACTGAACAACTTTCTCCAAGGAACATATTTCAGGAAACGTAAAAAAACTGACTTCCCATAGTGAATGCAGTCAGCTGATTGTGATTTTGTATGGAAGGTTATTTTTTGGCGTTTCCTGACATAATATATGTTTCTAGGGGAATGTTGTCCAGTTTTATGTTTCATGCACCCTATCAGTATTCGAAAAGCTATCCCTTACTCGGTATAAAAAGACGAGAAAAAACATTCAATAATGCATTAAAAAAATCTTCACTAAAATAATACATACATACACATATCACGCCTATTATCCCTTGCGGGGTAGGCAGAGCGTAAACGGCCGCAAAAACGGACATCTACGCCACGTCTGACATATATTTGAGGGTCATTCGGAAAATTGTGTATCGCCATAGTGACAGGTTGTCAGCTCATCGCCTAAAATTGCAAAACACACCCTCAAGTCACTTAGTCGCCTCCTACGACTGCCATGGGAAAGAAATCGGGTGATGCTATTCTAAGCCGGCATCACACTAAAATAATAATTATATAATCTACACTAATATT
This sequence comes from Tuta absoluta, assembly GCA_027580185.1. Lineage (NCBI taxonomy): Eukaryota > Metazoa > Arthropoda > Insecta > Lepidoptera > Gelechiidae > Tuta > Tuta absoluta. The sequence goes on along the minus strand of JAQAHW010000001.1, from coordinate 26,763,511 downwards.
AGAAACAGGATTTTATTTATTGTTTGTTTGAATTGAATAGGCTGCGAAACTACTAGACCGATTTAAAAATTATTTTACCGTTAATTGAAATTGAAATTCTTTATTTAATGTAGGATAGTATTATCACTTATTGACGTCATGAACCGTCATTCTAAAAAAATATTTTTTTATCATACAATTTTATTTTTTATTACAATTTTGTTATGACCTAATAGAAAACCGGCTCGGTTGGGATAAAAAAAAATTATATAAGCACTGCCATGGGGCTGGCCAGGTTAATCACACGACATGTAACTTTTCGCCACCACCATCTGAAAACGATATTTGTTTCAAATTGAAGTCAAGATTTTTAGAATCCTACATTGTCCCTGATGAACATAGACTATATTTAACTGTCTTATTCCCGGGGGGAATAGTTAGCGGCGGGTGAAACCGCTGGGCGGGCTGCTAGTATTTTATAACTATGCAAGATTTTTCGTAGCACTGTGCTACGAGTCGTGCTACGCTACTGGTTCCGAAGTGATCGTAGCGATGCGATAGTAATGACTGTATCTGTAGCCGCTTGCTACGAATTCTGTTACGCTGTTTGCTACGGATTTGTATAGCGATCTCTTTTTTAGGCATTAATCTTACATGTGGCGACAAGAAGCTACCAATACCGGGGGTAACAAATATGGAGTGAAAAATAATTGGACCTCCATAGTAAATTAACCAGCAGTTCGGCAATTTTGTATAGTTCCAAATTATTTTTTATATTTTGACCTATGTTCCTTAGTTGTTCAGTTTAATTAGTACCTTGATCTCCTTGTATAAAAGGTACCTGATACTACCAGATACCATAATATTAAAAAGTACACACGAAGTGGTCTAAACCTGCACAGCCAGACAACGCCATCTTTTAACGACAAATTGAATTCATTGAATACCATTATAGACACATTAAAACACACACATTGACTGGCGCGCACACACACTAGAATTTAAGACGCGCAGTTTGATGACTAATAATAATTTAAACCTTAATTTCGCTGCTTGCATCACAGCAGTCGTAGCTCAATGGTTAACATAGCGGACTTTGGAAACAGGTAGCTAAGGATCGAGTCGTGGTTGGTCGCAGGTCTAAGCCTGTTTTTTTTTATATAGGTTATACTTACTATTTTTTAATGATTATTTTGCTGTTGCTGATAAATTTTTATACTTATCTGTGTAGTATAGTGTGTGATATCGAATAAATATAGTAGTTTTGAGGATATAAGGTAAAATGAATAAAACTACCATAATATTTATCAGTTAGGTATTTATTTTGGTTTTTAACTATTCAATGATATTGGGTTGGGTTGCATAATGTTTGTTAATGTGCAACAATAAATAGGTATGTCAAAGTGAATAAACATGTTATAAATGAGATAACGAGGTAGCCTCATTCCTGCATTTATTGTAACAATAACATCACTTAACATATTTTTTATTGGTAACACATTAAGCCTAAACTAAACCAGGGGATCAATTCATTTACATTCTTCGTTAGATTGTGTAAACAAAGTTAAATAATTATGCAGGATAATTAGGTATTAAGTGACAGGTTAACTTGGTATTTTGATTGTTTGAGAGCTTGAACAGTTTCAGAAATTAACTAAGCAGTAAGTACCGAATAAAATAAATCTTCTGCAAAATTCCCAACCCAATATATTAATATCTACCTATTTAAATATTTCAATTTAATAATAATTTAATTTTAATTTAAACGGCTTGGCATGCTAGCTACCATGTTCGAACACATTGGTTTACCACGCATGGACTCCCAGGTGAACATGGCTAAGTCGCGTAAATTTTTCTTGGTCCTGACTTCAGATGGGTCCCAGTTAAGGACCATTTGACCCCATAAATTTTCTATGGGATTTAAATCCGGACTCTTTGACGGCCAGTTAATAACAGTCACGTCGTGCTGGGTTCGCAACCAATCCTGGACGATACGGGCTTTATGCACAGAGCAATTATCATGCACAAAATAAATGTACTGATTTGGGTAAGCAATACGCACTGTAGGCATCATTACGTCCTGCAATATTTCCACATAACTCTCGCTAATGAACCTTCCTTCTATTTCAACTAGTTTTCTAGGTCCCATAGAAGACACCACAGTCCCACTCATTCTATTTGGGAGAATGTGAATTGGTCTGTAACGCTTGCCTCTCCAGCGCCATAAAATCTTGCGTCCAATCTGTATCCGATTTAAAAGCTTTTTCATCAGTGAATATTACTACATTATTCTCCCAATCAAAGTTTCTATAAATATATGCAAATCGGACTCGTGCTTGTTGATGAGCAGCTGACAGCAAATTTTTTGAGCTGGCTGATAACAACTTATACCAGCTGCGTGTAAATGGGTCCTTACAGTTTGTAATGTCACTCCGAACTCCGTTGCTGTTGAGCGAGTTGACAAGAATGGGGTATTAGCATGCTTGGCAACTATCCCTCGGTGACGCGCATCCGTGAACATCACGGCCTTACGACCTTTCCGGGCAGGCAGGATGTCACCGGTATCGGCGTAACGTAACCCACAGCGTAACAGTTCTTTTCTGTAAGAAAAATACCTAGTCAATCTACAAGTATTTAATGTAGGTAAATGCCAATAATAATAAATAGGAAACTAAGTAAGTAAATATAATAAGCAATCTAATACCTATTTAAACATTTTAAATAATGAACGTATGGCAGGTAGTATGTAGTAGGTATCTTTATCTAGAAACTTAATGTTTGGATAATATGAACGACCTGACCTGAAGCATTTGCGCTAATTTTGTAAAATAAAAATATTTAACTTACATTTAATTGAAGACGTCGAGAAATTTCATAATACTAAGATTATCTTCATAAAGCACTATGATCTTTGCTCTAAGCACTGTATGTAGACAAAGGAGCATACTATAGGTAGACATAATTACGATAAAACGATAGCAAACAACAACACAAAGAAACATCGAAAGCTAACGGTTAGATACGTAGGCAGTAGTCGATACAGATCAGATGACTGTGCTTATTACTTACCGTCTAATAGTTATAATGATTATGTGCAATACCCACAAACATCATTCATTCAAAATAACAAATGGGCCGTTAACTAAAAATTATCTTACATATAAAAAACAAAAACATAAAACAATACACATGGGGGGCGGGATCGACCCAGTGTCCTACCATAATTTTAACTCGCTCTAAATCCAGACGCATACTATCTCGGCTATGCCAGCTGTGACGAGTGCATCGAATTGTTAAACCACTTAACTACACTTACCTATGACGTCCTACCGACCCTTGCTATAATTTGTAAAGTGCGAATATGATGTATGCGGCTGCGCATGATATGCGTGCGCGTTAAACAGGTTCTCTGAGTTCTGCCGGCTCAGAGGTATTTGATTTTTATTATAGATGGCGTTATTCGTAGTTTTAGTTAGACCTGTGCAGCCTATTCATTTGCGCACTGTACCTTCTCATTTATTAATCTCCTTGTTATTTGTTATTGTTGCAGCTGCAGCTAAATATTATAATATAATGTGGAAGCGTAATGTATACAGGGTGTAAGGGACAGCCTTCCGAATACTAAATAGGTGCATTCAGTCCATGAAACTGCACAACTTCCCATAAAAAAGGGGAACTTCCATTAGTAAATGCAGTCAGCTGATTGTGATTTTGTATGGGACATCGAGTTTTTTTTGTTTTTAACGCAAAGTTGTTCAATTTCGTGGTCTTCATGCAACCTTTCAGTATTCGAAGGGTTGTCCCCTACATCCCTGTATACCCAAAAATATTCCAAATATACTGTTCTGTGATGGATGGAGGCACGAACAGATGACGGACGGCTAGCGGAAGCAAATTAATGGGGTGAGGCGCGCTTTGTCTCAGCTCCTAAATTATAACATCTTTACACCTTACAACTTGAAAAGCGTCAATTTTCCGCGTAGGTTAGTGGCCAAAAAAAATTTTTATACACTGGGTGGTGATTTGAATGTCCAGCATCTCAAAAAAGTTATTTCACGTCTTAAAAGTCAAACGTGCTCATGTAATCTTCGCCCTCTGGTTGATTCGTCATTATCATCCGGTGCCGGAGTTGAACCAATTATTTATTGGTTACATTAGCAACGGCACAAAGTAAATAATCAAACTGTGGCCCTCAAACATGAATGTTAGAGAATCTTATTAAATTTTAAAATAATGACGCTTGAGTAAAGGGTGATTCGGACACCGTTTCAGCTATTTAGAAATTCCTTGATTATAGCAAATGAAATTTTAAATATTTTAAGAAACACTTGCAATGTGCATGTTGTCTATAGAAGAAGTTGTTTTTAAGAGGAGCTGATTTCTGCGATTTACGGTATTTGTTTCCGAATCGTGGTGCGAGGTGCTTTCTTTGCTCCAAACCATCCATATATTATTGTTTTTGAGTTTATTCCTTGCCTCAATATAGTCTACCTGGATTGGAATCGAAAAGTGGTAAAGCATTTCACACAAGATAAACAAAACAGTCTCCGCTTGTTTAAGAACCAGCGGCCCAGCCGGAGACTTATTGCCAATGACAATGTGTGTTGTTATCTAAAAGCGAGCCGATGTTGGCGTACGGGAGTTTGCGATGTTTAACCAGTGGACTTCCAACCCCTCTCTGCTGCATTAGGGAACTGACTTAAGAGCAACTGTTGTGTAATAATGCATAATGGTTCACCACACTGCCTTTGTGAATGTAGTGACTTTAAAAAGTCGCAATGGCCGAGATCTGACCATGCAGCTGTAGCCTCCGCCTGGCGAAGAATTTCAATACCGCTGCCTAGGAAAGGAGTGCACACACGCAAAATAGGCGCAAGAAATCATCGAGTTGCGGAAACCAGCCCGTTTTACCATTACCAATACCATTAGGGAAGGAGTGACCATTTCTGCAAAGAGTCTGTTACAGCCTTGAGCGGAGGCAATACACGCTGGTAATCAAACTATTTACTTACATTTCCTTGGAAAAAAGTTTTTTAGTTGAGTTCAGCGCCATCTATGTACAATTAATGCTTGGCTAGAAAACATCCTATTGATTAGACGCTTATTGCGAAATTATGTTATGAATACTCTATTGTGATTCACAATATCACAATATGCACAATTTGTGATTATTGTGATATTTTGGCATGTATGTTCAGTGCCTACCCCGCAAGGGAAGTTTGGGAAGTTACGTTATGGGAAGTTTTTGCCGCCGCCAATACTTACTTTGTGGTCCTGATGACTCATTCATTCAAGGAATGAATGAACCATTTTAGATGTAGTTAGATACTACATTGCTGGCTAATGTTATACTTTTTTCATATTTAATATTTTGATAACGTAATAAATTGTATGCGTAAAAAGTGAATATTTAATATTTAAAAACCTACAATAGCTTGCCAAGCGAGATTAAAGAGCAAGACACGGTTAATGAATACTAAGGCAAAAAAAACACTAAATTATGAATTACCTAGTCTTACTTAATTTAGTTAATTATGTTAATTCAAATTATTTATTTCATTTTATTTAACTGAATCTCATATTTTATTAGTGGTTAAGTACCTAATTTTATATTGTTATGCCCAATCCATGTTTGAGACTGACTGTTATTATAAGACCTACTGTATGTAAGGTAAACATGGTATGCAATAAATACTGAATACTGACTACAACGTAAAAATATAGGTAATTTCTGCGAATAGCTATCTATATGAATCACTATTAAATCCTGTTACCGTTGGTGTGTTGATTCAAACACTTCGATATGTGTACGGGTAATTTTAAGGTTAATTAAAAGGTTATCGTGACAATAAATTGTGTAACCTCATTTTCATGATATATTTTATGTATACGAGTATATTATATAAATAATGAAAGCCTTTGTTTCAAAGTGTAAGAATGAAATAATCACAACTTCAATATAAAGAGCATGCATTCTAAATCCGTACTAATAATATTATAAATCTGAGAGTTTGTGTGTGTGTATGTATGTATGTTTGTTACCTCTGCACGCTCAAACGGCTTGACCAATTTGAATGAAATTTGGAACACAGGTAGAGTATACCCGGAATAACATTTGGGCTAATTTTTACCGCGGGAAAACAACTATTTCCACGGCAAAAGGAGAGGCAACGGGTGAAACCGCTGGGCAGACATCTAGTAGTAAATAATTAAATCTTATAAGAAACATCGCTTCATTATACCTCTAATATAAAAAACAATCCTTACAAAAATACCGATAAAATAACATTTCATAAAATAACATTACTAATAAATTAATCACACACACTACGTTTGTACATATGGCCTCCTTTTTGACAGTAAAATAAGGTGGGGTTTTTACCTAGAGTTACCAGCCCTTTTAGGACAATCATATTTTTATTTTATTCATCTGTTTTAGGACGCCCAACCATTTTTCTGTGCCCACAGTGTCACACAGTGTAACTTGTCTTCCCATCGCACGAGCGGTCGACCTTTTCTGCGTTTTCCGTTCCATGTCCTGTGTCTGTTATCTTGGATTTTCATCTTAAATCTACGTAGAATTTTGCTACGAGCCTTCGTAGCTCGATACTACGTACGTAGACAAATGCCTACGTAGAATGCAACAACTTACAATTAAAACAATAATAAACAGACACGTATACAAGTATCAAACCGGATAACATTTGACCGCATGATTATAAATAACATTAGCATAGAATGTAAAACTTTGAATCACTGATGGGCCGAATATCCGTTAATGTATGGTGTTTAGCAGATTTACCGAATATTTGTATTTCACCGAATATTCCGTGAAATTTCTGAATACTAAACCGAATAAATGTACTGTTTTGTAATCAATTTCGTTGGAAAGGCATGACAAGTAATAATGCACCATTTTTAATATTAATATTATAATCAAGGGTGAGGGTGTGTATTGCAATTTTAGGCGATGGGCTGACAATCTGTCACTATGGCGATACACAATTTTCCAAATGACCCTCAAATGATTCTCAGACGTGGCGTGAATGACCATTTTTTCGGCCGTTCATGCTCTCCCTACTCTGCAAGGGATTATAGGCGTAATATAAAATAATCAATGTTTATAATTTGAAAAGTTAGATCTGTAGGACCGGTGACGTTTGAGAATCTTTAAAAGATATTTGCTTAAACAAGTATATACTCCAAATGGATATTTTTACCTGACAAAAATTCAGCCGAATATTTCGTTTGGTGAACTTTTTATTTTACCAACTATTCGTGTTCAGTTAAAACTATGTTTGGTCCATCTCTAGTTTGCATATGCCCAATATTAAAAACTAGATTTCCGCCCAGCGGTTTCACCCGCTGCCACAAATTTTCCCGTGGTAATATTGATTTTTGCTGCGGTAAAAAGTGGCTTATGTGTTATTCCAGGTTATATTATACCTGTGTTCCAAATTTCATCCAAATCAGCCTAACCATTTGAGCGTGAAGAGGTAACAAATATACACACACAAACTTTCAGATTTATAATATTAGTACGGAGTACGGATTACCGACTGTGAAAACGTCGACAATTAAACATTACAAACCGCAGTCAACCCGCGATCACAATTCATGAAACTGTATTGAAACGTCGGGACACAGGTAAATCTACACTAATATTATAAAGAGGAAAGATTTGATTGTTTGTTTGTTTGTTTGTTTGCATCGAATAGGCTCCGAAACTACTGGCCCGATTTTAAAAAATCTTTCACCATTGGAATCCTACATTAATCCGGATGAACATAGGCTATATTTTATACGAGAAAAAAATAGGGATCTGCGTGAAAATTTCGATAATGTAACCCAACGTGTGAAAAATGTACCAAAAAAATATCTTATATCGCGTACGCTGTGAAAATTATTGACAATAGAGCAAAAAAATGTACTACAGTTTTATAGAGGACATCAATATCTACAATAATGTCCGCGATACCATATGTCTAACTATTACAGTTATGCCACAATAACTACTTTTTCATTTAATATTTTACAATCTACGTCACATTATTCGTACCTGTGTAATGATTACATTTAATCATTACTGTATTAAAGGGTGTAAGGGATAGCCCTCCGAATACTGATAGGGTACATGCAGACCATGAAACTGAACAACTTTTCCCTAGGAACATATTTCAGGAAACGTAAAAAAACTGACTTCCCATAGTGAATGCAGTCAGCTGATTGTGATTTTGTATGGAAGGTCATTTTCTTAGCGTTTCCTGACATATGTTTCCAGGGGAAAGTTGTCGTGTGATGCCGGCTTAGAATAGCATCACCCCATATCTATGCCGTGTGATGCCGGCTTAGAATAGCATCACCCCATATCTTTCCCGTGGGAGTCGTAAGGGGCGACTAAGGGACTCGAGGGTTTGTATTGCAATTTTTGGCGATGGGCTGACAACCTGTCACTATGGCTATACACATTTTTCCGAATTACCCTCAAATGTTTGTCAGACGTGGCGTAAATGTCCGTTTTTGCGGCTGTTTACGCTCTGCCTACCCCGCAGGGGATTATAGGCGTGATATAGAAACAGGATTTTTTTGATTGTTTGTTTGAATTGGATAGGCTCCGAAACTATTGACGTCATGACCGTCATTCTAAAAAAAGAAATTTGTATCACACAATTTTCTTTTTTTTATTACAATTTTGTTATGACCTAATAGAAAATAGGCTCGGGCGGGATAAAAAATAAAAATTTAGGCACTGCCATGGGGCTGGCCAGGTTAATCACACGGCATGTAACTTTACGCCACCACCATCTGAACACGATATTTGTTTCAAATTGAAGTCAAGATTTTTAGAATCCTACATTATCCCTGATGAACATAGGGTATATTAAACTGTCTTATAACCGGGGGGAAATTGTTAGCAGCGGGTGAAACCGCTGGGCGGGCTGCTAGTTACTAATATTTACCTAAATACTATCGCGATAGACCCGGTCTAATACTTAAAATGAGTGAAAGTGATCGCGATTGCTTAAAAAGTTATATTACAAACCGTTCAGCAAAAAAGTTTACCCTTATTCATAAATCTTCTAGAAAAGTACTATGAAGAGCGTAATTTCATACAGAACAATAATTGAAAGATCTTAACATCCACGTTTCCTTCAGACCCCGACTTCTTCAAATAATTTGAGTTACAAAAGTGCAATTTCCCTCAGGACATCCTGTTATTAGATTACGTACACAATTGCGAAAATGCGGTGTTTCAAAAGCCGCCTTCATCCTGACCCTCATTACTGACAACATCTCTAATTAAATTAATTCCATATTACATTTTCATTTAATTTCTTGTTGGAAGCTAGATAAGATACTTAAAAGATTAAAATGCGGCTGATTTATTATAATCCTTGGCGGTATTCTATGAATTCTCCCACTCATGCAGAGTGACAACTGTTTTCATTTGAAAGTAATTTACTCAGGAAATTATCGTTAGCAGTTTGTTTTAACCATACCCAACTTGGGTACTATATACATACATACTACATACATATATCACGCCTCCATCCCTTTTGGGGTAGGCAGAGCGTAAACGGCCGCCAAAAACGGACATTTACGCCACGTCAGACAAACATTTGAGGGTCATTCGGAAATCTGTGCATTACCACAGTGACAGGTTGTCAGCCTATCGGCTAAAATTGCACACCCTCGAGTCCCTTCGTCGTTTTTTACAACACCCAAGGGAAAGAAATGGGGTGATGCTATTCTAAGTCGGCATCACACGTCTACTACATACAGTACTATATACCATATGGGTAGCTCGGGTTAAGACTTATCCGAGATTTCATACAGTTACAGGAATACAGTACGTAGGTAGATTACAATCGGTTTTTACCTACCATAGAGCAGAGCCGAGGCAATGACTTTCACTGCAGTTGCTTTCTATTTATTTCATTAGCTAGCCACAATGGAAACCATTTGAGTAGATTTGTTATTATCTGAGCCATTAGGCACCTACTTCATGCTACCATTCGAACAGCTTTTTGCAACTTATGCTATACCAGCGATATCCCGCCATGCTTACCATTTAGTTTACCATCATTCCATTAGTTTGGCAATTCGGCACTTTTATTCTAGTGGTGGTTTAATACTTGTATGCTTTTACAATAAAGCCTTGCATGTGGAGTGTAAGTGCTTATACGTGCAAGGTTTTTTAGCCTGTGGATACGTACTTCTTTGGACACCTTCAAAAAGAAGGTACTTTCATCAATATTTTCTGTCAAAGTCAGTGCTCCGCATATAGGCATTTTTAGTTTATAATTTTCTGTCATATATTTGTGTTTTAAATGTGCAATAAAGTATTTTTACTTACTTACTAAGGGAGAGAGAGCAGAAGAGGCTCCATACCAGGACGAAACGAAAAACAAGGCATCGCTCGGAAAAATTCCGGCTTTATCCACTTTTGACTCCTCTGATTTGGATCCAAATCAAAGGAGTGAAAAGTGTATAAACGATACCGATTGCATCCGTACCGCGTTCAAAGTGTGCAAACATTGTAGCCAAGCACTACGATACGAGCAAAGAGTGGAATTTTTCCGGACGATGCTGCGTAAAATTAGAGAAGGTATTTATGAATTGACAAATCTATACAGACAAGACGGACAGGTACATAAATTCACAAAACTTGCAATACTTGGCAGTGGAAGACTGCGAAAATCAGTCGATAAGCGACCCGTTGGTTCGTGGTTGGGTCCTGTCGCGTTTCAACCTCTTTCTACAGCCAGGCCATTTTATAAAATGTATTATAATTATTTCAAACTTCAATGAGCTCCGGTGGCTCCGGTAAACATCCGAATTATATTGTTATTGATGCATATAAAACATGTAAAAACACATTTTTACATTATAATAATGTAACTTGTGATCTAAAAGCCTAAAAGTATTCTTTCAATCTAATATCAGTAGCTAATACACTAAATTATCAATTTAAAAATATATTCTTCGGTACATTAGCGTTGCCAGTAAGTCATACATAAGTCTCATTCGTATTTAGTTTTGTAGGTAAATCTGCGAAAAATTATTTTATTTTATTCGTATTGTTTTAAAATATCGTGTCGAACAATGGTGTCCATTATTCATTAGTTTAAAATAGCATGTCTCCATAAAATAGGTAAAAAACGCATATGAAATTATGAAATATGTTTATGCCTTTATTATATAGTAAAAAAGTGCCGTGTGATGCCGGCTTAGAATAGCATCACCCAATTCTTACCCGTGGGAGTCGTAAGAGGCGACCAAGGGACTCGAGGGCGTGTATTGCAATTGTAGGCTGATGGGCTGACAACCTGTCACTAGGGCGATACACAACTTTCAGAATGACCCTCAAATATATGTCAGTTGTGGCGTAAATGTCCGTTTTTGCGGCCATTTACGCTCTGCCTACCCCTACTGGTATATGTATGTATATAGTAAAAAATGTAATAACACAGCAAATTCGAAATAGTTCTGCTTGATAATGATACTTTGCTGATATACATTTTCAATCGCTACAATCACAAAATTATAATTTCCACTTGAAGTATCGGACCACACCGGAGTCACGTTAGTGCTGGGAAGTAACTTATACAAACATCAATGTCATCAAAGTTCCAAATCCATTTATTGAAAACACCGGCGATGTGTCCGTTTAGCAACTGCTTTATTTTAAACATCAGAGTTTTTTCATCTTGTCTTTCTCGGTCCGCTGGCCAGCCTTGATCGCCAATCAGCGTCCATAAAGGTCGTGCTTCCATTACTGGGGTTGAGAAGGTTGTTGCAGACTGCAACTGGTAGATTAAAGACATGACTGGCGGACGGCCAAAAACTATATGGCACATAATCTCCAATCCAAGTCCAATCGCGTAAGGGACACAAGTCTACGCCGCTGTATTAAAAAGCGTTCCCTCCTGTAAAATTCTGACTTTCACACTGCAAAATCGAGCCTCGCTCTCCCTTAGTGCTGCTTGCACCACACCAGTTTTGACGTAAAATGTCGAACTCGCTTCCTTGTCATTAGTTATGTGTTGGGGTGGTGGCTCTCGCTCGCTCTCCCGTAATGTTGCAACCCACCCGTTTAAACGTGCAAAGTCGAGCACGCTTCGCTCGGAATTATCAAAATGCCCTCCCCTCCATAAAATAAACCTCCACGCTCGTTCTTTGTGAACACTATTTTGATTTAAGGTACTTTTATGTCGAAGTTCAGTTTTTGCGTCCTTTTTGTGATGTTGGTAAATAACTTGCTTTTAAATGAAAAAAAAAATATGGACATCATCGATAGTCAAGCATCGATATGGTTCAGCACTAACTTGACAGCGCCCCGCAAAAAACGACAAAATTATTTCCATGGAGTAAAATAGCTAAGCCTTCTCCACTGACATCTATTGTACTAGGGCCGCGTTGCTCAAAGCCTACCACTTTGCCAAAAAACTGACAGTCTAACATGCATAGTTTCCGCAGTAAGTTTTTAATTTGAAATCTGTATATTTAAATCCTACATTGAATAAAGTTATTTCATTTTCATTTTTTCATTTCATTTTCATTTAAATGTTGATCTGCTCAGGACCTACAACTTGTTGTAAGAAACTGATGGAGTGGGTCAGTCCAGTAAACGTTTATTTTATTTTTGAAGTTAATATCTAGAAAGGAGATATGATTTTACAGCAGCAGACACACACAATTCTATAACATTTAGCAAGCAATTAACTATAACAGAACATACCCATGAAACTGATCAATTTTCCCCGAAAAGTATACGTCGAAATATGAAAATGGGAGGACCTAATATTTTTCATATTTCGACCTATGGGGAAAGAGGTTCAGTTTCATGGGCTGGTTCACGTCTGAAAATGTTTCAGTTGATGTTGATCTTGTATATTGTGGTTATATCACTCTAGTAGGTATGAATATTCGGCGCGTGGTATGAATCTCTAAGTGGAAGTTCCGAGTCAAGTTAAAGTTTGGTGGCACGGTGGCAACTAATCTTTAGGCTGTTCTTTAGGTATGCCGAGCTGGGGCCCCGTTGTACCGTTGTACTCCCAAAGAAAAAAAATGGCAGCTAGTTCAAACTTTTTATTTGTAAATAAGTACTAGAACAAAACACTGTATCAAAAATATGTTTCATATATATTTATCTACAACTTTGCCATTAATGACTTATTTCAAAATCTTATACTTTACGAGTAAAACGCTTCACAACATGGCACTATCGGCTGATTGCTCTCAAATAGCATAAATATAAATTAAGTAGTTACTTTGGTAATTTAGAAGCACTCCCTGTGTGGTCCGAGCATGCAACGGTGTTCTGGTAACAAGTTTTTCGCCCAGTGGTTTCACCCGCTGATATATTTTCAAGCAAATTAATTCAGTTTCATTCGAAGAACCTCTGTGCAAAATTTCATGTTCCTAGGTCCAGTGGCTTTGGCTGTGTCCTGATATACAACGTGTTAGGTTATTAGAGGTATGATTCGCCATACAAATTAATTTTGTGAGTTACATGTCATAATATAGGATCCATAATAGTATATCTGCTTTTAGGATGGTTCAAAAAAAATTAACAGTACAAAAGTAGATCTACTAAAAAAAATTACGGCTTAGTCAAGTTTTCTACCTTTATCTCAAAAGCTATCTCGTAGTTTTAGAATAAATAGAGAAAATATGTAAAGCCAAAACAAACTCCTATACCTAAAGTAATCAATTACATCAACTTATTACAGAAAAATCAATGGTTTACGAAAAAACTTTGTATTTCGCAGATCATAGTTCATAGTGACTCCATGGAATCTGCGATTTTTCAGGTCTTAAAGTACTCATTGACAGCTGGGAATAAAATAAATTCCTACTAGTGAAAATGTAGAATAAAGTATGGGAAAGTAGATAGGTATAGTAGATCACAACACGCGCCATTATAAAACTTGAGCCAAGACGCTGCTTACTTTTTATACTAGACTGGTAGAGTATTTTAAAAAATACTGGTGGAGTGTAAAGCGTTTTTTGGTCAATCATACCCATTTTACCCGAGAATAGGTACGATGTGCCATCATACCTATTCTCGGGTCAAGTAGGTATTAAAAGAATGTAATCTTTTTTTTCGTATTTTTTTAGTTTAATGTTGACCTACTATAAAATAAGATGTATAGGATATCGCGCTATGACTGCAGACCGTCTGCTGGGAAGGAAATGATATAAGTTATGTAAGGAGTAGAATGATTCGAGAGTTTTATTATTTTTTATACCAGTTTGGCTCGAGTATAGGTATTTAAATGCAACCCAATACATCTATATTGTAATTGATAACATATTAAAAAAAATATTTAAACCTACAATTGTAAAATCCTAAATAAACATAACTTAAATCCGTTTAAAATTGTTTTATTGTGAAGAAAATATATTTATTTTTCAACAAAGAGATAGTTTTTGAGATAAAGGAAGAAAACTTGACTAAGCCGTAACTTTTTTTTAGACCCACTTTCTTCCTTTTTTTAACAATCCTAAATTGCAGATATATTATACTTATATGGAACCTATATCATGATGTTGTAACTCACAAAATTCATTTGTATGGCAAATCATACCTCTAATCTCCCAACACCTTGTATATCAGGACACAGCTAACACCACTGGACCTAGGAACATGAAATTACCTCTATGCACAGATGTTTTTCGAAAAGAACAGATAAACACTAAGACAGGATTTGAAAAAACTCATTCCCTAGGGTGGTAAAACAGAGGATGAAAGTTTGTATGAAGCTAAATAGATTTGCTTGAAAATATATCAGCGGGTGAAACGCCGGGCGGAAAGCTTGTTACCAAATGTAATTCAGGACACCGTAGCACGGTCGAACCACACAGAGAGTGCTTATCAATTACCAAAATAACTACTAAATTAACTTTTTTGCTATTTTCGAGTTTTCAGTTGAATCCGCATGTTGTGAAGCGTTTCTTTCGTAAAGTATAAGATTTTTAAAAAAGTCATTAATCGTAGGCATAAAGGTGCTCCCGAACCTAAGTCGGCGACTGTTCCCTACAGTCGGCGACTGTTCCATACATCCAGTGTGGGAGCGATGCCGGCATGTCGGCCGCCGACATTTTTCTACATTCTCCGACTTTTCTCTACATTTCTATACATATGACGTCACAGCTATTCGATTAATTTTATTTGATTAAAAAGGGATGGGATACCTGTTAAACTTCAATACTTGTTCTTTCGTGGCATAAAAACCTGCTAAGTGTGTGTCGGTCACACCTAAATCTAGGGTTTTTGTAATCAAATACGTCGAATCTTATTATAAAAAATATAAAAAAGTGATGAAAAACCGTGAAAGCCTCGAGATGATTTTACATTTGCAGCTACTGTAACCATATTTTAGGATATCCTTTATATTACAAATTTTTGGCTTTGCTGGCCTGTGTCGCATGCGTAAAACTTAAGTAGGTAGAGTAAAACCAAAGACAACATTTATATGCGTAATACTGAGGGCTATTTATATCACCCCCATGTATGTTCTGCGACTTTTGGTAATTTCCAAGTTATTCAACTTTTGAAGTTGAATGAGAAAAACATGACTGGCAGGCCTTTTTTTTTTGTTCGCGATAAATAAAAATGTTACAAAAACAACAACTCAAATAGCCCTTTTATGGAACTAAAGAACAGAAGGAAGGAATCCTGCCAGAAATGTTGAATAACTCGGAAACTACAATAAATTGCGGGACATACATGTTAGTGATTTGGTTACCCATCAGTATAAGGCATTTGAATTTCGTCTTTGGACGTCACTTATCAGGCCACCCTGTATACAGTGTGTCTTAGAAATGAATGCAAACTTTCAGAGCATTTCCTGGACGTGAAACTGAAAAACTTTTTTTACTTTTCTAAGCACGAAAATATTTGTCCTTCCAAAAATTTGGAGGATATTTTTTCATAGAGGGGGGGACATGTTAAGTTTAGTGTTGCTGTGGCGCAAAGTAAAAAGACAACAGGCCTTGCCTTTCTAATATGAAATTTAGAGCTTGCTTCGCTCTATATTATAAGTTATATTCGTGGAGCGTGGTGTAGGTCCTCGCTTTGTTTTTTTAACGTCAAATGTCGACCTCGCTTTGCTCGCAATATGTTTATTGTTGCTGTAAGGCGGAACTCTCTTGGCTTTTAAATTTTCAAGCTTGCTTCGCAAGCAACTTTTTAAACGTGAATGTAGAGCTAGATTCGCTCGCAATACGTGAAGTGGTAATGTGGTGCAGTGTGCATCCCTTGTCTTTTTTAATATGATATGTCTAGTCGCTTTTCTTGTGATGAATATTTTCTTTCACCCTACGGTAGTCTTGCTATGGTATGTGTTGTGACCCCCCATGATCAGAAGCTGTATGCGCCACTGGACTAGACCAGCATAGCGATTAGGTAAATTATGAGCGTTTTTTGTAGCCTGCAAGAAGTTGACTACGGAACTCTAAAACTCTCATAATTTCGATTTACACCGCATAGTTACCTATTGTGTCAAATTTGTTTATGAATTCATAATAATTTGTGTATTTTTATGGATATCATTCATCATTCTGATAGTAATACTTAAATACGGTGTTTCGGTGCTATTAATAAATATAGAGGTTAGTTTTTCAATTTCTGATCATCTCGGTTTACTTGAATATTCGGTATCTTCAGAACTGGATGATATTGGATCTTTTGCGTAGCAGAATCTCAGCAAGATTTCGAAGTTCGGAGGATAATAAACAACGGACAGCTTATCAAGCTTCTATCTGGTTTTGGAACTTGTGGACGGTCCTGCAGGGAGAACTGCGACCATCTTTCCAAATTAATGTCCATCTTGTTCTTCAATAAGAGCGATGCTTATGTCGGTGGACCAATTTATCAGTAAAACCCAATCTAAAACCAGCAGCTGACGACAATTTGCTACGTAATAGGTACAAAATGTTCTAAGTCAATGAAATACCCGATGAATATCTGATTATTATGCATGTATCTCTTTCTAAATAAAGTACTTATAACAAATATGTATTTTATTTGTATTACGGTTGAGTTACGTAGCCGTTACTGATAGATAGAATAATTTATTCTTTAAATAAATGAAACAAGTAGGTAGGTAAGTCATTGTCACAGTATAGTTTTGTTATTACAGATAGGTTAAATATAACACAAGCACGGCTACATAAAACACCTGCATAATATTTGTCGTGATGACACAAATTATTCCAAAAATAAATAATTTATAGGATTGAAATTAATGTAAATAAAATAAATTGTAGAAATTGTAAATATAAACAGTCAGAGTCCAAACAATGTATGACAGTGTTTTGCACAGCAAATCATGAACGTCAGAGCTATGCACAACCCAAGCATGCACGACAATGGCAATGAAATCAAAACAGTTTCGCCCAAAACACCCTTGTAGTAACAATTTACACCCCGCGCATGCACGACACGATATCAAAGACATCACTTGACCATTTTGAAAATCTGCTAGTAGTGATGTAACCTAATCGATAGTTTTACGTTCTCGTATAACTTAATCGATATTGTTTTTTTCTTATATATTTTTATTATATTTTTTACGACTCGCTTACTTTGTTCGCTCCAGTGGGTCACAACTCGTACCAGACCTAACCTACTAAGGAAGTATTTTGGGTCCCATACTATTCCTTGTCTACATTAATGAACTATGTATGATTCCTCTGTCATATAGTAAGATAATTTCGTACGCTGACGACACAGTTCTTCTGTGCAGTTCTGATGATTGGCAGAACACGTTTAGACAAGCGCAGTTTGGTTTTGACTTAATTAATCAATGGCTACAAGAAAACCTGCTCTCGCTTAATATCGGAAAAACTAAATTCATTACTTTTTCCCACAACACATCTAACCAACCCTCCGAAAACGCATACACATTTATAGTACACCATTGCTCTAACCCTGAATCAAATGCATGTGCCTGTCCTAAAATTGATAGAACAGATGATATAAAATATCTGGGTGTCATAATTGATAAGAATCTGAACTTCCAAGCACATGTGGAGTCTGTCACAGCAAGAGTTCGTAAATTAATTTATGTTTTCAAGAACCTTAGACATGCTGCAGGTAGAACCATTATAAAAGAAGTTTACTTTGCACTTTGTGAATCACTTTTAATCTATTGCATCACAGCTTGGGGAGGAACTCATAAAACTACTATTCTTGGCCTGGAAAGAGCACAACGAGCCATTTTAAAAGTCAGCACTTTTCGTCCATTCTATTATCCAACAGCTCAACTACTTAAAGAATGTAATGTTTTATCTGTTCGCCAATTATTTATATTACTAACAATTGTTAAGCAACACTCCCTAACTCAGTATGATCCTGCACTTCAATCCTATAAAAGAAGATCAGATATTGTCTGTTCCTCCACGAGGTTTCATAGAGCCCATTCCCGACATTTCTTTTGTTTTCTAGGTGGTTTTCTTTATAATAAGTTAAACCGTGAATTAAACTTTTATTCTATGAATAAACAATTATGTAAAAGGACTCTCATTCACTGGCTGAAAGGTAAAACTTATATAGATATAGAAAACCTGCTGTTAATAGATGTTTAATTTTAATTTTGAATGTTATTTGTTTTAGTATTTTGAGCTTTGTATATAAAAATGATTTTGTTTGAGTAAATTATATTACTTTTAACTAGCATCTAATAAATAATAAGAAAATTACCTGAGATACAAGTAAATATATTTTGTATTTACTTAGTTTAGGTATAGTTAAGAAATGTATGCACAACTTTAATTTTATATCTGTAAATTTACTTTTTGTATGCTCACTTTTATTTTGAAATAAATTATCTTATCTTATCTTATCTTATCTTACTGGGTTGGATTTGTGTCAGAAAATTTTAATGCGGGGGGCTTCGTTTCACCCCCCCTCCACGGCCTTATATGTCATATTCCAATAATTAATCAAGAAGTCGATTATAGCCAACACTATAGTTTATGAGTTCATTTACTCGTCGACGTAATTTATTTAAATTCGAATTATACCCCGGTACATTAATTGTCCGGGCCAGTTACTGAACACGATCCAATGACTGTATCGTACATAGCAATATGTGCCGTTCCTACTTTAGTAATTTACTGGGAATATTCCCAAGGGAATGTTTACGAACTAAAGCAAACCTTTAAGTATTCACTTTTTAAAATGCACCCTACAGAAATACATGCCTACAGCATAATATTCTTCGCATTGGTAATTCCTAATCTCTCACTACAATATTTAACTTTAAAATTCCTAAAATAATCGTATTTTGTCACATTCTATCTAATATACGATTATGTAATGTTTACTTACTTATTATTGATACTTATGTTACTTCAAGAAACACTTAAAATGAATTGTCCAGGATATTTATTTATTATTTATTAAAATATTGTTGATTAATAAAAAAAAGGTAACATTCGTAATTTTTTTAATATCCAGAACAATTCACACAGCGCCATCTGGCCCCAAACTAAGCAAAGGTTGTACTATGAGAACTAGATAGCTGATATCAGTACTTTTTTGTAAATAAATACGTATTATACATAGAAAACACCCAGACCAAACACAAATACTTGAAAATTGACTTAACAAATATTTGTGTCTTGTGGAGATCGAACCCACGACCCTTGGCGTAGCAGGCAGGGGTACCCGGGTTTCTGGGGAATATTCCCATTGTTACCGGGAACGGCACATTGCTAGTCGTACATAGTCATTTTGTACAAAACATTGTCGGGCGTAATCGTATTGTGCATAATCAATGTCGTGCATTTATGGTTCCAAAAGTCAGCACGCAGTCAGCCTACTTTGACAGCCTATAAGTCAATATGGGGTATATATGTTCCTTGGTCAATATCAGTGATCCAGAGAGTTATGTCAACTTACAGGTCAATATCATGTCAGACTCAGAGCAAGTAAAAGTGAAACCTACCAATATTATACTTGAAGCTATGAAAAACTCATCTCACCGCAATTAGACTTGGATTGTCTACACTAATATTATAAAGAGGAAAGATTTGGTTGTTTGTTTGTATGAATTGAATAGACTTCGAAACTACTAAACCAATAAAAAAAATACCATTAGAATTCTTTATTATTTGGTACGAGAAAAATAGGGATCCGCGTGAAAATTTCAATATTGTAACCCAATCACACTATGATTTGCTGTTTTGACTAGAAAAAAAATTTAGTCAGACGAAATTCATAGTGTCATAACGTGTTAACTACCAAAAATACCTTTACCTATTAAAAATATGGTGCGTATATTCTGTGTAAAGATTAAACATGCTCTCATAAGCTTGATTAAATAAGTAGTATTTTGTGTCTTTAAGCATTTGTTTTTGTTTTATTTTAACGCATGCCTTTGATTGCAATGAGTATTTCATGGCTTCATTTTACTTGCTTCTAGGGTTCTCTCTGAAATCTTCTCTTGCCCTGAAATACCATAGAGAATGTACTGCGAAAGAAGTAGGAGTACATAAATAAGATTTTCTTTGGTTTTCTTCCTTCTACGAGAAAAGACGTAATTTTTTGTCAAAAGCGTTAAAAAGGGAAGGTAACGTTCGTGATCCAATGTTCTCTCAATCTAATCAATTATAGAGGTGGATTATATCTTTTGTTGTAATGTCGTAAGAGGCGACTAAGGGACTCGAGGGTGTGTATTGCAATTTTAGGCGACGGGCTGACAACCTGTCACTATAGTGATACACAGTTATCTGATTGACCCTCAAACTTTTGTCAGACGTGGTGTTAATATCCGTTGAACGGCCGTTAACGCTCTGCCTACCCCGTAAGGGATATAGGCGTGATTTATGTATGTATGTATGTTGTAATGTGCGTAAGTCTAAAATCAGAATTACAATTCTATTCATCTTCTTCTTCTCTTTTAACCCGTTGCCACCTAATGCTGAGTGAAGGTATCCTCCTTACTTACCTTATATTAGCGCTGCCTCTTTCTGTCAAATAGGTATGGAGAAGGATATGAAATATCCAAGTCCTATCATGTTTAAAAACTTCAATGGCTTCTATGCCATTTCTAGTAAATTTAGCCACCATTGTTTTATCGTCGCCTCATTTTGACAGATTACGCGCATTTCATGACAAGACTTAGATATCTCCAATCCGTTCCTAAACCTAAGTATTTGACGAAAAGTGACAGCGCTAATATAAGGCAAGTAAAGAAAATTGGTATCCCGAATAAAGGCCATAACGTTCAGCTTGGCTACTAAGTCCATTTCAATGAATCAAGTTTTAAAAATTGGGCTTGTTTATATTTAAATAAGTTAATATGAAGTCTTCGCTTGCCCTCCTGAACCCTCCTCAGAGGTGCATCATTCTAGACCAATTTTTTTTATAACTTGCTTTTACCCGCGACTTTGTCCGCGTTAGATAGTTTTTTTAGGCAGAAGTTCTAAAGTAGGTATGTGTATTCATAGTAAGTGTGACAGTGATATTAGAACAGTTCTTATCTCTACTGTTTAATGATGACTTGCTTGCTTCTGTTGTTAAAGGGATAATTCAAAATTTGCTATCCGGACTGAGAGATCAATATTTATAACCATTGAATTCAAAAGTCAGTAGATAACAGAGTACTTACTCCAAAAGGTGCCGATGTGAGCACACTAAAATGGTCAGCATAAGTAGGTAAAACAGATAAAAAGGTAACTTAAGTTACTGTAATACATTTTTATACTTCTATACCACATTTTTTGTTTTTCTGTCCTCGGTAAAGAAGGCAATGTCCTTTCTCAACTTATTCCCATCAAACTGAACATCTTTTGTTCTGGAACCATTTCTGTATCTCCAATAGTTTAGGTGGGCTCCTGCTGATAGACCTGGTGGTCTACATAAGATACTCCAGATCCCCAATGTCCTTGTGTAAATAAAGCGGCCCATCATACTGAATGATGCCGAATGATTTACCGTGTGATGCCGGCTTAGAATAGCATCACCCCATTTCATGCCCGTGGGTGTCGTAAAAGGCGACGAAGGGACTCGAGGGTGTGTATTGCAATTTTAGGCGATAGGCTGACAATCTGTCACTATGGCGATACACAATTTTCCGAATGACCCTCAAATTTGTGTCAGACGTGGCGTAAATGTCCGTTTTCTGCGGCAGTTTACGCTCTGCCTACCCCGCAAGGGATAAAGGCGTGATATATGTATGTATGTATCATACTGAACAACTTTTGTTTTGGAACCATTTCTGTATCTCTAATAGTTTACGTGGGCTCCTGATGGTACACCTGGTGGTCTACATAAGGAACTCCAGCTCCTCAATGTCCTTGTGAAAAGAAGCGGCCCATCATACTAAACAACTTTTGTTTTAGAACCATTTCTGTATCTCCAATAGTTTAGCTGGGCTCCTGGTGGTACACCTGGTGGTCTACATTAGGTACTTATGAGCCCCAATGTCCTTGTGAAAAGAAGCGGCCCATCATACTGAACAACTATTGATTTGGAACCATGCCTGTATCTCTAATAGTTTAGCTGGGCTCCTGGTGGTACACCTGGTGGTCTACATCTATACTCCAGAACCTCAAATGGTAATAAAAAGTAGCCCATGTCCGTTCTCGGTATGCTAGCAATCTCTGTGCCAAGTTTCATGAAGATCGGTTCAGCGGTTTGGCCGTGAAAGCGTAGCAGACAGACAGACAGAGTTACTTTCGCATTTATAATATTAGTGTGGATAATAAAATGTAGTTAAATAGTTAATATAATGAATAAATCTATAATAAAGTTATTAGGTAACTAGAAAAAAAATTGGGATAGATATCCCATTAAAATTCATTTTCAGTATTTTATGATTTTCGTTTATTGGTGATTTTATTCTTGAAGGTGGTTTAGTTTTTTGTTAAAAAGTACAACTATAATCCCATAGAGAACTAGACAATGATCCATGATGGAACTATTTCCATGAAGATTTCTATGATTTTTTTGTATCCATCAGTCAGTTAGTTTGTTTAAAGACTGAAGCAGACCAATTGTACGAGCAAAACGCGTGCGTGCGATTATACGTTGCAGTAAAAAAATAACATACAGCACAGCATCAGGATTGCGCAATAACATTTATGTTAACAATTATCAGTCACACA
This sequence comes from Tuta absoluta, assembly GCA_027580185.1. Taxonomy (NCBI): domain Eukaryota; kingdom Metazoa; phylum Arthropoda; class Insecta; order Lepidoptera; family Gelechiidae; genus Tuta; species Tuta absoluta. The sequence goes on along the minus strand of JAQAHW010000001.1, from coordinate 26,740,408 downwards.
CTCGCCCTCACACAATATACGCCGAGGCGTTATCAGTCGATAGAAATAAATTACTTTTCCCTGACCTATACTCTTTATCAAGTTTAAGTTAAACATCTGATATGTAAATGATAGAGAATATAATTTGCAACAATGCAAACTTGCAGACTTTAACATTTCGCGAAATAAAATCTTCGATTGAATGAAATGTTGCAAAAAAATATGTTAAGTATGTAAACAGTGGTTTTAAGGGCATGGGAAAGATGACACGATTGGCTTCACGCGTACCACACGATGTTGCGGTATTGGACAATTAATATGGCAAACATGTTTGATCTGGTAGTGCGGCAGTGGTCTGGTCACATCTGTCGATGCTGATGTATGGTAGAGTAAGCCGGTTTTTGGGTGGATCCCATGCCTCAGCAAGCATAGCGGCGGGACGTTCTCCAAGCAAATATACCGAAGACTTAAAGACTTCCGACTTGATGGCGGAAACGGGATATCGTGCCTTATGGCATATCCGTATGGCACTTACGTTCAGCAGTGAACTGCTTTTAAGCTGATGTGATGCGTGATGTGTCATATATGACATATGCTTACGGCACAGCGATGCGGTGTGTAGTGCGGTTGCATTTAACTATTGTCATCAGTAATTTTGGACCAGAAATATAACCACAAAATTGTGCGGGACGTCAGAGGGGCTAAATGTTTGGTTACGGAAGGACTTCACATTGATAAAGAGATAAATATATATAAATACATGTGCAAATACATTTATCACACTTTCAGTACAACATAGTAGATACTTCCTCTACTGTAACGTACACTGTTGCACACGCATCCAGTGTGAGTCAGTCTTTAAATTTAAGATTTCAAATTGATACATTTATCTTGGTGGCCAGTGTTATAGTATCTGTTATATTTTATCTTTTCTTATAATACACATCACTATGTACACGTCATCAACGTACCGTCAAACGTAGTGTTATCAGCACAATTTAATCTGTCTGATACTATATATATTTATAAAGGATTGTTTACAAATTTTATCAAAGATAGCAGCACAAAGAATTGGTTTTAAACACGATTGAAATGATTTATTTATAAAGTCAACATTAAAATCATAAATGAGTAAATGCTCATTGTGTATTATTGTCCAAGAAAGCAAAAAATATAAGCTTTACTGAAAAAGTTGATACGTTTAAAGAATATTTTTTTGTATTTGTGAGTCGATAGTGAAGATTGTAGAGTATGTGTTTAGAAGTTATTTTAATGGTATTTAGTGTCGAATAGCCAAAATGATTTTTTCCCTTTCTTGTTTCTGTGCTGGCAACACGTGTTTTTCAAGAACCGACGACAACCGACAACAACCGACGACATCCGACGACAACCGTATACAACCGACGACATCCGACGACAACCGACGACAAGTTCGGATGTATCTAAATGTCGGATACAGTCGCCGACTTAGGTCCGGGAGGACCTTAAGTGATAGATAAATATATATAAAACATATCTTCGATACAATGTTGTTGGAGTAACATTTACAATTTTTGAGTTATGACAAGAATACTTAATTTTGGACTTTTGAAAAAAATTGAATTAGCCGCCAACTTAGCCGCATTAGACAGACTGACTCACAGACTAAGTTGACGAAACGATAACGGTTTGTAGTAGACTACAAAGCCCTTAAAAAACTCGGGTTGTCTCTATAGTGTCCCCTACACTATAAACAGTAGAAAAAACCACTAAGTTAATCGACTTCACCAACAGGCAAACCGTAGGTCAAGAAAAGCAATAGTATGAGGGCCCATAGAATAACACTGTCTTTCGTCCCGTTCCGGTCGAGCAGAACTTACTTACATATACTATAGGCTTTTGAACTTTATTAGTGAATTGATCAAGATGTCAAGGTGCACGGAGCGGCGTGGAGCGACATGGTGATGCGCAGCGCGGCGCTGCTCGACGTCGCCGGGACTGGCAGCGTCGCGTCGCGTCTCGTCTCATCTTGTATCGTTTCGGTGGTAACTGACCCTAAGAAAGAATCATCTAAGCAGGAGTTGATAGAACCTGTATATTTTTTTATTCTTTAAGTATGAACCATACCAAAAGAATTAAAAAAATATCCTAATAGTTAGTAAGCATCGATGGGGAAAAGGTCCTTATAAGCCGATTGCCAACGGCTCGTATAAGGTCCTATTAAATTCACTGCAGATATTTTTGGGTGAGCTTCACCTGTTTTACAACTTTTACCAAAGTACAAGATCGAAATATGAAAAAAAATTGCCCTTCTATACAAAGTGACATATTTTTTTAATCATTTTTGTTTTGGGAGGTCAGATTTAAAAGAATAACGTACTATGTTCCTTGCGAAAAGTTCAGTTTCACGAGTAGAGCTTACGCTAGAAAGATTGGCACTGAATTTAACAGTACCTCAGTACATCAATACCGCATCAGGAACTTTCAGTCTCATTCCCATTACTAATTCCACCTAATTATTCAATATCATTAATAGAGCTTACTTACGTTTCTAGGAAAGGCAGATTGTGTTATCTTCTTTTTAAGATTATTTATTCATTACTGATAAACTAAGTAGGTAGAGGTTGATTCCAATCAGATTGCATCTACCATAGCTACATGAACTTTAGAGCACAGCCAGTGCGATAACTGTACTTACTACGCGAACGAAGTTACAAACTCTGAATTCCTTCATAACTTCCTAAGTCACAAGTTTGCAACTTACCAAGAGATATTTCTCCAACAAATTATGAACAAGCAAACGCAAAGTTGAAACTTAGAGTCAGCAGCTCTTCAACCTGCCTATTTAAAGGTTATATCATATACTAGCGGCCCGTCCCGGCTTCGCACGGGTGGACAATTATTTTTTACATAAATGCACTTTAAATTTTACACCCTTTTTTCACATTGGAGGTTTTTTATTATATATTTTTTATCCTTACCTACAGCTACTATTATATACACCTAGGTATTTATTATCTCAAAATATTTTTTAGAGTTCAGTACCCAAAGGGTAATAACGAAAACCCTATTACTGAGGCTCGGCTGTCCGTCTGTTTGTCCGTCCGTCCGTCCTACAGTTACGAAGCTGTACCTCCTGTACCGTTATACCTAGACAGTTGCAATTTTTACAGATGTTGTATTTCTGTTGCTGCTATAACAACAAATACAAATTTTATAGTGTTTGAAAAAATCATCTATGTTTGTATTATGGAACTAAAATATTACTTTTCTCAGTTTTCGGAGTAGAATAAATGTTAAACTACTGAAGCTAGAGAGATAAAACTTGGACTTGAAGTTATTTATGTAATGAAGCAACTAATAAAGATAAAATTCCGTTTTTTAAAATCCCCCAGGGGATGAACAGGGGGTTAAAAGTTTGTATGAAAATTCGTTGTCTTAAGTGTGATCCGTTTCAAAATTTGTGATTAGACTTAGGACTTAAAATAATTAAACACGTGTTTCAGCATATTTGAAATTTTAACCCTTAATAGGGTCAAAAGAGGGTTAAAAGTTTGTATGAAAGTTCGTTTTTTGAAATGAATGTGATCTGTTTCAAAATTTGTGATAAGACTAATAACTTAAAATAATTAAACACGTGTTTCAGCATTTTTGAAATTTTAACCCTTAAATGGGTGAAAAAGGGGTTAAAAGTTTGTATGAAAGTTTTTTATCTTAAATGTGATGTGTTTCAAAATTTCTGATAACACTCATAACTTAAAATAATTAAATACGTGTTTCAGTATTTTTGAAATTTTACTCCATAAAGGTGTCAAAAGGGTGTCATAAGTTTCCTGCCAGTTGGGCTACCCGTTTTCCCATGGGAATGTGACGATTTCCCGGAATAAATTATACTTATAAACCTTCCTCTCAAGTTACTCTATCTAATAAAAAAAACCGCATCAAAATCCGTTGGGTAATTCTAAAGATATAAGGAGACACCAAACGGGAAGCGACTTTATTTTATACTATGTAGTGATGATTATTAATAACTGTTCACAGATATATAGATAGGTAACCAATTTTTGATCCCAAAAGAAAACATGAATGTTAGAAGCTTTGGTTTTTACTGTTATTTTTAACATTCTGTTTGACAATAAATGAATTTGAATTTGAATTTGAATTTGAATGAAATGCTGCTGGTAGTAGGTCCCTATTACGCAGGGGTTTGCATACTTTTAAACTTTGGCATACTCTTCGAAAGTTATCCTAATACATTTATAATGGATTTTAAAAGTCAGATTTGTCCTAAATTTCAAATATATAAAGGACTTCTAGGATTCGTTCGTTGGTTTTCCGTAATGGCGGACAAGATTTGGGTATAATTTTATTTATATAAGTGTTTGGTGTATAAATTTTACAGTCTTTTATGCATCAAACGATTCTTGAACAGAACTTTAAAAAGGAAATTGTAAATAATTAAGGCATATATCTGATATTGTGTAATAGTGACGAGAGGATCACTACGTGGTTCAGATATTTGACTATCACGTTTTTGTTGCCTGCCACACAAACTGCGCAACAAAGTCCCTTGTCGTAAGACTAGGTTTTCTATGTTGTTGACTCTTCCTCGGCGTAATGCCACATACCTTACTGACTTAAGACTTTTAATGAACCTACACAACTGACCTTACTTAAATGCCAAATAACACTCAAAAGGGTTGTGACGCCAGTGGCTCTGCCACCATTAAATAATAATAATAAAATACGTCTAGTCTATAAAATCAAAGTGCAGAAAGGCGGCCGACAGCGGTTGAACCTCAGACAGCGGTAAGAAGAAGACTTATGTTGGAAACGTAATCCTCGCGGATCTAAGCTTACAAGCGTTGGCGAAGAGACGTGACATTTTATACAGATGTGTTTTCCACGACAACGTTATCATACTGGACTGGTAAAAGGGCGCCAGCTGAGTAGCGAGAGTTTGCGTCTGTGAGGGCTCTTACATTAGAATAAGGAAGGTCCGTAATGAATTTCTGAAATCGGGTACAGTACCCTAATTCATCTTGTGCCTATACTTCCTCTTTTATGTAGGTAAAGAGGCTGGCAGAAAATAATTACGGTAGCTTGGTTTGATCGTTGGTGTGTAGTTTGTTATTTTCATTGCTAAAAATACTTATTTTTTTTAGCAATGAAAATAACCCAATTTGACATATGCTGAGTCAATAATATAATATATAATAATTGTATATATATGTAATTCATTGGTTCTCAATTAACTCGGTGGTTCATTTAATGGAATCAATAAATAGTTACCTACCAATTGTTTTATTATAATAGCTAGTTATGCGGTTCTCCCACCTTTTCTGATGTCCGTTGCTGCGTATTTTTAGCGCATCATAGTAACGCATGCGTCTGTCAGACAATGGGAAATTTCTGATTCCAATATTATTCACATAGGTACTAGCTGATGCCCGCAACTCCGTTCGCACGGTGGTGTGAATGAAATTAAGGCTTTTTTTATATTTAAATCAAGAACTTCTTCCTTATATAAACGGCATTGTATTTCAGGATCGACTGCGATAAAGAGCGATAGGCTATTACATCTGTCAATATTACGTCTGTTAAGTTTTTGCATTTTGCGAAGTTGAATTCAAGGTCGATCTTGTCATAGTTCTTTTTTCAATTGCTGTTGTAAAGCCAGCACGACGTCTGGTGAACCCCTTAAGACGGAAAGACTTTCATACAAATGTAAAATGGACTTATGTCTTTTGATGAGACAAAATTCTAATTAAAAAGCTCGATGGGAAGTCCCAAGTTGATATAATATTTTCGCAAAATAATAGAAATAAATTGTAAACCATAAGATTTCCATGCTGAAATCGATTCGCTACTTTACGTCCCATAAACGGAGATACGTCTACAAAAATTTTGTTTTTATTTTTTTCTATATGTAATACTCGTAATATTTTCACCTAAAAGCAGTTTTGCGCCACATTTACGTGGGCCTTCACCATTTGTTAAAATTTTCGCATGTATAAGTCCATTGAAATTCAATTTTCGTTTGTATGTAAAACGACCCACCTTAATGTGTCATCGTCTAGATACCATAAATTGAAGGTGGAGAGAATTATGTGAATCCCTAGGCAGATAATTGCCAAAACTGTAGCCATTCTTTAGGCAAAAAAGCACGGGAGTTGCTTGGACGGCCGCCTCGCTGCCACTCCAGCTGGAAGATGTGTGCTAATATTTTTGCATGCAGTTTTAGACACCAGACGCCTGGACGTACTGATATTTCACGGACGCCCTCGTCGTTCCTTTTAACTATCTTTAACTTTTCCCGACACCATCAATTCTGTGAGAGAATCTGAACTTAGCGCAAGCTTCCGTCCTATATTGCCAGCGGAAATACCCACCAGATCATAGAGGTGTTGCGGATCCATCCCATCTCCGCCCTTGGACGAGCTATTCTTGCAAGACTTTATAGCATGGATAACACCGTTGGATGAGACATCAGGAGAGGAAATTGACCGCTTCCGCTTCGAGGTACAATGCTGGCTAGGGAGATGACATATTTGGGGATGTTTATCAATCACGATGTGAGTGAAGAGTCGTAAGTGGGTACGACCATGTTGTCCAAGAAAAGGAGCTGGCTTGCTCCTTCAAGGTCCCTGTCACTTATTTGGTATCGACCTTTTTGAACTAGTTGTACGTCTCACTCGGGTAGATGTTTCTAGGCCTCGATATTGAACTGGATATGAAACCTTATGAAAAACTATTTTTTACTTTCTGAGTTAGGCTTAGTTTTTGTTGTCGTCTTTATTGAATTCGGTTGGCAAAGGTGAGCAGCATGTCCCTTGCAAGGATTGGTCCGAGCTAATCGATGCAAGACCTCAGTGATTGTACAACGCTTGAGCGAACACCGCGTACTTATAATAACTGGTATATTTTCATTGGAGCACCGATGGACTAATCACATTAAATGGTACTGGACATGGCAAACGCCACAGCTGTGCGAGCGAGCGGAAGACAGGAGTGAACGGAGGAACCTAGTTGAAACCCGCACTAAAGCGTTCCAAAATAAGGAGCTATAATCCAACACGTGAAGAGTGTGAAAATTGCTCCAATACTGTGCGGCCAGGGTTTGGGGCAGAAAGTAAATAGTTTGAGATGCATCTCTGGGTACCTACTAAAAAGATATCAATTAATGCAAATTCAACTCGTGCTTAATAATAAAATGCATGTTACATTATTTTACCTAGAAATTTTGGTTCTTAATTTTGGCTTATAAATGCCAATTCCTATACTACAGGGATATCTCAAATAAGGTCATATTTATCAGAAACAGTAGAAAGTTCTAAGCAGTTTTGCCATACTAAAAATTTTAAACAAATAAGAAAAAAAAGGTACCCAGAATATAAAAATTGTGATTGTAGTTTGCCTCTCCTGAGAACAATTATTTTTTCCCTAGTCTACCCTAATTTACGCAAACATTCCTGATGCTCTGCTCCTCCATGGAAGACCAAGCAGAGCTTCAAAGACGTTGTGTTGTACTGTACTCTGAGAGAATCAAAGGAGAATTTAGTATAGTTATACATACCATAGATGAGCCGTGTATAACAGTGTGTAAACCGTCTAGCTAACATATAATTACTCTTAGCAGCGAAGGATCGCCGTTGTCGGTCTAGATCATCCTTATCTTTACTTTTTTCAGTCAATATATATGTCCTAGATGAGTAATTTGTACCGGTTCCTTGTCATGCCGGAATACCATAATTTCTAACATAGTTACATTTTATATAACACCATGGCTGGCTGCCTATTTTTCACATTTGGCAATAAGTGTTTGTAGACCGCAAATCGATGGACTCAGAAGCGCCATTACGTTGGCATAACTCAGGTAGTTAACACACGCGCCTCCTGAATGGCAGCCTACCCTGGTACAGCTGAGTTCATCAATCAGGTCGTTCATATATAAATTGAACAGCACAGGTGAGGTCAAACCCCCTTGCCTGACCCCGCAATTTAGTTTGTACGATTCAGAACAGCGGTTTTACTATTTTATGTCCTATCAATATTCTGAAATGTGTTCGGGTACATTTGTGTATTTAAGTTTGTTCCAGAAAGTTGTATAAGTCTATGGTATCAAATGCACAGCTTTGATCCAAGAGCAGCCGTAAACATGCGCTTACGATTTCAGTTAACAGTACTTTTAAGAGAGAAAATCGCAAGATCCGTTGACAAGCCGCTACGAAATCCAAACTGCGCACAGTTCAATTCAATGTTGTCATTTTAATGTTTGGTAGTTAGAGAGCACCTCTTATAACTAAAACTTACCAAGATATCAAAATATATTGGTCTTTTAAAGTTAAAGAATATCCAGCATAGGTTGTTCCCTTAAATGGGTAATTCGAGTGCTGCTGGCTGATATTATCACACCCAAGACGTGACCTAATTCGCAAAGCAGTTAACGTTTATTATATAGAAGCATAACTTTGAAGCTTACCACACCTCACTCGCAGTAGCAGTCACTATCGCCAGCCATAAACTCGCTCGTGTTAAACATTGGGCGTATAAAGGTGCTTTAAAATTAACAGGCGTAATTACAAGAAGTGAAGTGAAAACGATCTACGAGAATGCATTTTATACATAATCTAGGGCACATCAATGTCAACAGAAATTTGTTTATTGATCTACAAAGTGTGGGAAATAAGCCAGCGCAGCTCAAAATTTCATTTTAATTTTCATTACGAAGAAATTAATATTTTAAGTCACCTCTATTTTTCAGTGGCGTGATGCCTGCTCTGCCAATGCTAATCGAAATATATTGATCTTAGTATGATTATTAATGACAATTTCACGTTGTACACCCCTTTGCGGTAACATTTTGATACAAAAACTTACTTATTATGAAATTTAGTAAAAACTTAGTGTTTTCGGCTGATTTCCACAAGAACAAAAGGTATTTGTTTGGATGTGTTTCCTCAGCTGTCACTGACGTGGGATTGACCAGAGATAAACGGAATATGAGGCAAATGCGACAAACTATTCATTTGTTTCATATTTTGTACGTGCAAAATTAATATAGCGAGACTTTGGCCGTAAAATATATATTACCATCTTCAACTATGACATTCTATACGATAAGGGTAATTTTGACCTTGATTGATACATCGAACGAAACGCAAAGTATGACCCGATTAAAAATTAAAATGTTTTATTTCAGACCCTACGATCAATACATCCAGTTAGTAACGTTTTAATAAAAAACACACTTAAAGTTAGATTGTTCCAATGTCGAATAGTGCGACCCTCGCATAACCTTTTTGCTATGACAGACATGACACTGTTCCTGCTACCGCGAACCCTCCGCAGCGCTGCAGAACACCGCTTGCGAAGCGAGGGTATCATTTTTTGATAGGATTGTGTCACCCTGGTCAAACCGAAATATATCATAATTTGTATAGAACTATTAATTACCTTTCTGAAAATACCTAGTTCAAGAGCAAAAATTACATGATTATCCAGATCGGAATGGATTAAAAACCTTATTCAAGAAATCAAGCTATTAAAATTCCATTTGAATTTGAATTTCTGAGTTACTTTAATATAGGCCAAAATATATGATAATTTGTTTCATTATGAAGCAATTCAACTGGTGCAAGTCTCGCGTTTTCAACATTGGAGAAACATCGTACCCAGAACCTTTGCGCAGGCAGTCGCACTAACACTGCACCACAAGTGTTATATCGTAGTATTGCATCAATAGTAGGTACATATTCTAACATTAATTGATATTGGCACCAGTAGTATTATATACTCTTTGATAAGCTCAGACACGACTTCCGAATTTCATTTCGTTCCTTCCGCCGAGGTACAAGTCGTGCCTATGCCTAGAAGGGGCGGGAGGAGTTAAAGTCTCGGGTTGCTGGCAACATTGTAAATTACCCGCAACTGACTTAAACGTAACGTCATCTGCATAAATGCAATGTGTTTTGTATCAGTATAGCTTTTTTCCCCATTTATCCTATATTTAAAAAAAAACAGATAAATAAGAAACAGGAGAACAGACCATTAAAAAGCTTCGACAATAAAATAAAATGTTACCCAACCTGTTTCAGCTGTTTTAAGCTACGGGCTCTTATTTCCGGAGCTTGTTCGAGCTCGTGCACGCGGGGCACGGGGTCACCGGCGGCGGGATCATTGACCTATTTCCGTTGGACTACAATCCACAGAGAGCACACTTGCCCACTTCAACACAATCAACACACCAAAACACCACACACGACCAATTAACAATTATATACACCAAAAATTGCGAAAAATATGCCTTTTGTACCGAATACTGTTTAACCCAATTAAACAAAATACTGACACAGAGAGAACGAGATGAACATGTAAAGTGCAAACACACACATAATATCCGTAATGGTGTACTTACATGCCGGTGAACGGCTCCGCGTGGGTAACGCACGTCACGACTCCCGCCGCTACGCTGACGACGATTGTCTTACGAGTGTCAAAAGGTCAACTTCGTAACCCCTGTGCGGGACTACGGGCGTTGCGGGCTGCGGGCGGCGCGCGACTGTTCTACGAATCCGGCGAAGGCACAGCCTTAAGGGTAAGAATCTGTTGGGGTGATCGATGGGGCTAGAAGCCCACCGCATGGACCCGGTCGCTTCACCGAGGCCTACATACAAAAGTACTCCGTGGCGTACGCGCCCGGGTAAAACCGCGGTTTCCCTCCGGGCGCCAGGTAGCGGCGGTTTGGTTCGTGCACCTAGTCACACGATACTGGCAAGATTAGGTAAATATTTTACTTGATAAGAAAATATTTCAATTCGTTTAGTGAAGGTATACCTCTACATATCGATCGAAAAAAAGAAATTTATAATTAATTGAATTCGACTAAATTATCTGTAGAGGAGTCTGGAAGAATAGCAAGCTGGAATAGCAGTGTCACATCTGTAGTGCAACCGATGGCCGTGCATCGGTTATGGAGTACGCGGTTTTAGAGTGGAGGCCGCGCCTCCATCAACAATGTGTTTGACGCCCACCAACCCGGTGGACCGATGACTGAAAGAGGGCAGCTGGTATCGACTAGATGGCGATAACAGGAGATCTCTCTTGCCTGATAGCGTACCCTGGGGATGGCCTTCGTCCAGTAGTGGATGGCTATAAGCTGATGTGATAGCGATGATGATGTGATGGATGATACAGAGGAGAGTAGAAATAAATAACAATACATACATACATACATAAATCACGCCTTTATCCCTAACGGGGTAGGCAGAGCGTTATCGGCCGTAAAACGGATATTAACACCACGTCTGACAAAAGCTTGAGAGTCAATCAGATAACTGTGTATCACTATAGTGACAGGTTGTCAGCCCATCGCCTAAAATTGCAACACACATCCCTCGAGTCCCTTAGTCGCCTCTCACGACACCCACGGGTAAGAAATGGGGTGATGCTATTCTAAGCCGGCATCACACGGCGAAATAAAAAAAAAAATAACAATTAAGTAATATAATAGAGGTATAACCCGCGCGAAGGCAGAATGCCACATCTTTTTGTTTTCAGTAAATGTTATTTGAGAAGGAACGTAGGTCGAAATAAGAAAAAGAAATGCGAGCTGCCATACAAATTTACTTGAGCGGCTGGTACATTTTGTATGGGAAGGCAAAATATGTTTTATGACTTTTGACCCTAATTTTGAATAGGGTGTTGACCAATTACGAAAACGCAACGGCCTGGAGATAAAAACAACTTGCTCTAGGAACATAATCAATAATGCCAATGCCATAAAAATTAAATGGTATTGGAGTTCTAAATTATTTATTTCATATGACGACCTTTATTTCTAGGTGTGGTGTAAGGGACGGTGTACCGAAAACTTTGCAGGTATGATATCTCGTATGATCAGACCATGGAACTGATCAACTTTTTCTATGGTGGATAATTGTACTATGTATACTGATAGGGTGCGTTCAGACCATGAACCTGAAAAACTTCACATAAAAAAATATTTCAGGAAACGTATTTTTTTTTTACTTCCCATAGTAAATGCAGTCAGCTGATTGTATTTTATATGGGAGGTCGATATATTTCGTCATTTCCTGACATATATTTCTAGGGGAAAATGGTTCACTTTCCTGTTCTGAATGCACCCTATCAGTATTCGGAGGGCTGTCACTTACACCCCGTATGTTTGATAGCTGTCAGATTCGTGCTAATGCTATGGTAGAGGGTTCGTATTCCTTTGTAAGTATCTCTTTGTATGGAACTGTCAAATATGGCTTATCAGGTTGGCCTTACATTTTAAGGCAATTTTCGTAATCATATAATATCACACGGTCAATATGGCGGCGCAGAGGTAGTGCGAGTACCTGCGATGCAAATGTTATATTTAAAAATTATTTAAGTATTGCGAATTAAAAAACTAACATTATCTACACTAATATTCTAAAGAGGAAAGATTTGATTGTTTGTTTATTTGTTTGAATTGAATAGGCTCACGGCTGGACCGGTTAAAACATCTTTTCCTATTAAAATCCTACGTTATACCTGATGTGTGTGTGATCTTAGTCCCGCGGAAAAACGGTTAACAGCGGGTGAAACCGCTGGGCGGACCGCTAGTGAAGAATATTTTACATTATACATGTTTCACCCCTTGACAGAATCGTGTCATAATTCCTCAGAACGAGACGGAAGACCGCGTTGCTAGAAGCTTAATACGAGTAAACCTGTAAGTAGGTACGTGTCAGACAAAGTTTACAAAATACGTAACTGAAAGAACGGCAAAATTGTAATTGTGAAAACGTTTTTACGTTACGTTTACTTTGTTATTACATTATCATTACCAATTAAATTTAATATTAATGTAATATCATGGAATACCAGCCTTGGGTATTTAAATAAAAAATATTCTATGATAATCAATATATCTAAAATATGTATAGAAAAGCGTTTTGTGTTATTTAAAACTACCTGGTGCCCGCGAACTTTGTTTCGCTGGCTAAATATGAGGGCTAGTATACCAGCAGTAGCGGCATACTGCTGGCGGTTGAACTACTTCTATAGCTGGCGGCCTAAAAATTCTACGTTTACTCGTTTTACCGCGGGAATGAGCAAAGGTGAAAAGTATTCTAGATGTTGACTAGGCTTAAAAGCCATACACAACAAAAAAAATCATCCGATTGCGTCAAGTCGTCTCGGAGATAAGCCCGGACAAACAGACAGACAAAATAAAATTAAAAGACGTTCTAATCCTATTTTAACGTCACCTACGATTCGTTTTTCATAAAGTTGTTCAATGTACAGACACACGCTTTTTACTGTTTTATTATAGTGTACCTATAGATCAAGTCGTATAATAAGTCGCTTGATAGTTTGCCCTTTACCCAGGCGCCGATCCGTCCCGCGACGCTGTCATGCTTTCAATGGGCTGCAGTGCAATGGCGTGTCGGCATTCTCATGTCATAAGAGTAGATAAGGCTATAAATGTACAATAGCGTTGCTAAAATGTAACAAATGCATATTATTATGTTATTAACAATCGCTGATAGCGGGGGTACTTGAGTCTGACATAAGTCAAAAACGTTGACATATGGGGATGGAAACCGGAATACTGAAATTTCGTGGAGTGTACCTAATTGGAGATGAATTAAACACTGTTCTTAAACTTTTAACAATTTTACTGTGATTTTATAGTTTTACATAAAAAAAATTACGCAATCAAAAACAAAACACAATAGCGACGCCAAATTGGGATAATTGATAGATTTTCCAATATTTTAATTCCGGTATTCAGAGCTTTTAATTCGTTAGTACTGATTTTAGAAAAACACGATTGTTTGTGGGTTTCCCATATATCTTTCTATTTTCGGGGTATAAACAGCTCTTGCACATATTGTGAAAGCAATATCTTGTACTGCGCTAGTTGATTCGCTGACAAGCGTGGTGGTACGGCAATACACCCCAAAAAGGGGGAGGCCTATGTCCAGTAGTAGACTGTTGTGGCTGTAAACGCAAAATGTAAACATTTAGTTTAGTTTTTCTTTGCTAAAACTAACAAAAATCAAACGGTCTATTGTCAGTAACTATCATATTTATATTTAAGTTATACGTGTATCGTCCAACTTAGACATTGATTGGCGGCATTGTCCTATGTTGCCATAGCCAGCAGTTGGCCAGCACACTATGTCGGAGAACCTTGAACTTATTTGATTGTAGGCGACATGGAAATAGCTTTCATCAATACTTGACTAATTCCGTACTCCCGATCGTGATTTTGTTGTGTTTCGGCCATGAAAACTATATGAGTCAACCTAAGGTTGTCTGGAGGAAATTGCTATCTAAGCAGTAAGGCCGACTTGTGTACACTTGATTTAATTATTTTTTATTTTCACTGTATTTCCTGTGTATAATAAAGTAATTTTGAATTGAATTGAATTGACCCTTCACCCGCGCAATTTACTTACCAATGATAAAAAATGGGGCGTCTTTTAAACGCGCTATTAGTATATTAATGTTAACAGCGCGCTTTTATATATATATAGTAAGATCTTTGTAAATTTTCCTACACATTAAGAATAATAATCCTTTGCGAAAATTACGTTGCGCAGGATTCTGTGTGATGCTGGCTTAGAATAGCATCTCCCCATTTCTCTCTTAAAGGTGTTGTAAGTGGCGACTAAGGGATTTGATACATACATACATACATACATAAATCACGCCTATATCCCTTACGGGGTAGGCAGAGCGTTAACGGCCGTAAAACGGATATTAACACCACGTCTGACAAAAGTTTGAGGGTCAATCAGACAGCTATGTATCACTATAGTGACAGGTTGTCAGCCCATCGTCTAAAATTGCAATACACACCCTCGAGTCCCTTAGTCGCCTCTTACGACACCCATGAGTAAGAAATGGGGTGATGCTATTCTAGGCCGGCATCACACGGTAACAGGGATTTGATGATTTCATATATATTACAATTTCAGGCGACACGATGACAACCTGTCGCTATAGTGATTCACGTTCTTCTGTGACGGACCTCAAATATTTGTCAGACGTGGCAATAGCGTCCGTGCTATACGGGCGTTAACGCTCTGCCTATCCCGGTAAGGATAAAAACGCAATATGTGTGTATATGGAAATTATGCAGTTAATTAAATAGCCAATGATGTCATACTCAAATATTTGTCAGACGTGGCATTAATGTCCGTTTTTGCGGCCGTTTACGTGCTGCCTTCCCCGCAAGGGATTATAGGCGTGATATGTGTATGTATGTATGCGCGTTGACGCTCTGCCTACCCCGCAAGGTATAAAAATCGTGATAATGATAAGTATATGTATAAGTATTAGGGGGTTTACTTGATATCTGTCGTTCCGTTTTTTTAACGCAGCGTAACGCATGCGTCTGTCAGACGAACGAAAATTGCTAATTCCAATCTTATTTCCATACAAATGCGGCTACGGTGAGTTTACGGTGCGTAACGGAGGCGTCTGTCAAGTCATTTGACACACGCGTCCATATATGTAGCATGCTGATCGATTTTCCTATAGAGAGGGTGGTAAAGATTTTATGGAGGCACTACGGGTACGAGTGCACGACAGAAGTCGTAAACTCCGATTAAATTGGTTCACACGTCGGAGCGACCTCTTCCTCGCATTTTTAGTTTTGGCGCCCATAACATATAATTCGTACATCTACTCATTATGTCATCTGTTATAGTATCTTTCCCATGGGTGTCAAAAGAGGCGACTAAGGGACAAGAGGGCTATATGTGTATTGCATTTTAGGCGATGGGCTGACCACCTGTCACTATAGTGATACACAATTCTTTGAATGACCCTCAAATGTTTGTCTGACGTGGCCTAAATGTCCGTTTTCAACAGCCGTTTACGCCCTGCCTACCCTGCATGAGATAAAGGCGTGATACATGTATGTATGTTATGGTATCAAGTTTCTTTGTCGTTAGTTTATTTTGTAACATAGTAATGTCACGGTTAAGAGTCTCATTTTTCGATTATTAATCGCCGATAATAGTACGGTACGTTGACCTCCATAGGAACACGATTACCGGCAATAACTCGAAAGTCGCTGGCCGGCTGCCAACGCTGCGAAAATTACTCTTTTTATTGACTAGTGGCACAGCCTTTGTCAAAGTTTTTGTCAGGAAATCCATGATTTTAAATTTACAGTGTTTTTTTTACCAAGAATTAGTTTCGAACAAGTGTTGAGGTAGTTTTGATTTACTTCATTTTATGTGTATTTTGGGTGTAGAATTCGTTTCAGAGGATTCTACTCCCAAAAGATATTTAAAAAGAAAAACATCATATCTATCATAGCACTATCATAAAAATAGCTTCGTCAAAAAAATGGCATGATTTCAACGAGCATTATTAGATTAGTCTGTAAATGATTTATCAACAGCAAACCTTCAAAAATGAGAATATCAAACAAACTCTCTATCACTTTACGGAAACCTAATTAGGTACCTACTGCCTATTAACTTACTTATGGCTAGAGTCTGGATTATATGCATTTGCATATTTGCGTATGCATTTGTATTTTTAAGCCATGTTTCGTTTAAAAACTTGTTATGACATATTATCAATATTTTTGGCGGCTGCACTCCTTTTTTTGTTCTCCCTCCCGTCGATTATGCGTATTTTGCTGAAATTGTTCTAATTGTAGGCGAGTGCGCTCATTAATCGTCAAAATTTGTTAGCGGACCTTGCCTTCCGAAAAATTGTTTTCATGGACAACTAGTCAGTCCTGGATCATTTAGATACGGCGAAATTACTCCGCATTGTCGAGTTTGTGAGAAAAAAGTTTGTTATTTTGATTTTTTTGGTTTACTTGTATCAAGTTTAAACTTGAAATTTGGTCACTTTTCGTGCATATTCAAAGCATTTTTCATGCATATTTGCGTGCATAATCAGGATTTTTATGTTGCATATAATCCGGTCTCTACTATGACTTATTCAGTTTCCGAAAAACAGGTGACACAGTACCTTACCCCTCGATCAACCCGGCCCCCTATTGGAACGAGACGGAAGACCGCCTCGCTCGAAGCTTTTACCCGGCCCTCATGAATTGAACATGAAGGTTATTACATCATTTCCGAGAAAATTCTGTAAGTACGTATCTCATTAAAATGTCTTAACTGCTCAGTGCTCATATTTCTTAACATTCCTAAGAATTTAAATAAATATGCTGCGCTGCACCAACACCGTAACTTCATATTTAACTGAGTACAATGCACGTATAAAACATCAAACCAATACCCACTTATCAGAATTACCAATAGAACCACACAAGTTTGGGAGGTACATTCTAGTTCCATTTCTCAAAGTGATCGGCGTTTAGTCCACAAATGTCCCAAACCTGCTAAATGAAGTACCTAGTATATCTAAACCTTTTGGTTATGTTTCACTCTACTTAAAGCAACCAAGTTATTTTTGAGATAATAAATTATAACTAACCTAGCATAGCATAGCGAGATTGAAAAGCAACAGTTACCTACCCACTTTATAATATAGAGCAATCTTAATAATCAATATAAAAATAATAACACTTAAACCCATCACACGAATTAAAATGCTACACTGAGGACTGAGGTACTAACGTGGCTTTCATCATCGTAGTTTGTAGCGGCATTACGCGCCGTCTCCCCCTCATTTGTGGCGGCATGGCGTAGCGCGTAGCTTGTGGCTACGAAAGTTCTGTAGCACTGCAGATAGAGCGTAGCGTAGTATTTGAGTAGCCGCCCGCCGCCGCCGCCGCCGCCAGCGTATATAATATTATATCAATCAGAAGAGGTATGAAACTATTCATAATTGTATTTATTGATTTCACACTGCTGATCATATAGTATTTCGGTTAATGAATGATTATAGACAAAATGGAAGGGACAAACCAATGTCGCAATACTAGATTTCAAGCATTTATTAACCGAAATAATTAATTAACCGGAATAAAGGTAAGTATATGAGAATAATTTATGATGATAACTAAATTAGTTACTAATAAAATAAGATATTACTGATGATAAAGAAAACTTCTGAAATACTATTGTATAATGTCCTAAAAATGACAAATTTGGAAAATTACCAACAGTTAATAGGTTCGTCCAATTTAGATTAACAACTGTAAACACATACTTACAACACAAAATAGTAACTTACGTTTAGTGGAAGGTCAAATTCATTCCGAGGTTTTTTGAGGCCCAAACGCTGTGTGTGAGGGTGTTAGTATTTCGAGGGTGCAATTGATGTTACACCCAAGGTAGGTACACTGCTTCATATATCTAATAGAAAGTGGGTGAAATAAAACGATAAATAAAATGCAATCAGTAATTATCATAAAAAAATGTGTTGTTGTGACCAATCTGGCGCAGTGGTAGTGCGACTACCTGCGACGCAAAGGTTCTGGGTTCGATTCTCGGTGGGGCACTCACAAAAGTTGATGTTTATATCACTTTGTGATTTTTTTCCCAGTTTGGTTAGGTCATTGCAGGCTGAACCACCTGATTGTCCGAAAATAAAGAAGGTTCCGTGCTTCGGAGGGCACGTTAAGCCGTCGGTCCCGGTTGCAGTTTATGATTACTTAGAAGGCGGTCGTTACACGACCATGTCAGAAGCCTACTACAAGTAACAGGTGGTTGAAAAACTCTGATACCAGGGTTCATCGGGTCGTTAGACTTGGTTTCCCACACGAAAAAGAAGGAGATAAAAAATAATATTTTCTTGAGTTTGCAGAACTATTACTCTTCACAATAAAGACCAAGTTACTGCTTTTCTAGATCATCTAAATTCAATTCATCCCAATATTAAATTTACAATGGAATCAGAGCAACATAATCAATTAGCATTTTTAGATATTCTTATAATTAAAAACACAAATGGTACAATCAGTCATTCCGTTTATAGAAAGCCAACCCACACAGATAGGTACCTAAATGGTAACTCCCACAATCATCCGAGCCAATTAGCTGCCGTTGGTATCTCTTTGTTTTAGAGGGCACGCGGTATCTGTGACCCCCAACACCTAGACGATGAGCTCAAGCATGTGAGACAAGTACTCCATAAAAATAACCTGAAGCCACCCCATCAACGTCACAGAAACCGTGCAATACCATCCACAGTCGAACGACAACCAGCATACTTACCATACTTGAAGGGAGTAACTGATAAGATCGGTAGAATTCTGAAACGAGCTTCAATCAAGACCATTTTCAAACCGCCAAGGAAGATCAGCCAGTATATCAGATCAGTCAAATGCAACATCCCTCTCCAAGACCCTCGTGTTTATAAACTTGACTGCGACTGTGGACTCTCATACATAGGAGAAACAAAGAGAAATGTATCTACACGTCTAAAAGAACATACCTATTGCTGATGTAAAAAACCGTTGTGACAGACAGTCTGCAGTATGTGAACATATCATGGATAACCCCACCCATTATGACAGATGCGATAAGGCAGCAATCTTAGCGAGAGAGAAGAGATTCATTCCTAGGAAAGTACGGGCAGCCATAGAAATTCAAAAACATCCGAATTTCAACAGAGATACTGGATGGGGAATCTCATCAACTTGGACTCCGCTGATGACACAGCAGAAGAACCAGATCCAACATACTGTAAGACCTACTACACAAGATACGGTTTCAGCATTTTGTGTGGAACCCGGACGTTACGCTAGGCAATTAAGAAATAGATGGCGGTACAACAAAAATAATTTCTATTCTAAATAATGACGTCTAACACCTTAGTCATCCGTGACCACGGGCTCTGTAAAGAGCTCGAAACGTAGGAATTGTAAAATCCAAAATAAACACAACTTAAATCCGTTTAAAATTGTTTTATTGTGATGAGATAAAAAATGGTTGTATCAGCAGCAAGCAAAAAAAAATTTATGGGTAACAAAAGTTCGATTCATTTAAAAGAATGAAACTATGGTCATTTGTATTTTGTTCTATGACATTAAATGAGTTCGAGTACTGACTTAAAAATAAAATCATAAGGAAAATATTTTAGATTAGATTTAAGATTTCGGTTCGAAATGACACTCGGCGCGCCGCTGCCAATACTAACTTTGTAAATAAAAATTTAATACGTTTTTTAAATAACAGTTCTATTTTTAAATTCCATAACATACCTAGCTTCAAAACTTCCTCGGTAAACAATCGGTAAACTGCACTTACTGCTAGGGTTTCGTCTCAAATATGAACTACTTACAATAGTGTTACAATGCATGTGATACGAGTGTATATAAATAATTACCGTTCTTTACTTTTAAAGTAAGTAAGTATAACAAAGCTATTTTGAACACTGGCAATGGATGAGCCTCGTTGGCCTAAATGAAAGAGGCGTCGCCACTAGTTATAGCGGAAGTCGCAGGTTCAAATTCTGCTCTTGTTAGAATATTTTGCTTGTTTTCTAAAAAGACCAATTAAGAACATGGTGGTTTATAAAAGAGATAAGATAGAAATATTAAAGTCCACCTGCGGTATAAATAATAATTTCTCGTAAAATTTTTCCTCCACCAGGCTACCTACCTAAATATAAAGCTAACTAACCATTAAGCTCGAGCGCGGGCGCCTAGTATCTTCAACCGTCACGATTTCCAACTTACAAAATTTATACACGATGTCTTTGTTTAAAACTTTCAAAGTAGGTTTTTTAGAATAGTTCAGTGGACATGGTTCCAATAGGCAAACTTATTACAGATTTAGGTTTCAACACATATTTTGAAAGGCAGAGAAAAATTATCCAAGTTAAGGTAAATAAGTACGTGGATCTCCAATAGTAAATACTTACGCATAATAATTAAAATTTAAGAAATATGTTTTTTATTTTAGTATTTTTTTTTTGTTTATTATCCAAAAAAGAAATTACATTGAGTCTTAATGCTCAACCTCTAATGCAAACCCTTTTGCGGATTTATGTGTAGGGGCCTTCAGTCGTCCATTCTTAACGTTCGTGTACATTTTTTATTACGTTTTAGCCGCTAAATTTTCATTATTATTATATTATAATATTATATTATAATTGTAGTTCTTGATGAAGAAAGTTTTACTTTCTTCTTACATTGGTAAACATTTTTACAACTGTGAATTTGTTCGATAAGAACTGTAGGTAATTCGTTTAGTACAGAGGAAGCATGAATTCTGATGTGCGTTGTCCATATACATATAATTATATGCAGGTAATTTATATGTTGGCAAGTATGATGAGCTGCGTAAATTGTCAGAAAGCTTTCCTACCAGGAGCGATATAATTTCAAAAACTATTCATTTTCACAGGTCATAAAATATTTTTGTCCTAATAATAAAACACAAAATTGAAATAGCAAAGTAACAACCAAGAGCGATGCCCTCAGGGGGGCGTTCATTTGTCGGTATTCGTTAATTTTAAGTGGCTCCCTTTCATGCACCCAGGCGAAAGGAAAGTATTATATATAAACGTTACCGCCGACAGAAACGATGCGTAGTAAAAGTATTGCTTTTAACATTCTGTGTCGAAAATCATCACCCTGCTAAACCCGTAACAAAATATCGTAAAAAAAACCCTAGGGCTATGAACTGAAGGGACAACGTCATTTCTTTGTCCATACGATAAACAGCTGATTTCTAATCCGCTTTAGCTACTATTGTGTTCGTAGCTTTCCGTGTGGCTTTTACCGCATTAAGTGCCACAAACTGAGTGCAAGGTAAATAAACTTGTATACAGTGGCGGATTTACCCTTGGGCCACAGTAGGCGCGGACCTACATGGTATAATAATAAAAAAAACGACATGCAGCGCGCTTCGTAACTACAAAAGGACCCGAACTTATCTGACGCCCTCATGGCCCTTTTTCTAATTGTACCTAACTTATTTTAACGTGAAATGTCGAGCTCGCTTTGCGCATCGCGATGCGAGTGCTGTTTTGAGTCGTGGTTCTGCGCAACTTTTTTAGTGTTACTACGGTTTATTTTAGTTTCACTCAGAGTGCTAAGAGAGTATATTATGCCCTTCGCTACGAGACGGTTATCGGAACTTTTGAAGTGTTCGGTCGATTCACCGGTAGCTCAGTTGGTAGTTCAGAGAGACGGTACTCCATGGTCCTTGGTTCTATCCTGCTAACACTTTTTCAATCTCTTATTGCTTACTTTGCTACATTGCTTGCAGCTCACCATTTTTAATGAAAATGTCAAGCTCGCTTCACCTGCGATGTTCACCTATTTTAATGCAAAATGCGACAAACGGTACTCGGTTTCACTCACGGTACTCGGTTTTGAGTGGCCCAGTGTAGCGTCCCTCGTGCCTCTTTTCATGTGAAATGTTGAGTTCGTTTTGCTGACTAAATGTGTTGGTGAACCGCCCCTAGAGCTGCTTGCACCACTGTAGCTTTAACGCGAAACATGTACCGAGTTCGTTTCGCCCGCAATACGTGTTCCCGAAGACAGGCATTTAGCTTAATTTGTGGCTTAAAATTCTGTGTTTATTAATGGTATGCTCCAAAAACAAAAAGAACACCAAAACCAGCAGCTTATAGTAAAACAACATTATCAATTTTCTAAATCAATTAAAAATGAGCAAAAAAGTAAATTCCTTAATAATGTGTCTTCTCTACAATAATGTATGTTGAGGATGGGGCGCACATGGCCCCATATGGGGCATAAGGCTACTGAAATCCGCCACTACACTTATGTCATGATTTTAGTATTTTTAAAATGTAGATTTTTTAAATCTATCTTTTAAAAATACTTTTATAATGTTTACAGCTACTTCACCCGAAGGCGTCTAGCAACCCATTAGCGGAGCAAGACAAAAATAAGTAAGTAATTAGCGACTTTTTAGAAACAAGCAAATTATTGTCTTAATTAAGAACTGAATTGAAGATAATTAGTCACCGTGTTTTTTTATTCCTAATATAGACTAGCAGTTGTAGGCGTGCCAGTTATTTTTAATTTTAAATAGACTGGCAACAATAATAATTATGTATTATCCTAATAGAAAACCGGCTCGGGCGCGATTTTTTTTTTATATAAAGGCGGCATACGGCATGTAACTTTACGCCACCATCATCTGTAAACGACATTTGTTTTAAATTGAAGTCAAGATTTTCAGAGCGTGTTATTCACATGCGTATAATTCACCGGAATACCCCCCAAAAACCTGCCCAGAAGCAAACAGTGCCGCATACAGCTTCAGATCAGGCAAATATACGTTGCGAGAGAAGCGAGCTAGACACTTCACGTTAAAAAAAGGGCAAGAAATGCGCCAAACCAACACTATATTTAAAAAGTAAAGATTATCACGCTTTAGTCCTTGCGAGGTAGGTAGCGCGTTACAGGCCGTAAAATACGGTCGCTATCTATCACCATGTCTGACAAATACAGGGAGTAACAAATAGGGTATAACAAGCCGAAAGGCGGTTAAGGCACTCATGAAACTGAACAGTTTTCCCCATGGAACATCGGTCGAAATATGTTATTTAGAAAACATTAGGCTTCTACTACTAAACTAAACTTCCTATATAAAATTTCCAATCTGATGGTAAATTTTCTATTGGAGGTTCAATATATTTTGCATATTTCTACCTATGTTTCATGGGCAAAGTTGTTAAGTTTCATGAGCACCTTGACTTCCTTTTGGCTTGTTTATAGTTTATACCCTTTTTCTTACTCCTTGTATATTATGATGATCGTTTCAAAAGATCGTTAGTCTGTCGACTAAACTTATAATACTCGTGAAACCCTCGTGTCACTTAGTAGCTCTTACGACACCCACGGGAAAGAAATGGGGTGAAGCCTCGGCCGACATCACACGGAATAGCGCATACCTAGACGCATTCACTGCTTCCGTGGTGTATTCGTCTGAGCGTTTGTCCGGGGATCCGGAGGTCACTTGTACAATGCCGGGAAAGAACGTACAAAGTACTCGTAGGTACGTATTAAAATTTGACAATTTATCACGTCATGCTATGAGCTCAGATCTCCATCTGAGAGCTTCATGCTATTGTCCCCCAGTTTTTTAGGACATTTCAGGCTAGATAGCATATTTTCTCTGTAAGAAACATGATATCGTGCCTCGGAGGGCACGTTCTCCCGTCGCTCCCGAACCCCAGTTGCTGCCTATGAATGCTCATTACACAATCACGGGAGAGGTTTACCTATTACTACCTAGGTAGTAGGCGGTTTAAATTTTTTAACACCAGGGTTCATCGGGTCGTGCGCCAACTAGTTTTCCACACGAAAAGAAGAAGGTAGGTACTTGTTTGCACCAAACTGCGTATTTCGAAAGTGAATATCATGTCACGATAAAAAGTACTCAAATCTGACTTGCCTCTAAACCTGAAGATTTATTTAGATTTCTCCTGATCCTGACCTGATGACTATTGGACCAACAAGAAAATGTATGTACTTACTCTATAAACAAAAATAAATTTCCGAATTAGGTAGTCCAGGCGTGTTTTAATAATCGGTCTGGTTAGGACATTGCAGGGTGAACCAGCTGATTGCCCGAAAAGAAATGGTTCCGTGCTTCGGAGGGCACGTAAAGCCGTCGGTCCCGGTTGCTGTCTATGATTACTTAGACGGCGGTCGTAACACAACCATGTCAGAGGCCTACTAGTGGTAGTAGGCGGTTGAAAAACTCTGACACCAGGGTTCATCAGGTCGTTGGACAACTCGGTGTCCCACACGAAAAGAGAAGAGCAGAGATCGGTGAACTTAAAAAACATACCTATTAAAAAAATAACATACCCCGCAAAGCTTAAAGGCGTATCTACTTAGTTTTTTTGGTATTGAAAATCATTGCGTACTCATTAATAGCCCCACATGTCAGGTTAAGGTTAACGTAGGGACACACGATCCATGGGCAAAATCGGCACGCTAATAGTGATAGAAAGCTACATTTTTCAAAATAACAGGCAACATTTCGAAAACAACACAATACCAATTCATTCATTCATGCACATATCACGTCTTTAATCCCTTGCGGGGTAAGCGGAGCGTAAACGGCCGTAAAAAACGGTCATTTTCGCCACGTCTGACAAATATTTAAGGGTCATTTGGAAAATTGTGTATCGTCATAGTGACAGGTTGTCAGCCCATCGCCTAAAATTTCAATACATACCCTCGAGCCCCTAAGTCACATCTAACGACTCCCACGGGAAAGAAATAGGGTGATGCTATTCTAAGCCGGAATCACACAATACCTATATTGGGTAGTAATTAGCGGGCAAAACCACTGAAACGGGAAACCGCTGGGCCAGCCGCTGTGCGATAAACTCTCAAAGCTGCTTCCGCCGCCATCTGTTCAATACTGCATTAAGCTATAAGTAATAACTTTATTTGGGTGGTGCGGAACTTTCACCCATCATAGAGTAACTTATGCTTTTACCTTTATCTAAGCTTGTAGTACCTGTCCGTCCTCATAGATAGCGTTGATCTTCTTTATCTTCATAGGTAACTTTATACGAGTTTTTGCTATCAGGCACTAGTAGGTTTTCACCCTATCTTCTTCTGCGGAACTTTTACCCATAGAGTAACTTATGCTTTTACCTTTATCTAAGCTTGTAGTACCTGTCTGTCCTCATAGATAGCGTTGATTTTCTTTTTCTTCATGGGTAACTTTAAACGAGTTTTTGCTATCAGTCACTAGTAGGTTTTCACCCTATCTTCTTCTTTTCGCGTAGGACACCAAGTCGACGAACGACCCGATGAACTCTGGTGTGAGTGTTCTGTAACCGCTTACTACAACTAGGCCCTATGACATGGTTGTGTAACGACCGCCGTCTAAGTAATCACAGACAGCAACCGGGACCAACGGCTTAAAGTGCCCTACGAATCGCGTAGGTAACTAACTTCCTTTTCGGACAATCAGGTGATTCAGCTTGTCCAGGTGATGTTATGTTCTCAAAGAATAGAAATAAATTCACATTTCACATTCAATTATGATAATATCAGCTTTGTGTGTGGCCTACCGGGATTCCAATCCGGAGCTTTTACGCCACAGGCAGTCGCACTACCACTTCGCCAAATCGGCCATCAACCTTATTATACTGCGCCAACAATAATTCAATGAAATAATAAAAAAGTGCAGGTTGAATCCGGGAGACTTGGCCCATTCAACGCCATCAAAACACAAACGTGTTTTTTCACTGCAAAAAGGAGTCCCTTTGACTGGACACCTACTTTTCGGGGTACATCTGTCCCTGTCACTGACAGGCTTGAGCTTCTAGGCATGGAGTTGACATCAAATCTAAACTTCGGCGCGACCATCGAGTACAAGGCTCAAACGGCGGCTAAGAAGCTGGGCATCCTGAATAGAGCGAAGCGATACTTTACTCCTGGACAGCTTTTAACTCTACAAAGCACAAGTCCGATCCTGCATGGAGTATTGCAGTCACCTTTGGGATGGCTCAGTCAAATACCAACTTGCCGCTCTTGACTCGGTGGAACGCACCGCCAAGAGTCTCATTGGCGACAAAAAACTGGTGGACACCAAGCTACACAGCCTGGCACATCGCCCCAAGGTTGCCTGCTTGTCGGTTTTTTACAGATTGTACTTCGGAGAGTGTGCTCAAGAGCTTCACGACCTTGTTCCACCAGCTCCCTTCTAACATCGGACATCCAGACGCTCCGCCGGATACCATACTTACCTGGTTGCCATTCCACCAATTCGGACTAAGCGCTTCCAGTCATAATTTATAATGCGCACTGCTAAAGAGTGGAACTCACTACCTGCGTCTGTGTTTCCAAACGCATACAACCCTAATCTCTTCAAAGAGTGAACAGGCTTCTTCTGGGTGAGCTCGCTCCATCTTAGACTCTGTCTCTGTCCTATGACCTAGGCTAGAGTCAAGAGCAAACCCATACTTAATAAATAATAATAAAAAAATACATTTTTCGTTCCACTGAACACTAACTGTCCTTACGTAACTGTGTAGATTTTATGTAAAGTGTAGATAAAATAGTGAAGGGCCGAAGGAGAATGTAACTGCATACGAATTCTCATGGCAAACTATTATCACTCTAGCGTTTCCGTCAGGGGTTTTCGCGCATTATTTTTTCGTAGGTACGCAATACCGAGTCAACGAACAACCCGACAAACCTACTTAAAACTTTCAAATACGTACGTTATTGTCTTGTTAGTCTTATCATTTTTTCTAACTGATGCCATTTTAACCCATGAAATTCCATACAAACATTTTATCTCCTTTTTACCCTTTTAGGGTTTTAAAATGTAGGAAACGCTAAATCACATAAATATTTGATAACTTAATCTTCTTTGTTTTATCCCAAAATTTAAGAGATCACCTTAAAAGCTCATAATTATCACACAAAAGTTTATCTTACCTCTTTGGGGGTTTAAAAATCCCTGAAACACGTATTTAACTATTTTAGCTTCATAATCTAAACACTGGCGACCGATGTGGCGCAGTGGTAGTACGACTGCCAGCGACGCAAAGGTTCCGGGTTCGATTCTCGGTGGGACACTCACAAAGTAGATATTTATCACTTTGTGAATTTGTTCGCGGTCTGGTTAGGACATTGCAGGGTGAACCAACTGAGGCCGTACGCTCGCTCACGACAAAACACAAGATTGGCGCCCCGTGACGCGGCCTGCGGTCACCCGCGCCGCGGCTTCAGCAACCCGCGACATAATATAACCCGTACGAACACGACGACATTTGCCATATTACAACTACCTAGGCATTATGCGCCTTCTAAATTTGGACGGGTAATAATGGCGGCGATGTCAGACCGCCGCGCGGATCCCGCGAGACCGCGCGCGGCCTCACGCGCGGGCTGGCCCGCGCGTGAAACCGCGTAAGCGAGCGTACGGCCTAATTGTCCGAAAAGAAATGGTTCCGTGCTTCAGAGGGCACGTCAAGCTGTCGGTCCCTGTTGCTGTCTATGATTACTGGTCGTAACACAACCATGTCAGAGGCCTATTAGTGGTAGTAGGCGGTTGAAAAACTCTGACACCAGGGTTCATCGGGTCATTGGACGACTCGGTATCCCACACGAAAAGAAAGAATCTAAACACTTATTTTGAAACAGGTTACATGAAAGACTACTTACAACTTTCGTGCAAAGTATTAAATTAACCCTCTTTGTACTCTTTCGGGGGCTAAAAATCAAAAACCCCTAAAACACGTCCCGTCTTAACTATAGCTCCATCACACGGCAACCGCTATCGTAATAAATAAATAACATAAAACAGCAAAGTAATATCCGACAGTCTTTATTGTTAGAGTAAGTAATAGATAGTAGCTTAACAATTTGTCTAATCTTAACAATAACATTTGTAAAAGAACTATATAGGAATTAAAATAATTGGAATCATTATAGAAAATATGCTCAAAAATAATATTCAATCACAATTGATAGTCATTTTAAAATATGTTACACTTCGGTGTTCTATCGAAAGCCTCATACAAAATACAGATTTTATAATATTTATATAATGCCACAGTAAAATTATTGAGGAAAAATAAAGATAGTGAACATGCAGTCAAGCTCAACAGCTCAACGATTAAACACTGGACACATCATTGCAGCTTACATATATTGCGTGCGGCAAAATACGGTATACATTCAAACCAAGGTGCTACAGCCGAGTTGAGTTCGACTGTACATGTCACTACCAAAATAACTGAAATAATATTAGTGTTGTAGAAGTATAATCGGCAGCAGAGGGAGTTATCCATTTGATGATTATATGCGTATATAGCTAACTCGAACAGCCGCCGATAATAATAATTCTATTAGTAATAAACTGTTTGTTGTCAATAAAATATATAGCAACACCACGCAACTCCCCTCTTCTCACATTTAATAACGTCGCATATTTAGATTGAATTTAACTGTGAATGGTTGCTAATTTATTCACAGCTTGTTTAGACGTACTAAAACCGTAACGCTACGGCATCGCCTAGGATTATAGATCATACAATAATAGTAGATATACGGGTAAGTAAGAGCCCTCCGAATGCAGACAATGAAACTGAACAACTTTCCCCTAGAAACATATGACATGCAACGACAAAATAAAATGACCTCCCTAATACAAAATCACAATCAGCTGACTGACTGAATTTACTATGATAGGTCGAAATTTTTTTAACGTACCCTGTTTTTTTTTAATGGAAATTTGTTCAATTTCATTATTTTTACACGCCTTATTACCTATAGGGTGAAGTTTTACTAGTGACTGATAGCGAAATCTCAAGACAGGCTGGTCATAATGAATAAATATCCCCAAGGAACATAGGCTTAGATATGAAATAAATGGTACTTCCCTACATTTTGTAGTTGTACGGTTAGTAGTATTGTTTTGTATCAGCCGACCAAGTCAATTTGTATGGCAGGTCCATTTCGGTCTGGTCCTTGGGGAAAGTTGTTCCTTATCACCAGATTGTTCTGAGTTTTCGATATCGGTCAATAGTAGAATTTCACCCTACATACTCAAACTTAGACATATTTATATAAAAAAATACAAAATGCTTTTTTATTTCGTTCCCTGTTTGTCCCACAAGAGTTTGGCAAAATGGGATACTAATTTCAATGTTATCATTTTTTTTCCGTCCCCTGACGAACGAAGATCGACTCACATTTCGCACAGTACAGGCAAACACAACAGCTTGACTCAACGTGAGTCACGAGAAATGTTGAACATATTCAACAAATATGATATAATTAGTATAAAAATAGTTTTCTCTTCTCTCTCTCTCTCTCTGTATAATAAAAAGTTGTGTCCATTCTGGTGAACCATATAGCTAGTTAACTTTATATTTACTATTAATTTAAGGAGACGTCATCTCTATCTAAAATATTGAATAAAGTGTCATTGCGCAAATAATAAAACGCAACTCATAAAGGCAAGGCATAAAACAAATCATCGATGGGTTAAAGCAACAGAATTAGCTTAAATATCTAAAGATTGCTTACGCCAATATAGACAGTAATATATCAGGAATGATTTAATTAAGTTCAAATATTTTACGGGTGAGTTTATCTCGAGAAACTTATTTTCCAGAAGAAGCATATTCTGAAATATGAAAAAAAAAGTGCCACCCACACAAAAATGTTATAAAAATGTCCTTTTGATTCCCATACAACGTGTAAATTTTTTATGTTTCTACCTATGATCCTTGGGGAAAGTAGTTCAGTTTTACGAGTAGAACTCACCCTTAATATATATGCACTGAATTTAATATGTCCTTGTTTAAAATATTAATATTTTTGATATAATTTTTGCACTAAAGGCACCGCGGTTCGTAATGTTTATTTACACTAACTCTCAACGACTCAGATTGAAAATTCAGTGTAATCTAAAACATTTCACATGCTATGTTTTATTATTTATATAAATGTTATATTCACAATGTATTTACAATTTGATTCTTATTTATTTACATGGCACATAATTGGCTTTGTCATTCAACACTTCCCATTCTACTATCTTAAAAGTACTTACCTTATTATTTAAAAGTAATACCTATTTATTTTGTAATGCAACCCTTGATAGCAATTTGAACTCGTATTTCGAAAGCTTACTTACATTTATTTATTTATATTATGTCGCACGTTTTTGATAAAATCAGAATTTTTACACTGACAGACGACAAAATCTAAACTAAATTTTATCATAAACCTCAACAAAAACCTGAAGTTCTTGCCATAAACATGAATTTTCTTAGTTTCATGGCAAAAAAGGGAAATTACAGACAAACGGCACAGTGTCGCTGGCAACTGTCGACACAGTCATGTCAGCGGTAGCCATTGACCAGTCAAGGAATGGGCAGCAGCGTTCCCGGTGAATTCAACACCTTGCACTGCGCTCGCCATACGCCTGCCAAGCGTGGTGAGTATGGTAAATACCCTCTAATGTGGGGTCGCCTATGTCCAGCAGTGGACTGTTGTGGTTAATGAAGTGGGTTTAGATTTTGTCATCTTCCGGTGTTTGATGAAGTATTTCATCAAAAACCTGCTACTATATGTCTATATCGGGTGAAATTTTACTATAGTACTTAAAATATAGCTCGATTCTGTGTCAGATGTCAGATTCATAAAAAAAATTGTCCTTTTCACTTTTACTTGGTTTCCTATCTAGCTACTAGCTGCCAAGGGAATCATCATTTAATTTACAGACTATAGTGACCGATACTGAAAACAGGGGACGGGCTGGTGATTAAGAACACCTTTCTCTAAGCAACAAAGGTCGAAATATAACAAAAATATTTTGAGTTTCCATAGTATCCCAAATCAGTTGATTAAAAATTTGAATGGAAGGTGTTTTCATATTTTTACCAATTTTCTTGGGGAAAATTTTTCTAAACACCAGCCCGTCCTCTTTTTTCAGTGTCTATCTAGTAAAATTTCACCCATATTTATAAAATGAACTATTATATTCGCATCACTCCAATTAAAAAAACTAAGGTCTAATTGTTATAAGTAAGGTCTATTTTTCATTCATGACATGCCTTCTAGTATGGGTTCAACAGTTATCAAAATTGGGTTATTGGAATGACGCGAATATTATTTAAATAATCGTACTTGACAAAAACATAATAAACATATCTTATCGTAGCTGCAGAGCTAGATAGTGATATACTTATAGATAGGTCTAGCTACCATTGCACTTATAATGCGCATTAAGTCCGAACACTAACAGTCAGTATACACTCAATCTCACAGCAATATCAAGGCACTATAATATTTGTATTAGGATAATAATATTATAATTTAAGTAAAGTATTTTCGGGGTATATTAAAATTATATTTTTGTAACATTATTAAAAAAACATATTATTTTTATGATTTATCTTTGCATTAGCTACGTATATACGTACGTCACGTCTCCGATCGCGCCAACAATATTGTATGGAGTTCCTTTGCTGTTGCATCGGCAAAGTTAATTCTTTACACGCCTAATTCAAAAATAATAACGGAATGAATCTCATAGGAATGGAATTATTAAAATTTTACTGCATAAAACGTTACATTCTGAGATGAGTAATTTTTTGTATGAAAGGAATGAATTTAAGATTTAGAATGGTTGAATTATGAATTAATTCTCTGCCTTATCATAGGCGAACTTATTTAAAAAAATATAGAAATATTAGGAAATATACTCATTTATGAGTAATATTACGTTTAATTAAAGTTTTATCAACTTTCATCAAATATTTACTTATATTTTTTTATATCCCAGCTTTTTTTATTTAGCGGGAAAGGATTTAACTTGACACGTTACTCGTTAATCCAAACCCTCTTTTCTATTTTCCCGGCCAAGGCAACGGTGGACTAAAGTTTCACGATTTAAATCATTTTCATATATCTTGCCTTATATTTAGGTATGTTGGTGATAGGTACTTACACTTATTAGGACGGAGAATCATTAATTTCCAAACAATTTTAAACTAGGAATTAATTCGAATTTCGAGTGTCGAATACGCATATGGTATTAAAAAATATTTTAAATAGAAAATAATAGCACGTTAAGCATATACGTATTTGGTTATACTCGCGTTATTAACTAGTTTACCTACATTAACTAATTTCCTCTGCATATCATGTAATACGAGACAATCTTCAGGATTGATACAAAAATGCATAATGCCACTTCCATAGTCTCCATTATGTTTCTCTACAGCACTCTGTAGTAATGTCGCAGATACCGATCGAACGGTCGCGAGTCAGGCACCAGTCACATAATCTCGCTTAAAACTTTTGGACTTTGCCTCAGAAACGTGAGACATGCGTTGAACGCGTTGTTAACGTATTTAATAATTGTATGTAAATATTTTATAAACTTGCGTTCAATGCATGTCTTATTTTTTTGTGATAAAGATTTTTAAGTTAGGTTTCTTTTTTGTGTAGAATATCAAATATTTGCAACAACTTAATTTATGATGTTTGCCCACATATTGGCGGCATTATGAAAATTAAGTTGTATCAATTTGGTGTTTTGAGACGGATACGTCAACGTCGCCAACCCTATTTTTTCGGAGCTTAAAGACCAAGGTCTAAAATGTCCAAAAATCAAATCACTGGATCTCAATAAAACTTATCTTCTTCGACGTCGAGGTTGTTTTTGTTGTTCGGCTGGTTGGAGTGCCTCCGCAGTGTTCCCACGGAGTCGTACTCGTTGGCGATCGCTTTGGGGTACAGCTTGGGCGTGGCCGCGGTGTTGTGGTTGTTAGCGTTTATATTGTTGCTCTTTGACAACAAGATTCCGCTGGGGCCGCCGATACCGGTGAACGAAGGCTGACGCTTCGCCTTACGAGGCTGGCGAAGAAAAGTTTTATTGTATTGGCGTGTGAAAAATGTGTCCATAGAAAAACGAAACACAGCTTAGATGTATGCCGCGTTAGACACTCGCGCTACGGCGGGAAAATATTAAGGGAACTGGGCAGGGCGCTGCTTCCCGTGCTTCCGCGAGTGTCGGACTTTCGTGGGCGAGTCAAATCACAGACAGCGTGAGCACGAGTGGAATGTATTGCTCTCTAGCTCACGGTTAACACTCACTCGCGTTGCTACTTTCGAGGAAGTATTTCAGCATATTCGCGGCAGCAGTAGGAGCAGGTCGAGTGCGTGAACGTAGATTTAAATATAATGTATAAGCAAAGTAATCGCATTTCGGAACTGTATTGAGAAAAAGGCTAAAAGGTATTCATATTGCGAACTGTTTTCTATTATCGCATATCACCACTTGGGCAGTGTGGTGGACTAGGCTAGTGAGAAGAGCTTACCACGTCTTTGAGCGGCACGGTGACGTAGCTGTTCTGCTTGGCGGTGATGTAGTGCGGGCTGGACGGCACGCGCGTCTTGCGCGACCACGGCAGCCGCGAGCCGCGACGCTGGCAGTAAACCACGCTCGCCAAGCAGAGGAGCCAACCTAGCAAAACACATAACCAGAACACACCGTCAGAATTAACGCTGCGTCTTTTGACAGCTTGCTGCCGCCATTATAACCCGTCCGAATTAAGCCTGCGCCGAGCGAAATCCGACCGTCCAGTGGCGCCCTCTCATGCTTTTACCAAATTTCTCTAAATCTGTAACAAATATCAAAAATCTAAAACGGACAAATTGTTGTCCTAAACGATAAGTTTATGCGAACGCAATATTACTTTATTGCGTTCTAAATGTTATATATCACTAAAACTGAAAATGGTGGCCACCGTTTTCCGTTTTAGTGATTTTGAAGACGCATTACAATGTAAAGCTTATTGTTCTACCTTAAAATAAACTTATCATATAGGACAACAATTTGTCCGTCTTAGATTTTGAATGCTTGTTTGGATTTTATAAAATGATTAAAAAACACGTGAGGACTAATAGGACTAATAGGTCAAGGTATCGTCGTGTTCGAACGGGTTGTACTGCGGTGCGTATTGGCATAACGCGCGCCACACAGCGATGCTCTTATATTATGCCAGTTAGGCCTCGAAAAAATTGCTGGGCCGAAAATAGACAATGCAATACGGTTAGTACGTAGCTAGCCTTATGGGTGCCTTGGTATCGGGTACCTGTAGGAACAGTGCATGAGTTTAACTTATTATTCTTTTTTTATGAAAGAGTTGACCGCCTACTTGGCCGCGCATTGCGGCGCGGTGAATGCCCCGTCCGTCCGTATCACTTTAAACAATTATTTTCACCAATTTTGTTAATTTGTTCTTTAACACAGTTTTAGGGATGGAAAGCAGTATAATATACTAATGTTATCATATGATATTATTAAAATGTAAGTGTG
This sequence comes from Tuta absoluta, assembly GCA_027580185.1. Taxonomy (NCBI): domain Eukaryota; kingdom Metazoa; phylum Arthropoda; class Insecta; order Lepidoptera; family Gelechiidae; genus Tuta; species Tuta absoluta. The sequence continues at coordinate 26,705,708 of JAQAHW010000001.1, read as the reverse complement.
ATGGCGTCCGCTGTGAACTTCTTGTCTCATAATGTTCGAATTGTGAATTCCAAAACAGTTGCATAAAGCAGGCTTTATGCATTCTACTTGTATAAATTACAGTTATTGTTAAGTCTCTACATCTGAACAACCGCGAAAGTATAGAATTTTCAAAAATCCGTATCAAGCTATATTACGTTCTTGTATTGAATGAAATTGACCTTGTATCGGGTTTTGCAATGGCCGGTGCGGACGTTTAAAAAAGTGTTAAACTGAGTTTTTTTGGAGAGTAAAGATAAAATAGAGTATGCAACTGCTATAATTAGATTAATTAGGCATTAGAATGCTCGTGTCAAACTATTAACAGATATGTCAAACTTGTATTCTAATGACCCCCATTATACGACGGTTGCATCAACTACTATAAATGGACAATAAAATTGAATTGAATTGAACGGCCTTACCGATAACAAACGCAGCAAACACGCAGCCGAAGATGCCGCCCGCTCCGAGCGACTCACGCCCGTCGACCGTCACGAATGAGGCCAACTCCAGATTGGACGTATATGCTGGCAATGCATACAGCTCTGACAACAGATTAATAAATATTGAATTACAACTCAGAAGAATGGGGACAGTGTTGTTTAACATTTGGATTTAATTTGGTAATCATATTGTTTAGTTCTGTAATGAGATTCGTTGGTTGTTTGATTAGTATTGTGATGAGATAGGTGATTGATTCTTTGGGGAGCAAATTGGTGGGATGTTTGTTCTGGGAAGAGTTTTGTTGGATAGTAGTTTTCTCGTCGGTTGGTTGTGTTTGTCCATGGGTTTAGGATGGGTATCTTGCATAAACAAATTACTTTTTTTTTTACAATGACGGATCATGACGTCAGTATGTGATAGTTACTGACGTGACTGTGCTATACTACTGTAATCATATAAATGCGAAAGTTTGTATGTTTGTTTGTTACTTCTTTACGTAAAAAACTACTGAACCGATTGTAATGAATTTTGGCGTACATATAGAAGGTAACATGGATTAACACATAGGATAGTTTTCGTCACCACTCGAGAGTGTGGGCAACGCCGCGGGTAACAGCTAGTATTGAATAAAGTGCATTTCATTTGTCCTGTCAGGTCCTAGCGAGCTGTATTTGCGCACCGACGCACGGGAAGATTTGGAAACAGAATCAGAATAATTTATTTGTGAAACACAGGTAATTACAGTTCTGTAGGTCTTAAATATGTTAACATGTCAAGAATCACTGTGATCTGCCTTACAGCATACAAAAATAACACACAAAAAGAAATTCAATAACAAAAACATTTTCAATAATAATATTTATAAAGGTTTTAATAATTTATATAATAATAAAAAAAGGTTAATGGAATGGATAGTTGTTTTTTGTCGGCTGGTTGACTTAGTTCGTGGTTGGTTATAGGATGTCTGTCTTGTTAAATGAGCCGGGTATATCCTCACCGTTGTCTATGTCGCCGCTGCTTGTCCTGGCGACCTGTACCTGCGCGCCCACACACGCGTCGTTCGCGCAGCTGCGGCGCCGCAGTCGCTCGCCGTTGTCGCACCCGGTCCACGCGCCCCACGCACCCCAGCCGGCGTCGTTATCTGCAAGGTATATTCACATGAGTTATGTTTGCCGAGTGATGCCGGTTTAGAAAATTCATTCGGAAAATTGTGTATCATATATGTGTATAATTATGTGACAGGTTGTCAGCCTATCGCCTAAAATTGCAGAACACACCCTCGAGTCCCTTCGTCGCCTCCTACGACTCCCACGGGAAAGAAATGGGGTGATGTTATTCTAAGCCGACATCACACGGCATGTGTGTCGACTGTCGAGTGTGTGAACGTATCAATATGTATTGGTGGGTGGTTGTATTTACCGTCGCAGGCGGCGATGCAGGAGCGGCGCTCGAGCGCGGCGCCGGCGTCCGCGCAGCCTTCCGGCGACAGGCACATGCGCGTGCGCGTGCGCGTGCCCACTGCGCTCGCCGTGCACCCGCCGGAGCATGCACTCCACTCGCTCCAGCATGACCACGTACCTGAAATATACACACGTAAATGTTATCTCATTCCATGCTTCTTCAATACTTTTCCTACCGATATAAGGCCCGTATTTTAAGACGCAACTCAGATCACGTTTGAGTGCCGATCAGGCGAATCTAGTTTTGAGTCCAGATCATAACTTAAGCGGTGACCTTATTTTAGAACCTTTCTTAAGTTCTACTCAGCTGAATCGAATCTCAAGTTTTGATTTTACCGCCAAGTATAGTTTTATTTTGTAATCTGTGGTTTAAGAATGATTGAAGGCACATTTTAGGCTCGATTGACAATAATTTTCCATTTCACTCAAATTTTATATGTAACGGAACGTTTATTCTGTTTTTTCTGATAATCTGTGCTTGTTTGTGCGCTTGAGTTGAGTGAGTTTGACACATGTTTGACTTGCTAATTTACCGCTTCAAATTTTTCACAGTAAAACAAGAAATTCAATTGAAAATATTGTAATAGTTTGTTTGTGAAATGTCGTGTCATCGTGTCGGAGTAGAAAAACTTCACGACACAGGTATGTATAAACTTTATAGATAAGCACATTCGATTTCTCAGATGTTCTTGCAATGCTCACAATTTCTTGCAGCGATCTTATCATTCAACAACGTCATCTGCCTACCCTTATTGCAGTTTACAGTTTATAGGTCGGCTCTACATATTACTTGAACGTTCATGTACCAAAGAATTTAGCTTTGTTTTGCAACCGGCCTACTACCTGACGTTAATCCTCATTGGAAATGCTTTGTTCAGTGGATTCACCCCCACTAATTTGGTTGACCACGGTGGGCAGTAACATTGGTGTGATATGTATCGTATTCGTATTTCGTTCAAATGTATGTCGAAATAAGAAGAAAAGAGAGAAGAGAAGAAGAGAACACAATTTAAAGAGAGAGGCCTGGACACATACAGGCACACACGCCATGAACATCAGGATGCCGCTAAACCAGGATGACATAATCACATCTAACCAATCTTATGTCAGGATACAAAACAATACGTCGTGGGCGTATACTTGTTGAACCCTGTAGAATAATGCATCACCAAATGCTATCGCTAGCCACTGAAATGATTAACTACAACGTCGATATCATTACGGAGTCAATTCCCACGGTGAGGCTGTTTCGACCTGGCAGGTCATCGTCAGGCACGGTGTAACCGTACTACAACCGACCTAGCTACCAAACCAATCTAAGGACCTTAGACACACGCTGATCTACGTCAACGTGTCTTCACAACACCAAAGATACCGATTGACACTAACCTTCAACACCGAACACCATTGGAATCCCCTGCCTGCAGGACTACAAAGAGACCACAGCAGCAACTGTCACCAACCTCGTTCAATCTCTGCATTTCACCAACCTCAGCTACAACCTCAAGGAAATACGACGATAACCAACACACACTTCATGATCTCCACAAATATTCCACGAGCAATACGAATCTAGGGCTCTGCCGACGCTTGACGACCACAGTATCTCCAAATGCTCCAGGATTCCAAAGATTAGACCAGATTCTAAACCTAACTTCGAAACGACCTCATCGAACGACAGACCAACCAGAACTGTCAAAGTTGTTTACTCTAAAGCCCACTTGAGCTCCGTTTCTCCATCACGAACGCAGCCAACAATGAATTGTGAGAACGCACTACAACGCCTCTAATATCACTCCAGTCTATCTTACAGCTGATAGCTAACTGCGCGCAAACAAAGCGCATCGCCTATTTGAGTGTTGCCAGAAGAGAATATTAAGTAAACGCGAACTGTCAAATGATTTCAGCCAATGCCCACCTGAGTGTGATCAATCTCCGACACGGCCATTCTGACAAGTCAGACGTCCTCGGCTGATGTGTAACGAAATAATCTAACTATGCTCGTCCATCCTGATTAGTTATTTGAAATAAACGCTAGCAATAGAAAAATGCCACAAACATTGAAACCAACTTTAAATATGTAAAGTAAATGTAAAACTTGGTATGTATCATACCGTTAACACAGCCGGCTAAACGTATCGGTGAAAACAGCCGGTCATAGTTATCAGTCCTCTTGACTGATAGCTATGCCTTGGAAACAGCCGGTCATAGTTGTGAGCTATGCCTTGAAACAGCCGGTCATAGTTGTGAGCTATGCCTTGAAAACAGCCGGTCATAGGTGTGAGCTATGCCTTGAAACAGCCGGTCATAGGTGTGAGCTATGCCTTGAAACAGCCGGTCATAGGTGTGAGCTATGCCTTGGAAACAGCCGGTCATAGGTGTAAGCTATGCCTTGAAAACAGCCGGTCATAGGTGTCAGAGAGAATCAGCCGGTCATAAGTACCTATCAAAAGGTATGTGGTATCTGGTAAGAAAGTGATAGTGATAGGTACCTATACCTTGAAAATATCTGATTGCAGACAACACAATTTTCTAAATGACACTTATGCCTTGAAATCAGAGACTTGATTATTTACCGATAGTTATGCCTTGAAAATTTGTTCTATAAAGAATTCGCGGATGTTCATCAAACAAATCAAGTTCAATAAGAATTTCGCTTTGAGGCATTATTCTAATGCGGTTTGTTTGAAATCAGAGCTTTAAGCAAGTACCTGTCTCCATTTAAATAATGGTTCACTACCTCATAAGAAAATCATCATCTCATTATCACACTGGAATAATTTTAACACTCGTCAAAAATAACGGTTCACCAACACTTAAGAATACCTCCCACACACGTCCAAATAAAAGTCCACTATCGTCACTCTAGAATACCTCACACGACCGAATAAAATAATGGTACACTATCACGCTAGAATACTCCTCAATGCCGTTCAAATTAAAGTTCACTATCTCATAAGAAAACTCCCTAATTCACAATCATAAAAAAAACAAAACGATGGTCCACCATCCAATTAGAAAACCTCTTAGACTCTACCAAATAATGGTTCGCTATCGTCACACTAGAATACCTCTAACGTCCGTCCAAATAATGGTTCACTATCCCAGTAGAATACTTCTTACACACTTCTAAATAGTAGTCCAACATCTCATTAGAATACCACTAACGCACGTCTCAATAATAGTTCACTATCGACTCACTAAAATACTTCTAACGCCCGTCCAAATATTGGTTCACTATCCCACTTCTGATGTCGAAATAAGAAGAAAAGAGAGAAGAGAAGAAGAGAACACAATTTAAAGAGAGAGGCCTGGACACATACAGGCACACACGCCATGAACATCAGGATGCCGCTAAACCAGGATGACATAATCACATCTAACCAATCTTATGTCAGGATACAAAACAATACGTCGTGGGCGTATACTTGTTGAACCCTGTAGAATAATGCATCACCAAATGCTATCGCTAGCCACTGAAATGATTAACTACAACGTCGATATCATTACGGAGTCAATTCCCACGGTGAGGCTGTTTCGACCTGGCAGGTCATCGTCAGGCACGGTGTAACCGTACTACAACCGACCTAGCTACCAAACCAATCTAAGGACCTTAGACACACGCTGATCTACGTCAACGTGTCTTCACAACACCAAAGATACCGATTGACACTAACCTTCAACACCGAACACCATTGGAATCCCCTGCCTGCAGGACTACAAAGAGACCACAGCAGCAACTGTCACCAACCTCGTTCAATCTCTGCATTTCACCAACCTCAGCTACAACCTCAAGGAAATACGACGATAACCAACACACACTTCATGATCTCCACAAATATTCCACGAGCAATACGAATCTAGGGCTCTGCCGACGCTTGACGACCACAGTATCTCCAAATGCTCCAGGATTCCAAAGATTAGACCAGATTCTAAACCTAACTTCGAAACGACCTCATCGAACGACAGACCAACCAGAACTGTCAAAGTTGTTTACTCTAAAGCCCACTTGAGCTCCGTTTCTCCATCACGAACGCAGCCAACAATGAATTGTGAGAACGCACTACAACGCCTCTAATATCACTCCAGTCTATCTTACAGCTGATAGCTAACTGCGCGCAAACAAAGCGCATCGCCTATTTGAGTGTTGCCAGAAGAGAATATTAAGTAAACGCGAACTGTCAAATGATTTCAGCCAATGCCCACCTGAGTGTGATCAATCTCCGACATGTATATTTCTGCCGCTTCAAAATTGCCACTCTTACCATTTCTTGAAGTTTATTAGATAATCATGCTAGTTATATAATTTACAGGCTTACCACAATAAACAGATCAAAAATGCCGCCTCTGGAGCCAGTTAAAAACCTGGCAAAGGAATGCTATTTCCAAAAAGAGGCAATATAGATTGGCAATCGGCGGCATAAGGCCATGTTCTGATGCTGATATTGAATCCAGATGTGAAAAAACTGGATGTATTTGACTCGGATTTCATAGGTAAGCAAGTAACTAATGGTTCAAACTAAACTATAATTCATACTTCATAAATAATACTACTACAAGTGTTATGGAATAAAGTGTGCACATATTATGCCCATTATTATAGCATTCTAAATAATACCTACACAGGAGGAACTGTATGTAGCATGCTTGTCCATGTCCAGTTTTTGTTAGGATTTTTTATTGATAATAATCCAATCATCATAATATATAAGAAATTTGCATCCCATTCTTGTATACATAAAATATTTAAATAAATAAATGCTCTGTATATGTCTTTGTTACAGTTAATAACCACCTACAGCCCCTGAAAAAATGGATGATACATAAGACAATATATTTTGGAGGGGCCCCTGGCAAGATTGACAGACAATCAGATCAAGCCGCTGTGAAACAATGAATGCAAGTGGCTTCCAATCAGTCAAGAAATCTGGGAGGCTTATATTAGCAGTGCATATGATGATGATGCTGCCCACTGAACCTATTGTTGAACATCAATGTGAACAATTTTGATAAACAATTTCTTAGGGTCCCTTTTGTATGACCTTATGTTTATAGTCTTTATGTTGGTTGTCCTTACATGATTGCTTCAATGTTTATTTATGTTGTAATGGGTCCATACCATAATTAAAAATGTTATATTTGAATAAGTAGCTTAGTAAAAAAATATATATTATATTTTATTTTCTTTGCTGTGCCCTTACAGGGTCTTGTTGAAACTAACATAATTTTAAGATCATAATGTACCTACACAAGAAAAGCAATAAAGTTATTGAGTATTGAGTATTGAGTATATCTTTTGTTTACTTTATTATTATACATTCTTTGAGATGTCAAATAATAACACCAATTTTATAATAGACCCTACCCTACCTATTAGCAAAAAGTAGGGGTTGGTTTTCATCTGTGATGAGCTGAAAAATATGCCTATGCTCCTACGAGCATGTTGCATTGCAAATGCAAAAAGGGCCGTGCCGCTCTGCTGCCGTGCAACTAAGTAGGGGTTGGGACGTCTGCGGAGCCCGCAGACGGGTCATCAGCTTCGCTTGGTGGGAGCTATTTTACTCAGCAGTGTGCAACTAAGTAGGTAGGAACCTATAGTGCCTTTACAAAGTGCAGCGCTACCTTACTACTAAACTTGTTATTGAAGACGGTCGTAAACCATCGACAGAAGTAGCTTCTTCTTCTGTCGTGTTTTACACCGAGTCGGCGAACGACCCGATGAACCCTGGCTTCAGTTTTTAAACCGCTTTTTACTGGTAGGCCTCTGATAAGGTTGTGAAACGACGGCCGTGTTCGTGTAGGTACCTACGTAGACAGCAACCGGGATCCACGGCTTTATAGGGCATATTAAAACACGGAACCATCTTTCTGCCGAAAAATCAAGTGGTTCAGCCTGAAATATCCTGATAACACTGGGAACAAATTCAACAATTGGTGTAAAATATGTCGTTGTAGCCGTCGGAAATGTCCACACAGAACACTATTACTATCCTTGGCCGGAGAATATGTTTAAAATATCTTTTTTTTACAAATATCATTCAATTTCTAGATTTTAGGGCGTTTTCTTTTAAAAAAAATTCCTCTAAACTCCAAACAAACTTATCAACATAACCTCCAAAGCCTACAAATCTCTTCTCAAGTCAGGTATCGACCTAACTTACGTAAACGATGATCAATTCTGTAAAAATCGCGACTTGAGTTAGGATTGTTGCTTGAAAATCCTTCTGGAATAAGATTTTACTCAGGTGAGTTTTGATTATTGAATCTTGTCTCAAGCAACGTTCTTAAATCAAATCTCTACTTAAAACTAATTTTAAATCTAGATCAGCGCTTGAGATGTGTTCTAAAATACGGGCCTAAGACTAGAAACTAACGGAATTAGGTTTGCATCCAAACTTAAAAGCTTTTATGTCAACCGTGTACCTTAAATACGTAGGTATTGATTGAAGTAGGTATATATAAATTTTTATAGAGACCCGACGATCCCACAGATAAACCTCGAAAAGTGATTTAGTGGGACATTGGTTGAGTAATGTGTGTAAATGTAGCACCATTAGACGGGAAACGGTTCTAGTACCTAATGGACTAATGTTTTTAAGACAATAAAAACAACAAATGAAAATATAAAGGTACTATTTTAATTTAGTGTAAATATTTTTCGAGTGAGTTCTACTTGTGATACTCAAATTATTTTTCCAAATAATATAGGTCAAAATATGAAAAAAGAATTGGGCTTCCTATAAAAAGTGACACATTCTTTTAACTGAATTTAATAGGACCGTATATTTTATCTATTCCTTATATTCATGTTGCACATTGATTTATGTTTATGCTATTATTTACCTGAGCAGGCCTGCGTGTTACAAGCGCGTAACATTTCCTTGGAGCCGGCGCAAGGGGGCATGCGGCATCGCCTAGTCCGGGCCTGTTGACCCCCTCCGCAGGGGGCCGAGCAAGGGCCCCACGGGGCCCACGCCTCCCACGAACCGTCGTCGGGCCCGGAGTTAGGCACTACGGGCGGGGCGCTACTGCAACCGCGTGACGTACAGAAGCGCTCTTCCTCGCGAGCCATCGATAGCTGTGAATTGAGTTGAGATATTTAAATTTATTAGAATTTAGATTTGGCGAAATCGGGAGGTCGTGCCTAATGACGTATCCGGGGGGAGGCCTACATCCAGCAGTGGACTGCTATAGGCTGATGTGATTCTAAAAGTTCTAGGTGACAAATAATAATGTGGAAATTACCTTGAGTTGTTCCGGGGAGGGCGCTTTGCACAAAAACTTGAACCGTTTCTCAATATAAGTGTCGTCGTCTGATGAATTGCCTGCTGGATAGAACAAAAACAGTTTTCAAAAAAGCTGCAGTTGGTGATCGCAGGTGCACACTTTGCTGGGTTGGTATAGTCAAGCTCAGGATAGTTGAGACAGTTAAGACTTAAGACCATTCTTATGCCGCGCGCATAAGACTTACATTTTTGCGGTTTGAGTGTGGCTGGACGTGAGCTTGACTGTGAAATAGACTTGTGTCCTACAAGTCAAACGAGCTACTTTTTAAAACGATATTTTGTGTGAAAAACTGATGTTGTGACGACAGAAAGAGTCTCAGTTTAATTATTTTGGTCTTGCATATTTTGAAAACGATGATGAAAACTATTCTACTTTTGGACACTAATTTTAAAAATCCAAGTCTCATATTTTATTAATAACCCAGGACACAAGTCTGTTCAATAGGCCACAACTAGCAATGGCACGGAATAAAAACTGACCCGAAATCTGCACCCAAGGCGTCCACGCGGTGGCCTTCCTTAGTTCGCACGGTCGCAGATCGCACATTTGCCGGTCTATCTTGCTGCCGTCGCAGTCGACGCCGCCGTTCTTGGGCGCGGGGTTGTTGCAGGCGCGCCGCCGCTCGCGCCACCCGGCCGCCGCCCCGCACCCCGCCCCGCCCGCACTCGTGCAACCCGACCATGGGCCCCAAGCCGACCAGCCACCGTCCACCGGCGCTAGGTCGGGATCTAAGAGGAAAATAAAGTTTAATCCGGGATTTTGCAGAAAATGATATTAAGAAAAGTTTGACAGGGTTAACTAGTGAACGAAAAATTTTGAAACCTATAAATACAAATATTTTCTGAAATATGACTGTCCCAGTTGTTCCTTGAGTATGTTACCACTAGTAAGTAGAGCCGGGTGTTACAGTACCACAGTGAGTCGGCATGTAATAATGAGATAGCAAACTGGAGAACTAATGGCGTTACTGTCAGCTATGCCTTTGTGTGATTGTGCAAATATGTGTCAATGTCAAATTCAGTTACTTCTTATTGATGCGTTTAGAACTTGGTTTAGGCAGAGTCAAGTCTGCTGCCATCAGCAATAATGAGTTTTATTCCCTATTGGGGCATATTAGCGCAGAACGTGTGTTTGCCGGCTTAGATTGCCGTGTGTTGCCGGCTTAGAATAGCATCACCCCATATCTTTTCCTTGGGTGTCGTAAGAGGCGACTAAGGGACTCGAGGGTGTGTATTGCAATTTTAGGCGATGGGCTGACAACCTGTCACTATGGCGAAACACAATTTTCCGAATTACCCTCAAATATTTGTCAGACGTGGCGTAAATGTCCGTTTTTGCGGCTGTTTGCGCTCTGCCTACCCCGCAAGGGATTATAGGCGTGACATGTGTGTGTGTGTGTGTGTGTATGCCCTTTGAATCGAGACCCACTTGGCTTGATTCGGATTCCACACGTAATAGCACTTTCACACCATACACTCATACTCATACATCCTGCTCCTGCCACTGTCGCGAATATTGCTCGAAATACTTCCGCGGAAGTATCATCGCGAGTGAATGTTCACACACTACCGATACACTCTTCTCGCATCAATATGAGTGAGCGGGATAGCAATACATTCCACACGCGTTCGTGCTGCCGTTCCTTTGACTCGCGCACGAAAAGCCAACAATCGAGGGAGCACGGGAAGTGGCAGCGCGAGTAACCTACTACATATTCGCGCTGCCCACTTCCCTTACTATTCCCTGTCCATATTGGCATCGCGTGAACGTGCTATAAGGCACATTCCAGCCATCGTCAATACAGATACTTTGTCGCGTCGTCGCGACAATCGTCAGGGTAGGTCAATGAAACTCTTGTTTGGTTAATGGATTTAATGTGGGGGGAAGAACCCTCTTAGGGTTAAAATCGGTGGTCAGGAAAGCTTTACTGAAAACTTGCACAAACTAGCAAGCACGAGGGCTTGTATATAATTATAACTTAAAAACACTGCCGTCTGGACGACTAGTCCATGCCGAGGTTTACTTAAGACTGCCTGATCTGCTGGAAAATGGCATCTTGGAACGACAGCGATTCAAAATTCAAATGTGAAAGATGAGATAGAAGTTGGTAGTGGACAGTGTTGACAAAATAGTGCGATGCCTGGAGGTCGCATTGCTACAGTGTGAACGTGCTATAAGGCACAATCCAGCCATCGTCAATACAGATAACTGTACTCACTGGGGCAGGGCGGCAGGTTGGAGCAGAAGACGTCCTGCGAGTCGATGCCGACGCACACCCGTCCGCCGAACCTCGGCTCGGGCGCGGTGCAGGAGCGCCGCCGCGACTTGACCGCGATGCCGCACGAGGGGGAGCACTCCGACCACCCGGACCACGCCGACCAGCCGCCGTGCACAGTGCAGTTTGACACCGATATGCTCGCTCCTGCAATGTGAATACGTATGTATGGGTTTGAAGCACGGGTTTGAAGTGTTGAATACGATGATTTCCTGGATAGCTTTCAATTCAAAAATACTTTTTTGTACATAGGAAATACAGTAAAAACAAGATATACATTAAAACAAGTGTACACAAGGCGGCCTCATCAAGTAGGAGGCGATTTCTTCCAAGCAACCTTAGAGTACAGAATAGGGGAGTAGCCGTAATGCAGCTTTTGATGTCAATTCGGGGGAAAATCTATTATTTAAAATAAGCGCTATCAATTTCCGTCAAATAATTTTAGAAAAGGAGAGGATATATCGAAGACATGTCATGTTTAAAAATATCAATAACTTCTTCGCCATTTCCAGTCAATTTAGTCGTTATTGTTTTCGTCGCCTTATTTGGACAGATATAGCTACAAAGCGTATTTTGTTTCAAACTTGACGCCATATTTTATACAAGCTTATGAATTCTTCATATGCCAGGATTTTTATACAAAATAACGTTTTAGAAAATAGCTCATTTGACAAGTATGAACATACCGTAATTTATAGGTTGCCAATAAGCCATATTTGACAGCTATTGGATTCGTTTTAAGAAAACTTGCAAAACTTTCTACCTCGAGCAGGATTTTAACCTGCGACTTTCGCTATCACTAGTAACGACGCCTCTTCTATCTTGGGTACCTTGGCTCATCCATTGCCCGCGAAATTAAGCTAGTTTCTTTAAATTGTATACCTATCACAAGAAGTGTTTTAAAAGTCAGATTCGTGCTAATGCTATGGCCACGCTATGGCAGAGGCATAGAGTAGAAATCACATAGAGATGACACTCCCGCTCCAGACGCGCTCAAGGTCAATCCGTCTGGCTGTCTCTTAGAGAACAATTCAGTCGGGAGTGCGCTTCGCCGCGGAAACGTTTGTCGTGCGGGTCGAATTTTCATTTTTTGCAGAGTGCAAGGTGTTGTATTCATAGGGAGAACGCGTTTTACAAAAATAATGCTATTCTAATCTGGCACCACACGGCGCCATTTTAGCACCTATTTTAAAATTCTGTACCTACCTATTAACAATAAAATGGTAAGGTAAGACTTTAAAACGGGTAAATATTTTGTTCCCACGGGAAAACTGTTAGCAGCGGTCGCAACCGCTTGACTGGCCGCTAGTCTGAAATAAAATTATTGGCACGTGACAGCCCCGACTTAAAGCGCGGGAGAGTGCGGGGCGTTACGGGCTGCGGGGGGAAGTAGGTATTTAAAGCGCGGCTTTTGGGGCCCAGACAAAGGAGTTTCGTTTCTATACGCCAGTATTATTATCTATTCTTATGGCAGAGGATTCATTCATTCATTCCTTTGTTAACTTCTCTCCAGTATGCAATTGACCGCTGTCAAATGCGTCGAAGTCAAAGTAATTTTTTTTATTTGCTTTAAGTGCGGTAACATGAGATGATAGTTTTATAATTCGAAATACATTCACACTTGGCTGTTTATCAGCATGCAAAAGGTAATATTTACAAAAGTACATAAACAATATTCTTATAAATTTTCAACATGTTACTTATTTTACCATAAAATATGTCGTAAGCTTATTAATTAACTAAATTGCTACTATTATCTTATCATATTTCATTTCTTTAAGCAATTTATTACTATTGTTATATGAGATTTATTTAAATATTTATATCACACAGATAATTAGTTAACGTATAGTCCTATGCAAATACGACTATGCACTGCTTCCGCTGCTCCATATACAATTTCATGTACCTAGGTTGTCTGGAAGAGATTGCCTATTAGCAATAAGGCCGCCTAATTGTACGCTAATTAAGTTCTACTTTGGTTGTATATATTCATGCTGTTTCCTTTTGTGTGCAAATAAAGTATTCTTATCTTATAATGATGTCTGTATGTAATGTCTTTTCGGATGTCGTTGCTGTGTGGTTACCTGCGCAATGTTTGCCGCCGTGCTGCGGTCGCGGGCTGTCGCAGCGGCGCGTGCGGCACATGCACAAGTCGGGCCGCTCGCCGTACGCCGAGTTCGCGGTGCCGTCTTGCATGCAAGGCGCCCATTCCGACCAGGCTGACCACCCGCCGTCCACTGCACAGCAAAGACAATCACATTATTGAATTATTGAATAACAAAAACCTGGATGCGGCTCGAGAAAATAAATTTTGAAGTTATATTTTCAGTACTATGGTTTACTTTAACCTCAGTTTTTTTTTATTATTATTTTTTAGTTGTGGACCCTACGATTTTTAGCCCCGGGGCTGTTAATCTACACCTGACTGTATGGTGGGAAACTCACCCGGAAAAGCTTGTGGTTGTTCAAACAACCAGCTCAATCGCGCCCGATTGGGCTTACGAGTTGTTCTGGGGAGAACGTATTGGACTGAATCTACCCGGCACGTGCCGGTAGGGGAGCAAATGAGGGACTTAAACTCACAGTACGTCGCTTCGAGACCACCATTTTTAATTTAGGAAACTTTAAAAAAAGCCAGTGTCTCTCGCGCTGCTGAGAAGTATTTAACGATACCTGGGCTGTGGCCCGTGAAAAATAATTTACTTGTCAGCATACATAAATACATACTCTCGAAAAACATTACCCAAGGCAGTCGGGTTATGAAGGTCAATGCATTTTTTTCAATTTCAATTTATTTATTCAATTACAACGGTGCAAACCAATAACAGTAATTGTTATGCAATACCAGGTTCTGTACTGCCCTTGAGCCATCGATTTCGTTAATACCCCAAACGAACCATTTAATTATTGATTTACATTTAGGATTTATTTTAGCCCGTGTGTTGCCGGCTTAGAATAGCATCACCCCATTTCTTTTCCGTGGGTGTCATAAGAGGCGACGAAGGGACTTGAGGGTGTGTATTGCAATTAGGCGATGGGCTGACAACCTGTCACTATGGCGATAAAGAATTCCCCGTATCACCCTCAAATGTTTGTCAGACGTGGCGTAAAGACCTTTTTTGCGGCTTTTTACGCATACGTATGTATTTATTTGACTCTGGGGGAGGCCTGCGTCCAGCAGTGGACTGCAATAGGCTGTTGTGTGTACCTGGCGCGGAGTGGTCCCGGCAGGCGGCGGTGGGCGGCGGCAGATGGTCCTGGTCGTGCAGACAGGTCTCCCTGGTGTCGTGCCACGCGCAGTGCGGGTCGCCGGCCGCCGTGCACGCCGTGCGGCTCTTCCGCCGGCCGCAGCGCTCGCCACTCACGCGCACCACGCCCGTCTCACTGCCGATGTACAGCGACATCTGATGGAAAATTACAAATATTGAGTCGGGCGAAGATCGGGCGTTCTAGGAGACTTACCTAAACATGCATGCGAAATATAACTAATACATTTTTGTGTTCGGGACGGCCGATTTTGTATTGAATACATTTCGCATGCATGTAGGTATAACTCGCGCAGATAAAGATAAGATATTTAAATGGCAACTGTTACCTAAGTGTAAGGGGGAAAACATGATGTGTATGTAAAAGCTTCAATGCGAGAGAGAAATCATGACATTCGCCGCCATTTAAAGATCATTTTTTACCTGCGCGGCTAATAAAATTGACAAATAAACAAATATAATACAAATATATTTATTTCGCATCACACCTTAGGCACAACAATCAATAAATTCAATACAAATATACAACATGAGCTGAAATGGGTGTAGGCACAGCACACTGCTGATTTTAAACTTACCCCTAGTCAAAAATGGGTGTTCTTAAATATCTCATTTCATAGAAACTATATAATATAACTCGTCGATATAAATAAGAAAACGTGCGTCTATTTTGTACAAGCATTCCAAAATATACTCACAGTATCCTTAACGAATTGCATGTTTAACACGTGGAATCCTCCTTTATCGTCCTTCAGCTTCAACACTTCAACGAGGCACGCTCCGTCCAACGCCGGCAATACGGCCAATTTGTAAATGTCGTCGTCCAGTGTGGCCACATACGCAACCAACTGCCTCCCGCTTTCAGTCGGGGTGGCGTCGACTGTTACATGGGTAAATCTTTGTAAGTCCACTTTGTAGACTGGTTCCCCCGATATCGGTTGGATAGGACGATGCATGAGGTAGTAACGGTTGTATTCTTTTTGTTGGAAGGGCCTGTGGAATGAAAGGATAGAAATAATTTTAGCTTTATTGTTAATAGAGATACACCGACTAGTCAGCCATTTTTATAATCAGCAAGTAGTCGGCGAATAGATTGAATTTGAATATAATAATTTGAAAAAAAAATGCTAAATAATTTTCCATTTAATTTCTTTTCTCTTTTCACTGATTGTTTTTCTTATTATCCTCTTCCATATCATTATATATTAGTTTATCATATTAGTATATATTAGTTTATTTAACTTAAATAATGTACTTATATGCATTAGTATGTAAAATAGTTTATTAGTATATGT
Organism: Tuta absoluta; assembly: GCA_027580185.1. NCBI lineage: Eukaryota > Metazoa > Arthropoda > Insecta > Lepidoptera > Gelechiidae > Tuta > Tuta absoluta. The sequence continues at coordinate 26,689,657 of JAQAHW010000001.1, read as the reverse complement.
AGATGTACCTATGCACTATCCCGCTTAACCATACATACTCTTTCTTTTTTCACCCAAAGGTTGCCTGGTAGAAATTGCTACCTCAGCAATAAGGCCGCCTAAATTGTACCGATCGTTTTTCATTTTTTGTATCTGTTTGTTTTTGTGTGTTTTGTACAAATAAAGAATATTGTATTGTATTGTATTGTAAATAAAATGTTCAAATCTGAAATCACAGCTGTTAAAAACGAGTTTTCACGCGATTTATTCTCCCAAACGTCAAAAAAGTAATGATCGGCTTAAATGACTAGTCAGACTTTTGTAGTTGGCGACTATTCGGTGCATTTCTTATATTTTGTAATAATCTAGTGAATAGATAACGTCGAATTAAATAAAAACTAGGCGTTCTCAGTAGCAAATTGAATCGGGCTGATCTTTATGAAATTTAATCAATTTTGTTCTGATCGCGAACGGTTACGCTGACGACTCAGTTGTTTGCTCTATGCCATTGATTCTATAACATACACATATCACGCCTATTATCTCTTGCGGGGTAGGCAGAGCGTAAACTCGTATTGGTGCTGTGATCACTCACTCGCGATGATACTTCCGCGGAAGTATATCGAGCAATATTAGCTATAGCGGCAGGAGCAGGTGCATTTTTTTATTTTTTTAAGGATGGGTTTTGCTTTTGACTCTATTCTAGGTCATAGGACAGAGACAGAGTCTAAGATGGAGCGAGCTCACCCAGAAGAAGCCTGTTCACTCTTACTCTGAAGAGATTACGGTTGTATGCGTTTGGAAACACAGACGCAGGCAGTGAGTTCCACTCTTTAGCAGTGCGCATTATAAATGATGACTGGAAGCGCTTAGTCCGAATTGGTGGAATGGCAACCAGGTATGGATGGTATCCGGCGGTGCATGGTGTGAACGTGCTTTTTAACAATATGTATTAATACCTGTCGTCGGGCACGCAGCGGAAGTGGTCGCGCGCGCTGGCGGTCGGCGCGCGCGGCTCCCACGTCGCCTTGGTCGTCTCCTGCGTCTTGTACGGGCCGGAGAACACTGCGTCCAGCGCGGACATGTTGTACACGCATAGCGCACTGCCAGCCACGCTGTTGCTGTCATAACATAACATAACATAAAAGATTCTTCATAGAGATCACGAACCTCAGCAGTGAGGTATAGAATGCAAGGAGGAAGAGGTATTCTGAATCAAGATTACAGTTTTCGTGAGTATTGGTCTCAGAGAATCGTGGAGACAATGATTTGAATCTAAGGGGGACACGTATATTAGTCTACACATTTCAGGCTGACGTAGGTTCAGCACCACCATCCTTTATTCAGGCTACTGCCTGATCAATCACAACTGATTACCTGTATAAAAGATGGCGGTGCTTCGGAAGGCATGTTGTCTGGTTGCGGTCTGTAATTTAATTACTCAGATGGTGACATTCAAATCAACCACGTCACAACCCTACTGGTTATCTAATAGTAGATTTAAAAACTGGCACCAGGGTACACGGTGTACCGTACACCGGAGCGTTTGCCAAGTCAGTGACACGACAAAGAAAAACCTTGAGTGCACCGTTAAAGATCGATACTTACCTCGGTGTACTGAACGCAGCCACAATGAGTTTCTCTTGCGGCAAGTACGCGATGCTCTGCACCTCGTCATAGTAGAAGGGGACTTCCCCGGGCACCGAACATGTCAGGCGAGCCTTGAGGAACGTACTCCAGTTGTCCAGGGGCAAATGTCCACCGGAATCGTTCTTGCACACGCGTGCGATGCGCGAGTAGATTGTCTGTGATAAAACAAAAAAAAAGTTAGTTGGAACGTTCTTCGCTTTGATTGGTTTACTTACGGCGATACACAATTTTCCGGATGACCCTCAAATGTTTGTCAGACGTGGCGTATATGTCCGTTCTATGCGGCCGTTTACGCTCTGCCTACTCCGCAAGGGATTATAAGCGTGATATGTGTATGTATGTATGTATGTATGGTTTACTTACACCACCGAGGATGCTGAGTATTGCTGCCATATGCAAGACTCTATAGTAATTTGGTGATTTGTTTCGTCGGTTTATTTGGAAATCACACGATGGATCTAGGACTTATCATTCGCAAGAATGATATCTCCCATCACGTATTTTTTATTCGTAAGTCGTGAGATGCCGGCTTAGAACAGCGTCACCCCATTTCTTTCCCGTGGGAGTCGTAAGAGGCGACTAAGGGACTTGAGGGTGTATATTGCCATTTTAGGCGATGGGCTGATAACCTGTCACTATGGCGATACACAATTTTGCGAATGACCCTCAAATATGTCAGACGTGGCGTAAATGTCCGCTTTTGCGGCCGTTTACGCTCTGCCTACCCCGTTAGGGATAATTGGCGTGATATGTGTATATGTGTGTGTATTTTTTATGGGAGTGTATGATATTGCTTATCATACCTTGCCACAGTTCATGAACTCGACGGCCACCTCGCGAAACACGAAGTACACAAACGCGTCGTCCTCAAAGCTTCCCACAAACTGTGGTTCGTTGAGCCAGTTCAGATCGTACTGCGTCGTCCGCACCGTGCCGGCGTCACGCAACGCTGCGCCGCGACTCCTGCAAACAATAGTAGTTAATCCAACTGTCATTCGATTTTTAACTACGCCTCCTGGCATAAACAGACACTCTAATTATATTTATATATATGTGAACAATTCACACAGCCCTGTCTAGCCCCAAACTAAGCAAAGCTTGTACTATGGGAACTAAATAGCTGATATTAATACTTATATACTTTTAGTAAATAAATACATATTATACATAGAAAACACCCAGACTAAACACAAATATCAGAAAATTTGTGTCATCTGGGGATCGAACCCACAACTTTCGGTGTAGCAGGCAGGGGCACTATCCGCTACGCCTAATGTAGGTAATGACCCCCACAATATGACAGTTGCATGAACTATACTATAATAAAATCACGGTTACTCTCATAGCCATCACTGGCATTCCCAGTATAACAAAGTACTAACTAAGGAACAGAGGGACTGCACTAAAACAGGCAGTCGATTGCAATGCCGACTAACTCAAAATATAAGTTACATAAAGTGCTATTACCAGTTGTAGGTGTTTTATTGCATCCATTGCTGCATGGCATAAATAATGGACTAGTAACATTATCGGCGAGTTTCCTTGAAAACCGTTACACTATTAAAATTATATCGCAAGGAGCTTTATTGTTTTTCGGTTCGTGGTCGATTTATTTTGCAATGCCGACTAACTCAAAATCACTAAATATGGTAGCCTTAACTAGTTTCCAGTTCGTTTTGTCTAAATGTCTCAAAGTTAAACACTTCGGGTGCCTCTCCATTTAGGCAGAGCTGTGCGGAGCAGAGCCCAGCGGTGCATGAATTGACCAGTCATAAAACCTAAAAATCTCCGCTTTGCGTCAGTGATTGGTCAATTCATGCGTCACTAGGCTTCCCCACTGGTTCTTCTCAATACCTGCAGATGGCGGTGTCTGAGCCTGCGAAGTCAGTGGGCGTGCCCGCGTAGTACTCCCCGCTGGAAGCTAGCAGGGCTGTCACGTTGGAGTGAGGGTTGTAAGGGCAGTTCGCCACCCCAGTCACTTGATCTGTCACCGTGCTTATTGATTCAATCTGAAATGAATACTTCTTTTAATTTTGATGCATTCGGCGACTTTTTAAATGACCAAGACGCCACATTACTTATTAACAGCCACAACAGTCTACTGCTGAACATGATCTCTTTCCCTTTCGGGGGGTATTGCCATACTCACTACGCTTGACAGGCGGATTGGCGAGTGCAGTGCAAGAATTCTCCCTTCTCGATGATTATCCCTTAGTCGCTTTTTACGACACCTATTGGTAGAATTGGAGTGACGCTATTTTATGCAGCACACGGCGACCAAGACCAAGTGGTCGCATAAAAAGGACCACTCGAAAACATTTCTATGTTTCCTCTTAGGCGCAGTTTAACGTTGCACTATGTATCACTCTAAAGAAAGTGCAACTCTTTACATTGGTTGTCCTTATTAATCAGGTGAGCCCTTACATCGATAAACAATGTAACTACCAGACCAATCTAACTAGCACCCACGTAGCTTGAGTTTTATAGTTTAGGTTTAGACACGAGAGGTTGTGCGTTGCTTTCTCCATCTACACAATTTTAGATTACAAACTCGAAAACAGTTGTTTAAAGATCTGCATAATGCATTCTGCCCATAGAAATTTAATTTTGTTTTCAAGCGCTGTAACATCACATCTGAAGTATGTCATAAGACTTTCGATAAAATGGATAAATGAAACGAAGTGTTCTGTGCCAATACCCAAATTTGCTGCTGTTGTTGTTAGATATTGATGTATGGTTGTAATTCGGTTATGGTTCGGTTGTTTTTCAGTTAATGTTTAAGTGTTGTTGTTGTTCAGCTATTGGCCAGGGCCCTGATTTTCTTTTTTTTGTCATTGTAATGCCTTCGAATGTCAATTGTCATTATAATGCCACTGTGATTTTATATACTTCAAATTGTCAGCAGAATACGAAATGACCAAAACTGCCCCACTGACAGGCCATTGACATACAATTGTTAAGATTTGTATTTAACAGACTTCAGGCCCTGATGTTCTTTATATTTTGTTCAACTGTTGTACAGCTGTTGTTTAGTTGTTATTGTTCAGCTGTTTTTCAGATGTTGTTCAGTTGTTGTTCAGCTGCTGTTCAGTAGTTATTGTTCAGAAACAGCTGAACAACATCTTCACGACGACGTCTGCACAACTGCTGAAGTATTGAATTATCGAGATTTTACATCATGCCATATTTCAATTATTAATAAGGCCTCGTATTTGACCTTGCAATCGCCGGTGTAAAGTTTGGAAAAGTGTATTATTGAGTTTTTTTTGTAAAGCGTAGAGAAAATAGTGTATGCATCTGCATATCATTAGGCATTACAATACTCGTGTCATACTACGCGTCGTGTGATAAACAGACATCCTCATTATGTGACAGTTACATAATCTGCTATTTACCAGTTGTAGGTGTTTTATTGCATCCATTGCTGCATGGCATAAATAATGGACCAGTAATATTATCGGCGAGTTTCCTTGAAAGGTCGATTACACCGAACCGTTACACTATTAAAATTATATCGCAAGGAGCTTTATTGTTTGTCGGTTCGTGGTCGGTTTTATTTCTTTTGCATTGTTTTAAAGCTTTTGCTATGGTTAGCAGGCCCCGATTACATACATAGATATCTACATATAGGGTGAAATTATACTAGAGACCGATACCGAGAACTCAGGACGGCCTGGTTATAAGGAAAAATTCCCCCAACATAGGACAATAGAATTAACCTCTTGTACAAATTAACTTGGTCGGCTGGTACGGTACATTTTGTATGTGAGACCATATTTTTTTTTCTTTTTTTCGAACTATGTTCCTTGGAAAAAGTTGTTCCTATCTACCAGCCCGTCTTGAGCTTTCGGTATCTGTCACTAGTATAAATCATCAAAAGTAACTTAGACGATTTTTATAAGACAGAAATATAGAATAGGCTAATCAGTCAGATAAGATAATCATCAGGAATGAAACATTAGGACACTGTAGATTTCCTGTCTATTATTTCTTCATATAAAAATATCAGAATTAACACACAATAATAATAATAATAAGTAATACAAGATGTTTGTTTACGCTGACCTCTCTCCAGCTGCAGACCGGGCTGAAGGCGTTGGTGCCGCACGCGAACAGCTTGTGTCCGTATGACAGCAGCACCTTCACGTAGTTGTGACAGTCTTCCTCTGTCTGCCCCTTGTCTTGGCACAGCTGGGCCTTGTCCTCGGGGGCTGGCCACTCCGCGCGTTCTAGCTGACGCAACCCTCGCAGCGAAAGCCGGTAGAGGGCATCTCTGGAATGTGCGAAAACAATGTATACTGTCCTATGTTGTAGGGTCTTGCAAGTAAGTAACAAATCAAGAAGAAAGTCAGTAAAATAAAAATCGAAAAAGGAGAAAAGAACAACTTTAAGAAACGGATATTTCGCAATAAATAGTAGGGAACCCAAACATGCGCCAAGTTTCATTCAATACAGGATATGCAGTTTCAATAACATAAAGATAGTCATTCAAAGTGTAAACTATAATATTTCAATCTGCATAACAAACAAGACAGCTATTGAATCGAGTCGCACGACATTGTTTCAAGCATTGATCAGAACAATATCCCACCGTGAGATGAGAAACATAAATTAATAACGATACGCTTCTTCCTAGAGCCAGTATCTATGACACGAGACGACCCTCAGTATTGTACTTGCTCACGTCATGTGCCAAGTATCTAAGTGCAACGCTCACATTGCCGTACTTTCATCAGCAGTTCTAACTCGGAAGTTCTGCTGGAGGTACGTATTAGGTAGTACGAAAAAAATGTTCAGTATGAAATACTTCACTGTGCAGCTGTACTGTATTGACTTTTTGGCATCCTGTCGCTTCATTGTCGATTTCTCACCTCAGGATCAGATTTGGCCCAAGAATCAAGATTTGTATTATTCATTAATTAAATCAACAGATTTTCACAATCAATAAGTATCTTAATTTCAAGTAGGTACAGAATTAATAAACACCTGCAAATAAATAACATGCACAAGTTAAAGTACCTCTAAATTATAATATCGTATCGACAGTGGCATGTAGTAGCGATATTGCTACCACAAGATCATAATACTATCGAGGCGCATACACACACCAGATGATTAGATTTCAGTCCCACACTGCCGAGCACCGCAGTGCCCAACCGCAAGATGAAGAGTTCGTGAATTCATGCGGTCAGGCACTGGCACGCGGTTAGGCTTACATTCAGCTATCTGAGCACATTCGGTTTCAGAATTCATAGTAGTAATTAAATACAACAAATACTCAAAATTATTAAAATAATGGTTATCGTTGAACAGTGTTTATGTTGAGTAGAAATAGAGTAAAAACATCTCATTCCATAATACTTGCGCATTATTTAAAGTAACTACAGGGTAGGGTACGCTAAAAAGCTGATACGCAATAAGTAAACAAGCACTCAAACCGAAGAGTCAGCAGACCTGATAGGCTGTAACCGAACACCTTGCAACCGCAGTAGTGACTTGGGTGTCGCATTACAACCAACTCTTGCGCAGCCATCAACTGATCTAAGCATTATTAGTCTCACTATACGGTGGTCCCGGGTTCGATCTATTGTGTGGGGCACACAAAACATTTTTTTTTTCATTGCAAGATAGCTGATCCACTTAGTCTGTCGTCGACTCAACGTCCCACACGACAGTCTTTGACGACAGTACATCATGGGCCGAGGTTATTTTAAGCTCAGAAGGGCAAGTTTTAGTTCCATCTAATTTCAATAATATGACTGATATTCCATTACTTAGCAAGCTACAAGGTTACAAGATTTTAAAAAAATCTACCACAATTAGGGTACTGTTATCGATTGTACTTTAGATTGAATTGGACTTTGTTACAGTTCGACTTTCTCAAGGACATTACATAGTGCGATAGAGATGTGCGGATCGCAAACGCGTCGCTGTTTATTTGAATTGAAGGGTGTAGATTTACTATATCCACAGAATATTACAGTAGGTATTTTGTATCTAAGAAAAAGAAGGTAGTGTTTTATCAGAATCGACGCCATTGTTTAGCCTACATATCAAAATCAAAATCAAATCATTTATTTCTAAGTAGGAATTCACAAGATTCTCTTTTAGAAAGTCAAATCTAAACAAACAAGAAAGCCAATTTAACAGCGCGAATGTAGTTATTAAATATCTTCTGAATCCAACTTTTATTTAAGAAATTATTTATAAGTATTTCTTTAATTTTTACTTTATTAGTTTCAACAATTTTCTGGTCTATTAAATAATTACCTAGTTTACGAATAATAACTTACCAAAAGTGATTGTTTGTGTTTAAAGCGAAGATGCAATTGTTCGCGACAATACTCTTGCAAGGTAAACTACCCTAGTGTTAAGAAAAAGGTTAAGTGAGTTATATTCTTTTTAAGTGAAATAAATATCTGAAACCGTAACTTAAACCCACCATGTCAAGGAACCACGACACAAATCGCAGCAGGGATACTACCAATATGAACTTGGCGGTCGGGCCATGCTTGAACAAAAATTCTACTAATATTATAAATGCGAAAGTTTTAATGTTTGTTTGTTACTTCTTCACACAAAAACTATCGACCCAATTGCAATGAAATTTGGCACACATATAGAAGGTAACATGGATTGAAACATAGGATATTTTTATCACCGCTTATGCGGGCAACGCCGCGGATAACAGCTAGTTAATTATAATGTAAGGTGTCGCGCGCGACGCAGCGGCGGCAGGCGCAACGCCAATCTCTAGTCCGAACAAGGAGTGACTAGAAAGTTTTTACAACGGATATGTACAAACTGGGCTCGAACTCGAACCTCCGCCTTGTCGTCCGTGCACGTCTCTGGGTGCTTATAATCTCGCTTGTCAACTATACTTTCTCCCTATGTTTCATTTGCACTGCGTTTTATTTGACCGCGGCCGGCGTTACATTGTTCCGAAGGTCAGTATATGTTACTCTTGATAAAATTCGTAACTTGTAATTTTTATATGGCCTGGTTATGCACTGCTGCTGTCGACACTGTGGATAAGCACTTCCTTGTTTTTCAAAGTTAGGCTTCTTCTTCTTTCCGTGTGGGTAAAGTTGGCTGATTATCTCGAACTGATGTGAGCACGTAATGATAATAGCCTACCAATAATGTGCTGGCGATAATACAAAGTATCAGTGCCGCTAATAAAAGACAGCGCTGGCTTTTTTACTGACTAGTAGACCACAGTTCCAGGTATTGAGACATTATAATAGTTCCAATTAGACGTGTAAATACTACCTAGTAACTAGTTTCTAGCTCGTCATGAGGCGGCATGTCGTGTCCCGTTAGCTTCGTACTTGCGCAGGCGCGTTGATAAGCCACTATCTTGTATCATAACCTGACAAACAGGTGAGCGGCTTCGAATGTTTGTATAAGTTATAAAGGCATCTGTCCACCGACAAGGACGGGATCATTACGTGGATGAGAGCCACAATACAATGGACGCATGATTGAACATGATCTAAATATCCGACTTCACTGTAGCGTGTATATCAAATTCATCAAATCTCCACAAAATAAGGTTCTATCAAACGTTTTATTTCAGTATATTTTTTCATTCGAAGCTAATCTAGTTTAAATAGTCAGGCTTGTTTTTTTTAGTATCAGAAGAACTTGTCACACAACTCGTAAGGCGGTTATCAGTAGGACGGACCTCGGATGAACGGATACCTTGCAAAGCAAACGTACGCAAACAAATATATATTAAACAACACACTCTATAAAGAGATTATACACTCTTTTATGTTGGACGGTTTACACTAAAGACAGATTCTTACGCAAGCAATCAGTTTAAAAGAGAAGAGAAACACATAAAATTGTTATTAATAATTCGCATTCGCATAATAAAGTATGTGTTGAAATAAATTGCATAAACTTGCCAAAAACAGAATATTTCATTCTGAATAACAGCTGCGAGTGACTTGTACGAAATAATAAAGTTCGAGAGTAAGAAATAAGATTCGCCGTGCAAAACATTAACAAGCAGTGTAAGTGCATTTACACATCCGCTATGCCAAGGATACCTAGCATAGTCAGTACAAACGAATTAAATTATCACATAACAAAATGCGCCTGTATCGCCTTTACCTTGTTATTTACATTGCTGAACCAGCATTTTAAGTATAAGAACCTTTGATTATTTCGCAGTCCATGCATGCTTAAGGCGTCTTTACAACAGGCACAAAAGTACATAAAAGGCGCTGTTAAAATCATGATTTCCGAGACGATATAGATTATAGGCGGTTTAAAAACCCTGACGCTAGGGTTCCTGGGGTCTTGACGAGAAACATTTTAGCATTCTTACAAATACACGGTCTTTTTACATCTTACATTTTACATCTATTCTAACTAATGCAATAAAAATCCATTAAGCATAAACCCCCGGTAAAACAAATTTAGTTCTGGATAGAACATTGTACGCACATCATCAATTCTACTTTTTCAATAAAGGGGATAGTGTAAATGTTTTCATATTCATAAAATCATGATCATGTGGTTTATCATAAATACCGACAAATATAAAACGTCAACTCCTACGCACTAAGTTTATGCTACTTTTGGCTCAAACTCAAGTAAGTGAATGGCAAGAAAAATTACGTAGGTAGTGCAGCAGAAACTTGGCGCCATGCTCCATTCCAGAGCAATTTAAATAAATTCAATTAGAGTTAGGTAGGTAGTAGTTGCCGTGTGACGCCGGCTTAGAATAGCAACAACCCATGGGTGTTATGAAAAGCGACTAAGGGATAGATTCATCCAGGAAATGGGCAAGAGTGTTCCCTGTGATTGCAACATCTAGTGGTGATTATAGCAATACCCCCCATAAGGGGAGACCTTTGTCAATGTATGTGTGTATTTAATGTAGGCAGTATAAGCTATAAGAGAACGTTAACACATTACACAAGTAATTAAGTAAACACATGGTTTTTGTGCATACCTAGGTACCGTAGCAAAACTTTTACCTGTAGAACTTGCAGGTTGCTAAGTCAACAGTACTCTAAATGCAAATAACAGTGTTTAGGCACGTACCTTGCGCCCACGATAACCTGGTCCCTTGCCACATCGAACAACAGTTGCGAAAATGATTTAGCGCTGTTATCTTCGAAGATATCGCTGTCAGTCGCCAGCAGATCTGTAAATATTTATCAACTCAATTACAAGGGTACAATTAAGAAGCTTTTCGAGACTGGCTCTAATTCAACCCCTGTAAGCCAACATTGGAAACGTTATGGCAACTTTTAACATAGCATAGCAGACATAGGGTAGCGAGCCGGTGAAACCACCTTGCGACATTTACATAATGTGTAGGTACGTGGGTGGCATTGCCAGGCGTCCACGGATTTCTTACAAGGTCCATACAAAGTATATTCTGTCAACATATAGCACTATCCTAAGACAGACCCACACAGACTGTGTAGAGGTATATTTGGTCTATGGTATATAGTATAAAGCGTAAGTTACTTCAATAAAGAACACCAAATATTACCCTACCGAATATAGAGTCTGCCTACCTAAACTAACCTTTCCGAAGATAAACCGAAAAATACTGAAAAATGATCCAGGACTACTAAAATTTACGTAGGTATAATAATCGGATTGTATGATATAAATCTCAATTCTTCTTCATCTTTCGTGTGCAACATTAAGTCGACGAACGATCCGATGAACAATTATAAATCTCATGTGTCTTCCAGACTTATTCGTATTATCTGAGCTGACCAATATTGTCACACCCAAACGATAGATAAATATTGTACGATCATATACTGGGAGATGGACGTGGACAAACAAGTTAACTTGAAGAGAACACACGTTTATGTCTTAAGTTAGGTCAAAAATAAACTTTACTTGGCTAGGTAAATATTTTTTGCAAGTATAAAATAAATACTGCATATTTAATAACCAGTACTCAAATGATGCCATGGTTATTTGAATCAGTAATGTTCTAAAGTAAAGGTTACGTCAATACTGTTCAGAATGTAAACACATATTTACACACATTATATAAATCGTCTATACACTAAGTGTAGATTTAAAATGCATTCTCCATAGGCCTCAGTACTGGTATTTAAATAGTATTTTTTTTAATACTAATGAGTTTGAATAATTACCTTCTTTGGTGATTATCCTGAAGTCATCTTCGGGCAGGTCACCTCTGCTGAGCGTCGCCAGCAGGATCAGTGCAGCCACCTTATACATCGTACCCATTTTGGTGGCGCTGGCGTGTTACGCTGCAAATAAAAAGCACTTTAAATGAGGCTATATGTGAATAAATGCCCATGAAATACATTTAACTATATTATATTGCGGGGAAACAAGTTATTAATTTAATATTCACACGGCAAAACTCAACAAAAGCTAGTAAACGTGTGTATTGATTGAACAGATAGCAAAATTAATTGTTATCATAACAATTAATATAATTAATAGAATTCCATTTATCGTAGTCGTATGCACTTATTATATTATGTTACTCAATAATTGAGATTGGTATTTGCATTATTTTCTAAATAATGGAACAATTCTTCTTCTATGCGAACTGGCGACAGTTATTCAAAATTACTAGGTAACACAAGCACCACATTTTGGATAGATTCGTTTGAAGTTGACATTTAGTCTAGCGCCACATCTGCGGAACGTACGGCGCCGAACCTTCCGCTAAATACGCTCGTAGTGTATTTCAAGTTATCTATGACACATCTATGACACATTACGCCGCGTTCTGCGTAGTGCGTAACCTTCCTTCGGGCTGTTCTTTCAGCCAAAACGCATTTCATGTATTTTGCATAGCAAGCGACACATCACGCGACGCGTTGCGCGACCGAAAGTTCGGCGGGCAGCGGGCGTAACTGAACGTGCGTGTTGCCACCAGGGACCGCCAGCCATCAGATGGACTGGGTTTTATCATTAGATTATTACTGCAGTGGTTGTTTTTATATGTAATTTATTTAGATTGTTATCGTTGATTTTACTTTTTTACAACATATATAGTAAATAATTGTACAGCCATACGATGCCTTTTATTTGATAAACACCTAAGAAAAATGTTTATTTGAAATTAATGAAAAAGATTTGTACGATAATTTCAAAACAGTTCGCCTCTCGCGCTCGTAGCGGTTGGACTAGCCTATAGCGCGCACAATCCGGTTGTTTGCAACATTTGCGCTTCGAGTCTAGCTACGAGTTATAAGCAACCTTATTGCTAATTTGTACAAGGTTCAACTTTGATTCAAGTGTCAATACAAATATTTTTAAAATGAACTGTATTGAGTGCAATGATCCTGTGAATGATGGTGTTGAGTGTTCTGCCTGCCATGGAGTTCTACATTTTGGAAATTCCTGTTCCGGCCTTGCCGAATCCACCTATAGGCGGATGGGTGCCAATCGGTCGACGTGGCGCTGCGCCCAATGTAGAAATGCTTCATACACCTCAAATTCCACTGGAACTCAGCCACAGCAAGGAATTGCAGAAGTATTGCAGGAGATTAAATTATTTCGTGCTGATTTTGGTACAGTGCAGTCCGACATAGCAAACTTAAAGTCAAACATTGAAACCTGCACGTCAACGGTTCGTGATCTCGACACAAAATGTTGTAAGATGGAGTCGCGTTTTACCGCTATTGAAGATCGATTAATCGCTGTTGAAAACAACTTTGATCCAATCAATGTTGAAATTAAAAACACTAGCAGCATTGCGCAAAGCCTTTCTACTCGAGTGTCGACTTTGGAAAATGCACCAAACTCAACAGAAAACTACTTTCTCATCAAAAACGAGCTTACTGACCTCAAAAAGGTACTTGAAGCAAAGGATCAGTGGTCCCGAATGAATAATATCGAAATCAAAGGCATTCCAGCTAAAAAGAATGAGAACCTAGTTTCATTGGTATGTGAAATAGGCAAAATCATTAACTACCCTGTTACTAACGAGCATATCAACTTTTTATCGAGAGTACGGTCTAGCGCAAAAGTGAAACCTATCATCGTTTGTTTTACTTCTCGTCAAGTCAAGGAAAACTATTTAGCATCGGCAAAACGTCAAAAGAACTTACGCACCAGCGACCTAGGATTCTCCGAAACCTCCGACAGGATCTACGTCAACGACCATCTGACGCGGGCCAACAAACAACTACTTACTAAAACAAAGGAACTGACGGCCAGCAAGGGATACCAGTTCACCTGGGTGAAGCACTGTAAAATCCAAGTCAGGAAAAATGAAATCTCGCCGATTATCGTTATTCAAACCGACGACGACCTCAATAAAATAATGTGACTGTGTTTATACCTACTACTTGTAATTAGTCTGTGTTTAATCTCATCTAGTGGGTGCATGCCCCATTTCAAACATACTAGTGTTTTCTATAAGTTGATGCACGAATTGCACGAACATAAAAATACCCACTGCAATAATATTTTTTTTGTTTACCTAACTGCCTTTAATGCTGACGACGCTAGTAAAAATAAACAAATGACACATTGCTTTTCAAACCCGTTATACTTAATTATTATTGATCGTAACTGCTTACACACTATAAACCAAATTTTAGCCACACATCCTGCCTTGTTTACTTCCTCATCGTTATACCACTTATACTTATACCTAACTAGCCAATGCATTAACATGCTTATTTATCAAAACAGCTATTTGGCAGCCTCGTTAGAGGTAACATTTCTAAATACCTATTATCACCTAATCAAACGCGTAAACCCTTACACTCCCTTTTATTCATTTATACTACATTTTTACTTATTGTTATATTTCTTAATCAAATTGATAATATTAATTAATGATTAACATTTATTATCAAAACGTAAGAGGTTTGCGCACCAAAACTGAACTATTAAGGAGAAATGTTACCCTAAAAAACTGTGACCTATATGTTTTGACTGAGTCATGGCTTTCAGAACAGTTAAGCGATGAGGAAATGTTTAATAATAATTATATGGTGTGGAGAAGAGACAGGGATTATGAGCGAGTGGATCAGGATCGTGGCGGCGGCGTGCTGATAGCGGCGCGCCGCGGACTTCAGGTGCGCGAGCGACGCGAGTGGTGCTCCACTGCCGAGGATTTATGGGTGACAGTCAGTCTACAACCAGAGCGTAAATCTCCATCTTCTGAACTACATGTGGGGTGTATATACCTTTGCAAAGAAAATTTGGGCCCTTCTTTTGCAACACAATTAGCTAATTTCTGTTATAGCCTTATGAACATAGTCAATAACCATCCTAATGATAAATTTTTGGTAGTGGGTGATTTTAATATGAGCTCCATATCTTGGGTTCCGGTCTCTTCTTCAATTGGTTCTCATCTCATTCCTACCGTTTCATCCAATTCTAATCACATCGAATTTATAGATACATGTGACATATGTGGGTTAAAACAATATAACAACGTATCAAACAGTAGTGGTCGTATGCTCGATTTGGTACTTGCCAACGATAACACGATTATTAGGCATGATATCGAGCCTTTGGTGCCCGAGGATGATTACCATCCCGCTCTAATCTTACAAGCCTCGTCACTCTGTACAGTGCACCTTCAATCAATAAAGTTCAACAAATATATGTATAAAAGTGGTGACTATAAGTCATTATGCGATGAACTTGATGCTAACGACTGGAAATCTTTATTATCTCGTGATTCCCTTGACGATGCTGTGCAATTTTTCATTGACAAGCTCTGTGCACTTCGAGATAAATACATACCACACAAACGTACGAAGAGTAGTAACTTCCCTCCATGGTATAGTCATCCTCTAATAAAGATTTTAAAGGAAAAATTTAAATTCCACAGTAAATACAAAGTGTATGAGAATATTTCAGATCAACTAACTTTCTTCTTGCTTAGGGACCGTGCTAAACGTATTGAGGCACAATGTTTTGACAATTACAAAAAGTCTGTAGAAGATTCCATAATTTTAAACCCTAAATCTTTTTGGAGGTTTGTTAAAGACCGGAAGCAGGGCAACGCATATCCTAACGTTATGACATATGGAGACTCGTCGTTTTCAACAGGCAATGATATCAGTCAGGCTTTCTCCGACTATTTTGGATCTACTTATCTTAACCCATCTTCCATTGGCTCAACGTCCACAATAGCCCCAGACTGTTCAGCATCATTGACTGCTGACATCCACTTTATTTCTATTAACGAAGCCTTGATCCTACAACAACTAAAACGCTTAGACATAAACAAGTCAGCAGGGCCAGATGGGCTACATCCAGAACTTCTAACTAGCTGTGCTAAGAGCCTTAGCTTGCCCATTTATATCCTTTTTGATAGATCTTTGAAGGAAGGTGTCGTTCCAACCATTTGGAAATCGGCCTTAGTATCTCCCATTCATAAGAAAGGCCCTAAACAAAAAGTTGAAAACTACAGACCAATTTCTAAGCTGTGCGTTCTTGCTAAAGTCTTGGAAAAAATTGTCCACTCTCAGCTTTACAATGCAGTCCTGCCCATTATCAATCCGTTCCAGCATGGTTTCATTCAAGGTCGGTCCACGATAACCAATCTTATTCTTTTTTCTGATCAAGTTACCGCTTGCATGGAGGGTGGGGGTCAATTAGATGCTGTATACACTGACTACTCAAAAGCTTTCGATCGAGTTGATCATAACCTTCTTCTCAAAAAGTTACACCAGGCTGGTATCCGTGGCGATCTATATAGATGGTTTGCGTCCTACGTAGATAACAGAAGTCAATGTGTTGTACTGAATGGTTTCTCATCTATACCGATTAAAATACCTTCGGGCGTCCCGCAAGGCTCAATTTTGGCCCCTCTTTTATTTACATTATTTATTAATGATATATCGGTCTGTTTCAAACATTCTGACGTTTTGTTATTTGCCGACGACATGAAAATATTCAAATCCATTGATTCAATTAGCGACGCAATGAAACTACAAGACGATCTGACAAGGCTCCAAAATTATTGTATTGTTAATAAATTAGACCTCAACATACAAAAGTGCAATGTCATAACATTTAGTCGAAAAGTTTATCCAATTAGTTACAGTTATCAAATTAACAATCAACCACTTATAAGGACATTACTAGTAAGAGATCTGGGAGTTAACCTG
This sequence comes from Tuta absoluta, assembly GCA_027580185.1. NCBI lineage: Eukaryota > Metazoa > Arthropoda > Insecta > Lepidoptera > Gelechiidae > Tuta > Tuta absoluta. Next base: position 26,672,921 of record JAQAHW010000001.1, on the reverse strand, counting down.
GATTCGAAATGTTTGTTTGACGAACACATTAACATTATAACAAAGAAAGCCAAAAAAACTCTTGGGTTTTTGTTTAGGCTAAGCAAAAATTTCAGAAAACTTAAAACCCACAAAGTTCTTTACTGTTCACTTGTTAGAAGCCAGCTGGAATATGCGTCGCAGGTGTGGAGTCCAGGGTACCAAATTTATACCGAACAAATCGAAAAAATCCAAAAGAAATTTCTAAGATTTTTAAATAGAAAGTTCAAAATACAATCCGCCGACTATAGTGATAGTTGCAAGCGCCACCATATCCTCCCTCTACACCTTCGTCGTGACACTGCTGACCTGTCGCTGCTGCACGGGCTGGTCTCCGGCCGCGTGCGCTGCCCCGAGCTGCTGGCCCTCGTGCATCTCCGTGTGCCACCTTCATTTAGAAGCAGGAGAAATCCGCACCTCCAGCTCTCCACACCTTTTTCTCGCATTAGATATAGGCAACACTCTTTCTTTCCACGTGTTATTAACAGTTTTAATAAAGTTTATTCACAATCCCTTGACCTATTTTTTACTAGCGTCGGCAATATCAGGCAGTATGTGTATAGAAACTTTTTTGGGGGTACAAGTTAAAATTTGTATCCAATGATTATTATATATATTTTTTGTTATTTGTTCAACGAGCTACTTTTTATTTATTTTACGTCGCAGTAGATTGAAGTTTCGAACTATGTTAATTAGCTTTTTAGATCCATAGGCGAAAACTTTGTTAATGGCCTTATGTTAATTATTTAAGTTATTCATAACATTATATTTTAGGCTGTAAGTTTTCCAAAGAAAATAAAATAAAATAAAATAAAATAATAATAAAAATAATTTCCGAAATCCGATAATTCTAGATTTGGGAGTTGGCAACACTGATCGCGGCGCGCGGTCTATAGTTGGTAGCGAAGAGCGGCAACGTCACTTTCCGTCGCGTAGCGCACTGAACAAGACGCCGCATTTAGCCGAACGTGCGGCGCCGTACGTTCCGCAGATGTGTCGCAAAACTAAAGCCGAACGTGCGGCGCCGTACATTCCGAAGGTTCGGCGCCGTACGTTCCGCAGATGTGGCGCTTGCCTTAACGCGGTTGGCAGGTATGCAAAAGTTGATCAGGCTTCAAAAGTTGCCGCAAACCGTGCGCAAACCACATGTTTTACTGTAAAACAGACTCCGTTAGACAGCTGTCAGGGCTATGCTAGGCTAATGCAACACAGTACACAACAGCAAGTTTAGTACTAACGAACCGGCAGAGAAATTAAATATTTTTTACAGATAGCGGTGACAGCTTTCTGACTTTTTTTCGACTGCTCTCAAACAGTCCCATTCCACTACCACACATCTATACCGAACCGACCGCCTTTTGCGCGTTTGCTTATTCTCGTCCCTCTGACAACGCCACATCTATATGGATCTGTCTGGGTGACCGATACTCAGTAATGGACAAATTAATATAGAGCCAACATCTGGCCTGGCTTACTAGTTAAACAGTTAAAGTTTTAAATAGATCGATCGTGGATCGTCGAACTTGCCGCTCAAGAACACGCCAAGTTTTAGACCATAAAAACTCGCGAACAAGCCACAGAAACTAAATGAATCGGCGGCTTTTTATGCGCATAAAAACCGTCTGGGCATCGAGTTTTTAGAGAAGTAGTCTATAAATTAGCTGCTCACAAATACCTGGAACTAGACGCCCTTCTGACTTTTTGTTTCCATGAACTAAGTCTAATTATATTAGATACTAGCAACCTGCCCAGCGGTTTTACCTGCTGCTAACCGTCTTCCTTCGGGAATAAGTCATTTTTATATGGCCTATGTTCATCAGGGATAATGTAGAATACTAACGTGAAAATATTTTTTTGAATCAATTAAGTAGTTTCGGAGCCTATTCAATTTAAACAAACAATCAAATCTTTCCTCTTTATAATATTAGTGTAGATAATTAGACTTAGTTCATGGAAACAAATATATAACACGTATATTATCTCCATATTGAGAAGAGATCTCAAGTTCTTATAGCATTACTTTTTTAAAGTATAGCAATTAACTTACATTATCCAGCTAGCTTATCCTTGACACGCTGACTCTTCTGGTTAATTTATCTTATTTATAACTATGGCGCAGGTAGGTATAATGCCTATATTACACGAGAATAGAACTTATACATAGGACGATACTCAAACACGTTAAATAATTATAGGTGTTGTAATAATTCACAGCTAACGGCTATTACAGTATTAAGTATAATTAAATGTTGACTAGGACCTACTGTTTCATCAGAAATTTGAATCAGGGCTGGAATCGATTTACTGTAAATACTGTGCGTCGATTTTTGCAAATGCATTGATATTTGATCTATAGCATACTTACGAAACAACATGTAACAGATATTTCATTTCCTAACATGAAGTATTTTGTATTTTCAGTCTGCCTACTTTTCTGTCTGCCAACTTATCTATTGCATTAAAAATAATTCCTCTTTAATTATCTTCAAGTGTTGCCGAACCGACCTAGTTTTGAGCACTTAATAGATTTATTTAATATCTAAGATACACATTTATTTCGATATCGGTCAGCTACCGTATAGACGCTAACGATAAAAGGTGCGGTGGTCAAAGCAATCAGCTTTTTATCGGATTTTTAGAAGTACATTTACCTATCTAGTACTAATATATTTTATTTCCTACAGCAAAAGTTTTTTCCCGCTGTTCCCGTATCCCGCTGTATGTTTAGATCTTTAAAACGACGCAACCGGATTATAAAGCGGTTTTTTGTAATAAATAAAAAAAATCACGGGGAAGGTTCATATGGTATCTTTTACTGCGGGAAAATACTTTGTTTTTTGCCGCTTTTTACCTATAAATCGGGAGAGTATATTTGACTATAGAGTAGACTGTTATTTATTTATTACAGATGTTTTATTTCACGAGCATCGCCTAGCCAGACCCGTATGCGTTAATGTATGTACATGCACATTGACTTTGTGTGCCTCGACCAAAACTGACCGCGTCCGACCTTACGCACCCAAGACAATGAGGTGCATGTACACCACACACACAAGCATGGCCCACCGGCAATCGTTTGATAAAATATCTGTTTGGAGATGGCGATGTTGGGCAGACATGATTAAGTTTGCAAGAGAATGGCCAGAAATCCCCAACCACCTTTGTGTCGCAGGGACACGTATCGCTTTTTGTATGCAGTCATTTTCACTCCTGTCTCATATCATTGTCGTATTCTGTCATCGGATCAATTAGTCATGTTTTGAGTATAGGGTATTGCACCTTTTGACTATGGAGCATAGGTAGTATCCCAAGTAGGTACAATTTAACTTCTTATGTCCCCGGGCGGCAAGTACGGTTTTTCGCCTTTAATTTAATATCACATAATGGCGTAAGAAGCTCGTCATAAACTCAATTGGTAAAGTTGTCTAAGTTTATACAGCTCTAGAGTTATTGCAGTTATATTGCATGGTAAAAAACACCTATTCAGTGTAATTACTTTCCACCTTATCGCTGGTGTTAATGGTAGTTTCATCGCTGGTCTTTTGCCATCAAACTTCAAGAGAAACTTATTCAAGACTGGACCACGTCTATTCAGCCGGGCACCGACTCTTAAGTCCGCATCCGCACGGATGGCAACTCAGGACGGACAATTTCACATTAGCAACATCCGCCATTTCAATGCACAGTTTCCGTCGTATAATACTCGTACACGCGCGACCAGTTATCGATTACCTGGGTCAGTTATTTACAGACGCACTTTCGAATAGCCTAACTTACTTTCTTCGTATCCAATCCAATCTTCATCTGGTCAAATGATCTATTTAAGTAACTGAAAAAAGCTACACACCCACGCACATATACCACGCATATTTCTCACCATCGTTTTAAAAAACATGCTAAATTTGCTACCGCGGCGCGGGCAGGATTTAATAAACCTGCGACTTTCGCTATCACTAGCAGCGACGCCTCTGTCATCTGGGTTACCGCGTCTCATTCATTGCCCGCGAAATTATGCAAGTGTATGTTGATGCCAATGAAGCGTAGTTTGGTTCCATCTACCGGGTTAGTATTGCAACTTTTTTCCCTGCGACTAATTCATTGTTTACATGAAAAATGTAGCCTGAATTTTTGTACTTCCAAATTCGATGCATGTTCCAATGTTGTTCGTAATCATGGGTATAGTAGCATGGTAAAGCGGATGTACATCTTTGTAGACACATTCTGTGTAATCTGGAAGTTCGGTTTTAACCGGGTGTCGGTGGCATCAGCCCTGAGTCGTCGTCGGTATAATCAACAACAAACACTTTTAAAACGTTTACAGCTGATAACGGTTATCAAGTAGATTGACCTGGATTGATATAGGAGTGTGTTTGCCCGCCACTCGCTAAGTAAAGTCATTCTTAACTGATAATATACTGTTGCACTTACAAGTAATTACTGTAGGCGCAGTCGGTTACACAAATAAAGAACTGGCCAAAAATATGTCAGAATCGTCCAAATCGAGGGTTCGTAGTCTTATGTCCCGTCCTCAAAATGCCTCCAGCGATTCAAAGGAACGAGCAGCACCACGAGCACGAGTGGAATGTATTGCTATTTCGCTCACGTGTCTTGTTGCGAGAAGACTATGTCGGCAGTGTGTAAACACTCACTCGACTTCATACTTCCGCGTAAGTATTTCGGGCAATATTCGCGGCAGTGTGTGAACACTCACTCGACTTCATACTTCCGCGTAAGTATTTCGGGCAATATTCGCGGCAGCGGCAGGAGCATAGTGTGAAGGAAGTATTTAAGCTAACCTCATAAAAACAATTTAGTTGATCTTTTTATAATCACATCGCCAATGCTATGGCACTTGTGGGTCAGTGGTAGTGCTGCCTGCGACGCAAAGGTACCGTGTTCGAATCCCGGTGGGACACTTAAAAAGTTGATATTATCACTTTGTGAATTTGTTTCCAGTCTGTTTAGGACATTGCAGGCTGAACCACCTGATCCGCCGTAAGAAAGATGATTCCGTGCTTTGGAGGGCACGTTAAGCCGTCGGTCCCGGTTGCTGTTTATGATTACTTAGATGGTGGTCGTCAAACAACTATGTCAGAGGCCTACTAGCAGTAGTAAGCGGTTGAAAAAGACTCGACACCAGGGTTCATCGGATCGTTCGTAGACTCGGTCCCACACGAAGAGAAGGAGAAGAAGTAGTTGAGTATAGTTTCTTTTTTTTGCAATTCAAACTCTTATTATTGGAATTTACAATTAACAAAAAGTTGAATTAATCACATTGTATAATAGTAGTTCTCATAATTTATTTGCCATACCTAGAAGGCATACTTAGCATAATTTGATCCATTATCATAAATCTCGTTTGCCAATCTATAAGTATCTATATCGGATTGACTTATGTTTGTGGGAATAGATTATTGTACCAACTACCTACATCAATGAACAAAAGTCCTACGTGCGCGGACGCATGCACGCTCTGAACGCAAATGCATAGTAGGTATAGAGGTAGACCTACTATACATTCCGTAGTTTTGCTGAAAGCCAGCCAGTTAAAACGATCAATGAATGATTAAGGCGAGTGTAGCCGTCAACGACCTCGACAGTGGCGCCACTCCACCAAAAAAAGCTAGAGAAATGCTATCCAAAGCAATTTGAAAGCTTATTAAATAAAAAAAAATACGTTGTCTAAAATCTTGTATCTTTTTTCGTTCATTAGGTTTATGCTTGAGTAGGAGCTTGTCTAAAACGACCACTTTACGTAGTTTATTTTTGCAATTGAAGTAAAAATACTTCCTGATTGATTTTTTAACTCATACCAGCTATTTTAAAGAATGTCGTGTGACATAAATTAATTGGATATGACTGTGGATAGATGCAGAAGGAGAGGAAGGCCTAAAAAGTTTGGATGGATTGTATAAAATACGATGAAGCAAAAAAAGCAAAGGGTGTAAACGAAGATTTGACGGCGAATAATATGCGATAAATGGAAGAAAAAAGCATGTTGCGCTGACACCAAATAAATTGGGATAAAGGCAGGCAGATGATAATGATGATACCCAGCAATTTTCAACCATATTTAAAGTTTCGTTTTCGAGTTATTTATAAACTAATAACAAAAAAACGGAGATTTCGACCTTTCATAAGTCATAAATCCTGAAGCAACAGACCAAATTTCGGTTATTTTTAGTATATTTATCTCCTAACGACCTTTAACCTATTTTTGAAGCAAAAAAGGTCTAACCCCTCCATGCCGTCTATACCAGTTATCAAGCATTCATCGAAGGCTGTCTAATTCCAAGCTAAACTCGCGCAGTGGAAGCGATTTACACAGGTAAATTTCGAGCAAAATACCAGGAGTTCAACTGGAGGCAGACAATGGCTGCGTTACGCAGCGCTAAATAACATACGCTGCACAATATATCAGCGCATACTATGAATCAAACGTGAACCTAAATCTATTTAACCTAATTAACTAAGTTGAGTGAAATTGGCAAATGATGTGTTCCAACCTTTACATAACTCAAGTCGGTAGTAAATACCGTCTGCCGATCTGGCGTTACGTCACACGTATTAGCACTAGATTATAAGTAAGTACCTCCAAATTATATCACCCCACGAATTCCGCAATTCGTACTAAGGAGTCACAATGATATGGTACAACAAATATGACTAAAGGGAACACACCATAAACAGTTTTATACTAAAACAACTAGATTTATCACTTACAGTTAACGCCGATCCAAATGCATAAAATACCCAACGGAGAAAGGAAGTTCAGGGAATGGATCAAATGGGAATTCCGTGGGTACTTACAGGGCTGGGTGGAAAAGATATCGACACCCAGCATTCCACTACAGCCTTGGCGCGTTATTCACGTCAAACCACTCACAGCTTCTGTTCGTATTCCACTTTGATATTAGTCATTACGCGTGACCCAACCCGAATTTGGGCCGTACAAACGCGGGCCAACATGGCCACCTGATGCCTATTCAACGCGACGCTCACGTGGAAGACGTCGAGACATCCAACAATCACTAAGCCTGGCATTCCAGTACAACCCAGGAGAAACGCAATAATACGATGCATCAACACGCGCGATCTCAAATTGAATCGGCCATTACACGCGGCATCACAAAACGCGTGGCGGGAAATCCGCACAATACGATACCCTCCCGTCCGAACGGTTTTGAGTGACTGACTGCGGTGCAGAAATCACCGCTTGGCGCCGTCAGGCGGTCTGCGCGCACGTCGCCAGTCTCGCCCTGCGAGCGAGAAAGGGACAACATATGCCCAGAGCGATGCGTGCGAAATCGCGGCGCATTCATAGACCGTCATTAATACCTACTTACCCCAGCATAGCAACGCTAAATTAAACAAAGGCAATAAGTAAGAACTTTGTATGAAAAACAATAGCCTCTCACAGTGTTGTCGATAGTAGTGGCACAAACAAGAACCACTGTTTCTCGGAATCGCCCACATGTAATCAATGAGTTAAACTTCAGATGAGTTACTTATGTTACAATACCAACATTGATATTTTTCAGAAATATTCACATCCTCACAAATATTTTTAACTCGCTGGTAGCTCGGTCTGTCTGCTACGTTGAACCGATTATGATGTTGGCACAAACATTGATAAGACGGTAAGAAAGGACATACCTAGGCTACTTTTTACCGCGGTTACATAGCTAAACCGCACGCACACGACCTGCGGGCTGCTTGCAACCCTCGCACTACCTAAATAGCAAAAGTATGTGAAATGTTAGAGGTTCTTTCGCGTAACTAAACATTTATTTTAATTTGTGGTGCTAGCATCGCATTCGATATTATACATCTTCAAAGTCGATTTAAGTCAATTTTCATGTGCTTATCGGCTGCCGCAAATCAATATTTGAGCATTTTATCATTATCACAAATCATTAGCGGCATAAAGATACTGCGCGGTATAGAGGTTTATTTTGTATGGAACGTTTGGTAGATAAAACAAACAGATAACTAGAAGTACCTACAGGTAGGTAGGTAACTACGAGGTACCTATATACCTATCCAGGCTAGTAAAATGTAGTTTAGAAAATCGCGGACAAATGACGGTATAAATTCATCGTTATCAAACGCGCAAATTTTGACTGCTAGCGCGACACCACGGCTTTATGACGCGTTGCTTTGTTTTTATACATTTTGCTATTAGATTTTGTGGAACATTTTTCATGGATAGAGATTATTATTTACCGATCCGTGAATTGCTCGCATTTTTCTGCACAAATTACAAAAACGGCGAGCGGGTTGCTCTTACAGATGGCTTACTTAGTATTATGCGAGCATTTGACTCACACACACACCCACGTTTACAAGCATCTCAGAGGAACGCAAATCTGCTAAGAGTGAGGTTGCCACTCATGAGCGATCGCTGCATATTCCAGCCATACGCATTACGCGTTTTACGTCTTCGAATTGAAATCAGCTTAGAACCTTATTACGTCCCCGTGTTTGGACCCACTTAATTTATTGAATACAGCCGTATTCAATAAATTAATTGGTTTTCGTATGGAATCTAGTCATATTACGCTCTCGTAATTAATTTTTAAAAACGTGTCAGAAAAAGGGTCGCTATAACACCTTAAAAAGAGTTTCGGGTCCAGCAAGACTTTAATTAGAAACTGATAGACATTTCATTTGATAGCTGTCATCATCGACGATGACGTCTGTCAAACTCAAAACTGGTATTGACAAGCTGATCTTGACATTCTAAAACTTAAATATTTTTATACTTAAAACTTTACCACTTCTTATCCCCTCGCTAAGAGGGGTATATAAGTTCCTTGCACTTACTAGTTATTATTCTGTGCTTGCACAAAGTATTGGCGGCTGCGCGCCGAATATTTTGTGTTCCTTGCTTGTTATTTTACCACATTGATATTTTTCTTCTTTGATTTCTGCTACTTTGAAACTTTAGAACGATATTTTTTTGCAACTTTGACAGTTTGCGACGTTCTTATTTTGCAACCCAAATTTTTTTGCAAACTAGCTATTATGCAATAATTAACCTAATGCGAAAATGGTATTTTGCGACTGTATTAAAAATGTTATACAGTAAGCACACTTGCCACCCCACACTTCGCACGTAATTTGTGGCAATAGCAACTCTAGCTACCTACTTAACAAGTGACAATCGCGAGAATAAAAAAAAGCCTCGAGTGAACCTTCTGTAATCCTCTCTATTTTGTGCTTAGATCTGTGTGATGCTTTAAGGGATGGATGGCAGTCAAACAAGTATAGGACGAGCTAAAATGAGGAAAGAGAAGGTTGCCAATGGAACTGCCTAATTCAAAATTGAATTAAAAGTAGTGGCTGCAGATGAACAATCATACCGAGCCGAATCAGAAAACCAGAAAATCAGAAAAACTGGCCCACCGGTTACATTTTACTCAGAGAGCCATAGGTAAAGGATTATGCTAGGTATCTCGCTAATGGATAAAGTCCCGAATGAGATTATCCGGTGGAATACCATAGTAACATACATAGTCTGGAAGTTTAGCAAGCTGAAGCACAGAATAATAACTAGTAACTAGCGTGCTGAAGTAGCAGTGGGGGCTGGTCACATCTGTCGTAGAATCGATGGAGGGTGGACTATGCAGGTACGTGAGTGGAGGCCACGACTCGGCAGGCATAGCATTGGACGCCCTCCACCCAGATGGACCGATGACTTTAAAAGGGCAGCTGGTAGCGATTTGATGGCTGAAACGCTTAACGTGGGAGATTGTGCTTTATGATGGCATACCCTGGGGGAGTACTGCATCCAGCAGTAAACTGTTATAGTAGGCTGTTGTGATGTGAACAATATTCAAAGTCCCGTCCTAACTAGAAGAAACAAATATGTGATATTGAACTAGTTTTACAGGTATCATAAATACATACATACATAAATCACGCCTATATCCCTTCGGGGTAAGCAGAGCGTTAACGGCCGTAAAACGGATATTAACACCACATCTGACAAAAGTTTGAGGGTCAATCAGATAACTGTGTATCACTATAGTGACAGGTTCTCAGCCCATCGCCTAAAATTGCAATACACAACCCTCGAGTCCCTTAGTCGCTTCTTACGACACCCATGGGTAAGACATGGGATGATGCTATTCTAAGCCGGCATCACACGGCACAGGTATCATGTTATCAAAATAGTGTCCAATTACAACATATCTTGCAGTATGGTAAGATCTAAGCCAGCTCAGTGCCACGCACATCAGGAGCAAGACTGAACCGCGCACGCAAATATATAAAAACGCAAGAAAATTACGGCATTAAATACTTCTATTAATATAATAACAGTTGTGCAAACTACTACCATTACCTAGCTAAGCTATGCAGTGGGAATAAAACTAGGATGAACAAGCTAATAATAACTGGATTTACAGCATCTAAATGCTAAAGCGTGTTAATTGCAACAACCATCTATCCTTTACGCATAAACATGGAGCTATTGAACTTTTCAATACCTAAAAAGCATATGAAATACAAAATCTTTGGATAGGAGCAAATATATGAGGTAGTTATCTGGAATAGATCAGGAAAGAGGTTATTCAGCATCAATATGTTTCTTATCATCACCTAAATAGAGAGATATAGCGAAATAATCTACTATCATAATAGTTGATTACTGCCACTGCTGGTCTAGTGGCCTGAGCATTAATTTCAGAATCCCTGGTTATCCCCCATCGAGTGTATTACTCAATATCAAAGAACACTAGTTTATATATTCTTTATTGTGCATTAACAATACAATAGTTTTTGTTTTAAAAGTAGTTCACAAAGGTGAGCTTATCTCTATAAAGAGATCTCTTCCAGCCAACCTGTAAAACTAGGTAAGAAATAAATACGTGCGGGGACAAGATTGCACACAAAGTTAAAGAAAAATACAATATGATAAATAATTATTTGATAATAGTCAAATAAATACACATACCTAAACTAATAGAACTATAAATACAAATACAATATATAAATATAAATACATAATATACAAATACAATACATACAAATACATACGTAAATATCAAGGTAGTGAAAAGTAATGCTCTTTCAACCTTCTTTTGAAAGAGGATAAAGAAGGACAGTCCTGGACTGCCTTAGGAAGATTGTTCCAAAGTTGTGTAGCTCGAACGGAAAAGGAGTTAAACAGGAACTTGGTATTGGCTCTAGGACACTCAAGTACCTTAGTACCTTAGTAGTAGTTTGATTAAACTGTACTTTGAAGCCTCTTAACTTTGATGCTACCATACGCCTCTTTGCTTCAATACATCTTTACTTAGAAGCTACTCTACTCCAGAACCTCTATAATTCAAAGTCTACTTCCATACCTTTCTCTATTTCAATGTTACTCTTCTTCGAGACCTCATTATTCTGATGACTTGGTACTTGGAATAAAAAATCTACAATGTTTATAAAAATATTTTTATATACACTCGTCTCATAATGTTCGAATTATGAATTCGAAAACAGATGCATAATGACCTACTTTATGCATTCTGCCTATAAAAACTAGGGTTTACTATAAATTACAGAAGCGTAATGACTTAATGACAAAACTCTTAATACGATAAAGTTGAGAAATGAAACGAAGTTTTTTTTTTCCAATACTCAAATCGCTATCTTCCGCCGCACCTGACAGTTGTTGTTGTACGGTAATTTTTCGGATGTTGTTCAGTTGTTTTAATAGGTTTTTGTTCTGTTGTTGTTCAGATGTTGGTTAGTTGTTGTTCAGATGTTATTCCGATGTTGTTCAGTTGTTGTTCAGATGTTGTTCAGTTGTTGTACAGATGTTGTTCAGTTGTTGTTTCGATGTTGTTCAGATGTTGTTCAGTTGTTGTTCAGATGTTGTTCAGTTGTTTAGTTAAGTTATTGTTAAGACTCCACATCTAAACAACTGCTAAAGTATAGATTTTTTAAAATTCATATCAAGCCATATTACGTTCTCGTATTGAATTTGTCCTTGTATCGGGCCTTGCAATGGCCGGTGCGTACGTTTAGAAAAGTGTTTCTGAGTTTTTTTGGAGAGTGTAGATAAAATAGTGTATGCAACTGCTATAATTAGGCATTAGAATGCTCGTGTCAAACTATTATCACACTCGGCTGCGCCTCGTGTGATAAACAGACACTCGCATTCTAATGACCCCCATTATACGACAGTTGCATAAACTACTATTATTTTTAACAAAGATATATAATTATTATAAACAAAGATATTTTGAAGTTGATTAGTATTATGTTAAAGATGTTTCATTTGAGTAATAAGGTCTCGTAGAAGAGAAGCATTGAAAGGGAGAAAGGTATCGGAGTATAGGAGTATCAAAGTTCAAAGATTTCGAAGAAGAGGTGCATTGAATTATAGAGGTCTCGGAGTAGAGTATACATACACACATACATACACATATAATCCCTTGGGGGGTAGGCAGAGCGCAAACAGTCGCAAAAAACAGTCATTTACGCCACATCTGACAAATATTTGAGGGTCATGTAGAAAATGGTGTATCACTATAGTGCCAGGTTGTCAGCCCATCGCATAGGATTGCACATACCCTCGAGTCCCTTAGTCGCCTTTACGACTCCCAAGGGAAGGAAATGGGGTGATGGTATTCTAAGCCGGCATCACACGGCACATAGTAGAGTAGTTTTGTAGTAAAGGAGCATCAAAACAAATAGGCTTAGAAATTAAGCAGCATGGAAGTTAAGAGGCTTCAAATACTGTTTCATCAAACTAGTGTTCTTCAATATTCAGTATTACACTCATTCTTATCCCAATAAAATGTTCCCATTTTGAGAGGAGCTTGCAGGCAATGACATTTAGACTGTACACAAGAGAGATTAAAATTAAGAATAAGTTTAAGTAAGTAGGTATTTGATTCAGTAACCTTACAACTAAGTTTTAAATAGAGCTACCTACATTACTTTTCAACATAACTTTAAAAAATATAGGTAGAATGGCTTGTGCTATAAGTAACATCAGCCAGTCAAACACTGTCTTCAATTACTTTGATGGCTCTTGTGACAAAACCAAATCAGAGTCCGACTAATACTTGTAGGTAGTTTAATAAAAACTCTGATGACTCTAAAACTATGCAATGCTTTCTCATTGTATGTGTTGTCACCCTGATTGACTCAATGAATGTGTTGTCCCATCATATGATTAATTTGGCCTCATCTACATTGTTACATTAGTACCAGAAGTTAGATATTGTTTCAGAGATACCCCGAGTGTCCAAAGTACCCAATACAGTTAATTATTTTTTATTAATATAACAAATATACCTACCTGAAACACATTTTAAGATCGAGTAGTTTCAAGTTTAACAAATAAATATAAAAAAAAGACAAATCTTGATTGAGGTGTACTTAAGGGAGCTGGCCACAGCTTCCTGCTATAATCCAGTAGGAGACAATTCAAATTCCACTAATAAAGATGTGATGTGTGTAAATGTGAGAACCAAAACTAATTAGCTAAGGTCATGTATACTCTAAGGCTAAGGTGTATAGTAAAAAAATATTTTAGGAAGAAATTATTAGGGTCTGGTAGTACCTCGATTATTACAGCTACCTGTTGTTTTGCAAAATGGCCTATCTACTTAACCAGCAGGTTCTCAACTAGGGTGTCGATAGTTAAGACCTATTCCATCAATTTGTGTGGGTTTGCAGCAAGCAGTTAGTTCACCGTAAACATAAGTTTCTGTTTCGCAAGCCTGCCCACCTGCGCCCGCGCATAGTACACCTCCTCATCAAAATCCTTCAACATACATAGGTACTATAATCTCAGATATTTACACAAATGTCCAAAGAAAGCGTCGGCAAAAAGTTGCAAGTTGCGAAACATACACGAAACTAAACTTACCATAAATGTATGTGGGTGAAGTCGTCCAGCAAATCGAGTTCCGACAAAAAAGGCTGTGTTCCATTATTGTTCGCAGTTCCGTTCAGATCATTGTTCCCTACACCGCATCCCCAAGATCCCGAAGCGTGCTCCCGATCACTGTTTATTATTTATTTGTTGACACAAAACGAGGTTATTGCCGTTCAACCACAATCAACTCATCTGGACGAGTAATTTCACTTTACGTTTTAGTTTTTGTTCATTTACGGCACACAAGTTATTAGATAATTGAATCTGTTCACAGCACAACAGGTAGAAGCGGCCAAGTAAGCTCGCAGTCGCAAGTGCCCCTGAGCTGAGCAAAGAAAAATACAAAAAAATAATACAGCTCACAAATCAAAGCACGCACGCACGCTCACTCAGCACAGCACAGCGACAACGACCGCTGCAATTGTGTGTGTGCGCGTGTATATGTGTGTAATGTGCGTGCGCGTGATTTGACTGTGTGACGCGCGTGAATGGAAGGCTATACGGTGGTGTGCGATGCAGTGCCTTGCTTGTGCGTTTCGGCGCGCGATCTCCAACTCTTTTACACCAGTATGCCGACAGTCTACTGTTCGGCATACAATGCAACTTTCTTTACTTCAGTTTATTGTAATAACACCTACAGAATAACCAGCAATGTATGGCGAACCGTGCATAGCGGCAGACTAGCTGGGGTGCGCTGCGCCTAGAAAATTATTGCCATAATAAACCCTTTTAATTAAGCAAAAAATTAATTTATTCATTAAAAAGAAAAGTATAGCATGAAAACAAAAATCCAAAGCAAAATATTAAAAATAAAACAATAACTTATACTTATTTACGAAACCCACCTTTGATCGTTCGTTGAATAAGTGCCCAATATACGGGCAGCGTCACCACACTAAACGGCAAGAGAAATGCCCTGGGCCAGGAGACCAGGCGATACTGAATGCCAACAAACGATAGAGTATTTTGTCGTACTGTAAATCTATTACTAGTATTGCCACGGTTGCTGAGAGCAAGACCAATTGGCTTGTTAAATGTCGATGAACGACCCGAAGAACCCTGGACTCAAAGTGGTTTGATGGTGCGCTGAGGTTGAGAAATTAAAGTTACGTTAATGTCAAGTGGAGGGGGTACTGTCATGTTGCGGGGTGCTGCAGTCTGGCAAGGCGTTGCGATGAGCAGGTATGCAGAGTTGAGCAGGATACTGGGATGTGGTGTACTCTGACAGATAGCTGCTGTAGGCCATGCAGTTGCTGATGTTGGCTTCAAGTCTTCAAGCGTCAAGGGCAGGTAGAAACAGTCATGATGATGAAGCTTCGATTCGAGATGACGTTTGGCTCCGTTAATGAGGGTTGAGACGTACGTCACGTTGTCTATGTTGATCACGTCAGGATCACCAGTTTACATACATACATATATTACGCCTATAATCCCTTACGGGGTAGGTAGAACGTCAACGGTCGCAAATAACAGACATTACGCCACGTTTGACAAATATTTGAGTATCATTTGAAAAATTATGTATCGCCATATTGACAGGTTCTCAGCCCATCGTCTCAAATTGCAATACACACCCTCGAGTCCCTTGGTCACCTCTTCGATTCCCACGGGGTGATGATATTCTAAGCCGACATTACACGGATACCAGTTTAGAAGGAGTAATAATGAGGTCATTCAGTTGGCTGAAGTGACGACTGTGTGGAAAAAGGTAGGCTACCAATCTAGTCGAGCGTTGTGACCGTGTGGCCGACTGATCTATCCAGACAGACATACGTGGAGCACACTGAAAGTTTTGCGCAATTAATGAATAAAACAGCATATTTGTAAAATGTTACATTTATATCCTTTCAAAATATTCTCAATTACATTTCAAAACCTTTTCATAAGATATTTCAAAACATAAGGACCTTTGGTCTGAAGGCATATTTTTAACGTGCTCGTTGAAAGCTAGCACGGCCACAAATGTCATCTTTTCTGCCTCCATAAATGTCATCCCTCTGATCAAATCTTTGATTTTTGGGAAAATGAAGAAATCACATGGTGCTAAGCCTGGACTGTAAGGGGAATGTATCACAAGCTCTGCCTTTTCTACGTCCAAAAATGACTTTGTTCTTTTTGCTGAATCATTGTCTTCATGCAGCCGGATTCGACTGTTAGGTCAGTTTTCCCTAACTATTTAAAGCACACTGGGCAAATTGTTCCACTCTGCATTCACTGTATTTTGTCCCTCAAGCGGAACCGTGTAGGCAGGACCCTTCTTGGAGAAAAATCATTAATTGAAGACGCTGCTTGTCTTCGCCTTCGAACACCCATACAAAAGACTGTTGTTTTTTTTCTGGAAGGTAACTATATATCCATGTTTCATCTCCTGTCACTAAGTATATCATAAACAGCATTTGAGAGTCCATGATCATACTTAAGTAGCAATTTTTTACACCAATCAACTCGAGTGTGTTTTTGATCTGGTGTGAGTTTATGAGGACTTTTTCCTCGGTGATCGCAGTTGCGGGCCGACCATCTCGAATTTAGCCACTACCTATCCTTACTTAACCCATAACCTGTCCTATCCGTACGTCTGCCTCTTTCTGACACCTTTGTCGTCTGTCGTCGAATGTCATATTATTATTTGTAAGTATAAGTATAATATTTATTACTATATACAAAAATTTATGTATTGTATTATTATTATGTTATGTTAATAGGTTTATGTTTATTGTGGACCCCTCCCGCATTACGGCTACACCCCTATCCTGTACCTTAAGATTGTCTGGAAGCGATAAGGCCGCCTTGTGTACACTTTTTTAATTTATATCTTGTTTTTACTGTATTTCCTGTGTACAATAAAGTATTTTTGAATCGAATTGAATTAGTCTTAGAGAGATACACGGCTACGATTATATACTGCATACCTACCAACACCTCACGGTGGTCAAATGAGGTGCTTCTGTCTCAAAAGCATTTTGAAAAAAATTTAAAATCTTTCCGCGTTGACTCCATTTTGATAGCGGATGTTGTACTTAAATAAATAATAAAAACAACTGACAAGCGATTAAAAAAAAAACAATAGGTAAGGAATTCTCTTCTTTATAAAATATAGCATTCGATCATTTTATTAGAGGCCAGTCGTGCAAAACTTTTAGAACGCCCTAGGTATTTGGAAGTTGTTTATATAACGATAGTCGAAAACACTTCGAAACTGAATTGCAGGACTTGTAAGTGGATAAAAGTGTGGATCGGGGAGACGAGCATACTTCTTAACGCTGAAATGATAATCATTTAGTACTTTTAATAAGATTCCTAATTTCAACAGAAAATTTTCATATTATTAGTACCGCTAGGATTTCAAAGATATTGCTCTTCAAGATGGGCCGTTCTAGCCACGCGTTTTTATGACCTCAAAATCGTAAATGCTTTGATATCTTTGCAGAGGAATGATCAAATAGCTCATTCGCTGCGACAGTGTGCGACCAGCCTATCTTGACCTCCATACTCAATACACGCACGTTCGTGCGCGTATCTAAGCGAATGATGTCTACACACAAAATGATTACAGCGTTGCCAAATTTTAATTCGTAAAGACTTTCTTTTCTTAATCTTAAAAAACGAGGCCTATGAGAAAAAAAGCGATTATAAGGTTTTCGAACATGTGGCTGGACGTTCGTGCTATATCTCCAAAAATAAAGCGGTACAAAGTTTGCAATGCAAAACACCGAAGTAAGAACAAAATGTTCTGAATCATTTACTACATCAAAGAAAGTCGTATCTTTTCTCATTAATGAGAAAACACCAGATGAAAATTGTAAGAATATGTGACGTACTGATGTACATGACCATAGTCTGAATCGCTGTAATTTAAGTAAGGGCAATTAATTCCAAAATTGCCGACTTTTTAAGGCAATTTTTGCCATTACTTTTAAATACAGCGAATATTTCATAGAGCTTGCAGGTTCTAATTTTACGTAAGGATAATATCAAAAACTTGAGCAATGAAATATTCGCTGTAATTAAAGTGATGGCAATTAATACCAAAAGTGGCCGATTTTAGGCACCTATTTGACTGAGTTTGTAGGTTCCAATTTTATAAAAGGATAATACTAAAAACTGGAGCAGCGGACATTCTGATAGATTGTTTGTATAAAAAGAAAATATTTTTTCGTGTAGTGGCGCCAGTGTCGAGGCCTTAAAATCAAATTTTATATTCTAATAGTGAGATGAAACAAATCATTATGATAAACCAGACAAAACGTCAGCATGTATTCATATTCATTTACAAACCAACTCCAAAATAGACAGCAAGTAGGTACTTCAAAAATAATAATGAATACATTCGGTTATTCACGTTAGCCCCCCACGGCATCACCCACCGGTACCAACGGTAGTAAGCTGTCGTGTTAAACACTGAGACGACGAATGACCCGATAAATTCTGGTATCAGTTTCAAACCACCTACAGCGAGAAACAGACGTCGTCTCCATGCAGAAATTATTTCTTAGTTGGGTAAAAATATATATCCGTAAAATGGTAAATTTCATGTTTATTGCAACACTAAAGCTAATGTCACTTTTGCGGATGTCGCGTCCGCAATATAGGGTACGTAATTTGCACACGTAGAACAAAGCTTGGTGATTGGTGGAGAAGAAATGAGTGTCGCCCCCGCGCCCGCGCCTTGTCGTCCTTGCTGTTGCTGGCACCGTGCGGGCACCGAACCTACGGCAAAAAGACCGTTGCTGTTGGCTTTTGCTGTAAAACATCCGGCTCTCTCTTCTCTCTTTTCGTGTGGGACACCGAGTCGTCCAACGACCCGATGAACCCTGGTGTCAGAGTTTTTCAACCGCCTACTACCACTAGTAGGCCTCTGACATGGTTGTGTTACGACCGCCGTCTAAGTAATCATAGGCAACAACCGGGACCGACGGCTTAACGTGCCCTCCGAAGCACGGAACCATTTATTTTCGGACAATCAGTTGGTTCACCCTGCAATGTCCTAACCAGACCGGGAACAATTTCACAAAGTGATAAATATCAACTTTGTGAGTGTCCCACCGAGAATCGAACCCGGAACCTTTGCGTAGCAGGCACTACCACTGCGCCATATCGGCCGAGAGGCTTCTTTCATAACAAAGCTTTGGTAATACTTGCTTGCCAACCTAGACCTAACTGTGGATAAAAACAATCAGCTACCTACTACCAAATCGACTATTTAGTACCTGTACTATTATATATTCTGTGGTACCTGCCAGTACCTACCTTCCCTGTGGTTCTCGTAGTCTTTAGCTAGAGGAAGAACCACTTCTATTAGTTGGTACCTAGGTACATAGTCATTCATCAACTTTTTACTACAGTCAAAGATCCGATGCCCACGGGAAAACGGATAAGTAGCAGCGCGTGAAACCGCTGGGTAGACCACTAGTCATTTTAATTAAGAGCTTGGGGACTGCTACATTTTCCTCCCCTTTGGTATAGAGGTTCCATGCCACGGGTTCATGCACCATCTCAGTGCGCCTCATCGAAACAACGTCGGACCAGATAGCAGGTTCCTTCTTTGCTCAGCGTATGTCTGGCTGTGCAAAGAGGGAACTGTAGGTAAAGCGGTAGGTAGGTACAGCACTGCACATGGGAAATTTGGCGCTATTTTAAGGCTGGGATGTAAAACTATCGCTAAATAATAATTGTACCTACCTACGTAAAAAATGATGGAGTTTTTTTTTGGCAGAATGCCGTTTGCGATTAATAAATCTGCCAAGTGCGAGTGAGTTCCACACCATTTATGTATAAAATGGCATAAAATCACGTTTATTAAATAAGAGCCCCCTCAAACTGAATATTAATTCAAATTGTTAAATTTTTTGCACAAATATAATTGCTTGCACCACTATATTCCCTTCGAAACAATAACTTACGAAAGAATAATGAAAATGAAATAACTTTATTCAATGTAGGATAGCATTATCACTTATTGACGTCATGATCGGTCATTGTAAAAAAAGAAATTTGCATAACGCAATTTTCTTTTTTTTATAACAATTTTGTATTGTCCTAATAGAAAACCGGCTCGGGCGGGATAAAAAAAATAAAAATAAAGGCACTGCCTCGGGGCTGGCTAAACAATAACTTACGAAAGAAAAAAGTCATTAATAAAGTTATTAGTACCTACAACACCAAAGCCCTTGATTTCGCTTCGTGTGCTAATTTTGAATCCCGAGACACTAAAATCTAACCACGATATCTGTGACCACGATCAGCGTAGCGAGTGATTCAAAAGTACCTCTAGTATCATGAGCTCAGCGAGGGATTCAAAACCACTAGCTGTGAATTCGTTTGCTCTTGCGTGGTACTCACAACTTTTCACTTCTACCACGGAGAAGACTAGAATAGTACAATAGTACGGCTTGTTAGCTCTTAGTACAGTCCCATCCGGAAGCAAGCATGAAACTTGGTATGCGTGTAAATAGCTTTTGTAAAATTAATATTTTTCCCCCTCTTCCCCCCATTTTTTTATGTCCATATTTTCGGTTTTTGTGCTTTTATTCAAAGTCGGAGCTCAGGAGCCGTACAAAACAATAACTACATTTATTAAAGCAATTAGGTTTCATAATCCATCCACACTTCCACACTAATATTATAAATGCGAAAGTAACTCTGTCTGTCTGTCTGTCTGTCTGTCTGCTACGCTTTCACGGCCAAACCGCTGAACCGATCTTCATGAAACTTGGCACAGAGATTGCTAGCATACCGAGAACGGACATAGACTACTTTTTATCACCATTCGAGGGTCTGGAGTATAGATGTAGACCACCAGGTGTACCACCAGGAGCCCAGCTAAACTATTAGAGATACAGGCATGGTTCCAAAACAAAAGTTGTTCAGTATGATGGGTCGCTTCTTTTCACAAGGACATTGAGGATCTGGAGTACCTTATGTAGACCACCAGGTGTACCACCAGGAGCCCAGCTAAACTATTAGAGATACAGGCATGGTTCCGAAACAAAAGTTGTTCAGTATGATGGGCCGCTTCTTTTCACAAGGACATTGAGGATCTGGAGTACCTTATGTAGACCACCAGGTGTACCATCAGGAGCCCAGCTAAACTATTAGAGATGCAGGTATGGTTCCAAAACAAAAGTTGTTTAGTATAATAGGTCGCTTCTTTTCACAAGGACATTGAGGATCTGGAATACCTTATGTAGACCACCAGGTGTACCATCAGGAGCCCAGCTAAACTATTAGAGATACAGGCATGGTTCTAAAACAAAAGTTGTTCGGTATGATGGGCCGCTTTTTTTTACAAGGACATTGAGGACCTGGAGTACCTTATGTCACCAGGTGTACCATCAGGGACCACGTAAACTATTAGAGCTACAGGTATGGTTCCAAAACAGAAGTTTTTCAGTATGATGGGCCGCTTCTTTTCACACGGACGTTGAGGATCTGGAGTACCTTATGTTGACCACCAGGTGTACCATCAGGAGGCCAGCTAAACTATTAGAGATACAGGCATGGTTCCAAAACAAAAGTTGTTCGGTATGATGGGCCGCTTCTTTTCACAAGGACATTGAGGATCTGGAGTACCTTATGTAGACCACCAGGTGTACCATCAGGAGCCCAGATAAACTATTAGAGATACAGGTATGGTTCCAAAACAGAAGTTGTTCAGTATGATGGGCCGCTTCTTTTCACAAGGACATTGAGGATCTGAAGTACCTTATGTAGACCACCAGGTGTACCATCAGGAGCCCAGCTAAACTATTAGAGATACAGGCATGGTTCCAAAACAAAAGTTGTTCAGTATGATGGGCCGCCTCTTTTCACCAGGACATTAAGGATCTGCAGTACATAATGTAGACCACCAGGTGTACCATCAGGAACCCACGTGAACTATTAGAGATACAGAAATGGTTCCAAAACAAAAGTGGTTCAGTATGATGGGCCGCTTCGTTTCACAAGGACATTGAGGATCTGGAGTACCTTATGTAGACCACCAGGTGTACCACCAGGAACCCACGTAAACTATTAGAGATACAGAAATGGTTCCAAAAAAAAAGTTGTTCAGTATGATGGGCCGCTTCTTTTCACAAGGATATTGAGGATCTGGAGTACCTTATGTCACCAGGTGTACCATCAGGAGACCACGTAAACTATTAGAGATACAGAAATGGTTCCGAAACAAAAGTTGTTCATGATGATGGGCCGCTTCTTTTCACAAGGACATTGAGGATCTGGAGTACCGTATGTAGACCATCAGGTCTACCATCAGGAGCCCACCTTATTGGAGATACAGAAATGGTTTCAGAACAAAAGTTGTTCAGTATGATGGGAATAAGTTGAGAAAGGACATTGCCTTCTTTACCGAGGACAGAAAAACAAAAAATGTGGTATATAGAGGTATAAAAATGTATAACAGTAACTTATATTACCTTTTGATCTGTCTAATCTACTTATGCTAACCATTTTAGTGTGCTCAAATCGGCACCTCTGGAGTAAGTACTCTGTTATCTACTGACTTTTGTATTCATTGGTTATAAATATTGATCTCTCAGGCCGGATAGCAAATTTTGAATTGTCCCTTTAACAACAGAAGCAAGCAAGTCATCTTTAAACAGTAGAGATAAGAACTGTTCTAATATCACTGTCACACTTACTATGTATACACATACCTACTTTAGAACTTCTGCCTAAAAAAAAACTATCTAACGCGGACGAAGTCGCGGGTAAAAGCTAGTTGGTGTATAAATTAGGCTAATAGCACTGTTTCCGAAAATGGCTTTGCACTTTTCGATAGAAGCCATGCGACAAATTACTGCAGGTGTTGAGGTAGGTATTTTCTAATATCCTGGACAACTCACACAGCACCATCTATGAGATTTAGCCCGAGATTTCTCGAGTACCTAAAAGCATAGTTCGGCAGCAGCTTTTATTACTTTTAGCTCATTTTATAGCGTTAAACATTCATCACAATAAGCACTACCCTCCCTACAAATAAAATGTAGTAAGCACGAAAAGAGTTTTATTGCACTCTTCTCATAATGTTCGGCTTACAAACTCGGAAACAGTTGTCCCTATAAATACCTGTTTTATGCATTTTTCCTATAGAAATTAGGTACAGTGTCTTCTCAAAGACGTCTAATGAGAAGGTATTTAAAACATCAGGGGAAGGGGAGCCTTTCTGAGGGATTAGCTCGTAGTCTTTTGCCTGTAGGCCTGTAGGTAAGTTTTAAATTTTTCAGGCTCACAGCGAGTCTGTCGATAAACTTGAATCAAGTGAGCATATTTTTCGCTATCAGTGCTACTTCCTGTGGATTATTTAACACGCTATCTAGAGTTTCCGGCGAGTGGCCTTTATTCGACATGGCCAGATTGGTCCAGGCCAGTATGCCCTGAGACGCGTTAACTCCATCATGTGGCTGATTTTCCTGCTGTCTGCCACGGCTTTCGCACAACAAGTAGACTGGAAAAGTGAGTATCTTATCTTCCTGTTACCCAGAGGTGTGCCCGGTGGTGGCAACCAAATAATAAACATAAATGTTAGTTTGTCACATGTGTGATATTTATGTACAGCTGAGCTTTCTGGTCCTGAATGGGCGGAGGTACTGGAAGCAGGTGGTTTCCACGTTGGCGGGCCACGAACCAAGCGGTTTATATCTGTCGCAGAAAATCAGGTAACGACCTACATATAGCTAAATAAAAACTATTGCCACCTCTTTGACACTTTTATATGCTTTCATGTTATTATAGTTACGGATAGAGCCCCACGCGCCAAATTTTAGATTTTGCGGATTTTGAAATACTAATCTTATTTTACTTTTGCAAGGCTGATACTCTGCACCAAGAATGCGTGCTGCCGACCGCTGAGAAGGGCCGCTGCAGACATTTGCGCCACTGTGTGCAAGACTCCTTCAAGCAGGACTTTGTAAAGTTCACGGAATACCTATGCATCATCAACGACACGTGAGTACAGTTAAAACGAGTGTGTATTTTGGATCATGAGCACAGGTCTAGATTATGGTCGAAATGTTGCAACATCCACAATGCGGTAAGAACCTATTGGATGTGGGTACGCCCGCGGAAGCATTCTATTCGTTGCGTACCACCTCATGAAAAGTACCTTTGTAGCTACGCTCTAACTCTAAGACTTTTTGTCTTTTGTTTAAATATTATGTTTCATACGCAAAATGTAAATATTCGTTGCGGAGTCTATGGCTTCTAATCTAGTAACTTTCTCATATACCGGCAGGTCTATTGGAGCGTGTTGTCCGGAAGATAAGGTTATGGTGAGATCAGCTGGAGGTTTGGCTGGTGATTTGCCCGCAATAGCTCCAACCAAGGAGGAAACCGATGGTGCCGCCGTTAAAGCCCTACGAGCTGAGAACAGAGGTATGCCTGCTTATTTTGTTTAAGATTGCTGAAGTGAACTTTTTGACTGTTCTGGAGCAAAGGAGCGAAAGCATGCATGCATGCTGATTCTCCCGGACTGATGGACGTATTTTTGACGCATCCATCTGTCACGTGCAGGGAAATTTCGTAAAAAAAATATTCCTATACATAAAAATAAACAGATACCACGGCATGGCACACTGTAACACATGCGATTTGATCAAGGTTTTTGACAGACGCATCCTTCAGTCTGTCATAGTGTGAGGTTCTCCTTAGCAATAGGCTGCCAAAATCGTGGTCAGCCTACAAAAGCGCCTGAAAATTCCCACTGCTGCTATTGATAAAGATTTAGTGGCAAACAGACCAAAAAACTGGCGAGGGGTGACAGCACATGACGTTTCAGAGCACTGTATAGTGGCTGAGCAGTTATGCAAGATTCAAGTGTTACGATTATATTGGACATACATACATACCCACATCACGCCTATATCCCTTGCGGGGTAGGCAGAGCATACACGGCCTTAAAATGAGGACATTTACGCCACGTTTGACAAATATTTGAGGGTCATTCAGATAATTTTGTATCACCATAGTGACAGGTTGTCAGCCCATCGCCTAAAATTGAAATATACATGTCACCCCCGAGTCCCTTAATCGCTTCTTACGATACCCACGGGAAAGAAATGGGGTGATGCTATTCTAAGCCGGCATCACACGGCACAATATTGGACAGCATTGTGTAAAAATGATATAAGATTACTACGGTGGTGTGTTGAATCTCAGCTC
This sequence comes from Tuta absoluta, assembly GCA_027580185.1. NCBI lineage: Eukaryota > Metazoa > Arthropoda > Insecta > Lepidoptera > Gelechiidae > Tuta > Tuta absoluta. The sequence goes on along the minus strand of JAQAHW010000001.1, from coordinate 26,647,858 downwards.
GTTCTAAACTAAACAATTGTCCGGCAGTTGACTGCTAAGGTAATAAAGGTAAGGTAGAGCAAATACATCGGCACCGCCAAATAATATATATTGTTGTTCATAGCGTGATCAGATCACATCACTGATAATATTGTCGGGTTTTAGATATGCACATAGAAATCCGTGGCCGTGTGATGCCGGCTTAGAATAGCATCACCCCATGTCTTTCCCGTGGGTGTCGTAAGAGGCGACTAAGGGAATTGAGGGTGTGTATTACAAATTTAAGCGATGGGCTGACAACCTGTCACTATGGTGATACATTATATTTCAAATGACCCTCCAATGATTGTCAGACGTGGCGTAAATGTCCGTTTTTTTACAGCCGTATACGCTCTGCCTACCCCGTAAAGGATTATAGGCGTGATATATGTATGTATGTACATAGAAATCGCATCAGCTGGCCTTGGACTGCCCTCGAGACGGCTACATACCGATGGCTAGATATTATAGCGATGATGTTACAGGATGCGGTGTCAGCACTCGTTCAGCAGGTCGGCTGGTGGGCTCCCGGCCAGCAGACCGGCACGAGTGGCCGTGGATGGCTCGCGTCACTCCCGAGGGCTTCCTGCAGCACTGCGGCGGCGTGCTCATCACGGACCAGCACGTGCTGACAGCGGCGCACTGCACTGCCCGGTGAATACAAGACTAAATTTAATAGTCTTTTCAGATAACTTGATTGTTACTAAATATCTGCAATAAAATGTAACCGTCACTTTTTGCCACAGATTTGCCCCTGAAGAGCTGTTCGTCCAACTTGGCGAGTACGACGTGGACCTCGAGAACGACACTCGCACTTACAACTTCAGAGTGATCGAGAAGAGAGATCACCAGCAGTACGATAAGAGCAACTACCACAACGACTTGTCCATTCTGAAGCTACATCGTCAAGCCGTCTTCAACACCTACGTGTGGCCCATCTGTCTGCCGCCCGTGGGCCAGAGCCTCTCCAAACAGAACGTGGTCGTCATAGGTAACTATCATACATAATCTTAATCCACAGGTAAATCATCAGCATACCTACCTAATCATAATCCACAGATAAATCACAAACGTACCATAAAATAAACCATCCACAGGGCATAGGCAATACGCAATATTCTCTATCTATTCCTATCTATATCTGTTGTCCATTGAACCGATTCGATAAGAAGATCAAAGCAGGTTTAAAAGTCCTTGGGTCTCGTATTTCGTGTGATGTGAGACAAGGGTGAGACAGGAAAGCAAAATTAAAGAAATCAAATTGCTGAGTTACTCGGGCAGGCAGAAGCTGGGTTCAGCTAACCGAAACGATACAAAAATGTACCATTAAACGTTTCAACTTCAGAAATGAAATATTTAGCTTAAAAGCAGGCCCGTCGTACATTGAGCAAATAATGAATGTTCTTTTTTTGGTTCTGATATCCGACCTAGTTCTATGAAAGAATATGTTGGAAATGAATTTCCTTTCATCTGAATAGTATGGATTGAATCGTATTTTTGAAGATATTTAATTTAATACAGGCTGGGGCATGATGTTCTACGGCGGAGTGTTTAGCAATGTGCTTATGGAGGTGACCCTGCCGGTGGTGGAAAGAGTGGAGTGCGTCAAGAAATACACAGAAGCTGTTTTCGAAGGAAACATCTGCGCCGGTGGAGAAGAAGGCAAAGACTCTTGTCAGGTAACTAAATTATTTAGGACGTCAACAACATCAACATCTACTAACCGTCCACTTACTGTTACTCCTGGCTGGAAATGGGCCTTCTCCTAGTGAGGAGTATCTGCCATACTCAGCACGTTTGGCATGTGGATTCTCAGTGTAAGGTGTTGTATTATGCAGGGAGCGCTGCTGCCCATCCCCTTAGTCACTTTTTACGACACCCACTAGGTAGAAATGGGGTGAAACTAACATAGGTACTATGACTTGATTTTTACCTGATTTGTTAGTTCAAAAAACAAATATTTATCTATTTAAAATATTAGTGTAGAGGTTTATGAGGTCAAAAAGCGTTCACGAAAAGATTGATTAGTGGAAGCGAAGATCGTAGCAAGTGGAAGAATTAATGTAGTCTCTGCCTACCCTTCCGGATAAGAGGCGTTCTATTGTATGTATGTAATTGTACCTATACCTTAAACGCGTGGTTAGGGCAATGCGCGGGCTAACTGCAAAGCCTGGGCATTTGGAGAAATTAGCCGAGTATAATAAGTACGATTAGTAATAAGTATAAGTCGTTTTCTTTCACACTACTCGAGTACGCAATTTAGTAATATAATGGGCGTATGTTGCAGGGCGACAGTGGAGGCCCCCTGATGTACCAGCTGTCGTCGGGGCGGTGGGCTGTTGTGGGCGTCGTGTCCTGGGGCGTCGGTTGTGGTCAACCCGGGCGCCCCGGGGTCTACACCAGCGTCGACTACTACCGCTCGTGGATCATCGAGAACTCACTCTTCTAGGTCACCGGGCGACTGGCAGTCGACAGCTTGCTAGACTCATTTAGTGGCATAGGTACGCCTATCAGATTTTTCCTGACTAAATTGAGGATAGAGCAAAATACTAGGAGGCAATTAAAATATAAATTGATTTGTACTTACAGTGTAGAGTTTATTTTTAATACAAAAACATATACAATTATAAGGCTGTGGTAAAATAATAACGTCTAAAGGCAATTAATTATTATGGTCCGATACGGCTGGCATTATTTGACGGCATAACTGACAAAAAGTCTTTTTTCTGCGATTATGTTTTGTGATTGTAAAGCACATTTAACATCTTAATATTTTTTTACACAAGCATATTTATTACACTATTAACACTAAGCTTTTAAGTGTCTATAATTAATATTATAATATATAAACCAGTATTATTTATGTGATAGTTTACACAATGTAAAAACCTAGATTGAGTCGTTTTTATCCATTGCTAACGAAAGCATATACCTACAATGACATCATTATTTTGTTTTTATAGTTGGGTTCGACAATTGCTCCAGAAACTATAAGCCCGAAATAAACAACTTGAATATTTTTGAAACATGAACAGCTCAACATACTGGGCAATAAGAAATAAATGGCTAACTACTTATAAATAGTAGCCTTCTCATCGTTTGAGTACCTAGGCATGGCTTAGCAGGGCATCATGGCTTAGCAGGGTACTGGCGACTAAAATATCTCCTATCCTTTTCTAAACCTATTTGACGGAAAGTGACAGCACTAATTTAAGGCAAGTAAGGAGAATTTATATCCCGAATTGTGGCCAAAATAGCTGTCATTCGTTTTGAGTTTGGTACAACCACATACCAAAGCAAGTTATATAAGAATTTAATCGTAAGCCTCTATCTCGCAGTTAATTTTTTGAGTTTATGTGACATTACTCACCTGGTTTTTATTTATTATGATAGATAGATAGATACATCAGCCTATTGCAGTCCACTTCTGGATTTATTATATCTAGTGAAAATTTGTAGGCTGAAGGGATAACCTATTCTGTCGACCATTGTTTTTGGCACACGAATTCATACGATGCATTAGTAAACAAAACATACATACGACTAAGAACGTTCGTATAGGGTTCCGTAGTCAACGTAAAGTTTTACCCATAAAATTACCCTTATGAGTAGTATAATACGAGTCCTTAAACTTGCCTGCCTTTTGACTTTTTTTTGTGCACAAGGTGTTATCCAGTCCAGAGTTATTTCATATGATGGAGAGCAAACGTATGAAACTTTGCATAAGGTGTTCAATTCTATGAATGGCACCTACTAAAACGTAGCGTCTAACAAAGCATATCCATGGTGATGGCTTCTCCGTTCTGCTGTATGGCGTCGAGGATGTGCAGCACCAGCCTCTCGTCGGGCGGCGGGTGGAAGGTGAACGCCACCCTGAAGAAGTTGCTGTGCTGCCTCAGCGGAGAATACGACACCATTATCTGGGAGTTCAGTGTCAGAAGCTCCTTGATCTTTGGAGTTATCTAGAATTGTGATAATTATTAATTGCATAAATAACGGTTAATTGCACTAATGATGTTCAAATCCTTCAAAGAAGACCTAAAATTAGGTTTATCACAAATGCTGAATTGATAATGAAAATGACCTAATTAATGTTGTATGCATTACTACAAATTTTGAATAGAATCCACAGGATAAACATGATCCGCAATGTTCCACAAAGGTATGACGTGTTCGGATAGCCAACAAATCAAAAATTATAAAATCACTTATTATTATAATCTGGGGACAGCGCATAACGTTTCAATGCTCTGTGATATTTTGCGTCAAGATAAAAAACAAAAGAAAATACAAATCACCAAGAAATAAAGTCGTCGTCGTATGCGCCCCTGATCTGTGGACTGTTCGCGATCTTTCTCATTTTGAATGTCCCATGAATGCCCTATTTTCATCAAAGGGACTTTTTCCCAGCCGTACAACGTTGCACACATTACAAACGTGTCATGTTTTTACATAAACAAAAAAGAAAACTAAAATGGTTGCATATAGACAGATACTAAGGCCAATTCCACACAAAGAATGGCGGATGCGTCTATCAAACACCTAGGACGAACCACATGAGTTACTCTGTGTAAGTTACAGTGTGCCATGGTATCCACAGATGGTATCCGTTTTTTTGTATGGGGATTAGAGGAAATTTCCTTTCGTCTGACAGACGGATGTGTCAAAAATACGTCCGTCAGTCCATCATAGTGGGAGAACTGCGAGAACCGCCATAAACAAAAAGGTCATGAGATGTGTAGCTCACCATCACGCATCGCATGGTGGCATGACTCCACAAAGCAAACTAGTCATATGACTCCGCGCCGTAGTATCCAATAATATATATATATATATTTTTAAATACCTTATGCATGAGTTTCCACCAATGGTCGTCCTCCTGTCGGTCGCGCATGAAGCTGGGAATGTACCAGAAGCAGACGTTGGGACACTGCAGCGGCGCGGCCACCAGGCGGAAGCCGGGCCTCTGCGCCACCGTCTCCATGCAGAACTCAGCGATCTCCATCGCGTGTTCCGCCAATCCGCGTAGACCTGCGTCCCCTCGCGCCTTCCACATCACCCACAGCTTGAATGCATCGATCTGAAGAAAATAACGGAATCTAGTCAGTACTTCTTCTTTTTTTTTTATTGTTTTGCTACCAAAAATTCCTGGTAGCAGACAGCTGCAAAGAAGAATTTCACCTTGTAGCAAACAAAACTTTCACATACCTTTCTCCCACACTGCACGCTCTTGTCGCCGGTGTCATACGACACATCGTAGAACTTGTCCTGCTGGAAGAGATACTGCGCTGCAGCCGCGTTGGCCTCGTGCAGCAGGCCGCGCTGGCGCACGAGGAATATAGAGCACTGCAGCGGCGCGCCCGCCATCTTGTGAGGGTTCCACGCGATTGAATCTGCCCTAGAAAATTAAGATTGGCCCTTGAAAATGTATAACCATAGGAACCAAAGAGTTGGTATGCGGAAGACCGATTAAATTGACAAATGTATTAATACTAGGGACCCCATAGGTACAGATGACACGAACTTACTGTTCAATTCCTTTTAGTCTTCCTCTGAATTTTGGTGATAGCATTAAACTGCCTCCCCAGCAGGCCTGAAACCAGACAATTTTTGCCTTGTGAGACCAAATGTCAATGATGTTTACCGTTCATGATCGTTCGTCGTTAAGGAACAAAAGATTATCTGCTTTCAATTCAAACATACAAATCCCAGACGACTTGTGAAGTCGAGACAATGAACGGTTATCGTACGGCTGTTTGTTTTATGACATGTTTGCTTGGCCGCGGATGGCCGCGGTAAGATTCCTTGACCACCGGTTGACCTACGCCACTCGGTTACTACTCATACGAGTAAATAAATAAACTCGTAAACAATTCAGAAAGAACGACTGTCAGATAAAAAAGTAGTACGTTAGTTAGGTATTTACAGAACTGCTGATAAAAGAAGTTCATCGACGTCCGAAGTGAACTGACGGATAAATCGCGAAGTTTTGAACTTTGGACTTCGGGGTTTTCCGTCAGTGCCCTTAAATGGTACGGACTGATTGTGTTGCGTGAACAGATAGATAAATTAGAAATGGTGTGTAATATACCTTCGTAGTAAATAAGGATAAGAAACTTCATTTATAAATGAAGTAACTATAGTACATTTAAACTTCATTCAGTTTAGACTTACATCAACATGCATCCATATTTCGTGTTTCTTGCAAACGCGGGCTATTTCCTCCAGGTCGTCGATGGCTCCGAGGACTGTGGTTCCAGCAGTAGCATTGACCATCAGCGGCACCTTGCCCGCTTCCTTCGCCTGCTGGATGTGCCTGTCCAGGTCTGCGACGATCATCCGTCCGTTGTCGTTCACCTTTACCGTGCAGATGCTCTCGGTGCCGAAGCCCAGCCAGTGTGCCGCTTTCTTTATTGAGTAATGGCTCTGCAAGTAAAAAAAGTAAAAATACTATATTGAGTAGTTAGTAGTAGGAACCTTACCCAAGTACCTAAGATTACCTGTCTGTAATTATCTGAACCCTTTCTACCAAGGTAATTTCCATGGGCTGGCTAGGCAATCTAAGGCGATTTACTTATAGCAAAATGTTTTAAATTGTATAAGAAGTGAATAATCCCCGATCTCTTCAAACAATATGGTAACTATTTCTGTCAAGTATATTAACTTGAAAATGCCAGTAAACCCTGGTGCCAGGCAGGGATACTTAACCACCATACTTACGTCCTCAGAAGTGTAAATGACGAGCTCTGGTAAACTCCGCATGCCTTTAGTCTTGACTTGAGGGAAAGCCTTGAACCTGGCCACGACGATGGCGTAGAGTTTGGACAAGCTGCCTCCGGGGCTAAAGATGCCGTCACCCTCGGGGATACCGAATAGCTTTAGCACATGATCCAGCATCTTTAACTCTATTAAAGTAAACGCTGGCGCCACCTCATAGGTGTACCTGAAATGTAATATAATTTACCTGGATGTAAGGAAAAGCTAGTACAAGTAGCTGTAGTATCATTCGTATTGTGTCTTGTCATAGAAACTCTATTGTAAACACAAATGTTTTTCAGCTGTCGTCTCTAAGTTCCTTCTTGTGTTAGAGGAAACATACGGATCAAATTTACGACTGACATCAATTAAAAGAATTAAAAATAGCATTACTAACTATAGACTGTAGTAGTTTTAATTGAACCTAATGGAATGCGTCATCCGGAAAACACAGCGTATGTATTTAATAGAACTCCAGACTAGTTGAGATATAAGTAATGTAGCAACTCTATTTATTGCAAATGAATTACTTACTGGTTCCACTAGGTCACTATGAAATCATTGTAATTTAATTAACTGTACCTATCTACCCTAACTGATACTACTCTTTAAATCATTAACTATTACTACGATAAGGCAATAATGGTCTGAAATGGGCGTAGAGCAGACCAATAGAATAAAATAGAAATACATTTAAAAAACAGTGGCATGAGAGTCGTAAAATTGCAACAACTGCAGGCATTTAACTTTTGGTTATAAAAGAACATTGTCACATAGGGTCATCATTGGTATATTCATCAAGGTATGCTGAATATACCTTTAGCCCACGTATAGTCCGATGTTGTTGCTGTTTGGTATTCGTAATGTTTTAGACTATTACCAAACTAAATTAGTATGTATGTACGCACAGTAGGTCAAATGTGTCTTAAATTCACATTTTACGCGAATTTACAACTTGTGAAGTGAATGTAATGGCGTTCGGAGGTAAACAACTTTTAGTTTAGCTAGTACATACCTATCAAGCCTAGTTTAGGTAGGCAAGAGTCAACTCCTCCTGTCTAAGGCAAGTGCTTTTATGACTTTTTCAAGGACATAGGTGCGTCGCGCTGCGACCACAAGCACGGCACGTTCATTACTTTGTTGGAATCCCCTGTGAGACCGAGTATAGTACTACGAAAATGGAATGATGTCTGATAAAAGACAGTACTTTCCTATACCTAACTTTAGTGAGTACCTATGTAAATGTAACGCCCTCCTGGTTATCCTGGCATCGGTAGGCTTCTTATTCTTGTCGTGTGTTACGGTACACCGAGTTGACGAATGACCGAATTTACTGTTAAGAAATTTGTGGTTGATACATTTGCACTCACTGACTAGTGTTGAACGCCTCTGTGATCCAGGCACCCGCCAGGCCGTACGGGTCGGTGCCGCCATACAGCTGGTTGCGGAAGGTGGGCTTGTTCGTCTTCACACTGTGCGCCAGTACTTCTCGAACTACTTGCTCCAGCTCTTTGTCATTGCAACCGTCTGTCACTTCTAGGTCAAGGATTTTCTGTAAATGAAGCAAGTCAAGCCAGTGTAATTTGGCAGTTTGAATACTTTGATATTACATCACATTAAAGCTTTAAATATCTGACCCTAGGCATGTTTCTTTAAGGTAAGTATTCAACACCTTTGCTTAGTGTGCCAGTATAAATTACAAAATGTTTTTTTTTCTATCCATACAGTAGTCTTGAGGTTGCATACAAACAAATCCTAATCTGCGAGGCATCGTTCTCTTAAGTATCTCCCACTATTGTTATGTCTGCTTGCTTGCTTGCTTACCCAAGTAATTCAAAATTCTCCACTGTTTGCAGTTCGCGTTATTATCTTTTAGTACCTACTTATTATAACATCTATTCTTATCATAAATCAACTCTATCAGTATAATAGGTATGACCGGCGTTACAGCATTTCTTTATCAATTATCATTGCCAATAAGCAATACATCTGATAAAAAAGGTTATTTAATATTTCATTTTTATACGCGGTCTGAAAGATTAATGATGCATGCATGCATAGACTGTGATGAAAACAAATTATTTTAAATAGCTATGAAACTCGTAATAACAAACTATCGTAGACCTCTGAATGGGTCATGTACCTAGCTGAATAATTTTTGCTCTGGGTTCTATCTTATACAAATTTAAATAAAATAAAATGGTAAAATCGTTTAGCATGTTAAATAATTAGGTATGTGTAATTTACTACTGACGTTCGTAACAGAACATAAATAAATTACACTAAATAATCGGTGTTTATTAAAATACACATTGAAAGATAGACCCTAGAAGAATACTAGAATTTTAATGTATCTTAATTTAACGATGTATTTAAAAAAAATATGCTTAATGCTTCGTTTTTTTTCTGCCTTAAATTAATTTTATTACCTACTTTAATCATAGGAAAGGAAATCTAAGCAATAAATAATTTCGCTGGGCAAAAATTAAAAATATTTAAATATTAATTTATAAAATAATTAGCAGTGAATGAATAAGGAAATAAATTCACCTGTAAATCCTTGGGATGTTTGAAGTTGATGAGCGGTACATCTGCCCCTCGCTCCTCCTGGACAATATGAAGGACTTTCTCTAGGAATGTGTGACCATTAAACCCGCAATCCATTTTGAAATCGCTCTAGCAGTACTAGGCTAGCATGTGCGGCGAGTAGGTGTTGTTTAGTGCATGGGTCGCGAGGTACTGCCAACCAGCAGGCAATCAAGCAAGGCGCGGAGTTCACATGAATACTTCGCACCCACATCACAGCGTATTGTTTGCAAAGCTAATAAGTCTACAGACGCGAGTAGCTTAGGCTTACTTACACATATAGTCATCAACTAATCACACTATCAGTTTTCGTCTTGACCACGGCGCGAAAAGCCGTTGTCCTAGTTATGATAAACTTAATAAGGTTAAATCGGAGCGGAAAGAAGAGTATTTTACATTGTACCCAATGATCTTATATGTAATTAGTGTTGTACCAATTTTTTAAATAACTTTGCATCTTTCTTTTCTTTACTCGCCCTTCTGTTTAACACTGAGTTGAACCCTGAACACATGAAGCACTAGTTTAAATTGACACCACACTGGAAGCTAGGTCAATATCCCCGAACATCATCATTATTTGCCCACTTTGGTATGTAGGTACCTATACGTGGAAGGTCTATGTACCTACCTACATTAACTTGTGGAATTTTCGGGTCATGCATTCGCTCAATTAAAATTATCAACATAAAATAATGTTATCTACTTAAAAATTACCTAATGAGTTTAGATGTTCTTATCTGGATGAATTCATATTATAATGAACCGGAGCTTTAAGTATTTTTAGGGTTCCGTAGTCCGACTATGAACTGTTATCATTTGTCTGTCTGTCCTGTCCGACTCTATGCCGCACATCAACAACATCGTAATTTATGAAGTATGCATACTAATCTCATTGACATAAAATAGGGAGTTATCTTTTTATTGTTTTAACTCTTCCCAAGTTGCTGGATAGATGGCCCTGTACTTGATACGTTAATGTAAGAAACAAAAAATTACAAAAGAAAGGCATTAGAATTATTCAAAATATTCAAAAAGCAGAAAGCTGTAAGTAACATTTTAAAAATCTAAAGGTCCTGTCTCTTCCCAGTCGAAACATTCTAGAAATAAATGACTTCGCTACGCCCAGCAACCAGACTAACTACACCTTTTTCTATGTTGGTGTGTGCCGTGTGATGCCGGCTTAAAATACCTATCATCACCCCATTTCTTTCCCGTGGGAGTTTTAAGAGGCGACTAAGGGACTTGAGGGTGCGTATTGCAATTTTAGGCGATGGGCTATCACTATGGCGATACACAATTTTCCGAATGACCCTCAAATATATGTCAGACGTGCAAGACGTGCGTGTCCTACCCTGCAAGGGATAATAAGCGTGATATGTGTATGTATGTATGTGTACAAATGTTGGCAGTAAAATATTTAATAAAATCTCGAATTCATTACAAACAATAAATGATTACATACATTTAAAACGGCTTCAAAAATATTTTACAACAAAAGTATTATCACACAGTAGAAGAATTTTTAGAAGACAAGGAATTTTATTAGTACTTATCTCTATCCATATGAAAAAAGTAAGGTACGAATGAAAAAATAAGCTAACTTTTAAATATTGTAAGAAATTAAAAGACAAGTTTAAGTACATATATTTTTTTAAGTTTAAATTTGTAAGTTGATTTTCATTATTTTTAGTTATAATATACCTTCTAATTGTAATACCCGTGCAGGGTTCATGTTTGTGTCCAGAATAATGTAACCTACAATCCTTGTACAACATGAAAAGCAAATAAATATTTGAGAACAGAACGTCACATCATTTTTAGATTTTTTCTTGAACGTACGAGATTGTTAAATGAAACGTAACTAACCAATTAACCATTAATGGATTTACTTTTATGGATTTCCGTGCATGTTAACTCTAACCACAGAGAGAGAGAGAGAGTAATAATTAATTACAAGTGCAAAAAACGAGGATGATTTCGGAAAAAACAAAATTAAATTTTTTCATGCCTTTAGGTTCTGGCATCTAGTAAAGTAACGTAGTCAGTTCAACGCCATTTACCGAGTTTTTAGAATGCTTAACCTTTTTCTCATGCTAAACCTATTCGAAAGGTACCTACTGATGAGAGTGTCGGTCACAATCTTGAGTCATTCTTTTTCTTGAAATCACCCAAGTGAAAAGATCTAAAAATTATGTGACGTTCTGTGCCTTACGTTAACGTACCAAGCAAGTACAGCGCCATCTATGCAGCGACTAGGGACTTTAAGATAATAAAAAGAAAACTCCCTTTTTCCAGTCAATTTTAGTTTATTTTGACAAATAAAACTTATTTTGACAATGACTAATCATGACCACAAAGTAAGTATTGGCGGCTGCGCGCCGCATGACTGAGATATCTCCTATTCTTTTCTAAACATATTTGACGGAAAGTAACAGCGCTACAATAAGGTCATTTTTAAAAGCTTTTATTTAACTTGCAGTGTATGTAAGTAAGTAACAATGTTTGTTCGGTGCGCTGTATCCGATTGAGTTGAAATTTTGCATGTTGGTCCAGAACCGATGACAATGCATGTTAATCATAAATTTGACCTGATGCTGCTGCCAGGATCGGCTCCGTACGAGAGATCTCCTCAGCGGTTTATAGCTGGGACCCAAAATTTTGTATACAAATTCGTTTATTATAGGCAGTTGGTAGGCCCACCATGAATTAGACGCTACATCCAGGGTTGTCTTCGAACTATGGAACTCCTCAATATTCAACTGCTGGGACTTGCAATTTTGTATACGAATTCGTTTATTATAGGCAGTTGGTAGGCCCACCATGAATTAGACGCTACATCCAGGGTTGTCTTCGAACTATGGAACTCCTCAATATTCAACTGCTGGGACTTGCAATTTTGTATACGAATTCGTTTATTATAGGCAGTTGGTAGGCCTACCATGAATTAGACGCTACATCCAGGGTTGTCTTCGAACTATGGAACTCCTCAATATTTAACTGCTGGGACTTGCAATTTTGTATACGAATTCGTTTATTATAGGCGGTAGGTAGGCCTACCATGAATTAGACTCTACATCCAGGGTTGTCTTCGAACTATGGAACTCCTCAATATTCAACTGCTGGGACTTGCAATTTTGTATACGAATTCGTTTATTATAGGCAGTTGGTAGGCCCACCATGAATTAGACGCTACATCCAGGGTTGTCTTCGAACTATGGAACTCCTCAATATTCAACTGCTGGGACTTGCAATTTTGTATACGAATTCGTTTATTATAGGCAGTTGGTAGGCCTACCATGAGTTAGACGCTACATCCAGGGTTGTCTTCGAACTATGGAACTCCTCAATATTTAACTGCTGGGACTTGCAATTTTGTATACGAATTCGTTTATTATAGGCAGTTGGTAGGCCCACCATGAATTAGACTTTCAATTTGTGATTGAAATTTTGTAATAAGGTACGCACCTAACTGTAATTAGGTAGTTTCTTCTAGGCATCGCGACAAGCTTTTATAATATTTTCATTTCTGTAAAGTCATAAATGAATGTGGTTAATGTCATTCAAAATTTTATTTTCATCTTTTCAGAGCACTTAAATAAAAGCTTGTTTTAAAAGTTTTTTTTACATAATTTTTTTTTTTATTTAACTTGCAGTGTATGTAAGTAAGTAACAATGTTTGTTCGGTGCAAATCTTGCAAGTTTAATTTGAACTACTTCTCGGTATCCGATTTAGTTGAAATTTTGCATGTTGGTCCAGAACCGATGACAATGCATGTTAATCATAAATTTGACCTGATGCTGCTGCCAGGATCGGCTCCGAGAGAGATCTCCTCAGCGGTTTATAGCTGGGACACAAAATTTTGTATACGAATTTGTTTATTATAGGCAGTTGGTAGGCCCACCATGAATTAGACGCTACATCCAGGGTTGTCTTCGAACTATGGAACTCCTCAATATTCAACTGCTGGGACTTGCAATTTTGTATACGAATTCGTTTATGTTTAATTTAGCGTTGCTATGCTGGGGTAAGTTAGGTATTAATGACGGTCTATGAATGCGCCGCGATTTCGCACGCGTCGCTCTGGGCGTGTGTTGTCCCTTTCTCACTCGCAGGGCGAGACTGGCGACGTGCGCGCAGACCGCCTGACGGCGCCAAGCGGTGATTTCTGCACCGCGGTCAGTCACTCAAAACCGTTCGGACGGGAGGGTATCGCGTATTGTGCGGATTTCCCGCCACGCGTTTTGTGATGCCGCGTGTAATGGACGATTCAATTTGAGATCGCGCGTGTTGATGCATCGTACTATTGCGTTTCTCCTGGGTTGTACTGGAATGCCAGGCTTAGTGATTGTTGGATGTCTCGACGTCTTCCACGTGAGCGTCGCGTTGAATAGGCATCAAGTGGCCATATCGGCTCGCGTTTTGTACGGCCCTAATTCGTGTTGGGTCACGCGTAATGACTAATATCAAAGTGAAATACGAACAGAAGCTGTGAGTGGTTTGAAGTGAATAACGCGCCAAGGCTGTAGTGGAATGCTGGGTGTCGATATCTTTTCCACCCAGCCCTGTAAGTACCCACGGAATTCCTCTTTGATCCATTCCCTGTACTTCCTTTCTCCGTTGGGTATTTTATGCATTTGGACCGGCACGTTGACTGTAAGTTAAACCTGGTTGTTTAGTATAAAACTGTTTATTCGTGTTAATGGTGTGTTCCCTTTAGTCATATTTGTTGTACCATATCATTGTGACTCCTTAGTACGAATTGCGGAATTCGTGGGGTGATATAATTTGGAGGTACTTACTTATAATCTAGTGCTAATACGTGTGACGTAACGCCAGATCGGCAGACGGTATTTACTACCGACTTGAGTTATGTAAAGGTCAGAACACATCATTTGCCAATTTCACTCAACTTAGTTAATTAAGTTAAATAGATTTAGGTTCACGTTTAATTCATAGTATGCGCTGCTATATTGTGCAGCGTATGCTATTTAGCGCTGCGTAACGCGGCCATTGTCTGCCTTCAGTTGAACTCCTGGTATTTTACTAGAAATTTACCTGTGTAAATCGCTTCCACTGCGGGAGTTTAGCTTGGAATTAGACAATTTTTGGTAGCAGAGCGTGGTTCAGAAAACCACTAGATTTAAGATTATTTTTAGTATAAGATTTTTTAATCTACCTACATAAAAAAAAATATATTTATTGTGATTGTAGTGTGTGCCCTGTGTAGAATATCCTATCGGTAGGATCAGGGCCAATCAATTAGTGAATTGCTTGTTATTATCGTTGTGTTTACCCTGTGCGGATATCCTAACGGTAGGATCAGGGCCGATTGTCTATTATTTTTTTTATTGTAAGGTTCGGTGTTACTTTGAGTTGGTACCATGGCTCCCACAATTACACAGCTTCAGGCAAAAATTAGAACGCACCTAATTTGGTTCGCGACTAAGCAGGCGATGGTCGGTCGCGGGGACCGAGAGGACGCACTCATCGCTTGTGCGCAACGGATTGACGAACGGGTCGCGGAGGTGTTGGATTGCCTCACTGGATGCGAGGAGTTATTTGATGGGACGCCTGATGAGGAGGTCAAACTTACGGTCCGGACGAATGTGACCCAGTGCATGGAGATGGGGCAGGAGATCCAGCAGGCGGCTGCTGTGATCACCAGGCGTAGAGCTGGGGAGCCGGACCCACCCCATGGTCCGCGGGGACCGGGGGTGCAAGTGCCCCTGCCGGCTGTGGCGATTCCGGTCTTCCACGGGGACTACACGGATTGGACCCGATTCCAGGATCTGTTTGACAGTGTGATTCATAACCGCACTGACTTGCAGCCGGCATATAAAATGGCACAATTGATGGCCAAGCTGCAAGGTGAGCCCCATGAGCTGGTAAAGCATCTACCAGTCGATGATGCAAGTTACGAGACGGCTCGCGGTTTGCTGATCGAGAGATACAGCAACAAACGTCTCATGATTGACCAACTCCTGGAACAGTGGCTCACCGTGCCGACCATCACACGAGGGACGGACCTCAGGGCCAAGGTCCTCAACCCTGTCTGCGTTGCAGTGAACGCTCTTGAGAGACAGGGGATGCCGGTGTCAGGCTATGATTATATCCTGGTCCACACGTTGTTGCGCCGCCTGCCGAGCGACATGGCCGCTCGTTTTGAACAGTCACACGGAGGTAAGACATCTGATTACCTCCCGACCTTCGAGGAGCTCAAGTCCTTCCTCGAGGCCGAGTGCAGGCGGGTAGATGCCCAATTTGGAGAGTCGCCTCACGCGGAGTCTGCGGCCGCTCGCCGCCCGGAACGGCCGGGTGCACAGGCGCGGGACGGTAAGAGTAGGCCACCCAGGCGATACAATGTCGCTAATTTGGAATCGAGGTGTGCCTACTGCAGAGAGGCGGGGCATCAGGTGACTGCGTGTGAGGAGTTCGCTGCACAGCGGGTGCAGAAACGTCGTGGTGTGGTGCAGCAACGGCGTTGGTGCTTTAGGTGTATGGGGCCGCATCAGGTGCGAGAGTGCCCATCAAGCACCAACTGCAGGTACTGCCAGGGTGCCCACCATCAGCTCCTATGCATGAACCGCAGCGGAGATTACGGAGGCAGAGCTGACGCGGGTCAGCGGACGGAGTCTGCCCTACCTAGACGGGAGCAACGCTCCCCACCCCCTCCAAGGAGGAGTCCTCTTCCACCAGGGTTTCAGGGACGAGGCCAGGGACATCAGCAGGTGATGCCCCCTTCACCACGCGCGAGACAGTCACCACCTCGGCAGCAGGTGCCGGAACAGGGTAGGTGGTCACAGGTCCAAGGTCAGGGGCACCCATCACAGATACGTGATGCTACGGGCGGGTGCCAACACCAGGGCCAGTACATGCAGTACTCGGCGGGTCTGAACAACATGGTGAGTTCCCATGACCCACGCATGCCTCTCCCCTTGGCTGAGCACCCGCGGCTACAGGCGCATCCACGGTACACGCGCCTGCCGCAGGGTTACTATAGGCTGCCAGCCATGGCGTACAGGACCAGAGGTCCCTATCAGCAGGAGTGGGACCCACTCGAAGGTGTACGGAGAGAGGGGACCCCCCCGCAGGACGCGGACACTCCGCGCTTAGATTCCTGCTAGGTAATCGCCGCCTACACGCCAGCTTCGGCCCCCCGGCCAATTACGGTATTGTTGCCTACGGCAATGATTTGGGTATGGGGATACGGTGGCCGCAGCATACAGGTAAGAGCCTTGTTAGATACAGGGGCTCAGGGTTGTATTGTGTCTAGTAAGCTGGTGAGTAGGCTACGCTTAAATATAAGGCCCACAACGGATGGGGCTGTAGGTATTGGAGGTGTAGATGTGCCTGACGTTCGGGGTCAGGTGAACTTCGAGTTCACATTAGGTAATACAGGTACAGGGGTCAGCTATCATGCCTCAGCAGTGGTGCTGGATGAAGTGGTAGGGAAACTTCCTCAGGTTCGGTTACCGTCAACGGCACGAGGGTTAACCACAGGCTTAGAGTTAGCTGATCCTGAATTTGATACTCCTGGTACGGTGGACGTTCTCCTCGGGTCAGACGTCCTCGGGAGATTCTGGTGTGGCAGAAAACGGGTACTTCAGCAAACTGGTTTAGTGGCCGTTGATACCACAGGGGGGTATGTTATTTTTGGCCCAGTTTGGAGACCTCAGGACCTACCAGAGGGCGATACGGTTCTCTATGGTAGTGTGTTGTCGGAGGTGCTGCAGAGGTTTTGGGAGTCTGAGGAGCCACCCACAGCGGATAGACGGAAGCCAGAGGATGACGAGTGCGAGCTGTTCTATCAGTACAACACTGCACGAAGTTCGTCAGGTAGGTTTGTTACCAGGCTGCCATTTCTCCCAAACCGCCCCTCCTTAGGTAGTTCGCGACAGATCGCGGAACGGAGACTACTGGCTATGGAGAGAAAGATGAAGCGAGATGCAGCACTTCGGCAGAAGTATAGGGGAGACCGGGGGCAAAAGTAACACGGTGTAATAGTAACATTGCGAATATTTCGCACACTAAGCAACGTAAAGGTGTGTGCGCGTGCACCGACATAGCCCGTGACGTGTTCCTATAGGTCAACTTGTCGAGGACAAGCTCCGGGACGTGCGGTCGTGTCCACGAGGTCGGTGCCATTTTTCGGACAGAAACGTAAGATTTTTCGCTTCAATTTTCAAGTTATTACTCAGTTATTAGTCACTTTTAAGATATTTCAAATATTCACATGGAATTCATGAATATCAGACAGTGTAAATTCTATAGAACACGCATTCTAACATAAGTATTTTGGAAGTGATGGTGTTTATCTTGAAATTTGGTCAATCGGGACAGTAGTAACAAAGTTATAGGTGTTGATTGTAACGTTACTATTGACCCCTTGTTACAATTACCCCGCAGGCAATATTATTATTATTACTAAACGAGTACATATTTTTTCATAATTTTTATATTTAAGATGCCACGAGGAGTGGGTTATGTGCAGGGGTTGCAACCTTTGGGCCCATGAATATGCACGCCCAAGGAACCAAACGGCTATATATGTCATAATTGTGATTATAATTCAGACTAGTGAATACTAACGATTTTAAACGGTTCTATACATGCTAAGCACATTATACCTAGATACGGGTTAACTTTACTACGTTTTTTACTGCGTATCGATTATATAAGTTCTACTTTAAAAAGATCTCCGTATTAAAATTAGATATTATTATGGTTCATTAAAACATTGATGAATATTATTATTAATAAAAAAAACGTACCTGGGTCAATTGTAACAGGTGGTAATAGTAACATGCCATTTTTCCATAGGAAATTATTTTGTTGATTTTTCATTAAATAATGCATATCTTGAATATTATTATACGGTAGAAGTTGAGAATTGTTATGTTCTTCTATTTTTTATTTTGTTTGAGTAATTTCTCCCACTACTTTCAAAGAAATATTGATTTGAATGATATTTAAAAAAATTAAGGAACGAGTTAATATTTAAGTTCCTATTTGAAAGACTAATAAGAACAATGAGTGATTAAACTGACATAATAAAAGTTATTGCTAATATTGCTGTTGTTGTCATTAAAAAGTCTACTAGAATTGTGTTACAAACGTCCCGGTATACGGGGTTAATTGTACCATTTGCCACCTTTTGAAAAAATGGTGATAGCTAAGTAGTTTTAAGAACTACCATAATTTGGTCTGCACAGGCAGTTAGAGCATTAATTTATCTTTACATTGAGACTAAAAACGTTTCTTACATGTAAGAAATGTTCGAGCTATAGGCCATGAAATGAAAAGTGGTACAATTGTCCCCGGTCTCCCCTATATTGTCTATTATAGGCAGTTGGTAGGCCTACCATGAAATAGACGCTACATCCAGGGTTGTCTTCGAACTATGGAACTCCTCAATATTCAACTGCTGGGACTTGCAATTTTGTATACGAATTCGTTTATTATAGGCAGTTGGTAGGCCTACCATGAATTAGACGCTACATCCAGGGTTGTCTTCGAACTATGGAACTCCTCAATATTCAACTGCTGGGACTTGCAATTTTGTATACGAATTCGTTCATGATAGGCAGTTGGTAGGCCCACCATGAATTAGGGTCACGTCAATAGAAGGCCTCCTGATAGAAGAATTAGACTGTTCGAAATTAACTGGGACTCGGCCATGTAATAATGACGCCATCAATGAAATGAAAAGACTAAGACATATTACAAGCTAATTCTTCTATTAGGGATGCCGGAGGAGTAGGTACCAACCTACTTCTATAGAATATAAAAGAGATAATTATACTTTATCCTAATGTTAATTTTCCCCGTGCCTTAAGTTTTTCTATTGAAGGTCTCTCCGTTTTATAGAAAGACTTTCGTATTGAGCAATAACTATCGTAACATAAACTAAAAAAATTAAAATAAAATTATGTAAAAAAAACTTTTAAAACAAGCTTTATTTAAGTGCTCTGAAAAGATGAAAATAAAATTTTGAATGACATTAACCACATTCATTTATGACTTTACAGAAATGAAAATATAATAAAAGCTTGTCGCGAAACTTTCAATTTGTGATTGAAATTTTGTAATAAGGTACGCACCTAACTGTAATTAGGTAGTTTCTTCTAGGCATCGCGACAAGCTTTTATTATATTTTCATTTCTGTAAAGTCATAAATGAATGTGGTTAATGTCATTCAAAATTTTATTTTCATCTTTTCAGAGCACTTGAAGAGCTTGTTTTAAAAGTTTTTTTTACATAATTTTTTTTTTATTTAACTTGCAGTGTATGTAAGTAAGTAACAATGTTTGTTCGGTGCAAATCTTGCAAGTTTAATTTGAACCACTTCTCGGTATCCGATTTAGTTGAAATTTTGCATGTTGGTCCAGAACCGATGACAATGCATGTTAATCATAAATTTGACCTGATGCTGCTGCCAGGATCGGCTCCGAGAGAGATCTCCTCAGCGGTTTATAGCTGGGACTTGCAATTTTGTATACGAATTCGTTTATTATAGGCAGTTGGTAGGCCCACCATGAATTAGACGCTACATCCAGGGTTGTCTTCGAACTATGGAACCTCCTCAATATTCAACTGCTGGGACTTGCAATTTTGTATACGAATTCGTTTATTATAGGCAGTTGGTAGGCCCACCATGAATTAGACGCTACATCCAGGGTTGTCTTCGAACTATGGAACTCCTCAATATTCAACTGCTGGGACTTGCAATTTTGTATACGAATTTGTCTATTATAGGCAGTTGGTAGGCCTACCATGAATTAGACGCTACATCCAGGGTTGTCTTCGAACTATGGAACTCCTCAATATTCAACTGCTGGGACTTGCAATTTTGTATACGAATTCGTTTATTATAGGCAGTTGGTAGGCCCACCATGAATTAGACGCTACATCCAGGGTTGTCTTCGAACTATGGAACTCCTCAATATTCAACTGCTGGGACTTGCAATTTTGTATACGAATTCTTTTATTATAGGCAGTTGGTAGGCCTACCATGAATTAGACGCTACATCCAGGGTTGTCTTCGAACTATGGAACTCCTTAATATTCAACTGCTGGGACTTGCAATTTTGTATACGAATTCGTTCATGATAGGCAGTTGGTAGCCCCACCATGAATTAGGGTCACGTCAATAGAAGGCCTCCTGATAGAAGAATTAGACTGTTCGAAATTAACTGGGACTCGGCCATGTAATAATGACGCCATCAATGAAATGAAAAGACTAAGACATATTACAAACTAATTCTTCTATTAGGGATGCCGGAGGAGTAGGTACCAACCTACTTCTATAGAATATAAAAGAGATAATTATACTTTATCCTAATGTTAGTTTTCCCCGTGCCTTAAGTTTTTCTATTGAAGGTCTCTCCGTTTTATAGAAAGACTTTCGTATTGATCAATAACTATCGTAACATAAACTTAAAAATATAAAATAAAATTATGTAAAAAAAACTTTTAAAACAAGCTTTTATCTTGCTTTTATTTAAGTGCTCTGAAAAGATGAAAATAAAATTTTGAATGACATTAACCACATTCATTTATGACTTTAGAGAAATGAAAATATAATAAAAGCTTGTCGCGAAACTTTCAATTTGTGATTGAACTTTTGTAATAAGGTACGCACCTAACTGTAATTAGGTAGTTTCTTCTAGGCATCGCGACAAGCTTTTATTATATTTTCATTTCTGTAAAGTCATAAATGAATGTGGTTAATGTCATTCAAAATTTTATTTTCATCTTTTCAGAGCACTTAAATAAAAGCTTGTTTTAAAAGTTTTTTTACATAATTTTATTTGAAATTAGATAATGATAATATTTTTTACGCCAATGTTTGGCGATAAACATCTGGGGTTTTCTTAACTAGCCACGCAATAAACTTAGCGTTCTAAAGTTCTCTAGTATACGTACTCCTACGTCGACGAAGTACCTAGTACTCGTACTTATAAAATCCTTAAAAGTTCATAAGGATAGGTAGGTATTTATCTGACCAAATTTGACAAATCAGTATGAGTACATTTAATAATAATACAGAATAATACAGGTTACGTTGCGCTAGTTTCTCAGCTTAGTGAGAGGGATGGGAGAGGATTTGTTCCCGTCATTCGCCTTGTATCTCCTGCATCTGAATGACAGCTTTACTATACTAGATTTCAACACGCAACAGGCGATGCACCGGGCGCAGGATAGAGTGTCCTGGAGACAAACCATCCCTGGAGCTGCTTTTGGTGGTCACGACCCTCAGCCTTGAGGAAACGACGCAGAAGAAGAAGAAGAAAGACTAAAGGTCACGAGTTGCAGAGATTCTCAACATTTGATTCAGCGAAAATCAGTGAGTTTTAAGTTTTGCATTTGCATTTGGATTCAGACGTTAAGTTAGTAGCTTGATTTTTTACAAGTACTTACTAGCGGCCGTAGACTTGAGTTTATAGTTTTAATTTCAACTCGATATTTTTGCGCTGTTCTGAGATAAAGGGCCTTAACAGTCGGACTGACAACAAATTGACCCCGTAAGGGGCCTGGTTTTTTCATTTTGAGGTACGCAGTACACTTAACACTTGCTGTAAATAAATTGAAAACAAAAAACCTAAAATCACAAAGTAATACATATAAACAGTAAGTAAGAATTAAAACATTCCCTAACCTAAAATCACAAAGTACAACAAACAAACAAAAACAACAAATGCACTGTAAGTAAGTATTAAAACATTCGAACAATAGAAAATTAGGCTTGGATTTACACATATTATGTATACGTTACGCCACAGAATAGAGAGAATAGATAATTTCCCGATAATCTAGGATGGCCAAATATGAAAATCACAATCTTAAGATTGAAATCTCTCGGTAAAGTGTTATTTTGATTAATATTTACTAGATTTTCAAACGGCGGGCGCATGGTTTATCTTACTTCGGCTAACTTAAATAAAATGTTGGTACAACATCGGCAAACAAATATGCTATAAATGTTGCTAGACTTTTGTACTTACTTACCTCTTTCAAACTATTTATTTTTTGTAGTTTTTCAGTAAGCTATATTTTTATCCCCATAAGAAACGTGATGCTGTAGCCGAAAATCACCAGGTATATTTTTAGCTTGTATTTGTCAATATAATCAAAGTATATTTCTAGCTTATTTCAGTAAGATCCCGCAATGTCCCAAAAAAATGTTTTGTAGTGAGGAAGTCTGCACGATTTCCGTCTCTGTTCTCAGAAGTTAAGGTAAATATACTCTTCCTATTTAGATCACTGATAAATACATAGTAAGTTTGAAATCGTTCTTCTCAACAATAATACTTTACATGTTACTTTTAAAAAATTATAATTTCAACTTTCAACAGGCCACACTGAAGTCACGTTAGTTCTGGGAAGTAACTAATAATACAAATATGGATACTTTTTTTGTGTCGTCAAAGTTCCAAATCCATTTAATAAAAACACCGCCGACGTGTCCGTTTAACAACTGCTTTATTTTAAACATCAGAGTCCTAAGACATATCAGCTTGTCTGTCTCTGTCGTGTATGTATCGGTCTGCTAGCCAGCTTCGATTCGCCAGCCAGCATCCATTAAGGACGTTCTTCTATTTAGCTAGTCTACATTATAGTTAACTAGCGGCCCGCCCAGCGGTTTCACCCGCTGCTTACTGATTTCCCACGTGAAACGGACCTTCTCCCGATATAAATCATACATAAAAACCTTCCTCTTGAATCACTCTATCTTTAAAAAAACTTTAAATTCCGGTTTTTTTTAATCCCCCAAGGGATAAAAAGGGGGTTAAAAGTTTGTATGAAAGTTCGTTGTCTTAAGTGTGATCCGTTTCAAAATAAGTGATTAGACTTATGATTTAAAATAATTAAACGCGTGTTTCAGCATTTTTGAAATTTTAACCCGTTATAGGGTCAAACGGGGGTTTAAAGTTTGTATGAAAGTTCGTTTTTTTAAATGATTGTGATCTGTTTCAAAATTTGTGATTAGACTAATAACTTAAAATTATTTAACACGTGTTTCAGCATTTTTGAAATTTCAACCTTTAAATGGGTGAAAAGGGGGTTAAAAGTTTGTATGAAAGTTTTTTATCTTAAATGTGATCTGTTTCAAAATTTCTGATTAGACTCCTAACTTAAAATAATTAAATACGTGTTTCAGCATTTTTGAAATTTTAATCCTTAAAGGTGTCAAAAGGGGGTCAAAAGTTTACTACCAGTTGGGCTACCCGTTTTCCTATGGGAATGTGACAATTTCCCGGAATAAATTATACTTATAAACCTTCCTCTCAAGTTACTCAATCTAATAAAAAAAACCGCATCAAAATCTGTTGGGTAATTCTCAAGATATAAGGAGACACCAAATGGGAAGCGACTTTATTTTATACTATGTGGTGATTTTTACTTCTACTGGGGGTGAGAAGGATGTTGCAGCTCTCTGCAACTCTTCGCTCGCCATTAGTTTTGTGTTAGGGCGGTGCCTCTCGCTCGCTCTTCCTTAGTGCTGCTTGCACCATACCAGTTTTAACGTAGATATGTCGAGCTCGCTTCGCTCACCATTTGTGTTGGGGTGGTGCCTCTCGCTTACTCTCCTTTACTGCTGCTTGAACACAGAACACACACAGACAAAACCAAAGAATACTATACTCACTGGCGTCACAGATTAACTATAATATAGTTAATCTATGACTAGTCTACATATTATGTAGACTAGCTAACTGGCGTAGAGGACAGAACTGTTTCAATAATGCCTTCTCCTTCCGGGACGGAACGAGACGGAAGACCGCGGACCGCGTTGCTCGAACATTTATAGCAAATTTGAAGAATGAACAAATAAATGGTTGACACAGTATGGAATGTAACAAATTCAAGTAAGAAAATAAAACCTGCCTTAGTGGCCAGTGAGGTGACGGTCGGCAACAAAAGGGTTCGACACACTGTGACACGAGAGTATAGGTACTCTTTGGTGGGACACTGGGACACCGACAACTACATAGTTGTTTGTAAAGACAATACCCGGAGATTTTTGCTTTAATATAAAAGTATAATAACGTGATAATCTACAGGGAGTAACAAAAATGGTATAACAAGCCAAAAGGAGTCAAGGTACTATGTAACTGAACAACATTCCCCATGGAACATGGCTAAATTTAAATTAGTCCTTTCATACCAAATTGCATTTTCGGCTTGTTCCTTTTTTGCTACTCCTTGTTGTGTACGAGTTTGAATTATTGCTTGTATGCTAAAGTTATTTTAAGTCTATGGCTAAAGTCAAGCAAAGTTTGTCACTAGTACATTATCTTATTCATCTGTGGTTTGTCAAAAACCAAGAAGATTTAATGGAGCATATAAATAATTAATCGTATTATTCAATAACAGAAAAATTAAATATTACGGTTAGTGTGGTTAGTCTGTAGTTATCTGTGATTATACTCATATTATAATTTTATGATCATTATGTATGTACGCTTGTGTTCACAAATATTTAATTGCCAAATTAGTTTTATTACTTTCTCAGTAAGTTTCTCAGAGCCTTGCTACAACATCGCTCTTTGCAATATCAGACTGACCTCCGCTCCGTAATCCTTACTTAAAAATAAGCCTGTGTGTTTTATACTAAGTTTTATCCACAGATTTTATCTTAAGTAATCATGGCCAAGTAGAGTTTCAATGTGGTTTCGTTTGAAGTGTTATTATGGTTTTGGACCTGCAGTCAAAATTTATGTGAACATTATCAACAATGCATAAATTATCATCAATAAACTCCCGTAACAAATCCCGGGCGAGGCGAACGTCCATGACTTTCATGCAAGATGCGAGCGGGAAATGGCGAAACAAGAACCGGCGTATGTCGCACATGGACCAGGAGGAGGTAAATAAGACAGGGCGACCCCGTATTCCATAAGCTGGTCATTGATTCATACAGGACACACGGTTACGTACAACCCGGTGAACAAAGTTTCAAAGTTTTAAACAGCTTACCTACTGAGTATGGTGGTTACAAACAACATAGAGCCGCGTTGCGGATGTAGCCCATGCAGCTGCAAAGCTTAAATGGGATTGGGCCGGTCATGTTTGCCACATGCCTCACGAGTTATGGGCTTATACCACCACCACTTGGAAGCCAAGAGCCGATAGACGTCGTCGCGGGCGACCTAGACGCAGATATGGCGAGACGAATTAGACGGTTACTCAACAAACTGGTATGCGGAGGCACAGGATCGAGATCAGTGGAGGAAGGGGAGGGAGACCTTTGCCCAGCAGTGGGATCCCGATGGCTCTATAAGATAAGAGCCGCGTCGCAAGGAGCTCCAATAACAAAGCAACTTTGTGCAACTACGTGGATGCTGGGCCCGCCCACATGATAAACACGCAGCTTTTTAAAACACATAAAGGACGTTGAAAATGTCTCCCAATTAAATAAGTACATATAAGCTTCGACCCGTATGTTACTATCGATAGATATTCAGTCCTTACCTGTCACATTTCATAGTTATTATAGTTCTCACCTAAGTGCAGAGTTCTCCCTAATGTTTTCTCGCTTTCGTGGATGAGGAACCTATTTACTCATTAAGGCGAGTGTAGCCGTCAACTACCTCGACAGTGGCGGTATTTGACAAAAAAAGTGTTCTCTTTATACAAACTATCTATCAGAATATGCAATGAAGCAAGTTATGGCAGTTAATACCAAAAGTGGCCGTTTATAGTTTTTTTTTTATAACTTTAATTACTGCGAATATTTTATTGAGTTTCTAATATTACTTAAGGATAATACTAAAAACTTGGGCATCGGATATTCTGATAGATAGTATAAAGAGAAAACGTTTCTTTTTTAAGTGGCGCCACTGTCGAGGTTGTTGACGGGCACACTCACCTTAACTTGTTTGTGTAGGACTCCGAAGAAGACGATGAGACTAAAAAGCATGAGGTCACGAACTGGGCGGAGGAGTTCTTTGGCCGTCCCAGCGTCTCTGACTCCCCCGTCGAGCAACAAGACGTGGAAGTGCATCTCACTAAGAGGCAAACGCTAATTCTGTCCACGCTTGTTCCAGATGAAATTTTGCTTTTGGACAGGTAGAAGAAACTTTATCTGCCTCATTCTACATAAAAAATATGGTATTTAGAAAATACAGTGCAATGCTTGAGCATTTGTTAAGCTATTAACATACACATAGAAACGTTTCTCTTTTTTCAGATTAAAGTAATTTTTATAGCGAAATCATTTAATCCGAAAGTGAAATCAATTATAAACGTACTTAGACTTAATGTGACGATTACTTACAGATTTGATTCGGGGGAGCCGCGTCGCTTCGTAGGCGTCCTGTTGATGGCGGACGTGTCCGGATACACGTCACTGTCGGAGCGCTACAACAAAATCGGCAAGGGTGGCACGTACCGGCTCACTGTCACGCTCAACACCTACCTTGGCGCCCTCATCGAGATCATCTACAGCCACGGCGGCGACATCATCAAGTTTGCCGGCGACGCTTTCCTGGCCCTATGGAAGACAGACAAACGAACTTACCTTTCACACACCATACATTCCGTCATCGCGTGCGCTCTCGTCATCCAACACTCATACGCCAAATACGAAACCGACGTTAAAGTGAATCTAAGAGTTAAATTAGCCATCTCCGCCGGAAATCTCATGTTCTCACCTATAGGAAAGGGCATTGACATGAACTACGTAATTTTTGGTTTACCCGTAATGGAAGCAAAATTAGCAGAAAGCGTTTGTTCTTCTGGTGAGGTTAAACTGTCGCCGACTTCTTGGGCGCATTGTTACTCTAGAAACTATGATCATGTGCTCCACGAAGATGGGCATGTCACAGTCAAAGCTATACTATACGACCCGCACGAAAAGGATGTTAGCAAACCATTTCTTGGATTTGGAACAATGCTCAGACAAGTCAAGAAATTTAGTTGCCTAGAAGATCTTCCCGAATTTATTTGGAATTCTCCTAAAAATTTGAATCCATCTGAACTTACAAAGAAAAACGAAGTATTAAGCATCAGAAAAGCTATTCTTATAGCCGAGGAGAAAGACATCGGGTCAAAAATCCGTAACTTCATGATTCGACCGGTTCTGACACAAATTGATGCTCATCAGCCGTTAGAGTATCTTACTGAAATGAGACAAGTTTCTATTATTTTTGTAACTCTTAAACCGAGGGAATGTCCACCGGCTCAGCTGATAACAATTGTGAATAATTCTTATCAAATTACTTGTGAAATTGTTTACAAGTCTATGGGATGCGTTAATAAAATAATTCTTTTTGATAAAGATGTAATGATATTAGTTGTTTTCGGGCTCCGTGGTTTTAAACATGAGTCGGAGGCACAAGCAGCGTTGAAATGTGCATATAGTATAAGGAAATCAGTGGCAGCCTTAGATGGAGTAAGAGAAGTGTCTATAGGCGTGACGACGGGACAGGTGTACTGCGGAGTGGTCGGCCACCCGTTGCGCAGAGAGTTTACCGTTATAGGTGCCATTGTTAATAAAGCTGCCAGATTAATGTGTTGCTTCAGAAATAAGATATCTTGTGATGAAACTACATTTGTCAAAAGTAAAATGTCAAAAAATGGATTTACTTTACAACCTAAAATTGAACTAAAAGGTATCGAATCACCGGGCAAAATTTATGAATATACAGAAGAAATAAGAGTAAAAGAATTCAGAAATATACCTATGATGCCTCCCCTTCTCAATCGTTCTGATGAAACAGAGTACTTCGAAAGCTGGCTAGAACAAGCTTGCCTTAAATATCGGGACTTTGATGCACTGTTACTAATTGGCGAGTCGCGAATTGGCAAGTCCAGATTGCTAGAATGGCTTGCCAGAATATCAGCAAATGCAGGCTTTAAGGTATGCCATATCGGATTAACATCCATTCATTCTGCAAATTCGTATCTTGCTCTTAGTCAAATTATCAATCAAATGCTTGGACTCGACTCGGAGCCAACGAGTGGTTTCGTAAAAGAACAAAAGGTGGTGGATTTACTAAAATATTACGATGAAGATTTGTGCTGCCTTAATAATATTATTAAAGTACGTTTTGCTTACCATGAAGGAATTTATTCTCTAGATCAAGCTCAGAGGGAAGACAAAGCTAAAGCAATATTTGAGAAATTAATGAGGGCTCTATCAGATACTTACGTTATATTATTGGATGATTTACAAAATCTAGATGCTGGTACTTGGGAATATATATCGTTAATGTTGTCAGTACAAAAAATCTTTACCGTTTTGACTGTTACCCGTGGAAAGTTTAGCACTGTACACCAGTGGCTTTATAATGTATTCTTGAATCATTCTATAAGGAAAATAGTGCTTGGACCGCTTTCTTTTGACTGGATACCTGCCTTGGCGTGCCAAATTCTAGACGTGGACGCGGTGCCTAATGACTTATGTAATGCCCTCAAAACGCACTGCAAAGGTATGCCGGGACTGGTGGAAAGTTTGATCGTACACCTATTTTCAAGTGGTGCCATAGAGTTGCAAAAAGTTTCTGATGAAGATTTAGAAAAATATAAACAAGAAGATTTACAATTTGCGGATCCTGAATTATTAAAACCACAGGCCCTGAATATTAAAGACCAAAGCACACTTGATTTACTTAGAGATGAGGAAGTTACAGGAGAAATGTCAATTTGCATAGTTACTAATAAGGACGAATTAAATACCAACTTCAACGTTCATAATTTAGATGCTCTGATAATGGTTCAAATAGATTCGCTAACACCCTATCAACAACTTTTGTTAAAAATTGCATCAGTAATTGGTAATATTGTATCCAGAGATCTTCTCGAGAACATCATGTATGAAAATGATTCTTTGATAACAGCAAAAGCCATTAAAAGGCTATTTGCAATGAAAATTTTTGCATGTGCCAGTGCAAAAAGTAAACAACATCGGGGCAAATCTTCAAGTTTACACTTACTACCACATGAAAAAAATATACTATTAACTAATAAATATGACTGCGTTTGTGACATTGAATTCGATCCTGAAAATAGTAACGGTCTTCCAAAATATGCTTATTGTAAAGTTATGCGTTTTCGTAATAAGAACTCCAGGAAAACCTGTTATGAATTATTACCAATGAATCAAAAGAAAGAATTTCATTCACGTATTGTACATTACTTAGAAAACAATGAACACAAGTGCCCCGCCTGTGGCGGTGCTCTGATTGTAGTTCCACCGGTTTTGATATCGGAAGAAAACGAAGATGAACGTCCTGAATGTGCAACCGCAATATTCGAGTCCAAAAAAGGTTCCGACTCCGATAACGATAGCGTAATAGCGGATACTAACACGAAAGTTATTAAATCAAAATCTGAAAATATTCGAAAGACTGGTAGTATAGTAAGCGGTACTCACGATCGTTCGTCGAGCGATACTAATGCTAGAAACAGTTTGAATAACGCACCGAAAATAAAATCTTTGGTAGAAGAAAGTTCACGACGAAAATCTTCAAAAAGGATAACAGTTTCAAGCTTCCTATTTCAGCCAGATTTAAAAGATCTATCTATCGATGAGAGTAATGTTTTTGGAATGTTTCGTAAGATTATGGAAATTAAAAATGTCACTGATTGGCATAATCTTGGTATTCAGGATAGTAAAGATGATGTGCACGTTACCGAAGACAATGAAGACTCTAAATATTTCACATTGTGTATAGAAAAAGGTGTATCAAATACTGATTTCCAAAATTGCACTTGTTCTGAATTAA
This sequence comes from Tuta absoluta, assembly GCA_027580185.1. Taxonomy (NCBI): domain Eukaryota; kingdom Metazoa; phylum Arthropoda; class Insecta; order Lepidoptera; family Gelechiidae; genus Tuta; species Tuta absoluta. The sequence goes on along the minus strand of JAQAHW010000001.1, from coordinate 26,617,765 downwards.
AAATAATGATTTATGAACAACTTGTTCATCATGCTCTACAAGCAGAATTGAAAATAAATGCTATTGATTTTTTAATATCTTATTGTTACCTATGTTTAATAGCTGATAATAATGAGCTTATTTCAGATAAGCTTGAGGAGGCAGAAAAGTTATGTTTGGAGCCACCGACCACCGATCAGCAGCAAGCGATTGGAAAACCCTATTTAAAAAAGTTCCTAGGCAGAATATATACGTTGAAGGCTGCAGATGCACTACAACAGGGAAACCTCCTCGTGGCAAAATTAGAGATCGAGAAAGCGATTCGAATTTACAAACTAGCTATATACAAAGGGTCACGGTTGTTCAAATTTAAGGATATTTTTGCAGTTAAAGATTACACTAATGAAAGAAAAAGACAAGCCGATTCAATATTTTGCTTAAATATTGCGACATATTTGTACACAGCTTTAGGAGATGAAAAAACTTCCAGAACGTGTGCATATTACGCTATTAACATAATACAGAAAGGGTATTGCAGGTTCACTGACATTTGTGATACTTTTACTGGCGTCCTTCAATTAGAACTAGCTCGCGGTAGTCCTGAGAACACGACGGATATAGAAAGAATACTCAAACATGTGATTCATCGACTGCCACATCCAATAAGAGCTAACGAGCTATATACCCTGGGAAAATTGTTCATAGCAATATTTCATGCTCGGTTAGCAAGAGGTGAATTGGTGTCTAGTATTCGCGCTGCTTATAGAGCTTTAGTATTAAGTAACTTCCTCAAAGCGTTTGATGTGTCAATAATTATAATACCTGATGTATTCTACATCCTTGTATGTCGACGCCGAATTGAAGAAGCAATCGAAATTGCTCAAATGTGCTTGCGTTTATATAGAAGTAAAAATACACAAGAAGCTGAAACTTGGTACTACGCTCTTTGCATGGATTTAATATTAGATGCTGGTTTCCAGTTGGAACCTCCTTCCGAGATCAATAGATATTCAGAGTTTGCGTTACACAGGATGACGGCAGGGGCCGCGCGGCGACGTCTTGTAGTCAATTTGTGGACCTACTGGCTACGTGTCAACGCTGATCGCAAAGCTAAGAAGTTCGAAAATGAAGTATTCACTTGGCTATCTCAGGATGATGATGGTTCTGTCACATCCTTACTAAGCGCCTTGAGACTCACTGAGGGAATGTTAGAGAGTTTGGCTAGAAAGATGGACGACCTAAGAAAGGTTTGTGATTTGTGACGCAATACTTCAGTGTGCCAATGTGGGGAAATATTATTGCGTAAATTATCGTTTGTATGCAGGTGGTAGACGTGATGGAGCTGCGTTCGATAGCTGACCGCGAGCTGACCGCCCTCGAGAAGAACTGCCGCACGATGCGCGTGATCTACTGCCGCTGGATAAGGCTGAAGAGTAACTCGCTCGGACTGTCCGGCAGGCAGGCAGCATCCACTGCTATGTTAAATCAAGTACCTACATACTTTTAATTAACAAGCCACTTATAACTTCACTTTGTTTGTATCAAGGATATTGTGACCGGGTATAAAATAACGATTAAAGCAATGAGGGCTGTTTTGGGAATAAACTAGAATTTTAGGTATTGTGTTGTAAAGTGTATCAAAATTTACTTGCTGTAACGACAGGTATATCAAAATATATCGGTAAAAACTTATTTATGTACAATGAAATTAAATACCTTAAGGCTTTTGTTAAGAAGTAATATTACAAGTATGAGACAAGTATGTATTTATGAGACGAGTGTAGATAAGTAGTAGTTTATGCAACTGTCATATAATGGGGGTCATTAGAATGCGAGTGTCTGTGATAATAGATTGACACGAGCATTCTAATGCCTAATTATATATGCTGTTGCATACACTATTTTATCTACACTCTAAAAAATTAACTCAGTTAAACACTTTTCCAAACGTCCGCACCGGCGATTGCAAGACCCGATACATGGTCAAATTCAATACGAGAACGTAATATGGCTTGATATGACTTTTTGAAGATTCTTTACTACTGAACAACACTGAACAACATCTGAACAACATCGATACAACAACTAAACAACATCTCAACAACAACAGAACAAAAACCTATTAAAACAACTGAACAACATCCGAAAATTACCGTACAGCAACAACTGTCAGGTGCGGCGGAAGATAGCGATTTGAGTATTGGCAAAAAAAACTTCGTTTCATTTCTCAACTTTATCGTATTTAGAGTTTTCTCATTAAGTCATTACGCTTCTGTAATTTATAGTAAACCCTAGTTTTTATAGGCAGAATGCATAAAGTAGGTCATTATGCATCTGTTTTCGAATTCATAATTCGAACATTATGAGACGAGTGTAGATAAAATAATATTCGCAGGCCGTGGAAGAGAGTAAACGCATCCACAACCACCTGGAGCAATCATTGGCCAAGGCAGCCCTGTCCAAGAGTAGCACCTGGACTGCACGCGCGCGCTCCAGCCAGTTCTTCGACTGGCAGGCTGTCGACAACCTCGACAACTGGCACCAGATGCTCTACTGGATGTCCACAACGCGACGGTGACCGCGACAACTATGTACGTACTGTACAATTTTCTGTTGTTTTTGAACGTACCTATTTATAAGGACTTTTTACCTATCTGTGTTTATTAACCATAGAACTTGTTCAATCATCAGTAAGTGATCTTTAATGCCTGGTAAACATCACACATCAATAGGTATATAATAAAATTATGTTTTATGTATAACTAAAATTTGTGTCTTTATGTAGTAGGTGTATAACGCCCGCAATTCTGGATATAAACTCTCACAACTTACTTTAAATTAGTGCAATACTGCTTTACGTCAAATAGATTCAGAAAAGGATGGGAGACATCTAAGTCCTGTCATATTTAAAACTGTCAATGGGTAATTTGGCAGATAACACGTATTTGCGTCAAATTATAAGACATGACATGAATAAATGTCTCCTATCCTTTTCTAAACGTATTTGACGCAAAGTGGCAGCACGAGTTAAGCTATGAGAATTTATATCCCGAATGAGGCCAATAAAAATCTAATTTTGATATTTATATTTCTTGCAACCGATGAGTCTACCTTAACTGTGCAAGCTAAGGTGCAAACATACTTAATCCAACCACGAATGTAAAAAGCAAATTCAGACTACTAACTGCTATCTCCACTGTCATTAAGTCATCATTAGCACGAGTTGTGCGTAAATTAAAGACGGAGTTAGTAAACGATGCCGTTTAATCAATCAATGAATACTTTATTTCGCCCTCGCTACCCCAAACCTAAAATTTACTCACATTATAATTTTATTATAATAATAACTTAAGTTATGTTTATACATTTGACATATAAAATTTATAATTTTATCAATATATATCTGAAACTGAATCTGAATCTATACAGTATGATTGATATGTGTCGTAAGAGGCGACTAAGAGACTTGAGAGTTTCATAATATGTGTGTTAGGAACCTATAACAATTTTAGGCGACAACACGCTGATGACCTGTTGAAAAATGTACACGATTTTTCTGAAACAGCCCTCAAATATTTGTCAGACGAAGCGAAAAAGGTCGTATTAAGGTAAGGCCGTTGATACGCTCTGTACGTGATGTGTACGTGTATGGGCATCTACCTAGGTATACCCATGGTATACCTTGATAAAGTACACATACCTTACTCACTCGTATTCTTATCTCTAGACATTAAAATAAACAACTTTTATTTAATTATTTTATTTATTGAACTCTATGTTTATACCCAAAACTCTACCTGTAAGGATATAAATCTATAAGTCTAAAATTTTCTTAAAACCTGCTAACACAGTAAATGTAAACTTGTTTATTTCGAAATCCAGAACTAATTTATTAGATGCACTTATTTTATACAGGTCACTACAGGTACAGGTAGTTACAAAAAGAGTATGCCGAAAGGAGGTCAAGGTACTCATAAACTGGACAATTTTCCCTATGGAACATAGGTGGGAAAAAGAAAAAGTATTGGACCTTCCACAGTAAATTAACCAACTGATCAGCAATTTTGTATGGATGTCTAACTTTTTTCAAAATAATGCGACCCATGTATATGTTGAGAGTTGTTCAGTTTTACTCCTTGTAGAATCGAAGAAGTCGATGCATGGGTCATTGATCGCTGGCCTAGATGTAACAATTTTAGAAGTCTTGCTTCAAAATGTCACCGAATTTATATAGCATTAAGGCGAGTGTACCCGTGAACGACCTTGACAGTGGCGCCACTTCACAAATAAAGTGTTTTCTTTATACAAACAATCTATTAGAATGTCCGATGCCCAAGTTTTTAATATTATCCCTAAGTAAAATTTGAACCTGCAAACTCAATGAAATATTATATTATAAATAGAATGACAGTATGCATTAGTCTATGGTGCACCCCTTATTTTGTGAAAGGAATAATTTTCATTGAAAACTAATTGAGCGCATTTTTTGTCCCTTGATGACTTTCTAAAATTGATCTCCTCATATTGCTGCGTTCATTTGGAAATGATTTTGGTAAGCGCACCGACTCTCTGCACTTCGGACGCTCTGCACTTGGCAGGCTAACTTTAGGTCTTTAGATACCTTAATGACATTTTGTAGCGAAAGGCTTAAAGATTTTTTGGGTAGAAGTAAACAGGTAATCGTAATCCTCAATAATTACTGGAATAAGAAGTAACAGACAGGCTGACTAAGTGAACGCATCACTTGCGTATCTTACCGTACGAAATTAACGATGTTGAAATGTAGATGTACATACGATATACACACACAGTAAACTGTATGATTGCCCTTTCTATGTGTGCTTGCCGAGTTGCCGTCAGTAGGTACCTACACTTCGATAACTTTATCAAACAGTCTGTCAGCTGAACTGAATTATCGACTTACTTTGTAATTTAAAACTAATATATAAATAACGCGCTATCTGCAGTAGTTATTGCTGTAGCCACTTCTCTGCGTGATTAACAGCTGGATAATATAATGGCTGTGGAAAAATTGGTCTTTGTTGGAGTTATCGTCACTCCCGTTACCTTGTGCGAGTTATCCATACAACCGGGGTATCTCAAAGTGGAAGATGGGAAGGTAAGTCTACCTCATTATTATGTCCATAGTACACATGTTAGGTGAATATTAGGCCTTGTATCTGTATTAAATTTTTAAAGTAGATACCTATTTAGGCAGGTAGGTTACGGTAGGTAGCGACAAATTAGCATATTGGTACTTGTCCCGCTGAAAAGTACCTACCTAATAAAAAATATAACCTTATTATAGGTACCTAGTATTAGCTACTGACTTCGCTCTTGATTACGTACCCGTGTTTTACGGCACTAACATCGTACCTACCTACATATATATTTATCCGAATAGACATTTTGTAACTTTTAACACCTGCCTACCCTAAACCTACACTTAGAGATCTCTCTGTTATCCTTCGCTCAGCTAATTCAATTTGTCAAGAAAATGGTTCAAGAAATCTATCATTATTAACTTTTAATTGCACCCAAGAAACATTACAACAGACATTTACTAAGAATGACGACACAACAGGACAATTTACTTCTACTAAGAAATTTCTACCAGCTTACCTACGGAAAGTTAAACATTTGTTCTTATTGCGATCTAGGTTCTTTTGGGAATGTTGTTGAGGCCCTGGGTCGATTTGCCTAAAAAAAATCAAACACCCTGGATAATTGTCAAGGATGGTAAATGTTACAACATTCCCATATCTACGCATTAGATGCGATCTACGCATAGTCTGTGTTGATATTGGCATAGGTAACATTAATTATTTTTGAAAGATTACAGGAAAAGGCACTGAGGAGGAATATGAGGGTCTCAAAAGCTCGGGCGCATTATCCGGATTCAGAGAAGTGATCCTGGGTGAGAATCAGTTCCTGATGCCCGGCTTTGTAGACTGTCACATACACGCGCCGCAGTTTCCCAACATCGGCCTGGGCTTGGATCGACCTCTGCTCGAATGGCTGGACAAATACACATTCCCTCTAGAATGCCAGTACGGTAATGTGGAGTTCGCCAGAGCTGTCTACAATCAAGTTGTGGTGTGTACTTTTTGTCATTTTAACCGCTATCATATTTTGTAATACCCCTAAGTGACGTGACGATTTTCTCCAATCAAATAAGGGAAACCGCTGGAACTGAAACGACGATAGAAAAACCGGCCAAGAGCATGTTAGACACGCCCATTTTCATTGTCAACGTAACCTTGCCTATTATGGGTTTGACTTGGCGACTTTACTTACAAAAAATAAATGAGATAATCTGCCGTTTATAGTTCTATATAAACCGCAAATACCAAAGCGTATTTATACCTACAGAGTCAGTTACACACTCGAGAGCAATAAATACGGGTCACTAAAAGAATCTTAAGAATCTAATAATGTTAACGTTGTTTTAATACCGTTACTAATTTGTGTCTTAAACACAATATAAATCATTAAAATTTCCCAGATTTTTAGGATTCTTTCAGTGACCCGGATTATTGCTCCCCAGTGTAGGATTTTTGTAACTATAAATTGAAAGCTGCACCCTTCTTACTCAATTTTTCCAATGTTTTTGCATTTATTCTTTGGGAGCTGAGACAAATTTCGGTTCGAAAACTCCCTTTTTCAAAGCCTTTTTATCTCAAGACAGGAACATTTAAATGATTTTGATCCTCAAGGATCTTTCTCTTCTGAACTCAATATAGGTAGTAAACAGAAAAAATGTCTCATTTTTACTTGTATCGGAAGGGGTCACAAAACCTAAGTAATTCAAATTTTTTTTTTTTTTGGTTTAATACGATCTATCTTTACACTGCCGGCTGAGAATAGCATCACCCCATTTCTTGCCCGTGGGAGTCGTAAGAGGCGACTTAGGGACTTGAGGGTGTGTATTGCAATTTTAGGCGATGGGCTGACAACCTGTCACTATAGCGATACACAATTTTCCAAATAACCCTCAAATATTTGTCAGACGTGGCGTAAATGTCCGTTTTATGCGGCTGTTTATGCTCTGCCTACCCTGCAAGGGATTATAGGCGTGATATATGTATGTATGTATGTATCTTTACACTCTGTGAGCATATGTGAAAAACTGACGAAGTTATTAAGGCGGGATATACATAGACGGCGACACAGACAGAGAGTTGACGAATACGAGGGTTTGTATTTGACTACGTAACTCAAAAAAAACACTTCGCTACAGTTTAGGCTTTCAAGTAGAAATAACCTAGGTGAAACAAAAAAATAGCTCATGACGAAGTCAGGCCTATTTTTATTCGTTTTCAGCAAAGGCTTCTCAAGAATGGAACTACGACTGCCTGCTATTTCGGATCTATTCATTTGGAGGGCACTTTGGAATTGGTCAAAAGCGTGGTGAGCTACCGACAACGCGCTCTCGTGGGGAAAGTAAGCATGAATGTCGAAAATGGCGCCGGCTACTACAACGAGACTGGAAAAGAACTGAGAGACGTTGAAACTTTCGTTCTTAAGGTCTTGGCTTACCAGGTCAGTTCATCACAAAATTTTATACAATAAGTACCATAACTCATGATATAACGGATAATGTAGCGATAAAAGCACAGTCATGTCCTCTCCCAGTGTTTACTCTTCTTGGGTAGCAAAAGTTACCGAGAAATCAGAGTAACAAAGTCTAGATGAGTACGTGTAGGTTTACTTTTTGGTGAAGGTGTAGACGGCAACTAATAAACTTTGATAGATTTTGATTTTGCTTGGAACCTTGACGATATGCTTGTACCTACTCGTATAAATTCAATCAAACGTGCTCTGGTTAATCTTGAATCTCAAAATACAAAGTAGGTACTGTTATACTACTTAAATTATTTATTTTTATTTATTCTTGGTCTCTTTGGGAAACATTCAGCAATAAAATTGATATAAACAAAAATATAAAATTAAAATCAATACTCGTATAAAGATACCAACTGTTATGGTAAGAAGGTATCCTTGGCATCTTAAAGAAATGTAATGAAATTACTTAACTAATTGAGATAATATACAAAAATGCGATTAAAATATAAACAATCGACAGAAAAAGTTGTAGCGAATTTACTTCTGAATGCGTTTGGTACCGTAATATAAGTTTGAAGTTCCAGTTCAGTCTACAAGAAGCCGGTTCATGTAACCGTACTGTGCCCTTCAAGGGACTCATTCTAATAGATACTTTAGACAACAGTAAGGGACAGTCCATGGTTCCAATAGCTAACAATCGCTCTATAGCTCATCAAGTAGCAAATATCAATAAAATTGGTGTTGTATCTCAAGTGTTACAATGGTGCATCTTTGCTCAGTTGTAAATACTAATTATTATTAAAAAATCATTTTTGGACACTCTTAATACAATCCGTAAAGAATGCTTAAGCATACTCGTGTTCGAGGTAACTGCGTGCATGTGCTCAATACAACATTTTAAATACTTTGGGCCTAACCACAAAACAATGTTTTGACGCGTTTTTGGCGTTTCTGTTTACATGGAGTTTTTATTTAAATTTATTTACACGTTCAACGCATGTTTTACTTCTTTCTGTTACCTGCTTATTAATACTACAGACGTCCTCGTTACAAATCCCCGTAACTTTAATTTTGACCCTATTATGTTATCTCTTTAAAAGAATATATTATTTACTAACAATCAATGATATTTGAGTTTAAGATAAGTAGAAACATTTTGATACATTTAGATCTAAGTCATTGACCGTGCAGTACCTAACTTTCAAATATGTATTAGTTTTTTTTATCGTCACTATTGTTGTTTCCTTGTCATTAGTGAACTGTATAGTTCTTAAATAAAGAAAACATGTATTGACATTGTTTTTGAAGATTGATAAAGTAGGATACCGTGTGATGCCGGATTAGAATAGCATCACCCCATTTCGTACCTATGGGTGTCGTAAGAGGCGACTAAGGGACTCGAGGGTTAGATGTGTATTGCAATTTTAGGCGATGGGCTGACAACCTGTCACTAAAGTGATACACAGTTATCTGATTGACCCTCAAACTGTCAGACGTTGTGTTAATATCCGTTTTACGACCGTTAACGCTCTGCCTACCCCGTAAGGGATATAGGCGTGATTTATGTATGTATGTATGTATAAAGTAGGATCCATGAAGGGAAACTTGCAACACTCCATAACTTCTAGTTTCTTGTATAGTTGATCATACATATAACCACACGTTACGGACAGTCTGGGTACGATTTTTAACGTAAGACCTTTAGTCAGTACCTATAGATAACATTGATTTGCCAAAAATATTTGAAGGATAATGGGCTATTAAACTTTATTGACCGATTTGTCGCCTTTTGAAAAGCTGACATCTAAATCATAAGCAAAATTCCTTCCGCGATTGCTTTTTGGAAAATAATACATAAGGGTTCTACCAGACTATCAGAACAGTTAACTATAAGAGAATAAGATAAATCTAGGCCTTTCAGAAGTTAAAGTACTTACTTTTGAGAAAGTAATTGCAATGGGACCAAGATTGACCAATTATACTGGGGTATTTTCAAGCAAGCTATCCATACCAATAATGTTCAAGTCAGGACTTTTAAATGTTGAAGTAAAGTACTCTGCAAAAGTGTCACTTATAGTCTTACACACATATATCTTTATACTTATTTCATGGGACATGGCTGCGTTTAACATTGACCATCAAAGCTGGGAGAAGCTTGCTGAGGATAGGGACGAATGGCGTAAGCGTGTGTTTGATGGGCGTAAAACACACGATAATGCCTGGTTGTCTGGTCTCGCTAACAAAAGGCAAAAACGTCATCTAAACATGCATGTGCCAGTCAATTCCACCTTCACTTGTAGAGCGTGCGGAAAACTATGCCACTCCCGTATCTGCTTATACAGCCATGAACAGTCTTGCCTCAGACACTGATTAAATCGTCTGTCACAGACGTGTGAGGCCAATGATGATGATTTCATGGACTAAAGAATAGAGATCAAAATCCAATCTTATCAGCCATTGCTAATCAACCAAAACACCTTAGGATTCTCCACTATCGATTACTCAATTATGGCTTTGTAATTAAAATAACACTCACTCCCACTTTTAGGTTTTGCTCGCTTTTGTAATGATGGTCATACATAATGCCATACAATTTTTCTTTGATGTTTTAAATCAATCACAGAATCTATTCACAGAATGACTTAGTCCAACCTATCATAACGCCAAGATTTGCTGTAAGCTGCGATGCAGAAGTTATGAGTGGGCTATCCAAAATTGCTGACAAATACGAATGTCGGATACAGGTAAAATAAAGCAAATTCCAAGATCATACCTAATATTCATCCAAATATGTTTTTTTACACATACCTACCTACGTAACTTCAACCTTCTTGTTTTCAATACATTTCAGAGTCACATTTCGGAAAATATCAAGGAAATTGAACATGTGCTGAACACTAACCAAGATTGTAATAGTTATGCAGAAGTTTACGACAAGAGTAAATTGTTAAATTCCAGGGTATGTTTATTCTACTACACAGGTAGTTTACTCTCTATTGGTACATAAGGTATAACAAATTAGTCCAATAGAAGCCTATTTTATGTCAGCATTTTGTTCTTTTACCTAGTGCATCATGGCGCATGCAGTCCACCTTACTGACTTTGAAATTGATCTGATGGCATTCAAAGGAGTGGCAGTCGCGCATTGCCCGTCTTCTAACACAAGACTGAAGTCTGGACTCTGCCCCGTCAAAAAACTCATTGATAATCACATCAAAGTGGGGCTTGGAACTGGTAAGTAATAAATAGGTTAAGTAGAGGGTACTCGTATTTTACGACACGACTTTCCACCGCGCCGTCTTTCTAATTTGTGACTGATTTGTGTCAAAAGTTTTGTCCGTATTCCTTTTGCAGTGTTTGAGGATACAATAGAATTATCAATATCCTGCAGGCACGGTAGGTAGACCGACATAGAGCCACTTGCCCATGTAACACAAAAAAGCCCTGACGAATAAAGAACCTCCTCTCTTTTTAAAGTCGTTTAAAAAGCCATCGATGCTGTGATTTTTGAATGTAATGTGACAATATAAGAGTTATCGCGCGAAAATATTTGCATTTTGCGTTTGTAAAAGGTATAAACTATTTTTTCAGACGTATCAGGAGGAGAGAGCTCGTCGATCCTGGACGCAATAAGGCGCACCATGGACGTGTCTACGCACCTGGAGCTGCAGGGCTGCCCAGGTGCCCAAGTGAATTGGAGGAAAGCGCTCTGTCTCGCCACTCTAGGCGGCGCCAGAGGTGAGACATTTTTACCAGGTCCAGTATATACCTACCGCAGAGCAGCTAGTCGATTCTGGACGCCATACGGTACAACATGGATGTCTCTTCTCACCTGAACTGGTGGAAAACGCTCGGTCTCATCACTCTAGGATCAAGGAGGCGCCAGAGGTGAGACTTAGTAACTAGCGTCTTGATCTCTATATATCTGTAAAATAGATTCAGTCTGCAATAAAACTTTTGCCAGGATGTTAACTAACCATCAAAGAAAAACCTTCTTTCGCGTGTTTTATAAATAGGAATCGGCACTACAATGTTCAAATGAAGTACTTACTAAATTAACTGTTATCTATCTGTTCCAGCTTTGAACCTTGAGGACAAAATCGGCAGTCTGGACGTGGGAAAGGAGCTAGACGCTCTTCTGGTAGACGTGTATGCACCAGACGGCGCGATAGACCGGTACAGCTATTCAGTGGACGCCTCGCGCGAACAGCATGCCGTCAGCCTCGTGGAGAGGTTCGTCCATCTCGGCGACGACAGGAACATTCGACAGGTTTACGTCAAGGGAGACAGAGTCAAGAATCTTTCATGATTTGCTATTTGGGTTCCTTAAGGGATAGCGGATATTTTTAGTCATGCCACGTGTTTTTTAAGTAATAAAATAATATCTAATGAATAAAAAGAAATACTTACCTAAAAATTTGCTTTTTCGATCAATTTATTTTGTAAATAAAAAATCATCATCTAAAGCTATGGTGTGATGATGCTGACAAAATATTACCTACTGTGTGTGATGATGATTAAGTATGATGAAATGGTGGACCACGTTGGCACTGCTGGAACGATACACGCAAGACAACGCAGCAATACGTCGGGACATCTGCACATACGCAGCAGGACTCACCCCCGCACAAGCAGGATATAAGTAGCAGGATCGTAGAGCAGGGCCCGTGTGACCATGTGATGCCGGCTTAGAATGGCATCACCCCATTTGCTTCCCGCGGGTGTCGGAAAACTAAGGAACTCGCGGGTTTCAAGTGTATTACAATTCTAAGCAACAGGATGACAACTTGTCAATAGTGATTCAGGATTGTTCTGAAACGGCCTTCAAATATTTGTCGGACGTGGCCATAGTGGCTGTATAGTTACGTACTACGGTCTTTAACGCTCTGCCTACCCCGAAACCGATAAAGGCATAATATATGTATGTGTATGTTGAGCAGAAATAATAATGACTCCACGCGCCGGGGACTGGAGGAATGGAAAAGATAAATTACCTACGTAAAATAAGTTACTTAAGTAGATAAAAATGAAGTTTAAATTGTCATTTTCAGAGTTAAAAATTTGGTGAAAATTTTAAGAGCGCCTTATTTCTCACAAATTATTAAATTCTTTAGTGGGCGTGGGTGGTAATCTACTTTTAGCATTTAATTAAACGCATTAAGGTGGATGTTTCTGAAAGTAATGAAAAATGCTTGTTTTCGTTATCAAATCTCGATAGTAGACGAACTTTTGACGTAGGTATATATATATTTTTTATTAATACATTTACATAGAATTCCTGCAATACATAATACATGTATATAAATGACATAATTTGCCAGCCAAAAAATCAATTAAAATATAAGATTAGCTTAATTTGTGTATTTTATATAATATAATATATTTTATCTACTGGCGAGCCTTTGCCACGTAGAATTATTCTTAGTGTATGCTTTGCCAGACGTAAAAAATATGAATAAATAGGATGTGTTCGTTACTCCCACTAGGTAATCTAGGCAGGCTTTGGAGGCAGGTATACTTTCAACCCAAAGACATAATAATGAGTCCAACATTGTTTAGGTATTCACGCACATTCTGAGGGTACAGCCAATCCATACCAGGCTTATTATATCTATGTAAGTAATTGTATCAGGCGTTACTTTGCGGAAGTCCATCTTGATTGAATTAGATAGAAAGGTATTTAGCTTCTTCCGCACTTATGATGGCTAGTAATGCACCACGCGTACGACCGCAAGTTAATGCAAATGCACAAGCGATGCACTTTACTCGCACTACTTCCACCGTTTTACACTCTACACGTGTAATACAATTATTATATCTATGTTCCAACCATGTTTCAACCAGCAGCCAGCGGCAAAACGGGAGGTATAATCGTATAGCATACATAAACAAGTGTAACGGGTGGTAGAAGGCGCCTTGCTTGGGGAAATGTGGAGGGCCTAGCATACAATAAATTTTAAAATGAAACCAGCAAACCGTATCGATGTTCACAGAAAAACAAATAGCTAACGTAACATCTTCTGCTCTGAAAACAATGCATCAATGCATGGACAGAGTTGATAAAATGGTATAAGGTTTTGTCTTCGACTACGAAACACAGTCACATTGTAATAGGAAGCTGTCTTAGAAAAAAATATCATAATAAATGAAATGTCAAAACCTTTCAAAAGATTTATAAATCATTGGTTGTTTACGAGAAAAGAAATAAAAAGAAAAAATTTTATTGGGATAATAGTTTATTACCGTATTATTTATAATATGTGTAGAAAATGTGCAAATATAATGTGACAATAGAAAAAATCAAGCTAATGCAAAAAATAGTAATAATATTAATACTAAAGGAATTAAATATTATAATGAATTACCTATCTACCTATAGTAGTTAATTTGGACAATGAGAATAATTGAGAAAATGATACACAGTTTTGTTAAACTTGATCAGAAGTTATTAGTTAAAGCTCTGAGATCTTTTTAACTTAATGTTTAACGACAAAATAATACTCATTTAGTTAACTGGTATTGATAAATACTTAATCGTCGGTGGAATGATATTATGATTACAGGTTAGTGTAAGTATTCGAGTAGCAATAATATAATTATAACAATTATGTAATTGGCGATACAGTCTTGTCTTATCCTAATATAAATTTCAAGTACAGTAAAAATTTAAATGTTCGAATGGTTTCAAAATTGGCAATATGAGTAGGACGTCGAGTTACAGGTACTAAAAATATAAATATTATAAGTTGATGGCTATATTAAATTTAGATTTTGGTGTCCCTCAAGCTGTAATCCTCACATAAGAAAACCAAACGAAAAGCCATTTTGGAAAAGTTAAAAAATAATCCTCAAATAGTGCTAAATAGTGACCTGTATAAAGCGACTAATTCTTATTATTTTCCCCTATAAATAAGTCACTTTATTTTGGAATGTAAATCAAGTGAAAATACCGAACCGTTTGTTTACACGAGAGTAGAGGATTACAGCTTGAGCCTCTATCTATAATCCTCAATTGATATTTTTTGTGGCATTACCAAAATTGCTTTTCGTTAAATTTTCATAAGTGAGGATTCTCGGATCAAATATCTTGGTCGGTCTATTACAGCTTGAGAAACATAGATGGTCGGCCGCTGCTGACAGGAAATCTTCATTTTGTGATATTTTTAAGACAAATATATTAATTGGTGATCAGGTTAACTATTCCGGACTCGATAATAAGAAAAGAGCAGCATGTACATTGTTCTGAAAACCAACTGCTACAACACATCGAACATAATAGAATGGTTCGTAAACATCGAAAGTAAAGGCAGGACATGAACGTGCAAACCTGGTTTTGAAGCCAGACGTTACCTAAAAGCTCGATAGATGCTGCCTTCTAAAAATATATACAACACACTAATTTACTGCGCTATCCTGAAGCTTGTGTTTATGAAGTTTTTACTTGAAACCAGATACAATATTCATTTCATCCAAAACCCTAAAGAATACAGTTGGTATTGGGAAATCTCAGCGAAATACAATAATAATACATTGAGGAAAATGTTCTGCGCTAGTTCGGTCTAGTCCGAAATTACATACTAACATAAGATTAGTGCCTAAATGGCGACGCGACAGCCTTGTAACGTCTTTAGTCTAGTCTAAACCAGCAACAGTGTTACTGGCGTTATTGACCGTCTCTATTAACTAATGCTTAATAATTAATTACATTCGTAAAGTCACCACATATTATTCCACTTGCAATTTAAACTACCTAGTAATGATATTACAACGTTACGGTTTATGTTATTTTATTATTATGTAAAATACAATTATGTGCGAAACAGTGTGCATAACAATGACTGGTGTTCAACAATGAGACGTTCCAAACTTTATAATTATACAATTAATTAATTAATAAATCTTTTTGACTATTGGTCAGTTTATGCATAAATAATTTAATTCGCGTAAGAAGTCTAATAACAATGTGAAAATGTATACATTCATAAAGAATACACTTTTGCATAATCCACAAATATTTGAACTACGACAGCAGAAATACACAGTATAATATTGTCTTCCAATATATTCTAAGCTTAACTAGATATTCACTTCTAAAATTCAATAAATAGATGCCGCATATAGATAACGATACAACGAAATCATAGCAGCATCTAAGTACACCAATTACATGTATATTAATGTCGATAAAATGGGATTAAAGTACAGCCATCAAGTTAGTATATTTCCTATTGTATAAGACTTGACAATTCAACTAGCACCTAATAATATTATTATCAAAATCCAAATGTTTATACTATTGTAAATTAGGCTACGCAGGTTAAGTTACCTGGACAAGATAAATTCGACAATACATTGCGCTTACCACGGCGCTTACGCAATTTGTACTACACTGTAATATAATAGAGAAAATAATGTGTCTATGGTCAAAGACGACAATTGATCTTTTTTACATCTACAAGCTAAATTAGGGATGCGCCGATTAGCTTACGGGGTAATTGGTCCTAATGTTTGCTAGAAATTATTTAGTTAATAAATACGATGACGAAATTTGATATTAAAAATAAACAATCTTTTTCATCTACACTTATAGAAGTTCAGTCAGATTAATGAGCACGTAAATCTTAAATAATTCGTTTCCTATTTTAAACATTGTAACTTCGCTATTACAAAGCACAAGACCTTATGTTGGATAAATAAATTCAGTATCAGGTGCATCCCTTTCCTAAAATTTGTCTGTAATATAGCTTCATGTGTATTTACACAAAAATCTGTAGATTTGATAAGGAAAAGGTCCAAGCTATGAACCTTGATTTTGAATTGATTTACGATATTGAAAATCCTACCAAGAAAGCTTATTTTATATATTGGTAGTTATAATTTTAACAGATAATAATTGTTAAGTTTGGTAAATATTATAGTTTTTATCTATTATAATTAATAATCATACATATACTCTAGAGATCGTTAAAATTTTGCAAAATGTTGACAGTCTTTTTAGTCCGACTTATAGATAAACCTTATCAATACAATTTAATTCTGTGTACACAATGTAGGTACCTGTACAGTCCTGTGTATTTAGAATTCGGGTAAACCATTAGCAATCACATAATAGCTATTGAAGTGCCTACATACGAGATCGAAACAAAGTGTTCGAAATTCATTTTAGTAATCCAATATCTATCGCAATTATGTTGCTGCAAATATTTCATTTGAAGTTATGTGTGAAAACACTACTTTTATAATCGTAAGGTTAAAATAAGCTACCTACTTAATTTATTTAAATTTTACCAAAATGGAACAATAATAGAGTAAACAAAACTAAGCGAGTGATTTCGATGAATTATGTGGCAAATTATTGTCGCTCCTTTGAAATAGCAACATTAATTAATTGTTATACTTATTATTTTATCACAAACATATTATTTTATCTAGTAAGTAAATTGCAGAAGAAGCTATACAAGCAGGTCAATATATTATAAAATAAGTTGGATAGTTTCATTCACAACAAGTTTAGGGTTAGCATTGGTTGAAAACCGTTTCATTTTAAGGAAGAGCAATTGCGATCAAAATCACCCTGCTGTTGTGAAGCTTTACCACAATTTTGATAATTTTATAAAAGTAGAAGCTGGTATAATAAGTAACGGGACAAAAACTAGATATTTTAATTTATTTATTCTTCAAAAAGCAAACTAAAATTGAAATCACTTATGTTTGTTAGGCCATGTAAAACAACGAAATATTTGTTTCCTAAAAAAGGAGGACCTAGTTAAATATTATTAAAAATAAAAGCAATATTCATCAGAGTTACAACACATCTTCAGAAACGGTTTCTATGGAGGAATGAGGTAGATATATAAGACGAAAGAAACTATTACATAAGATATTAAATTTTTAGGTATATATTCAACAAAAGCATTGGAAGAAATGCAAAAACAGATATTATGTTAAATTTAAACAAAATAATCTCTCCTATTTTTTAAATTATTTATGTATTTACAGGTAATAATTTAAACTAATTATATTAAATTATTTACAGGAATGTTATAGTCGCCATTGTATTATTCGTTATCGTCACGTTAATATTGTAGTTATTATTACACATGGAATAAAGTTGCACTATTCTATTTCATTATCTATGGCCTAGAATGGGATATGGCTGTGAAAGTAATGCGGTAGCTAATCTGTGGCCTCCATTTTACTAATTGAAACTATTTTATTCTAGGCCGCAGTAAGTTCAAAACTCGGTGATAAATTCCTTGTTTTGCATTGAACTTTTCAGTTTACAATAACGTATTCATCATGGCACATACATCAATTTAATTAAATAACTACTATTATATTAGGGATTAATCATTAACATTGAATGCCTCGATATAGTACAATATAGTAATGAATAAATAGGCGTCCAACCGAGGTGTGCTCACCTTTTGGGTCTTTCCTTACAGTAGCTACTATAATTATATTCTAGTTGCAGAATCCGGCAACCAATTTAGAATCTTAGAATTCAGTCAGATTATACTCGGGCTCGTCCACTAGCGAGGGCAGCGAGGGCAGCGAGAGCTACACAAGAGAAAACTACACATGTCATAAATAGTTATCTAAATGGGTCTATTCAAAAATGACGTTTATTTAGTTTGTATATTAGTAGGAAGACGGTATTCTACTAAAAGAGAGAATAGAATTAAAAAAAAAAACTTTTTCAAAAACCACGAGTCATATCATAACAGCTATAATACTTTATATTTAATCAGTACTAGAATTTAAATGTAATGTCGACGATGCGGGGTTTTAGGCGGGGCCTATGATGCCATTCAAAATTGCGCATGCTTCCCACATCAGATATGATAGAGATGACACGACAGCCAACGCGACGCGACACGTAACTCTGACGTGCAATCAATAAAAGGTTAATAAAACCTACACAAAACTGCGACTAAACTAAAATAAGTTCATGTATTTTTTTTTTGCTCATGTCATAAAATATAAATCGTTTAAATAAATGTCAGTAATTCGAGGTAGAAATAATGACTGGCAATTATTTCAAGATATACTCGCACATCAATGTCTTAACCGAATAATCTACACTCACGAGGGTAAGAAACCTTCATGACACAGATATAATACTGAGCATAATTTACAATTAAGTTGCGTACTTATTAATACGACATATACATAGTTGCTTTGACTAAAATCCACCAATGCATCATATCATCGCCCGGATTCGCAGTTTTGTGTAACAAGCAACGAGCAATTCCATACCTACACGACCAAACTAGGTACTTAGTAGAGAGCACATAAACATTAGTAATGCTGATGATGCATAACAGACCAGACTTCAAAATCTAATCACATCTAAAAAATATAATTGTGACTCGTTTTTAAGTATTTAAAAATATTAATTCGAAATCCCACCTGCTATTAATAATTTTGATTTTAATTCGGAACTGAATTTTAAAACGATTACCTATCTAATTTTCTTCATTATGTAAGTGGATTTTATTATGTCTTTAGACATAACAAACAAAGCAGATTAGCTGGTGAATAACGCTGCACCTACTTTGACCAGTCAGTAAAGTCGCTCATATAAAAAAAAAACTTAAAATTACTTAGCGGCCTTTCCGATCAAACATTAAAAGCTTTATCGCTTACAATTTGAACCAACTGACGATTCCAATCTATGCAAGCAAACTATAAGCTGCCCGTTTGTTTAGGTATGTACAGACGCGGTATAGGATAACTAAAAGTAATGAAAACATCAAGCTACATTTCAACCTTGGTTCTGATAGATACACGTACCTGAAGAATATCTATCTCTGTCGTCATGTAGTTCCTCAAATATTGAGAGCTGAAAGTACTGTGCTTTTATACTAATTTATCCGTGATATGCGTATGTAATGTTCTTCAAATATTTCCATATTTACATTTTCAATAAGTAAATGAAAATGTAAATATGGTCCCTCGTCAACGTTCTAATATTAAATACAACGCCGCGGAGGATCTATATATCTTTATAGGCTGTAGAAGTCTATAAGGTATGTTTAAGCCTCTTAAGTAGCTTGAGATTCAAACACAGACCTCGAAGCAAAATTTTACTATATTCGCTTGCTTCTCTTCTTTTTGTGTTAACGGAATAACTCATTTCATAATATCGATTTCCGATACTCTGCACATCAGCAGATAAATGTAGTAGCAGTGTTTCTGCCAGAACCAAAAAAATGTTTAAGGTTGAATCACACAAAAGTGTTGCGGCGCCGCACCGCCAATAACGTCGAAGATGTATAACCATTGAAAATAGACCAGCGGCTCATCTCTACAAGTTCTATACAGAAGCACACCACCAGGCAAAACACGCTGGCCATAAAAAATAGTAACATCAACGCCGGAACCCATGCAACACCGCATTTAGCCATGTAGTATCGCAACATTTTTATGTGCGCCAGCTCTCTCATTACAATTAACATTTAGCTAATCGATCGTGCAACCGCGGCAGCAAACAGTATCCCCCAAGATTTACCGGGAGCAGGTGCACGGAGGCTGCTCGTCGGGCAGCGAGCCTGCGGGCGCGCCGGCGTCGTCGCCGTCCTCGGCGCCAGCGGTCTGTCAGGCTGTCACTTTACGAGGCTGGAGAGCGAGCGGGATCTCAGTGTCGGAGTGCGTGAGGCTGCGACACGCGGCGCCGCTGCCGCACACGCGCGTGCGCCGCGACCGCCGCCGCGAGCTGCGACGCTCCCCGCCTATACACACACACACAATAATAAGAGTAACTTAGACGAAAACACAACTGAATCAAAAATGGTATCGTGTATATTTTCAAATAAATTTTCAATGAAAAATTACTCTATTTTCATTTATTCACATAACATTCATTGTTTTATTGCAGAAAAGACTGTAAGCAACAGGCCTTTTATTTTCCAAGACACCATTTTCAAGTCATATTTAAATTCTGTAATATGATGTTGTGTAATGATAACTCAGAATGATAACTATAGTACAAAAAGATGAATTTTATCCTATGTCGATTAAGCAACAATTTGTGCAAAATAAACTTGCAAAAACATCAAATAGCCTAAGAATTTGAGGTTTAAATTCACCAAATAACTAAAACGCCTCCTACTAACCCGCTGAAATTCGGTATAATGACTGTGCATCTGATTATTAGCAGTTACAAAAAAACCTCCAGCTGCGTGCGTCATATCATATAATAAACGAATAAAATTGAATATTCAAACCAAAACCTATTGTGTGTTATATCTAAAGAAAACACTTATCACATCATCGTTTTGCAGTCATTTCATCAAAGTAAAAATAATTCTCAAAAAAAGCCAGGTAACATATAAGTCATTATTTCTAAATTACATCTTGATTGAAGTATAATATCTTGATTTGATATCCCACTACCAGAAAGCAACTTTGAGAATATGTACATTTAGATTAGATGTAAAAAAAAATACGAAATGCGATAATTTGAAGTTTTTGAGCTTTTTTATTTAATTAGGTAAAACAGGTATGAAAAATCAACATTTTCATAATAGCTTTCTTGTGGTTGAAAATAGGGATATTACACGTCATACTAGATATAATAATCCCAAAACGTTATCCTAGATTTATAAACAGCCCAAACTAGGTATGTTTTGGATATTTATTTAATGTTGAACAGGTGACTTAAATACGATTATGTGATATAATATATCATATTATGATTTATTTTTGGCATCGACCTAGAAAGCCCTTTCATGAGATACCACTCACGATGGGTTTCAGTTTGAATCTTCATTATTATTTAACACCCTGTATATCTTATGATGCACGCACGCGGCTGAAGCTTGGGGATTTTTGTAGTTTCTTATAATCAAATCGTTAGGTAGCGTTTTAGTTTTAAAACCTAAAAATCTTGGGCTAAAAAACTCGTTCAGTCAGTGAACCAGCTATTAAACGTCGACACTTAAAATTGTCTTGTTTCTATGTTGGCAACGTGGTTGGCAACAAAAAAAACTCATGCAAAATCGCATATATGTAATGGAAGCTTTACTATGCAATTTTGGTATGAATTCACAATAATTGAAAATATTGATCGCAATATTTGGTAGTATTGCATTTAAGCTTGCAAATGAGGCCATAAGCTGTATCATAGCGCGTTCATACGTAACGCGTTTTCTATGCGGTGTTAAGCCACCGGTGGCTGTGTAATGGATTTTGTACGAAACCGCGTAGATACGTGTGAACACGCCCTTAGTGAATAAACATTGTGGTGACACTCCATCTATGCACTAAATGCAATTAAAGACAAACTCAAAATGTGATAAACAGTGGTTAATAACTATCAATTTCATTGTCGGTAGGTGCAACGAGGCGAACTGCCAATAACATTTGTCACACTGGTACCTAAACACTTAATTGTGCTGTTATAAACACATTCTTAACGTTTCAGAAATCCGTTCAGGCTAACCGCAGGTCGATTGCATTGTGAACACATTCTCTAAGATTATCTAAATTTAATAATGGGAACATTCTAAGCCAAGCCTAATATTAAACAGTATGATTGCATTTAAAGTGACAAATACTTTTCGCTCTCTCTCGTATTAGCCCAATGCAATTTAGATTATCTAGGTACTTCTGTGCTTCTGTCATGGATAATTTATGAGAAGTAAAACATGCTCCCATCAAATCACAACATCGAGAAAACGTGACACGGCTCAAACATGATTTGTCAAATCAACACTTTTGGTGCGTACAATTACTTTATGTAAGCTTGGAAGATGTTCTTATAATGTATGGAATACAATACGTGTCCTCACCCTGATTAGTGTTCAGGCCAGATCGTCGTAGATCATTCTAGATTTGGTTGTAATTTTTAACATACTCCATAGGTTCCTTCGCTATTAGCAGGTAATGTCTAGTCAACCATTCCTATGACTGGTTAAAAATAATTGAATAACTAACTAGTTACTTTTAATACACTTGTTAGTAATAAATTTACCAAAAGTAAAAAAGATCAATATATGTAATATCATACTTTCAACATTATCTGAATATAAACTATAAACGTACATGACCGTGGGATAAAACGATAATACCATGCGATGCTGATGAAATTGGTTCATGCTACGACAAGAAAACAAACGACTGATAGTGCTAAAAAGCAGCCAAAAAAGCAATACACTCAATGCATAAATAAAGGGTTGTGAGTAAAAGCTACGAAGGTTTCATTCCTTGTCTGTTACTCATAGTCGGTACTGCTCGAAGACCATGACACTATTCTATCACGTCGCCATCGGGAATAAAACCTTCGCGGAGCGCCGGGTTAGTCCTCCGCACCAAAGCGAACGATCACAGTGTCACAGTACCGGTGCGCGAGGATTCAAAACAAAAACTCAAGGCAGGCGACAAGCACGTAAAGAGCCGTGCTCTCTTGTCGCGCCTCGCCCGCGCAGCCGGCGCCGGGGGGCGGGTAGCGGCGCGGTCGCGGGGGCGAGTGCGGGGGCGGGGGCGAGGCAGGCGGCGTACCGGCGCGGGCGCGCGGCGTGTCCAGCGACGCGGCCGGCTGCAGGAACCACTCGGAGCGAGTGCGCATGCGCGCGCGTTGCCGCTCGTGCACCTGCACACCGCAGCGACTGCGTCAGTCACACGCCGCACCACGCACCACACGCCACGCCAAGCCGGGGGCGGAGGCGGGGGCGGCCCTACTATCCTACTACGACAAACACATTCGCGCGACGACGTATACTGCCTAATTTCATTCACTTATAATTCAGAACGCATCACAGAGTACCTAAATGCCACGTGATGTCACAGCTAGTTCTTAACGGTTCGTGAAACGCAGTTTAGCTTAGCTGGCATTAAGTAAGCGACAGGGGTAGAGTTGCTCTACATTCTCCAAAACTCAAATCATTTCCTTGCTTACGCGCTATCAATAAATAAAACTTTTTGACAAATTGGTAAATATATATGGTATGTTGTTTTAGTCCGATTGAGCCTCAGCTTTGTCAGATCAACACAGGGGACAAGCTGACGACAGTGTCACTACGTGTTGTTCTGACATTGAAAAGCCCCTCAGGTCTACTTTGTAATTTTCCTAAACTTGACAGAATTTCCTATCTTCTCTCTTTTATAACTCTCCATCTTCTTAATTGGTCCTTTTTCTTAACATGTCTCATTCTCTTTTACTTTCAAATATATTAAGATCGTTTATTAATTGCTTATAGTTTCTGGACCATTGGGCGAATGCAATTTATTATTTTGTGTCATTTTAAGTATATGCTAACATACTTTTGTTTGCAGTGGATAAAAACGACTCGAACTATGTTTGTACATTGTATCTGTAATTGACAATATTTGATAATGGTTCATTTTAATTTAATCATAAACACTTGAAAATTTAAATTAATAAATAAGTTACCATACATTGAATTGAAAATTTACGCAGGCGTCAATAATGACACAAAATGTAAAATGTGCTTTACAGAAACACTTAACGCAATTGTACCAAAAATAAGCAAATTTAGAATTTTTATAAGTTATACCCCGCAAATAATGCAAGCCGTATCAGACGATATAGATCCAAATGTAGATCTCTTCATCAATACTTTATTTTTCCTCCAGGAAACTGGTTGTCTAGTATGCATAGCTACTGAGATGTATGAGGTTGCTGTTTGACAGCTGTTATCTAAGTACTTAAAATATCTTAATAAGGTGAATTCACTATTTTATCAATGATATTACTACCTTTGACAAAATCAGTAAATGACGAGTTCAAGAGTTAGTGTCGATTTGTGAAATTCGCGAGTTATCCTGAGAGGAGACGAGTAAGGAATGAGACAAGTTTAGGAATAGGGCCAATTAAGAAGATGCCGAGTTATCAAAGAGACAAGCTAGGAAACAGACAAGTATGAAAATGTCATTGTCGACCTGAATGGGAATATCTATGTTTCCGACATGATGTCTTTCTTGCAATTCATGAAATCGTCGCGCGAATGCATTGATCTGTATGTTTATTGAGCCTATAATATGTTAATTAACTTTTTCAAATTGGGACACAGGGACATTATATTAGCCATTATAAGCTTTTGATGAACTGTTAAAATACCCATCCAGACTTAAACAAAAGTGAGTATCCAGTTAATAAATGAAATCCGGTATTAATATTGTTAACATGAAATAAGAATGTTAGTTGAATTAGTATATCTACTTGACTAAGTATTAGAGAACAAACACATGTATGTATACTCCTTTTTTATTGTTGAAATATAATGTAAACAAACATGGCGTCACTGACATTGATAGTCACGATGGTCGAGTCAAATATTTTATTCACAAATAAGTTCATTGGGTTAAGACACTCGCTGAGTGATTCAAGAGTGCAACAGTAACGCTCAAAACGCTGCGTCGTGTGTATTGCCGAGTAAGGTCTTTTAAACAGATTACAAAAGTAAAGTTTTATACGCCAATAGATATCGTTTAACATCTGGGGGTTACTTAGCTAGTCACGCAAGGTAAGGTTTGTTTACCTGAAATCTCAAGCTTCAGAAAATTCTCTATAGCATAGCTCGATTTAAATACGATATTTGTTGCTATAGATAAAATATCCTGACGATAAATTGATAAAATTGAATAGTACTAACTTACAAATTTAAATAA
Organism: Tuta absoluta; assembly: GCA_027580185.1. Taxonomy (NCBI): domain Eukaryota; kingdom Metazoa; phylum Arthropoda; class Insecta; order Lepidoptera; family Gelechiidae; genus Tuta; species Tuta absoluta. The sequence goes on along the minus strand of JAQAHW010000001.1, from coordinate 26,592,586 downwards.
TCCACAGGTTTTGGGAGTGGGTCAAATTGGTGTCTAAATGTTGGTTTGTACTTCAAAGTGCGAATGAAGCCGGTTCACACACAAATTCATAAACTCAGGAATCAAAAAGGAACTGCTACTAAGACCTACCAATAGAACATTCACAAAATCAACCACTCGTGTTTATAGTGGAGCATCATGCAGTAGACATTAAACCATCCGGAATTATATTATTATAATAAACAAATATTTTTAAGAAGGACAATCAACCAAGGTGCTTCTTTGCAGCTTTGCGAGTGAACATTTGTTGCAACACTATATGCGCGTGTGTGCGAATAAACCAAAACATTAAAGTAAACTCGCCCTTCCGAACTGGGTTGCGGCTTTATTTGAAATGCGTTGAAGTTCCTTTTCAATTTTGCACTGAAAAGGGCCCAAGCCGGTTTTCGCCAGAATTACACTGCCCCTTGGACTATCTTTATTTACTAGTGGTGAATGTCTGTGAGCCGTGGGCGTCTCTAGGGGTGACACACGACACGTTAATAAGACAATCAATAGGCAGGTGTGGGTTGTGGACAATCTACAGGCGAATACTGATATCGAAACCTCTTTTCTCTCCTCGCCTTAAAAAAAGTCCTCAAATGTGCGCTAGAAAAATAAAGCTGGTTTAACTTCCATCGAATTTATGTTTACTCTATTTGAAAAATAATAATAGTAGATAACATTATCCTAATTTAATTAGTTACTACATACTATTGCACTGGAAGAAATTATGTTTGTTGTACGTTTATTTTAATCAGGAAGACTGCTAGATCGTTGAATAGATAAAGAAGGTATAGTAGATAGATAGAGACAGCAATAGTCGCGCGAACACGCGCGTGTATCCCTCAGTGCTTGCTGATGCATGCGACTGCGACACTAGACGCCGCGACACGCTAGAGAGAGCGAGACAGCAATGTGCGCACCGACACGCCGCATACCTGGGGCAAGTAGGAGAGGCTCTTGGTGCTCTCGGCGTACTTGTTGATGGCGCGGAGTTCCTCCAGCGTCATGTGCGGCGAAGAGTTGCTGCGCGACGACTGGGACGACGATGACACCGAGATCTGTAATTTCAAACGTTAATTTGTTATACTAATGCTCTTGCAAGCAGGGATGGGAACCAGGTTCGATTTATCGGTTAGTATCGTTTAAAAAACCTGTTCAAATTTCGTTTAAACCTTACCTGTTAGTTTAAATAACGGTATGGAACAAATCCGTAACATTTTAAATCACCGGTAAGCATAACGTTCCTAAAACCTGAATTAACCGGTTAAAGCCGCGTCCATTGATCTGCCCATGCCGCAGACAAGTTGTCACGTACGATGCTACCTGTACTTTACCTGCACTTATTGTCTCTTCGACGCAAAGGTTCCCGGTTCTATTCTCAGTGGAGCACTCATAAAGTTCATATATATCACTTTGTGAATTTGTTCCTAGTTTGGTTAGGACATTACAGGCTAAACCACCTGATTGTCTGAAAATAAAGATGGTTCCGTGCTTCGGAGGGCATGTTAAGCCGTCAGTCCCGGTTGCTATCTATGATTACTTAGACGGCAGTCGTTACACAACCATGTCAGAGCCCCACTACCCCACTACCAGTAGTAGGCGGTTGGAAGACACCAGGGTTCATCGGGTCCTGTGTCCCACTCGAAAAGAAGAAGATGAAGAAGCTTACCAAAGTATAACAGATTTCTAGCCGGTTCGTTTAATTAACCGGTTGTCAAAATCTAGACCAAATCGGTTTCTAAAAATTTTCCGGTTTCCGATCCCTGCTTGCAAGATACAGATATCATTTACTGACTTTTTGGTAAATAATACTGACTGTCTGTAAAAGGCGTGAGCGCAAACTGGGCTTCATGATCCAACACACAGTGCGTCAAGTCACTTACCCTTTTACACGGGCTTTACCTTGAAGACGCTCTCTTCGAGTGATATGGAGAGCCTGGTGCAGGAGTCGAGCAGGCTGTGCTCGGGGATGATGCCGAGGCCGAGCACCGCGCCGCCCGCGCCCGCGCCCCCCGCCCCGCCGCCCATCAGCGCCGGCATCGACTGGCACTCCTCCGACTTAGACAGACCTGCGACACGCCGCCATCGGTTCAACCATCAACAATCACAATATGCAGTGACGTAAATTGTAAGAAAATTCCGAGTTTTACTGGACAGTTGTATAAAAAATACTATAGTTTTAAGTGCTCAATTTCGAATAATTTGATAAATAAGATTTAATAAACAGATTTCAAAGTTTAGATCATGACGTCATATTGTCCTGCTTTCTTCGTGCGTAATATAATTTTAAAACTAACTCATTTGCCAATATACAGGGTGTAAGGGACAGCCCTACGAATACTTATAGGGGGCATTTAGACCACGGAACTGAACAACTTCCCATGAGGAAATATTTTAGGAAACGTAAAAAAACATTTGAGTTCCCATAGTAAAGGCAGTCAGCTGATCGTGATTTTGTATGGGAGGTCAAATATTATTTATCGTTTCCTGACATATGTTACTAGGGGAAAGTTGTTCAGTTCCATGGTCGGCATGCACCCTATCAGTATTCGGAGGACTGTCCCTTACACCCCGTATATGGTAGTCTATTATTGGATGCCGAGAAGTAGTAGAGTCATTATCAAAGTCAATCGACACGCTAAGAAGAAGATTATCAAAGTTTTCAATGAACTCATTAAATAAATGTATGCACCGTTTCTTATAGAACTGGTAATGATTTTAAAAACAATCTATTGATTCTTAAAACAATACAGTGTTAGGAAAAGTATTGTTAGGCGTGAACTAGCTCCCGAAACAAAACTTTCCCCAAGAAATATAGGTTAAGATACAACGACATTGTAGACCTTAGAAAACGACAACTACAAACATTGTAAAGTTAGGAGTTGGTTTGTTTAAAATGCTTTTTTGTTTTTAAGACCTATGTTCCTTGAGGAAAATCTGTATTAGAGCTGTCCCTTTCACTCAGTATGATACATAATGGCGTTAATACTGTTAGTTTAGTTACTAATAGTAATGAAATATGTAGTCCGCAATGATATTTTAAAGCGTGGCAATGTAAATAATAATATGAAATACATGTTTTTCTTCTTTCAATGTAAACACGTACAGTTTTTATAACATTGAGAGAGGTCGCACTTAATAAAATTAATATCGAGCTAGCTACTGTAAATATTAACTATTAATTTAGTAATAAATAACCCAATATTGTTTCCAATACCATAAGACTATTAAGAAAATACCCGAAAAAATCACATGGGCGTGTTCTATCAACGATGGCACTCAGAATTAATTGTTTGCGTTGCGAATCAATCAAGCTAATTAATTGATATTATACCCTACTATAAGCCTAAACTCATAATTGGATGGCGATCTAATATTAGCAATGACTTGCTATGCTGCCGCGGGTGTCGTAAGAGGCGACTAGTGTATTAGAATTTTAGGCGACAGGCTGACAACCTGTTACTATAGTAGTAATACACGATTTTTCTGAGAAGGCTCTCGAATGATTGCCGGAAGGGGGCGATAGCGACTGTAGTTTTACGGCCGTAAACGCTCTGCCTACCCCGCAAGTGATCTGTATGAGTGTGCGTGTTATTTTAAAAGCTATAGAACATATATGTGACGGCGATTCTGTCAATGACTAAACATCTGACTAATATGTATCATTTACCCTCTTTTCATACGGTAGTGACCGTATGTTTACGGCCGGTAACGCCCTGCCTACCACGCAAGGGATTAAAGTGTGATGTGTGTGTTCCATACTGTAGTTAAAACTAAGGAGCAGAATTCCAGCTTAGGTTATTGGTCAAAATACGGTGCAATTATTTATTAAGTTTTCAATTGTTCAATTATGTAAGTAAGTGGATGTTCCCAATTAAAAATAAATGTACTCGAGATGCTGCTGATAGTACATACATAGCTTATTCAAACCGTCAACAATATATCAAGCTACCGGTTAATGTTAAATGTATTCTGTCAACTATTATTACGTGCTACCGATACCCAGTACAAAAAATACATAATACATAACGCCACTAAATGATGATAAAATACGCTTTGATGATGTGTGTATATTATTTTATTTACTCATTTTCGGACTCACCAAAATAATACGTACAATATTGACTAGGAAAATACCGAGTATTTTAACAACTTAAATGACTTTCATTCAATGGACCTGCGAAAAATGGGCGCAATGTATCAATCGTAACATGTTTTGCAGTAATACGGGTTAGGGACAGGTTGCGAAAACAAATGCTGACCTTTTACCAAAGGAACATAATGAAGTATCTGACCCCCATACAAAGTCGCAAGCAGCTCTTATATGAAACTGAAACTTTGTTATCGAATAACGGTTTCCCAGCTCATTCAAAAGGCAGTAGTTTAGTTTCAATCACGACATTCAGGAATTCTGTTTTTGCCAACCTGTCCGTTACATATTATAATGTTGCTAACAGTAATATTTACCTTCCAAGTTGCATTTGTTGCCCCAGCGGTCGCACTCACATTGAAGCCAAGTTTTTTCAGCTTCAAGTGAAAGTTGTCCTGAAAACATAACATTAATCCTATAAGTAAGTACCTACATAAAGACAAATAAATTAACGTGAACAGAACACACTCATAGCCCCCGCTTGGATTCCCTGTATCGGGTGCCATGGACATAGACCAGTAAACAGATATTTAAATTTAGCATTCAAATACCTGCCCGGAGAGGAATTAAACCCTGGACTTTTACCGTATGCCAAATAAAATATTTAAAATAAAACTAAGAAGAAATTAAGCAATGACATGCCAGTCGCGATCTATCATAACCCAACGATTTCGCTGCTCGTAATTCGTAGCCATATTCGTGTGTCCTCTAAAATTTAAATACATACCTATATAAAAATTCAATAAAAAAAAATATATAACAGAGAGTCAAAAGTCCAAGCTTGCAGTCCTTAAGGTCTGTCAGATAGCGATGGAGCGCAGCGTCCATGATGCCAACGTACAGACAGAGTACGGAACACCACCCTCCGAGCTAAAACAGGTATCGCTGATGCAGGATGCAAGACACTCACACAACGAATATGGCTACGAATTACGAACAACGAAATCGTTGGGTTATGATAGATCGCGACTGGCATGTCATTCCTTAATTTCTTAGTTTTATTTTAAATATTTTATTTGGTTTAAAACAATACTACGGGATACAAGTGTCTTAATGAATATTGGTTATGACTCATAAAGAATAGGAAAAATTACCTATACTATAGAGAAGACGTGATTTTTTTACATCTAACTAACTTTTAAATCTATTTAGTACAGCGTGTCCCGTTTTAAGTGGCCGAAGGAAAAATCCCAAGTCGTGTGCAACCCTAACTACTAATCTGTGGTATTAGTGAGAGGAAATACCTTTTTTATAATAATATAGTAGATTTTCAGATTTTAGGGATTTAGGATTAGATTATAATTATAATATAATTATAATTATTTAGGATTAGATTAGATAGATTTAGGGAATTTCGGAACTATTCTGCTAATTTTTATATTCCAGCTAAACTAATCGGTGAATCATGCAGATTTTTTGAAATACTCTTAACTAATACGACTAAGTAATGATGATTTTAGTTATCATACTGCAAATGAATTAGTTTATAATATTTATTTCAGAAATTCAGTTTTTTTGTAAAGTATGTGCGTGCCACTTAGAAATTCTGGTGGATGAGAAATTTACGAAATTGCACGTGTATTTTAAAAAGTTGTCAAGAAAATATATTTTCCCACATTTACGACATTTCTGGATTTTAAGAAAATGCCTGACTACAGTAAACGTGTAAGTTGCAATTTAGGCTTATTATATGACTGAGAACTCATGAAAAAATAATCTTTTATCAAGAAAATTTAGATTTGACTTTTGTTTCTTCACAATAACGATATTTTTGTAGAATAAATAAACAATTTAATTTTTACAGCTTCAAATCAATCATTTTCAAATCAAAAGAAAAAAAACTGACGTGCCAGATACGTCTTTGCTATCTAGCACGCACATTTCAGGGTTCCGTGAAAAACTAAATCTCAAAATTTGAGTGTTATAGATTCCCTTGACCAGTGTCTTTGTCCTGTTGAGTTAAAACGACGTATTATCTACGATTTTCTCGATTTTATTCCAGAATTAAATTAACTAGTTACATAATTATAATTAACCTACATGGAAATAATTTTACTTTTTTGTTACTGCGTAGAAACAACCCTAAAATGTAATTTTAAATAAGCTTTCAGTCATTCATAACACTGAAAGTTGCACGTACTTTGGAAAAATAAGGATTTTTGTTATAAAAATTCAAATTAACCTCGTTTAAATTATTACTTAAATCGTTATTTAAATAAATGGCCATATCAGTTCAAAGTATTGTTTCAGAAAAATCGGCAAGTTATCCGAAAAGTTTAGCTGGAAGGTAAAAAATTGCGAGAGGTTCTTCTAAAACCTGAAAATCGACCAAGTTCTTTGTTTCAAAAAGTTAAAAACTGTATCAAAAAGGTATTTCCTCACTGTGCATATTGGTAGCCAGGGTTTGTCCTTTGGACCACTTAAAACAGGACAGTCTGTATAAACAGCAAAGTTGTTAAAGAAATTGTTTGCGATGGTCTGTTACTAGACGCTGCGCCCTCAACACCGCGCAGTAACTAAATAAGATCAAACGAAGCATTGCAATCCTTCGAAGTTGTTTGAAAGAAAATATAAACTTGGCAGAACGTAGAGTTGCACAAAGTTAGCGCTGCAGGCGTCAACCCAAGCAGGATTGAATTTACAACTTTCGAGGAAAATGCGCGTATATATTATTTGTTCATATTTTACTCGTTTTTTACTCGTTAAAATCATTACGTGCTCGCCCACGCCGCAATCTTTTAGTAATTTTAAGAATACCATCGGTTCGATACAATTTTTAAAACTTTTAGTTTTCTCGATTCCACGTTACTGACTAAAACGGCCAATTAAAAATAGCACTACCCGTTAAATAAGTTAAGGATAGTAAAAATCATAAACTATTTTAGTCATGTCATGTCTTAACGAGTCTATGATTTCCGCAACATCCCGCAGATTTCCTAGGATGTTTAACCTCCATATTTTTAATCGCCGCTTAATTTTGACAGATAAAATCATAGACAATTTAAGAGGCGATCATCTTCTATCCTTGTCTAAGCATATTTAGTGACAGTGCTATTTTTAGTTAAGAGATTTTAGTCGGTAACATCGAATTGAGACTATTATTTAGCAATGTAGCGCACAACGTCAGGATTAGAGATGGGCGGTGGGTATATACCCAATCTACCCATTTGGGTATTTACCGGGTATTTAGGTATTTACCGGGTAAATACCCGTATGCACCCAATTTGGTGGGTAGATTGGATTTAATTTTTTTTCTCATAAACCGCGATAGAGAGAGAGTTGAAGTTTTCGTAGATAACGTATTTCTGTCGCGGCTATAATAACAAAAACTAAAAAACAGAATAAAAGACATATTTGGGGGAGCTCCCATACAAATTATTGGTACGGAGGCTGTATCTCGTAAATCAGTATACCTAATATGGTCATGAAACCATGAAAGAACGCCCGTAGTAAACAATAAACGTGAAAAAAAAAAGTTTTTCAAAACAGTAGAAAACCTGCCATGGTGAAATGATTTTTATTGCATTGAAATGAATTAAGTTCGAATCTTATTTATAGTAAATAAATAAGATTAAGCCCTTAGGGCGTGTCCAACAAGTTCTTTGCCGGTTTAACAATTTATTATGTGTTTCTGTATAACTTTATCATATCGTTATTTTTTATTTTAAAATAGCTTTTTGAGATTTCAAAAGAATCCCGGCGCATATACGGACTACGATATGTCTTATCACAAAATAGAAAGTCTTAGGCCCGTATTTATAAAATTGCTCTCAACTCCAAGCAGTAGGTACATAAGGTGATAGAGAGACAAACAATAATGTTGCCAATTCGGAATCCTTAATATCAAAGAAACTTAGATTAGTTATTAAACTTTTTTATCGTTAGGTACATTTTTTCTACTTATTCATTAATAGTTTTTCTTTGATACTTATAAAATTTTCTCAATTTAAATGTTTAAACAAAGTTTAGTTGATTTTTGATAATTTTATTTTACTTTTGCACGTTTATTGTACGTACGTATAGCATGTTGATTAAAATTAAAGAGTTTTAATACATACCTACCTAAAACGAAATATTTTTCTTAAATCTTCCCAATTATAATAAATCTTGGCAATTTTATTTGTTGTGTGATAAAAACTAAACTTGAAAAACTCGTAACTCCAGGGTTAGTCGGGTCGTTGGATGACTCGGTGTCCCACAAGAAAAGAAGGAGAAACTAATGCCCGTATTTATAAAGCGATTTTGAGATGTCGTTAGTACTGCTGATATTTGTACATATTGATCTCAAAATCGATGTCAGCGTTGAGAGCAGTTTATAAATCCGGGCCTTAGTTCAGTTACCCAAGTTTTTTCTTTTACAATAAAAATAGATTTTAGACGACACTGCCCCCAGGATAATTCGTTGACACTTTATATTAAATTTTTTTTTAATGTTTTTAGAACGAATATTTGAAATTTGTTGCAGTATCTATTCTTCATTAAAAAAAAACATCAATTTAAAAATTTCAACATTGTAACTATCACAGTTTACGAGATACAGCCTCAGTCCCAAAAAAAAAGCAAAAATATCATGTTTTCTGTATGGGAGCCTCCCTAAATATGTAGTTTATATTCTATTTTTTAGTATTTGTTGTTATAGCAGCAACAGAAATACATTATCTGTGAAAATTTCAACTGCCTATCTATCGCGGTTTATGAGAAAAAAAAAATTCAATCTACCCACCAAATTGGGTGCATACGGGTATTTACCGGGTACGTACGGGTATTTACCGGGTAGATAGGTATATACCCGGGTAGTTGCCCATCTCTAGTCAGGATGCAATGTATGTTATGTACGAGTATATTGTATAAAGTACAAGACTAGTCTATCCAATCAAATAACAGGCGCGAGCTCTCCTAGCTAGGTGCAGATTGTCGATTACACAATGCCAGCCCATTGAGAACTTCCTTTTTATACGTTGCTCTACAAACAATGACATTACTGCCGATAGTCACGCATCGCAATCGGCATAAAAGGTTGCATACAGAAAAGACACATAAAAGGTGTATTTTATGGAATTATTTTCGATAAAGTAGCAAACATTTTATATAATTTTTAGGATTCAGACGGTGGGTTTTAAATCGGGTAGGACATAAATACAACGATGGCTATTTAGAGCTGGTATGTTAAAAGAAAAAAAATATGCATGTATTTTTGCTTCGCTCACGTCGTCTTTTAAAATACCAATGCCGGTGAAAAATCATAAGGTATAATAATAAATCCTTTATTGCAGGCAACAAGGCCCACATAAAATAAAATATGACTTAAAATCTTACATAAATACTATACATACACTGCAATAATGTGACTAAAATAAAGCTAAAACAGGCACTTTAGGTATAATGAAAATATTTTAAAGTGAACCAGTCCATTAAAACAAAAATAAACCCAAAGAAGCAACAGGAAGAAAACTGTCATAAAAATTGATTCTCAATTACGAAACCTACTTGCCTACCCAGCCATTAGTAATTTTTTCATAATTAATTGTCTGTCTATATCGATTTACGTACATACAATACGGTAATGTTCAAATTCATTATGCTCGTTTGTCCATCTTTCTATTCATTATTTTTTATTTAAATCACGAACGTTATCAATGTCTTATCATAAGACATTGCTATATACGATACACATAAGACTCTTATGTGTATCGTATATAGCACTCGTGACATCGCACATTGACTAAAAAAATCATTTGTACAATGTTTCAGTTGTTTTTGTTCGGCGAAAAATATTCTTTACAATTGATTTTCTCATTTCCATAATAAATGGTTTATTAGGTAAGTACATATGTATATAAAACATTGTAGTTAATGGATTTTAACAATTCGTTTGAAAAACTAATAGAATTCGTTACACGTATTTTCTCATACACATGAAAGCATTGTTCTTGCCAACACGGGTTGTACATTGAATCGCAATAGAAAATCAATATCGGAACTATGTGGGCGTTTGTTCTCAGTTTTATCTGTTGAAACCGATCCTCCTTGTATACGAGATCCAGGTTTTTTGAGATCTCATTTCAATCTTATTCTTTTTGGTAATAAATAATTACAAATCTTATTGCACTGATAGAGTCAATCAATAAAACCTAGAATCTAAGTTCTTTATATACTTTAAAATTACGTCGTCGTAAATTGAATAAAATATCTGATAAAGTAAATTACAACCGTAGAAAGGTGAGCTAAGGTGAATCTGGATAGCAAATTTTTATTCTAGGTACGCGGAGTATGGCATTTCTGGAAATATTACAACCAGCATGTAATTAAGTGTTTAGCTTTAGATCCTATAAGATAGTTTACATATTTTTTATCATGTAATATACAATTGAAAACGCTTGCTTGTGTAGGACAAGCAGAAGAATTGTACTCACGAGCGTAGGCCTCCTGGTCGCGGTGCGTGCGCGGCGGCGGGGGGTCACGGAACGAACAGATCCACTCGTCTTTTACACGCAAGATGCGACCGGTGACACGCGCGTAGTACTCGTAGTTATCGCGGCCAAAAATATCGCCGGCGCTGAACTGCTCGATCATCGAACGCATTATGCGAGTCGCCACCTACACAAAACAATCGTTATTGTAATTTTAAAGCCAAGTGTTAAAATGTCCATAAAACAAAAATGTAACTCACTTTCACAACTAGATCTGTTAGAGAAATCCCAGGCCAATTATACAAGTTTGCATTAAGAGCCCTTTAACACAAGCGTTTTTTTCCGGCGAGAGCGTGATCGCCGGTCGTGGCATAGGTTCTCTGCGACCTACCTCACTTTTGGTAACGTCCATGCCAAGCGCCGTCCTAGTTCATTCACAAAATGGACTCACGATCAGAAGCTACTATATTCCGCGTATGCTGCGCCGAGTAATCGCTGGAAATAATCGCCCGCGTGAAAGGGCTCTTAGAGAATTGTCTGTTTTAGTATTTTTTTAAAGATAATGTATGCACTACAATTTTGGTAAAGGCGATTTACAATGCTTTGAGCGTTTATACGTATAATATTTCTGTGAAAAGATATAATTCCTAAGACTAAGCACGAGGCGAATCCCAGCATTCTATGAGACTGCCTGATCGGTTGCCTACTCATGCGTACACCACGTGATACCTCCTTCGACTTACCAGTGCAGAGCTTCATATTTAAAAAAACACAACTAGTCCATTCTACGGTTCCTGCATAAATCCCTTTAGCTCTATATGCTTATTTGCATATGCAATGTAATTTAAAAACTACACTAATATTTTTATGCACCTAAAATAAAATATCCCGAACATGACAATAACTAAAATTAATAAGTGGTCTTATTTAGAATAACTTCATACATCGATTCGCTTTAACTCAAATATGTCATCATTACCACTTTTTGGAAATATCATGTTTCACCTGGCCATCGATGTATTCTCGGAAGGAGTACTTATATCTAATGATAATTTGTTTGAACACATAAATTAATTGTGTCCATTGGGTAATTTCTCTTAACTTATAATTTTGCTGACACTTTCCATAAAATAGGTTTAGAAATATGAGTCATGTCATGTATGGTATTTTCGCCATATTTAGTTCTTTAGTCCCCATTTTTTAAATCGTCGCCTTATTTTGACAGATAACGCGCATTTTCCGTAAAATTATAAGAACATTTAAGTCCGGATTATCTCCTATCCTTCTCCAGTGCTTATGTAAGTTATGAGAAATTACCGAATTTACACCTATATTTCTTAGTAAAGTAAATAAAGCTCGCATATCAACTCCATATTAACAAGCTTAGCCAAAAACGAATGACCATAATTTGATATGAAATGCCCCGTTTTTTTTATTTGCTTTATATTTGAGAATATAAAGTATACATATCTATCCTTACAAGCGAGCTAAGAAAGCTGAAAATATGAGGTTGGTTTCATAGAAATTGTCCGGATTTAATTTTTTTCTCTTCTTCTCTTCTTATCTTTAAAATTGAGAACTAGCCCCGCCCACTGCTTAGCATATAGCTTGCACTAGATATATATCACCGTATAATTAGCTCGAAAATTACGAAAGATTACAAAGTGTCTTGCCATATTCCAATCCATCGAAATATTCTAAAATATATAAACGGACGACGTCAACGTATTATTTTTGGCAGACTACAATACAATGTTTCGCGTCACAATGTTTGATTGTAATGTTTTTGTTTCTGATAACACATTTACAACGATGACCGATGGTGTCGGTAGGTTCTGGAGACGTAGCCACGTACGGTAAGCGCAGCGTGGGATGGCTTCTTCCAGGTGAACAGACGACTTTGACTTTGCGTTACGGGTCGCCGTTGAAATGATTTTTAATCAGTAAGCGAACAACATTATTTCCTTATTTTTATGTTTTATTTAAACCAAACTGTAGATTTTAAGAGCTTAATGCCGCCGTTTTGCATATCTACACTAGAAAGTCACATTTAACATCGTAGATGATATCTCTCAGATTTTATATTTTATCTTGTCAGTTTGTAGTCACTAATAATGAATGTTACATACATAATTGAATGAAGCCGAGTGAGTCATGCGAGGAAGTGAGTAACAAATTTAATTAATGATTCAAACTGATAACAGCGCATTACCGAAAACTGATGCGTACCTACAGAATGATGTTACTGATGTTACTTTCGCTTTCGTGATTTGTTTTCACAGTATTTTTTTTTATTATAATCTTGTTTTTTTTTTCTAAGCAATTTCCATTTGATTGGTGAGGTCATAATATTACTAACAAGGTCATAATTTTTATAACTTTTAAACAGTTTCTATCACTAATATAGTTAAGAGTGGTTGTGTTAATTCTGATAACCTCTACCTAATATTTTCTATTTGACTGCTTTTTATTAATTTCGTATATATTCTACTAAAATAAGTGCACTAATTTGGATGGAAATATTTTAGTTGTTGAACTAACTATTCAAAAAGATAATCTAATTTAGAGTGCATCCAACTAAGTCTAACTACGAAAAATTTTGGAAAATGGTTTTTCGAATACAACTATCACTTACACAAATTCACAACACAGATTTAATTATGAAAAAGTACTAAGGTAAAATGCCAATTGTTTGTCGCGTAAAATGTTTCGATTGTGAAGCAGCAAAGCTAGGGATGTGATGAATTAATAAGTTGTAATTAAAGTTCCATATTTTGCTACTTATCAGGATATTATAAGGCCGCTTTTCCAATAAATGGATGAGATTGAAATTTATTTCCTTAACTTTTCTAAACTTTTAAATTATGCAATTGCAAGACTGGTTGCAGAGCAAAATTTGCAGTTTTTTACAATTTGGAATATGTTATAACATGTATAGTGTCTATATATAAATTAAGCTTATAAATAGATTCAATCCGACCCAATGGAAAACAACCTTAGGACAAACCAATAACACTCTACAGTGGTACTCACGCACACTTCAGCCTGCAGCCGCATGTCAACGACAACGCCTCATTTAAAGCTTTTTACAGATCATATTTACACTTTTTCCAGAATAATATTACTAATAAAACTATTAATATTGAATAAACAATCACGTCTTTAATTTATAAAAACAGACAACTGACGAGGTTTTCTCTTTTTAATAAATTCGAGCCTATAAGTATTTCGCAGAGCAGTAAATATAAATTACAGATGACGAGAGCCTAACATAACATAGTCTTATTTTTGAGTAGTGCTCTATATGTATAAAATATACGACTGCTCAAAGTTTACTACACAGCACAAAGATAGAATGGAATGCGTAATTACTAGCACATAAAACATTCCAACTGCGGACCGTGTACGATATTTGCTACTGTATGTATTGCTTTTGAAAAAATATATACCTGTTAAGAAACACTGTTATTGCAAGCATTTTTAATTCAAATAATAGGAACAATCCGACTCAAATTCGACTTCTACTGTTTAAAGTGTGGCCCGTTGAGTGACGTCCGTAGACAAAATGCGAATGCGCAAAATGCAAAAACCCCATTACAGAAGAAAAAATAATGAATTTACGAAGATAATCGATATAAAAAGAAATACTTCATATGATGAATAACTCAGAAACTACAAAAACTACGAAATATACATGGGATTTGGATAACCCTCTCTACAAGGCATTTAAATTTTGTCTTTGTACACTTGACAGGCCACCCTGTATATACAACTGATAACTGATCGTGCCTGTTGTAATAAAATACTCTTTATTGACTTTTGATAAGGAGATTGTCGTAGTAGGTACGCCACGTAATAGACCTCGAACGTATACCTTTTAATCATTACTTTTGTGAATTTTCCCCGGTTAGCAAGGGGTAAATTTATAGCTAGAATTTTACTGTGAACATTTGAAACGTCCAGAAAAAAGTGAAAGTGTGGCTTTAAGAGTCGAACATTGGGTCGAATGATGTGATGTTTCTTCTTCCTAAGGAAACTTCAAATCCATCTCTTAGGTCATTTATACTGCCACCTTAAAATACATCAGTTTAATGAAATAAACGTGGTAGCCTCATAGTCTACGGATCATACTGAAAACTTTTTACTTTGTATGTAGTACATCGAACTTATTTAGTAGTACCTACTTATCTCATTATCTACCTCTTATAATTGATCGTTTTTAACTCATAAGTATTATGAATACATTTCGAAGGAACCATATGTTAGCTATGTTTCGAAAACTGCGTTAGTATAAAGAAATAAAATAATAGTTAATATTAGTTAGTTATACAGAGTACACGAATGATTATACCCGCCGGGGGGATGATCCGATGGCGAATAGCTGGGACCGCTTTATACAAATTCGCAAAGTATAATCTGATGTAGGCGCTATTTTATTATTTAATTCATTACAATATAATAAATACGGGTATACCTATTCGCGTCGTTAAACCAGGTTAAGTTTATCAACAACATAATTACTTCTAGAAGAGAGGCCCAAGATTTTTGTCAAAAATTAAAAAGTTCCTATTGAAAATAATTACATACATAATCAAGACTTTATAACACGCAGGGTAGGCAGAGCGCCAAACAACCGTAAAAAAGAAAATCTGTGTATCGCTATAGTGACTGGTTGTCGCCCATCGCCAAAAATTGCAATACACATGTTACCCTCCAGTACCTTGTCTAGTCACGTCTTACAACACCCACGGGAAAGAAAAAATCCTGCAATAATTACTAGAAAAATGGGTAAAATTTGTGTAGGCTTAATTTGAACTTTAACGGTACCATGAATCGGTATTTGTATTGTTTTCAGACAAAATAAAAACTTAAAACTTACTTTTGCATAAGCACGGTTCTAAGTTCTTTAAAATGCGTGTGTACTACGGGATCGCACAGCGAAAGCTTAAATCGCCGTCTAGAGCTAATTTTAGTTTAGCCATTTTAGAAATGTTGAACAGTACTTGTAATTAGTGTTGTTATAATACTTGTCCCAAGATGAAGATCCCTCACTCACCTTGAATCGTTGGACATCCTCCATTGTGGCGGTCTTGCCGTCGGACACGCAAGAGTGGAAGAAGGAGGGAGCCACCGACACGCCCAGCGCCTCCGACGTCATACCTGTTCCTGGATCACATTCAATACATTTATAATTATAACATCTCTGCCTGATTTGGGCGTAATTTCAGAATCATTTATGAAAATCTTTTGTAAATGAGAAAACTTGGGACTTTGAATCTAGTCACATAGGCCTCACTTCTGCTCATCAATCCATTCATTGCAAACATTTAAAGCAATTCTGTACATTCTGCCAGAGCTCAGCTGACGAACTGGCGAGCACAGTGTCAGATATAATTTTCACACGAATCGTTCTTGCCCATCTACTGGATTTACACTGTAGCAGCAAAAAAATAACCTTACCTGGTAGGTATTCCCTCTTCTCCATTAAATGTAAATTGAAGTTCTACTTGATCTTCCTATCCAGCTCTTATAAATATTGATTAGCTGAGGTGCCTATCGTAGGAAAGAGTAAACTTCGTATAATTTACAGTACTTTCATTAATTTGACGTCACGTTAGTGGCACTTGAACGTCGGACCTAATGTTATGAGAAGCACAAGGTTCCCATAATACACACCATTACTCTTAGCAATAACAAGTATTGATTTAAACTAATAATCCAGCAACTCTAAAATATATGATTGAAATTTATTTTGCCATTTCTTCTATTCTATAACTATCAACGTTCAGGCGAAGCGATCGACAAAAAATTTTATTAATACGAGATCGATGCGGGCTGATGGAATCAAAATAGTATTATAAGTTACGCATGTTAAAGATGCGTTAGTCGGCGATTCAATAGAGTGTGACGCTCGTCCTGTTGTGCGATCGCCCGTTTAGTAACAATGACGCGCGTATGGACAATCGTCAATCGCAGACAATGCCGAGGTGCCGACAAGTAGATAACTATGCCATAAACGCGTCTAATAATCGGACGATCTCGACATGCCACCAGCCAACGCCTTGTCAATTGGCACAGCAAAAAAAGCCCTGCAAACTGCGAGTCTTTACGCAATATTTGCGTACGAAGATCCGCATAATTTGACACCCGCTCGTACTATAGAAGCCGACATTGCTAACCTAGCAGGCAGAATACGGCTGTAGAGGGTGTTCGTTTTTTTTAAATGATCCTGATGTCTGGATAGCCTCTTAGTTACAAAATTATTTTGGCTCCTTTTTGAAAGTCGTTTAAAACGTATCTACTGCTACTTACTTTCCCTGTGGTCCCGTCGCGTGCGCAACCGCGACCTCATTGGTAGCAACAGCGACCCGCCCAGTAGGTAGATACACGCACATGACATGACAAAGTTTAATCAACACGAACAATAAAGAGGAATGATTTTTTGTTTATTTGTGTATACGTAAACGATAAACTTCGAAACTACTGAACCAAATTCAAACATTCTTTCACCATTAGGAAGCTACAACATCCCTGAGTAAAATAGGCCACGCCAAAATAATTTGCTTTCACGGGAAAAGGGTAAGCATCGGGTGAAATCGGTGGACTGGCCTCTAGTATTTAATATTTGTACTAGGCAAAAGTAACAGTAGCATTCGTAGCGTGTTGAATATCTACCGAATGAAGTAGTGGATCTTTATTTTAGCATATGTTACAGGACAAGACAGAGTGATAAATTACATAGCATTATCATTTTTATAGGAAGTAAACCATAAACAACTATTATATTCCAGCATTAAGCCATTTCTACGAACCGACAGGAAACGGCGCGCAGTAATCGCAAACCGCAAGTACCACTTTAACCGATTAAATTGAGTATTTGGTTTCTTTTAGAATTTGTCAACAGCCGGAACAATCTGATGATATCTCACTAGATACCTATTAGTATTTTAGAAGTTACCCTAGAAATGACTTTAATATTACTAATTATTGGATTATTCACGTTATTGGCCGCGTATAAAAGACACACTAAAGTGCTCAAATCAGGATTTGATCATTTTGAGGGCGCAATCTTAGATGTTCTTACTAAGGCAAATGTTGTATTGTATCACAGAAAAAATAACGAAATACCTGGATCTAATTTACGGAGTGCCAAATGTGGTTAGGTTGTATACCCTACACAACGTCCAATAAAGTCTGTTCGAATACACGAGCTGCTGGGAGTGGGGGATTAATTAAAAGACCCTTTTTTCAGTTTCTCGATTGAACTCGTAAACGGTACATCGTAGCGTCATATATCTATGAAGCAATTGAAACTCATTAAAGCCATTTTGGTTTCACATGATTACCATGATATGCATGATCTTTCAGTTAAGTATAACCTTGTCAATGTCGTTTTTTTTCTGCTTACTATATAATATGGGAGTTCCAAACAAACGTCCAACCCCTTTTTTATTGCTAAAGGGTTTAAAATTTACTTACACGTGTAAACTTTACTGTTGAAACACGTGTGTAATTCTTTTTAGTTTACTTACTTTTAAATGTCTGTTTTTGCGGCTGTTCACGCTCCTACCCCGCAAGGGATAATAGGCGTTATATGTGTACTTTTAAAACAAATTGCATCAGAGCTGCCGTGTGATGTCAGGTTAGAAAAGCATCACACCAATTCTTTCTCGTGGGTGTTGTGAGGCGACTAAGGGACTCGAGGTTTTCATGTGTATTGCAATTTTAGGCGATGGAGTGATAACCTGTCAATATGACGGTAAACAATTTTCGAATGACCCTCAAATGTTTGTCAGACATGGCGTAAATGTCCGTTTTATAGCCAACTAGCTTTTACCCGCGACTTCGTCCGCGTTAGATAGTTTTTTTAGGCAGAAGTTCTAAAGTAGGTATGTGTATTCATAGTAAGTGTGACAGTGATATTAGAACAATTCTTATCTCTACTGTTTAAAGATGACTTGCTTGCTTCTGTTGTTAAAGGGACAATTCAAAATATGCTATCCGGCATGAGAGATCAATATTTATAACCATTGAATACAAAAGTCAGTAGATAACAGAGTACTTACTCCAGAGGTGCCGATTTGAGCACACTTAAATGGTCAGCATAAGTAGATAAGACAGATAAAAGGTAATTTAAGTTACTGTAATACATTTTTATACCTCTATACCACATTTTTTGTTTTTCTGTCTTCGGTAAAGAAGGCAATGTCCTTGCTCAACTTATTCCCATCATACTTAACAGCTTTTGTGCTGGAATCATTTCTGTATCTCCAATAGTTTAGGTGGGCTCCTGATGGTACACCTGGTGTTCTACATAAGGTACTCCAGATCCTCAATGTCTTTGTTAAAAGAAGCGGCCCATCATACTGAACAACTTTTGTTTTAGAACCATGCCTGTATCTCTAATAGTTTAGCTGAGCTCCTGATGGTACACCTGGTGGTCTACATAAGGTACTCCAGATCCCCAATGTCCTTGTGTAAATAAAGCGGCCCATCATACTGAACAACTTTTGTTTTGGAACCATTTCTGTATCTCCAATAGTTTAGGTGGGCTCCTGATGGTACACCTGGTAGTCTACGTAAGGTACTCCAGATCCTCAATGTCCTTGTGATAAGATACGGCCCATCATACTGAACAACTTTTGTTTCGGAACCATGTCTGTATCTCTAATAGTTTAGCTGGGCTCCTGGTGGTACACCTGGTGGTCTACATAAAGTACTCCAGATCCCCAATGTCCTTGTGAAAAGAAGCGGCCCATCATACTGAACAACTTTTGTTTCGGAACCATGTCTGTATCTCTAATAGTTTAGCTGGGCTCCTGGTGGTACACCTGGTGGTCTACATAAGGTACTCCAGATCCCCAATGTCCTTGTGAAAAGAAGCGGCCCATCATACTGAACAATTTTTGTTTTGGAACCATTTCTGTATCTCCAATAGTTTAGGTGGGCTCCTGATGGTAGACCTGGTGTTCTACATAAGGTACTCCAGATCCTCAATGTCCTTGTAAAAAGAAGCGGCCCATCATACTGAACATTTTTTGTTTTAGAACCATGCCTGTATCTCTAATAGTTTAGCTGAGCTCCTGATGGTACACCTGGTGGTCTACATAAGGTACTCCAGATCCCCAATGTCCTTGTGTAAATAAAGCGGCCCATCATACTGAACAACTTTTGTTTGGGAACCATTTCTGTATCTCCAATAGTTTAGGTGGGCTCCTGATGGTACACCTGGTGGTCTACGTAAGGTACTCCAGATCCTCAATGTCCTTGTGATAAGAAGCGGCCCATCATACTGAACAACTTTTGTTTTGGAAACATGCCTGTATCTCTAATAGTTTAGCTGGGCTCCTGATGGTACACCTGGTGGTCTACGTAAGGTACTCCAGATCCTCAATGTCCTTGTAAAAAAAAGCGGCTCATCATACTGAACATTTTTTGTTTGAAAGCCATGCCTGTATCTCTAATAGTTTAGCTGGGCTCTTGATGGTACACCTGGTGGTCTACATCTGTACTTCAGACCCTCGAATGGTGATTAAAAGTAGCCTATGTCCGTTCTCGGTATGCTAGTAATCTCTGTGCCAAGTTTCATGAAGATCGGTTCAGCGGTTTGGCTGTGAAAGCGTAGCAGACAGACAGACAGACAGACAGACAGACAGAGTTACTTTCGCATTTATAATATTAGTGTGGATTACGCTCTGCTTACCTCGCAAGGGATATAGGCGTGAAATATGCATGAATCATGCATCAAAGTGACGAACTTATTATGAAACATATTTTGTCAAAGATGACGAGCTTTAAAAAAGAGATCACAACTTAAAAACCATGCATTTTCTAGTAATTATATACGGACAAAAGTTAAGGGATATTTTATAAGATTTAATTGATTCATAATAGAAATGTTATCGCTACGCACCGTTTACGAGTTACAATCGAAAAACTGAAAATATCAGCCAAGTGCGAGTCGGACTCGCGCACGCAGAGTATATATAAAAATGGCAGGAAATCACTTTTATTGTATGAGATATAATTAATACATTTGAATAAAATGTTTATTATTTGTTGTTATAGCGGCAACTGTAATTCATGTTCTGTGATAATTTCAACTGTCTAACTACTGCCGTTCATGAGACACGGCCTCCAAACCATTGTAGAAAAAAAACTGCAAAACCATACGTTTTTTATATGGGACACCTCTTATTTTTTTGTTATAGCGGCAACAACAATACGACAGACGAACAGACACCGAAGTCTCAGTAAAAGGGCCCAGTTGTAACCCTTGGGTACGGAACCCTTTAAGGGGGCAATTAACTAACCCTCATTTTCATTTCACACGGACACTTACATTATTATTTTTTTGATATTTTTCAAGCCGTCAGTTTTTCCTCATGTTTTCGTTTTGTGTGATATTGCCGACTTCAGTAAATGCTACCTACGTTACTGCCTATTAATGTGGATAGGTTTATCAATTAACCCTTTTCCGTCATACTTAGCTAAAAAGCCTCTTTGAACGAGCGCTACGAGATGTTCGCGCTTTAAAATGTCATTTAGTCGAGGCTTTTGTTCTGGAAGTTGGTACAAAGCGACACAAGGGGCTCGAGTGGCTGCAGGCGGAGCAGCGAACTAGGCCAAGCACTAATCCAGTGAGAGACGCTCGCTACCGAGAGAAAGATTAAATAACGGCGCATTGAATGAATGCAAAGCGTTTACTCATTAAGGCGAAGACAAATCGAGGTGTTATTTACAGATACTAATATTTTTAGGAAATTAATCAAAATATACCTACGCTAGACTTTAAAAATGACTTTGATATGAATACATTGACATTGTTGCGTGGCGTGCTTAAAGCTCACACACACCGTAACCACATATCGACGGGTTCCGGTCTATTTGTATTAACCGTCATTTTTTAAACTTTACATCAGAGTAGATTAAAGTTTCGATTTTCAGAAAAAAAATCATAACATTGCCAGATTGCATTATTTTTTCAAAGCAAAGGTAATTTCTGTTTCTTTTACATATAACCCATAATCTGATTAATGTTTTCTTCTGATTTTCCTATTTTTAACGAAAATAAGTGTCGTTTAATACAAAATGACCCATATTATACTTTCTCTTGTTACAGGCTAAATGACGTAACCGCCTCAGATTATTGTTTTATGTTCCAGGCTAAGTGACTTAACTACCTAAGGTTATTGTTTTCTGTTCCAGGCTAAATGATGTAACCGCCTTATCTTATTGTTTTTTGTTCCAGGCTAAATGACTAAACCGCCTAGGTTTATAAATACATGTTCCAAGCTACTTGACTTAAGTGCCTAAGATTTCAAATTATAGCTCTAAGCTTAGTGCTTTAACCAATAAGTTGGTCATATTTCAAGCCTAAGCTAATTGATTTAAATACCATATCTTGAAATTATTAATGTATGGCTAATTAGTTTATGCGACTCATTTATTTTTCTTTTTATTGTATGATTATTATGATTATACTAAAATAATGGGATGCGTTTTAAGCGACACTGGACATAAATTTGACTAAGAGGCTAATTGTATTAAGCGACACTTGATATAAATTTGACTAAGAGGCTAATTGTATTAAGCGACAAAAGGCAAAAAAAATACTAAGAGGCTAATTGTATGAAACGCCATGTCTTTATATTTATATGGTCAGGCTAAATGCTTGAACCTACGCTGCCTGTAAATTTTTGCTTCAGGATAAAAGGTTTAAACGACTGTGTGATATTTTGGCAGTGAGCTTAAGTACACAAGTCTTAAATTTGACAATATTTTGTGTCGGTTCATACATTGCACTGCAAAATAGGCCCGAAAAATGCGGTTGTATTAAGCGACATTTTTCTGCTCCGATCTTCACCAAACCGAGCTCAAACGACGCAGAAAAAATTGCTGATTCCAAATATGTATAAAAGTCTATATCGCAAAAAATGTCGCTTAATACAAATAGCCCGGAACCCGTCGATATATAGACCGCGCGCGGGGCGCCTTTGCCATAACTCAGATCCTCAGTTTTTTGTTCTAGCATGCTGTGTGCATGGCTCTATCACTTGATTAACAATAAAACTTTTTATTCTACATCGTCATGAATATATTTAACCACATTCGTACGTCTCATAACATACAATTTCTAAACCCTACATATTTTCACTATAAACATCGTAGATTCAATATTTTGACGACAGAAATAATCTCAAAATCATATTTAAACTAGAGTCGAGTGTCGAGTGCACAAAATTGATGTAAATAATGATTAATGATTGTCGGTCGAGCTTCACTTGCTGTTGCATGTGGGCCTTGATTGAAACAGATTCACATTACTAAAGTGAAATACTCTAAGGAAATACTAAGTTTGATTTTGAATCTGCTATTCAGGCGGTTTTAGATTATACCAACAAACTATTCGTCAGAAAGATGATGTGCTTTTCGTAATGCAGTACGTACGATTTTCAACACAATAAAACCTTTGCCGACTTCACAGGCGTAAAAACATACAGCTCACAATTTTTGCATTCCATACTCGACTAATCAAGTAATTTCACATGCTCGAGCAAACAATCTCAAAATTTGCCAAATGTATCAGATTTCACTTCAACGTCTACACGATCGATATCCAATAGACTGAATTCCCTAACAGTTCGCTCAAATTGCAGTACGCTGTATGCACGCAACATCCACAGTTCGATGAAAAACATTCCTATCAGATTCCTCTTTCCAAACATCGCAAATTGTGAAATAGCTATCTACTAGGCAAATAGTGGTTAGTAATGTTACGGTATACTGGTACGAGGAATAGGTAATGGAAAAGCTTGGGAATTCTTTAAAAAATTAATTGAATTAGAATGGCATAAAAACAGGGTGTCAATTCGGTTATGAACTAGTATTCACGGACGGGTATTACATCAGATTTTACATAACTCCAGTTCAAATGCAACGGATATGAACTGTAGGTGCCAATGTCATTACATATACCTATACAGAACAGGGAGGGTAGGTGATTAAAGGGACTCGCCAACCAACGACCACAAAGCCCCGATAGACGCCTAATGTGTAAATTTCTCCAAGCAAAAAAGTTTGTAAATTTGATGAGGAAATAAATATCGAAGTGGTCGCGTCATCTCATAAATGACCACTAACTAACGAATGCGCGCGATTTTACATATGGAATATTGCTGCCAGAAAGTATTCGCCCTTAGTGTGCCGCCACCGTCTATCAGTGCTTTGTGGTTGTTGGGACTCACAGACCGAAAAAATACGAAATTGGTCGAGTTCAGTGTAGCGAAATTCACGGCGACGTATTTTTAATTTCGGATTTATTCCCTTGCCCAGACTGTAGGGCTCACTTGACTATAATCACGTATTTTTACGCTATTCTATTTTATATGCTATAGAATCAAATGAAAAATACATAACTATTCGCTATGTTTCTCGTTCTTATAGGAAACACCAGGTCTCCATTGTCATTTTATAATAAAGACTAGACTAAATTAAACAATCAATGATTATGAGATCGTTGCATTAGAGCTGTGATTAGAGCGCGTAAGAACATTACATTACAACTTGCAATGACTAAGTTAGTTACAATGCGGGGTAGATCCACAGTACTCATTTACACCGTTGTAACACACCCATTCGCTGGGTCTGAATATAGCGGGGTCTTACAGCGTCATTGTCCTCGACACCAAGGTTTCTCCTCTAGGACCACTAGAAACACCGAGTAGAAACTAGTGTGGTATTTTGCGTTGTATTTGTCCAAGTCGTGGCCAATTGTATATATTTAGAACCCTGGTGGTTTTAGTGGGATAACAGGATGTACGTACAATTTGAGCCACTTGTGGTTCTACTGGTACAAAAAGCCATTGAATTCGACTCACCTGCTTTCTCAGCGTTGGATGCCATCACGCGGAAGGTTCCGAAAAGCAACACGAGTAGCCGCTGCGTGCACACCGGCAGCGACAACAGCAACCTACGGACATAGATACAGATATAATCATCTGCATAATATCGAATACTGGATTCTGTCACTGAGTAATTGTATTTTAATTAACCTTAAAGGCCGTATAATGCCGGTTAGGCCGTCTAGATTAGCATCACCCCATTTCCACCCGTGCGTGTCGTAAAAGGCGACTAAGGTATGAATCCAGGAATGGGCAGCAGTGTTCTCTGTGAACATCTATAACAACTCACACTGCGCTAGCCAATCCGCGTGCCATGCAAAGCGTGGTGAGTATGGCAAATAGCCCTCAATAGGAGGAGGCTCATGTCCAGCAGTGGACTGTTATGGCTGTTGTAATTGTAGTAGAATTAAATAGAAAATACATAGCTGACTATTTAAGCACCATACCAAGGAGCAGTAGTTTGACTGAAGTACCTTTCCGCCTGAAACTATCTACATTAGCAGGGACGTCAACGAATTGGGTTTGAGAACCTGAATTTAAATGATGTCACATTTAGGTACTCTAATGCTAATATAAGTTACAGTAAAATACAATAACTGAGCTTTTTATTTAACGATTAGTTGGGTTTATAGGTGTTTAATTTTCCGATTTCCCGATAATCCAAAAAAGCGCAGCGGCAGTGCATTTCGCTGTGACACGAGCAGCACGAGTTTCTATGTTAGCAGTAGTCGTGTACATAAAGGTCGGGCATGTGTAGGTGTGAGTGCGCAAATCAGACATTGACACGAGCAGCACGAGTTTCTATGTTAGCAGTAGTCGTGTACGTATAGGTCGGGCATGTGCAGGTGTGAGTGCGCAAATCAGACATTGACACGAGCAGCACGAGTTTATATGTTAGCAGTAGTCGTGTACATAAAGGTCGGGCATGTGTAGGTGTGAGTGCGCAAATCAGACATTGACACGAGCAGCACGAGTTTCTATGTTAGCAGTAGTCGTGTACGTATAGGTCGGGCATGTGCAGGTGTGAGTGCGCAAATCAGACATTGACACGAGCAGCACGAGTTTCTATGTTAGCAGTAGTCGTGTACGTATAGGTCGGGCATGTGCAGGTGTGAGTGCGCAAATCAGACATTGACACGAGCAGTACGAGTTTCTATGTTAGCAGTAGTCGTGTACGTATAGGTCGGGCATGTGCAGGTGTGAGTGCGCAAATCAGACATTGACACGAGCAGTACGAGTTTCTATGTTAGCAGTAGTCGTGTACGTATAGGTCGGGCATGTGTAGGCGTGAGTGCACAAATCAGGCATTGGAATGAAATTAAGCTACTGCTCCTTGGTATATTGTGCATTTGTGATTAAAACTAAAGGGCTGATGAAATGCGCCAATTTAAATCGAGGCAATTAGTGCACCTTTTTGAGCCAGTCAACCTACAACTGTGAGATAAGAGAACAAAAACGACTTTCATATATATTCAAATTCAACCAAATACTTAAAATTGCTTCGTAAATAAAATAAGAACTTCTCACCAAGCAAGCGATTTATGCATCAGCCGTAAGACGTCTCCCTAAATAAGAATGACCTAAGATCCCTTTAAAAAAGATTTGCCAGCTTATAATTATGAAAAAGACTTCAAATATCACGCGTTTATTCCTTGCGGGTTAGGCACAGCGCTTGAGGCCGTATCAAAACGGTCGCTTTCGCCACGTCTGACCATTTGAGGGTAAGTTTAGAAAAATTGTGTATCAATACGGTCGCTTTCGCCGCGTCTGACCATTTGAGGGTAATTTTAGAAAAATTGTGTATCACTACCCCTCGCCCGCCTTTATATTGACGCGCACATATATTGACGACATGAAATGTCTAGCTCACTTCGCTCGCAATTCGCGATACCTGTACTCTGGTATTTCGCGGTATAGCCCTTTTCAAACTCTCTTAGTGCTGCTCGCACCAAACTGGTTCTAACGTGAAAAATGAAGCTCACTTCGCTCCAAATTCATTGTGTTGGTGTGGTGCCTCTGTCACTCTCTCTCCCTTAGTGATACTTGCCCGCCACGCCAGTTATACGTGATAAGTCGGGATAGCTTCACTCGCAATATATGTGTAAATTTTTTTTTAGATACGTTATCATTGCAAAAGTTTATAATATAGGTACGTAGACACAAAACTCTAAATGACTACCCTCTTAAGGCAAACCTTGGATCCGCATCTATCTAAGCTACCCAAAAGCTACACATTAATTTAAAAAACGTAACATAATTCGCAAAAAGCACACCACGATAAGCCTCGGCTAAAATTGTTAACATGAATTCGCAATAGCTTTGATTCACATTTCTGCTAATGAGTTTTTTTAATAATTTTACCCCGTTCCACTAGACAAAACATCACGTAAAGGTCGTGGAACACTTACAACACTTTGCACGTGCCGCAGTATACATACAAGGTGCTACAAAGGCAAAAAGCTTACCAAAGGCTGTTCTGTAGTGTGGAGATATGGTGTGTAAGATAGACAAGGATTATCTACACTAATATAATAAAGAGGAAAGATTTGTTTTTTTTTGTTTGTTTGTATGTAATCGATAAACTCTGAAACTACTAGACCAATTTACAAAATTCTTTCACCATTAGAAAGCTACAACATTCCTGAGTAACATAGGCTACTTTTTAGTACGGGAAAACTCCTCATGCACAGGAAAACGGTTAGAAGCAGGAAAAGCGGGAAATATAGCGAATATTACCCAAATTAGCCAAACCGATTTAGCGATCTTCGTGGAATTTGCCACTGATATTGGTGGTATATTGAAAACGGACTTGGACTACTTTTTGTCAGCACTTGAAGATCTGGAGTACCTGATGGAGGGCACCAGGAGCACAGCTAAACTATAAGAGATACGAAAATGGCTTCAAAGTAAAAGTTGTTGAGCATGACGAGCTGCTTTTGCTGGTACATGGTCATCGAGGGTCTGGAGTACCTGATGCAGACCACCAGCATCCCATCTAAACTATAGGAGATACGGTAATGGTTTCAAAGTAAAAGTTGTTTATCATGACGGGCCGCTTTTTTTGGCATTTGGTCATTGAGGGTCTGGAGTACCTGATGGTGGGCACCAGGAGCACTGCTAAACTATATGAGATACGATAATGGCTTGATAGCAATAGTTGTTCAGCATGACGGGCCGCTTCTGCTGGAACATGGTCATCAAGGATCTGGAGTACCTGATGCAGACTACCAGCATCCCATCTAAACTAGAAGAGCTACGGTAATGGCTTCAAAGTAAAAGTTGTTTAGCATGACGGGCTGCTTTTGCTGGTTCATGGTAATCGAGGGTCTGGAGTACCTAAAGCAGACCACCAGCATCCCATCTAAACTACTGGAGTTAAGGTATCGGCATCAAATTAAAAGTTGTTAAACATGACGGGCCGCTTTTGCTGGCACATGGTCCTGTTGAGTCACTTTTGCTCGAACGGAGTAAAGAAGTAAACTACTCTTTACTGCGGGCAAAGATCCAATTTCTACGGGAAAACTGGTAAGTAGCAGCGGGTGAAACATTTGTAAAATAACTGGGAGCATGAGACCTCAGCACACTTTTGTATCGAGTTCCAATTTATTTTTACAATTTATCCTTATGTTTCCTGGGAAAAGTTGTTTGTTATCACCAGCCCGTCCTGAGGTTTCAGTATCGGTCACTAGCAACTTTATATTGCGGTGTAGGAATAGGCAAAGCCAATGGTTTATCGAAACGACCTAATTAAACAGGAAAATAAACGTCAAATTACCATTTAAATCGCTGGTTATTGACCCAGGCTCCCTCAATCAATAAAACAGGGTGTATGTGTGTCTAAAAACTTGCGAATCCATAAAAGCATGTAACAAGATTTTATTTATACTCCTCTATAGACCCTCATCACGGGTCTCTTTTTTCACCTTAAGTTCATAGTTGTCTTAACATGAACGTCGTAATATATGATTGTCCCAATATTTGATTGACCTAAATATTAATCAACATTAATCAAATCAATCAATCCAAATTTTTTTTTGCCTTTATGATTTTTAGTCCTAATATCGATTATCCTTAATTTAAATATCTTAACATGAATCAGTAGTACTCATTAGTACCTACTAAGGTAATAGTTTGCAAAAAAAATGGTTAGTGTATCAGGACAGTCCGCGTGGCTACACACTGGTCTAGGCACATTAAAACATTTGTTATCGACACGAAAGAAGAAGAAAAAGTGATACTTCTGAAAAATTGTGTTGTTTAAATCATATTGGCAACGATTTCAAAGCTGTTGAAATTCGGTAAATAACAATTTAGGACTAAGATGTTACTGAAAATTCTAGGTAAGTAGTTAAGAGTTGTCGATTCTGCGTAAGCCATTCCTTGTCTTGGTAGGCTTTAATTCTCTGCAGGGAAGGAAGGCGTGACCTTGAGCAGTTAGTTACTGCATGTCAGTTGTTACGTGGCGAATCAGACTACTCGGAATTAAATGCCAGAAAATATGTGCTGTATGTTCCTCACAGAACTTCGGTCGTAACCATCGGCTACTGGTTGATGAGGGAGCGCGCACGGTGGCATCGGTGGCGCATAGTGTATCTCCAATTCTCCACTCGTGATTGCCCGGACGCAGCGAATGCGACTTGCTCGCTATTACACCAGACTGGACTTGTTTGCTGATCCTTGGAATAATTGGTGCCGTACACTCTCACATTATTGTAAAATTATTTAATAACTTTGTGCATAGTATTAATATAGTTTAAGTTTGCCAGTGCCTTGGCTTAATACTGTAATGCTTTTAAATTATGTTTCAATAAACAGATAAATTTTCCGTTTCCAGGGTGATAATGAAAGGTATGGAAAACTCAGGATTTTTCTTGTTTTTGTAAAAGCGTTTTGGTTAGATCGACTCATTAAAAAATATTTAGTCGTTTATTGGGTTTTTAGGGGTTATCGGATGAACCCCAACATCCCGATAAACCAGACTTCTAATGACCCGACAAACTCCAACGACCTTATGAACCCTAACTACCCGACGAACCCTAGCGACCCGATAAACGTTAACGTAACAAACTATGCTTAGTCTTTTAGATAGGTAATACAGCATTTTAAAAATACAGAAAGAGAACAGTAGCAACCCTAGCAGTGTTAACAAAAACTGCGCGCTACCGTGGATCAACTAAAAAAATTGTGGTGTTGACTTTACCCACTACTTCAAGTTTGGTATAAATTTTGCATACAAATATTACATTTTCATGCAAAAAATAACAATGAAGTCTAAAGCAAAAATAAAACTGCAAAATTATGTTTAAATTATTTCAGAAGCTAAATCTTTCAAAAGTTTTATGTGAATGTACTACACATATAACGTGTATGTAATACATTTAAACAAAAACAGGTGGGGTGGTTATGTTTAACTAGCTCTTACCCGCGACTTCGTCCGCATTTGATAGTATAACAACGTGCGCGTTTGAAGAAAAGTTCTATGAATTGCAGCGGTTGCATAAGTAAGATACTCCAGAACAGAGAAGCGACCCATCATGCTGATATTTTTTTTTCTATGGACCATATCTCCTATGTTTAGATATAAAAAGGTGCCGCACACAAAAAGTAAAGCAATCTACACAACTAATCCTCGTTTGATGATTTTCTTCGGCATTATGCGCTATGTTTTTTAAGATTTACTTTTTTTCCCGTGGTATTGATAGATTTCCCTGCGGTAAAAAGTAGCCTATGTTTCTTAGTTTCCTTTCTATGCTTATGCCAAAATGTATCAAAATCGGTTCAGTAGTTTAGGCGTGAAAACGTAACAGACAGACAAGAGTTACTTTCGAATTTTTAATATTAGTATGGATTATGAAAACATAAACATTTGGGTTGATATTGCAGAAAAAAATACCCTAACAAAAAATAAAGTACCGGTACCGAACTGCGATGTTAGTAAGCATCGCACCCTGAAAAGTTTACTAACATGAACCCTCTAGCTGCAGGGTGGTAAGACTTTAGTCTTGTCTTTTTGAGCTCAGCTAGGTCTTCATGAATTGGTAACAGGGGTTGCCCGTATAATTGTACATAGGCAAAAGTCAAATTCCTTACTGTTGGTGTATTGGTGTGTAGTGCACTCTTGCTAATTAAAAGTGAAATGACGAGCTCACTTTGCTCGCATAACTTGATGTCTCGTTACAGCGCAATGTTGCAATTGTCTGGCTGTTATTTACGCTGCTTGCACTGCACATATTTAAGAGCGCAAATACAAGCTCGCCTCGCTTGCAATACGTACGGTTTTGGTGTGGCCCAGTGCGGCGTCCCTCTTATCTCTATTGATGTGATATAGAACTTGTTTTGCTGACTAAATGTGTTGATGAAGCGCCACTCTCGCTATTGTTTAGTTCACCAGTTTTAACGTAAAATCTCGAAACTCGTTTCGCTCGCAAAACATTTTGAATTAGCTCATGTGTTAGTTTAGCGATGCTTGCACTACACCAGTTATAACGTGAGATTTCGAGTTCGGCTCGCCCGCAATACGTGTTCTCGCAGGCAGGCATTTAGAATTTGGCAGCTTAAAAATTCACTATATAATGTCTTGAGGAAGGAACGACTCATGGCCTGGGGCCTGGAGCGACAAAGACTGCAAAAACGCCACTGAGACGCAGCAACACAGTAAATATATAGGCTTCGCTTCTGTGCCAGGAAGGTAAAATCGACCCTTGTGCTGTGACGTCAAAGAATTTAAAAATAAAGCTCAACTTTACGATCATTCATTCATGATTTTCTGCGAATAAATGATAATTAATTTAGTAACATTGATGGGACCGGCCGGCTTGTAGCACACACGCGATATTCTATTTTGACTAAGACATATTTTAGGAACTCAACATGTTTACTTTCAAATAAAAGATTTTCGTAATCAATGGCCTCAATTAACTACAACTATTAATCTTAGATGCTTCTCACATAAAAATAAAGTAAAGAGTCTTCAGAATATCGAGTGTCGAAATATCATGTCTCTTCCTTCAGTTAGAAGTCCCAAAGGCCCAAAGGTGTTTTGAACAAACTCATAGAATGTCTTTCGGTTTCAGTTTATTACTAGGCAGCTTACCAACGTCTCTCTTGGGGCAGATATGTCAACTGTATTTGAAAATTTTATGTAGGTAAGTACACAAATATTTTCCTGTTTGTAGAATGGAGGTAATAACATGCTATAGGTAGCTTGATATATGAAAACATTCAACAAACTTGTACTAGCTCCACAGCGCAGTGTCAAAGGAATTCTCAAATGTAGATACATTAGATAACTCCATTTCCCATCAAACGGTCCAATTTGACTGTCAACGCCTTTTTGCCTGGACTTTTGAACCGGAGGATAATACTTCAGTTAAGATCTATATTTCAAACGTTCAAAAGTATTTTTATTGCCTTCTCTATAAGAAGATGTGATACCAGGGTTCGACGGGTCGTTGGACGATTCGGTGTCCCACACGAAAAGAGATCTATACGTTTTCATACGGTAAAAAAGTTCTGGCAGCGCTAGTTTCGTCAGTTTCGATAATAAAATACATGTGAATAACTTGACCTCAACATAGAAGATACCTATCCTACTTTTAGTATTCATGGAGCATAATATTATATTTATTTGAGCGGTGAAACATTATTGCTGCAACTTCCACAAAATGTAGTGAGGTACCAAAATACAGCGCATATTATTATGACGAATGCGACTCAGTAACGAGAACAAGCTTACACAAGCGGCATAAACACTGAAAGTAGCATTTTCCCCATTAGACAGGGAGCATAGCAAAGAGCAAACATCCCGTGATGCTCAGTATTCTATTTTTAGCGAGCTGCACTGCAGCATCAAAAATGCAAATGGAAACTACGAACTACAATACAAGCCCCTAGGGACCAATTAGAGAGCATTGTGACGAGGGCCGGGAACCAGTATTGTTTCACGGTATTTCCACTGATAAATAGAGCAGAGCCATACATAGATATTCCGTACACCGCGTAGGATGAGCGAGACATGGCTACATATTATAAAGAACATATTAGGCTTCGTTGTAAAAACTATTTTTGAATTCTCTATTGATTTTAGTAGGTATCGAACACAATGTGGTTCGTGGAACGGGAATTTCAAAGGCTCTTTGTCACCAACACTAAAAAGGTATTTTTTCGGTGTGGGCTTGTGTGGGATGAATTTTATTTTACTTTTTATAAATGTTTTATAATTTTTTGCTGTTTGATTTTCGTCATATTTTACTGACATCTCTGAAGCGAAAATATGCGTAAAATTTGGTACGCCTGATATATTTATTTTTTACATTTTAGAGGTCTTTTTCTAGCTGTTTTTCGATAGTCAACTGACTTACTAAAATCAACACGATACTTTTCTATCAAACAAGAAATATTGAATATTAAAATTCTCATTAAAAATATGCAACGTTAAAAATAATGCGCCACCTCTCCTATCGCGCTGGCAAATGAAACAACCTCTTATCCGGAACTTGGTAAAGTAAAGGTACGTTAAAGTAGGGTTTAATTTAATAGTTAGACACATTTCGACAAAACGGGGTGAAAGAGACGGTGAACCGAAAACTTTGCAGGCATGATCAGACCATGAAAGTGAACTACGTTTTCTATGGACGATATGTTGGCAAACAAACAAAAAATAGGAAGGAGGCCCCTTATAAGATTCCCGATCCGCTGACTGTCTTTCTATCTCTCTTTTTTCGTGTGGGACACCGAGTCGTCCATCGACCCGATGAACCCTGGTGTCAGAGTTTTTTTTCAACCGCCTGCTACTAGTAGTAGCAGTATGAAAACACGAAAAAAAAAGTATTTTTCAACATAGGTCCCGCATTTAAAGTTTAGTTTCATGGTCTGAACATGCCTGCAAAGATTTTGGTACACCGTCCCTTACACCTTGTATATAGGGTGAAATTTGACTAGTGGCGATGGCGAAATCTCAAGACGGGTAAGTATAAGAACAAACTTTAACATAGGTTAAAATATGAAAAAAAAACAGTTTCCATAGTAACTTAAATCAGCTGATCGGAAATTTTGTAAAAGAACTCCAATTTATTTTTCTATTCCGACCTATGTTTCATGGCGAAAGTTGTTCCTTACCACCTTAGCTTGTGCCCGTTTTGAGTTTTCATTATCCTATATATTTTACGGGCGTTATTTATAGTTATTCATCCATTAAAAAACTACCATAAATTCATATCATATAAATGATCAATAAGCCTTATGTAGCGACTTCCCGCGATGGAAGGAAGTATAGCGTTGAGTAAACAAGTATTGTTTCAAGTCATTATTACACAAGCACATTGTGAAAGTGATGCCAGTACCATCTCCGGCGCATATAATGACCACCACCAACCATGCATGTCATTTGTAAACTGCACATGCACAATGCACACGGTAACGGATATATTAAATCTTGTAAATCGTTAAATATTACATGTATTTAGTTAATCGGCTGCGCGATGGCAGATTCGGTATTCCCCACGAAAGAAGATTTATGAAATGAACCAAAAAACTATTACCGACTACGGTACGGAAACAAAAAATAGCGTGGTTGGGCGCGCATGTCGGCGCGCCTACAGACAGGCTAGTAGTCAGTTTTTCTGTTTTTTAGCTGTCAGCTCTCCATTTTCATTTGATGCTACTTCGACGCTGTTCACGCCAAAAGGACTAAACCAAATATTCAGGCCGGGGAGCGATATTTCATGTGAAGCAGCGGATAAAACCGCTAGCTTGGCTGATAGCTATAATAAAGTCAGTAAATAAAATAGTGGTTTCCAAAAGTACCTCAATTTTGGTACGAGAGTGCAGTTGTATAAAATTGAAAATATGTGCGTGAAGCCGAGCCCACGCTTCCACGATTTATTATCCAGACTGGTCTAATCAGCCGTGAACAATAGCTCCAATTATACTTAGTTAACATGTAAGCGAGCAGATGAGCTGGCGGCGGCGGCGTGTTAATGTGTGCGCTTCACTACTCATTTACATACATTAGTAATTAATAGCGTAATCCATTAATTCAATTAAATAAGTGGTAACGTTTTTAAAAAGTCTTTCGTAAATAAAATATTATTCTTGAATATTTTCGAACCTCTTAATATAACTACATAATAGAGGAAATATTATTGTATTTGTAAGACACTCATGAGACAGATGCCTCGCAGATTCGCACCAGTAGTCCATATGGACGCAGTTTCATATTATTGTATGGATTGCATAATTTGTATATTTTGCGTAGCGGTAGGTCCTCTACCCTAAGTGTCTGTTGGGAGTGGTGGGTTAATTAAATGTCCCTTTTTTTCAATATTTCGAGTATAACTTGTAAACGGTGCGTTTTAGCGACATTAAGTCTACAGGATCCATCCAACTACTCCGAGGTGTAAGACAGGGTGATGTTAATCCCCAAAATTCTTCACCTATTCGCTGGAAGATATCTTTAAGACTCTGCAGTGGGATGGACTAGGCATCAACGTCAACGGCGAATATCTCACACATCTCCGCTTTGCCGACGTTATAGTTGTAATGACTAAATCGCTGCAGGATCTGCAAAGAATGCTGACCAGTCTCAATTTCGCCTCGAGACGTGTTGGACTTGGACAAGACGAAAGTCTTTTTTAATCAACACATCATTCCCGAGCCGGTCTCCGTCGAAGGTATAGCCCTTGAAGTTGTCTATAAGTATATGGGCAAACTTTGCAGCTTTAAGACTGAAATCACCAGAAGAGTGCAGCTGAGCTGGGCAGCATTTGGGAAGTTGCGTCATATTCTGGAATCACCCTTGCCATAATGCCTCAAGACCAAGGTGTTCGATCAGTGCGTCCTGCCAGTCATGACCTATGGAGCTGAGACGTGGACCCGACAATAAAACTGGCCCACCGGCTACATGTCACTTAGAGGGCTATGGAAAGGTCTATGCTCTGTATCTCTATAAACACCAAAGTAACAGACATAGTCTGGAAGTGTAGCAATCTGAAATGGCAGTGGGCTGGGCACATCTGAAGTAGAACCGATGGACGGTAGAGTAAGCGGGTTTTCGAGTGGCGGCCACGCCTTTAACATTTACTATCACTGGGATCCACGATGTTGACAAATTTAAGCCGTTCTCTCGGTTGAAAGCTTTCCACTTTTTTTATTTCTATTACTTC
Source organism: Tuta absoluta (assembly GCA_027580185.1). NCBI lineage: Eukaryota > Metazoa > Arthropoda > Insecta > Lepidoptera > Gelechiidae > Tuta > Tuta absoluta. The sequence goes on along the minus strand of JAQAHW010000001.1, from coordinate 26,556,936 downwards.
GCGAACCATCCTCTTAAACAAATGTAACAAATGGATAGTTTATCCATCTAAAGGACAGTGGGCAAAAGTGGTCCAAGAACCTCCACTGTTGAGACTTATTGGAAATGGAAGAACACACTTATCAAATTATCCGAGACAAGTATTACCGAAATCTGCACCGGGATTTTTTTTTTATAGTCACTTGAAGTTACTACAAAAATATTCTTACAAAATGATTTTAACAGGAGCGTGATATTTATTTTGACAGATTTTATTGATATTGCGTGTCTCTCGAATGTGCCACAATGTAAACTCCATGTAACGAAACTCCACATAACGTCAAACTCCCCAAAACATTCAAATAACATGACTTTGGTGTAAAATAAGTGGTCCAAGAACCTCCACTGTTGAGACTTATTGGAAATGGAAGTACATACTTGTCTGTGACACATTTATATTGATATTACGTGTCAGTCGAATGTAATACAGTGTAAACTCCATAAAACGACATTCCACATAATATAAAACTCCCCAAAACATTCAAATAACATCACTTTGGTTTGAAAAAAGTGGTCCAAGAACCTCCACTATTAAGACACATTGGGAATGGAAGTACATACTTGTCTGTGACACATTAATATTGAGATTGCGAGTCAATCGAATGTAAAACAATGTAAACTCCATGTAACGACACTCCACATAACGTTAAACTCCCCAAAACATTAAAATAACAAAACTTTGGTTTGAAAAAAGTGGTCCAAGAACCTCCACTGTTGAGACTAATTGGAAATGGGAGAACACACTTATCAGATTTTTCAAGACAAGTATTACCAAAATCTGCACCGGGTTTCTTTGTTTATAGTCACTTAAAGTTACTTTAAAAATATTGTTCAAAAATGATTTTAACTGGAGCATGCTGTTTATTTTGACAGATTTTATTGATATTGCGTATCTCTCCAATGTGCCACAATGTAAATTCCATGTAACGACACTCCACATAACGTCAGACTCCCCAAAACATTCAAATAACATGACTTTGGTTTGAAAAAAGTGGTCCAAGACCTTCCACTGTTGAGACTTATTGGAAGTGGAAGTACATACTTGTCTGTGACACATTAATATTGATATTAGGTGTCAGTCGAATGTTATACAGTGTAAACAAACACCATGAAACGATACTCCACATAATACAAAACTCACAAAAACATTCAAATAACATGGTTTGAAAAAGTGATCCAAGAACCTCCACTGTTGAGACTAATTGGAAATGGAAGTACATACTTGTCAGATTATTCGAGACAAGTTTTATCGAAATCGGCTGCGGTTTTTTTTGTTATAGTCACTTAGAGTGACGATAAAAATATTATAAAGTATGTACTTCCACTTCCAATAAGTCTCAATAATGGAAGGTCTTGGCCAACTTTTTTCAAACCAAAGTCATGTTATTTGAATGTTTTGGGGAGTTTGACGTTATATGGAGTGGAGTGTCGTTACATGGAATTTACACTGTTTTACATTCGACTGACACGCAATATCAATATTAATGTGTCACAGACAAGTATGTACTGCCACTTCAAATAAGTCTCAACAGTTGAAGGTCTTGGACCACTTTTTTCAAACCAAAGTCATGTTATTTTTGAATGTTTTGGGGAGTTTGACGTTATGTGGAATGTCGTTACATGGAGTTTACATTGTGGCACATTCGAGAGACACGCAATATCAATAAAATCTGTCAAAATAAATATCACGCGCCTGTTAAAATCATTTTTTAAGAATATTTTTGTAGTAACTTCAAGTGACTATAAAAAAAAATCCCGGTGCAGATTTCGGTAATACTTGTCTCGGATAATCTGATAAGTGTGTTCTTCCATTTCCAATAAGTCTCAATAGTGGAGGTTCTTGGACCAAGTTCCATACAATTTTGCCCACTGTCATTTGTTCTTGTTTACAACAACCACCCCTGTGGTGTCTCTGTGGTTAGCGCGTCGTTTCGCGGACGGTAAACAAGAATTCAATACAAGAATAAGTGACTGAGGAATGAATTTACTTGGAAAACAACAAGGCAAATACCTAGAAAATATGGGGATGTCAGATAAGTCCTTAGCCGGCGCGGCGATGGAAAATATTAAAGAAAAACATTAATTTGTAGAAAAATTCCTATGAAAGGATTTCTACAAGTATTACAAGTTTATTGCGACATGTAAACCTTTCTTGCGTTAATAACAACATCGTATTTAATTCTTATTTTGCAAACAAATGTTATATAAAAGGCTTTATAAACAAACAGAGATAACTTCCTTTTGCCGTGTGTTGCCGGCTGAGAATAGCATCACCCCATTTCTTGCCCGTGGGAGTCGTAAGAGGCGACTTAGGGACTTGAGGGTGTGTATTGCAATTTTAGGCGATGGGCTGACAACCTGTCACTATAGCGATACACAATTTTCCAAATAACCCTCAAATATTTGTCAGACGTGGCGTAAATGTCCGTTTTATGCGGCTGTTTACGCTCTGCCTACCCCCAAAGGAATTATAGGCGTGATATATGTATGTATGATAACTTCAATGCCGTTCTTATGTAATTATTTGTAATATTAGCACAGAAGTGTCCTCTTCAGGGTAACGCCTTCAAACGTAATTCTATGTGTGGGTTAGCATCACGGTTAGCATGGTAACAGTATGGTGAAGTGAAGCGATATGACGGACGAATGATAAGTCGGCAGGCGCTCATTAATATACCTACCAGAACATAATATTCATAAAATTCCAAGCCAATTTAGACCTCAAGTGGCAAAGGGCACACTTAAGCTGTATTTTACACACGCTGCCGAGCTAGTGGCGTACCGCAAGCGGTTCGACGCCACCGATGTCATTTATGTTAGACATGAATAGACTTTTCCACAAACACCATCCACCAGCGGCACGGCGCAAAGCAATATGAAAGGAACCATACAAAATTTACATTGGCGGTATTAAAACTTGGTTAAAGCAGCCTTAGCAAGTTTTCTAAATCTTATACATGTTCTATTATTTTCTCAAATGTATGAAAGTTCCGTTAGACTTGTTTGTTATGTGGGCACATTCCATATGCTACGCGTAAATTTGTCATTCACTAAGGCATAATTACATGAAAATTCACTTTAGCAGTGTAAGTTAATCACAAATTACTTTAAAGAAAAAGAAAGAAACATGTAGGTACCTTCTACTACAACACTAAAATAAATATACAGGGTGAAAATATATGTATTTATTGATTTTATGCTTGTATGTACTTTCATTTATTATTATAAAGGGAAAAGATTTATTAGTACGCTATTTAGTTTGTACAGCCGTTTTAGCAACAACTAATCATAAACACAAACATTTGCCTTCATAATATTAGAAAGATATTCTAATCTATTATCTCTGAAACTATTTTACTAATTATCAAATTCTTTAACTGTGTGAAAATTAAATTTATCTTCAGTTCTTCTTACTGCAAGAAAAGTCTTATTTGAAGGAGAAAATGTGTAGCACCTGGCGAAGCCGTGATTCGGGATCTATTGACGTTACTATTATTATTCCGAAATTACTACAATGAAACCTGGTTCACTAGGCCTGGATAAATGAAAATCTCCTATAACTGGTACAAGAAATAGAAACCAAGACCCGGCACATTTGTATCAGATTATCTATTAAGAACCTCTTTATCCCTAACCTATTTTTACACGACTGTCTAACCAAAAAAGGAGTGTAATGTTTTCACAAAGGAGAAGGACCATTCGTGATAGCAAAGTGCGTCGCGCATCGCAAATTAATTTAAAGAAATATTACTTAGTGTGTTACCCGGCCGGGATAATTTGTATGGGAGGGCCAAATTTTTTTTTCATATTTCGACCTATGTTCCTTGGGGAAAGTTGTTCAGTTTCACGTACTGGTTCACCCCTTAAAATATTCTTAGCTAATTTTTTTACACCATGTATAATATCGTCCCTTTTAATGAAGAATAGCCATGGCAACATAAAACAGGGAAACTAAATTAATTTTTAAAAGTTCATCAACTGTTGACTTGACTATTTTTACCAAAGATGTTACTGAGATGGTAACCTTTTTACACTGTTTACCGTAAAAACGAAGTACACGAAATAGACTCAAACATGAGCGTTTTTGTTTTGTTCAGTGCCCAACTTTAACATTTTATAACTGCAGAATTTCAGTTCTTATTAAATAAACATCTATTTAAAAAGTTAAGCAAAAATCGGATTTTGTATTTGTTTAACTTTGGCTTTGATGCGAGGCCTGCAAGTTGTGTGAATAAATAGTACAATTATCCATAATTTCATGGGCATGATCTTTAAACTTCCATACCTGATATTCTTATACATCTATACTCGTCTTAGAAAAGAAGTTACTATTTTATAAATTACTCTGACCTATTTATATGAGAAATGTCAGATTTAGACCACTATAACTGAAGTTTTTAATAGACATGTCTCTGTCTCACAGGATTTCTGGTTCAAAGTTAGGATTTTTAAATGAGAAATTGTTTATTTTTATTCTCTGTTAGTGAGAACCTCTATAAATAAAACATTCTATTTAAAATTAGTTTGCGCCATGAATTCTCAGTTAAACAAGTCACACCATACTCATATTATTATTCATGACATAGACTATTTTAGTCACAGGGGCATACAGGCCCCAAATTACTATGCTTTGAATGATAAATCAGTATAAATAGATGATTTTATGAAGACAAATTTTATGAGGACAAACAAGGTGCTGCTGATGTTAAATAATTACTAAAATTATAATTACCTCATTCATACTCCATGGGACTTTATTAATATGGTCATCATACTAATTTTGTGGTTAAATAGGTACCAATTGGAACAGGAGTTGTTGGGTACTTCCTAACAGATTATCCATTGTAACACCAAGTAGCAAAACAGTAGATACTACCAAGAGATATGTCAGTCATAGTCTAAGATATGCTGTAGGAACTAAAGACAAACTAACCTGCGTATTTCAAGAACTTGCTGCTCTTCTGGTAGCTGCACTGCTGCAAACAGCTGCATTTCTCCTTCCCGCCCAAACACTCCAGCTGGTATTTTTCTAAACAAAAATAACCAGCTATAAGAATTTAGTCAAGTTTAGGAAAAATATGTGAAAAAGAATGTTATTTAAAAACATAGCCTTAACACAACAGTTCTCACTCATACTCATAACAGGTGGATTACCACAAATCTTTTCTCATGTAAAAATATATATTTAATCAGTAAAGTAAAAATGTGTATCAAGTTAAAACTGAAACTGCTTGCAATACTAACATTTTACTAGAAAAGACCTTAAACAGATTCTTTGAACAAATAAACATGAAATTACCGTAGAAACTTTTTGAGTACACTTGCAATGGTATAAACAGAGTAATTGTCCACATTCACCAGGCGGCCAGCCTGCAGGAAGTGGATAAGTTTTTTCATGGCTCCCTGATGTCCTGGAGCCCTAAACACGTCGCGCCGCAGTGGAGCCTCCTTGTTTAGCTTCAATATCAGCACCTACATAAACATCATGTATTGTAACAGCCATACAACTTCACTGGACATGTAAACCTAGTTGGGGATATTTGCCATTTTGACTTGCATCACATTCTTAGGGAACACAGCTGTTAGATATTCATTGTACAAACTTGCAAAAAGACAAAAAAATATTCTACCCTAGCATGATACAGAACCCACCAGCAAAATGAATGTAGCTACTAATTAGCTAAAACTTACGCTAGGCACAAAAATCTCAGAACTTACGAGTAATGGGCCGGGGATGTCTTCCTTGCAGACCTCTTGCAGCGGCACGCCGAACTTGACTTTCTCCAGCCTCCGTGGATAGGGCAGCGAGTTTGGGTGTCCGCAGGAGGTGACCACACTGCTCAGAGTGGCTGCCCGCCGGTGCATCCTCCGCGCCCAGTTGCTCATCTTATCCGTTGTTGCAAACTTCACCCACAAGTAAACAAGAACAACATCTCAATAGCCGCCGCCTTTCATTCTTTTCATGATCATTGAGATGAGATTCGTGTAGGTAGAAAATCGGAGTCCGATCACTGTGCTCAAAAAAATCGACAACTAAAACAAATCTTCAAGAAAGTAACGAAAATATCTGGCACATATTAATTTCGATTCCTGATTTAGGCAGGTACCTAATGATAGTCGTTTCAAATATGGTTTTAGATGGATTTTAGATGTGAAAGGAACTAAACTGGGAGCGTTCGCTGTGATCGAGTCGAGAGAACAACAGCAACCTGCCACAGGCAGGCACGCACCAACTAACAGTGTTGCCAGAAGTCTGTTAAAAAAGACAGACAGTGGAGCAGTGGCGGATTTGCAGTCATAGCCGCCAGGTGCCGCCTATGAAATATTTAGGAAAGGTTCGTATGGAGAGAAACTCAGAAATCACGGGCTCATTATATTCTTGTATAATTTTCTACAAAACGCGTAAGCCATCGCCATCAGGGGTATATATTATGTTCTAAAACGTAAGTGTATTATATTCTCTTGGTTATGTTCCTTGATCGCCATTGTTATTCTGTGTCCAGAGACCCGACTTTTGACATTACTGTTTTTCTGCCTACACATCAAAAAGGTTTTCCATTTAGCCCAGTTGCTTGGATGAATGCTTTTCATGTTTTAAAAGTCGTTTGTTTTTGGTAAATAGATTCTTAACCATAGGCCAATCGAACAGTGCAGTGGATTAATAATTGATAAGCTAATATTGGTAATCAATCAGACCAGACCCTTTATTTTCGTATTCTTGTTTCGTACTATGTGGTAACACTTATTGAAGTTAATTTAATTTTATCTTTTCATCATTTAACTAGCAGCCCGCCCAGCATTTTCACCCGCTACTAACCGTTTTCCCGAGGGAATTAGACATATTAATAAAGCCTATGTTCATCAGGGATAACGTAGGATTCAAATGGTAAAAGGTTTTTTAAATTTGGTCCAGCCGTTTCGTATTTAGTCTTGTACTCAACAAGTGCACCGCATTGTCGAACATATTACTCTTAAGCTGAATGCTTCGTCCAAATAGACCCCATCAGGGGCAGTGTTTCTCGATGTGGCAACAGCCTTCGAGAAGGTCTGGCACAACGGGCTGGTATACAAGCTTCACCAGCTCGCTTTGCCTGATCGTCTCATGCTTTTAGTACGAAACTTTATGTCGAATCGAAGCTTTCGCTACAGATTAGAAGGCACTCTGTCCTCACCCCACACCATACAGGCTGGAGTCCCCCAAGGTTCCGTCCTGTCCCCATTACTTTTCACTCTATACACCAGCGACGTCCCCAAATCTCCCATGTCACGGCTGGCTATGTTCACTGGTGACACTGCCATTTACGCCACCCTAACAATGACAAACTAGTTAAGATTCTCCAGAGCGCACTAGACTCCCTCGGGAGCTGATTCTGCAAATGGAGAATCGAGGTCAATCCCGAAAAATCTGCAGCCGTGCACTTTCGTAGGGGCTCAACCCGGCTGAACGTCCCCGATGTAAAGCTTTTCGGCCGACCCATCCCCTGGGTATCCCCATCCCATTCGTGAAAGTACTGCAACTCGTTAACCATCATAAGATTCGAATATTTCGAATGGGAATTGTATAGAAAGAAACCTTACATTATACCGAGTGTCATAGGCTAGGCTTTATCTCAGAAAGCAGTCGTGCCTTTAAATTTATTATGCTTGTTGCTTTTTTATTAGTAACATATTTATATAAGAAAGAAAATAAGACGCTTTAAAAGTAACAGTCTGGCCACTCTCATAAAGTAGAAGTAGGGCAAGATTGACCATAGAATAAAAAAATATATAACACTACCGTGCGTTCTGTGCATTGACGACGTGGGCAGTTGCGGCATCCAGTTTGTGTGTGACTGAGCCTTTATGTGAGTTTGGTTTAGCCTTTGCTAAGGGCGGAGCACTCCTCCTCCTCCTCTAGTTTTGCGAAACCTCCTTCCGGAAACAAACTGATGATATCCTGAGATTACAGCACATATAAAAGTAATTTTATTTTAGTTAATTTGTGATTACAGCCCTGTGGGCTTGAAATTTAAAGCCAATCCAAGATCGTGTATTTACATGATTTCTCACTATTATTATCATAGACTTAGAGGCGTTGGTTTATTATCAATATCATTGTATGTCGCATTCATGGGGGGGACGGATGAAAGGAAACAGACAATTATTTTCGTTATAATAACCATGTATTTCGTTTTTATATTTAACCACCGAACAAGGCCAAGCTTAACCAGAAACTCAGGGATAATACAACAGCAGGAGAATTTGATCAATTTGATATACCTAAGTCACTATTATTTATTATTAATCTGCGCTATTTTCTGCATCTTATGCTGACATATGAATGGTAGCGAGATAACGGAGCATATAGCTGAGACTTTAGGTGCTTACAGCTACCAGCAAATAACATGAGAAAATGTCAACCAACTCTATTTCTCAGTGTTGTTTGCCGGAACCTATACAAACAAGTGGTACAAAAATTATACGTTATACAATAATAATTATAACACTTACCTTATTACCTAACTTCTAATATTTGAGTAAATTGCATCACTTAGCTAGTTATATTTGAATAATAGTGCACAACTAACAATTTCGTGCCACATTCAGATTAAATATTATGCATTATAATTTAGATTACGTAAAGGAATAGTGTGAAGAAGTTTTACTTTCAAATGTTAATTGATTAGTTAGAATAGGAACCAAATATATTATATAAAAAGCATAACATCTTATAGTTCAACATAGGGCAGCCTGGCCACCTAGTCTGGTAATTAATTCGTTCTCGTTTTAGGGTCAGTTGACTGACCAAGTAAAAGCATTATCATCACCATCATCGTAACTATTAATGTTCAATAAAAATGGACAACTTTAAGACAGTCTGATTAAATCAGTGCGGATCGCCGCTGTTTTCTTTAGACCATACGTTGCGTCGCACTTTTTGCCTGCACAGGCTGGATGAAGCACAAGACCACTATGAATACGCTCATAAAGGGGCCTGCGGTGCTCAATGCGTCTCGCGCATTACACCGCTTCTCTTGCATTTGAGAATCACGCAACCGTGTGTTATGTTAGCCCGTGAGGGCAACTAACGCGACTCAGCGTAAAAGTATAAAGAGAGCCCAATAACAAACTGAAACAACATAGTAAAATAAATACATTGATGTAATTACTGATAACTAAAAGATTATACAAATTTAATATACAATATATTGTATAAGACTTAAAGCGATACTTAAACAATTTCTAGTCGTTTCATCTCTTTGAAGAGTTCAGCGCCCATCTTGGCTGGCGAGCGGGTGACGATGACGTTGGCTTGTTCAAGTGCTTTGATCTTGTCCATGGCGCCTCCCTTGCCACCGGAAATGATGGCGCCGGCGTGCCCCATCCGCCTGCCGGGTGGCGCCGTCAGACCCGCAATGAAAGCCACCACAGGTTTCGCCTTCTGGCCCTGTTGTTACAATCACAATCAGTCAACAATCTTTCAACACATTTTATGAAAGAGTGCATTACATCGTACCACCTTGATTCCTGTATTTTATCAACCAAATTTTTTAATATACAGTTCAAAAATGGTCAAGGATAAGTAAATAGAAAACCAGTAGGTATGATAAATGTGTATCGCAGGGTACCGGCTTAGAGTAGCATCACCCCGTTTATACCCGTGGCTGTCGTAAAAGGCGACTAAGAGATTACTCTTTTTTTTTTTTATTAGGGATGGGTTTGCTCTTGACTCTAGTCTAGGTCATAGGACAGAGACAGAGTCTAAGATGGAGCGAGCTCACCCAGAAGAAGCCTGTGAATTGATGCCCTCAATGCACTCGTACAAAGGACAGGGTGGTACTATGATAATGTACATATCACCAACAGTTTAAACAACTAAAACTAGCGACAAACGAAATCAATATGGAATGTCATCAGTAGTTCAATGAATTTAAATTACTCTTAGATGAAATATAATGATTTTAAAAAACGATATAATTATTTACGTAAAACTATATTAAATCAACTTCAAAAATCTATGAACTACATACAATAAACAGTTAAAAAGCCGAATTAAATAATGTACAGTGTGTCCTGTCTCGTAAATTAATGGTATTATATATTATTTGGCTGACGATAGTTGTTTATAATTCATGATCAGTTGACAAAAGACTACAGCAAAATGCTTTGTTTCGCAAGTCTAAAACGTGATTGATGATTGAAATCATTTTTATCGTAATTAAATCAAATCTTCGATTATCTACGTTGCGTATTTTGAACCTGAAGTGCCTTCGTTATTTGTTATACAAATTATTAAAAGTACGACTTTCGTAGATAATCAAATAGCTTATCACGAGGATGAGTAATACTTATTATCATCATAAATAATGACGACGAAACCTTTGTGAAATTTCATCTCAAATGACATGATGTAACAAAATGCCGTATATTTTACGTCAAAATTTCAAACATATTCTTATCACGAGACACACTGAATAAATACAATGGAAAGCAAGAACGAAGGCACAAACAAATTATAAAACCTCTAAGAAGGATTCAGTCTTCCAGTTCTCTCTATTACCTTGCTCTGCGAATGGATAATAAATTCTAAGTTATTAAAAAACAAATAGATAAATGTCGTAGTTCGCAAAGCGCGGCGCTAGCATAGCTTTATCGAAGATATGTGCAGCGGGCGCCGGGCATGGTAGCGAGTGAGCGAATCGAACATTGAATTGACTGATCCAATGAACGGAATGTAAATACTTTTCTTGGGATCGTTTTAATACGGTGCTCAGGAATGATTGTTTCGTGAGTCGTCGTAACGTATTATAATTAACATTCTGCATTTATTGAACTTCATAGACTGTCCAAAAAAGCGTTGCTAACGCCCCACTCGTGTAACTTTGATAATTAAAGATATGTCGTTTGACTTACTGTGTTATGCTTAATGAGATATTCAGATGCTAATTCCTCGGCGTTGCCCCCGATCTCACCGATGAGGACGATCCCCTTGGTGTTGGGGTCGTTCAGGAACACTTCCAAGCAGTCGATGAAGTCCGTGCCGTTGAACGGATCGCCTCCGATGCCGACGCAAAGTGTTTGCCCAAGACCAGTCTGTGAAAAGCAACACAAACATTAAAACGTACTGAACCCTGTGGTCCAGTCGTAGTGAGTCAATATCAAAGAGAACGCAAAGTTAACATTTCGTAATGAATTACATGTTCATAGTTTAACTAACTCGCACTGCAGGTTAATCAATATAATAGGGCGACAAGACGCGTCAAACAAAAGATCTGACAGCCAAGTTGTTGTTTGTTACTATTATCACTATTAGGTTAATGATAGGTGAGGAATCGTAAGATACTTACAACAGTGGTTTGGTGGACGGCCTCGTAGGTGAGGGTTCCAGATCTGGAGACGACGCCGATACATCCCTCTTGATGGACCTGTCCAGGCATGATGCCAATCTTGCACTTGCCTGGCGCAATGATACCGGGGCAGTTGGGGCCAATGAGCCGTGACTTGTTTTGCCGTAACAACGCATGTTTCACGCGGACCATGTCCTAAAAAATACAAATAATAAGTCAATCATACTTTTCTACCTAGTAATTTCCTAAAAAATAATTGTGATGCCTCACTTACATGTTGTGGCACTCCCTCAGTAATGCACACAATGAGCCCCATCTCAGCCTCAATGGCTTCTTCGATGGCTTTGGCAGCTGCGGGAGGAGGTACATAGATGACAGAGGCATCAGCTCCAGTCTTTTCCTTTGCTTCCCTTACTGTACCAAACACGGGCTTGCCAAGGTGTTCTGTCCCTGCCTTTTTCGGGGAAACCCCACCGACTATTTTAGTACCATAGTCAAGAGCTTGCTGGCTGTGGAAGGTGCCTTGCTTGCCAGTAAAACCTTGCACGATAACTTTGGTGTCAGTTGTCAACACCAAGTTTTTCCTAGTTGCTGCATATTGTGAGCTGTATCTAACAGTGTTGAAAATAACACCATCTGAAAAAAAGTACTTATTCATTTATAAAGTGGCAAGGGTGATAATATTTATTTTATTTAACAGACCCATAATATTTTATTAGAGACTTGGTTCGTAATATTTTAGCTTTATTACATTCTTATTGATATTTGATTTTTTCAGTGAAGAGGGCAGCACTAAGCCTAAGGAGGCATTTTAGAATAATTTTATCAGCATGTTTATGTTTCATAATATTAGGTAATATCTATCAGTCAACATGTTATCCATTATTTAGTAAAGAATAAATATTTTTTAAGTATGAGTAGTTGTTTCTTTAGCATAACTAACAGATAATGTAATATACTGTACCTAAAACATAATTTAATTATTTAATAAGAGTTTGAAGTAGTACTACAAACACGAACAAGAAACTTCCTTAACTAACTATAAGACAACTTTACTGCTAGGTATGTAATTATAATGTAAATGTATATTAAAATGTAATGTAAATTACGCATTTTTACATGGGACCAGAGACTGAAGCCATATAATTTAATTTCAATTCAATTTATTTATTGCTTACATGTACAATATAAAGGATCTTATAAATTATAAACATAGCATGAGTACATGAACCCTGTTTGGATAGGGCATTGCAAATTTTGGCATGCGAAAATTTATACATTGTATAAAATAAATTAAAAGTAGTTAATTTTTGAAATAATAGTAGTAGGTAATTCATAATAATAGCATTCGTAAAATAACAATAACAATAGGTATGTCAAGCAAATAATATAAATAATATATTTTGGTCTTACACTAGGATCAATAAAAATGTCACTCAAGTATAAAAATGTAATGTCAAGGTTAAAACTAAAGAATTGGTTGCAATAATTAGATTAAATTAGATAGTGATATTCTTATTTTTGTTATTATCATCCCATCACTAATAAAAAAAAATAAAAAAAAAAATATTCACCAATTGTATAGTAGCACTTTACACTGATCTAACTTTTGAGATTATTACTTAAGATTTTATAATTTTAAAAATCTGGTTCACGCGGAACAAAGAAATATATGTCTGCTCTGAGTGTGGATTGTCGATCGTCCCCCTTATTTAAAAATTAACCCTTATTTAAAAATTGAAATAATTAAATGCCACCTTAGCATGCAAAATGATTGGTCTAATTTGCTTATCTCTATCTTTTGCTAGCAGAATTAAGTCCCAGGCATGCCTTAATTTTTAAAATAGCTATTCAAATGTCTTGCTCAATTTGAGAGTCAGAATAGTCAAGAAAATAGATAGCTTTATTTATTTTTTATTTTCTACCTGTGAACCCGTGTCTCCCTTAACCAAGATTGTGACTAATTCGGCATATTAAATATTGATGAAGAAAATGCATCTTTTGATATCCATTAACTTCATAATCATAATCTTATTTAGTGTCTAGAACTATTGAAAAGTAAAACATGTTTGTACATTTGGATAGAGGTTTTTACAACTAATTTGAAGCAAACTGGCTATTATTATGGATATATTGTTGCTATTAATTGTATATGGGAACAAACCAATAAAAAAAATATATCTGTTCTCTAGTATGGCTCATGCAGCTACAATAGATCTGCAAAAGTCGCAGTGGCTGTTGGTCTCTCAGGACCAACCCCTACTTCTCAAATAATAATGGCTCATGCAAGTTATAAGAATACTCTATAGTATGAATGTAATGGATATGAAATATTGGATACAGATTGGATATGGATATAGGAAAATTATAATAACAAATATGGATTGAATATGGATATAGGAAAACTATAATATTGCGTTTGTATATGGATATGAAAATATTTCGGATTATCCGAAAGCTTTACTTAGTTTCCATTAGAGATAAAACTTAAACACAGCGCTTATCTTTCAGTTTATCACATTTTCATGATGATTGGTTTCTAGTTAACATTAAACAATAGAATAAAACAAACAATGTAAAGGATTCGCAGAACTGGTGTGTTGGCCAATCAACAGCAACTAGTCACAATTTGGCTCAGTGAGGACCCAATTTTTTTATTTAAGTATTGGTTTGCTCTTGACTCTAGTCTAGGTCATTGAACAGATTTTTTAGTATCTGAAATTATTTTCTTCTAATCTATTATATGAGTTAATCTTTTATATGAGTTTTGGTTCCATAATATTCCTGTTTTATAGGTTGAACAATGATAGAAATATGGACCCAAGTAAGAATCACATACTGAGCCTATTTTACGAAAGGGGCGTAAAATAGGCTCAGTATGTGATTCTTACTTGGCTGGGTTTCAATTCAAATACATGTCTTTTTCATTCATAACAATAACACAAAACATAATAATTGGTAACTCGTTGAGCTATATAAAATATAAAACAATATCATTGGTAAGTTTTGAGCTATATTATTACCTACATAATGTTATCTCTATGCAAGCACAACACAAACAAATTTTAAGGCGAAGAGTAAGAGTGACAGTATCAAAGGTCATTCAAGATATTGATCCACTGTTACATCTGTATCCACACTATGTACAGCAATAAAACTTTGCGAAGAATAGGATTTCCGCACATACATAATAATGTTACAACTTACATTTAATGTAGTATCGAAGAAAAATGCCCGAAACTACATAAATTTATTTATAGATGAAGGTCTCGGATACACCTAATGAATTCGACATTGAATACCAAGTTTGTATCATCGCCAACATTTTTAGTGCAAGTAAAGTTCCTAGGGCAAAGATTAGTTGTGAATTGAAAACATTATTCATTTGATAATTGAATCAATATCGCAGAGCAAGTGGCTACCAACTGGATAGGTAACGTAACAAAAGTTCACTGCATAATCTAACCTAAAAGGAGTTAGTACAACGGAAATAATAATATTTTGTAATATTCACCTTTTACTCGGGCAAGGATCCTCATCGACACCGCCATTATCTGATAGGGAGCTAGAATTTTATACAGTAAAAGGATTTGCAAATTCGGGTACAGTAACTTACTTGGCAGCCATTACGTAACTGACGTCAGACTCCCGCCCGTCAGTCACATTTGACAGTAGGCGGATAGGAAAATCTGGCAACATTATAAAATTTAATTTAATTTTCCGTTTCAAACGTTTAATCACATGAAGACCGAGCGTCGAGCATTAGTGTAGTGGTGGATTTATTTTATAGCTTGAAGTGGACACAAACTTATCAGCGGCGGGTGGCACCACTATATATTATTCCTGTTATTAATCCGATAAAATTCTCTGGATACACTAGACGACTCAGCGTGTACGTTGCTGAAGTGGGTGTGCATCTTTATTGATTTAAAAACCGGTAATACTGAAATCACTAGCATAAATAATTTGACATGAAAAAAATCTTAATCGATATGTGTGAAAAGGACAAGCTACTGTGTTTTCCTAGAACGTTTTTTCTTTCAATCATTACATTGATGTGTTTTTCTTCAGATTGATAAGTGTTATCTGTCAGGGGAATTGGTTTGGTTGTTGAAGTGACGTGTATTTTGTAAACCTTTTTGGAGACCTTAATTTGTAATTATTAACATTCATTTGTAATATTTACCGCACTATATTCATAAGCATAGCTACGTAAAAGTGGGTTTCATTCAAGGAAGTTTTTTGTGCTATAATCATTAATCAAAGAATTATATTGTACTAACACTTTTATCACTTTCCTTTACAAAAATGTGCGGCTCTGATAAAAAACTGGGAGAAATTCGCGCACTGATACTGGTTGGAGGTTACGGTACTCGTTTGAGACCTCTGACTCTCAGCAGACCAAAACCACTGGTTGAATTTGCCAACAAACCAATTTTGTTGCATCAAATTGAAGCCCTTGTAGATGCGGGAGTGACTCAGGTGATGAATCTTCTTTGTGATTACCTAAGATGTTTCATATTTCTACCTTGCTTAACTTTGCTTGTAAAGACAAAACTAACTATATAATATTTTTTTAGGTCATATTGGCAGTGTCATACCGAGCTGAGGACATGGAGAAAGAGCTAACTGAGCAGGTTTCCAAACTGGGCATATCCCTGACATTCTCCCATGAGACTGAGCCACTTGGCACTGCAGGCCCACTGGCACTAGCCCGAGATCTACTCAGCACCAGTCCAGAACCATTCTTTGTGCTCAACTCTGATGTGATATGTGACTTCCCTTTCAAAGAACTTGCTAGGTATCACAGAAGTCATGGCAAAGTGAGTTTACTTATTGCTATTTTGTTAGGTACCTAAATAAAAATAATATTAACCATGATATTACTATTTTCAGGCATTCATTGACCATCAAAAGATATCTATTTAAAGAGCAGTTATAATTATGTATATGTTTGTCAATTATTTATTGCTATACATAGTAAATCAATATTAACTCTAATGCTAAAGATATTAATTAAAATAATTGGTCTTTGCTATGTTACTTGGTTTACTGGCTTGATACCTTTTTCTGTGGTACAGGAAGGAACAATAGTGGTCACGAAGGTGGAAGAGCCATCTAAGTATGGAGTAGTGGTATACAAGGAGGATGGTGAAATAGAAAGCTTTGTGGAAAAGCCACAGGAGTTTATTTCCAATAAAATCAATGCTGGTATGTTTACTCACAAAACAAGAACACAAAAATCATCTAGCTTACTAAATAAACACTTTTAAACAAAAAAGGATATTTCATATTGCAGGAATGTACATTTTGAATCCATCTGTACTGAAAAGAATAGAACTCAGACCGATGTCAATTGAGAAAGAGGTATTCCCATTCATGGCAAAAGATGGACAATTGCATGCTATGGAGCTACAAGGGTTCTGGATGGATGTTGGGCAGCCCAAAGACTTCCTGAAAGGTATGCTTATATGCCTGTTTATATCTGATGAAGAAACTATCATCATAAAGAAAAAAAAACATGTTTCTTTCAAGAAATTATAAATCAATGTTTTTGAAAGTTTTTTTTTGTGTAGTTGTTAATAAAATTTACTGCTTTTCACCTTATCACAAATTGCAAGTTGAGTACTAAAGGAAGGCACCTTGAAACTGTTATCTATGATCTGGGTAGGTAATAGGTTCTATTGTATTGTTATTGCCAGTATATTAATTAATTTAAGTGCAAATTTCCATGCTGCTATATAATGCTATAGATGTCTTTCAGAGTTATGTGGTTTAAGTTGTTTATTATAAATTATGCACTGTTTAATAATGTATTCATACAAAACAAAGAATACATTTTAATTTTTCTGAAGGAAATAGTGTTGTAACACTGGTTCAGTTACTGTAGACTATGCAGTAAAAAAAACTGGCTGGATTTGCTATTAAATGATCCAAATAAATTATGAAATAAATAATATGGAATGTTTTAACATCATTCTTCAGTTTCCGGAAATGTAGCAAGCCAGGATTATTTATTAGCTTTTTCGAAACATGCTCAAAATAATCAGCCTATTTGATTCCTAAGGAATGTGCATGTACCTGACGAGCTTGCGCCAGAAGAACTCTGACAAGTTATCAGACGACGTTGCGGTGGTGGGCAACGTGCTGATCGACGCGTCTGCCAAGATCGGAAAGGGCTGCCGGATTGGACCCAACGTCACCATCGGACCAGATGTTGTCATTGAAGATGGTAAACATATCAATCATTTAACCCCATTGTTTGGGATGTCAAGAAAGGACACTGAGTCAACAAACTACCCGATCAACCCTGGTGTCAGAGTATTTAGTCTATCTATGTAATTATTTACATAGATGGGTTAGAATATAACCATCTCTCAGATGAGGGGTTTTCAAAATAAAAGTTTAATACTGACTTCTCGCAGCAGTCCCTGTAAACAAAAGCTTGCACTGTAGCTGGACTGAGGAACTGCACTTGCTACATTGTTCACCAAAAATTCAATACACATTACTAATGAAATATTGAAATAAGAGATGAATAATCTGACCATGCGTGAGTCGGTCTCGCCCACCGAAGGTTTAGTACAAGCCCATCCAGCACCTTTATAATATGATACCCCATTTAAACCGCTAGCCCAAATTTTTAAATTGTGCCCCCTACATAAAAAAAAACCTTTTTACCAAACTTCAGCACGAAGCTACTTGACTAGTTTCATAGTTCTAGCATAGAATAAATAATAACAATCTAGGTTTAAGGGAGTACCCAATTAATTTTGAAAGGGCCAATTAACGCCTTTTTACAGCCTAAACCGCCGACTCTTAACCTTATATTAGGAACTTAATTTTTTACAACTACAAGCGGTCGTACAATTGAGTGTTTAATTATTTCAACTCGATATATCTAGGCTACGCGTTCCCGAGATAAACGGTTTTGACAGACGGAAGGACAGGCACAGCAAAGTAATCCTACAAGTTTTAAAGTTTTTTCCTTGTTTGCTACAGAACCCTAAAAATGCTGCTTAGATAATGGATGATTACTTACTTTATATACACAGTTCTCATCAGTCATGAATGAGTCATACATACAAAAAAAACATGATCATACCCTGAGCCCCACCAGTGGCCTATGTTATGAAACTACAGTCTACAGGTGAAATTCTTAGTATAGTAGTATAATGCGTAGCCGGTTAATATTCCTGGTATCATTATTGCTAACCGACTACGCAATGAACACCGAATTTCACCTGTGAAATTGTAACCTGTAGTTTGATAATATCGGACACAGGGATACCCACCATCTATCACTATTAATATTCGGTGCCCGTATTATTCTATGTGTATCCCATGTTTTTCCTTGTTACGGAACATGAGTGTGCCTTATCTGTTGCGATGGCAGGTGCGTGCATAAAGCGCAGCACGATCCTGCGCGGCGCGATCGTCCGTCAGCACGCGTGGCTCGACGGCTGCATCGTGGGCTGGCGCTCCGTGGTGGGCCGCTGGGTGCGCATGGAGAACACCACGGTCCTGGGCGAAGACGTCATCGTAAAAGACGAGCTCTACATCAACGGGGGACAAGTCCTGCCGCACAAATCTATAGCCCTCTCCGTGCCTGAACCACAAATTATAATGTAATGATAATGAATATCAATCTTATCCTTAAAACATCACATACCTATCCCAAAGTAAGTTTGTTTATTGGATTTATTTTCCATACTCTTAGTTTAGTTGTTACAAGATACGAATTTTATTTTTATCGTTTAGTTTTTTATTTAGTTGCCAAGGTACTGTTTCGAATGTAATCACGTCATCCCGAGGATGCGGTAAAAGACGACCAAGTAAAAGAAAGAATCCCTCTTCTTGTGAACTGCGCTTGCCAATCAGCCCGCTAAGCACTTTGAGAATGGGCCTAGGCTCTGCAACTGTTGTGAATGACATCGTGTTGTTACAGTACCTACTAATTGGTACAATTATTCTGATTCTATGAATAAGTAATTTTTATATTTTACTTAAGTTAGATCATCACATCTTATTTAAAAATTATATGTTTATGCATTCCGATATTAAAAATAATTGTAAGTACATAATATGAATTTATTTTAGAATAGAGCTTCACTTCAGCATTGGTTAAGTACCTAAGCAATTAAGCAATATACTCTTGATTCTGGCAGAACATTTCCTTAGCTTATTCTTAGCTATTCATGTAATATTCTTACTCGTGTCATGAGTGGCATCATGAAATATTCTTACTTGTGTCGTGAGCGGCAAGACCACGGCAAGACTCATGCATGAGAGATGATCATTATCTACTTTGCATGCTAAACTGACGTTCACAAAATGTCAAGTCAAAGCAAAGAAGTGAGACCATGGGAAAAAACGGTTAAGTGCAAGTCAGACTCGCCCACCGAGGGTTCTGCATCATAAGCCTTTTCATATTGTACCCCATTACAAGACGAGCATCAATTTTTAAATTATCTTCTAAAAAATAAATATTTATTTTTGCATTTTTTTCTAATGTAGTTACCATTACTATTGAAGGTGTACTACTATACTTTGTACTTCAAAACGAAGCTACCTACTAGTTTAATTTTATAGTTCTGGGTCCACAGGTATACCCTATGAATTTCTAAAGTTGAGAGGGTAAAAAAATAACGCGTTTTTACAGCATAAACCGTATCTTTTTTAACGTGAAGTTAGGAGCTTGATTTTGTACATGGTTCAAATGTAACTTGAGCTCTCTACGCAGTCTCGACATAAAGGGTCGTGTCGTGACAGACGGACGGACAAGAAACTGATCCATCCTATATAAGGGTTCCGTTTTTCCCCTTTGATGTACGGATACCTAAAATACAGTGTATATTCGAAATAGTGGTTAAAAAATTCGTCTTCGTAACTAGTTACAAAAGTGCACCAAGGGATATTTTCTATTCATGATATTTTTATTTTATTTTAGAATGTGATGTGTGTAAGTATGTAAGTATTAGCTAAAACTTTGCTAAGCAGGTTTATTGTCAGATTCGAGACCAATATTATAATAATTATATAATGTATATGGTATAAAAAAAGGCCATTTTACACCAAAATTAGAATAAGATTTATAATTAATTATACTTGGTACAATACATTTATGATTAGAATAACAATAAGAATAATTACGTACTTTTGGTTTTCGTATGTTACAAAAGATCACAGCATAAGATAATAAATAAATATTGTAATTGTATTTACATGAACCCAAATAAATGTAATGTATGTAACTTTGTGTGTATTAAATAACTTGGGCCTTACCAAAAAAAAATAAGGCAAGTGTTAAAAGCATGCAAAATATAACTAGGGTAGGGCACCTTTGAAGAAATTTTACAACAAACAGTAGCTTTAACAATATGGTGATTTCTAAGTTTTCCTGTATACTTTGGCTTATGTAGCTTATCTGTGAGTAAAAACGAAAAGATTATAGGCGTGATATGTGTATGTGTTTAAAATCAAACAATGTTTATAACCTATCGCGGCAATCATCAAATTTTAAAAAACTTGTCAGTAAAGAATAAAGGTGTTGCCATTGCAATAAACAATTTTTCCCTACTTTTACACTAAAACATAGTAAATTGTCTTCTTTTTCAAAGCTGCCCCTTTTCAAACGTGCCCCAGCCTCCCCTACATACAAAAAACTAAATACGCTTTCAACACTTGTATTTGTGGTAAGGCCCCTAAAGCCCGGTTTACATTGTCTTAGTGTTTAGTCGAGTGCTAGTACAAGTTGAAAGGCAAGTTCAATTCAAGTAGAACTGTACTAAAATGTACTAAAGCAAGTAGCGTTTACACGTTTCAACTAAAGTACTATCCTAAAGCACTCGACTAAACACTAAGACAATGTAAACCGGGCTTTACGTCTGTCCGATTAATTTAAATTAATATTATATGTATGTGTAGTTGTTCTCGTGTAAGACACCGAGCGCCCAATGATCCGATGAACTAACTATTCATTTTCAACTTAATTACCACAAACCATTATATTACACAGATCATAAACCATTAAATTACATAATCATTTTCACTTACTTATTAAAAGTCCTTGCTTATACGATATAAGTCCACACATTGTCACAATTTAATCCTAAATTATCATCATGATTAGAGCCGTTTAACGTCTAGCGCCATGTGCCGCAAATTAACTATATTCTATCTAATACCTATAAACTTGAGAGAACGGACTTATGCCAAGAGCGCGGTTCCAATAGCGCTTAATGTGCTCCAACCCTTAGTTACTAATTCACTTAGTGAACGGACACTTAAGTTTTTACCCTTAGTTACTAATTCACTTAGTAACCGACAGTTAAGATTAATTAAAAAAAACATCAAAGCACGTAAGCATAGCAAATCACAATTCCACAGCCGTACACAATTAAAAGACAAAAATTTTAGTCAAAGTCTTTGCGTAATTAGGGTTTCCAGGTGCATGGACTTGACCAGAAAAATCATTACTTTTTAGATGTTCGGATAAATTACTATCCAGGCCGATTTTTACTTCTACACCTGGCCACCCCCATGGTAAGCATGAACAAAATTATTGTTTCAAGCTAACTCCTCCATCTCCAAGTCGTCCGAGTCCGGTCATTCGTCGTCGGCGGGCGGTTGGTCCGCGCGTCATTCGGCGGGCGCGAGGTTCTGCGCGGCAGCCACCAGTGTGTCGTGGATGTCCTTCGCGTACGAGATCTGCAGCCGCACCGTGCTCAGGAACGACGGGTACGACAAAGTCGTCTCCTGCAATACAAGTCTTAGTTGTGATACAATGACGATTAAAAACATCTGAGTTCACGATTTAGTTTGGAAAATCTTCCTCATAATGTCCGTTTCGGAAAATGTGCTGTACTATAGGTACCATGCCATGCTTTTGCTCACCTGGCTGTTTACATCAAGTCTTGATGGTATTACTGCCAATGGAAGATAATGCCCTGCTGAATGAGCTTGTTGAATACAGGCAACAGCAGTCTTCTACAAAAGTTATATTTCAAATTAGATTTACATTTGGGAAATCACACTAATTATATTAAAATAAATGAGAAACCTTACCAAATGCAACTCCATTTGATCACAGATAGCATAAAACTCTTCCAAGTTTTTATCAAATCTTGCTACTGTTTCAGCTGGATCTTTTCTGGAAAATAAAAGTAAAATATTAAATCAAAATTTTGTGCTACTTCCAATAAGAATAGAGTCCTATGCACGACACCCTGTCACATGGAATGAAGCCCCTATTTATTGTGCAAGATCAAAAAAGTACTCACTGTGAGTTATTGGCATCGGTGGTAAGATTCTGATGTAACATTTGAGCTGAATTTTTGAGGGTCATCTGTAAAATAATTATTTTATTAAAAATGTTCAAGCAAGTGGCAGTAAATGAATAGCTTATACACCTTGCATACAGGCTGATTGATTACTAAAAAGAAGAGTAATGTACATTATCCTAGTACAAGTCTTTAATATAATATCTTACTGAGATAGAGTCCCTTACAGCTCCCATCAACGTCTTCACTTTAGAGATGTTATCCATTTTATCAGGAGGCAGTTGCTGTGGCATGTTGTTGGGCCCAGGCCCTGGTCCCTGCCCTGGCTGCATCTGCAGTGGAGTTTGCTGCATCATTCCACTAGGTTGCTGCTGCATCATTGCTCCAGATTGGTTTATCATCATTGACCCAGACTGTTGAGGCATCATTGCCCCGGACTGTTGTGGCATCATTGAACCTGACTGTTGTGGCATCATTGAACCTGACTGTTGTGGCATCATTGAATTTGATTGTTGCGGCATCATTGACCCAGACTGTTGTGGTATCATTGAACTTGACTGTTGTGGCATCATTGACCCAGTCTGTTGTGGCATCATTGATCCTGACTGTTGTGACATCATTGAACTTGACTGTTGTGGCATCATTGAACCTGATTGTTGAGGCATCATTGACCCAGACTGTTGTGGCATCATTGACCCAGACTGTTGTGGCATCATGGAACCTGACTGTTGTGGCATCATTGAACTTGACTGTTGTGGCATCATTGACCCTGATTGTTGAGGCATCATTGACCCAGACTGTTGTGGCATCATTGAACCTGATTGTTGAGGCATCATTGACCCAGACTGTTGTGACATCATTGAACTTGACTGTTGTGGCATCATTGAACCTGACTGTTGTGGCATCATTGACCCTGATTGTGGCAGCATCATAGGACTCTGCTGCTGCATCATAGGGCTCTGTTGCTGGGACATCATAGGTCCTTGCTGGGGCATGTGCATTCCCATATTATTAGGGGGAACACTTGAGTTCTGGTTTGTTGGCATATTACCATGCATGTTCATTTGATTCATGGCTACCTGTCAAAAGTAAAATAATGTTGATGTTTCGTTGACCGAAAGGCAACTCTACTTTGTAGTATACAAGATCAATGAGTACATACAAGTTTAAAGTTGAGCAATCATAAAATGATTTTGAATTACTTACCTATTCTTCCTAAATGTAGGAACCTAACCTACATGTATATCAAGTGTACCAACAACACTAAGTATTTACTTTCACAATGATCATAATGTTAATAGCTTTAAAATTGGTACGATTTAATACACACCTACCAAATTTAGAAGTTCACAGGCATTCACAGATGAATAACACAAATGATTTATTTATGTACATGATCGATACTACAAGCAAGCATAGCAAAGCAAAACAAAGGCCGCCCGCCCGCCCAAAGAATCAGCCCAGCCGCCTACAGACAGATCACTCTTGTATTAATTGTATGGCCGCCCGCCCGCGCCCCGCGCGCCCGCCCTAGCCCCGCCGCCTTAGGGCAGGCCGCTTGGCTTGCTTGGCTGCATGCACTTGGAGTGTACGCGTGCCGCTGCTTCGAATGGCTTCGATCTCCAAGGCGGTGTCACACCGGATGCGTGTGTATAGCGTGGATAGCTTATAAACTCAAACAAAATAGAAAACCGATTTCCGAAACACTAATAAAAAGTTTGTTTGTTTGTCAATCAGAAACGAGAGTTTTGCGCGGGAAACGAGAGGTTTCGGACTTACCTTTAATTTCTTGTTTTACTTTCTAAATTAGTTTTACACCGCCTTAATTATTGAGTTAGTGTGGTGATATTAACTTAATAATCTGCCGGCAGAACAATGTAATGAAAGTGAAAATAAAAAGAAAACTTATTCGATTCGTCTTGATGTTCCCGTGTAAAGTTCTGTGAATAAGCAATCTCATCGGACTCAAAGATAGAATCAAAATCGGACTCTTCATAAAAAAGGCACGCAATGGCTGCAGCAGTACTATGATTTCGTCATTCTCTTCGGAAAGGACGTGTCTCGGACGGTGTTTAAAACGCAAGGTTGGACGGGGGTAGTAAATATAAAGGGGTTTTTATGGTGGGGAGCGTTGTCGAAGTAGCGACGAGACGCTTTCTTAATATTACGCTTTAATGGTAGGGAGACCTAAGTCGATGTGGAGGTTGGCGTTCCGCATGTACCAGGGCGCCCCGGTAGCTTTGCGCATGAAACGGTTTTTGGATGACCTGCAGCATATTCCGATGTGCTGTGCGTAGGTCATAATAGATAGGCCTTCTTACGCAGGTGGTGTAAATTCTCACCTTATTTCTAAGGGAGTGTTTGCTCTTTTTGTTCAACATTTAATTTGATCTGCCCAAAGCGAACTCCGCGCTGTTGGGAACTCTCATGGTGTGTCTACGGAAGCTAAGTCTGGAGTCAAGGGTGACTCCAAGGTATTTGGTCTTGTTAACCCAGGGGATGGGTTGGCCGAAAAGCTTTACAGCGGGGACGTTCAGCCGGTTTGTGACCCTACGAAAGTGTACGGCTACACTTTTTTGGGATTGACCTCGATTCTTCATTTGCGGAATCAGCTCCCGAGTGAGTCTAGTGCATTCTGAAAAATCTTAACTAACTTTACGTGCTTACGGTGGAACGCGTAAATGGCAGTGTCATCAGCGAGCATAGCCAGCTGTGACATGGGCGATTTGGGGACGTCAGTAGTGTATAACGTGAAAAGTAATGGGGACAGGACGGAGCCCTTAGAGACTCCAGCCTGTATGGTGTGGGGTGAGGACAGAGTGCCTTCTACTCTGTAGCGAAAGCTTCGATTCGACAGAAAGTTACGTACTAAAAGCACGAGACGATCAGGCACAGCGAGCTGATGCAGCTTATATATCAGCCCGTTGAAAATAGAGGCACGAGCATTGGAACTTGGAACATGAACGTCACTCACTATCGCTGTGCACTTTCGCCACTAACTGAAGACGAGACTGTATGGTTTTTAAACCTATGCCTGTCCAATGGACAAATACGACAAATAGAATTAAAAAAAACCAATAGATGTCAAATGCAAGCGCCGCCGCCAATTTTTTGTTGACCACTTCTGCTCACCGGTTTAGATTTTTATGAAACATTCTACAATTTAAACGAAATATGTCTAAACGCAACAGCGTTGGTAATACTAATACATTATTTAAATATTTTACTAAGACCCCACCGGCGAATAAAAAGGCAAAACTCCAAAATGGTAATGCTGATGTTAACCTCAAGGTGGAATCACCAGGGAACAATGAAATTGATTCTAAAGCTGAAAGTAAGTATTTAAGTTTATATGAATTTATATTACGAACATTCTGTCTTACCCTTAACTTATTACCCTGACCTAAACAAATGCAAACAAACTAAATGAGTGCATGACAATGCACCACAAACCTGTAGGCTGTAGGTACATAACAACAATACAAAATATTTTTTAGGCAAAAAGAGAGAAAGGCAACCTACTCCTTCACCAGAAGTCAAGCAGAGTGACAGCGAGGAGGAGCTTCCTGTAGCCCCCAAAAGGAGAAAACGCATTCGCTTGAACCCCTTGGATTCTGATGATTCTGATTCAGAAAATAAGGGTAAGATAATCCTGAATAATAAATGAACACTATTCAGTTCTGGATATTGGTGCAGGATTAGCTTATTGTATTTAATGTAAATTATTTGGCTGGAGTTTGGGGCGCTAAGAGCATAATACTTAGAAAAATTATTATAATTTTATTTTTAAATTACTTTTTTAATAGTTTTACTGTGTAGAAGGTGCTAATATAACCACATTTTGTCCTGCCCACTTTTGGGCTATGATGCATCCAGGCTGAGAGAGGCCCTTGAAGTTAGGAAACAAAAATGACTATAATTTAGAAATATATGTACCTACTTATTTTCTTGAAAAAAAACCAAAGAAGGTGTTTTATAATCCAAGTTGCCATGCACTACAGAGTTAAATATGTTTTTTATAAAATGGACCTTTTCTCCTCAATAAATTAAACCAATACAAAAGTACTTAGTTGTTATTTGATGACATTTCATACAATCAATATATCAGAAATAAAATAGACTCGGCACTAAAAAAAGTTGGCCTGTGCGTTGATAATGACCAGTCAGTTTTGTCTTTTATGTATTAAGATTCACTGTTGATTAGCTGTATTTTAGCATTAGATAACATATGATTGTATCATCACCGTCGTCGCCTTTAGAAACCTTTACCTTTAGCAGCTCAAATATAATTAGTGAACATAACTTAAAAATGGATGATCATGATATATTTTGCAGTAGACAATAAGATAAGCAGTGCGAAGGAGATAACATCTGTGGGGAAAAAGCTTCAAGACAGCTTCAGTTACGACAGCACAAACTCTCCTAAGGAGAAAAAAACTGCACCAACTAGGTAAATATGAATTTTGAACTATCCTTATCGCCTTAGTTTGATTTATACAATGGTTTATATGAATAAATCCTGACCTGTTTATAAAAAATTTGAAACTACTTGCTTTGATCTAGCAATATGAGAAGGTTCTATTTATTTTACAATAAAAATAGAAAACCCCTTAAACTCTCAGTTGCGTATAATAGTCACGTTGTTGAAGAGTCCTCTGTCACAAAGTTTCTCGGTATAACGCTGGATTCACGCCTCACGTGGAAGAACCAAGTTGATGTATTGTGCAAAAGAATCAACAGATTTACATATGCTCTTTTCCGTCTTAAGAAGATTTCCGACCTTAAAACAGCCTTAACCGCATATCACAGGTACGTATGCTCAGCTCTAAGGTACGGGCTCGTGATGTGGGGTTACTCTGTTGACATAGATAGAGTCTTCATCATACAAAAAAAGTGTGTGAGAGCGATGTGTGGTCTTGGTCCAAGAGATTCTTGTAGAGAGCATTTTGTTAAATTAAAGCTTATGGCGCTGCCGGCAATGTATGTGTATGAAGTGTGCATGTTTGTTAAAAATAACCCTGATTTGTTTAAAGTTAAAACGTACAAATACTCTACGAGATACCCCAACCGACTTGTAGTACATCAACACTCCACAACTTGTTTTGCGAGAAATAGCTTTAATATGTCTATTAAAATTTTTATTTGCCTCCCCGAACAACTAAAAAAATTATGTAAAAATCATTTAAAATCAAAATTATATAAAATATGTACAGAAAATTGTTTTTATAGTGTAGACGAATTTATTAATTTTATGACTACAATGTGAATGATTATATTTGTATTTTTTATTGTATTGTATAATGATTTAGTGACATGTTTATTAATTAATTTATTAACTTTGATATATATTTTTTAACTGGACATACTTATTTAAATTCAAATTATAATATTTGCATGCCAGCTGCTGGCGCAACATGCATGATCTACATTGTAAAAATTAACCATCTACTCTACCATGTTTGCTTGCAAATAAATTTCTTTATTCTTTCTTTATTCTTTATTCTTATTGTTACAAATAAGTAGTTATCATTATCACTATTTTGACAGACCTTTGGCAACCCCAGTGAAAACAGAAGTCTCAGAAAATATACATCCAGCAGCAGAGGAGGGCAACTGGATTCATTGTAAGCTGGACTGGTTGAAACCTGATAAAATCAGAGATGCATTTCGCCGCCGGCCAGACGATCCCGAATATGATCCCACTACACTCTATGTGCCTCCAGAATTTATAAAAACACAAACTCCTGTAAGCCTGAATTTTTTATTTAATTTTTAACACTTGTCTTATAATATTTGAATTAAATACTCGAAAGCTGTGGTATAAACATCTGCTTTATGCATTCTGCCTGTATAATTAACATTTTCTTCACAAGCACTGAGATAAATGAAACAAAGTATACTATGCCTATACTCAAATTGGCCGCCATCAGATGTTGCTGTATGTTTGTTGTTCGGTTGTTGTTCACTTGATGTTCAGGTGTTCAGTTGATGTTGTTCAGATTTTGTTCAATTGTTGGTGAGTTGATGTTCAGTTGTTGTTGTGATGTTGTTCAGCTGCTGTTCAGTGTTTTTGTTAAGTAGTTGTTCAGTACAAGAACATCTGAATACCTACTGAAAAACAACTGAATGACATCTGAGGAACATGCTGAAGAATTGAATTTTCATCACATCAAGCCATATTATTACGTTCTAGTATTGAATTTGACCTCATATAAAACCTTGCAATTGCCAGTGCGAAAGTTTGGATAAGTGTAAAACTGAATTTTTTTATTAGAGTGAAGTAAAATAATTTATGCATCTGCATAAAATTAGGCATTAGAATGCTCGTGTCAAATTATTATTACACGAGGCGTAGCGAGGCGGCATAGACAGACACTCGCATTCTCATGCCCCCCTTTTTTATATTTGCAAATACTATTATCATGGAAAAGCATATAGCTAAAAGTTCAGTTTAGTCAGTTGCTACTGTTTATGAATATCCTGATCTTGATTGATTAATTCGGAGTTTGTCAACTCTACTACACTTTAATTTCATTTATATCCTTTATTACCCTCAACCATGATGATGATGCTGATAGCTGTGTATTGCTATTTTAGGCGATAGGCTGTAAACCTGTCACTGCACTACATAGTTATCTGATTGACCCTCAAAATTTTGTCTGACATGGTGTTAATATCCGTTTTACGGCCATTAACGCTCTGCCTACCCCGAAAGGGAAATAGGCGTGATTTATGTATGTATTACCCTCAACTCTTTTTGTTAGTCATTATAATTTAGGTATTCTGGTTTTCATTGTACACTGAATGCAATATATTTGTAGGCTCACAAGCAATGGTGGGAGATGAAATCCGCTCGCTTTGACTGTGTCCTGTTCTTCAAAGTGGGCAAGTTCTACGAGTTGTACCACATGGATGCTGCTGTGGGTGTCAACGAGTTGGGCTTCTCGTACATGAAGGTTGGTTTCATGTTTTGTAAAGTTAAAATAGTTCTTATCTTAATCCATACTAATATTATAAATCTTAGAGTTTGTGTGTGTGTGTATGTATGTTTGTTACCTCTTCACGCTCAAACGGCTTGACCAATTTGGATGAAATTTAGAACACAGGGAGAGTATAACCTGGAATAACACATAGGCCACTTCTTACTGCAGGAAAACTACTATTACCACAGGAAAATGAGTGGTAGTGGGTGAAACCGCTGGGCGGAAATCTAGTACTACATATGTTGCTGGACAAACAACTCGATGGAACTAAGTGTTTAGTACGGTGTCTAGTCATTATAGCCATAACAAACAACTTTTTGTTGAAGTTCGTAACTTTTGAAGATAATAATAAGAAAAAACGGGGATAAGGACAGACAGATAATTATGAGTTACAAAAAGCATAAATTTACATTATGTTGTTCAATTGAAATAATATAAATATCCTGAAAAAAAAACACCCAGCGCCATCTAGCCCCAAACTAAGCGAAGTTTGTCCTATGGCAACAAGATAGATGTTATTTATACATATTTTTTTGTAAATAAATACATAATGATACAAAGAAACAACTACACCAAACACAAATATCTGAAAGTGACTTAACCAATCTTTGCGTCTTCGGGATCGGGATCGAACCCTTGATCCTCGGCTTAGCAGGCAGGGTTACTATCCGTTACGCCTTCAATTACTTCGGCTGGTGCACCCTTTGAAATCCTCGAAGAGAATATAATAGAACGAAATGCATTCGGTTAAATTTACTTCACCTTTTTTCCCCTTTTACCCTTTTGTCCAATGTACTTTCAGGGTGAGTTTGCGCACTCCGGCTTCCCAGAGAGTGCGTACGCGCGTATGGCGTCCACGCTCGTCTCCAAGGGGTACAAGGTGGCGCGCGTCGAGCAGACCGAGACGCCAGACATGATGCAGGAGAGGTGCAAGAGAAGTAAGCTACATTTTAAAATTAAAACATGTGCCGGATGACGTAGCCGCCCAAAGCCCAGCTGATGCCATTTCTATTTAATGAAAGCGTATTTTTTTTTTCAATGTCTGTGTAATGCTTCCGTTTATTTAAGAATGACTAATCATTTTTAAATAACTTTAAATTCAAACTTTACAAAGTTTATTTACATATAATTAATCATTACACAACAAACGGAAGGGTTTTAAAACCGCCTTTTTTTATTATACCCCGGTATTTCGGAGCAGGCGCACTTCCCGTGCTCCCTCGAATATCGACTTTTCGTGCGCGAGTCAAAGGAACGGCAGTATAAACGCTTGTGGAATGTATTGCTATCTTTCTCACTCATATTGGCGCGAGAAGAGTATAACGGCAGTATGTGAACACTCACTCGCGTTGATTCCTCCGCGGAAGTATTTCAAGCATTTTTTTAAAATTAGAAATTTCTTCATCTCAGGCAGGATTTGAACCTGCAACTTTCGTCATTACTAGTATCGCCCATTGGCGGGCAAGGAACGAGCTGCGGAAGCCCAGATGGAAGAGGGGTCGTTTCTAGTAATGACGAAAGTCGCAGGTTCAAATCCTGCCCGCGCTTAAAATTATGCAAGTTTAAAAAATAAAATTACCCAACACGGGAAGTGTTTTAAAATTTGGTATTCAATTACGCCGTACGCTCGCTCACGCGGTTTCACGCGCGGGCCAGATTTGACAAAACACAAGATTGGCGCCCCGTGACGCGGCCTGCGGTCACCCGCGCCGCGGCTTCAGCAACCCGCGACATAATATAACCCGTACGACGACACTTGCCATATTACAACTACCTAGGCACTATGCGCCTTCTAAATTTGGACGGGTAATAATGGCGGCGATGTCAGACCGCCGCGCGGATCCCGCGTGACCGCGCGCGGCCTCACGCGCGGGCTGGCCCGCGCGTGAAACCGCGTAAGCGAGCGTACGGCCTTACGAGCAATATTCGCGACAGCGGCAGAAGCAGGTGCAGGTGCATAGTGTGAACGTGCTTTAACATACTATTGGTTATTCTATGGACAAGAGTAAGACTATGACAATAATTTAAGTGTTGTAATAGTAGTTTATGCAACTGTCGTATAATGGGGGTCATTAGAATGCGAGTGTCTGTTCAGCATTCTAATGCCTAATTATAGCAGTTGCATACACTATTTTATCTACACTCTCCAAAAAACTCAGAAACACTTTTCTAAACGTACGCACCGGCCATTGCAAGGCCCGATACAAGGACAAATTCAATACGAGAACGTAATATGGCTTGACATGAATTTTTGAAAAATTTATACTTTAGCAGTTGTTTAGTATGTGGAGTCTTAACAACAACTTAACTAAACAACTGAACAACATCTGAACAACAACTGAACAACATCTGAACAACATCGAAACAACAACTGAACAACATCTGTACAACAACTGAACAACATCTGTACAACAACTGAACAACAACTGAACAACAACTGAACAACAACTGAACAACATCTGAATAACATCTGAACAACAACTAATCAACATCTGAACTACAACAGAACAAAAACCTATTAAAACAACTGAACAACATCCGAAAAATTACCGTACAACAACAACTGTCAGGTGCGGCGGAAGATAGCGATTTGAGTATTGGAAAAAAAAACTTCGTTTCATTTCTCAACTTTATCGTATTAAGAGTTTTCTCATTAAGTCATTACGCTTCTGTAATTTATAGTAAACCTTAGTTTTTATAGGCAGAATGCATAAAGTAGGTCATTATGCATCTGTTTTCGAATTCATAATTCGAACATTATGATACGAGTGTATATAAACATTAGTAAAAACCTAAAAACTTATAAATCTAATGATTCTTATTAAAAAATTGAATGACTATCCTGCCATTAATCTGGGTGGCATAAACAATTTGTAGGGCACTTGATATTTAT
Source organism: Tuta absoluta (assembly GCA_027580185.1). Classification (NCBI taxonomy): domain Eukaryota; kingdom Metazoa; phylum Arthropoda; class Insecta; order Lepidoptera; family Gelechiidae; genus Tuta; species Tuta absoluta. The sequence goes on along the minus strand of JAQAHW010000001.1, from coordinate 26,524,413 downwards.
ATGTGTATAAATATTCATAAGTATATTTGTGTATTATCTATTATCAACAAGCTAGGGTCTATTTATTTATTATTTAATATTATTTATGTATAAAGAATAAATGTGTAAAGAGTAAATTTTCATATCATACATTACCATTTTAAAATACCGTAGTTTCCCTGCAAATTACATATACTCTGAATCTCTTAAAGGTTGACTGGAAAAAATCCCTTTGTGAGATAAGTCCGCCTTTGTTCTTTTATTTTATCCTTTATTGTTATTGTAAATTTGTTTTGTGGTGCAATTAAGTTCATACATTTAGGGACTAATCACACTAATTCATGCTATGTTAGATCCGTGTCCGGAGTAACGTGACGTTGTCTGTTTGTGTGTCAGCCGGCAAGACGAGCAAGAACGACAAGGTGGTGCGTCGCGAGATCTGCCAGGTGACGGTGCGCGGCGCCCAGGTGTGCGGGCTGCAGGATCCGGGGCCCAGCGACCACCATGCCGCCTACTTGCTGGCGCTGGCTGAGCAGGTACGATAACCTTTTTAAGGCCGCTTCACACCTCGCCCGTGTGGCTTAAATTTTTTAAAATCTTAAGTGAAATAGAACCCATACCTTGATTTAAGGCGAGTGTAGCCGTCAACGACCTCGACGGTGGCGCCATTTCACAAAAAATAAGTTTTCTCTTTATACAAACAATCTATCATAATGTTCGATGCCCAAGTTTTTAGTATTATCCATAAGTAAAATTTAAAACTGCAAACTCAATGAAATATTCGCTGCAATTAAAGTTTTGAAAAAAACTACCTACCTAACAAAAACGGCTACTTTTGGTATTAATTGCCATAACTTTAATCACAGCGAATATTTTATTGAGTTTGCAGGTTCTAATTGGCATTAGACATTCTGATAGATTGTTTGTATAAAGAGAAAACTAATTTTTTGTGAAGTGGCGCCACCGTTGAGGTCATTGACGGCTACACTCGCCTTAAATTGAATGACTTATTTTCCATTCCTCTCTTGACAACCGATGTGGCACAGTGGTAGTGCTACTGCCTGCGGCGCTAAGTCTCGGGTTGGATTCCCTATTCGCCACTCACTGATTGTCCGAAAAGAAATGGTTATGTGCGGAGGGCACGTTAAGCCATCAGTCCCGGTTACGGTCAATGATTAGATTACTTAGACGGCTGTCGGTAGACAACCATGTCAGAGGGAAGTAGGCGGATCTCTGACACCAGGGTTCATCGGGTCGCTGGACGACTCAGTGTCCCACACGAAAAGAAGAAGTAGAATGATATAAGTATGCACGTAATATTTAAATCTAAACCTATTTAAATTTGTTATCCAATCGAAATGGTTCATTTAAAAGGTATAAGTATAAAATAATGCTCGAAACATATCAAGAGAACCAGTTCATATGACAATAAACTACTCTCTTTTTTAATATATTATTCGACGCGCCGATTAGACGCACACTTTGTGAGTGCCCCGCCAAAAATCGGACCCTTAATCTTTGCGTCGCAGGCAGTCGCATTATCACTGCGCCACATCGGCCGTCGATCATTATACTAAGTACCAATATAGTATATCATAACTAATATTGTTTGTCAGGAGAACCAGGGCTGCAGCACTTACGGCGTGTGTTTCATGGACACGTCGATCGGGCACTTCCAGCTCGGCGAGTTTCGCGACGACAAGCACTCCTCGCGGCTGCTCACCACGCTCGCGCACTACCCGCCCGCGTTGGTACGTTAGCGGCATGAGCACACTTCCATACGCCTCTAGACTCCCTATAATGCACGACAATGTACAGTCGGTTGTACCACATAAGGTACCAGGGGTACTCTAATAGTAGTTTATGCAACTGTCATATAATGGGGGTCATTAGAATGCGAGTGTCTGTTTATCACACGAGGCGTAGCCGAGTGTGATAATAGATTGACACGAGCATTCTAATGCCTAATTATATGCAGTTGCATACACTATTTTATCTACACTCTAAAAAAATTACTCAGTTGAACACTTTTCCAAACGTCCGCACCGGCGATTGCAAGGCCCGATACATGGTCAAATTCAATACGAGAATGTAATAAGGCTTGATATGAATTTTCGAAGATTCTTTACTAACAGTTGTTTTGATATCAAGTCTCAACATCAAATAATTAACAACTGAACAACAACTGAACAACACTGAAAAACAACTGAACAATAACTGAACAACATCTAAACAACTGCTCAACATCTGAACAACATCGGTACAACGACTAAAAAACATCTGAACAACATCTCAAGAACAAATACCCATTTAAACAACTGAACAACATCCGAAAAATTACTGTACAGAACAACTGTCAGGTGCGGCGGAAGATGGCGATTTGAGTATTGGCAAAAAAAAAACTTCGTTTCATTTCTCAACTTTATTATAGTAAGAGTTTTCTCATTAAGTCATTACGCTTCTGTAATTTAAAGAAAACCCTAGTTTTTATAGGCAGAATGCATAAAGTAGGTCTTTATGCAACTGTTTTCGAATTCATAATTCGAACATTATGAGACGAGTGTAGATAAAAGAACTTTAAACGGGTATTAGTTGCAAAACTAACCCGGTAGATGGAGCCGTGCCACGCGTTACTGGCATTAAAATACACTTGCAATATTAGCGGGCAAGGAGCCGAGCTGCGGTTGGAAGAGGCGTCGCCACTAGTAATGCGTAAGTCGCAGGTTCAAATCCTGCCCGCGCTTGAAAATTTTGCAAGTATTCAAAAATTTTATACCTAACACGGGAACTGTTTTAAAATTTAGTATTCTTTGATGAGAATAAGTTTTAATTTTTATTATGTATTAACTGGAGATAAAAATAATTCAGGTTATTTGGGGTACCTTATGTGCTACAACCGACTGTAAATCACGTACATAATCGTGTTGTGCATAATCAATGTCTTGCATTGATGGTTCCCCGCCTCGACCATCGTTCGTTATACAATTGCGAATTCAAACGATTCTCTTTTTCCTAGTCTTAGCCTTTGTTAAGACTAAAATCAAAACAAAATCAAAGTTATAACTAAAAGAATACAAATGAATGCTAATACAATAAGTTTTTCTTCAGATCGTGCTAGACCGCAAGTCGATATCCAGCCGAACCAGCAAGTTGGTCAGCACGCACTGTCACAGCGCAAGACGCGAGCCGCACGCACTATGGCCGCCAGAGAACACGCTCAAGATACTCGCCGAGAAGTATTACAAGACTCACGAGAACGGGGACTGGCCTGAGGGACTCAAGGAGTTCTTGCACGAAGGCAAGCATATTTTTTTATATTCTAAATTTGATTATTCAAATAAAGCGTAATTTAAAAGGACTTCTTATAGTCCTGTAAAACATATACCGTGCGATGCCGGTAGAATAGCACCACCTCATTTCTTTCCTGTGGGAGTCGTAAGAAGCGACTTAGATGCTCAAGAGTGTGTATTGCAATTTTACGCGATGGGCTGACAACATAGCACTATGGCGATACACAGGACTTTTCGGTGGGCTTTTAAAGTGAACAGGCGGGAAGTTTTATTTCGAGATAAATAATTAATATATATTAGTTATTTCAGTATATTTCGCTTAAAATATAAGATAAATTGTAAATATAGTGAGTTAGTGTTGTGGGCAATATGCCAGAGGGGGTCCAAGACCCCCCTCCTGGGGGAAGTTCTGGGAGAAAAAACCCTAGGATCACTGAACATATTCAGCAGAATGACGACTTTTTCAAGCCATTCATCAAGCCGGGATATACTCGAATTTTCCCTACAAATACAGCAAGCGGGGAATTTACCGTTTTTGTTGAAAAAAACAATGAAAAACTGGGCAACAGCAACCCACTGATGCTGGCCAGTATATTTAAATCCGAAGTAAAAGGAGTCATTAGTATTAAAAGAATTAACGCCACCAAGGTGGGAGTACTTTTTTCACAGGCTATAGAAGCAAATAACTTCCTAAAGAATACAGACTTTCTGACAAAACATTCCATGCGAGCATTTATACCAGCGAAGGCCGTTGAGAGCGTCGGAGTACTCCGGTATGTTCCAACTAGCATTTCAAACGAGGAATTATTCAAGAAACTGAGGTGCAACGTCGAGATAGTCGGTGTACGTCGATTTACCAAGAAGACCAATGGAGAAGTTAAGCCATTCACTTCGGTGAGTGTGACATTTCTTTCAAGCTCCTTACCTGACCGCGTTTATTTGGACATTTGTAGCATCAAAGTAACAGAGTATGTTGCTCCTTTGCTCCAATGTTATAAGTGTTTTAAATTTAATCATGGAGCAAAGTTCTGTAAAGGCACTCAAGTATGTTCAATTTGTGCTCTGGAGCACCACTTTTCCCAGTGCACTGTCAAGAGCGACGACACAAAAATAAAATGTATTAACTGTGGTGGGGCTCACCTGGCCATTGCAAGGCAATGCCCGGTTAAACAGGCCAAAATTGAAGAAAAGAGGAACAGATCAGCCTATGCAGCTGTTGTGGCCAACAATGCTCAACAAAATTTATTAAAAAATTATGATATAAACTTTCCAAAGATAAAACCAAAAATTGCACCTAAGCCCATTGATAACAAAACAACAGTGCAGAAGCCGGCCGGTTCTTCCCCAAAATCTGGAACTCAAGTAGACACTGTACCCAAGAGTGATCAAGACTCCATCCCTATTGAGAAATTATTATCAGCAGTAATTAACAATGAATTTATTATGAATGGACTGATTGCCTCTCTGGTCACTCTAGGGAACAGTAATCAAACTTTGACCACAAAAAAAATTAAAGAGGTACTTATTAATAAGTTAGATCGTAATGGATAAGTCTTTTATTCGTATTTCACAATTTAACATTGAAGGTGCCATTAGCAAAAGACCCCTACTACTTGAGTATTTACATGAAAATGATATAGATGTATGTCTGTTGAATGAAACTTTGCTTAAGGAGAATTCGAGATTTGCTATACCAAATTACCATTTTCACTTTCAGCATGGTCTGAATGGTCATGGAGGTGTAGGTATTTTAGTCAAAGATACTTATAAATACTCAATTATTCATAATCCATTTTATGATCATTTACAGTCCATTGCTATAGTTCTTGCTACCAATATTGGAAATGTTACGGTTTTGTGTGCCTATGCTCCGCCCCCTAAACAAGGGAGATATTTTAGAGGAAGGAGATTCAAACAAATTCTAGATGATCTACCTAAACCTATGATCTTGACTGGTGACCTTAATGCTCATCATGTGGCTTTTGGCTGCCTCTCTACAAACTCTAGGGGCACTGAATTATACAATATTTTAGATGAGACTGATTTATGTATTCTCAACTCAGGCTCACCAACTACAGTAGGTAGAATAAACCATAATCAGTCAGCAATTGATATTTCTTGCGCATCTCCTACCATTGCTGCTCTATGTGACTGGAAGGTTCATAACGACCCCATGGGTAGCTACCATTATCCTACTATAGTTGATTTTTATACAATAATTGAGAAGTATGAGATAGGCAACCCAATAGAAAAATATTTATACAATAAAGCAGATTGGACCAAGTATAAATCACTTTCTCAACTAATGTTCGAAAAATTCGAATTATCAGAAGATCCACTTAAATCATATGATGAATATTGTGATATTCTAAATAAACTAAAGATTATTTGTATTCCTAAAATTACCAAAGACACTTCATATATTAAAAAGATTTCAGTTCCTTGGTGGGATGATGAATGTAAAGAAGCAGTTAAGAAGAGTAGAGATGCTTTAAATTTCTATAGAACTAACCCTGCAATAGATAATTACATAACATATAAAAGACTTGATGCAAAAAAGAAATTGATTATAAAAGAAAAGAAACATAGTAGTTGGCGAAGTTTATGTGAATCTTTTAATAGATATACTCCAGTCAGTCTCATTTGGAATTATATAAGAAAATTTAAACGCATTAAGATCACTAATAGGCCAAAGAATGATGAATGGATCCCCTCCTTTTTCGATAAGTATGCTCCTTTGACTTCACCTGTAACAGAAGTAGAAAACACAACATTAGAAATGATTTTCAATAAAAAAGGTGACAATACAGGTCATTTTCTCACTTTACCATTTTCATGGCAGGAATTTTCTATGACATTAAAAGCACGCAAAAAAGATTCTACCCCGGGTTTGGATGATATACCATACAAGCTTATTATTAATTTACATGATGATGCAAAGATAATTTTATTAAATATTTTTAATCAGCTATGGGAAAAAGGAATTATACCCCAGTCATGGAAGACTCAGTGTGTAATTCCTATATTAAAACCTGATAAACAAGTCAATGATAGTAATTCTTACAGGCCAATTTCTCTATCTTCTTGTGTAGGGAAGTTGTTTGAGGGCATGGTTAAAACAAGATTAGATTATTATACAGAATCAAATAAAATTCTACCTACCCAACAATTTGGCTTCCGTAAAGGACGCAGTTGTGCTGAAAGTTTTGTAACTTTGGTGGCAGATATTCGCAACTCCTTCTATGCCCACTCCTCAACAGTATGCGCCTTCCTTGATGTGCAGGGAGCTTTTGATAATGTTAACCCCTCAGTGCTTGCAGTCGTGTTGAGTGAAATAGGTGTACCTGGAAAAGTTTGTAAATGGATATTTGAATTTTTACATAATAGAACCATGTATATAAGGTTCAATAACCTATTACATGGACCTAGACAAGTGTATAAAGGCACCATGCAAGGCGCCACAATCTCACCTCTTTTGTATAATCTTTACACTTGCCAGATTTGTAAATACCTAACTGTAAATAACATAAAGTTTCTTCAATTTGCTGATGATATTGTTGTATACACTGTACATAAAGATGTAAATATTGCAGTTAATAATTTAAACTTGGCCTTGACTCAATTACATGAATTTTACTCAAACAAACTACACTTAGACATTAGTCCTTTAAAAAGTAAAGCAATGATCTTTTCCAAAAAATCTGATCTTTGTTTAAATAATGTATTATATAATGGTGTGCAGCTGCCTTGGACACAGGAGCATAAATTTTTAGGTATTCATTTAGACAAAAAACTTAGTTTTCAAACACATATTAGTAATATAATAAAAAATGCATCAAGAGGGTTAAATATTCTTCGTTCCTTGGCAGGCGTACACTGGGGTTCAGATCCACAAATTCTGTCCATGTTGTATAAAAGTATTGTTCGTAGTCATTTTGACTATAGTGCTTTGGCATACATGAATGCAAATTTGGCTACTTTAAAAAAGTTAGATGTGATACAAAACAAGGGTCTAAGAATAATAACTGGGGCCATGTGCTCAACTCCAGTTATAGCTATGGAAGCAGAAACTTGTATTGTTCCTTTAATTGTTAGACGTGTACAGATAGCTGAAAGGTTCTGTTTAAAAATTCTAACATCAGAAAATAAACTAGTTTTAAACAGTGTGGCTCCTGGACAATCATTTAATCTAACTATGGGCCCCTACCTTCAATCTAATTCACTCCTTTCAGGACATATCCCAGAGTTGTTGAGAGTAGCATGTCATATTAATAGTACTACTGTAAATATGTACAAAGATGAAAGGTGGCCCATATATAAAAAAAGTTATAATTCTCTTGTAAATACTAAAATTCCTTTATGTAAACAAAAAGTAGATTCACAAAATGAATTACTCCAATACATAGAGAACAAAGATTATTACAGATTATATACAGATGGTTCAAAGACTGATAGTAAAGTAACATCAGCTTTTTATGATCCACAAGTTAGATTTTCAAAATGTTATACGCTGGACAGTAACTGCAGTATTTTTACAGCAGAATGTTATGCTATATATCAGGCTTTGTTATATGTTAGAAATGTTAGTGCATGTAATATTATTCTTTTTTCTGATTCTCTTAGTGCATTATCTGCATTAGAAAATAGGTCTTGTAAATATAATTTGTGTTACATAGTATATGATATATTAGCAATAGTCAATGAATTGGTCACTAAGGGTAAAAGAATATCGATGAAATGGATACCTTCTCACTGTGGTATAACAGGCAATGAGGAGGCTGATAAAGCTGCTAGAGGCCCAGCAGATGAAGATCACTCAACTTCTATGAAGGTTCCGTACACCGACTTCTATGCACAAATTGCATCGTCAGGAAAAAAACTGTGGTTGGAAATCTGGAAGAAGACCACAGAAAGTAAAGCATCATGGTATGCAAGTCTCCAAGAGTGCCCGCCCGCCCAACCTTGGTGGAAAAAGATAAGAGTAGACTCCCGAAAACAGATTACTCAAATGAATCGCCTCAGATTTGGCCATTGTAGAACTCCTACTCACCTGAAAAGACTCCGCATTAAAGAGGACGACAAATGTCCACACTGCCATCAAGAGAAAGCTGATCTGGAACATTTAATTATGAATTGCAGTGCACTTAACCTACAAAGACTCATATTTATTGCAGAAATGACAGATTTAGAAGATAACAGAGATGTGCCCTCCACATTACAAGAAATTCTTTCGAATGTTAAATACTACAAACCGTTATATACTTTCATTTCAAATTCCATTGGTGACATCTAAAGGAAGTTTGGATAAGAAGAAGAATTAGAAGAAGAAGAAATTGAAACATTTGCCTTCTTTTTGATGATTGGCTCATAAGGGCATGATCCCAGAGCCGTAAAAGGCTTTAAAAAAAAAAAAAAAAAAAAGCGATACACAATTTTCCGGGTGACCCTCAAATATTTGTCAGACGTGGCGTAAATGTCTGCTTTTGACGGCGTTTACACTCTGCCCACCACGCAGGGGATTATAGGCGTGATATATGTGTAAGCTGTACATTTCATGTCTCTTTTCTATTTCTTAATTTTGAAATTAATAGTAATAATAACTAAGAATACGCTTACGAAGTGTCCTGTTAAAATCGAGATGTATAAGAACAAAATCAACTATGCCATATATATAAAAACTTTCTCAACCAAACTAAGCTGTGTTAGAATCGAGGTCTATAGGAACAAAATCATATCTCTCTCTCTCTCCTTGGCTTTGATTATTCCCATCTGATGGTGGGGTCTGCCTTACTTACGCAAACTGTTTAACTGAGTTTTTTCTTGTACAATGGCGCAGGTGACGCGTTAGGTCTGACGCCGGCACCAAACTGCTCCCTAGCAATCAAAGCCCTCGGCGGCTGCGTGTCGTACCTGACCGAGTGTCTGCTGGACGTCCAGATCCTGGGCATGTCCCAGTTCTCCGCCTACGAGCCACCGGACGCGCTCAACCGAACTGTCAGTCTGTCCCAGGACGATACCGCGGGAAAATGGGAAGGCGGCAGCACCATGATACTCGACGCCATCACGCTAAGGAACTTGAGGATAGTACAGGATGAAGGATGCTTGTATGATAAGCTGAATTACTGCTCGACACCGATGGGGAAAAGGTCAGTTTATTTTTAAAGTTTTAAAGGGACTCTCCAAAGCTGCACGCATTCTGGTCTGGCATATCTCAAATGTGCGTGCAAGCCGTCGTGTCGCGTTTAGTGAGTGATGTATTATTTAGGAGTATCCGACACGCTCGCACGCACGGGTTTTTTATTTATTTTATTTTTAAATTTTTTAAACACGCATACATATACATATACTGAATCTTGTGAAATGTATATGATGCCGGCTTAGAATAGCATCACCCCATTTCTTACCGTGGGAGTCGTAAGAGGCGACTAAGGGACTCGAGGGTGTGTATTGATAGGCGATGGGCTGACAACCTGTCACTATGGCGATACACAATTTTCCGAATGACCCTCAAATATTTGTCAGACGTGGCGTAAATGTTCGTTTTTGCGGCCGTTTACGCTCTGCCTACCCCGCAAGGGATTAAGGCGTGATATGTGTATGTATGTATGTATGTGTATAAAAAATATGCGCTGGTTTTTTTGATTCCATTGAAATCCGTTAAGTTCGCTAAGTGTTGGTCTAAATGGATTTATTACACACAAAATGTGTACAGTGTCTCATCTCAGCCATTGGGTGGGTTTCAACTCGTTCGTGGTGCGAGTCCCGACAGCTACTGTGAGCGTCTTCACGTCGCCGGAGTTTTGGCCGCAGGGAGTCGTGTTTCGCCGCTTCCGAGGGAAGCTACCGCTCACGGCTTCACCGTTAGAATAGGTTTTAGAATAGTAATATTTTAAAGTGTATTTAAGTTTATTTTACTTGTATAGTCGTATTTTATTTTTATATTTTATTTAGAACATTTATGTTGGCAAACTGTTTACCTAAGACACAGGAATGATTATTCTTAGTTTAGGAAATAGTTAAGCCTCATAATTGTTTTGTATAGTTTTACGTATTAGTAATTATGTTTATTAAATAAAGAATTTGATTGATTGATTGATCTGGTTAAATTATTTGTCGTCATTATTATAAAACAAAAGCAGAGCTTCTTTTGCGAATATCCTAAATATCCAAAAACATTTAAATCCGCCAACACTAGCATTGAAATATCATACTTTTTTATTATTTGTTGGTATTTATTAGTTTATTTGTAATATTATGTTTAGGTATTAGGTAGTTTTTAGATTGTTATTTTTCTTTTTATTATTGTATTTCTCTTGTTCCCGTGTTATCCCTTCTTCCACCCTCATTAGGTTGGCTGGAAGAGATCTCTTATAGAGATAAGCTCGCCTATGTATTTAATTATAAGTTAAAACATTGTGAATCACTGCAATAAAGAATATATAATAATTGTTGTAGATTGCTCTACCAGTGGGTATGCTCGCCGAGCTGTAACCTGATGGTGATAAAGCAACGCCAAGAGGCCGTCAGGAGTCTCTATGAAAACCAAGAGCTCTGCCAAGATGCAAAGACCATCCTCACCACGCTACCGGACTTGGAGAGACTGCTGGCCAAGTCAGTATCTTCTCAATAGGTTTTGTTATACAAAGTCAGCTGTTTCTTCAATTAAACCTTTACCGGGTCCAGAGACAAAATTCAAACGCCTTATACTGAGGGGGTATCCTAATCACCGTGGAATCACCCCCATTTTCCAATATGTTCCGCGATTTTTTGTAGTATCCGAGTAATTTAAAATGTAGAGTTATAAGAAAATATTCGACTAGCAGGCTTCTTTCCTTCTTTTAATTTCCTTCCGTAAAAGGGCTTCTTGAGCGGTTTTGTAGCATTATCTTTATGTTTTGTACTTTCTAGCATACAAAAAAGCCAGCCAGTCGATTTTTTCCCTTAGTATAAGGCATACAAACTTTGTCTTTGGACGTCACCATACGGGCCATCCTATATATATTTTTGTAGAAATTTGCTAGTGACCCTGGTTGAAATCTCAAGATAGGCTGATGATAAGGAACAACTGTCCCAAAGGAACATAGGTCGAACTCTGTAAAAAAATCTTGACCTGCCATACATATTAACTCGTTCAGCCGGTGCATTTTATACAGGAGGTTAATTTTTTTTTCGTCTTTCGACATATGTTCCTTATCAGTCCGCACTGAGTCACTTGGAAACTTTCATCCTATTATTGCGTTTTTTGTTTATTTAAACTTCGCGTGTCGAAATTGAGACAACTCCGGAGAAAACTTTGCTCTCATTCGTTTACGAAAAATTTAAAATAAATGCGCGTTGGTACGGTAGTCATTAACACGAGTGCATGTACTCCACAGAGTTCACAGCCTCGGCAACCTGTTGAAGTCAAAGACCCACCCGGACTCCCGCGCTATATTCTACGAAGAGAAAACCTACTCGAAGCGAAAGGTGCTGGATTTCGTGTCAGTGCTGAACGGCTTCACCGCGACACTGAAACTCACACAGCTCTTCGAAACCACCGACTCGGCGCTCTTGAAAATGATCACGCAATTCCAACCGCAGGGAAAGTTCCCCGATTATAGAGATACGCTGAAATTCTTCAAGGTAACATATTAAACTGCAAATACACTGAAACTAGATTTGATACACTTGTAACGAAAGATGCTGGACTTTGTGTCAATATATGACGGCTTCACAGTGGTGCTATTTCATCCTTTATTGAAAACGAAAACGAAACAAGTTAACATACAGTTGAAACTTAAAATTAAAACAACAGGCGAGCTTATCTCTTTAAGAGAACTCTTCCAGCCAAACTAGCGGCGATGAAAGATGGGAATACACGGGAACAATCTAATTATCCAAGTCTAATTATTAAGTTCTGCTCGTAAAATTAATTCAAAAGTAATCAAATCTGCAAGAAAAAAAAACATTTCTTTTTTTAGGAGGGTTTTAACCAATCTGAAGCCGAGAAAGAAGGGCGTATTCTGCCCGGCGCGGGCGTTGACCCCGAGTACGACAACACGCTACGCACTATAGCGGAGATCGAGGAAGAGTTGCAGGATTACCTGAAGGAGCAAGAAAAGTTTTTCCGTTGTCGGGTAATGCCAATCTTCTAGCCAATTCCCAAAAACCTTGTATCACAATGAAAGAATAACAGATTCCGATGCTCTCATATTTTTTATCCTTGTTATATCTAGAATAGAAGCAGGTCAGAAGTCTGGATGCTAAAGGAGTCTAGAGTTAATCGAAAGACCAAAGCTTTACGCATTTTCGCGATAGTTCTAAAACGAATGTGAATCTTCTGGAAATTTGCAATTACAGTTAAGTAAGTTGCCGTGTGATGCCGGTTCGGAATAGCATCACCCCATTTCTTTCCCGTGGAAGTCTAAGACTAAGAGACTCGATGGTGTGTATTGCAATTTTAGGCGATGGGCTGACAACCTGTCAATATGGCGTAACACAATTTTTCGAATGACCCTCAAATGTTTGTAAGACGTGGTGTAAATGTTCGTTTTTTGCGGTTGTTTACGCTCTGCCTACCCCGCAAGGGATTATAGGCGTGTCATATGTGTGTGTTATATCTAGATTAGAAGCAAGTCAGAAGTCTGCTTGCTTAAGGCATAGCTAAACGAGCCTGGAGCTAATCGAGAGATAACTAAAATTTTACGTTTATCCGCGAGACTTTTATGAAGTGCTTAGTATTTACATTGACTGGCCCGATGGCGTAGCGGATAGTACCCCTGCCTTCTACGCCAAGGGTCGTGGGTTCGATCCCCACATGACCCATATATTTGTTAAGCCATTTTCAGATATTTGTGTTTAGTCTGGGTGTTTCTATGTATATTATGTATTTATTTACAAAAAAAAGTATATAAGTATTTATATCAACTACTTAGTTCCCATAGTACAAGCTTTGCTTAGTTTGAGGCTAGACGGCGCTGTGTGAAATATCCAATATAAGAAGATATAGATATAAGATACATTAATTAGTGAACCCGCAGGTGGCGTACGTGGGCGCGGATAAGAAGCGCTTCCAGCTGGAGGTGGCTGAGAGCGCGGCGCGCAAGGCGGGGCCGCAGCACCAGCTCGAGGGCGCCAGGAAGGGCTTCAAGAAGTTCTCCACGCCTGAGACCAGGGTCAGTACACTCATCATCAAGAACCGCCTTTAGCACACTTCGGAAAACTGACATTTCTACATGTGCATGTGTGGGTGATCACAGATGTGTGAGTGTAGGGATGGCATGCAGGTTGATTTTTATACGTAACCTGATGAATACATACAGTAAGTACTATAGAGGATTTAACAAGCCTAGCGCTAGTTTCTACTTAATTCTCCACTGGTATTTTGACATTTCTCGGGTGAGGGCGGGTCGAGGGATGGGGTGCGGGGAGGTAAGTGTCCGTTCTGTATATATAATTTAAACTACATACTATTGGTTATTCTGTGCCTTTAGCATACAGACTTTAAGTCATATTTGACATTTATGACATCTGTCATCTCCATACTAAAAGAGATCTCAACAAAGGAAATAGATCCTCTGCCGTAGCATTAGCACGAATTTGACAGTGCTCAAATATGATCAGTACTGCCACAGTATAATTAATAGTACTAGCGTACAGTATGGTCACTCCCTGCCTCCCCCTACAAGCGCCGCCCACCCGCGCTCGGAGGACGCTCAGACACCGGCTAGCAAGGACGCGACGACGAAGGTCATTTCATACTGCCGCACAGTGCATTCCCGATTCGCGAACGCAAAATGGCGGCAACCCTGACATGTTGTCTCACACACACAAGCATGGTCCGCGTTCACCTACGCGAGCTTAGACTGTGTGCGTAGCAACGCATTTGATTCATACATTTGAGCGCCAGTGTCCGAGGTGTGGTACTGCGTTGCTACTGCACAACGCAGGGGAACCAGTCCATGAAACTGATCATATTTATGACTTTCAACAGGAGTTCCTTGCTCGCATGATCGCAGCGGAAGAGCAAAAAACAGCTGTTCTAAAGGATTTGAGTCGTAGAATATTCGAGAAGTTCTCGTCTCACTACGACCAATGGGAGGCGGCGGTAAAGTGCCTCGCCACGCTCGACATACTGCTCTCCCTCGCAGAGTTCGCCAGGCAACAGACTACCGATGTGTGCCTGCCGCAAGTCACATTCAACAACAATACTAAGGTGGGTAACATCCTTTAAAGAATCGCACATACATACATACGTACATGAACTCTGAAAACATTACACTCCTTTTTTGGTTGGGCAGTCGTGTAAAAAAATATAGAAAATGGTGTCAGTCGTTTGACAACGTCAAATCATATGGAATAATAATTTATACACTGTCGTAACGCGCGTGTAAATTTTGAAATAACACGGTTGTTCTATGGTTTCCAACACTAGCGACACGGCTTCATGTTAGTTAGCTCAACTTGCTACGCTTGTCGTTAGATAAACGGCTTTTACACTAGTCTGAATACCGTGTACGGTATGGCATACATAGCAATGTATGCAATTTTTTTTACCATTTAATAGCCAGCAGCTATTAACCTTTTCGCCGCCAAGCCATTCGAGTAAAAAATTGCAACCAGCGCCACACCAATTTCTTGGGAAAGAAATACTCAATAAAATAGAGAGAGTCCAACAGTTCATATCGAAAATAAATCTTCACTTTTTAAACCGAGTTTTGATTAATCTAAAATCATTATTTTGCCCTCTACTTTTCAGTTCTGATTTCATATAGGTCAAAATAATAATATAGGATAGTAGTAGTAGTGGTGGCCTCGTAAACAACACTAGGCATATTCAACAAGTTTATTTTTAGTTCAGTTTTCGATCAGCACTGGCGCATCTCTATTACGCGTTGTCGGTTATAGACGACTGTGGCGTCGGTGGCATTTCTATATTTTCAAACCCTTAAGACAAATAAGGATGTAATATAGAATATCGATAAAAAAATTAGAACATCATAGGATTTATGCTGGTATTTATTTTAATATTTTATTGTGACTATTTGTTTTCTTTCATTTCTTTTTCTTATTTTACTTACGTTGAATATTAATTAAAAACGATTTTTAATAGTAATGAACACGATTTAATATAAAATATTTATTAAACATTACTAGTGTCAACATCTTTAATTAACGAAAATAAACAAGTTATAGAATCATGTATAACAATGAAATTGGATCAATAAAAACGAACAAAATACAAATATTAGTACTGATCTGCTAAGTATTACTTAAATAAATATAATTATGAATACATAATTTAAAATAAGGAGTGCCGACATGCACACTCACTTTTTCTATCGTAACATACAAAATTATACCTAACAGATATCAACTGCATAAAAATATACCTATAATATGAAACGAAACTAAATATATGATATAAAATTCACTAAAATCAACATGCATAATCAAAACTTATATTCAAATTTGTACTTAAAAACTATTTCGTTTGAGCTTCTTTTATGGTCGCATAGACTTCGTCCTAAACCTGGTCCAGCTTCTCGTCGGGGACTTCTTTCAACATTTCTTCGTTTTGTTCAAAATAGTTTTCTTTTGTCAAATTGGCATTCTGAAAAAAAAATAAGTTTCATGTCTACTCTAAATAAATAATTAAACTAATAAATTATTACAAGTATAATCAATAACATACGTCTGTTATCAGTTTCTGCGTAGAACTAGGCAAAGGAGCTTCTGCAGCTTCTTTTCTTTTTTGCTTATCTGGAATACACAATAATTGATTAGGTATAAGTTTAGTGTAAGTAATTTAAATCTAATGATTTTTAAACGTAAAAATATTCAGTCGCGTATGTTGATGCCTTTGATGTGGAAGGACAAAATAATAATATAAAGAAACAATACGAGACAAAATAACAAAGAAATGAAGATAAAGTATATTATTTGACTTTTATTTTGTACATAGATAAGATATCTTAAAATGCCCTACAGAACTGCGACGGCATATGTCTATTTTACATAAGGACAACTTTTTGTTATTAAATTACTAAACTAAAATTTAACATAGTCAAGTCCAGTAAATAAGTAAGTAGGTACTTAATAATAATAATTGTTAAAGCCCATAAATTTACTCGTTGCCATATAATTTGGAATAATAAATTCGGTCAGTATTTTGTACTCACTTTTCATCGCCTTTATTTCTGCTTCAGCTATTTTCTTCCACTTCAAATATTCGCGACGGGACATCATCTTTTATGCACTTTAACTTGACCGTACTCGTCAAAAGAAACTGGTGGAATGACAAAAAAACATATCTCATAACATAACACAAACTAAAAAAAAGCACGAGTGCCAATTACTTTCGTGGAAAAACTGCAACTTTGAGTAAACAGGGCCATAAAACACGTGCGCATAAAACAATAAATTGTTCCAGGCGGCGTTGGGTTCAAACAGCTCTTATCCTATGAGGTTGCGGTATTTCGTTTTTGACCACAAGAGACAAAAGAAATGCATATTTCTGGTTTTATTGTCATTTGCCGCTATTATGCTTGGTTTAAAACTATTTATGTAATCTTCATTGAGGTTACGTGTCTGATGTATTTCAAAAAATCTTTCCCATTTTGGTAAATAAATTAAAGACAAATGTCAATGATTTCTGTCCGACAAAGATAAGGCTCAAGGTGTTACTCCGTGTACAGTATTGTACCTATTCGTTTGTAAATTAACATCCGTAACAACATTAAAGTAACTATGAAATGCTAATAAATAACCGCTGATATAAGTACAATACCTTACGAAGGGCGTTATAAAAAGTAAATAGAAACAAACCGAAGTAATAATCAAATAAACCGGGTAGGAATAGAAAAAAAAATGTTAAAGTATTGAATATAATATATAATAAATCTTAAAATAATAGTTATGTCGGTTTCCCATTTGCCTGAGATACAGGAATTCATATTCTTAGTTTAGGAAATGGTTAAGCCGCAGAATTATTTCATATAAGTGTACCTTTTTGTAATTAAGTTTATTAAAAAAATAATTATCTTATCTCTTATTATCTTATAATAATCTTGTATCAGAATTTGACCCGTCAAATTGAGTTCACATGAAACCCTCCCAAACGCTCCTAATTTATTTATTATTATTTATGATTATTAGGTATTTACTTACCTCTAAATCTTCTTCTTCGAGTAATCCACGTTCAAACGACAGATCAACGTCATCCTCTACGCCTTCTAAAATCTGTAGAAGTTCTGCTAAACTAAGCTCGTCGGCACTCATTTTCCCATCACTATTTTTATGTCACTACTGCAATGACGTCAGAGCGTGTCGTCTTTACCCGACTACGGCGTACAGTGCACTCACAATGGTCAAGCAATTATCGCTGTGCACGAGTCGCCGAAACCGGTTTGTCGATACTCAATCAAACAAAGAAAATAATGTCTAATACTTGGCGTATTTCTACAAATCGATGTCGGGAATATTTTCAATATACATTAAAATAATAAGAAAATGTTATTGTTATGACAAACTTGACAAATATCTAGGCATAGTATATTCCGTAAATATATTATAGATGTATCGATGTTTCACATTTGTACTAGTAAGGAACAACACTTCCAGTCGTGTGGGGCCGACTATGGCGTGTGAGAATGGTACTTCTGACAGCTTCAAAACGTAATCAGTATTTTTCTTATTTAAACTACAAATCTAATAAATATCTAAGCGCAAAAGTTCATAAATCAAAGTAGAGGGTACAATAAATGCAATATGCGAAAAATAAAAGATAGATACGGTTTTAAAATGCTAGTTTATGAACATAAACTTTGACGAAGTTTTGTCGGCTGTACCCGACCGTGGCGCTGACGGCAAGTCGCGGGTTGTCGGCTATACCCGTCTGTGGCGGTGAAAAGGTTAAATGGTAAAAAAATGAAATAACTTTATTCAATGTAGGATAGCATTATCACTTATTGACGTCATGATCGGTCATTGTAAAAAAAAGAAATTTGCATAACGCAATTTTCTTTTTTTTATAACAATTTTGTATTGTCCTAATAAAAAACCGGCTCGGGCGGGATAAAAAATTATAAAATAAAGGCACTGCCTCGGGGCTGGCCAGGTTAATTACACAGTAACTTTACGCCACCTCCATTTGTAAAACTAAGGATAACCAGCAATTTATGCCGAACCATATACGGAATTCAGTCAGACTAGTGTTATAGCCGTTATAACGCTAGCAGTTTTTCTAACACAACCTTTTTACATACACATATTAGGCCTATAATCCCTTGCGGGGTAGGCAAAGCATAAATGGCCGTATAAAACGGACATTTACGCCACGTCTGACATACATTTGAGGGTCATCCGGAAAATTGTGTATCGCCATAGTGACAGGTTGTCAGCTCATGGCCTAAAATTGCAGTACACACCCTCGAGTCGCTTAGTCGCCTCTTACGACTCCCACGGGCAAGAAATGGAGCGATGCTAATCTAAGCCGGCATCACACGGCAACCTTTTTATGACTTGTTTTTACAGCCCTTCATAAAGATCGTGGAAGGTCGTCACCCGTGCATCTCTGTGGCCAACGAGTTCATCCCTAACGACACGGAGCTCGGGTTGGCGAGCGCCAGCCTGCTGCTGCTGACGGGGCCCAACATGGGCGGCAAGTCCACACTCATGCGGCAAGTGGCGCTGCTCACTGTGCTCGCGCATTTGGTAAGGATATTTGTTACAAACATACACCAAGACTATATCCCTTGCATAGTGTAAATCGCCGTAAGAAGCGGACACTTACGCCACCTCTGACAAAAATTTGATGTCGTTGTCCCCCACATATTGCTCTAGGCTAAGTTTAAGTTCGGAAAAAACAAAAAAACTTAACTTATATGGAATCTCTAAAGTATAATCAAACTTAACTGTTATAACTGCCATAACTGCTACTGTAACAGTATCACCATCGTGATAGGTACTTATTTGTAAATTATACCACTCAAGTTTCAATTATTGTTAATATACATAGATGCACTGTTGTTGATTATGTGATAAAATTATAATTGTGATACTGTTTTGTAAATTGTAACAGTTAACTTTTGATTATAATGTAGTAATTCCATACAAGTTGAGTTTTTTGTTCTCCCCGAACTTAAACTTAGTCTAGAACAATATATGGGGGACACGTCACGTGAAATCCTGACGTTCCGTTGTCCCCTTGGCGGTATTTGCGGACAACGGTACAGAAATATAATGACGTCCCGTTGTCCCCATAAAGGGGACCTGGCCAACGGAGACAACGGTATTAGAGGATATTTCCTCCTCTATCTAAATATTTATCGGACTACAATGAGCTAGTTTGTCTATAATAGTCGCCAACACATACTCAGAATTAAACAATTATTTTCCAGGGGAGCTACGTACCGGCCCAAGAATGTAAGCTCAGCCTGGTGGACAGAATCTTCACTCGCCTGGGGGCTTCCGACGACATACTGTCGGGACAATCAACTTTCCTAGTGGAGATGAACGAAACGGCTGCCATCGTTCGGCACGCGACTGAACACTCGCTGGTACTGTTGGACGAACTGGGTAAGACTTCGTCAAAGTATTTCGAGTATTTTCAAGCAATATTCGCGGTAGCGGCAGGAGCAGGAGCATGGTGTGAACGTAGCATAAGAAGTTACCCGGAGGCCAGGTCGCTTCGTGTCGTCGCTAGTGCAAGCAAATGATGTAACGAATATGCTTCTTGACTAACTAATCAATAAGCTACTTTGTAAAACGTTATTCCGACATTTTCTATGATGTAGGAACATATTGCATTTAAATATGACGCCATTTTCACTATTTTGGATGGTGTCTAAACATTACATACATACATAAATCACGTCTATATACCTTACGGGGTAGGCAGAGGGTTAACGGCCGTAAACCGGATATTAACACAACTTCTGACAAGTTTGAGTATTAATCAGATGACTGTGTCACTATAGTAACAGGTTGTCAGCCCATCATCGCCTATAATTGCAATATACATCTAACCCTCGAGTCCCTTAGTCTCCTTTTACGACACCCATGGATAAGAAATGCTATTCTAAGTTGGCATCATACGGCCGTTGGCATCACAAAACATAGATATTTATAATATTTTTCTGTTTAACAATTTTATAACAACTAAGAATATTTTGAAAAACTTTGAATGAAATCTGTAGTTTTCTTGGACAATAGTTTAAGCATACAAGTGTTGTGTATTATTAATGACCCAGACAAGCACCAAAATGCATACATCCGCTGACCGAGGGCGGACATTTCAAAACTAAAAGAGAAAGATGTCCTTTTTCTATTTACATAATGAGTAACAAAAAAGCTATAGCAACATGAAAGTGGCACTCATAAAACTAAACATTGGAGAAATAAAAAGAAATGACCTCTTAACCAAGGTCCAATTATTTTTTTATGTGGGGAAAATTTATCCGTTTCATGAGTACCTCCTATCGGCTTGTTATTCCCTTTTTTTCTCCCTGTATTCTGTTTTTCATGTCAATTTTGTATGGTTAGGTCGAGGCACGTCTACATACGACGGCACGGCCATAGCGTCGGGCGTGTGCCGCGAGCTGGCGTCGCGCGGGTGCCGCGTGCTCTTCTCCACACACTACCACTCGCTGGTGAACCACTTGCATCGCCACCCCGGCGTTCTGCTGGGACACATGGTACGTTACACACTCGCACACATAGTTGTCGAAAGCCGTGTAAATTCGGACACCGGATGGGGTAACATGCTATAATTTCCACACTATATTCCGCGTTATGGGCGTTATTAAGTTCGCGGAATGGAGGATAAGGAGTTGGAGTAAAATACAAATATATTATTAATTCCGTATTTAATTATTTACGTATTTTATATTATATGATCCGTAATTAATTGATTCATCTGAAACCAAATACTTTTTTTAGATCTTTATTATTACTTTACTTTACTTTATATTACCCTTTGTATACCTTAATAAAAAAAATGTGTTTGCCCGAAATATGCTGATATTGCGCGCTACTTCTTCATTGCATGTTAACTTCTTTTATCAAAATATTTTTTTTACTATGGGGACAAATAATAACGTTAGTCGTCAGGTCCGGATTGAAGAATGGTTGTTCCGAAATATAAAAGGCAAACTTGTGCAGGGAGCCCAGCGCAACGCAAAAGCACTGCTGTTTTCTTTGATCTCCCTTGAAATGGGAATTTTTCTAGAGATTCTCGAGTGTCATGTAGGGGGCGCTCAGCTTAATTGAAATAACGTTCCTTTACATGTAAATCTGTACCACTTTACAAAATATTCTTTATTTTGTATTTATTTAATAGTTCTAATTTTTTTTGTTTGCTATATGAATGACACTCAATATAATAGCAAGATGACAAGTTTATTTTGTAGCAAATTAAACTAAAATAAATAAATTAGTAACGAACACAACGTGAAACGGAACCTAAGACAAAACTATGGCTGCCGCCAGCCATATTGAAACGTAAAATTTTCAGTTTAGCACAGTGCCCTCTGGTTTGACATTCAGAACTATCAACAGAAAAACTCCCATTGAAATGATACCGGTTATAAAAACATCTTTGTCTTCATAATCCGTTTCCATCTCGTTTTACAGCCGACTGTGACACTTCAGTGTATAGGTGAACCTTTTTTGCCACTGCCATGAGTCTTGTTTGAACTCAAGTTAAAAATGATAAAACCAAGTTTTATTTCAAAGTTCATCCCTATCTTCACACCAGAGGGCCAGAGACGTGCGAGAATTCTCCGCGTGGTGTTGCTTTTTTTCCACGGTTTAGTTCCAGATTATATCGTTCAATCGACGAAAGTTCTCAAATAATGATAAGATATTGATAACTTTCTACCTTTTATGAACTACTTAACAAGTTGGCATTACTATAATTACAAGATTCCTACTCCTACCCTTCCATTCCGCGAACTTAAGCCTGCGCCGAGCGCAATACGACCGTGAAATAAACTTATCGTATAGGACAACAATTTGTCCGTCTTAGATTTTTAATGCTTGTTCTTGATTTTAAGAAAAAACAAGTGAGGGCTCTACTGGACGGTCGAGGCCGCCTTAAAAGCCCCTCGTACTAAAAGCTCTGCGCGCATGAGACGACAAAATAATATATCGTTCCACGCATTTTACTCGGACAGGAGTCTTTGAGTCGTTCATAGAGACTATCATTAGTAGGATATGATGAGGATGGCTGTAAATGGTCATGTCTGCCACATCTGATCAAATATACGACAGGTTGTCAGCCCATCGTTTAAAATTGTAATAGTTATTACTGATAACTTTATGACGCGATCTATTCTATACGATCTTATACTAGCTATGCACATAATGAAAACTTTGAATCCATCTATCTTCGCTTACGTCTTTCGGGAAAGAAATGGGTGACTTAATTGTAAGCCGGTATCAAATACAATCAACTTAATAATAAAACTTTCAGGCATGTATGGTGGAGACCGACGAGTCAACGCCGGACAGCGAGGACCACATTCCCGAGGAAACAATCACGTTCCTCTACAAACTGTCGCCTGGCGCGTGCCCCAAGTCGTACGGATTCAACGCGGCGCGGCTCGCGGGCGTGCCTAAAGAGATCACCAAGAGAGCACATCTCATCTCGAGGAACTTGGAGAAAGAGGCCACATGCGTGCGCGCCTTCAAGGATATATTCAAGAAGGACGCCGTCAAAGTCAGGGAATTGCTGGCTGGACTTACTATATAAGTTTTTAGTGCTGCTCTGGTTGTCATCGTTTATGTGGCGTTTAGACAATCCTTTGCAGGAATATAACCTTATTACGGCAGCTCCCATTTTTAAGATAATGTTTTTATATGTTCTGGCAGTTAGTTGTGCTTTGCCATTTATTTAAATGTGCATAGTTGTGCTGATGAATGCTGCTGATCGTAGATACCTGTAAACTGAATAACTTTTCCAATGTTATATTTTTTGTTTGCACGTGATTACCGCTAAGCGAATGTAAGTGATATTGATATGTTTCCTTTTTATGCGATTCTCATAAAATAATTAAGTAGTTTTGTCAGTATTCAACACAGTGTCTCCCATAATTGTGATACAGTGTCGTTTTGATCTGATAGTTAATGTTAAAGTTATTGTTAACGAAACCTGTTTGTGATTTTCTTAGTGATCAAGTTGATTTTAAACCCACCTTATTATTGAAACTGAATATATTATTTTTAACTTAACATTTGTTTTTATTGAACCATTACTTTTCTATGTATACACACAAAAGAGGAGAGTGAATTCGTTGATTTGCCTGATAAGAAAATGCCTAAGATTGTGAATTTTTCGTTAGCCTGAAATATAAAATTACTCATTAATTATTATTGACTTCTTATGGGCACAAATTAAATTACTAGATCTTATAATCAAAACAAAAGGGTATTCGTCTTACCAAATAAAAAAATAACAACTGCAGCTTGATCGATTTATTTATATTTTATTCTATACAAAAACGTTGCACGTAATTGTTGCATTTGATCAAATATATATTAATTTTCTATCAATATAATGGAGTAAATCATTTTTACCAAACAGCAACAGTTGTGTTTTAATATAAATATGACGCTACATAACGAATGCATCAAAGTTGCTACATAAAAAAACAGACGCATTGCAGCAATGTACAACAGGTGAACGTACTAGTCGCAATAATATTAGGACTAAAATGTCGACAATAATACGCAAACGTTTCACGGGATCTAATTAGTCGATGTAAAAAGATAAACGTACGATAACAATTTTTAGCAAAACAGTTTTAGAGACAGCTGTCTGCGACTGGTACGTTGACTCTACAAATCTGTAACTCATTTAGTATCCACACAATAACCAACTGCATGTGCAATTCGTGTGCACCGCGTAATGTAATCTCAAGACCCTGTTTTGGATTACCTTTTTCTATCGGAAGATTCAAAAATGTATCAGTAGCGTACTGTGCCCTATGTTATGAAACTAAAGGCTACTAGTCTACAAGTGAAACTCTTATTCTTAGTACATTGCGTAGCCGGTTAATATTCCTGGTATCTGAATGGCTATAAGTCGCGCAGATAAAGAAAGGATACCGAAAAGTTGCATCATTATTGTTGCCATCCGCATCCATCCGCCTCAGTCTCCGGTTGCCGGCCGCCGGTTGGGGCCTGTGCGGAAAGAGAATAGGCGTTGAAGACGCCTCTGTGCCTCAGTATGAGAAGTTTTATAGCAACCTATGAAAAAGTTATTAGTTCACTTTATTCCTATTCTTTTTCCAGGAACATGTGAAACGAGGAGACAAGCATATTTATTTACGCTGAGATGGCATTCATTTAGTACCTACTCTTAATAAGATTTCTTATTTCAGCAGTTGAAACATTTGTACCGCTAGGATTTCAGAGATATTGCTTTTAAAGATGGTCCTTTCCAGCCACATGTAATGTCATCTCAACGTAAAAAAATATGCTTGTCTCCTCGTTTCACATGTTTATCTTTTTGCGCACATGTAATTTTTTTATAGAAACAAACAATGATATTGCCATTTCGAGATCCATTCTTTATTTGCGCAAGTAATAACCGACTACGCAAAGAACATCGAATTTCACCTGTAAGATAATATCGGGCACAGAAATTAATGAATTTTGCCTCGAACACGGTGTAAGTACGTGTAATGTTTTAAACTGCACACATTTATTTACACAATCATATGCATACCTAGTATTTATTTTATTAAATATGTTTTGTTTTGATATCAAAATTATACATCATCGTTTTCATCAACTATTATTTTCTGATTGCTTTATTATGTACTTACTTACTTACACGTATAATAATTAATAAAAGAAAAAAATGCATTAAGGCGACAACCGTGTCTTGTACCAATAAAGCAAGGCAGGCCAACCCCATGCCTGCCTAAGCATTTGAATTGGCCCGCCAGTCGCCGGCCGCCGGTTGGGGCTTGAGCGGTTGGGCCTGATTGGACGGTAAAAAAAGTTTTTTTCGTGTATAGTAATATTGGCCGGCATTGCTTTATAGTACACATATTTGTATTATGTATGTAGCATGGCCGCTTTTTAGGGGATACTTTATTTGCTAGGCTGATGATTGAAATATGCACATTTGTAGTGCACTAACGTATGTATTGCTATTGATTCAAAGAGGCACAGAGCCACAGGCACTTGACTTATTATTGATTGATTACTCATCTCATTAAATGCGTTTTGTGTATTGTTTCAGTAATAATTTGTTTTCTCAGAAAGTTGTCATCAATCAATAACACCTTGTTTAGGCATGAATGGCGGTTACTTCTAATAACTAACAAAAATATACCTACTTCTGCTATATTTTACGTGTTTCTGTTTTAACCTTTTCGCCGCCAAGCCATTCGAGTAAAAAATTGCTACCAGCGCCACACCAATTTCTTGGTAAAGATAAACTTAATAAAATAGAGATGTCCAACAGTTCATATCGATAATAAATCTTCACTTTTTAAACCGAGTTTTAATAAATCTAAAACCATTATTTTGCCCCCTACTTTTCAGTTCTGATTTCATATAGGTCAAAATAATATATAGGATAATGGTAGTAGTGGTGGTCTCGTAAACAACACTAGGCATATTCAACAAGTTTGTTTTTAGTTCAGTTTTCGATCAGCACTGGCGCATCTCTATTACGCGTCTCTCTATATCGCGTTGTCGGTTATAGACGACTGTGGCGTCGGTGGCATTTCTATATTCTCAAAACCTTAGGACAAATAAGGATGTAATATAGAATATCGATAAAAAAAATTAGAACATCATAGGATTTATGCTGGTATTTATTTTAATATTTTATTGTGACTATTTGTTTTCTTTCATTTCTTTTTCTTATTTTACTTACGTTGAATATTAATTAAAAACGATTTTAAATGGCACAAATTTCATGTGAATTTAATTTAACGGGTCAAATTGTGATACAAGATTATTATTAGATAATAAGAGATAAGATAATTATTTATTTAATAAACTTAATAACAAATGTGTATGAAATAATTCTGTGGCTTAACCATTTCCTAAACTAAGTATATGAATTCCTGTATCTCAGGCAAATGGGAAACCGACATATCTATTATTTTAAGATTTATGATATATTATTAAATACTTGAAGATTTTTTTTCTATTCCTACCCGGTTTATTTGATTATTTCTTCGGTTTGTTTCTATTTACTTTTTATAACGCCCTTCGTAAGGTATTGTACTTATATTAGCGTTTATTTATTAGCATTTCATAGTTATTTATAAAGAAGAGGCCTATGTCCAACAGTGGGCTAATATAGGCTAATTAGATAGATAGATGGATGGTTACTTCTACGTTTATTAAATAAGTAATTATTTTATCTCTTTTTATCTAATAATAATCTTGTATCACAATTTGACCCGTTAAATTAAGTTCACATGAAACCCTCCCAAACGCTCCTAATTTATTTATTATTATTTATGATTATTAGGTATTTACTTACCTCTAAATCTTCTTCTTCGAGTAATCCAGGTTCAAACGACAGATCAACGTCATCCTCTACGCCTTCTAAAATCTGTAGAAGTTCTGCTGAACTAAGCTCGTCGGCACTCATTTTCCCATCACTATTTTTATGTCACTACTGCAATGACGTCAGAGCGTGTCGTCTTTACCCGACTACGGCGTACAGGGCACTCACAATGGTCAAGCAATTATCGCTGTGCACGAGTCGCCGAAACCGGTTTGTCGATACTCAATCAAACAAAGAAAATAATGTCTAATACTTGGCGTATTTCTACAAATCGATGTCGGGAATATTTTCAATATACATTAAAATAATAAGAAAGTGTTATTGTTATGACAAACTTGACAAATATCTAGGCATAGTATATTCCGTAAATATATTATAGATGTATCGATATTTCACATTTGTACTAGTAAGGAACAACACTTCCAGTCGTGTGGGGCCGACTATGGCGTGTGCGAATGGTACTTCTGACAGCTTCAAAACGTAATCAGTATTTTTCTTATTTATACTACAAATCTAATAAATATCAAAGCGCAAAAGTTCATAAATCAAAGTAGAGGGTACAATAAATGCAATATGCGAAAAAATAAAAGATAGATACGGTTTTAAAATGCTAGTTTATGAACATAAACTTTAACGACGTTTTGTCGGCTGTACCCGACCGTGGCGCTGACGGCAAGTCGCGGGTTGTCGGCTATACCCGTCTGTGGCGGTGAAAAGGTTAATCTACTATCATTTGTACTGTATAATTAGTTAAGCACTTTAATAATTATCTAATTAATTTACAAATTATAATATAGTACTACAAAACGGATACGAGAATGTGAGAATGGTTAATAAGGTCCATAAAGGTAACCAATGAAAATCACACAAAACACTTCCCGTGTTAGGTATAACATTTTTGAAAACTTATAATATTTTCAAGCGCGGGCAGGATTTGAACCTGCGACTTTCGCATTACTAGTGGCAATGCCTCTTCCATCTGGGCTACCTCAACTCGTTTTAAAATTTTACAAGTTTTCAAAATTATATACCTATATTGTATACCTAACACGGGAAGTGTTTTAAAAATTTGGTACTCAATTAATCGCGGGTTTTCATCGCTTAGACTACATTCAATCTGTAAAGATAGAATTAGTCGCCGGGTATTAGTTGCAGAACTAACCCGGTAGATGGAGCCGTGCCACGCGTTACTGGCATTCAAATACACTTGCAAAATTAGCGGGCAAGGAACGAGCTGCGGTAGCCCAGATGGAAGAGGCGTCGCCACTAGTAATGCGAAAGTCGCAGTTCAAATCCTGCCCGCGCTTGAAAATATTATAAGTTTTCAAAAATGTTATACCTAACACGGGAAGTGTTTTAAAAAATTGGTATTAAAATTTAAGAATTCAGCCAAATTCCTAGGATTAAGACCCAATTAATGTTATCCAAAATCAAGCGAAGTCATAATTATTTGAGTTTATTTTTTATTATTAAACGAACAAGTATCACTCATGATGTGGGTTTACACGACTTACTTGTTGTAAATTTGGTAGAGAGTTTTATCTCTCGACGTTTCGACTGCTTACCTTCTTCACGGAGGTCGACAGATCACATACGCCCGCCCGTCAGCTGTGATTGCCGAACACTGCGGGCCGCGGCTCGCTGCGCTCGCGCCGAGATGGCGGGTGGCGCTGCAGTGGCCGCAGTTAGTGGTTCTTGCGGTGGTTGCGGTTGACTTGTAGAGTCTATCATCGAAAAGTCCGAACAAAATACACTAACCAAATCATCACTTTTCACCTGGTTTACTGCCGCCGGTGATACTGTTTTTAGCACTGGCTTCCATGACGGCGATAACGACCAGCCACTATCTCTGTTAAAATTCGGATGACGGCTTATTTCTATAGCTTCCCGAACTTTGCGTGGTACAAAAAACCTTTCCCTAGCCAGAATAGCTGTCTTGTCGAAACGAATATAGTGGTTGGTGTCCGAATTCAGCGAGTGTTCTGCTACCGCCGACGTCAAAGTGTTACAGTTCTTTACGCTCCGTATGTGCTCTGCAATTCTTGTAGACACATGCCGCTGTGTTTCGCCGATATAGCTCTTACCACACTCACAAGGTATAGAGTAAACACCAGGTCCAGACAGGGGCTCCTTATCTTTCGGCGACCTTAGCCAGTGTTTTACTTGAGTATGGGGTCGGAAAATAGTCTTTATGTTGTATTTCCGACTCAGTAAGAAGATACAAGAGATATAAAACTCTCTACCAAATTTACAACAAGTAAGTCGTGTAAACCCACATCATATTTGAGTTTACTTTACGGTAATTCTTGGCTTCTTAGCAAAGAAAGGCGTACTTACGAAGAAATAAAAATTTACATAAATTATTAACAAAAATAATATGCTATATGTAGCTATATGTAGGTAGGAAGATGGTAAACATTATGAATGAGGCTTTGAAAAAGAAAGGAATGAAAGTGAATGTAAGTAAGACGAAGTCAATGGTTTTTGAAAAAGAAGAAGGTATGACGGAGTGTAATATTATGATAGAAGAAGAGAGGGTGGAGCAAGTGAAAGAGTTTGTATATTTGGGATCGAAGTTTACATCAGATGGAAAGTGTGAAAGTGACATTGAAAGGAGGGTAAATGCCGGCAACATGGTGAATGGAGCGTTGCATACTTTTATGAACAGCCAGACAGTGTCTAATAAGGCACGTCTGGCTGTGCATAGAGGAGTGTTAGTTCCAACACTTATGTATGGGAGTGAAAGTTGGGTATGGCAGAAAAAGCATGAAAGTAGAATAAATGCGGTAGAAATGAGAGCGCTAAGAAGTATGATAGGAGTGAAATTGAGTGACAGGATAAGGAATAGCGTGATTAGAGAACGTTGCGGTATAAAAGATGACATAGTGACTGGTATAGAAAAAGGAATGCTGAGATGGTTTGGTCACATTGAGAGAATGAATGAAAGAAGATTAACGAAACAGGTGTATATGGCGAGTGTGGATGGGAACGTTGGAAGGGGAAGACCAAGGCGCACGTACTTGGATCAGATCGGGGACGTTCTAGAGAAAGGTCAGGTCAAGAGTACCCTAAACCGACGAGCATGTATGAAAAGATTGATGCATGTTGAAGAAGCGAAAGAGGTGTGTCAGGATCGTAGCAAGTGGAAAGATGTAGTCTCTGCCTACCCCTACGGGAAAGAGGCGTGATTATATGTATGTATGTATGTAGGTACCTCCGCCACGTCTATCGCTTACATATCTGAGAGCTGTAATCACAACCATGCGCTAATGTTATATGACAAAATCATATCTCGTAAGTATATGATTTTGTCTAAATTCCTAAGATTTCGGCCGAATTTCTGACTACGCCATATTCCTGCAACATATAATACTATAAGAATAGACCCAACAGCTTTTTGCACTTTCTCTATAACACGCTGCATGGCTCATTATAATATCAACCTATTTTAGAGAATAAATAATAGGTACATACAACGGTAAAATGACAAATAGGCAGGTAGATAAAATCACTTCTACTTATTCTATTGTTTTATTTATACCCTAACTAAGTGGTTTCCCAGGGTGTAGCGCTCTTTATACCAGGTGGTACCAAACGACCGACTTTGCCGAAAACGCTAAGCACAACACGTTAAACTGAACAGCTTTCTTGATGGTAGGTACATAGGTCGAAATAAGTATTTATAAAAATGTTGACCTCTATAGAAAATTACGGTTACAGCTGATTTGTTTTTTTTTTTTTGTATGGGAAGTCCATTTAAAAACATACTTTCTTGGGGAAAGCTGTTCAGTTTAAAGGGTTGAGTTTCACGTTTTCGTGAAAGTCGATCATTTGTTCAAAGAAAAATCGGTCTCTCATATAAAATGCCTCGGCCGCATCAATAGTACCCAAACCCCATCTCTGGCACAGACTTCAAACTCTATATTCTATATTCACCTTGTAGAGATTGTTTCCGTGCCTCAGACCATGTACCCTTACTTGGTACCTTCCACCCGGTAGTAAAATATAGGCCTGTGCCCTATGTTATGAAACTACAGGCTACAAGTCTACAGGTGAATTCTTAGTGAGTTGCGTAGCCGGTTAATATACTTGGTATCATAATGGCTAGCCGACTACGCAATGAGCATCGAATTTTACTTTAAAAATTGTTGCCTGTAGTTTGATAATATCGGGTACTGGTTGGAATACGCTGGTCTTCTGACAACTAAGGTCCGATTTGTCAAAAATATGTTGTCCTAAAATATCTTTAAAAATATTTAGAATGCAGAGGTAAATTATTGTAACGATTCGCTAAATTTTAAATCGATTACCGTTTATACTTACTTAACCATAAATTCTTACTGTTTTGACTGTAAAGGTAATCCCCCCTATGTTTGCCCTGGCTCATATTCGTAAACCTACCCATTAACTAGTTCATTGTTTAGTTATTACCTACGTATATTACAAGTTACACCTAAATAAACAATTGTTTATTTTCGTACATAAAATATTCTTTTATGTCTCTATAAAAGCTTGATAAAAACCATAATCATTATATTTTATTGCACGCAAAAGGGTGGTATTTTCGTTTCTACAACTTTGCGTGTCACATCGGATCGGTTTCAGAAGTCCATCTGGATTTAACGCTATTCAAATACAAAAACACAACATTGGCAAGAAACCAAAATACCACGCTTTCTATAATATACTTACAATTATTATCATTATATATGGTACTATTAAATTCACTGCAAATATTTTAAGGGTGAGTTATACTCGTAAAACTGAACATTTTTTCAGTTTTACGAGTAGAGCTCACCCTAAAATGTTTGCATTGAATTTTATAGTAAAAATTAGACACTTACATAAGCGAAAGATGTTCAAATTGCTAATTTTGTTGTCATGAAAACATTAACGTAACCTATTCATAATTTAATATGATTTATTTAGCAATTAGAACATTTTACCGAATTTAAATAGTTTAGAATCTATATGTCTTTAGCAGTCTTATATGTTTAAAAGCACTTTACAAGGCGTTATATTGTAATAAATAATATAGAGTGTAACAGCATTAAGGACAACGTGAAGTAAAGGGTCCATGCCCATTATAGCACCTAACCTATAGATGTTGATACTAGTGCGATAGAATCTGGACCGATCGAAATACAAAAAAGATGATTGTGACTCCATAATGTACCTGATAGCAATCAGTATCACTTTGTATCAAATTTCGTGAGCTACAGTTTTTCTTTTTTTTATTTATTAATGATGGAGACTCTAGTCTAGGTCATAGGACAGAGACAGTGTCTCAGATGGAGCGAGCTCACCCAGAAGAAGCTTGTTCACTTTTACTTTGAAGAGATTAGGTTTGTATGCGTTTGCGAACACAGACGCAGGTAGTGAGTTCCTCTCTTTAGCAGTGCGCATTATAAATGATGACTGGAAGCGCTTAGTCCGAATTGGTGGAATGGCAACCAAGTAGAGATGGTATTCGGCGGTGCGTCTGGATGTCCGATGGTAGAAGAGAGCTGATGGAACAAGGTCGTGAAGCTCTTGAGCACACTCTCCGAAGTAAAATCTGTAAAAAACCGACAAGCAGGCAACCTTGCGGCGATGTGCCAGGCTATGTAGCTTGGTGTCATGATTTTTTTTTAACGTCCTCGTTGCATATGCTGTTACACCCTGTATACATTTTAAATACGAAAATAAAAAGCGTTAATTTAGAGGACCCAGCCAGTGTTACAAGTTTATGATTTTAGATTTTTGTGACTAAATGATTTGAGATTATTGTGATTGTTTAATTGAGCCTGCGCCGAGCAAAATCCGACCGACCAGTGGCGACTTCACATGGTTTTAATTAATTTCTTTAAATCTAAAATAAATATTACAAATCTGAAACGGACAAAATGTCCTACACGAAAACTTTATTCCAAAATAGGTAAAACAATGACCTTTTTTATGTATTAAATTTTAAATAAATTTAACGGTTTTTGGTAGACACCGTTTACCGTCTTGGTGATTTTTAAGACACATCACAATACAAAAGATTATTGTTCTACCTTAAAATAAACTTATCATAAAGGACAACCATTTGTCCATCTTAGATTTTTAATTATGGTTCTAATTTTAGAAATGATTAAAAACCAGGGCGCCACTGGACGGTCGGTGCCACCAAAAGAGAAATAAAATTAATATTCAAATAAAGTTAAATTCATTGTTTTGAAAGGGATTTGGCAAAACCCGTAAAAGTTATGAATTTCACTTTGTAAGTTTTTGCTACAATCAATTCACCATATAAAATATTCAAAATTCATTCAGCGTTTTAAAGTATTGGATGCAGGATTTACAAACCAATATTCAAACAGCTTTAATTTTCTCAATATAAACAAAATGAAAACAGGTAAACCCTAAAAGCTTATGAGAAGAATGCTTTTGGTTGTGTGCAGCAAATTTTCTTATTGGTTTATTACAACTTATTTGGTTCTTTTCATAGTTCATGTTAATTGTGATAAAAAAAAATCACAGTAGGTAGGTGCCTACTTGCTTATTATTATAATTAGGTAAATATGAGACAGACCCAAATTACTAATGGCTAGTGATGCAAATCCACACGCAAAACTTATGTTTATTTTCCATACAAAACCAAAGTAATTAATAATACGTATCAACTTATCTCAAATAATGGGTTAGGACCCACAAAATACCAAATAACAAAACATGATGATTAGATATCAACGTTTACAAATAGAACTACTAAATCAGATTGCCTTCAGAGACAAAATTATTTTATTAAGATTGAAGTAGGTGTCAGTTCGGTTATTTCTCTTAGATTCAAATTGCGCTGTCACTTTCCATCCAATAGGTTTAGAAAAGGATAGTAGATACCTTATTCATGTCATGCTTAAAAAATCGTGGTTTCTTCGCTATTTCTAGTTATTTAGTCGCTACTTTTAATCGTCGTCTTATATCGACTGTAACAATTTTAAGTCAAATCATAAGACAATTTAAGTCGCAATTATTTCCCATTCCTTTTTTAAACCTATTTGACGCAAAGTGACAGCTTATTTAAATTACCGAATAGGCACCGTAATATACCGTAACTCTTGCGTTATACCTACTTAGATTAAGCAATGCACTGACTGTGTCAGCTAGCGTGTTGGTAGACATCAGACTGAGGTTGGCTGGCTCGTTCGCAAGGTCCAGCGCCGCAACGCTGCGACTTGATAGAGAGGCAGCTATAGTTCGTCGTAGGAGGAGCTCTCTCGCTCGTCGAAGGGTCGCGCGCGCTCGCCCCAGCGGTCCCAGCGCTCGGAGCTAAGGAGCGACTCCGTGTCCTCCTCCTGGGAAGGCAGCGGGTACACGATGCCGTCGCCGCAGCTAAATCCACCATCACGTCATTTTTAATCAAAATAAGTTTTTTTTGAGTTTTTGAACTTGCTCACTTGGTGCGAATGTCACCGTAAGATTGTGAATATCGTAAGTAACACTGAGATAAATCACTCAAAAAAGCAGAGCGATTTCAATCTTTTGCATCCCAGAAGTTGAATCACTCATTTAGTTTACCAGTCGATACGGCTCCTACGCGTCCTACAAATAATAAGCGAGCGGCTACGACGCGACGGCGACGTTTAGCTCACGCGACCTAGAGAGCTATTGTTGTTCTTCTATATTTTTTAAGTAGGGTTATTGTTGATTTGATTATGCTATTGTAGTTCGCAACTTTACAGTCGTGTTTTATGTTAAAATGTTAATCACAATAACGCTGTCACTTTTCGTCAAATAAGTTTAGAAAAATAAGGAGATATTTAAGTACTGTCATGTTTAAAAATTTCAGGGTTCTTTGAAATTTCTATTTAATTTACTCGCCATTGTTTTAATCGTCGCGTTATTTTGACACATAACGCTTATTTTGTGTCACATAAGACATGACTAAGATATTTCCTATTACTTTCTAAACTAATTTGAAGAAAAGTAACAGCAATATAAGCTAAGGTACACGATTTTTTCCCGAAATTAAGGCCATTATCTTACTTTGCGAATAGTTAATCTAATTCAATACCTCTCGACAAATTATAATACTGCGAGTGAGATTATTAACTGACTGTATTCACAATCACACGGTGTAGTATTCAGGGTTTATCTGCAAAAGTCAGAATCACGTCATACGTACATGATTCTTCAACTTCAACTTGGGAAGAATTAAAAAAATAAACCCCCACACCTCTCCTAAGGAAAGCCCATCTAACAGTTCTTGGAGGTGAGTTGTGAGTTATTGTATTAACAATAATGAACATACCATCTCATGTTTACAGATAAACCCTGAGAATTAACCACCTCTTTTACATTTTTAACCCTTTTTATAGAGTAGGAGCCACCAACGCCTTACAATAGTATTTTTGCAACATAAACTTAACGTTAATATTAACACGATGGACATGTAATTAGTGTAAAAATGGAATGCATATTTTGGTATTAATAAATTAAGTAATGGGATAAAATTGAAAATATAACAAGTGCATTTTTGTACTTCTCTACACAGACTACTGTAGTTGAGATGATCAGTGTAGTCTAGCGTCTACATTACATTATTAACTATCTACGTAATTTTCTGAGCCTGACCGGATGTGCAAAGAGCATGAAAATACACACTAAAGTCTATATTTAAACGAAAATAAAAATCTTACAGTGCAACATTCATTTATTTACCTAATAGCATTTCCTTTTTCTGTATGTTGAACATTTTATATAAACAATTTTAATTCGGTTGTTTCTTAGAATACTCTCTATTAAAAATAAGTATGAATATTCAAAGATAACCCTAATAGTATTACGAAAAGTATTATAATATTGTTAGTAAATATCTCAATAATTTTTAAATAAAAAAAATTACTTTTGATAAGCTTGTATTACGCGTCACGCCACGCCGCCATTTCAAACGCTGACAAGAGACCGACGAAGTACTATTAATTATACTGTGCCGACGACGTCATTTAACATTGTTTAACCAGTTTAACATTGACTAGTGTTTGACAACAATATAACCCCAAAAATTTTTCGCCAGATTGCTCCACCAATTTCAGACAAAATGGTCCTGAAAAAGGATCGCTTTTTACCCGACTGTTTCAGAAGGAGGGTTATGTTTTCGAGAGTTTGTATATATGTGAGTAGGTATGTTGACAAGTTAATTATTTTTCACGGGCGACAGCCTAAAAGGTTTGAGGGATGTTGTTGACATACCTATGAGGTGTCGTTAGATTCGCCTCTTTGAAACCTGACACTATATTTTTTCAAATTTCATATATTTATAATGAGGGTCTGTCTTCGAGCAACGACGGCCTTCCGGGGTCGGAACGAGACGGAAGACCGTGTTGCTCGAAGGGGTCTGTGCATTGCCAAAGGGACGCGGAAATCCGTCCGTTTTGGCAATTCTGCACAAACTTCCACTGTTGAAATGTTTCGTTTTACGCGTACCGCTTACGGAACGCGGGCTAAATTCCTTAAAATAATGCTCTTTCTCTCTCTTCGTGTGGGACACTGAGTCGCCCAACGACCCGATGAACCCTGGTGTCAGAGTTTTTCAACCGCCTACTACCACTAGTAGGACTCTGACATGGTTGTGTTACGACCGCCGTCTAAGTAATCAAAGACAGCAACCGGGACCGACGGCTTAACGTGCCGTCCGAAACACGGAACCATTTCTTTTCGGACAATCAGTTGGTTCACCCCGCAATGTCATAACCAGACCGGGAGCAAATTCACTAAGTGATAAATATCAACTTTGTGATGAGTGCCCCACCGAGAATCGAACCCGGAACCTTTGCGTCGCAGGCAGTCGCACTACCACTGCGCCACATCAGCCGTCGATTATTAAAATCATGCTTAATTTGTTATTGTAGTCATACGAATAAAGACATTTTAACGTTTTACAATCTGATTTTGTAATTATAACATTTATCTTAGAAGGATTTTTGTTGTCTCAAATGTTTGTTTTTTCTCGTCGGGCGTGTAATAATTGTGCAAAGGAGTGCATGTACTTTGACGTCAGTCTCGTGATAGGGCGTTTTCGCGCAAATTTATGGCAAAAAATATTTAAACATAAAGAATTTTAATTTTTTTTTTTAAGAAAAATTAGTTCCATTGCAATCTACAAGCCATTTTCAAGTAATATAAATATATTTCAAATTACTGGAAACAACCGAATTGTCTTTAATTTTTGTGTAAACTATCATTAAACTTTCAGTGATTTGATTAAAACTTTGTGTTGTGATTTCTTGATGGAACTCAGGCAGTTTGTAATTTGGAATGCTCTGCCAATTGGCTTCGTTGAACCTACAATGCCATTCATACTTCGCTAACAATGATAAATAAAACAATTATAAATATGTTAAGTCTAAGAAGCCAGCAGAATTAAATAGCGCAACTTAAATTATAATCAGCATGCAAAGGGACACAGCATTTAATATATGATTTGCCTATTTGTAGATTGAAGATCAGAATAATAAAAAAGAAGTGAATGACATTAATCTGGAGATATCTCTCAAATCGATGGATGAAAAGCATGTTCGATCATTAGAAATAGATTTATTTATACTTATTTATAGAATAAATGAGAAGAAATGGAATGGAATAGATATTTCCTTAAACGTATTCGGGGACGGTGCGGCCCGTGCGGGGGCAAAGTCTCCATCTTTCGGTCTCGCGGCGCGCCACCTCGCTAGAATGGAACAAATAACTCAATAGCCAAATTTATACCCAATTGAAACTGTACTGTAACACTCACAATTTGGACGAACATAAATATGCATTGCGACAAGAGGTGCTACAGATTTTTGATTTTAACACATTTGGGATTGCAACAAAATTTTGTCAAAAATAATACTTTTTTGTTTTATTTATAGTGTGATTAATAAATATTTTAATTGAAGTGAAAAGTGACTAACTGATTCACCTAGTCATTGTTAAATCTCTTTTAGGGCTACTACAGCAGAAAAACACAAATTACATGTCCTGGCCATTACTATGTTTGACCGATTCGTTTTAGGGCGGCGTTTAGCCACTTTTAAATTACCTACATTTTAAAACAATAAATTCTTCAGTCACACTTCTTCTTTCGTGTAGGACACCGAGTCGAAGAACGACCCAGTATCCCACATTAATTTATTTCGGTTTAAATTATAAATCGGTAGCATCCATAACGATGAAACTATATTGAGAGACGAAAAGCTTTAATCTTTCATATACAGCACACAAACAACATCTGGCTTTTAATAGCTCTCCATTTATCCATTTGCTTGCTAAAACACTTACAAATATTGAGCGATAAGCAAACCCGACATATATTTAGCTACCAAAGCTGACTATACATAAAATATAAAAAAAACAAATGAGGAAATATAAACAATAAGTTATAAATATGGCTGTGCATAAAAATAAAATTGCGACTTATTCTAACACTTGAATCAGACTAAATAAATAAAAAACTATTATAATTCCCTTGGATGGTCAAGCCCAACCCATGGTTCCATGACTATAAGGTACGTTACAACATTTTTTCTATTTTACCAAACTTAAATAAGACGGACACCCAAATACGAACGTAACAGTAGTAGCGAAGCAATTAAGAGCAAATTAACCCCAAATCATCTGCTTCTTACTAACAGGCTGATTTATTGCTTACATTGCATTTAAATACATTTTGATAAATTCATAACGCAATTTCGTTACGCAAAGTTTTCACACTATTATACATAGTTGCAAAACTGGCGGATTTATTAAGACGTCTAGACAGACGGACAGACAGAGATCGCGAAATTCGGGTGCGTCGCCCGTCGCAAAGCGTTGATTCAATCCTAAGAATGTCAACTCGATATTCATAAAGTAACAAAATTGAAAAAGCATATTTATTTATTAGCACTGCATCGCTTATTTAAGTACTTGCACAAGTAATAGCAGCATATTTCAGCACAGCACAATGGTCCCAAGTCATCGCGCGATAATTTTCATTGCGTGAAAAAACCAAATAGCAATAAAAATAAAATAAAATAAAAAACAAAATATAGAACAAAATTTTATTGTGCACAAATGAAAGTTAAAAAATATAAACAGTATCTATTCATTCTAACCTTATCAGTCTTGTGTGTTGTATATAGGTCAGAATTAAATGCATTATTATGAAGCAATTTGCCATTTGAATAATTATAAATTATAATTTAATTCATGATTAAATTATAATTTTACGTTCACAATTTAAATGAAGTTGTTTAATATGCTTGAACGCCTGCACATAACTTAAGATATAATTTAATGTAATTTTCCTTTGAATTGTGACGTGTTTTAGTGATGTTGAGTGAGGCTATTGTGATTTAGTAATTATTGTTTGTTGTAACTTATGAACGATATATATAAAAATACACAATAATTCTTAAATTAAAATGTACTTTGAAATGAGACGAATAAGTAAATCGACTTAAATTTACAATAGTGAAATACGTATGTATTTACCACGTGTATGTTGACAATAATTCGTTTCCTAAACTCTAAATCGTCTCGCGCCTTTCCTAGCGCAAATGAGTAAATAATTTAGCTAGCACCAATTATTGTAGCGATTATAATTATAATTGAGTAATTTCTAATCTAAACTCCCATTATTGGAACAGACGATAATTTGTGTAATGTGCGAGTTGCTTTGTGGTTGTGTGTGTTGAGTATCTCAGGGTATGTGCATTTGGTCGTCGGGTCTGGGACTGGGTTCCACGAGTCTGGGGCTGTTCTCTGACCTGGAGCGCGTGGTGCCCATGGATTCGTAGCCATGCGGCTCCGGTGGCGGCATGTGCGGCGTCGAGAACGCCTGCAGCTCGTGCTCTCGCCGAACGGGGAACGTGCATCCGTCTCCGAGGCTGGCAACACCACACCAGTCAGCCCAAGTTATTATACTATACTTCGTCTGGTACTCCATTCATGTGGTACGCTCATTAACTCGTCATAGACTGTGCTTGGACTTGTTTGCACTAATCGGTTCGCAATATTTTTTAGCTCTCGCTTAGATAAAGCGTCATTGTGAAATGTCGGCGCCATACATATGACGACGCGCGAGGCTATGTATGGAAATGAGTTGTTACAATTTGATATTATAAAAAAATTATAAATCATTATTTAGTTTTAGTTTCTTTGGCAAATCATTGTGACATAGTCATGGTCTGTGTTAGAACGGAATACCATGGAAGTATATTATTTTACCAACGGGCAAGAGTGACATGAATGCGCCGCGGACGGTTTACTCATAAAAATAGTTTATATGCTATCGATTTGTTCTTACCGGCTGAACGAAAACTTTTGATAAATTATTTTGCTTCGTTCAACTTATCTTATTTCTATGCTTAGTTCAGAAGTCGCCTGGTCCTAGAACAAGTTAGTATAACTGACCGGCTAGCGGCAGAGATAATCCGGTTTTCCTAGTTTGGTGTATGTATCGTATTTTTTAGAATTTCCAATATAATTCCGCAGCAACCGTCCGCGGCACGTAAAGTATCAATTGGAAATACTTTTTAATTTAATAAAATGAGGAAGCTAATCTTAATACAGAAATATCGGAGTTGCTATGGATGCTGGATACTAGTTTAAGACTCGGTTTTAACACACAATACAACGTAACATACAATGCTACATGCATTTTCGAAGGCAGTTATAATCAGTTCAAACACTTGCAAACAGTTTGTTAACTGAGATGTTACCCAGCCAGACGAATGGGGATGAAGAATATATAATATATATATATAATAAATGTTTTGGGTATGAACTGTATCTACTTTATAGTCAACTGTGGATTAAAATCTTAGTTATGAATAACTAATGTTGTGTTAGCTTATGTTAGATATTATGGCCGAGACAAAATAGCCCTACCCTCTCTCAAGTCAAGCGTTATTTTACCTTACAAGCTCAGCGTTTTACAGTAGCAATATGTTAAAGGGTCATTCACTTCTTTTTTACTCAGAATTTGTATTATCCGACGATAACGTGTAAGTCATGGAGTACGTCATTTCATATCTTATAGAACACTAATTGTTTTATTCCATGCAATCGGGCCACAACAAGGAGCGAGCAACTTTAGTTCGACATAAGGGACACACAACACTGCATGCGGGGAATCTGTTCTTAACGCGAACTTGTCCAATGTATAATTTAACCTGTTACCCCCAAACATAGAGACATTAAAATAGGTATTTAACCCATTGACATAGTGATAAGCAAGCGATACTCGAAATGTACCGTAAAATTCACCATAAGTATATTTTTTTTTTGTTAACGAAAAGCTACTGCAATATGCGAACGAATTTGGAACTTTACTGGCTGTTAGGAAGTTTGCATTCCAGCAAATTAGGATTACGACACTACAGGTGTTGATGTGAACATTGGACATGTTCTGATTCCGACTATTCCATTCGGATGTGAATCAAACAGGGGTGGCTTAGACTCACTGTATCTGCAATCTTTGCAATACGTACGGTAAAGATTGCGAAGTCTGTACAAACTGTACGAGGGACGCGTGTAAAGAGCTCAGACAAGATAAAGATGCAAAATACAAGGTGCACACTGAGCACACAATGAATATGTATTAATCATGATAAAAAGTCGTACTTGTCAAGTAAATTCCTCACCAAAAGCCCTCTTGAACTTAAGTTTTATCTGCCACGTCTCTTCATAGGTTCGTGGGGTATCGTTGGATTCGTCGTGATGTCCTGATTCAGGATCACGATTCATATAGAAATCGTCTCATGAACGGGAAGGAGGAGTGAAAACTATTAGCCAATTTTCTTAACAGACATCTAATTATGTCCAACACGCCAATGGAATGATTCTCGCATAATAAAGCAAAAACAAAATATTACCTACCCACACTTTAAAAAATATGTTTTTAATTTTCTGTGTCCTACTGCAAAGCAAAGGCCTCTCTTCTTCCACGACACCTAGGTATTAATAAAAATCTGTCGATACAAATCGTATGGAAAATTCCTCTAGGACGACTAGAACCACCGATTCAACATTAGTGTTTACACTTATATTTGCTTGCTAGTTTTATAATAAAATTGTTTTGTTTATGAGAATAAAAAATAAATGTAAAAATATTTCAATAGAATTTGTAGTAGCAATATTTTAGACCCAGTTTCTCAGAGGATGTTGTAGGTCTTGATAAGATCTAAGTTTTAAAGTGACAGCTGTCAAACTAAAAACTCGCATATCTTGAAAACTATGCACGTTAGTCTATCGGTTTCTTTGTGAAAATTGTAGGCTTCGACGACCTCTGGATTTTTGGTGACAACTGTCAATCTAAAACCTCATTTATCTTGGAAACCATGAATGCTAGTCTATTCGTTTCTTTGTAGGTATTGACGAGATTTACATTTCAAATGACATCTGTTAAAATGAAGTGTGCAAATTATACATCATGCTTTTTTGACATTTTGGATGCTTATCATTTTGCGTCATTTTTGAATACTTACAACATTTTCTTGCGTGGGCAGGTTTTTTCCGCATCTCTTTCCTTGCCCGCGAATTTTGCAAGTGTATATTAATAAGTTGCGGAAATGTATTTAAGCGATATATTTTGAAACCGTCTTTTGACGAACTTTCATTTGATACCGCTCACGCCCACACGAAAGGTTTAAAAAATATATTAATATCCGTCATCTGTGATCGTCCATCCATTCCCCCTTCATGACACCAATTCTTCACGAATCGAGGTCCTGAATCAGAACATCACAACGAATCCAACGATACAACACATCGGTAAAATGAGTGGTGGCAGATAAAACTTATCATTTACTTCGCCCGTGTACCTACATAAAATTAACTTTGTATATGCACTTGCACACGAACTAAGCTCTTCATTTTTTTAGCACAACGACTTCACTTTCAGAGTGAGTACTTCAATGAAACCCGATTAGCAAGGAACATTTCAGTACAGTCGACCTTAGCTCGGAGCACTTTAGACTTCAAACCATTTTGATGTCACGCGCAGTTACAGCAAATGCGGTTTGAAAGTGCAACAGGACCTAAGCTTGAATGTACAATCCATGGTGCAACAATCGATTTCGAATAAGACTAAAGTAGCACTGGTACGTTAAAATATCACGGCGCGTGCACGGTTAATGCTCGTATAGTAACAAATCTAACATTCGGGGTAGGCAGGTACAATAAAAATTGTCACTGCAAAATGTCGTAGGTCGCGAACTTTACTGTGAATAATCCCTGCCTTCCCTATATCGCTCAAGTGAATAGGATTAAAATTTATGAGTCTGTGTTAGCCTATTTCAGTGTCTGAAATATATATTTATTCTAAGCTAACAAAACGGCATAAAATTCCCAACGCGGTACAAGTGAACACTAAATCTTGTCAGTGTCTAGTGACTGATATACGGGGTGAGAGGGACAGCCCTCCAAATACTGATAGGGTGCATGCAGTCTATGAAACTGAACAACTTTCCGCTAGGAACAAATGTCAGGAAACAACAAAAATAAATTAACCTCCCATACAAAATCAAGATCAGGCAACTGAAATTACTATGGAAAGTCAAAAATATTTTTCGTTGGTTGAAATATTTTTTCATAAGGAGTTGTTGAGTTTTATAGTCTGAATGCACTATAAGTATTCGGAGGGCTGTCCCTTACACCCTGTATAAAAATCACGAGATAATGCTGTGACAAGATGCTGTCGTGTCGCGTATGTTAGCTAGACAATACTTGCTAAAATGCGAACATAGAGAGTACGTTACCTTGAGAAGACTGGCACCAGCCATAAGCCCGGCCGGTTGCCGAACACCTCCTTGAAGTTTTTGAAGAACCCGATAGAGAAACCGTTCTTATCTGAACCGTTTCGGAACATAGGCGCGCGGAACGCCTCTGTAAACAAAATAGTAGGGATATTATGAAAGTATCCTGACATATTCTGCAGTAACAGGCGAAGGCGCAAAATCTTGGGATACAATGTTTGTAAAGGTTGGCTTATCCTTCTGATACTTAAAAGAAAAATTCAACAAAATGTAATACTTATGAAGTTTTATGAAAAATATTACATGAAATCTCTCTTTTCACGGAACTATGTGTGAACTTTTGGTTCAAAAAATTAATATGTTATGTTTGTCTGTGACAGCCAGCTTGCGTGTGTACGTGTACCTGAATGTCACGCACCGGTTGTAATCTATAGAGTTGTATGAGATATAGAGATATGTCAGACTCCATCCAGTTTGTCATATTTCATCCACCTCCATACTTTACAACAACATTACGACTCGCGTTAACGCACACGGATCCAGCCTTCTCTAGTTTTGTATGACATTTGACCTACCGTCAACCTGCCAAATGTATGTCCACTTTTTACTGCCGTCAATTATAATTTTTTTTTTTTTTTTTAAGTGCCCATGTTGTCCCACTGTCAATTAATATTTTCAATTTTCTGAACAAAGTAAAATAAATTCAACATAGTGCAAAATGCAAAGATGCAGTTTAGAACTAACCATTTTGTTTGATAAAACATTTAATTTCACTTCAAACTCAGTAGAAATAGAGAGTTTTCTTTTCCAATAGCTTAATCTTCGCACGTAAATTCTAGTGTTTTAGGTAAGTTAGTAAAACTAGGTAGATTGCATGTATGTTAAAGCTCAAGTACCTACTTAAAAAATCTCTACTTTTCACTTCTACATTAATTACCCGGTGTATTGTAAGTAGTGTAACTATTTCTAACCTAGGTAGGTATTCTATGTTTACTATGTTCGACAACCGACGTGGCGCAGTGATAGACCGCCTACGCCGGCGCAAAGATTCAATTCATGGTGGGGCACTCAGAAAGTTGATATTTATCACTTCGTGTATTTGTTTCCTGGC
Source organism: Tuta absoluta (assembly GCA_027580185.1). NCBI lineage: Eukaryota > Metazoa > Arthropoda > Insecta > Lepidoptera > Gelechiidae > Tuta > Tuta absoluta. Next base: position 26,479,770 of record JAQAHW010000001.1, on the reverse strand, counting down.
TGGTAAGGGCATTGCAGGCTGAGCCACATGAATGTCCGCACAAAAATGGTTCTGGTATTCGGATAGCACAGTTATAATGCTTTTATTTCAGATATCAAGGCCCATTGTATAAAATAATACAATACAATATAAATTAAAATCTAAGAAACATACTATAAATACTTTAAATTATTACTTGGGTAAGTACCTACTTTAGCCGACGGCGGCGGTGTTTCGTGCTGCACAGGCCTAAAAATACGACACCCTGTGACCAGAAAGAAAGAAAGAAGAAAATAAAAGAAGACCTTGGGATTAATTCTATTTCAAAAAAAATTAATTAAACAGTAGCAACTATATAGATCAATCGTCAAAAGTAGCAAGCGGTCGTTCTGTAAATTCTCTATTTTGTGTGTATAGGTATAAGCATGTGAAAGGAGGAGACAAGCATGACAAGCATATTGCTTTACGCTGAGATGACATTCATTTAGTACTCTTAATAAGATTCCTTATTTCATTAGTTAAAATATTTGTACCGCTAGGATTTCAAAGATATTGCCTTTCAAGATGGTCCTTTCCAGCCACTTGATTTTATAACCTCAAAATTGTAAATGCTTAGATATCCTGGCAGAGGAATTATCTACACATAAAATGATTACAGCGTTGCCGTTACAAATCACAAATCTCAATTTGTACCGCCTTCTTATTTCAGAAAAATGTGAAATATGCGAGGAAAAGGCGGTTTATGGTGACTACCATAGACAAACTTAATGAGAAAACTCTTACTACGATAAAGTTGAGAAATGAAACAAAGTTTTTTTTGGCAATACTAAAATCGTCATCTTCCGCAGCGCCTGACAGTTGTTGTTGTACGTGAAATTTTCGGATGTTGTTCAGTTGTTTTAATAGGTTTTTGTTCTATTGTAGTTTAGATGTTGTTCAGTTGTTGTTGAGCAGTTGTTAAGATGTTGTTCAGGTGTTGAACAGTTGTTAAGATGTTGTTCAGTAGTTATTCCGATGTTGTTCAGTTGTTTAGTTATTTGTTGTTCAGACTCGACATCTAAACAACTGTTATCATAGAATTTTCGAAAATTCATGTAAAGCCATATTACGTTCTCGTATTGAATTTGACCATGTATCGGGCCTTGCAATCGCCGCCGGTGTTTTTTTTGTAGAGTCTAGATAATAGTGTATGCAACTGCTATAATTAGGCATGAGAATGGTCGTGTCAAACTATCATCACAGACACTCCCATTCCAATGACCACCATTATTTGCATAAACTACTATTATCTACACTCTTCTCATATTGTTCGAATTATGAACTCGAGAACAGTTGTAAAAAGTCCTGTTTTATGCATTCTGCCTATAGAAATTACAGAAGCGTTATGTCTTGATGAGAAGGCTCTTACTTCGACAAAGTTGAGATATGAAACGAAGTTTATTTGCCAATTCTCATATCGCCATTTTCCGCCGCACCTGTCAGTTAATGTTGGTAATTGTTCGGTTGTTGTTCAGTTGTTTTATTAGATTGTTGTTCAGTTGCTGACTCGAAATCTGAGCAAATGCTGAAGTATAGAATTTTGTAAAAATTTATATCAAGCCATATTACATTCTCGTATTGAATTTGACCTTGTATCGAGCCTTGCAATGGCCGGTGCGGACGTTTGAAAAAATTATAAATGAGGGTTTTTTTTAGTGTAGATAAAATAGTGTATGCAACTGCATATAATTAGGCATTAAAAAGCTCATGTCAAACTATTATCAGACACTCGCATTCTAATGACCCCCCTTATACGACAGTTGCATAAACAACTATTATCTACACTCGTTCTATTTCTGAACTCGAAAGCAGTTGTATAAAGACCTGCTTTGTCATTCTGCCTATAGAAATTACAGAAGCGTAATGTCTGATGAGAAGGCTCTTACTTCGTTAAAGTTGAGATATGAAACGATGTTTTTTTTTGCCAATACTAAAATATCTGTGTTCCGTTCCGCCGCACCTGCTGTCAGTTATTGTTGTACGGTAATTGTTCAGTTGTTTTATTGAGTTGTTGTTCAATTGATGTTGGGATGTCTTTCACCTGGTGTTGTTCAGTTATTGTTCAGTTGTTGTTGGGTCGTTGTTCAGGTGTTGTTTAGTTGCTTAGTTAAGTTGTTATTCAGTTGTTTGTAATATGGCTTGATATGTCAAAAATCATATCAAGCCATATTACGTTCTCGTATAGAATTAGACCTTGTATTAGATTTTGCAATCGCCGGTGCAGACGTTTGGAAAAGTGTATAACTGTTTTTTTTGAAGGGTGTAAATAACATAGTGTGCGAAACTGCATATAATTCGGCATTAGAATGCTCGTGTCAAACTATTATCTCAAACAGACACTCGTATTCTAAGACCCCCATTATGACAGTTGCATAAACTACTATTACCTATAGATAAGGCCAATGCTTTCATCCATTATTCCGTGAAAAAGAGAAATGGTAAGAACATTCTGGTATTTTACTTTCTATAAACAATTTTTACTACACGACTAACAACGTCTCATCTGAGAACGGCTCATTATAAGAATGTTTTCTATTTTTAATTATTGATCATAACATACAAAATAATCAACGCAATGTCTACAATGATTGTGAACTAAATAACTTCTTACTATGCGGACTATAACCATCTGTGATAGCCGCCTAATCTACCTAAGGTTATAAAATATTGTACAGAAATGACTGCAAGTTACCAACGACAAGAAAGCTTAAGACAGACTGAACCATCTTACGCATTGGACGACCATAATTCCGATAAAAAAGGAGCATATCTGAAACAACATTCAGATTATGTTATTTAATTAATATACTTGAAAGTTTAATAATGACTACCGTGAATAGGACCTTTTCCCTGGAAGTATTAATCTGTTGCGTGGTTTAGAAAGAGTTAGCGGAAAGCGATTTCATTTTATATTGTGTATTGATCATCGAATAATTCATGTTACACAAAAACCACGACAAACAAGGTATGAGGCCAGTGTTTCTACTTTTAGAAAGCTTTACCGGTTAGTGCTTGCAGTCACTTCCATAGAAACGAATTTACTGATTTACCAAATATTATTTGTATACTTGCGACGTGAGTCTTTTAGATGAATTCTCTATATAAATGAACTATAAAAGTTTGATTAATCTAAATTTTTCTTACCTCTGAAATTGATTCTGTTTTATCTCGGCTGCCTCTCTCCTACCTACACAACCCTGCACAGTACTCAATTTGGCACACATTTCTGGCTATATTATATTGAGCATATTTAAGTCCGAACAGGGTCCTGTTTGCAAGGTCCTATTATTATTTTTTTAAATAAGAACAGTGAACAAATACTAAATAAAAATACCAACCTAACGTAGTCCTGTTATTGAGGACTAGATAACAGTGGTAGCCGAACAGAGATCCAAGTGAAATGCCGAACATCAGCGAGACAAAGAAAGCAAATACGATGTGGTAGCGCCCAAGCGTCGCTACGTTGCCAAATTCATTCTGAAATACATAATTGATTTCGTGTTAATAAAACAAAAAACAATTTAGAGTTTCAATTACAAATAGTCAGTCATATTCCCTCTAGTGAGTATTGGTTTCTGCATAGGTACTTACAGCGAGCATAAACTTTTCATTAACGTGCACTGTATACCCATCTTTTGCTTTTGCATAACATACTGTATTAGACAGAGTAACAGATTATTCAGATGATTTGAAAATAAAAAAATTGTATCCGCCTAGCGCAAAACAGTTTACTACATCCGCACTCAGCTGTAGTGAGAAGTTTCTATCCTGTATATTATATATAATAAGTATAAAATAATTGTTAATATTCATTGTGTGACCTTTATTTATATTCATAAAGTAAATTTTCGTAGGTGTTAGCCTGATGAAGTATTTCTTTAAGTATCATGAAGTAAGGCATATTGTTTTAAATATGAACTTGTGCAATATTTATATTGAATAAAGAATATTGAACAACAACCCTGTATATTACCCAATATCCCTTTGTATCTGTATTATGCATTATGTGATGACCATTGACTTTATGATGGCATTGGTACCAACCATAATCCTTGGTTAGTTTTGTATAAGATATCCAGAGCATTTATGGTCCCTTTCAGTTCGAAGTCTTATGCTGGCACAGAAAAGCATCACACCATTGATTATACTTATACTTCAGATTTTGGTAAGTGTGGCAAATACACAGTGGACTGTTCTGGCTGTTAATGGATGATGATGACGATTCAGTTCGTCACTAATTCATAACATTAAAAAGCATAATGATGGATGGATGTGACAATTCGCAGCGCAAAGAAGATATGTATAATAGAATATGGAGATATTGAGATCGCATAGCATATTTAGTGACGGGTTTGGTCTTGGCTCTTATTAAAGCGCGATCTCGGCAGATAAAGCTTTGTGGCCGACAGCTAGGCCGCCATAATAATGTCAGACCAACTGACTACTAATCTCGACTCTAGTACAATACATACTACAAATTCACTATTACTAGTAGCAAATAAATATATCTAATCTATTAAGTATCTACAATCCAAGTAATATAATAATATGTTAGGCACATTAATTTGATTACATTATTACTGTTATTTATTCATTACATAAAAAGAGATTTATTACATAATAGGATGTCCACACTGTTTAAATTTATTAACTATTAAATATTGGCCCACTGCGATACCGATTTAAACAATGTGGACTTCAAACCATACTCTTTTGATGACGCTATCTAATAATGTTTTGACACCACGATTTGCCGAGAACAGCTAGTAAGTAAGTGTGCTCGAGCTAAACTACACTTGATATACTCTCGCGAACACTTGCGCATATATTTGACGCTTATCCAATCATTTTTGTTTTTAACAAATGTATAAAAAGGTACCTAACTACTTTGACATGCAAAGTGTCCGCGCAAATTAAGTCCACCTAAACTCGACAAAGCATAGCTGAATATAGCGTGTGGTGATGAGATAAACACTTGTATATAAATTATAAATCGAATTCGCTACAGCCCAACGTGATTCATAAATTATTATTTCGCTGAGCACACGAGGCATTTATTTGTAATTTTCCGACATTGTTTTGTTTTAAAAGCCTGTTAGAATTACGGAATATCCTGTAGGAAATTTAGCAATAATGATTAGCGTAATAGAAGGAAAAACTTTTAAATATTTAGTATTTTATACAAAGGCCAAATATCACAGATATGCATCAAGAGTTTAAACTTTAGCAAAAACAGTGTCCAATACGAAGTTCCTACTATTGCGATCAGTTAATTTTATTGACTTAGATTTCGTCGAAATATTTAGAGGGCAAGTGGGCGCCGTGTGGGCGGGCCTAAGTCCTGACTTGTTAATCGCCGCAACATAGGCCACAGTCTCGCGTCGCGCGCGTTTTCGTCCTACATTTATATAATAATGTGATGACATGTCCATAACGTCATCAACCGCACACCACAGGCGACGCTTTCGCGAAGTGATCAACAAATCTTGTCATTTATAGTCATATTTCTACTAGAAATAAGAGAAGACTTGCAAATAAATAATTGAATGAGATAAAAAGTATGATTATAAAAGTATTTATCTCAAACATATAAAACCTTCTACACTAAATTATACCAATCATCTAGAGATAAAAATAAATACTCAAATCGATAGGAAAAGTATTACATTCATCAAATCCACGCAATATTTAGTAAATATCCCTTGCTTAAACAATCGGTCGCAGTGGGCATTCTTGTATTTCTGATACACCTGTGGATAGTATACTGCAATTCAGCTCGTAGTATAAATAATAATAAAAACATAGTACCTATAAGACCAATAAAAATTCCTCATAGACTCGATAAGTCGTTGATAATTTAAACAATGTGCAACATCCATACTATTTAAGTAATAGTCTTCATCTGGTCAACTATCCTACTGTATCTATCATGATAAGTGAGTAGGCATACCCTGCCCCTAGTCGCAAAACCCTGCAGATAGAAAGACGATTACATATTTATTTTCAAGTAATTAGCACCCTCTGTCGACGGTATTTACCGTGCTAACTCGGTCAAACACCGAGGCTTGTTAAGGGGGAACTCCTCGAAGAACTTGGTAACAGTTGAGACTAATATGTCCGCCTCTGAGTTCAGTTCAGACTAATCTGGTTGTGACCTAAACCTTTAAATTAGGGTTAATCAAATGGACATGCATGCAAATAATGCAGTTTTAGGTACCTACTCATTTTTACAGAGTCGGATCTAACATGTATCATAAATTGATTCAGCAAGTGTTATAGTTCTCAGAATATCCATCAACAAACTTACCTTCCAGAACTTGATGAAGTACGGCATACATGTAACCATGATGAAGATACAGTACAAGAGTGCGTATCCCAGGAACAGTATGAAGAATTTGTAGTTAAAGTAGCACACGCAGTTGTTCACCCACGGACAGTGGTGGTCCATCTTGAGCACGCAGCGCGCGCAGATACTGCAGTGGTGCGAACGGTCCGGCTTGATCACCACGCACCGGTTGCAGTACCGCACCGAACCAGAGTTTGTCCTGCGGACATTGCATACACTATAGAGCTGTTTTAGTTGGACGAAGTAAAAAAAAAATTGTAATTTAGCAGGAATGTAAAGACCAGATTCGTAGAGTCACATAGAATTGTAAAATGGACGGGACAACAACCAGAATACTGTGTTCAAATAATGATAAGGACTTAATTTAACCTAGGTCACAGAATCATAACTAGTGCCTAGGTAAGCAAGGAGCTGTTTAATTAAATAAGATTTATAGAATATCTAGACGACCCGTTTTACCATTGGATTCAATGGAAAAACGAGTATAACGCCTCTCTGCAGTACAAGATTTGCCTTGTTGCATGTGTTTTTGCATAGAAATAAATGCCGAATAGTTTTTGAAGAAAGTTACTAGTTTTTGAGCCAATTTCTTACAAACTAACAAACATTCAACCAGACAAATCTATCCTCTTGATAAAATTATCATAGAAAACCACATAAAAAACAATTCTAAGGTAAGTATATTTTCAAGTTTTACTGCAATGATACTTATTGAAATGAGAATGAAAACCTTGTAAGAGATTTGGCCATAGGCAAGATTTAAACTTACTTAGATGTACTAGATTTCTTTTATTAAATCCATGAAAGTAACTAAAGGCACACATGACTTATAAATGGATACAAATGGTTCTACAATGAATATGGATTTTCTCAATTCTAGCTAAAGCTGAAAGCATAAACAAACCTTGTTAGTACATGTGCATTTTGAGCATAGTTTCTTAAAATTTCTTTTTTATCTAATACAGGAGGATACCCCAAAGCATGTCTTGCAACTTTGACAATTCTAGAATTGAGAAAATAATGTGTGAAAATTGTAAAATACTAGATAATAAGAATAATTAGGAATCTTTGATATAAGATAACATTGTTTAAAAATGTGGCTTTTCAGGAAAAGTGTTATCTCTCTAGACTTTGATGGTGCCATAATAAAAAATACTCCTTATGATTAGCCACTTCGAGTCAGATATACATATGAACTGGGCAAAAGCACTGGTGTATTTTGCTTTCAGCTTTCTTAAGCACCCTAAAGAGTGTGAGGTGACGATAATTGTTGTATTTTTGATTTCAATCAAATCTAATTAAAGCTAATTGGCATCAAGATGACTTGACCAAATCTTGAATATTAAAATTATTTAATGTTTGTTTTACTACCAAATTGCTTCTATTTGCTACCTCAAGTTCAAAAATTAATTCCTCTTGGTATCAAAATTTTCCGGTTAAAAACAAACACTCTTGAAGCTAATACAAGTTTTTTTTTATTGGACTTGAATATTACTTGAAAATTTGTATAATATTTATTATTTTTCAAAGGTAGCAATTACGTACTAATATATAAAATTAATAAAAAGATCTTTATTTACCAACAAACACAAATCATACAAGCATAAGGTTTAAAAACAACAGTTGACATAAAGTAGAACAGCTCAGCATTTCTGCTATTTTTCAGAGCTATCATACTTTATTTCGACCACTAAACCCAGGTCACAATATAATAATATAAGTACAAAACAAAAGCTAAAAACAAATTCATCAAATAAACACAGTTATAAACAAAAAGAATAATAAATAAAACATAAAAGACAATAGAGTATCATTCGCAACTATTTACAAATAATCTTCTGCTTTTGGCCAGCAAAAAGCCACGGTTTAATTTTATTTTTAGAAGTATATAATGATTTCACATTTTCAAAAGGTAGTGGCAGTTCTTCCCAGCATTTTGAAGCTGCACAGACTTTAAGAATAGGATATCAAACTGATTTACAAGAGCTTTTCAAAGTTTTTATCACTCCAAATTAGCTTATCAGCAAGCTGTCTCGGTCTTAGACTTGTTCCTAATGAATATATTGTCATATATAATTACCTTGTGACTATGGGAAGGTCTTTAGCAAAGTTTTCCAATATACTTCTTTGCTGATCCTCAGAATCGGCACCAAGCAACTTTTCAATTTCAGTCTCAGGGAGTTTAAACTGCAAACAAACAATATAAAAAACCTGTTTCTGCTTGGCCATTATGGAAAACAACATTTAATGCTATACTGTTTCAACAAACCACAAAAACATGAGGTAGCCAGTTAGGTTGCTGTTATCAATCATTATCTATTCAATGAATATCAAATTTATTAGAGTTTGTGTAAAGAAATGGAAAGAACCTAAGGCTTAAAAAATTAAGTTCGTCTTGTAAACATGAGACAACAAAGTATATTTTATAAAATAAATATAAAATGTTTGTTTACATCATCATAATATAATATTGCTTTAGTCACATACCCTATCTGGGACAGGCTGGATCGTTGCAAATATTGTCCGCATGTACGACCAAATGAACATGAAGAGCAGGATATGGAATACTATAAGATACAAACACTGCTGAACCGTACTCGTTATTGTAACTGAAAGGAAGGACTTGAATTAGCTTCCCAGGATCAAATATCATAAAGAGCATAACACTCAAGCCTTGTAATACTTACAAATGCATAACTGGACAACATAGGCGTAATATGACCATGTCACGATCGACAATATGAGGAGGACGGGCACCCATTTGAAAGCTCTCCACAACCACATTCTGCACACATGAAAACACAAACACATTCGCGATTTATTAGGTCTGTTGCTGTGCACGGACGAGTCCATCATTTTCACAATACCAAAATATCCATGATTATGATTTGCCTACGATTTGCCTTTGGGGAGTCATGTCTGTCATGTCAAATTCATTCTTTCAATCAAATTTGACAAATGAAAGCAAAGCAAAGGTTTTTTTTTTGCGCGGGAAGCGAGAGGTTTCAGACGTAAATTTTATTTCTTATTTTTCTAAACTAGAATTTCGCCGTTGTTGTAGTGTTATTGTGTTGAGATTAACTTAATAATGTCACTAGTTATTATTCTGTGATAATGTGGAATTGTTCGATTTGTTTTGATATTCACGTGTAAAGTTCTGTGAGTATTGGAACTTCCATGAGCACAGATCACTTATATTATATATTATGGTCCTATTTGGTCATAACCAAGTCCTATCCCATGAGTAAGTTAGGTTTTAGGTTATGATTATGATTAAAGGAGAGAAGTGGCCAAGGACATTATTTATCTATAACGTCCTTGGAAGTAGCTCTCCTAGGTCATGTCATGTCCCGGATGTCTTTCTGGAATGGAGGCCATAGATTACTGAATGAATGAGGCGTCGACTGAGAAGAAGAATAAAGAAGAGACGAGGCTGTATGGTTTAAATACATTTGCCTCTCCAAGGGACAAATCATTATCATCATCATCATCATCATTGGCCTCACACGTCTGTGACAGACGATTTAATCAGTGTCTGAGGCAAGACTTTTCATGGCTGTATAAGCCGATACGGGAGCGGCATAGTTTTCCGCACGCTAGTGAAGGTGGAATTTGAGACTGGCACCATACTGGCACATGCATGTTTAGATGACGTTTTTGCCTTTTGTTAGCGAGACCAGTGTCATGTATTATCATTGTACAGGTACAGGTCCACATTTACAGGCGAAAATCTGCCTGTAGCACACTTGTAGTTACAATTTACAGGTTACAGGCGTTTTATGAAGACACTTGTAAAGCTACCATAGTAAGTAGGTACCGCTCCAAAATCTCGACTACAGGTAAATTTTACAAGTCGATGTACAACACTATCGATTCATTCATTTCATTCACTCAAATTCAACGTCAATGCACACAGATAAAATAATGTAAAAGTATGTATACACTTTGCTAAAAATATAAGACATTACACTGAAAATTATTATTTTAATAAAAAGGAAATTACAAAAATGAAATCAACAATATTTCTTATAAAAATCATATTATTGATAGAGTACGTTAAAATAGTACTGTGATGAATTAATAATAATAATAATCCACAATTGACGATAAAGTTTTGCTTTATTTAACGCCTCGATCAAAATATTTTGGCAAGGAACGCATTTTGAGTACTTTTGAACATATTGAATAGACTTTTATGCAGAAATCTTGCACTTGTAGAATAATTACCTAGGTCAGACGACCTGTAAAATTATTCACAAGTTGTAAGTTTTTACAGTTGTAGTTTACAAGTCTTTTGATGAACACCTGTAAAAACTTGCTCGATTGTGTTTTTAAAAGCAAAATCTACCCTATGGTTTGTCGATGGAAATCTACAGGTGCCTGTAGCTGTGACTTGTAAAATTGTAGACCTGTAGCTTCGAAAAACGCCTGTAGTTGTAATTTTCATCCGTGTTGCTATTTAAATATTAATTTTGGCGCGATGTTGCCACTTTTTCGCCTGTAGAATTGTAGTTGTTCAATGATAGCACAGGCCACAGAAAACCAGGCTTTATCGTGTGTTTTACGCCCATCAAACACGCGCTTACGCCTTTCGTCCCTATCCTCAGCAAGCTTCTCCCAGCTTTGATGGTTAATGTTAAACACAGCCATGTCCCGCTTGGCGCAATCTTTGAAACGCAGCATAGGTCTTCCAACCCCTCTTTTAGCGTTTGCTACAGCGCCAAGCAGAACACTCCGTGGTAGACGCAAAGGTTCCATCCGGTGCACATGCCCTAGCCACCGCAATCGTTTCTGCTTAAGCAGGGCGGTAAAACTAGGCAGCGGCGCAATTTCTAGAACTCGCTCGTTTGTGACTCTGTCCTGCCAGGTTATATGCAAGATATTTCTTACGCAGCGCATATGAAATGCATTGAGTCAACGTTCCTGTTTTGCATACAATGTCCAGGTTTCAGCTCCGTACAAGAGTATGCTTAAAACGCAAGTTTGATAATCTCGGTTTTTGTGGTCAGTGCCATGTATTATCATTGTACAGGTACAGGTCCACATTTACAGGCGAAAATCTGCCTGTAGCGCACTTGTAGTTACAATTTACAGGTTACAGGCGTTTTATGAAGACACTTGTAAAGGTACCATTGTCAGTACCACTCCAAAATCTCGACTACAGGGTAAATTTTACAAGTCGATGTACAACACTATCGATTCATTCATTTCATTTCACTCAAATTCAACGTCAATGTTATAGCACAGATTAAATAATGTGAAAGTATGTAAACACTTTTGCTAAATATATAAGACACTAGCGGCCCGCCCAGCGGTTTCACCCGCTGCTAACTGATTTCCCACGGGAAATAGGCCTTCTCCCGACATAAATTATACATAGGTACATACATACATAAAAACCTTCCTCTTGAATCACTCTTTCTTTTAAAAAAACTTCATCCAGATACGTTAAGTGGTTTTGAAGATTTAAGCATACAAACAAACAAACAGACAGGGACAGATGTAAGAAGCGACTTTACTTTAAATTCTGTTTTTTTTTTATCCCCCAAGGCATAGAGTAGAAATCACATAGAGATGACACTTCCGCTCCAGACGCGCTCAAGGTCAATCAATCCGTCTGGCTGTCTCTTAGAGAACAATTCAGTCGGGAGTGCGCTTCGCCGCGGAAACGTTCGTCGTGCGGGTCGAATTTACATTTTTTGTGTAAAATTTAGCAATGCCGAATTATTGTGGTATGTATGGCTGCAAAAGTGATGCGAGGAAGACTCCGCATCTAAGTTTTTTTAATTTGCCTAAAGATGAGCCAAGGTAAGTGATGATTTTACAGTAAATACCTACTATTTTTACTTACGTAGGTACCTAGTTTCCATTTTCTAATTTAAACTACCTAGGTGCCTAAGTCATTGTTAGCTGATAATGATAAATAAGCACATTCGTATCGTACGTATGTTTTGCACCTATTTTAAAATTCTGTACCTACCTATTAACAATAAAATGGTAAGGTAAGACTTTAAAACGGGTAAATATTTTGTTCCCACGGGAAAACTGTTAGCAGCGGTCGCAACCGCTTGACTGGCCCTAGCGGCCTGGAATAAAATTATTGGCACGTGACAGCCCCTACTTAAAGCGCGGGAGAGTGCGGGGCGTTACGGGCTGCGGGGGGAAGTAGGTATTTAAAGCGCGGCTTTTGGGGCCCAGACAAAGGAGTTTCGTTTCTATACGCAGTATTATTATCTATTCTTATGCCCAAGGGATAAAAAGGGGGTTAAAAGTTTGTATGATAAATCGTTGTCTTAAGTGTGATCCGTTTCAAAATTTGTGATTAGACTTATGACTTAAAATAATGAAACACGTGTTTCAGTATAGGTATTTGAAATTTAAACCCTTAATAGGGTCAAACGGGCGTAAGTTTGTATGAAAGTTCGTTTTTTTAAATGAATGTGATCTGTTTCAAAATTGTGATTAAACTTATGACTAAAAATAATTAACACGTGTTTCAGTATATTTGAAATTTTTACCCTTAATAGGGTCAAACGGGGGTTTAAAGTTTGTATGAAAGTTCGTTTTTTTAAATGAATGTGATCTGTTTCAAAATTTGTGATTAGACTAATAACTTAAAATAATTAAACACGTGTTTCAGCATTTTTGAAATTTTAACCTTTAAATGGGTGAAAAGGGGGTTAAAAGTTTGTATGAAAGTTTTTTATCTTAAATGTGATCTGTTTCAAAATTTCTGATTAGACTCATAACTTAAAATAATTAAATACGTGTTCGAGCATTTTTGAAATTTTAATCCTTAAAGGTGTCAAAAGGGGGTCAAAAGTTTACTACCAATTGGGCTATCCGTTTTCCCATGGGAACGTGACAATTTACCAGAATAAATTATACTTATAAACCTTCCTCTCAAGTCACTCTACCTAATTAAAAAAAACCGCATCAAAATCCGTTCGGTAATTCTAAAGATATAAGGAGACACCAAACGGGAAGCGACTTTATTTTATACTATGTAGTGATGATTACACTAAAAATTATTATTTTGATAGAAAGGAAATTACAAAAATGAAATCAACAATATTTCTAATTAAAATCATATTATTGATAGAGTACGTTAAAATAGTACTGTGATGAATTAATAATAATAATAATCCACAATTGACGATAAAGTTTTGCTTTATTTAACGCCTCGATCAAAATATTTTGGCAAGGAACGCATTTTGAGTACTTTTATGCAGAAATCTTGCACTTGTAGAATAATTACCTAGGTCAGACGACCTGTAAAATTATTCACAAGTTGTAAGTTTTTACAGTTGTAGTTTACAAGTCTTTTGATGAACACCTGTAAAAACTTGCTCGATTGTGTTTTTAAAAGTAAAATCTACCCTATGGTTTGTCGATGGAAATCTACAGGTGCCTGTACCTGTGACTTGTAAAATTGTAGACCTGTAGCTTCAAAAAACGCCTGTAGTTGTAATTTTCATCAGTGTTGCTATTTAAATATTAATTTTGGCGCGATGTTGCCACTTTTTCGCCTGTAGAATTGTAATTGTTCAATGATAGCATAGGCCACGTAGCAAAACTTATCGACTATGCTCGCTCAAGGGAACACCGGCTAGCATGATGTGTGGTGCATGTGTACAGAGTACACGCATGGGAAAACTTATCGACAATGACTTGAAGCTCACTTTGAGAATTAGCAACGAACGCTGCATCGTCATTAAAAAGAAGGCTGTCGACGAATAAGTCTTCGCGGTTTCCCTGAGACTTAAGAAGCGAGATATACAGCTTCCCGTTAGCCCTCGTGCACGGTAATACTATCTATACAGTATTGTAACTCGGCCGTGTCCTTGAAATAAGTGCCTACAGCCGCGCGGTACGTAAGCATGTGATGGGGCTGTCACTGTCGCCCAGTTCACTCGTGTTAATCACTTTCCTTCACTCTATTCTATTTATTAATTAAGAAATAACCACATAAATAAATAAAATTAAATACCCCGACCTGCAGATGCGTCAAACCTATAACACGGTTGTATAAAAAGGAAATACAGGGAAATACCTGTCTATTTAGACACAAGCCACAAATTACGTAGTAGGTACCTACTTACCTAATAGTAAGTAAATTTAACTTATATGCTTATCTTTCAGAGTTTCCAGGTACCTATTCTAAAAAAAGTTATATTACTCTGGGTGCGTTATTGAGGCAATGCAACCAAAAACAGCACAATATATTCTACTTGTCATTTTAAATACTATTTGTACTTTTTTTGGAGTGAAAATTCGTGCGGTTACTGATTTAAAACCTGCACACCGTCCATCCGTCACTGCGGCATACCCGCCTCACCCGCGGCTGTTAGCATGCCGAGCGCATGCCGAGATCCAAGCGCGTAGGTATAGCTCGCGCGCCGTCCGTTTGAATGAAGTTAGAATACTGTATTGATAATATTACCGTGCCTCGTGTGCAGGTAGATACCCTTTAGCCGTGTGGTGAAGTGGTGACGGACAAATAGAATTCAAAAAAAAAAGAGCATAGCTAGGACAAGATTGAAGGGGGGATATTAATACACCATCAACAAAAAAAAGATAGTTCTTGTTCTTGCCATGCCGAGAAATAAACGATGGAATGTTTCCAAACAACATTATACATTGCTGGTTCTTTTATGGGCAACATAACAAGAAATTTTTTATAGTTGCCGTGTGATGCCGGCTTAGAATAGCATCACTCCATTTCTTACCCGTGGGAGTCGTAAGAGGCGACGAAGGGACTCGAGGGTGTGTATAGCAATTTTAGGCGATGGGCTGACAACCTGTCACTATGGCGATACACAATTTTCCGAATGACCCTCAAACGTTTGTCAGACGTGGCGTAAGTGGCTGTTTTTTCGGTCGTTTACGCTCTGCCTACCCCGCAAGGGATAAAGGCGTGATATATGATATATGTATAACAAGAAATTCAAGATAATCAGCAACATATGCCGAATTTGTAACCGTATCTATATTCATACAAATGATTGAGAAAAAATATTTCATCCCTTTCGTCTTTTCCTCGAGACGCAAGAACACGGCCAGTTATCTTCATACACGAAATTCTTCTTTATAGTTTGTGCGCAAGAATAATACAAAAATACCGTGAACAACATGAAGGAAGAACGGAAGGCCACGTTGCTAAATACATTATATCCTCTTTGGATATTATATTAAAGCAAAGTATTAAAGTACTTTTTGACGTTGATCGAGTATCGGCTAAGGCTTAGACTCATGTGGAAAACAGAAGAAAGTGTGAAAAATTAGTGTGGACACAAAATAGAGAATGTACAGAAGGATCACTCGGCCCTTTTTTCGATTATTTACGCTTTCGGCAAGGGCTGCCACAGTTTTCTTACCGATTTTATTCAATGGAGTAGGTACCTAAACATACAGGGAGTAACAAAAAGAGTATATCAAGCCGAAAGGTGGTCATGAAACTGAACAACTTTCCCTATTTCCCCACTTTGACCTACTTTCGGCTTGATATACCCTTGTAACAACATTGTACAAATCACATCGTATAGTAATAAACCTATTTTGCACGTCCGCACCAAACGCGGTTGACATTGACACTCGACTACAAGTGTGTTTGGATTGGTTTGGATTTCCTTCAAAACGGCGGCGTGTCAAATTGTGCGAGAGTTTCGTGACGTTTGCTTGAAGTGAGCTGGGTCTATGTCATGTATGTTAACTTTTAGTACGTCAGAGCAGTAACCGTAACATTTTTCCCCGCCACATTTTACAATGTAAACGCCAAAACTTTGACCTAAAAAACTCCTTGAACCATCAGATTTATTTGACAGTCCTAAGCGTTATGTAGTACCCTGTTTTACGGCACATACACTTAAAACTGTGACATTAAAAACGTCGTAAGCATAATGTCATTAAGCCGTTTTTCACGTTTCTGTATTGTACCACAATGTACCATTCCGTGCAAGACATCACACTTTGATGCGCTTTTTTTTTCAATTATTTACTTCACAAGTTTACAGCAATGTTTAAGTGGTGGTGCTCTGGGTCTCTGACTAGGGCTCATCAGGTCGATCTTTGACTCGGTGTCCCACACGAAGAAGTTCCCCACTTACAAACAAATCACTACGCTTGTTTACTACTACAGCTACTACTACTGATGCATCCTAGAACACCAACTAGGTTTCAGGCAAATAGTCACACCCAGGAGATATTATGAACAAGCACAGCTGAAATCCAAGTCAAAGATCTCTGGTATAAGATCTGCTGATTCGGATAATCCAAAATAAATGATAAATATGGGCAGAGTACCTATAGTTTTCGCGGCTGTATCCTGTAGAAACTGTTAAATGACCTGATTCTGACCAAGTGAACCAGTCATGACCTACAAAACCAAGACGTGGAACCTGTCAGCAAAACTGATACACAAGCTACATGTCACTCAGAGCTATTAATAGGTCTATGCATGGGATCTCACTAATAGAAGTCCAGACTAAGATTATCTGCCAGAAGACTAAAAAAAAATCTGGACGTATTGGAAGCTAAAGAGGCAGTGGGCTGGTCACATCTGTTGCAGAACCAGTAGACAGTGGTGAAGGCCACGCCTCGGCAAGTGTTGTGTTCAACGCCTGATGATGATGAGGGTTGCTGGTAACAAACATCTGGCAAAACCATCAGATCCTAACGGCATCCACTGGGGAAGGCCTATGTCCAACTGCTTCTGATGTGTTGTGACCAAGTGAAGTGACTTGTTATAATTTAGAGAAATAAGCCTGATGTTGGGCCCAATGGCCTAATAAAAGTTTTTTTCTAGCAGTTTACATGCACTACTAGATTATGCAACATAAGAATGTAATTATGCCCTAAAACACAATAGAAAGTTGCTAGCATACAGGAATAACATCTACTTTATCTAGCTTGACTTGTAAAAATTTAGAGTAAGTGCTTTTTATAATTTTCATAGAATAGCTTATTAATTTATTAAGCCTTTTAAGTGACCCAGTCCCAATTAGCTTAACCTCTTATTATCTTATCACTAATATTTCCTTTAAAATTTGTGTCTTCTAGCCCTTGGAGAAAGTGGGGCCCATCTATTCTCTACTACCTTGCGGAATGTCTGAGCTACTACTAGCCAAGTTTCTACCAAGATAGAAATACCTAGGTCAAGATGGAATAACATTATCTAGCTTGTAATAATTACTATTGATTCTAGGAAATATATCTGACAAGCTGTAATATTTAAGTACTTCTAAGTAATGGCATTAAGCTTTTAAATAAATTATTGTTATTCTTATCTAGGGTGAAATATTACCAGTGACCTATAGCAAAATCTCAAATGGGCTGGTGAAAAGGAACAACTTTCCCCAAAAACCATAGGTACCTACCAGGTTGAAATATGACCAAAATATTTTGAGTTTCCTAATAACTCAAATCAGCTGATTGGCAATTTTGAATGTTTCTAGGGCTAAATAATTGTTTCTTATCACCAGGCATCCCGTCTTTGAGTTTTTTGCTATCAGTCACTAGTAAAAAGAAGTGAGATGAAAGGAAGAAAAAACTTGTTGCTTTAATCCCAAATAAATTGGGATACGAGCAGGCAGATGATAATGATAATAATCTCTTAAATTGACAATAAAACAATTTTAAACGGATTTAAGTTGTGTTTATTTTGGATTTTACAATTCCTATGTTACGAGCTCTTTACAGAGCCCGTGGTCACGGATGACTTAGGTGTTACACGTCATTATTTAGAATAGAAATTATTTTTGTTCTACTGCCATCTATTTCTAAATTGCCTAGCGTAACATCCGGATTCCACACAAAATGCTGAAACCGTATCTTGTGTAGTAGGTCTTACAGTATGTTGGATCTGGTTCTTCTGCTATGTAATCAGCGGAGTCCAAGTTGATGAGATTCCCTATCCAGTATCTCTGTTGAAATTCGGATGTTTTTGAATTCCTATGGCTTCCCGTACTTTCCTAGGAATGAATCTCTTCTCTCTCGCTAGGATAGCTGCCTTATCGAATCTGATATAATGGGTGAAGTTATCCATGATATGTTCACACACTGCAGACTGTCTGTCACAATGGTTTTTTACATCCGCAATATGTTCTTTTGGACGTGTAAATACATTTCTCTTTGTTTCTCCTATGTATGAGAGTCCACAGTCACAGTCAAGTTTATAAACACCAGGGTCTTGGAGAGGGATGTTGCATTTGACTGATCTGATGTACTGGCTGATCTTCCACTGGTATACGTGCTGGAGTTGGTCAGTGTGCGTTCACTTAGTACTGTGTCTTTTTGTATGGCAATTTTATTGCACGAGTACATGTCGGCGCAGTTCGCTAGTTCTGTGGAGTTGGTGCAAAATTCAAGCCTATCTCTAATACTTTGATTGTTGTAGTGTGGTTTGTTTTGTTTGACAGATTTATTACTGCGCGTGAGTGTGACGAATTTCCGAACGAATCAGACATAATCAGACGTTTGTGCTACCGGCACCGATTTTTGCGTTTCGTTTTGAAATTATTTTATCACAGATACAGATAGGTACCTAAATGGTAACTCCCACCATCATCCGAGCCAATGAGCTGCCGTGGGTACCTCTTTGTTTCAGAGAGCACGCGGTATCTGTGACCCCCAACACCTAGACGATGAGCTCAAGCATGTGAGACGAGTACTCTATGAAAATAACCTAAAGCCACCCCGTCAACGTCACAGAAACCGTGCCAAACCATCCACAGTCGAACGACAACCAGCATACTTACCATACTTGAAGGGAGTAACAGTTTTGAGACAGAGTTACAGTTTACAGAGTAAAAAGAAGAAAGGATTTGTAGAATTCTGAAGAGAGCTTCAATCAAGAACATTTTCAAGCCGCCGAGGAAGATCAGCCAGTACATCAGATCAGTCAAATGCAACATCCCTCTCCAAGACCCTGGTGTTTATAAACTTGACTGTGACTGTGGACTCTCATACATAGGAGAAACAAAGAGAAATGTATCTACACGTCCAAAAGAACATATTGCTGATGTAAAAAACCATTGTGACAGACAGTCTGCAGTGTGTGAACATATCATGGATAACTCCACCCATTATATCAGATTCGATAAGGCAGCTATCCTAGCGAGAGCTAGCTAGCTTACACAGCAGAAGAACCAGATCCAACATACTGTAAGACCTACTACACAAGATACGGTTTCAGCATTTTGTGTGGAACCCGGACGTTACGCTAGGCAATTAAGAAATAGATGGCGGTAGAACAAAAATAATTTCTATTCTAAATAATGACGTGTAACACCTTAGTCATCCGTGATGTCACCACGGGCTTTCTAAAACGATGTCGTGATATAACATTATCCTGGTATGTGTACGAATATCACCTAAAACGGACATACGGGGAAGCGCCAGCATTCTACATTTCTACTCCAGGCAAGTAAGAAATTACTTTGTTCGTTAATTCAAAGCCACCGCTCAGACGCTAGTAGAACAGACCAGCTAATCGAGGCAATATCGGATGATATGAAACTAATATTAACAGAATCAGACTGGCTGATAGTAGTAGAATTTACTAATAAACGTGCAAATCACTACATAGTATAAAATCTAGTCGCTTCCCGTTTGGTGTCTCGTCCTTATATCTTTAGAATTACCCAACGGAGTTTGGTGCGGTTTTTTTTAATGGAAAGAGTAACTTGAGAGGAAGGTTTATAAGTATAATTTATTCCGATAAATTGTCACATTCCCATGGGAAACCGGGTAGCCCAACTGGTAGTAAACTTTTGACCCCCTTTTGACACCTTTAAGGATTAAAATTTCAAAAATGCTGAAACACGTAGTTCAGTATTATTAGTTATTAGACTAATCAGAAATTTTGAATCAGATCACATTTAAGATAAAAAACTTTCATACAAACTTTTAACCCCCTTTTCACCCATTTAGGGGTTAAAATGTCAAAAATGCTGAAACACGTGTTTAATTATTTTAAGTTATTAGCATAGAGATGACACTCCCGCTCCAGACGCGCTCAAGGTCAATCCGTCTGGCTGTCTCTTAGAGAACAATTCAGTCGGGAGTGCGCTTCGCCGCGGAAACGTTCGTCGTGCGGGTCGAATTTTCATTTTTTGTGAAAAATTTAGCTATGCCGAATTATTGCGGTGTGTATGGCTGCAAAAGTAAGTTTTTTTAATTTGCCTAAAGATGAGCCAAGGTAAGTGATGATTTTACAGTAAACACCTAGGTACCTACCATTCGTTATTATACGTAATTGTTGTGTGTACTCCTATTTTTACTTACGTTTGTACCTAGTTTCCATTTTCTAATTAAAACTACCTAGGTGCTTAAGTCATTGTTAGCTGATAATGATAAATAAGGACATTCGTATCGTAGGTATGTTTTGCACCTATTTTAAAATTCTGTACCTACCTATTAACAATAAAATGGAAAGGTAAGACTTTAAAACGGGTAAATATTTTGTTCCCACGGGAAAACTGTTAGCAGCGGTCGCAACCGCTTGACTGGCCGCTAGTCTGGAATAAAATTATTGGCACGTGACAGCCCCGACTTAAAGCGCGGGAGAGTGCGGGGCGTTACGGGCTGCGGGGGGAAGTAGGTATTTAAAGCGCGGCTTTTGGGGCCCAGACAAAGGAGTTTCGTTTCTATACGCAGTATTATTATCTAAATCTATTCTTATGTTATTAGTCTTATTACAAATTTTGAAACAGATCACACTTATTTAAAAAAACGAATTTTCATACAAACTTTTAACCCCCTTTTAACCATATTAATTGCTATAATTTCAAATCATGCTGAAAGTGCTGAAACACGTGTTTAATTATTTTAAGTCATAAGTCTTATCACTAATTTTGAAACGGATCACACTTAAGACAACGAACTTTCATACAAAGTTTTAACCCCCTTTTCATCCCTTGGTGGATTAAAAACACTGAATTTTATATATAATAGTTGCTTTATTACAAAAAAACTTCATGTCCAATATTATAACTCTCTAGGTGATCCGTTTCAAAATTAGTGATAAGACGTATGACTTAAATTAATAAAACACATGTTTCAGCGTTTTTGAAATTTTAATCCTTAAAGGTGTCAAAAGAGGGTCAAAAGCTTACTACCAGTTGGGCTACCCCTTTTCCCATGGGAATGTGACAATTTCCCGGAATAAATTATAGGTACTTATAAACCTTCCTCTCAAGTTTCTCTATCTAATAAAAAAACGCATCAAAATCCATTGGGTAATTCTAAAGATATAAGGAGACACCAAACGGGAAGCGACTTTATTTTATTCTATGTAGTTTGATGTAGTGATACAATTTTAGCGTCCACCTCCGCTAATGCATCCTGCCAATATTAAGTCTTTAAATTACCTCTTATCTGGGCTTCATACAAAATTTTATCTACATTCTATAGCCAGCAATGCGTTAATGAAGCGAGACGGATTATCACTACATAGTATAGTAAAGTCGCTTCCCAAGTCTGTCCCTGTCTGTTTTTTTTGTTTGCATGCTTAAATCTTCAAAACCACTAAACGGATCTTGATGAAGTTTTAAAGATAGAGTGATTCAAGAGGAAGGTTTTTATGTTTGATTTATGTCGGGAGAAGGTCTGTTTCCCGTGGGAAATCAGTTAACAGCGGGTGAAACCGCTGAACGGGTCGCTAGTCATACATAAAATCATTGTAAAGAAAAACAAAAATTCGATAAATTAATCTCAAAACGAAACGCAAAAATCGGTGCAGGTAGCACAAACGAAACGTCTGATTATGTCTGATTCGTTCGGAAATTCGTCACACTCACGCGCAGTAATAAATCTGTCAAACAAATCATGATCTTCGCCTGTTCCATAGGAACGAAATGGAAAAAAAAAAAAAAACAAACCACACCACAACAATCAAAGTAAGAGAAAGGCTTGAATTTTGCCCCAACTCCAGCACGTATACCAGTGGAAGAAGTAATCTGCAACGTTGAGGAATTTATCTTTAAAAATAAACTACCCAAGGAGGGTTCTGAAGCGATTCGCCAGGACATTTCCAGTGTTCTGAGGCGAAGCAACTTACCAAAGAAGAATCTTACCAGACAAGAACTTGATGCGTTGAAGAACTTACGCAAAAATGAAGATCTGACCGTCCTCCGTGCAGACGAAGGAAACGCCATTGTCGTGATGGACACGTCTGAATATAACCTCAAAATGTCTTTGTTATTGTCGGTTGAAAACACCTATAAAAAGTGAATAGAGATCCCACCAATTATATTTTAAAGAAAACAACCGAATTAATAACTAAACATAAAGACACGCTAGAATAAGATGTGAAATCATTATTACCACCCTGTGCAAAACCACCAAAAATATATGGTCTACCTAAAATCCACAAAACTGATGTTCCACTTCATCCTATAGTGAGCCAGATTGACAAACCAACTTACAAACTGGCCAAGCACCTAGCTAATGTAGTATCTCTGCTTCGGGGCCAAACAAGTGCACATGTGAAGGACTCATATCAGTGTGTCGGAGATCTCAAAAACTTGCAAGTAAACAGCAATGAAGTAATGGTTAGTTTTGACGTCCAATCGCTTTTCACTGCAATTTCAGTCAAGGATTGTATTGAAATAGTAAAACGAAAACTCCGGGAAAATAACATAGCAATAGAATATACAGAACTTTTAGAATGGTGCCTAACATCTGGTTACCTATTGTGGAATGATGAGTTCTACATACAAGTCGACGGCGTGGCTATGGGCTCTCCAGTTTCCCCCTTGATGGCTGACATCTTTATGGAGGACTTTGAGGATCGAGCCCTAAGGAAATCTCCGGCTGTGCCGAAGATGTATAAAACGTACATAGACGACACCTTCACCATCCTTCCAGAAGACCAAGTTACTGCTTTTCTAAATCATTTAAATTCAATTAATCTCAATATTGAATTTACAATGGAATCAGAGCAAAATAATCAATTAGCATTTTAGATATTCTTATAATTAAAAACACAAAGGGTACAATCAGTCATTCCGTTTATAGAAAGCCAACCCACACAGATAGATACCTAAATGGTAACTCCCACCATCATCCAAGCCAATTAGCTGCCGTTGGTACCTCTTTGTTTCAGAGAGCATGCGGTATCTGTGTCCCCAACACCTAGACAATGAGCTAAAGCATGAGACGAGTACTCCATGAAAATAACCTGAAGCCACCCCGTCAATATCACAGAAACCGTGCCAAACCATCCATAGTCGAACGACAACCAGCATACTTACCATACTTGAAGAGAGTAACTGATAAGATCTGTAGAATTCTGAAGAGAGCTTCAATCAAGACCATTTTCAAGCCGCCGAGGAAAATCAGCCGGTACATCAGATCAGTCAAATGCAACATCCCTCAAGACCCTGGTGTTTATAAACTTGACTGTGACTGTGGACTCTCATACATAGGAGTAACAAAGAGAAATGTATCTACACGTCTAAATAAACATATTGCTGTTAAATAGTTCCAATGTTTGGAGCTCATAACTTATTTGGGAGCACCATAGGCATACTAGCTGAGGAAGAAGTTTGTTGAGTAAAGTATTATTGCAGCCACAATAGATCTGCAAAGGTCGCAGTGGCTGTTGGTCTTTCAGGACCAACCCCTACTTCTTAAATAGCAGTGTTTTACCTGAAAATAAAACACATATTAAATACTTACCTTATTTGAAGCTTACCTGTTTGAGATAGGCCCTATCTTTTTTCCGCTTAGACTGTCCTTCTCTTTTACCCTCATACATCTATCTCGCTTGCTCAGCACTTCTGATCGCCCCACCACCCCCACCTTGCAGCCCCGTCCGGCCGCAATCGCGTGAGCCGGAGCGGGGGCGGTCTCGAGCCATTGAGTCGAAAACACCAGGCAGAAATTAAAGTGTAAGCTTCAAATAAGGTAAGTATTTAATATGTGTTTTATTTTCAGGTAAAACACTGCTATTAAATCCTAGACCGTTATTTGAAGCTTACCTGTTTGAGACGTGTTTGTTATCGCCTGGTGGTGGGGGACGCCAATGTGAATAGGTTTCAGAATCTTTCGTTTGTAGTATGGGATAAGAAATAAACCTATAGAAAAAGAAGTGCGATAATTTTCTCCAATAGAGGTATGTAATATAAGACGTTAATTGAAATAGCATACGTATATCAATCAAAAATATTTATTTACACAGTAATTTCTGAAATAAATAACATATTCCCACGAGATGAACAATATCAAGTGGTTTCTTAAGCCAAAAGCAAGCGAATCGACATGTTCATTGTTAATAAGCACTAGTTAACATCAAAAGTGCAATTATTCTTAACAAATATCAATTAATTAACTGGATTAAATAATGAAGTAACATTACTGTTATTAGGGTTGGACAAAACTTCGCGTCTATAGAAGCGAGCAAAGGTATTGCCCGACCTCCAATTACCTCGAGCTAAAATTTCATCGAGTGGAACATTATTAGACCAGTTCTTGGATGCTACTGCAGATCGTAAACTGCCAGGAGTGGAAGTTACGCCTGCCTCTTTAAGCAATGATTTTATCCAGCCCGCAATAACAGTCCGCGAAGCTGCTTTAGGTTCGCCTCTGATTGTCATAAACAAGTTTGAACTATGAGCTAAATCACGTCTATCTTTCAATAAATCAACCATTTGATTAACCCAAAAAACAGGATTCAAATTTTTGTTTTCAGTATTAACCAAAAATTTCCAACCCGACTGTCTATAATTAGCATTATCGGTTTTTGAACCAAAAATAGGCCATAAAATTAAATAATCATCACATTGAACTAAATGTTGAGAGTCAATTGCCAAAAGCGTTAAATCGTGCACGCGTCGTCCAGAACATAGAAGTAACAAAGTTGCTGTATGACTAGAAACAGAAAACATGTTGTCTTCATCAACAGACTTTGAGGCGAGGTGCGCAGCCAGAACGTCTATGTCCCATATAGGAGCTTTTCGGGAAATCGGTGTCTTGAGAGCTATAGACTTTAATATATGTTTCACAAGGACATGAGAGCTTAAACTACCTGCATAATCGGCATTGCACAAAGTTGAAACCACCGATTTGTGAAGTAGTACCGTATTATATGACAATTTCTCAACCAAATGTAAATCTGCGAGAAACTGAGCCAAATGAGATCCAGACGGAAGCAAAGGATCTGTAGAGGATTTTCGACACCAATTCAGCCATCTTTTCCATGCTACCTCATAGGTCTTGATAGTAGACGGACGCCATGAAGAATGCAATAGGCTCTTTTGACAGAGATTCCAACCGGTCAAATTCCTTGACCACCCCCACATATCCAGATCTCCAACGTAATTTGCTGCACTTTGGGCGGTGGAAGTCCGGTTGCAATGTCTATCAGGTTCCGACAGAGGTTGCGGATTGTAAACGGGGCTCCGAGGGCCCGAGATTTCAGATCCGCCCGCCAAAATACCCGATCCCATCGAGGAACAACTATTAGATATCTCCCCATTGCTGAGTTGAGGTGAGCCAATACCTTGGGGATTAGATATGGCGGCGGGAAGACCCAAGCTAGGGGATAAGTCCACGGACGGGAGAAAGCGTCGTGAAATAAAGCTTGTGGGTCGCTGAGGTCTAGCGACACATAGTTCGCAACTACATGCGCTCGTTCCGAGGCAAACAGATCTACTACCGGGGTGCCGAATTTCCGAAATATCACTTGCGTCGCCTGTGGCAACAGATGCCATTCTGGAAGAGATCTGTGGCGAGATAAATGGTCGGCGTGACCATTGTACACTCCGGGTAAATACTGAATAGTCAGATTTATCTGATACCTGTCTAATATTTGAAAAATCTTCAACGTTAGCTCCATCAGAGGAAGGGATTTGGTCCCCCCTTCGTTCCTCAAGTGGGCTACTACGGTCCGATTGTCGCACTGTGCTAGAGTCGTTGATTGACTCAAAAGCTGAGCGTGGTCTTGAAGAACTTTCAAGACTGCAAGCATTTCTTTCATATTGCAATGAAGGTGCTGCTCCTGATCTGACCAGGTTCCCGATAGGGATAGGTCGTCCAATTGGGCTCCCCACGCCAAATCGGACGCATCTGTCGTCAGGAAGTGGCTGGGCGATGGCAGGTGGATAGTAGATGAGAGGTGGCAATTTTGAAGCCACCATCTCAATTCGTCCAACGTCTCTAATGGAAGGCTGTATGTCAATAAGCCGGGTAGTTTGAGAAGATGATTCACAAATCGTAGCAGGGCTCTGAAGTTTAACCTGCCTCGCGGAACGACAAAACTTGCAAAATTCAAGAGGCCTACTAAGCTCTGTAAATTCGTGAGACAAGTCTCGCCCTTCGCCAACATGATCGATATTTTGTCTACAACATGGCCAATCTTGTCCTCTGGAAGGAACTTCCGGTTTGCCCAAGGGTCCCAGACAATTCCTAGGAATGTAAGGCTTTTCTGTGGAATGATAATCGATTTTTCGAAATTTATTTGCCACCCTAGGGACTGCAATCGGTTCAACAGTAAGCGAACATGGTTTTGCAGCACCTCGTAGTCTTGGTGGACTACCAGAAAATCGTCTAGGTAGACAATTATGCGCAGGCCCTGATCCCTTAAGATTTGAGCAACCCAGTTGGTTAAGGACGCGAACACTTTGGGCGCAGTGCTGAGACCGAAAGGCAGGCACGTCATCTGCAGCAGCTGCCCCTTGTAAATTAGTCGAAGGAAACGACGGTGACTTTTTGAAACTGGAAGGTGGAAATAAGCCTGAGATAGGTCCACCTTGCACATCCAGTCTCCTGGTTGCAAGAAATCGGGCACACGAAAAACATTTATCAGTCTGAACTTTTCTATGTACACATAATCGTTTAGGGCTTTCAAGTTGAATATCGGGCGGTGCGTGCCGTCGCTTTTTGCTACAAGAAACATTGTAGATATGAAACTTGGGCATCGCCGAACTTCTTCCAGCACACCTTGACTTTTCATCTGCGTTATAATAGCAGTCATTGCATCGGACTCTACTGTGCAATACAGACCCTCTCTCAAATAGGGCCATATGAGGGGTGGTTTTTGAACAAAGGGTATGCGATACCCGTTTATTATACGCAGTAAAAAGTTCGGTGCCCCCAAAGTTTCCCAAACCCTGTGGTAATGTTTCAAACGGCCCGCCTTGAAATCCCTCGAGTCAGAACTTCCTTTTCTTATTGTCTGAGTTGGAGCCTGTAGGGGGTCCGCCACGCTTTCTGTTCCCCTTGGTTTGGTACTGAGGCTTGTAGTTTTGCCGGCCTCGTTGTGAGCGAAAAGACCCCCGCGTGCTATGTCCCGTGCGACGGTCAGCACTTTGATTGTGGGCGCCGTATCCCTGCGAGGGACGGCTAAGAGTATAGCAACCCTGCGAGGGTTTGCTGTTGGAGCTTTGGTGCGTTCTTGCACAGCAACCATGGCTGGTACCCTGCGAGGGTCCATGAGTACAAGTCGACCCCTGCGGGGGGTGACGAACTGCCTTAGAAGTTCCTACTTGCGAAGTAGAAGCAGTGGCAGGTTTGATAGGCGGTAGAAAGGCTTTTTTGACACCTCCGGCTTTTTCAAGCGCAGTAGTCAGAGTCTCCGCAGAAAATAAGCATCGGTTAGACGGCGGAACTTTGCGTATAGTAGATTTTACCAAAGGATCACGCACGAAATTAGTGATACCATCGCGGCGCATCTGTATAACCTCTGCTCTGTGGCCGCAAACCAACTGCAACAAGTCTGCCGAAACTTTCGAATACTCACCTTGCGCAAACAGTACGTTAATTTTTTCGTGCAGGGTATCAACATTCAGGTCGTTAGTGTCACGAGCCCAAATAAGAAGCTCTTGCAAGTTATTCTGCAGTGCCTCTCTTTGTTTAAGGACGCAAAGAGTGAGGGCAGCATATGCCTTGTCAGCATAAGCAAGGTGACGCAGCTGGTCATATGCTCGAATTTCCTCGTTAGCTTCCAATTCTATAAAACCTGGAGTCTGATTATATAATTTCTGGACTTCTGCATAACGAACCTCACACCAATCACTTTTTTCAAAATATTGTACACCTTGTAAAAGGTTTACCATTTGCTCCGACGCTTTAGGTACCGGCGGGTCCTTTAATTTGGTTTGCAGATCAAAATTCAACTGTAAACCAGACTTCTCGGCTTCATTTAGTTCGGTGTCAGATTCGGCATACAAGTCACGACTAACATTATCATCGATTGAAATCGCATCATCTTGACAGTAATTACTGGGACACCCCGGCTCGTCATTGCAAAAATTAGGAGTATTTTGCTGTTT
The DNA here is from genome assembly GCA_027580185.1 of Tuta absoluta. NCBI lineage: Eukaryota > Metazoa > Arthropoda > Insecta > Lepidoptera > Gelechiidae > Tuta > Tuta absoluta. The sequence continues at coordinate 26,451,135 of JAQAHW010000001.1, read as the reverse complement.
TTTAATCTGATTGACCTCACGGGTCAGTTCTGCAAGGCGGCGCTCTTGTTTATAACTACGACGGCTACTTTTCCCATTTTTCTTGCAATGACGGCGATGGCTACGGCGCCGGCGGCGAGTATGCGTTTTCTTATGTTTACGTCTACGCGAGTCAGAAGGTGAACCTGAAGATGAACTCGACGAAGATGACGTCGACGAACTAGAACTCGAAGTCGAGCTTGAACTCGATGACCTCGATTGACGTTTAGGTGACCTAGCCCTTCGTTTAGGAGACCGCGACCTAGCCTTTCGTTTTGGAGACTTGTTACGGTTAGGCAACCTTGATTTACGTCTAGGAGACATGAATTTTTTACTCACAGTCTGGGTCACTGACCTGGCTCGCTTCCGCGCCTTAGCCTTCGATGCAGAGGGTTGAGTGATCGGTGGAGTAGGCTGCTTAGCTGGGTCATCCTGGGGGTCAGTCGAACCTGTCGCCTCATTCCCACTCATCGTTCCTTGAAATTCCACCGTACACTCAATAAGATCGATCTAAAATAAAACAAAATCTCGATTTAAAGATCGTTACAGTGAACGAAAGAATATAAAATTTAATCGAGGGTAGTGAAGTTTTATTCACGTGTAACAAAAACAATGAAGGACAAATTTTATATGAAATACGAACGGTAGCACCGTTATTTCCGTTACAAAAATATTTTAATACACTTACCAGAATTATTCCATAAAATAATTTCACTCACCACACTTTTATCTTACAAATAAAAACCAGAAAATATGTTTTTACGTAGCCGGCAAGACCGGGCTATGATATATTTTAAAATATTAACGGCGCAACGGAAATTTTTCAAAAATTTACTCGGTTCTCCGTAGACAACCGTTCACGGCGGAAAAAAGGACGCCAATGGCTCGAGACCGCCCCCGCTCCGGCTCACGCGATTGCGGCCGGACGGGGCTGCAAGGTGGGGGTGGTGGGGCGATCAGAAGTGCTGAGCAAGCGAGATAGATGTATGAGGGTAAAAGAGAAGGACAGTCTAAGCGGAAAAAAGATAGGGCCTATCTCAAACAGGTAAGCTTCAAATAACGGTCTAGGATTTAATAATAAATAAAAGTATTATTGAATTTAATGACTGTTGTCGTAATAGAATTAAATTAATTATCAGTTAAGAATTCTAGTATTTTATGTGTCTTCTCATGTTGCAATACCCTATAGAAAGGGTATCATTTGTTGTATCTATAAATTGTCATACTTTTTACACCTGTATGTACTACTACCATGTGATATTATGCAATAAATACTATATGAATGTGAATATATGAGTTGTTCATGTAATTGTAGGTAGGTTTTAAAATTATCTTGTATTTTAGAACAAATAAAACTAAAATATTATTTAAGTATAAAATTATTTTTTAATGACTTCAAAGCGGGAACAAACTTTTAGGATCATATGGCATGGGCTTCTGTGTCTTTTTGGGTAGAACCTAGTATACTGGGGTGTAGTTTTTTTATTGTTTACTGGTACTGGTAGTAGTTACCCTGACGTGGGTGTAGGGGAACATGGGGCAGAGTGGACCGTGGGGCACAGTGGTTAAACCGTTATACCTCTACATATCAGCACACACACGCTAGTGCGTTCGTGAGTATGGCGTGCTTACACACCCGGTGCATCTAAACTAGTCGCCATCTCAGTTACGGAGCGGGGGGCCGCGCGCCAACTCATCAGTGGACAATTAAGCGTCAAAGTGAATATTTACGTGTTTTTGAAAAATGCTTGACGATTAAATGAGCTAAGATTATGTAAGTTTTGATAGTAAGCCATAGAATATAGTAAATGTAGACTGTTATTTTCAAACTAGTTCAGTTATTTATTTTTTTGCTAGTGTTTTTTAAAGTCCATTGGGGCCTTTGGGGTACAGTGGTTAATTTGAGAATGGGGCGCAATGGATAGCTATACACTATGCCCCATTAGGGATGGATGGCACTGTGAGTGAAAGCCGTCAATTTTAAGGTAATGGACAGCAACCAGGACCGAGGGCTTAACGTTCCGAAACACGGAACCATCTAATTTATGGATTTGCAGTGCAGGTTGTTGCACTACCACTGCGGCACATCAGCCGTCAATGAGTCGCCAGTAACTGTACACGTGTCAGCGGAAGCCGTCACTTAGTCGATGCCGTTCGACAATATGTATTTTGTAAGAGGTTAAGACGTCAAATGTTGGTCCTATGTTGCCTAAAATATAGATAATATTATTAAAAAGTAATTTTCTGATCCAAGGAGAGGGTAATTTATCATTTTGTTTGTATAAAGCTGCTAAAGATGGACAACACTGTTAGCTACCTGCCAGCATTTTTCAGTGAAAGCCGTCAATGAGTCGACTGCTGAAGGCGACAAGCACACCGACGTCAATCGTCCACCGTGAGCTAAGTGAAAACGGCTATCGTGGAAGCTGCCATAAGCACAGTGTCTTCCATCTGTTGGTAGCTTTTTTATGTCTTTAATAAGAGGCTAAGGCTGCGATTATTAAGTTAAAATTTGGTACTATGTTACAAAGTTTATTGAAATTAATAAAAGTAAAAGCTATATTCTATGGCTTACTATCAAAATTCGCAAAATCTTAGCTCATTTAATCGTCAAGCATTTTTCAAAAACACGTAAAAATTCAGTTTGACGGCTTTTTGTCCACCGGTGAGTTGGCGCGCGGCCCCCCGCTCCGAAACTGAGATGGCGACTAGTTTAGATGCACAGGGTGTGTAAGCACGCCATACTCACGAACGCACTATCGTGTGTGTGCTGTATATGTAGAGGTATAACGGTTTAACCACTGTGCCCCACGGTCCACTGTGCCCCACGGTACACTGTGCCCCATGTTCCCCTATATTCTATAAGTCAAGCATGGTAGAATGCAGGTGTCCCAATTTCCTTTTCCATGCTATGGTCATATCACTAAAGGACTAATCTTTTCCAAGCATCACCCCTATAACTAGTTCTTTTTCCATTCAACCCGTTGTGAATATAGAGTATATCTGTCCAAAACAAACATACTCCTTCACATAGGTATTACCTACCTAACTGAGAACAAACCAAATCATTTGCGAAACGTAGATAGTTTAGCTTTTTACCATTACTAGCAGCGGGGAGGACCTGACACTGCCGTTGCCATCGCCTGGCAAAATATTATCTAATCTAATACAACAATTGGACTCATAGACACGATGAAGAATAACCATTTGTTGATTCCGATCTTCTGCAGTACAGCTGTGAGAAGATAGGCATGAATTTCGGTGAGGTTCAGGGTCCCCTTGATAGGATAGTCCTGCCAAAACATTCCATAAATCTCACAGTCCGTTTGCAATTTCGCCTGGGATAGATGAGGCTCAGCTCATATATATTCTTCTTTTTCGCTCCCAAATATACAAAGCACAAATTAACTATATGTAGACTAAAGTACTGTTAATTGCCTTGTAAACAAATATTTAGTTCAAAGAATATACTATAACGATTTAGTTTCTAAAAAAGCACATTAAAATACATAAAATACGTTTTGAAGTTGACAAGTCGTGTGACAGTCCTTTCCGTTGTAGACGTCATAGGATTTAGTGTAGGCAGGAACGACGGGGTAGGCTGCAATGGCCCCAGCTAAAACGGTTGCACCCGATATTTGTTCGAGTCGCCATAGACCAGTCTGTTTTTCATGTCACCGTTGTAACTAACCACGTTTTGTCATAAATAACCTATACGGTAAAAACGGAAACGAAATTTACGTTCCATTCCATGGCGGAGGCCCAGTGAGCTCTCTGTATTCAGCGCCAATACTTACTTTGTGGTATGGAGCTGACAGGGGTGCGTGGTGTGTGCAAACTTTGCGACATGGCCGTGTCGTGCCGTGCGCGTCGATATCCTGTCAAATCTCCGCATCGCATTTAAGATCGCATTCGGTCTGCTCTAGCCTTAAAACAAACGCGCGCTCATCTCCACAAGGTACAATATATGTAACCGCCTCTAGAAAAACTTTCAATGTGACCAACATAGCCAACGAAACGTCATGATTCAATTCAACTCAACTCATTCATTGGGACTGCGCTGTGGACTCGTATTTTCATCACGGAAGCGTCAAAAATTTTATTGTTTTTATATCAAAATACGAACTCAAAATCTGTTGGGTGAGCTTCTACAAAAATCATGGACGTCAAAGAATGCAACGACTTGACCGAAGAAGTAAGTGTTCTTATAGATATTCTTTCTAAAAGTCGTTACCTATTGATTGTACATCGAACCGACCATGACGTGTTTCAGAATCAATTCATCGTCGACGATGTGAGTAAAATCATCAAAGAGGCTATCGAAAATTCTATCGGTGGAACCGCCTATCAACACAATAAAGTAAATCAATGGACTTCGGCGGTTGTGGAATCCTGTTTGGGGCAGCTGACTAAATTGCAAAAACCTTACAAATACATAGGTAAGCGGTTCTCCTTCGCACCGGCATATTTAGCTAACTGGCTACCTACATATTGTATTGCTTCTGTATCAGTCAACATAGCATTCAGTGTTTTTATTTAGTTACATATATGATAGTATTTCATAGTTTGCTACTGTATCAGTCAACATAGCATTCAGTGTTTTTATTTAGTCATAAAGAGATCAGTATATCATAGTTATCAACAATCTATCAAATATCTTTTACTTTTTCTGAGAGCTACTTATAATCATTAGGAAGCTAAAATTGTATGGAGTGGCTACATGGTGTTTGCACTTCTGATCATAGACTAATTATTGTTTTTCTTTTTAGTGACATGCACAATAATGCAGAAAAATGGAGCAGGCTTGCACACTGCATCATCTTGTTTTTGGGACAACAACACCGATGGATCATGCACTGTACGCTGGGAAAACAAAACCATGTACTGCATTGTGTCTGTCTTTGGTCTTGGTATCTAATGTAAAAGTAATTAAATATGATCTGCTATAAAATATACATTTGTATTACACTAGTAAATTAATTATTTGCTAGATGCTGACATTATGGACACATTAATTTAAATTATTAATTTAATGTTAATCAATCTTAAAAGTTCAATATGTTTGAATAATGCAAATACTATTTTCTTCCAATAATATTTGTGTTTAAGCTTTGAGAGTAATCAAATAGTTCTTCAAATTGAATAACAAAATGTACTAGTACCCCTTAAAATATCTCCATATCCTAAATAAGTTCTTTCTCTGTATTTCCTTAATTTTAAGCAAGTAGGATATTTTTTCATACATAATAAACTATAATTTCAAACTAGTTTACTTTAATTTAACTTAAACTGATTTTAAAGGCAAATATGCTGCCAGTGCGGGCATGACACATTTAAAAGTATACTAGGCTATCGCCACCGCCAAATGCACGATTGTCTCATATGGTACAGTACATACCATACAAAATGATGCTCTATCAGCATTATTAATTTATTAGTAAAGAAAATCAATTTTTTTTTCATCAAATCCCAAACAATTTATTTGTGTGCGTTTCCATAGAGTGACCACCCCGTGGAAAAAAATAAAATAATTAAAAATATTTAGTACAAGTTCTAAAACAATTGTACATTCAATCAAAAAATTTGTACATATTATAGAAAAAAAGTTACACAGCTTGAGGTGTGGTCACTCCGTAGAAAAGCCATTTTTTCAGATCTCGGGAATGCATGCATGTTGGCATGAAATGACCTAGCCATGATTTAGTACACTTTTTGTAGTAGGTGTGTATTAAATATTTTATTCTACAATGTGGGGCAATTTCAAAAACTGTACTGCTTAGAAACATGATATTTAATTCACGCCTACTACAAAAAGTGTACTAAATCATGGCTAGGTTATTTCATGCCAACATGCATGCATTCCCGAGATCTGAAAAAATGGCGCTTCTACGGAGTGACCACACCTTAGCTGTGTAACTTTTTTGCTATAATAATATGTACAAATTTTATGATTGAATGTACAATTTTTTTAGAACTTGTACTAAATATTTATAATTATTTCAATTTTTTCCGCGGGGTGGTCACTCCGTGGAAACGCACACAATTTATTTTGCATGTTTGGCAGGTTTGGATGTCTAGAATATAGGTTTTTTTTGGACAACCTGAATGAAATATATACTAATTATCTGGCGGCTTCGAGCAACACGGTCTTCCGTCTCGTTGCTCGAAGTCTGGCGGGTACCTACTTACGGGAGTGGTCCAGCCATAGTGTGCCTCGACGAAAACTGACACCGCTTTGTACGAACCCAAATATTGCTGCATGTACACCACACACACAAGCGTGGCATACCCACAAACTTCTATCTATGAAAAAAAAGATAGAAGTTTCTATTTCTATCTATTTTTTACACTCATAATCAAATGCCATCTCATTCATTAACGCACAGCCGAAACTAAGTAAGGTATTTATTTAAGTACTTCCTTTTATTTTATGCTAGGAACACGAGGGCAGTAGGCTTGTTTTACTATGTAACCACCCACTCAGAAAGGATTTGAATTTCAACCCCCTCAGGTGTAAAACATTTTATGTATAATTATGCGTATACTTTGAAGCAATCGAGATAAACATTTAGTATCAGAAAATAGTGTTTGTAAACTACTTTAGTGGAAGGGTTGAGCTGGGCGACACGCAGAGATCGGAAGAAAAGATTATTTGTTTGACGGAAAGTAGGTAGGTACGTATCCGAACACCTTTCCAGGATTGGACGCACAGTCTGTTGTTGCAGTGCTGGTTACACACAAAAGAAGGTAATAATATCACGCGTAAACAATCTTCCTGTCAGTGAGGTCCCGGTCTACCATTCCGTTAAGATGTAGCAGCTGAGTGCCTGTGCACCCACCAGCGGCTTTCGAATTTTTCCATTCAGAATTCAACAAAACATTTTTTTAGTTCTGGGGTCTACAATTTTAGCCTCGGGGCTATGAAATTGCATCCTGACTGTATGGTGGGGAGCAGAAGCTCACCCGGAATTCAACAAAACTGTAGTAGGCCGGGGTATTTATAATTCCTCCGACGACATCTTAACATCGGAGATATTCTGCACCACTCGTATAGCGACATCTTTAGCAAAACAGAGGTTCTAAATATTATTAGCGTAGGGTGTTACATTCTTCCCGGCAGCTAAGTAGTCCTGACGAGAAAACCTGAGCAAATCTTCTTGCGTTTTTCTCGTTTACGTTTTCTGGTCCCAGCCACTAGACGAACAATCCTCCCGAAGCAATGTCAATTCAATGCTATTTAACAACATAACATAATATAACAAAATTCTTTATTGCACATTAAAAAATAATACAACAATAGATAAACAGAAATAAAAGAAACAGTACAACCAGGCGGCGTTAATGCTAGGTAGCATTCTCTACCAGGCAACCTTATGGTGAAAAAGAGAGTGCGACATTGGAAGCGGGATAGTGGAAATATTAACTACGAGCACTGAAATACACAAAATATACTACTTAAACAATTTAATACATAATATAATTGTGTAAACAAAACAATGAATATACTAATATACATACATAAATCACGCCTCTTTCCCGGAGGGGTAGGCAGAGACTACTTCCTTCCACTGACTACGATCCTGGCATACTCCTTTCGCCTCCTCCACATTCATGCATGCTCGTCGGTTTAGGGTACTCCTGACCTGACCTTTCTTTAGCACGTCCCCGATTTGATCGAGGTACGTTCGTCGAGGTCTTCCTCTTCCGACGTTCCCATCCACACTTGCCATATACACCTGTTTCGTTAATCTTCTTTCATTCATCCTCTCTACATGACCAAACCATTTAAGCATACCCTTTTCTACACCAGTCACTACGTCTTCTTTTGTACCACAACGTTCCCTTATCACGATATTCCTTATCCTGTCACTCAATTTTCCGTCAATACTAATATATATTAAAATAATATAATATATAATAAACTAATACAAATACCTAAACTATGGAAGTCAGGATAATACAATAGTAGGGTGGGTGTACCAGTCCCAAACCATTTAAGGGAACTTTTTGACTTTGAAACTCTCTGGACAAGTATTAAGTATATTTAACGCAGAAAAACATTTATAAAGTTGATTATTAGTTAATAATAAAGGATTATTGATATTATTTTTCAACACATATTTATTAGTTTTATATTTATTTTATGAACAATACTAAAAACGGGAATGCCCCTAAGTTTGACCGGCGCGCTCCAATAAAGGACCACTTTCGGACCAATAGTTGACCATTCTATTTATATGAATAAAACACTGTTTCAAAAGTTTTTAATAAAAACTAGGTATTTAACCTTTTCGCCGCCAAGCCATTCGAGTAAAAAATTGCAACCAGCGCCACACCAATTTCTTGGTAAAGAAATACTCAATAAAATAGAGATGTCCAACAGTTCATATCGATAATAAATCTTCACTTCTTAAACCGAGTTTTAATTAATCTAAAACCATTATTTTGCCCCCTACCTTTCAGTTCTGATTTCATATAGATCAAAATAATAATATAGGATAGTGGTAGTAGTGGTGGCCTCGTAAACAACACTAGGCATATTCAACAAGTTCATTTTTAGTTCAGTTTTCGATCAGCACTGGCGCATCTCTATTACGCGTCTCTCTATATCGCGTTGTCGGTTATAGACGACTGTGGCGTCGGTGGCATTTCTATATTGTCAAACCCTTAGGACAAATAAGGATGTAATACAGAATATCGATAAAAAAAATTAGAACATCATAGGATTTATGCTGGTATTTATTTTAATACTTTATTGTGCCTATTTGTTTTCTTTTAAAACGATTTTGAGTGGCACAAATTTCATGTGAACTTAATTTAACGGGTCAAATTGTGATACAAGATTATTATTAGATAATAAGAGATTAGATAATTATTTATTTAATAAACTTAATTACAAATAGGTACACTTATATGAAATAATTCTGTGGCTTAACCATTTCCTAAACTAAGAATATGAATTCCAGTATCTCAGGCAAATGGGAAACCGACATAACTATTATTTTAAGATTTATGATACTTAAACATTTTTTTTTCTATTCCTACCCGGTTCATTTGATTATTTCTTCGGTTTTTTTCTATTTACTTTTTATAACGCCCTTCGTAAGGTATTGTACTTATATTAGCGGTTATTTATTAGCATTTCATAGTTACTTATAAAGAAGAGGCCTATATCCAACAGTGGGCTAATATAGGCTAATTAGATAGATAGATGGATAGTTACTTATACGTTTATTAAATAAATAATTATCTTATCTCTTATTATCTAATAATAATCTTGTATCACAATTTGACCCGTTAAATTAAGTTCACATGAAACCCTCCCAAACGCTCCTAATTTATTTATTATTATTTATGATTATTAGGTAATTACTTACCTCTAAATCTTCTAATTCGAGTAATCCAGGTTCAAACGACAGATCAACGTCATCCTCTACGCTTTCTAAAATCTGTAGAAGTTCTGCTGAACTAAGATCGTCGGCACTTATTTTCCCATCACTATTTTTATGTCACTACTGCAATGACGTCAGAGCGTGTCGTCTTTACCCGACTACGGCGTACAGTGCACTCACAATGGTCAAGCAATTATCGCTGTGCACGAGTCGCCGAAACCGGTTTGTCGATACTCAATCAAACAAAGAAAATAATGTCTAATACTTGGCGTATTTCTACAAATCGATGTCGGGAATATTTTCAATATACATTAAAGTAATAAGAAAATATTATTGTTATGACAAACTTGACAAATATCTAGGCATAGTATATTCCGTAAATATATTATAGATGTATCGATATTTCACATTTGTACTAGTAAGGAACAACACTTCCAGTCGTGTGGGGCCGACTATGGCGTGTGCGAATGGTACTTCTGACAGCTTCAAAACGTAATCAGTATTTTTCTTGTTTATACTACAAATCTAATAAATATCTAAGCGCAAAAGTTCATAAATCAAAGTAGAGGGTACAATAAATGCAATATGCGAAAAAATAAAAGATATATACGGTTTTAAAATGCTAGTATATGAACATAAACTTTAACGACATTTTGTCGGCTATACCCGACCGTGGCGCTGACGGCAAGTCGCGGGTTGTCGGCTATACCCGTCTCTGGCGGTGAAAAGGTTAATAGCAAAACCAAAGCTAGAAAACAGATCAAAAATAATTAGAAAAATGACTCTCATTAACGGTAAAGTTTCAACTTCAACTGGTCATTCTTGGGAACACCTCTTTGTACTGTGTACCAATAGAAAACCAGCGTGGTCAGTTACTGGAACATAAAGTTTTTAAACGATTAAAATGACAGTTTAATGCTCTGAATTTGTTATAAAGAGCATCACTATGAAAAAAAAGGAAAAAAATGTAAATACCATAGATCACCAGTAGCAAACCACTTGGTCAACAATAGGGACCCAGTACAAAGCGTGTTCCAGTAGTTAACCACATTTAAAATTACCTCTTATTAACATTATTTTGTAAAAATAATCACTTAAAGGACTCAAGCTAACACCAAACTTCAAAAATAATATCATTTGGTGACAATAATTATGAAATAACAAGTGAAATTCAAATATTTTACTTACCATGTCCATTTGCACTTGTAGTTGTAATGGCTGCTCGAAGGCAAATGAACGAGACACTAATCTCTTAAAATAAGCAAAATAACGATATTTTTCGTTCCCTCTCACAAAAAAATATTCCTTGGGGTTGGTAACAGTCTAGGCAACATAACAAAAGAAGTATTTTGTTCAAAAATGCCTGCGTTTTCTTAAAATATTCAATTGAACACGTAAGTGGTCAACTACTGGTGCCTGGTTTGGGACTGGTACACCCACCCTATAAAGAGGAAAAGAAAACAACAGAAGACAGCACGATTATTATTATAAAATATCTTAATTTAAGTTGATGTTCGTTCCAGTGTCAGGAAACAACAATAAACCATCTTTGGAATTTAAGTGAAGTGCCATGGCCACAGTCTGCTATAACATGAGCGAGCTGGTTTCAGAAACGGCATCCCAGCAATCTTTGCAAATCTGTCATAAAATTACTTGCCAATGAGCAATTCTGGATCGGAGAAATCATCAGATTACTTGTTAACGGCACAATGTGCCGAAATGATGGCTATGCTCAAAGAGCATAATAATCACTACTTACGTTCTATAAGCCAATGAAATGTGACGCAATATGTGACAGCTACAAGCACATTCAATAGCTATGTGACTGAACCGGAGCTGAGATAAATAAGCCATAGAATGTTTTAAGCCCTGTTCGTGACTCCCCAAAAAAAAACAAAGTCCGAAATCTTTGCAAATCTAACCTAAAATTACTAACCAAAGAGGAATTCTCGATCGTAATGTAGTAAATACTCGTTCAACAAACAATCGCCTCAGAATTAGCTTCGTTTTTGAGAAAACACAACACTTGTTTTTGTATGAAGTATTCAAGTATTTATTCATCGTTAACAAAACAATTTGTGTTCAACATTTAAAAACAACATTTTGTTAATAACAATGTGTCAATATTAATTTAAATACGACGGACGATGTGGCGCAGTGTGACGCAAGGATTCCGGGTTCGATTCTCGGTGGGACACTCGTAAAGTTGATATTTGTCACTTTGTGAATTTGTTCCCGGTCTTGTTAGGATATTTCAGGGTGAACCACTTGATTGTCCGAAAATAATCGGTTCCGTGCTTCAGAGGGCACGTTAAGCCGTTGGTCCCGGTTACTTTCTATGATAAGACGGCGGCGGTCGTTACACAACCACGTCAGAGGCTTACTACTAGTAGTTCATCGGGTCGTTGTACGACTCGGTGTCCCAAAAAAATAAATTAAACACTATAATTCCGATTACATTATTAATAATTATGAAATATATTTATCTAATTTTATTTTTAGTCGATTAATTTACATTGTAAGATTCATCTGTACTATAAAATCATTATTGTGTCAATATTTTTCAAAATTCACGCTTAAAAATATGTACTTACTCTGTTTTCAAACTTCAACTTAACAGGCAGTTTATTAGAAAAAAAATTGATTTGATATAAAACTCTGTGTTTTACTACATTGCATATAAGGATGACTACATCGTACAGCCCTTTTTGGGTCAGTTTCAGGTACTTCTACGATAATTATTTCCGTACAGATAATACTACCTTAAACAATTATAATGTAGGTAAATTCATCTCAATAATTAATAGCTAATTGAGATGATCATATGACCCATATTTTTTTTTTGTTAATAGGACGTCTTTATTTTTGCCTTTGTTTTGCCCGTTGAACATGGGTCAAGAAAAAGAATTTGACCTTCCATACAAAATTGCCTCTGAGCCTATGTTCTATGAAAAAGTTCAGTTGCATTAATACCTTGCCCTCTTTTCGGCTTGTTATAGCCTTTTTGTAACTAATTGTACAAAATACTTTAACATTTTTTCGAATTAATATTTTTATATATGAAAATAATAGAGTGCATAAAATTTTAAACATAATGCAGGTGGCGAGACGACCTAGATGCCTTTAGCAAAGCCTGGCACTCGCAGGCCCAGAGTAGAACAGGATGGAAAGAGAAGGAGGCCTTTGCCCCGCAGTGGGACCAAGTAGGCTAATTATGATAAGAAGAAAGAATGCTTTTACTCAGCCTTATGCTCTACCTATTTCGATCAGCGCTCACTGGCAACTTTATTGCCGGGCGACAGTCTTACTTCTGCATAAAGACCTTATAATTTTCGACGAGATTGAATGGGACTCCCTTCGCGGACGTAGTTCAAGGTAATATTTAGTATAATCTGTACGGATATTATAATATTTAGTATAATCAACCTATTCATGGATAGTTGTTTGACAGATTTGAAAGAGTGTGAAAATGGACTGAGAATGAATGGGTTACTCGTCAAATGTCTTCTCTATGCTGATGACCAAGCGTCGCGCGACGATCCTTGCGTCGTCGGCTGAAGATTTGCAGAAGATGGTAAAAATTATGAATGAGGCTTTGAAAAAGAAAGGAATGAAAGTGAATGTAAGTAAGACGAAATCAATGGTTTTTGAAAAAGAAGAAGGTATGACGGAGTGCAACATTATGATAGAAGAAGAGAGGGTGGAGCAAGTGAAAGAGTTTGTATATTTGGGATCGAAGTTTATATCAGATGGAAAGTGTGAAAGTGATATTGAAAGGAGGGTTAATGCCGGCAACATGGTGAATGGAGCGTTGCATGCCTTTATGAACAGCCAGACAGTGTCTAATAAGGCACGTCTGGCTGTGCATAGAGAAGTGTTAGTTCCAACACTTATGTATGGGAGTGAAAGTTGGGTATGACAGAAAAAGCATGAAAGTAGAATAAATGCGGTAGAAATGAGAGCGCTAAGAAGTATGATTGGAGTGAAATTGAGTGACAGGATAAGGAATAGTGTGATTAGAGAACGTTGCGGTATAAAAGAAGACGTAGTGACTGGTATAGAAAAAGGAATGCTGAGATGGTTTGGTCACATTGAGAGAATGAATGAAAGAAGATTAACGAAACAGGTGTATATGGCGAGTGTGGATGGGAACGTTGGAAGGGGAAGACCAAGACGCACGTACTTGGATCAGATCGGGGTCGTCCTAAAGAAAGGTCAGGTCAAGAGTACCCTAAACCGACGAGCATGTATGACAGATTGATGCATGTTGAAGAAGCGAAAGAGGTATGTCAGGATCGTAGCAAGTGGAAAGATGTAGTCTCTGCCTACCACTATGGGAAAGAGGCGTGATTATATGTATGTATGTATGTAATCTGTACGGAAATCATAAAACCATAAGTTCCTGAAACTGTCCCAAAAAGGGTTAAACGATGTAGTCACCCTTACATTCATACAAAAACAAATGTTGTGTTTTCTTAATAAACGAAGCTGATTCTAGAGAAGATTGTTTGAAGAACGAGTATTTACTACATTACGATGGAGAATTCCTCTTTGGTTAGTAGTTTTAGGTGATATTTGCAAAGATTTCGGATTCAGCTCTTTTGGGGAGCCAGCGACATGGGTTGGAAACATTCCATGGCTTATTTCTCAGCTCCAGTTGAGTCACATAGTAGCTGTCACATATTCCGTCACATTTTTTAGCATAGCCATCATTTTGGCACATTGCGTCATTAACAAGTAATCTGATGATTTGTCTGAAATTCTAACCTAAAAGCATGTCAACGGCTCACCCATTTTTTGACCTGAGATCTCAGTCTAGGTAGCGTCACATTCTCAGCTTTGAAAAATATATCCTATGGGATGCCATCTGTTTTGTTTGTACGTTGTTTTCGTTATGATGCAGAAAAACTCATGAAAGTAAATATTTCTGTGATGCGAGTTGCGTTTTACGATCTCATACAACCAAGTAGAAAAAATCGAAAAATTATGTCACGTTCCGTTCGTAACGTTAACATACCAAGTACAGCGCCATCTATCCAGCGACTACGGAAGAGATTAAAAAAAGAAAAAGAAATTTCCCAATACCACGCACGCACGGTATTAATTGAACGGCAATGATGTGCGTCTGGGGAATTTGTTTTGTGTAGAATTTGGTGTAGCCACAGGCTGTAGCTCTGTTTCGTGTACGTTGTCTGAACTCTTTAGATGTATAGTAGCACCCAAGTAGTGTAGTGCACTGAATGTAGCTGATGTGTAATAGGCCTTTGATCTGTCAAACTCGCACTTTTCATTTGAAACGCATTATGTCACGTGACCATCATCGATCCAATGGCCGAGCGCGTCTCGGGTCCATTCAACTCGAGTCGTTCCGAGCAGCAAAGCCGGGGAGGCTCCTCCACACATTACAAAAGATATTGCCATCCTGCTTGCACGTGTTGAGAAATAATTAAATGAATGGTGAATGAGCGAAACGGGCATATTCGGAGTGGAGTGGAAATTATTGAAAGCTGCTGTGCTAGGCCATTCGCCATGTAGAATTTTTGATGTGGGTGTTGTGTCTCGGCACGTCAAACGCTTCAATGATTATTATTTTCAAGTAGACACTATAATTTTCGCGTGATTCGTTATTCGACTATTCGATCAGTGTATTCAATAGTGTTTCGTGGACATATTTCTTTGTGATCGTGAACGATTACAGTGTGATGACGGCAGATATATATTGGTGGGGGGTTGCTAAAATACTACGCTAGGATAGTAACAACGTTTTACTACTCTGGCTGTGTCGGAGTCGGAGCGCCCATAAAATCTTTCATCTCAGTGTGGACAAGGCTGACATCCATTTTGTTTTATGTGATTTGCTTGTTTACTCGGAGTTCAGTGCGACAGTGGCTGAAGCTGGCGACAATGGAAACGGACGGTGAGTAGTCATAAGGATTTCAACGCCCTGTGCATATACGCCGCTGTAAGACCGCTGGCTGCTGACCGCACGCTGTTCAATTGCGTGCAACAATAACACGCCGTGGTTTCAATTCGGTGTGGATGTTGAACATTGCATTGCTGTAGGTATTGTGTAGTGAGTGTAGCGAGCTGCCTATCGCTGCATCGTAGGTTCGAAACCGCGCCGCTATCCTCGATAGATTGGGTCGAGTGTGCAAGCATGCGTCGGCCGAGTGTACACTGCACTATAACTTAAACAACGCGATCTCTTATCATACCTATCAGCTGATTTGCACCTTATATTGCCTGGCTCTGTATAAACATTTTATAGGTATTATACATCAACCTACCACAACTGTACGTACAAGATTGCACTAAATGCTATTGGTATGTCTGGGTACTGGACCTTTCATATGTAACATCAGAATACCTACAGTGCAAAGAAAATACAATTTATTATGATATTGTTATTATTTTATATAAAGTTGATACCTAATCTTTTATCTATAATGAGAAGTGAATGAGTAAAATTCAAACTCTCAGTTGTTTTGTTTAATGTTACTTTTTTCATATTACTCTACACCATCTTACACTGCTTTACCTACACACCTCAGGTTAAAAGGTTCTTTAGGTAGGTATTTGTTGATTGGTGAGATAGAGACAACAGTTATGCTATGCTTATGTTTTGAACTTATGAATCATTAGGTTATGCAACAATATAAGAGTACATACAGTGGACACTCAATATCCTCGTAATGTCCAGTTACCTTTTAAAAGGTATGTAGCTCTTTAATGGTAGAGCCCAAGCTTATGCAGACATTAGATAAAAAGGAACCTTATAGTTATAAACTTGAGCATATAAATAAAGTTTAAAGTAAATATTTGTATCTATTAATATTTTATAGTCAATCTTATTAACAACAGGTTCCCTGAGGCATGTGATATGGTTTGTATCAGTACACCCATGATATGCTGGAACTGCAAGCTTCTAGAGCAAGAAGTGCATATGTAAGGTTTATTTGACGTTGAAGGTTCATACCTTTTAAAAGTTATCTGTGCTGCTATCTGTACAAAGCTCCCAGAGGCCTGGGTATTACGAAGATATAGCAAAACAGAACTGGGTGTTTCTTGATGAAATAGAGAGTTATCATTATGGAAGATGGCAAAATAGCATTCTCAACAGTCTTATTTTTACCCGACTACGGCAAAGCAAAAAGGAGGGTTATGATTTTGACCTGTATGTATGTATGTATGTATGTATGTATGTGGAAACGAAAACGTTTGTTCCGTCCTAACTTCTAAACAACTTATCAGAATTTGATAAATGTGGTATCATTTGAAGCGTCTAAACAGTCCGGTGGTTATAGGCTACGTTAAGTCACTATACATTACATAGGGCGCCCTCTAGAGCTAAGAATTGAAAAAGTTTATACTACTATTAATGTCGTGTTGGGTATCAAATGAAAGGGCTTAATAAGCACAGTTTAAAAAAATAGTTGCCGTGTGATGCCAGCTAAGAATAGCACCACCCCATTTCTTTTCCGTGGGTGTCATATGAGGCGACTACGGGATAACGGGACGAAACGGGTGTCGTATAAGGCGACTAAGGGACACGAGGAGTTCATGTGTAGGTATTACAATTAGGCGACAGCTGTCAACGGCAAAGCAAAAAGGAGGGTTATGATTTTGACCTGTATGTATGTATGTATGTGGAAACGAAAACGTTTGTTCCGTCCTAACTTCTAAACAACTTATCAGAATTTGATAAATGTGATATCATTTGAAGCGTCTAAACAGTCCGGTGGTTATAGGCTACGTTAAGTCACTATACATTACATAGGGCGCCCTCTAGAGCTAAGAATTGAAAAAGTTTATACTACTAGTAATGTCGTGTTGGGTATCAAATGAAAGGGCTTAATAAGCACAGTTAAAAAAAATAGTTGCCGTGTGATGCCAGCTAAGAATAGCACCACCCCATTTCTTTTCCGTGGGTGTCGTATGAGGCGACTACGGGATAACGGGACGAAACGGGTGTCGTATAAGGCGACTAAGGGACACGAGGAGTTCATGTGTAGGTATTACAATTAGGCGACAGCTGTCAACCTGTCACTTAAGTGAAACACGATTTTAAGGGTTAACCTATTAGTCTTTGATGACTTAATGCAATTACCACCCGTATCTGCATCTCGTGTAGGCGCATATTGTTACAAACAACCTGACATTTATGCAGCTGAACCACATTTATGGAGAATGTTCAGTTTCTGTGAATTGGGTCAAAATATGCGACAAGTAAATGACAACAGTTTGATTGATCTGTTGAACAGCATCAGAGTAGGGAAGTTGATAATGGAGCAATTAGCAATATTAGACACAAGAAGAATTGTAAACGACACTATTGAATACGATGAAATTGTACATTATTTCCAACTTTAAAACATGTAGACCAATTTAACAAAAAAATGTCAGAGCGCTTGGCATTACGAACAAAAATCTATACGATCAATGCAATAGACACTTCAACAGAGTCAAAAACATATGGACAAATACCTAAGCAAGAGCACATAGTACATACCAAACGATCCAAATAGAACAGGCGGTATTATAAAAACTATTCAAATCGGTCGGTCAGCCGTGTAGTGCCGGCAGAGTAAAATAGCACCACCCCATCTTTTCCCGTGGGGGTCGTAAAAAGCGACCGAGGGATAAATCCGACCCAAGCACAACGGTCCTGGAGAGGCCAACTCCACAATTAAACCCGGAACGGGGTCTCCGTCAGGCGCGTGTGACAGAGATCTATCGCGCGGCAGACTCCTGCAGCCAACCTGGGTCCGCACGTATCGACTAGTTGTTTCTGCGGATCCAGCCAGGAAGGCCGAGAGGTTGGCGCAGGTCCTGGGCAGCCCTGCGTTTTCCATAATTGCGTCCAAGGCAACGCAGTGTCTGTGGAGAGGACACTTCACCCGCGTCACGCGGATACCAACACGGGAAGTGGCAGTGATCGGTTATAAGTCCGCACATATATGGGCGTAAGTGCGGGCGCCAGGGGTCGCTTCCGACAGTGGAAGGGTCCATCGGAGGCCCACTGATCAGTTACCGCCTGCTCCAAGTTGGGCAGCCCCCGACCAATAAGGTACTGTTCCGCCCCGGTGCTGGTTTGCTCTTTTAGGGTGTAGAGAGCACCAGCCTCAACTGGACAATCGGCGCCGTTACATTTTACACCTGCGACTAAAAGGCATAATAGAAACAATTCCCAACACCGCTTTTCCATGCGATTTGTAACATGGAATGTCCGTACTATGAGGACAGGCCTCCCTGACACCTGTGGAGGCTCTTCTACCATCTTCTAGTGACGCACGAGATCTGCGTAAAACTGCCGTTATCGACGCCGAACTCAACAGACTTAACATTGTTGTTTGTGCCTTACAAGAGACCAGACTCCCCGACGAGGGTTCCTTGCGTGAGACACATTACACATTCTTTTGAAAAGGAAAGGACAGCAGCGCTGTGTGTGAGCATGGTGTAGGCTTGGCTATCCGCAACGATCTCTTAACATCAATAGACTCTCCTTGCGGCATATCGGAACGCATTATGTTGGTGCGGTTAAATACGAATCATGGATACGTAACACTTATTTCTGCTTACGCACCAACATTATCCTCAACGGATGAAGCCAAAACACAGTTTCATGACCAGCTCGACCAGTCTCTACGCGGGTTAAGACCATCTGACCGCTTATACATTCTGGGCGATTTTAACGCAAGGGTTGGACAGGACAACGTAACATGGCCTGATTGTATAGGTAACCACGGTATAGGGAAGTTAAACGAAAACGGCCAACGTTTATTAGAGCTATGCTCTAAACACCTACTGTGTGTTACCAATACCTACTTCAAAGGCAAATCATCTCGCAAAGTATCCTGGAAAGACCCTCGTTCTGGTCACTGGCATCAACTGGACCTTATCCTAACCAAAAAGAAAAATCTCCGCGAGAACCTACACACGCCTACATTTCATAGCGCTGATTGTGACACAGATCACTCCTTGGTGGCTTCGCACATTGCTATAACTCACAAAAAGATCCACTCGTCCAACGACCAAAACCAGGGATGATGAGTTTGTCCGAAAGTTTGATGAGTTGGTACGCGATGAAACTGCCACCTGGGACGTAGACGCTCCTATAGAGGAAGACTGGGGCAAAGTAAAAAAGTTACTAACAGATGTGGCTGGTACGGCTTTCGGCCACCAGAAAGGCAAAAACTAGGACTGGTTCGCTGAAAATCTCGAACACATAACACCCCTGCTCGAGTCCAAACGGCAAGCTGCGCTTACACATCGCCTTAACCCTTCCGAAAAGTCGCGTGTCGATTTAGCGAATGCAAAAGCTGCATTACAACGCACATCACGGTACTTCGCTAATGCATACTGGACCGAGCTTTGCCAAAGTATCCAATCGTGCGCTGATGTCGGAAATTTTGGTGGTGTGTATGCTGGCAGTAAAAAAGCCCTTGGTCCTGTGCCTAAAAAAACAGCCCCCTTTAAAGAAGTGGATGGCACTGTTATTACAGATGCCCAACGCCAACTACGATGGATAGAACATTATATCGGTCTCTATTCGGAACCAGTTAATATAATGCCGGAAGCTGCAGACTGCATGCCAAAACTAGCTACCTGGGCCAAGTTAAATGACCTTCGTACCATAAGGGAATACCACAAGGCTGTTAAACAGCTTAAGACCGGAAAGTCTCCTGGAATGATAGTACCCATGCCGAAATCATCAGGCTCAAGTGCATATTACCCATCCTGCACAATCTGTTGTGTAAATGTTGGGAAGCGGGATATATACCACAAGATATGCGCGATGCTAACATCGTTACCCTATACAAAGGCAAAGGTGACCGCGGTGACTGTAACTGTTATCGTGGTATATCCCTTTTAAGTATAGTAGGTAAATTATTTGCTCGGTTAGTCTTATTAAGACTCCAGAAACTAGCTGATCGTGTATATCCCGAATCGTAATGTGGATTCCGCGCCCAGCGTTCCATAACAGATATGATCTTTACACTTCGCCAACTTCAGGAAAAGTGTAGAGAGCAGAGAACACCTCTGTTTGTGGCGTTCGTAGACCTTAACAAAACCTTCGACACCGTTAGCAGAGAGGGCCTTTACACTGCACTTGTAAACATCGGGTGCCCGCCAAAACTTCTGAGCCTCGTTAAATCCTTCCATATGGACATGAAAGGATCTGTTGTTTTTAACGGCAATACATCCGAGCCGTGCGTAGAGATGTTCACCAAGGCTGCGTGTTGGCTCCTACCCTGTTATGCATGGTGAAACATACAAAGATAAGATTATGATGAGTGCATTTTGTTTAATTAACGAGTGATGTTTTAATTGTGAATTGAGCTGCATTTCTATCCAGAAAAAAAAATACATACCAAAATGTTAAACTTACCTTCAACCCCAAAATAATTAAAATAAAAACCAGTTCAAAAACTAACACCCGACTACTGAGATATCGCGCTCTAAAATGTAAGAAACAAGAAATCTGGAATATTAACTACAAACAATTTAATATCTATAGTCCACGAAATTTATACGAAGATATGACATATAATTATATATTTAAATGTATATTTAATAAAAAAATATTGTGGTTTATAGGCGATAGCCGTGGTCGTATGCCACCTACTCTAATACTTAGTAGATGATATCATTAACTTGCACAACATAATTAGGTAAGGCAAACTGGCATACGTCCACGGCTATCACCTATAAACCACAATATTTTTTTATTAAATATACATTTAAATATATAATTATATGTCATATCTTCGTATAAATTTCGTGGACTATAGATATTAAATTGTTTGTAGTTAATATTCCAGATTTCTTGTTTCTTACATTTTAGAGCGCGATATCTCAGTAGTCGGGTGTTAGTTTTTGAACTGGTTTTTATACACCATAAATTAATTCTACACCTAAAGTATCTTGCAGCAGAAGAAGACATACATGCACATCAATGACCTCCTTCAGCATGATATTGTTAGATAGGCAGATGATAGTACCATTTCAGAGAGATACTTGACAGGTGCAAAGACTAGTGGGGATGAAATATGTTAGTTAAGAAAGGCCATGGTAGATCCAACAGATCTGACCTTAAGCCTTTTCTCCCAATGGGGCGACGACAATCTGGTCTCATTCAACGCCATCAAAACACAGGTGTGTCTTTTCACTGCAAAAAGGAGTCCTTTAGACTAGACACCTACTTTTCGGGGTACATCTGTCCCTGTCACTGACAGGTTTGAGCTTCTAGGCATGGAGTTGACATTAAATCTAAACTTCGGCGCGACATCGAGTACAAGGCTCAAACGGCGGCTAAGCATCCTGAATAGAGTGAAGCGATACTTTACGCCTGGACAGCTTTTAACTCTTTACAAAGCACAAGTCCAATCCTGCATGGAGTATTTCAGTCACCTTTGGGATGGCTCAGCCAAATACCAACTTGCTGCTCTTGACACGGTAGAAGTAGAACGCAGGGCCAAGGGGCTCAAAGGCGACATAAAACTGGTGGACACCAAGCTACATAGCCTGGCACATCGCCGCAAGGTTGCCTGCTTGTTGGTTTTTTACAGATTGTACTTCAGAGAGTGTGCTCAAGAGCTTCACGACCTTGTTCCACCAATTCCTTCTACCATCGGACATCCAGACGCACCGCCGGATACCATCCATACCTGGTTGCCATTTCACCAATTGGGACTAAGCGCTTTCAGTCATAATTTATAATGTGCACTGCTAAAGAGTGGAACTCACTACCTGCGTCTGTGTTTCCAAACGCATACAACCTTACAATGTAAGAGTGAACAGGCTTCTTCTGGGTGAGCTCGCTTCATCTTAGACTCTGTCTCTGTCCTATGACCTAGACTAGAGTCAAGAGCAAACCCATCCTTAATAAAAAATAAAAAGAAGAAGAAGAATCTTACAGTGGAGATAAACTTGTTTCACATTTACCAAAAAGAACTTTTTACCCTAAATTTTTTGTTAACTTCAACTGTTGGCATCATGATTCATTTATATTTGTTTTAAATTACAGACTTAAAAAGCGCTTACATGTTAAACAGCACACTAAACTAAATGAACACTTATTCAAAATTACATACTTTTAATTTTTATTTCATCTACACTTGTCTCATAAAGTTCGAATTATGAACACTAAAACAGTTGTATAAAGTCCTGCTTTATGCATTCTGCCTATAGAAATTTGAAAAGCGTAATGTCTTAATGAGAAGGCTCTTACTTCGATAAAGTTGAGAAATAAAACTAAGTATTTTTTTGCCAATACTCAAAATGCCATCTTCCGCCACACCTGTCAGTTTGTTGTTGTACGGTAAATGTTTGGTTGTTGTTAAGATGTTGTTCAGATGTTGTTAAGTTGTTGTTTCGATTGTTGTTCAGATGTTTTTCAGTTATTTAGTTAAGTTATTGTTCAGTTGCTGACTCGACATCTGAACAACTGCTGAAGTATAGAATTGTCAAAAATTCATTCTTGTATTTAATTTGATCTTGTATCGGGCCTTGCAATCG
The DNA here is from genome assembly GCA_027580185.1 of Tuta absoluta. Lineage (NCBI taxonomy): Eukaryota > Metazoa > Arthropoda > Insecta > Lepidoptera > Gelechiidae > Tuta > Tuta absoluta. The sequence goes on along the minus strand of JAQAHW010000001.1, from coordinate 26,428,207 downwards.
CCGTCGCGGACGTTTGGAAAAGTATATAACTGTGTCTTTTTTTAGGGAGTGTAGATAAATAGTACAACTGTATATAATTAGGCATTAGAATGCTTATGTCAAACTATTACCACATAAACAGACACTCGCATTCTAATGACCCCCATTATACGTCAGTTGCATAAACTACTATAATGCACTATAGCTGTCGCCTGTCATTAAATAAATCTAAGTCCATGTCTAGGGAGAGAATAACAGAGTTGAAGAGACTTAGGAGCTGTACTGTAGGTGCTTGCGCAGATTGCTGAGAATGCACGTCAGTCCTCGCAAAAAAGCAGAGAACACTGCCTGCGCCCTCTGTGTCCGAAAGCCCTTCCTACAAGTATTGTTGGGGCTCTAGCACTAGGCTGATCTGAGGCAGAGCTTCTGGGTTGTCCACCTTATTATTTAATAGTAAATAGTAATGCATCGTCAGTAGCATTTTGCGCCCCAGCTCTAATGTGTCATGTGTCCATTCCAACCGATACAAGTACAAATAAAGAAAGGTATAAAAAATGATAGAAACCGGCGAACTTACATTGCACTCTTTTATAGCAGGATTATATATGTAGTTTCTCTTGTATCCCACACAATAGCCCCAAATTCGAGTCTGCTTCATAGGTAGGCATTGTACAACGCTAGAGCAACTCTACCATCCTTAAAAGTCCATGTTACTCTCATGATAAATCCCAATATTTTGCATGCTTTGATACACATCATACCAGACCCAAGCTCCTAATCAACTTGTTCCAATGGTACTTACTTTATATGTAAAATTTAATGGCTTATGCTTCCTTGTAAATGTAACAATTTTACATTTGCTTTAATTGAAACAAAGGCGGGTTTTCTCACTCTACTCAGTCACTGCATCAATATCATTTTGCAGTGCAATACAATCTTTAATTTAGAAACTGAGTAAAATAATTTTAGATCATCAGCAAACATCAAACAATTAGCCGATCTTACCACATTTGAAAGGTCATTGATCATAATAAGGAGCTGGGTAAGTACAAAAGTACTGCCCTGACTTACAACAGGTCTAGACTATAACTGAGAGGATTCATACAGTCTTATACAAACCCGTTAACGAGTTGATGCCAGCCGTTCATATATTATTGGGTGCTGTTAACGGGTATACGACAGTCGCCAAGAGGTGTCGACGGGGCTGCAGTTGTGTTACCGGCTGCCGCTGACGCTTTGACTGACCTCTCGGATGCCAACATACGGTTCATGCGCGCTGCACAAAGGAACGTAAACAACGTGACGAAGGGTGGGATCAGCACCTGGAAGACCCGAAACCATCCCAACCTAGCATTTTGGAAGCTATTGAAGCTGCTACTACAACACTCACTGAAATCCGACACCATCTCCGAGATACCGGTTCTTTACAGACCTAACCACACCAAAGCCTTTCTTCTTCTTCTTCTTGTCGGGTCAATGGCAAATTTGACATTGACGAATAGGCTGAATGTCTAGCTGACAATCTCGCAGTCCTGTGTACCCCCAGCACGCACCCTTGCGACTTGACCTTCGTCTCGACGGTCGACTCCGAAGTCGAACGTCTCACTTCCTTACCCCCATCGGGCCCTCAACTTAGAGCCATTACTGAGATGGAAGTGCGCAACGCCTTTAAGGCACTCAAGCCTAGAAATGCTCCAAGACCGGATGGCATTACCAAACGTGTCCTGAAGATTCTCCCCGATCACCTGGTCAACCGCCTCACCCTGATTCTGAATGTCGCCATGGCTAGTAGCACCTTGCCGGCTTGCTGCAAGGAGGCAACGGGCGTATGCATTCAAGGCGGTGAACGAGCCCACTTCCTGCCGCCCGATCAGCCTACCGATACCGAATCCTGTCGCAAAACTATGAACGCATGATCTATACCCGACTTCGAGACCACGCGAAGACGAACAACCTCATCACTGACGAGCAATTTGGCTTTCAGCAACAGCAATCTGGAACTCAACAAGTGCACCGCAAACAGGAGCAGTGTTTCTCGATGTGGCGAAAGCCTTCGATAAGGTCTGACGCAATGGGCTAGTATACAAGCTGTACCAACTCGCTGTGCCGGATCGTCTCGTGCTTTCAGTACGTAAGTTTTGTCGAATTGAAGCTTTCGCTGCAGAGTAGAAAGCACCCTGTCCTCTCCTCACTCCATACAGGCAGAGTCCTGTCCCCGTTACCTTTCGCGCTATGCAGGGTGTTAAGAAAAGTACTGCGTTCCTTTCAAGGAATGAACCAGCCCATGAAACTCAACAACTTTCATCAAACAAAAATAGTTCTAAATATTAAAAAAATATATTAGTCCTCCCATACATACCCAGCCTGCCGACCAAGAGGTTGCTACATTTTGTATGGGAGGTCTAAGTTTTTCATATTTCGACCTATGTTTTTTTGGGGAAAGATTTTCAGTTTTATGGGCTGGTTCAGTCCTTGAAAGGAACGCAGTACTTTTCCTAACACCCTGTATATTAGCGCAGTCCCAAAATCGCCCACATCTCAGCGGGCTAAGTTCGCTGATGACACATTTACGCGTCCCACCGTAACCATGACAAACTAGTCAAGATTCTCCAGAGCACACTGGACTCTCGGGAGCTGGTTCCGCAAATGGAGAATCGAGGTCAATCTGGAAAAAAAGGCAGCTGTGCACTTTCGTAGGCGCTTAAACTAGCTGAAAATCACCGCTGTAAAGACTCCAGACTTAACTTCCTTAGCCACATCATGAAAGTTCGCAACCGCGCGGCCTTCGTTTTGGGCAGACTACATCCGACGTTAAATTGAGATTTATTTTTAGAAATAAGTAGTACCTGTTGTGTTGTTTTTATTTTATGTAATTGTTCTGTGTTTAATCTTGTGTGCAATAAACAGTTAAATAAATAAATAAACAAACGGAGCGAACTCTCCCTTAGAAATAAGTTGAGAATTTACAACACCTGCGTTAGGCATATCATGACGTACAAACTTAGGTCTCCTTACCATTGAAGCTTATGTGAAGGAAGCGTATCGCTTTTTTGACAACGCTCCTCATCATGAAACCCCTTAGCTTTGCTTCGTCCAACTACATACCCCATCCAACCTCGTGTTTAAACGCCGTCCCGGACACGTCCTTTCGGATGTATCACAGTAGCCGCTGCTGCAGGCATTGCAAGTAGATCACACTCCACAAGCTCTTCAAGCTACCGACGCCCCCGCCGGCGGGGGCGCCGAGGTCCCTCAGTTGTTCTCCTTTTTGGGAACTGACGGTACCTACGTGCCGAGTAGATTCAGTCCGCAGTCCGTTTTTCCCAGAACAATTCGTAAACCCAGTCGTGCCCCAAGGGCGCATTTGGGCTGGATGTGATTAAACAAAAAACAGACATTTACGCCACGTTTGACAAACATTTCGAGGTTATTCAGATAATTGCGTATCACCATAATGACAGGTTGTCAGCCCATCGCGTAAAATTGCCATACACATGAAACTCTCGAGTCCCTTAGTCGCCTCTTACGACACGCATGGGATATAAATGGGGTGATGCTATTTTAGAATCTAAGCCAGCATTATACGACATTAATTCATTCTTTGCAGATTGAATTTAGTCTAAGCCATGAAAGAAAAGCCGCGATAAATTGAATAACAAATTCATAAAGACTTAAAGGTTGGTTCTAGGTATACAATTTTAAAAAACTTACATAATTCAACCGCGGGCAAGATTTGATCTGGCGCCGCTATAAAGACATTTATACTAAAAAATATAACATTAGCAAAAGCTTTTATATTAGTTACACTATTGAAATTTACATTCATTTAGATTACGATATTATTCAAATAAAATTATTAACATATCATGATCTCAAGTACATTATCTAGTAATTTTTTCCATATTGTTAAGTATCATTATACGAGTAGGTACATTTTGTGAAACGGAAGACCGATCAGACGTTGGGAGGATGTAATAATGGAAATGGCGGGCGGGGAAGAACATAGCCAAGAGTGGCCCTCGAGAGAGACGAATGGAAATTACTGGGGGAGGCCTCTGCTGAAAAGCACACAGACAGTCATTAATTGTCTTATTTATTAAGGCTATGAATATGAAAATGACACCACAATAAGCCTAGAAATCTCGGAAACTAAGAATGCCAAATGAAATAACTGGCCATAAATTGCGTTTAATTGAATACAATTCTTTACCATGGGTGTCGTAAGAGACGACAACTAATGGACTCGAGGGTTACATGTGTATTGCAATTTTAGGCAATGGGCTGACAACCTGTCACTATGGCGGTACACATTTTTCTGAATTACCCTCATATGTTTGTCAGAAGTAGCGTAAATGACCGTTTTTACGGCCGTTAACGCTCTGCCTACCCCGCAATTTAAGCGTAAGTACTAGACAATTGAATGCCCCTCAAATAACATTATTAAAATGACAAAGCTCATTTAAAATCTTTGTATTAAGAGTTTTGTCATGATTTGACAATGCCGCAGCACAAAGTAAAACAAAACAAAATAGAAAAATAAAACTATACTGACGGTACCCACCCGCAGAAGGTGATTAGATCTTCTGCGAAGACCTATCAGTACAACCTTATACATCATTCTAGCCACTTACAAAAAGGGAGAAGTTAGAACACTATTATGAGACCCATCTTGAAAATCATTATAGTAAAAAAAATTGAAATCAGCTGCCTTGAAAATGTTTAAGATAATGCAGAGTAATGTCATTACACAAAAAAACTAAAAATGGGAGAGGAATGGTATGCGGAACTACGAAATAATGTTCCTAGTTTTTGCTCTAAATTCTAATCTGCCATCCAAACAATGTGAACAGTGGTCAATATTTGATTTTCAAGTCATTTCACCTTGAATAATGCACCAGAATACTCAATGCTGAAAACCAGCTGGAGTCAGGGCAATACAGCCGGACTGCTAGTGTGTCACTGTGAACAGTCCAAAAGTTCTCAAACGTTACAAGGAAACCGGGTTTAACCTGCGAAAACCATGAACAGGCGGAACCAGGTGTTTCGAACTTAACAATCAGGGTCCCGATTCTGCCATTGTAATGCCATGGACACTCAACTGTTATTCTATTACTGATTTTCTATACTTCAAACTGTTAGCGGAATACGAAACAGAACCATCTTAATGTCACTATTGAAACACAACTAAGATGCTTTTCAATTAGCGGAATACGGCCCCAGTTGCATCGTCTGCGAGGAACCAACCCAAGTGCATGGGTAGTAAGACGACAACAAGCTGTAGCTTACTCGTTTTTTTTAAACCTGTAAACACCCTTAAGGGCGGGGCACACCGGCTCCGTATCAGTTCCGTATCCAGCTCTCGTCCGTAGTCACGCACGAACTTATGACGTTGTAATGTATGGGACTGTATGAGATACGGCACACCGCACACCGTGCAGCACGGAACGGATACGCAACGCAAGCGGTGTGCCGTATCTCATACAGTCCCATACATTACAACGTCATAAGTTCGTGCGTGACTACGGACGAGAGCTGGATACGAAACGGATACGGAGCCGGTGTGCCCCGCCCTTTAAACCGAGGTGTGGTCATTGCATTTCACGATTCGGGAATGTCCAAAACCACATAAATGTAAGAACTAAATTTTGAAATATGGTATGTTTTCCAACAAATTAAATCAGAGTGTACTGTGCTCCATTGCTCGCTGGCAAACTTTGGTGCCTGTGCCCCATAATTATGCGAGTATCGGAAGAATACACACGTCCATCATAATGCGCTTTAAGCACATTGGTAAATGGCCTTTCTCGTAGTCTTTCATAGAAGTAGATCGTGACTGTACTGTGTTTATTTACAACTATACCCGATAGAAATGTGTCCCGTTGGGAATGTTGTCTTGATGCAACTAAACCTTCGTCCTTGTCAAAAAGGTTCGCGGATACCAATTAGGTTACTTTTTTAGTGTAAATTATGCAAGTTACGTTCAGATTACACGAATCCCAGCTTTAATTCATCCAACGAGCAATTTTCACCGATAATTAGAATAAGTACTTCATGTAGTTCTGGTAGGTTAAAGCGAGCACAATCGATACGATGGGCTTTACTATTTCGTATTTTAAGAACTGACGTTATGTGTTTAAAATGAAAAACGAGTTCAGAGGAAGAGGATGGCGAAAAAAAAGTCAGATATAGGTTAGGTAGGTACCTAACTACAACTAGCGACAAGCTGAGATAGCGCGCTTCAAAACGAGCCTTAATATTTTTGATATACCACAAACCTTTCTGTAGTGATTAAACCAAACGATGTTTGTCTAATAAGAACGATATTTGAAAACGATAAAATGTTATTCAATTTATCATTGGCTGAGTAAAATTTTTACTAAAAACGATCGCAGTTTTGCTCTATTCCGCACCCTGTGTTCGGATTATTAATTATCTTACCATTTTTAAGCGCATCAGTTATTAACACGTTGCCTGACGCTGAAAACTCACCACGTAAGTGGATCTTCCCTTACCGACAGAGCTCACGCATCCGTGTGCGTCTAATAGGTATGCGATGCAATACGTGCATCTAGTACGCGAGTTGAGATTAGCAAGCACGGCGGGCTTTGTAACCAAAATAGCTTAGCAGCTAACGTGTCAAACAACTTGCATCCAGCTCTACTTTCGCCATTTTGGAATATTTATATCCAAATATCTCACGTATTATGTGTACACTTCCTTTGGTAGGGCGTTTAGGACGCCCTGTAGTGTACTCTAGCGTGGTACTGATTGTATTGGGCATAGCTATACGTATAGTTAGTTTACTTTGAGTTTTTATTTGCGTATTTATCTGTATTTGATCCTTTTGTAGGTAGTATTGTGGACGTTATACAGGGTGGCCCGTAGAGTGGCGTCCAAAGACAAAATTTGAAAGGCTTGTAGTATCCGAATCAATAAATCGCTGAATAACTCGGAAGCAACAAAAAAACGCGGAACATACAAGGGGGTGATTCGGGTACGCCTCACTACAAGGCTTTAAATTTTTGGTTTAGGACGTCACTCTACGGGCCATCCTGTATAACAAGGGGTTTTGGAAAAAAACCGGTCAAGTGCGAGTTAGACATGCCCACCGGGGGGTACCTAACATGCACATCAAATCAAGTCTCTTCATATGAACCCTACTTGAACTACTCGCCTCAATTTTTGATTATGTTCTCTTTCGGCTTCTAAAAAAACATATTATTAAAAAAAGCTATTCTTTGGAATTTTTGTAAACTTGTACTTTAAAACGAAGCTACTTGCCAATTTTCATAGTCCTAGGTCCACGAGAATAAGAAAGCTACACGATATTTGTTGCGTACAAGCGGACTTAACATGATTTTCAAGTTGAGCTCTCTATATTCCGATTATCAGATGCGTGTTGTAAATTATTGGTGTGTTAACTGTCTATAGCTATTACAGCCTTCACCGCTATTTCCTCCACAGTGATAAGGCTAAAGTACCTAAGCTGGGTACCAACAATTTAATTTTGCTGTCAATACGATAAGAAGAAGAAGGAAAAGTAGTAGTACATTAGCTTTAACTATTTTTTATTGGACACTGGCTTTCCGGACTATTTGGACAACTGTGCCATTTCACCCACTGTGTCAGTAGGACAACTTGGTTATAAGTCGTGCGTTTTTGAGCAGAAAGCTATTATAGAGTAATAGTTTTAGAGCCACAGATGTATGTACTTCTATACGCAAAACACTGGCAACACATGAGATTTATTAACTAGAGTCCTTGCGGAAAGAGAATAAGCGTGGAAATGGAGAGCGTCTCTGTCATAGCAACCTCGGAAAAAAAATATTAGTTCACTTTTTTCCCCACGCCTTTTCTCTTTCCGCACAGACTCTAGTATATAGATCTTAGGTGTTGCCAGTGTTTTTCGTACAGAAATACATAAATCCGTTGATATTTTAAAATAAACTTACATATGTGGTTACTGATTGCCACATTTTATAATTATAACCGAATAGCTAGCAGGAGCACGGGCGCGCGGGTGGTAATATGATTTGCCTGCAGTTTCCAACTTTCAGTAGGGGGATAACCAGTCTAATGCATTTATACGATGTCGGTAAGTTCATTAGAGGACGGACGTTGTATGTTTGCGTTTATCAAAATTTCATCCTACTCTACGCGACCCCGATGCAACGGTGGCTGTTTAGAATGCAGTTCAGTAAGATTCGCAATCTGTCTCACAAATTAAAAATTCAATCACATTATTTCATTCCCATTTTTATAAGTACCTAATCAATTACCCAAGTCAGTAATCATAGAGCCGTTCACTTGCTATGTCCCACGCGAAAAGAAGCCGAAGACTATATCCCAAAAGGCACTTACCAAATTAGTCACACAGAGAGACAACGAGGCGGCGCTCGGAGTCGGATTGTGAGCCTCCCTCTATCCAGGCGTTATGGTTTAACTTTCCGAGCGCCTCGAGTTGTCGAATTGAGACATCCTCTTGGATTTGTGAATTCTTCATTTTATGTTGCAGTATTCCGGCATAGACTCCGGTGCTGTATTACCGACATCATCGTGTAATGGTTATCCATGGCCGGGTAATGCCGGGTAAGAGTAGCACTAGCCACTACTCCATTTCCTTCCCGCGGGTGTCGTATGAAACAACTAAAGGACTCGAGGGTGCCATGTGTTTGAATATTTTAGGCTACAGGCTGACAGCTTTTCACTATAGTGATACACACACGATTTTAAAAATTTCAAACAGCCCTTAAATATTTGTCAGACGTAGCGATAGCAATCGTATTACAGCCGCTAACGCTCAGCCTACCCCGCAAGGGATAAAGCGTGATATGTACTATGTGTTATTGCATAAAGAAGGTAATAATAACGAAACGTTATAATAACGTTGGTACTTGGGATTATAAAATATATGAATTGGGTTGACTTACAGCCAGCGTGTATCATCGCAAAATTAGGAATCTCGATCAACATTGGTTTAAAGTAATTCAATAAGACACACATAATATAACATATGTACTGTGATTATGATGTATCTCCGCACCGCGCATCGGTACATACATACATATGTATTTTTTAATTTTGTGTTTGTTTGTATGTATGCAAATTACTGTATGCATGTATGTATCATGCCATTATAGGGTGGCTAGACACAGGGGCACAATGATGGGTTACCGGTAGCGGCTGCTTCCGACCGCATTGTCCTCAGAAGTGTTCAATTACTCTGTCACGGTGGAATCACTTGCCATTGTACTCGCCTTTGTATCTAATACATTGTTTCATGCTCCAGCTGCATCTAATAAAGAAATCGATATAGCACTTATTAACGGACGAACTAACTCTTCATTATTTTGCCGTGTCCATTCTGAATGCGTATTTTTGAATCAGTAGAAATCTAATTCACGCGCGAGATTGGAACGAGGTGATCTAACAAATTATGTTACACGTCCTACTACACGAATACATTCATAGGTACATACCCTCGTGATTTTGCTATAAATATATTCGATTAGTAGAAAGTTATTTACTACTTAATTAATTCCTAAGTCAGAAAATAAGTTGTAAGATCTAGCTATTAAATAATAAACATTGTAGTTTGTAACGGATAGGTGTTTTTAATTTCATCAACATCAGACAGTAGTTAACTATCTATTTCATTTATAGGTCGGTCGGATCGATAACCTACTCTTTTAAAATATGTTAAAAATAGGAATTTCACCTGTGTTGCTAGCCGTCCAATTATCCTCTCCATTATCGAATACTGCACAGCTAAACCTTATAGCGACAGGAAGCCTATTAAGGTAGGTTATTACAGAGTGGAGATAAAGTTATTCTGTATAAAGTCGTGGCTGATTTCTGATCGAAATATAGATATTTGCGTCACCGACACGAAAAAAGAAGTTATAAGTATTTTTTTTTCTAAATGTATACCATCAGTTTAAAATCCTAGGTGCAACGATTAAATTTCAATAACTGATTCAAAAAGATCCATTGAATTGCATTTGCAAATGCAAAATCGACGAAACGTAATTAACATACACGCGTACTGACTAAAAAGAACCCTGTGCAGTTTACCCCTCGCCGTGTTATAGCGAAGTCGCATCCCTTGTAAAGCAGGAGGTTGTAATGATTGCACACGAGAGCATGCCTCTAGTTGAGTGAGACCTGTACGGGATTTAGTGCTCCACCTGCCGTCAGGGCAACAGGACGCGCGCGCTCTCGCAGTACCACAGAGCGACCTGGTCCGCGGACATAGAGAGAGACAGAGCTTCATTTTACCCGTTTACTAAGCTCGACTTAGAAAAGAACTCTTGCACGTAGGTATGTTTATTATCTGATACTTATTTAGATTTACTGTGATTTTATTTTCATCTAAAGCAATTTAATCATTATGAATACCTAAGAGTAGGGTGTAATACGAGTAGATAACGCAAATGACGTAAATAATATCCTTAGTACTGAGCGAACTGATTAAAAACAATGCAATACTCAATAATCTTGTTTATTAATAGGTACCTACCTACTTAAAACTAGAAAATTATTAAATATTCCACGTCTTTTTAGGGTATAGTTTTCATGGTTATCCTTAGATTAGTTATATTATACCTTGATTATACCTAACCTACCTAAACTCACTGAGCGCCCCAGCACTTTGTAATGATGACGCATCATTGGTTGACTTTAATTCACACAGAAATTGGGCCAGTCTAAAATATATCAATAAAATAGGTATACAGTGCGACATTTATTGACAACGATTAATTATTAGTCAGTTTTGTTTTACTGTACTTGTTCCAAACGAAACATTTTATTAATAACGCTAGACTCGAACATTTAAGCCCCATCTAATGATTTTAGCGTAGGCGTAAATTCTCTTAATTGGTACACGTTGCTATCTCTCCAAAGCACTCCAAATAATTGAGTTATTTTTCGTAAATCGGATACAAATAACAAAAAACAGTGTTCATCGCTGCTCAAAACTTCAACCATACACTTCAACTAATGAGTTCCATGAAACGTTGAATGTTGGTAAAAAAAAACCAAACTCTGTAAGTTAGTTTTTCATATCTGTGTCTAATTTCAGATTGCGCGGAAAGAAAGAGACCGATCACTAACGAGGTTTCAATACACATAAGTTTAATAATCGTACTTTATTCGAAGTGGTACCATAGTGGATAATAAATAAAACAAAACAAATAGTTCAACTAACCCCAAAGCAATGCCACGAAAATTCCAAAGCAAATTCGCGCGACCGTGTAGGAGTATATAAGTCCGTTCAGCCAAGTCTACCTGCTAAAATATTAGAGACACGTTCCGCTTTACAAAAGTTTTGACAGTTGCATGTATTACTCCCAATGGGAGAAAGTGATTTGTATGGATAATTTCTCTCCGTAATTTGAAATGTGAACAATGACTCACGATCCTTTCTATGTTTGCAAAACCTATATAGCAAGTTCCATGTTGTGATATAGAATGATTGTGTTTAAATTAGTTCTGATCATAGCTTTTAAAGTACGAATTATTTATGCATTTTCAATACTTATTTGCTTAGATCGTGACCCTGATTGTTTTATGTGCTCTGCGCCTACGATCTCCTCACTTGCGAATGCTTATGCCGAATCTTATTACAGCCGCAGATGTGCGTAAGGGGCAAATATTACTAATACTTTACCAGATGAACTCGGAAAACAAAGTATAATATTTATATAAAATATAAACTACTCGACTGCGCCAACCGTAAAAAAACAAGCTGCCATTTCGACCGTATTTTCTTCATAATTATTATTTTTAATTTAAAAGGGGAAAAAAATATCATTGTTAGACTAATATTTTGTAAAAACTACCTATCGTTTGTCCCCGTCCGCCTTAATTTAAGAATTAAGGTGGTATTCCGAAGGATGCGGCTGACAGCGACGACCGACAGCACGTGCCGCAGCTGTCGCCCACTTCAGCAGATACTACGACCTACCACGACAGCATGTGCCTATGTGCCGAAACAGCTTTTGCTTCAGCTTCAGCAGTCGCTTGCGATCATTGAAAGAGAGATGATGTTAAACTTCTTGAGTATTATGAATATGATTTTATATCTTTTACTTTAAAAGAAGGGAATCGATGAAGCCTTTTGCATGACCTCTGCTGTCATTTATCAGAGAATGAAGACAAGGCATGCGTCCTTGAATGAAATGAACCCCTCGAAGACACTTAAGAAATACTGATAAAGATAAGGGTGATAAAGTCTTATGAATCGAACCTTTTTAGTTTCCGTAGCACTCATTCAAGTAAAAATACGAGCGTATCGTACAGCAGTTGCGGGGATACTGGGCTGCAGTCGCCGGCGCTGTACGGCCGTCGCTCGCAGCACATGCAGTGACGGCCAACAGCATTTGCAGTTGCGTTCGCATTCAGATAGTATTTCAAAGAAATCGAAACAAAGTAGTGCCGCTGCAACCGACGGCCAATAGCTGTGGCACGTGCCGTCGGCCGTCGCTGCCAACTGAAAAAAAAAACCGGTTGAACTTAAGCTTGTTTCTTTCTTCCCGGATTTATATCTGTGGAAACCTATAATTGGCTGTTTGTTTCAATCGTTTTTAAGTACTTTGGTGTGTTCGCTGTTAGTTTTCCTATTAAAAAAAATTGTATACATACATACCTACTCGCCAAAAACAACGCTTCTTTTGAGGCAGTCGGGTAATTAATTTATTTCTTTCCTTTATAGTAAATATGTTATAACTGAATGGTCTCATCACATCACACCGAGTAATCAAATCACCACTATCATAAGCAAACTCTCTTGTCTCATATTACTTAATTTCCATTGTAATCCAATGCCTCTTAACCAGCCAGGCAGCGACCAGCTTGTGTACCAAGACTACTAACTAGATTACTGTCATTCCGTGTCAGTCTCAGCAGCGTCTGACCTGGCTGCAGGCGGGCTTTGTCTAACTACGGCTGAGTAGGTACTAACAAGCCAACATTGCGGTTGTCTTCATTACACCTCTTTGCCGGAGGCCGAGTCGTAGACCACATCCCTCCAGGTCAGAGCTGTGCGTGATCGAACGCGTTCGGTGTGACGTCCCGTAGGGAAGGAATCTTATAGAATACAACGTCATCACCGCACACATCTTAGCGACCACGCAACCTGTTGGGCGTCTGGGAGTCGCAATGCGTAACTCTACGCATTACGCATACGTGCACGTCTACGCAACGCAAGCATTGTGATATATCTCATACAGTCCCAGATATAATACATTACTGTAACGTCATAAATACGCGCGTGACGTCACACCGAACTCGCACAGCTCTTGCACAGCTCTGTTCTGCGCGTAGTACGGACGTGACAATAGTATTTTATTGCAAAACACCGGTAGTGGTGAGTGATAAAATGAGTGATATCAGTTGTAATAATGAAAAACTTATTGAATATGTGCGACAATATAAATGTATTTGATGTTGGTACGCAACGGGCCTTTGCGATGCGTTTGCAGCAGCACCTTTTGCGGAGTTAGGCGCGTAAACCCGTGCGTAACCCAGTGTGGCATGCGCGCACGACGTGATCCCGCGCGGAGTTACGCCGGTGGTGCTTTCTTTTATCTGGGCTACCGCGGCGACGACTTTCGCCACTAGAATGATGGCGAAAATAGCAGGTTCAAATCCTGCCCGCGATAAAAAAATTGCAAGTTTTCTAAAACTATAAATACTGCTTGTTTCACCCATAAACAGTTGTAATGTTTACTTGAAACTATTATTTTATTCGTTTAAATGTTGTCACAATCTGCTAGATTTAAAAGCAATTATCTTGAGCGTTTTGATCGGCAGGTGGAGGATGTGTGTGAGAGGGTGGTAGCGGCTCGCGGCGCGCGGTGATGCAGCGAGGGTACGCGGGCGGCGCCGCGCAGCCGCACGCCTCCGCCTCAGGGCCTGCGCTCGCGCACTCGCACGGCTACAACCATTACCGATCGCATTTGTATGCCGACATAGACGACCAGGTGAGCTTCCAATAATCAAATTTTCAACCACTACTTGAATGTTTTTAAAGTGCGATGAAAAATGCACGCAATTAATACTCTTAATTTGTAATCGTAGATCCCAGCTTCTGTGATAAGTAGCGTGGGGACGGTGAGCCTATCGCAGTCGTCGACAAGCCAGACCCCCGGCGCGATGGCCAACCCGATGACACCCGGTGCTTCAGGTGCGCCCGGCGCGTCTGCAGCGCCAACAACCACCACAGCGCAGCAGACCACCACACAAGCGCCTGTGCGCAACTTGCCAAAGAAACGGAAATTCGACCCCTCGGAACTAGAAGAGATCGAAAGAAATTGCACCAACAACAACAACACCACCCCAAATGTGCCGACATCTGTGCCGATGTCGGTGGAATATCAACCGCCTAACTACCACCCCCAACAGGTGCTTCAACGGTCACCGATTGTTCACATGTCGCCGCCTGCAGAGATAAAGCCGTATCCCATGCACTACCCGAACATAGATCTGTCAGAATGGCGAGACCATCGCGTGCTGGCGAAACAGCGCGGTCTCTACCTGCCAGGAGTGATACGGCAGGCGGATGGGTGCAAGGTCGTCGTTGAGTTCGACTGGCAGGAGAACGAACTAGTCGAGTATAATGACATTTTTGGGGAGAACAAGTACGACATCATCAGCGACGCGAGCCCTCAGATGAGCCACCTCCTAATCGGTTCTGCGTGCGTAGTGCGCACCACTGATCCGTCAAGGGAGGGCATGCAAAGCGTCTTCGTCGAGGGACTCGTATTTGAAGTACTTAATTCGCCTATAAGGATAAGAGTCAAGGTGTTTATAAAAATATAACCTATTTATTTGATTTCGTCTTAAAAATGTATATTTATTATTCAATTAATTAAATTACGCTATATTAGACTTTTAACAGTCTGCTACAATGCCCGTATTGTGATGGTAAGCAGGTGACGGATGGCGACTTGGGCAAGGAGACGGTGGAGGTGAAGCGCGCCGACCTGCGGCTGCTGCAGCCGCCCTGGGCCGACGAGCTGGAGGACGCGGGCTCGCAGGCCGCCTCCTCGCATCACAACCCTCATCTTCGTATGCATCATGCGCCTATGCAGGTCAGCTCAGTGTAATTGTTAGTTCATTGAAGAAGGTTCTTGGTTACACTTTTCTAGACGCGCAGTTGTCCAAACAAACGAGCTATTTTTGTCGAGTAACAAATTCGAGATACTAAGGAATAACGGGTTTAAGCATAATATTATGGTGATTATTCAGCGCACCGTGCATTGCCTCTCCTTGCAGGAAACTAATTCACATTCGATCTGGAACGTTTCGATCAAATCCGTCCTGTTTCCAGTTATTGCACTGGTGTAATTTGAATAGGTGAGATAAATTACACAAACTTTTCCTATTTCGAGTTCATATAAACTCTTGCACTTTTTATAGCACAGATACCTACATACATAACATTCTGGTAGTGAGCCGACACAATTTAAATACCTAGAATATAAGCCCAAAACTTAATTCAGCCGATAAATGAGCTTTGTTCTATAAAGCTATGCGTTCATATAAACATACTCGTACACTTTTCATGCTCACTTGAATCATATTGTTGTTCATGTTGATCACAGATGGGCGGGGAGAATTTCTTCACGTCGTCGCCGATGCCGGGCGCGGGCCCCGTGGTGACGGTGGGCGCGCTCTCCAACGGCAGCATGGACGAGCTGCGCAAGCGCACCTTCGACGACTACGGCGAGAGCGACGACGAGCTCAAGAACGACATCATGTTCCCGATCGAGGTGTCGCATTTGGGTATGTTTAGTTATAAGTACCTAGATGTTTTCTGAAACCTAGCTAACAATTTTCACTATTCAAATTAATAGTTATTTCTCAAACATGCTAGGAAATGTGTTCATTTCTTTCAAAAAAAGAAACCGCGAAGTTTCACATTGTTTGTCACGTCTCAGATCACGCCAGCAAAGATGTATTGAAATCCTTTGCTGGTGTCCATTAAGATAAATTCGTAATACGCTAAACCCACATAACTTGATTTCAAAATTATCTCGATGACTCTCATAGAAACGAAACGTAATTTTGTATGAAACAGGTAACTAAAGACGAGGCTGTATGATGTGAAGACCCTTGCCTGTCCAGAATTAAAAAAGTAAAGAATGAACTAAACATTTAGTATATTATACGTAATACTGTGCCTTACAGGCGAATTTATTTAAAAAAAATACAATTGGTGGGAAAATTGTAAATTTTTATTTGTTTCGTTGTGTTGTGGTCGCTAGGTAACTTTTATAAGAAGTACAATCTTTCATTTCCTAGCCGTTTTTTTAGAAAAGCACCATGTAAGCCTCGGGGAAAATTACTTTGCTTGACTTGTATAATTGAAGTCCTCGCCTGCGGCTCGGACTTCAAACTATACTCGTCCAGCAAAGTCGTGTTTTCCATACCTCGACAACAATGTACTATTATTACATAGACCACGAAAGGTACTAAATGACTTGTCTGCGGAAATTGGCCTAACTCGACTTGTATGAAATTCACTTTCGGCAGCTCATGAACTGTATTTTCTTAGAAACACGTTGTATGCAATCAGACTGGCCAAAGATAAATATCGCAAACCCACTCCGAATACATTGATTTTTTCCTGAATTCTTGAACAGTTACTCAACGAGAGATGATAGGCTTCACCTGATTTTTAAACATCTTAATTCGAGAACCTCCTACGCACAACAAGAAATGCTTAGCATAAAAAGTTCCTTAAAGTTAAACCCGTAAAAGTGACAAAGAGCCGTAGAGTTTTATAAAGCAAGGGTGCCGTTTATGCGAAAGGTGGTGGAAACTGAATTACTCCTGCTATGTATAAACAGCTTACTTTGTAACGGATTCCTATTGTATTAGTTTCATGTTGGAGCGGTTGTTTCTATTCAATAACGAGACGTGCTCAACTGCTCACGTGGCGGACACTTTATTACAAACTCCAACAGAAACTTCCAGAATTTGGACGAGAGAATACATGTAGAGCAGGGATTGCAATTCAAAGTGTTTTTGTCAAGCGAAAATCTAATGAATGGTCTTATACGTTTCTGATGCTCTGTCTGGCCCTCGTCTGCTGACTGAAAGAGTTTCGAAAACAAAAAAACTACTTAGCTAATTGTGTCACCCGTTTTGCGATTAGAGCGATTTTACTTGGCTTCCTACTATATTCGACACTTTGGATTGTTGTGCATCTAGATAATGAATAGTCCATGAATACTTTGTTTGGTTGTATGCAGACTGCAGCAACAGCAAGCGCAGCAGCCTGCAGAGCCGCGGGAGTACGTCCAGCCTGCTGGAGCGCAGCCTCACGCCGCGCTCGCAGCCGCCCACGCCCAGGTAACTCCTCACGCTCGGTCAATTAATAACAGAGGCAACCAATCTACTGTGCTACTTGAATAGACCTTCATTGAAACAAGATCTGAAATATTGCAGTTGTTAATAAAAATCGTAGTCATAATTAGAAATCCACAGAGTAATATTACCACACTGCACTTCTTTTTGAGATATAGTAAGTAGGTATTTTTTATCCTATCCATTATCACCACATTTGTTTATTAGGAACCTTTTAATAATTTAATCCACTGCTGTGCGGTTATAATCTAAATCGAGAAACCTAATAATATAGACATTATTGCTTATCAAGCTCTGCTACGCGAGTTATTGGCAAAGTTAGCAAGAAAAACTAAAATCATCCAAGTGTGACGTCCTTTGTAACATTATGCTACAAGTAAATTGAAAGAGAGCTTGCGATTTTAATTGGCGTAAAAGTCTCACTAAAATTTATTTCTTTCCCTCGTTAAATAGCTTTGAATATTGGTTTTTAGTCCCTGTTGACACTCGTGGACATTGACGAACTTCTAGCTTGCGATGTCGAAGTTAATATATCATCGCCCATTTCATCCCGCGGGTATCGTCAAACTATAATAATAGACTCGAAGGTTTAAGTGCATTGCCATCTTATTACACATAATATCACATCATCACACATAATATTAGTTGAAGGCTGATAAGCTGAAAATACTGCGCAAGACAACAGTTTGTCATTCATTCCCTCTATTCAAAAACTACGTTTTAATCGCACATAAATGCGCCTATAGTAGGTCGTTCAGTCCCAAGGGTCTAAAAGTGAATTTAGAACCTGAATATCTGCATCCAATCAAATGCAAATGTACAAGGGATGGGGCACTTTTCATTGAAATACTACCTAGTATCTGCAATTTTAATAAATATTAAGCGTTTATCCTCATCCCCATCAAAAATTAAAAGTAATGTCTCAAATTTTTGTTACAACAAATTAAAGAATGTGTTTTAGTAAATATTGGATGTTTATTACGCAATTTACTAGACGTAGGGTAATATAACCTCTGAGCAAACGAGAATTAATGGATAACAGGCTAACAGCAGTGTTCTACTGATGTTTAAGGAACTCTGTAAGTATTTATTGTTTTTCTCATAGAGGGAGATGAAATGTAGTATCATGTGATCGGACCTCAAGATATTTATTCTCGGGCGACGTACATTGAATCCTCCTCTCCTCTTAGGATTCTAATTAAAAATCCCTCGCATTGCTCGTGATTTTACTCCAGGATCCCTCGTTTCGCTCGTGATTCAAAAAAACATTAAATATATTATTTCAGGCCCTTGTCATAAAAACTAATATTAATAGGTCATTGACGATCTGTCTGCCCGTAAGTAGTAAATTGAAATTATTTTGTGTGTTTCTCGCCCAGCATATACGATCAGGCTGTACCTCATACCTCTGTATGTTCAGCTGATCAGCTATGCAAGTTGTTATCGTATAACCGTAGCGACGTCTAGGGAGGCAATGATTGAGAAGTCACGTTGCACGGCCGAGTGCTGCCCGCTGCCGGTCGCGGCTGTGTGTGGGGCGGTGGGGCCGCAATGCGCGTGCACGCCACAGTTTACACTTCACCTTGAATCCTTCTGTATACATTCATAATCGATAGGTATGCTGAGAAAATTGACATCTGCTTCAAGCGAAAGTTCTTGGTCAGTTGACTTGACTGTTGTGCAAACGGAATCAATCACCGATAATATTTTGAGAATGAAAACATGTGACGTGACCACTCGTGTGTCGCGGCCTAGTGATTTCGGAAATGATTCAATGATGTAATTCACATCACCGGAACGTAAATCGTTCTCTGATATTATCTCATGATTCTGATTTAGAGAAGCTTCATAGGAAATAAGAAACTGCCATGGTACATCTATTAACGCTGATTTGCGAATATTTATGACTGTTTTAAGAGATAAAAGAAATTATCGAAGAAAAAAGAAAAATCAATAGAATAATGCTTCAGCGAAGTATTGCATTTCTATTTGATTTACCATCTGGGATATTTACGAGTTTATTAGCAATTGCCCAGCGGTTGGAAAATCTACAGATAATTATTTTTGCTTTTTCAATCGGATTAACAACTTCAATAGGGTGTGAACTGTTAATAAAACCTTGAATAAAGCAAGTAAAATAACAGACGTATTAACTGCCTGTTGTGTCTTTATTGTAGCTAACCTGTCTTAAGTGGTTCAAACGATCATACAACTAAGGCCACGTGCATTTCAATTCTATTAATAAATTGTTGTGGTTGCTAACAATGAAGTAAAAATAAAATGAAAATGTGATAGACCTCGTCAGGGGACAAATACTTGGACATATTCTTGCTAAACGAAAACTTAGTGCTCAGACGGCTACTCCACAGAGGTAGTTACTTCTAGAATCTTATGTTATTGTTTAGTTGAGACCGACTAAATACGTCATTACCACATTTTTTACCAAAGCCTTGCGAAATTAAGATAAATAATTGCTCCGCGAATTTCTTAATATGTAAGTTGGTATACCCATTAAGTATCTACGGTTACATGACAATAATAGAGTGTTTCCCTGGGTATCGTTAAAATTATGAAACTTAATGACAATTGTATCCAGACTTATGGATTTTTCAAAAACAAAGAATAAAATAGGTCGTTTGTCTAGTGGAAAACACGTACTAGGATGTACCGCCCTCATAGTACTTCGTGGAGGAATTGACAAGCGACGAAATGATTTACATGAGAACTACGACAAATACCGTAGTTGTGCTTAACTACACCTTAAATAAATTATAGAGTGGTGTTCAACCAGGTCGGGCAGCCACGCACACGAGTAATATCTAGAACAACTCCTACTTTGTTATCATAATGGATAGAATTTTAGCTAGAGAGTTAACTGGCTTCATCATTGACCAGTTGTTTTATTTAAGGGGAAATCCTAAGCCTTCGGACGAAACCAGCTCCCCGGCTACTTATTACATATTTTATTTTACTTAAAAGCCTTGTATTGCCTTGCATTTTTATTTCATGATCTAAATTTAGGTACCGCTTGTTAGTTTTCTTTTTATTTATTGATTCGTCCTTGTGTTATTTGTTGATTAATATAATAATTTATTTGTGTGTACGCATTACTGTTACGATTGTTGTTATAATTTGTTTATAAATAAGCGATGCGATGCGACCAGCGTGTGACAATGCCCTTGACACAGGAAATTTTCATGTCATTATCACAGTTTCCTAAAAGAAAATGTACACTATCGAACTATCACATATAATTATTCGAAACCAAAACAACATTTTAGTTATGATAAGTATGATGTGATGTTATAGTAACGCCTATTTCATCATCTATGCGAATTGATTTAGTACGCTAGTAGCTAAGTTGTAATAATTTTATGCTACCGTCTTCAGTCTCCAATATTAGATAATTATGTATTGCCTTTATTATAATATTAACCTAGATGCTACGTTTCCAGCATAAAGTAACATGTGTGTCACATAATTTTCCCTTAATTAATC
The DNA here is from genome assembly GCA_027580185.1 of Tuta absoluta. Lineage (NCBI taxonomy): Eukaryota > Metazoa > Arthropoda > Insecta > Lepidoptera > Gelechiidae > Tuta > Tuta absoluta. The sequence goes on along the minus strand of JAQAHW010000001.1, from coordinate 26,407,354 downwards.
CCACTTACTACTTACTTCCCTGTGAATAATTTATATCCTTTATTGAACATGATGCACGAGACGACATAATATGCCGTGGTGCATGTTTGTTAGACAAGCAGGTTTCCAAATCTCTACATGCAAAAAACAGACAAGTCTGTCGCTCCATTACTAGTAGATAAAAAAAAAATAATGTAGTATAATGTTACACACTTATTCAACTTAAATCGCCATCCATTGTCGGCATTTAAAAAACGTTATTTTCCAACGATACTGTTGTTGTTGAAGATCTCAAGCGGCGACGCCGCACAAATACAAGAAAGGCGACGTGGTGTCCACGCCGACCGGCATCCGCAAGAAGTTCAACGGCAAGCAGTGGCGGCGGCTCTGCTCCAAGGACGGCTGCACCAAGGAGAGCCAGCGGCGCGGCTTCTGCTCGCGCCACCTGTCCCTGCGGGGCGTCACGCGCTCCTCCACCACGCAGGGCTCCACGCAGACCCCGCAGCAGAGGTAACTTCTATAGCGACACGCAGTTTCATTCATATATACATATTTTGGAAGGCAAGTTAAACGCTGTACTTATGTTCTTAATTATTGTGTGCCCTTCACAATCAAGTCCCGCGCGCCGTTTCCCGAATCTATGATCATGCAGGCTAGGAGCCGTATTTTTGATGCAGTTGAATAACTTACGCATTAAAATCAACTTTTAGGACCACAAGAACCATCTAGAATTACCGAGTAGAACACCATGTTGATATTTTCAAGCTCAGTTTTATAGTCCAGCGAGATCCGTAAAATCAAGCGAAGCCTTTATATGAAGCCGTACATACATATAATCTTTCCCAAAGGGGTAGGCAGCGACTACATCTTTCCGCTTGCTACGGTCCTGACACACCTCTTTCGCTTCATCAACATGCATCACTGTTTGTTTAGGGTACTCTTGACCTGACCTTTCTTTAGAACGACCCGATCTGATCCAAGTACGTTCGTCTAGGTATTCCCCTTCCTACGTTCACATCCACAATCGCCATACACTTGTTTCGTTAATCTTCTTTCAATTATTCTCTCATTATGACCAAACCATCTCAGCATTCCCTTTTCTATACCAGTCACTACGTCTTCTTTTATACCGCAACGTTCTCTTATCTCGCAATTCCGTATCCTGACACTCAATATCACTCCAATCCTACTCCTTAACGCTCTCATTTCTACCGCATTATTCTACTTTCATGACTTTTCTGCCACATCCAACTTTCACTCCCATACATAAGTGTTGGAACGAACACTCCTCTGCACCACAGCCAGATGTGCCTTATTTAACACTGTCTGGCTGTTCATAAAAGCATGCAACGCTCCATTCACCACGATGCCGGCATTCACCCTCCTTTCAATATCACTTTCACTTTTTCCATCTGATGTTAACTTCGATCCCATAATGTTACACTCCGTCTTGTCTTCATCTTTTTCAAAAACCATCTTTCGTCTTACACTCACTTTCATTCATTTATTTTTCAAAGACTCATTCATAATGTTTCCCATCTCCTGCAACTCTTCAGCCGACGACGCAAGGATAATTACTACTGTGGCAAAATTTTGAAAATGAGGCTAATCATTCGAATAAAATCCCTCAATTTATTGCCATTATGATTACCTTATTTATTTATTATATCTTTATTAGAATAGCATTTCTTTCCTGGGGGTTTCGTAAGAGGCGACTAAGGGTTTCATTTGTGTCACAATTTTAGGCGACTGGCTGACAACCTGTCATTATAGTGATAATCGATTTTTATGAAACGACCCTCAAATATTTGTCAGACGTGGCGAAAGCACCCGTATTTTTATGGCCGTTAACGCTCTGCCTACCCTGCTAGCGATAAAGGCGTGAATTCGGTATGTGTGTATGTACTATCTATATAATCTACAATTTTATCACTGCGTGATTATCAACAAAGAGACATGTGAAAGTGACGGTGATGTGAATCGTCCCCCCAATGTGTGACTAACGCACCTTCGCATATTTCAAATGTAACTGTGACTCACTCCGAAAGAAATGCCGCGTGTAAACAAATTTTACTTTTAGCATGACTAAATAGTAATGCAGAGCGTATGAGTATTATACTATGCACAAGACTATTCAGTTGGATTACTTCAATTAGTACCTTATACTTTAATTAGTATGGAATTTCTTTATTAAATACTAATACACAAAATACTATTGTTAAGAAATTCATCCTTATTCAAATAACAAGGTCTTCAAGTTTTAATCAACTTAGTACTACACGTGTTTTCCCATGGTAAAAGCTGTATAAAATATAGGATGAAATCGTCACTAGTAAAATTTCACCCTATTTATTACTCAGATATAAATAGCTTTTTAATGTTCAAAGAAAATTAAATGATATCTTGGAGCTATCCAATTTCATTACCATAGTGTAGATTTTCTCTTATTTATTTCCGTATCTACATCTCTACATCTCATCTTTTTTATAAGAAGATGAGCCTTTTCTCAAACATGCTAGGAAATGTGTTTATTGCTTTCAAAAAAAGAATACGCAGAGTTCACAATGTGTGTCACATTTCCAATCGCGTCAGCAAATTTGTATAGAAATTCTTTACTGGCGCGCTAGAAAAAAAAAATCTTTACACACGAAACACACTGGATTTCAAAAATAATAACCTGCATCAAATGAATCTCTCTGGAACTAAACGTAATTAAAAAGTGTTCTCGTAAATACTCATTGGTGTGACGTCCTTGTATAATATCTGAATAACAATTAATTCTTGTCCTTATTATACACATACATATATCACGCGTATAATCCTTTACGGGGTAGGCAGAGCGTAGTAACTAACTGTAAAAACGGACATTTACGCCACGTCTGACAAACTTTTGAGGGTCGCTTAAAATATTGTGTGTGACCATAGTGACAGGTTGTCAGCCCATCGCCCAAAGTTGCAATACACACCCTCGAGTCCCTTAGTCGCTTCTTACGACACCCACGGGAAAGAAATGGGGTGATGCTATTCTAAGCCGGCATCACACGGCCTTGTCCTTATTATAGGCGGATTTATTTAAAAATTTACAATTGGTGGGAAAAGTTGATTTTCTTCAGTTTCTTCTTAGTTTGGTTGGTTGTATTTGTAGTAGCTCTTCTAAGAAATACGAGATTTTACGAAATAAAGTGAATACAGAGAGTGATATGGAAATCTTTTGCACGCCGACAAATATTAGGGCTAAAGCCAAACCGGCCATGGACTATTTTGTTGCCAAAAATATTTAGATACTAATAGCAAATATATGACGTGGCGACTTGAGAACAAGATAACAATACTCTCTCAGAAACAAGTTTAAGCCTATCTGGAAAAACGTTTATTTTTTTTCACATCTGAGTAATATTACGTTCAATATAAATTACGTAAATTTTTATGAAGTACTTCCAGTTTTTTTAGTTTTCGCCTAAGCCTCGGGGAAAATTACTTTGTTTGACTCGTATAATTAAAGTCATCGCCAAGGCTCGGACCTCTAACTATACTCGTCCAGCAAAGCCTCATTTGCCCTCCATTCTGTTTATTACTTTTTTGTGCAATAATGTCACGTTGATTGCGTATTTCTCTTTTCTTTCCATTGTATATTACAATGCAATAAGTCGGATTCAAGATGGGGTCCGCTTGTAATACCGGGGTGTTTCAAAAATAAAGAAACATATGAAAATACTGTCTATAGCCCTAAGTTTTATTTTTATTACATATTAATATAATATAAATTAATGCTATCAATGTCATTCTGTTCTTTTGGTGTACAATAAAAGCATTTTGTATTGTATTGTATATTTTTTAATCTATATAGATTACGGCTGGCTTCACCACTGCTTTTCCCGAGTTTGCTGCTACTCTTTTGGACAGTCTACATCTTAGTTAAAAAGATGTCAGGGATTTTTGTTTTTCGGAGTACTTCTTGTACTTATTTTTTTTAATAAATCCCAAACTATTTCGATTCCTCGAGCTTGCAGAACATTTGGATCATTATTTTGTTTGGTTATGAATTCCACATTCTCGGGCGACAAGGAATTGATTGACTTAGACTCATAATGGCATAAAGCAATATCCAGCAACATCTTCCCTCCGATAATGCTTATCAATAAAACGAATGAACCGTTTTGTAATGCATTCTTTAAGATAAATCTGGGCATTTATAGACCTTGTACCAATAATCGGCTTCAGTTTTCGTCCATAGCTTGCCAAACAAGATATTTATTTAAAAACTTAGTATTCGTTTTTACCCTTTTGCTGCAATCTACACTGTCTCGACTGGAACTGTGGAAATATTGATTGCCAGGAACATCGCATGGGTCAAGCAGTTCATAAGTTTCATCGTCAATAATGAAATATTTTTTCAAAGTTTTTGTTAACTTTACGGCAACATCGCTTGGCACGTACTTTTCTTCTCCGTGATACTCTCGACTTGTATATTTTCAGTTTTTCAGCTACAATCATATACTTCTTCATACAGCTCCTTTACTACAATTATTAATCATACCAGTTTGTCCTTTACGCTGATAGAAATAAATAACTCTCCTTGCAAACAATTCTGATTCAGGTCGCTTCGTTTTGGATAACCAGCACCTACTTTTCGGGTTACGCGCGCCATGGCAACACTTGCTTTTTTCTCAGGATAGTTTTCTTTGGCCAGTTTAAGTAATGAAATCTGTGGCTGGTGTATATCTGGGTCACCCTTTATTGTAACATTTAAATAGTCCTTAAGCAGGAAGAAAAGAGTTTTTTCATGACTTTATTTGTACTTTTTGTCGGAACGCGACATTGTGGTCCACTAGCTTCATTAAGTTTTTAATTTCTGTACCTAATGAAGTCCAGTAAAAAGAAGAAATAGTGGATTTTACTGCTAACGTTTATTGAAAGTTAAATTGAGGTCAATTTATCGTTTTAGAAACAATTCTCGTTATTTTCTATGGGAGTGTTTCCCGTTAATATCGTGCTCAGAGACTAGCTTTCTGAAAATAGAGCAAGTGGTTCAGAGATCCAATTAATTAATTTAATTGGCATTAAAAGCGTTCGGGCCGAGTGGGATGCATAAATAGTAGGTATGTGGAGGTATTATGGTAGATACTTACTAATTTCGTTCGTCGGGGTTTATAGAGTCAACATACAACCTTGCCAAATCGCGCTATTCAGGGTCCAAAGGTCTTGTTATAATATATATTTTTTTACGAATTCTTCTTCTCAGTCGAATGGAGTGCAAAATTTCAGTTTTGCCAACGTGCCTCTTATATTATGAAAGTTGAACCTACTGTCAAATATGTGATCCTTGCATGTACATGTCTGATGCAAAGATAATATAATAATACTAGCGTGTGTTTGTGATATTTTTCCTTAATCATTGGTTTTTAATTTCCCTGTCAACTGCTCGATCTAAAACTTTAAAAACTGAATAAGAATAAAAAACAATTTTTAGCTTTTACGCTACAAATGATAAGCCAAGTCAGTTGGCAAAATTTGGCTCGCAGCCATGATAGATTCATCTACAATCAAAGTATTAACAAACTGAAACATCCGTGCTTAAACCCGATTCTACCATTAATAATGTTACCAATATAAACTTTTTGTACCTAGTTTAATGTTGTTCAAGTTCAAGTAACCGTTAGAATAAACTGGATAAGAGATGACCGATGAATCGATGTGTATATGATTTTCAGAAGCAGCAGCAAGTCCCTATCGTCGAGCGGCACGGGCGTGGAAGGGGACGAAACGTCGCGCGAGTCCGACACCACTCCGCCGCATTACCGCGTCACCGGCCGCTTCGACCCCGACGAGACAGAGGCCGCTAACATGCTTGGTAACACTACATATAGTTTTATTTTTATTTAATCTTTTACATTTAATATCATCGAACCTAGTCGCTGACGCGAATACATATAGTATTTTGTAAAATATTTATATGTATTTCTTTTTACTATTTTTATATTTGTTGTTTGCTAGAAAATATAAACGCCGTACGGGTCTCGTAAACAGCGACTCAGGGATAATTTCTCCAGGGAATGGGCAGCAGCGTTCCCTATGAAAGAAACATCTTGCTCTGCGCTTGCCAATCCGCCTGCTAAGCGTGGTGCCAATACCTCCCAATAGGGGGAGCACCATGTCTACCAGTGGACTGTTGTGGCTGTTATGTATGTAGGCAAATAATGTTTGGTTTGTCGTGCAGTGTCCCTGGGCAGCTCCCGGTCGGGCAGCCCCGGCGCGTCGCCGGTGGGCGCGGACACGCCCGGGCTGCGCAACAACGTGTTCGTGCCCATCTGCTCGCCGCAGCCGCACTCGCACAGGCACCACCTCATCAGGTGAGCACTATCTACACTGTTTAATGCTACGTTCACACACTTATCCTTATCCTGAACCTGCCGCGACCGCGAATATTGGCCGACATACTTCCACGAAAGTATCAACATGAGTGAGTGTTCACACACTGCCGTCTAACTCTTCCCGCAGCAATACCAGTGCGCGAGAGAGCAATACATTCCACTCGTGCTCGCGCTGTCTTTCCATTGTTTCGTGCACGATAAGCCGACACCCGCGTTAGCACCGGAAGTGGCAGTGGCATGCCGTATAGCAGCGTGAGTAACCTGCTTACTTGCTTGCGCTGCCCTCTTTCCTATTTCCCTATCCATAGCGCGAATGTCTGAACGCGGCATAACACTGCGTCCCGTCGCGAATGATCCGCCCCAGACACCCAGAAGTAATATTTTTCTTTCGTTTCAGGCCAGAGTTGGTCCGACCTGCTCGGGAGAATTCACCAACCCCTGTTGCTACCAGTGTGATCAGGGTGTCTCCTGCACCTAACTACCATTATCAGGTATGTATCTATTGATGGATTATAGGTACGGGATTGCTTACATATATGTTTAAAGGGATAATCCATTTCAAAAATCTTTCATTTGCAGGTAGAGAACCGGAACGGCCCTATCACACTTCACCAGAACAACACGAGCCAGCCAAACATAATAGGCATCTCGTCAATGGCGCCCACCCATCCGACCACTATACAAACTTCTCTATCCGCCCCCACCACCATTCAGACCAGCTCGATGTTGCCCAGCAGCATCTCGCTAAACATAAGCAACCTGAACCAACTGAATCACCAGAACACCATAGCGCATACGTTGCGCAACACCAAAATGGACGATGTACCCCAAAATTTGATCGTGCACCGGAACATTCCGCCGAGCAACGGCGTAGAGGACTCTTACCGGCCGCAGCCGATGCAACCAATACAATCAATGCAACCAATGCACCTGCGAAACGGCATTCATGACAACTACCGTCGCGACACCGACATGTCGCCGCCCATGAACAACCACGAAAATTTTGGGAATAGAAGAGTCTCGGAGTATGAGGAGGACGAGCACTCGATTCCTCAACGTGAGAATGCTAATAGCATTCACCACATATTAGAATCGCGCGGTCAAGAGCTGGCCGAGACTCGGCTGCTGGAGGAGAAGCAGGTGGGTCATTTACTCATAACTAACTGGATTTGAGCATTGTTGCGTTCCGAGGTATTGCTTAACAGTGTAATCACAGAAATGAACAACTGCAGATTGCCATAATATATTAAATAAAGCCTTGTAACCCTTGTTAAGGCTTTATTGAATTAATAGCAGAACCCATTTACCCATGTGTGTCCTAAGAGGCGAATAAGGGACTCTAGGGTTAGATGTGTTTTGCAATTTTAGGCGATGGGCTGACAAACTGTTACTATAGTGATAGACTCAGTCGTGGTGTTAATATCCTTCTTACGGATAAGGAAGGATTAAGGAATATAGACGTGATTTATGTATGTATGTAAATCCTTGTATTCGCCGTGATACCCGTAAAAAAACGTTATGCTTCATTTATTTATTATTTATTTGTTTAAACATAGTATACATACACATACATACATACATAAATCACGCCTATATCCCTTACGGGGTAGGCAGATGGTAGGCAGATACAATTCCGTCAAATGCCTTCGATAAACCTCATAAAAGTTAAAGAACTTGATGTATTTATCGTTAGCGCATCGTGAAGCCGGCGCCCCTGCAGGCGCGGCTGCTGTCCGTCGTGGACGCGGCGGACGCCAAAGACGCGATCAAACGGTTCTACGTCATCCCGCAGAACACCATTGAGAAGAAATTCGTGCTCATCAAGAACGAGCCGCCAGAAACTATACAGGTAACGCTTTTTCTTGATGTAACTACTCTCATATGCGGTTTATTACGATTTAATGTTTTGTCAGTCGACATAAATAGCATAGATGAATTTTCTTATCTTAAAACTTATAAGTCATCATTTTGCAACAATAATACCGGTGTACCCCAGGGAAGCATTCTGGGTCCATTGTTATTTATTCTTTATATTAACGATCTTCCATCAATAACCCACTACCCAATGACATTATTTGCAGATGACATTTCTATTATAATTAATAAAACTCCAAACCTTGACTACGAAAATGAAATTAATTTGACTATTACCAAAACAGTTGATTGGCTGACATCTAACAATTTATGTGTAAATATATCAAAGACAAAATATATGCAATTCTATAATAAAAATAGTAAACTTTTAAATCTTTCAATAGTATACGAAAATGACCCCATTGAGGAAGTCAATACAGCAAAGTTCCTGGGCCTAAACCTTGACTCTAACTTGACATGGAAACAGCATGTTGACGAAGTTTGTCGGAGGTTGAACAGATTTACGTACGCTCTGTTTCGACTAACAAACCTTGGTGGTCGGAAGACTGCTCTCACAGCGTATCACGGTTGCGTTTGTTCGATTTTAAGATATGGCCTTACATTATGGGGAAATTCAGTTGATTTGAATCGTGCCTTTATAATACAAAAGAAATGCCTTAGGTCTGTATTTGGCGTTGGTCCAATAGAGTCCTGTAAACCACTATTTCAGAAATCAATTCTTTTGACATTACCTGCTATGTATATCTTCGAAATTTGTGTTTTTGTAAAAAATAATTTAAATCTTTTTAATAAAAAATCAGACCACTGCAACTTTTCAACTAGATTTCCCGATTACCTAGTGCCTCTACCTTCTTCCACAACCTGCTTCTCGAGAAATAGTTACAATATGGCAGTTAAACTTTATAATAAATTGCCAGACAGAATGAAGGATTTGCCTGTGAGGAAGTTTAGGTCTGAGTTACATAGTTTTTTAGTGCGGACTAGCTTTTACAGCGTTCAAGATTTTCTTAATTATAAACATTGAACATTGAATGTATAAAGGCTCTGAAGTTAGTGTTAATTTTTATATTGTGAAATTTGTGAATGACATTTTATCTTATTGTACTGACATATCTATTTTCTATACATAAATCTGTTATTTTGATATTTTTGACATTTTGAATAACTAAAGTTTGACATTGTAATATTATATCTTGACTATTTGACGTTGTAATAATATCTATTTAATAATTAACTTGTAAGACTGTTTTGCCCTCTCAGTATTTGCATGCCATGACTTTTGGTTAAATGTGTGAAACTGTATTTTTCCTAAGATCTCATGAAATGTATTTATTGTACCACATTTACAGCAAATAAAAATATTTCAATTTCAATTTCAATTTCAATTTCAATTTCAATTTCAGACATGGCGTAAATGTCCATTTTTTGGGGCCGTTTACGCTTTGCCTACCCCGCAAGGAATAAAGGCGTTATATATGTATGTATGTATTACGATTTAGTACAGTGTGTGCCGTGTGATGCCGGCTTAGAATGGCATCACCCTATTTCTTTCCCATGGCAGTCGTAGGAGGCGACTAAGGGACTTGTAAGGGTGTGTATTGCAGTTTTAGGCGATGGGCTGACAACCTTTCACTATGGCGATACACAATTTTCCGAATGACACTTAAATAAATGTCAGACGTGGCGTATATGTATGTGTTTTACGGCCTTTTGCGTATGTTTGTTTGTAATACAATGTATAATTATTGTGCGTTTATTTAAGTCACTGATATTACATGATGGTGTAACGCTGCCATATACCTCGCGCTCTTAGCTGTAAAATTTTTGTTATTCTGACTAAGGCTACGAGTATGATGGCGTGCCATTCCATCTTTCGGATTAGTTTCTTCAAAATACGTTTACTCGATTGAATACAAAAAGCATATTTCGTGAAAGTAAATAAGTACGGTTCAGAATTAAGTTCAACTGTTCCTTCATTTCAGATTGAACAGAAACATCAGATACATCACATGAACAACAACGAAATGGAACAAGACCATCATGTCATGGACAACGGCGATCATGTGAGTGTTATCGATTAGCGTCAAGATGGCGGCACCAAGTCTTGAAATATTTCAATTACATATTGTCTGATTTAGTACCAAATACCAAACCTCTGTATCAAACTATATTTGTAAAGCCTTTCGCAAATAGCGGGACCATAAGAATAGCGAAAGTTTTTCACTTATATGTATATTTACTATTGTTATCGGTGAATTTATACAGTTACATACACATACACATATCACGCCTATAATCCCTTGCGGGGTAGGCAGTATACAGTTAACTTAACGTTATCTTACGTTTTGTGTTATCGAGTCAATGAATGACCTCTTAGTCGTTTTACATCATAATCTTCTCGTACCTAATGCCAAGACTTTCAAAAACGTTTCTTATTCTGACATGGTCAGTGTCGCTACGTCAAGTAATCTAATAATACAAACGAGACGATACCATTTTGAAGCAGTAACTTGTGGTGCCTTCAAAGAATTAAACAATCCTTGTAACTGCAACTAACGATGGAAATTAATTCCCCAGGTAAACAACGTAAACAACAGCGCTGTGATCGTTCACCCGAATCAGTTGCTACCGGTCCTGCCCCCGCCGACGCCCCACACTGCTATTATTGGTGAGTGGCTAAGATAAACAATATCAAATAAGAAAAACTACGTAATATTTTATATTATACTACACCTACTATATAGCTTTTACAAACGTAGAGAGGGACGAAAGTCATAGTTCACGTCGCAAATTAGAGGAAAAGAATAATTATGCGTATCAATAAGTAACTTTCTCCCAGTACGAAAAGGGACGAAAGGGCCCTGTATTGTTCTAAACTTTCTCCCCAAGACGTAACTCTCAAAACTTTCCTAAAAGGTGTCTCTAATATTTTGGCAGATCTAAATGTTTTGTACGAAAAAATAAAAATATTATTAATGTAAAAAAATATTTACGTTAGACCTTTCGTGGCATATGTAGAACTTGGAATAAAGAACGATTTCTAACACGTGTGTATTGAGGTTCGGTCTCCTCCTTCACGCTTCACGCGTGTACATTTTTTTTCCCCAAATGTTTATGATAATAAATTCTGTTTTAGTGTCAACCCATAAATTCCGTTTTAGTGTCAACCGGTGGATCAGGCGGGGTTTTCCCGTGGCAATCTCTAGTGCCACTGCTGACGGCGTCGTCACCGCCGCCGGGCGCTCCGGCCGCGCCGCCCTCGCCGCGCACGCCACGAACGCCACGCACGCCGCACACGCCACACACGCCGCACACGCCGCATGTCAAACCTGAAGAGATCAAGCCTGAAACCAGCGGTGGGTTCGACTACTCTTCTGAGTTAGATCAGGGCTACCATCACCCCATCAAGGCCACTTGTTTGACCTCTACTAACGACTGCTCTTCCAAAAGTGCAACCATGTAGGATAATTTTCCGAGATCGTTTTTTTTTGTGTTTTCAAAATTTGGGATAAGCGTGGGAATTTTCGCATTTGTGTGGGAGTAATGAATCTATGAAGTATGTTGAGTAACTATCTATGTTCTTCGGGAAAATTATTAGTTTAATTTTTGAACAAATTCATTTTCGCAGTACCAAAATAAAACGTGTTTTCAAATGAACAGGGGAAGGCGTGGTGTCGATCTGCGCGGAAGAAGACGACGAGGTGTTTGAATGCGAGGAACCGCCTGGCGCTGGCGATGCGGGCGACGGCAGCAAGCGGCGCTCGCAGAGCCTGTCCTCCATCACCCAGCCCACCACGCCCGGAGACAAGGTATACATTAACAGCCACAACAGTCCACTGCTGGACGACATGGGTCCCCCCTTTTGTGAGGTATTGATTGCTTTCACAGGGAACGCAGAAGTTTTATACGCTTCAGTCGCTTTTCACGACACATACGGGTTGTATTAAAGTTATGCTATTCTAAGCTGGCATAAGACGAACAAGGTATTGATGCTTGTGAAGAAGCGGTAGAACAGAGAGAACTCTCGGGGTGTAAGAAGTTCCGCAACTGCACCTCTAGTTAGTAGACCATCTATATTCTTCATATGGGTCTCATGTTTTGATTCCCGACTAGGGTTTCTAGTAGAATTTTTCTAAGAATGTATAAGCAACCATGATTTAATGAAAGAATCTTTGTTTTTTCTGCTGTTAGAGATATGTACTATATACCCACCAGAGAGTGTTCCAGACTTCTGAAAAATTTGCCATCTCTAACTGGATTCTGACTGTAATGTTTGATTACCAGAAGGAGCGTCGCATCAGGCGTCCGATGAACGCGTTCATGATCTTCTCGAAGCGACACCGGCAGATGGTGCACCAGCTGCACCCGAACCAGGACAACCGCACCGTGTCCAAGATCCTTGGCGAGTGGTGGTACTCGCTCAAGCCCGAAGAGAAGCAGAAGTACAATGAACTGGCCAGTGAGGTTAGTATATGAGGCAGATACGACCCCATGTCAAGGCCCTGATTCTCTGATTTTTTATTGCGATTGTAAGGCCTGCGACACCTAACTCTTTTTGTTATGTATAAACGATGATGCACAATGTGGTATTATATACCTACTTCAAACTGTTAGCGGAATACGAAACGACCAAAACCATCCACCTGACACGCTGTCTAAACAAAATGGAGACGTTTTTAAAATAGCGAAATGCGGGCTCAGATGGATTGACGACCGTTTAAGTGTCGAGGCAGCCAAGCAGTCATTAGCGGACTACGAAAGTATATGTACTATCAAGTTCAGGCTGGGTTAGACAGTTTGTACTTTGGACCGTTCTTATGTCGCGCGCATAAGATTTATTTTGGCAGTTTGAGTGTTTAACTGCACGTGAGCTTGATTGTACATGGTGCATCGGGTTGTTTCTTGACTCTGTGTCCTATATAAGAACCAAGAAGAATCACGTATGTTCATCACAATACAACGATTTTAATCGGATTTAAGTTGGATAAACACAACTTAAATCCGTTTAAAATTGTTGTACTGTGATGAGTAATAGATGTGCAAACTCTAAAAATATTACGTCTGTTCATGATAGTTAACTTAGTTTCAATAGACAGGCATCATAAGCCTGCTTGCAAATCCTATTTAGAAATTAAATATTATCATATCAATTAACTTAGTTTCAATCTTCTTCTAGCGTGTCGATAGCAAATATTATGTAGTCTGGTGGTGAATTATATGAGCTTGGACCAGTAAGTGGCAACGCGGATGGCTTAGTTTCAATAGACAGGCATCATAAGCCTGCTTGCAAATCCTATTTAGAAATTAAATATTATCATATCAATGATGGAAACTATGGTAAGCTTTGTCAAATATCAAAATATCAAATACAGTGAAATAAATTATTGTTGTATACAATCAGGTGAAAGAGGCTCACTTCAAGGCCCACCCGGAGTGGAAATGGTGCAACAAGGACAGAAGGAAGTCTTCAAGCAGCCGCGACCCCACCGGCTCCATGCCACAGGTAACATAGACCATAACTAATCTGTTTTAACGGGCGTCATTCCGTGAAGTGAGGTGAAAACGAGCTACGAGAATGCATTTTATACATATTCTAAGGAACATCACTGTCAACAAAATTTTGTTTTTTAATCTTCAAGATATGAGGAATAAGCCAGGGCAGCGCAAAATCTCATTTTATATTTAATTACGGAGAAATTAAAATTTGAAGTTACCTCTATTTTTCAGTGATGAAGCGTGACGTAAGAGATTTCCTCCGCCAGTGCTAATCGAACTGTATTGATCTTAGTATGATTATTAATGGCAATTTCACGTTGAACCCGCCCGGACGGCTATTTTTTGACAAAACAACTTAGTTATTAAGAAATTTAGCAAAACACTTACTATTTCCGGCTGCTTTCCTTGGGAATAAAGGGTTTTTGTTTTGATGTGTTTCCTCTGCTGTCGAAACTGACGTGGAATTGATCATAGATAAACGGAATATGATGCAGACGCGACACACTGTACATTTGTTCGATATTTTGACCGTGAAAAATTATTGTAGCTAGAATTTTGCCGTAAAATATATCAACTATCTACAACAACAGCACTCTATCCGCTATGGATAATTTTGCCAATGTCAATACTACGTTGATTGGTACATCGAACGAAACGCAAAATATTAACCGATTAGACGTAGGTATTAAATAGTAGTTTATGCAACTGTCGTATTATGGGGGTCATTAGAATGCGAGTGTCTGTTTAATAATAGTTTGACACGAGCATTCTAATGCCTAATTATAGCAGTTGCATACACTATTTTATCTACACTCTCCAAAAAAACTCAGAAACACTTTTCTAAACGTACGCACCGGCCATTGCAAGGCCCGATACAAGGACAAATTCAATACGAGAACGTAATATGGCTTGATATGAATTTTTTAAAAATCTATACTTTAGTAGTTGTTTAGATGTGAATCTTAACAATAACTTCACTAAACAACTAAACAACATCTGAACAACAACTGAACAACAACTGAACAACAACTGAACAACATCTGAACAACAACTGAACAACATCTGAACAACATCGAAACAACAACTGAACAACATCTGTACAACAACTGAACAACATCTGTACAACAACTGAACAACATCTGTACAACATCTGTACAACATCTGTACAACAACTGAACAACATCTGAACAACATCTGTACAACAACTGAACAACATCTGAACAACATCTGTACAACAACTGAACAACATCGGAATAACAACTGAACAACAACTAATCAACATCTGAACAACAACAGAACAAAAACCTATTAAAACAACTGAACAACATCCGAAAAATTACCGTACAACAACAACTGTCAGGTGCGGCGGAAGATAGCGATTTGAGTATTGGAAAAAAAACTTCGTTTCATTTCTCAACTTTATCGTATTACGAGTTTTCTTATTAAGTCATTACGCTTCTGTAATTTATAGTTTTTATAGGCAGAATGCATAAAGTAGGTCATTATGCATCTGTTTTCGAATTCATAATTCGAACATTATGAGACGAGTGTATATAAAATATTTTTACGATCAAATAATAAGATGACGTGGTTGTTAGTGCAGATAAGTATGAAGTAGTAAGGTTCGATTTATATGCAACACTAGACGGAGACACGGCGGCACAAAAGCAGTTCTTTAACCGCGGCGGAAATTTTTAATTGTATATATGGAGCGCTGTGAATACGGTCACCACCAACCACAGTTTTAGGACAAATTATAAGAAAGCAAGTATAATAATTATGTACATGTACTTACGTACATACATACATACACATATCACGCCCATATCTCTTGAAACTTGCGTACCTAGTATACAAAAGTATTATTTATGTAGTAAAAGATTTTTGACAGATTTCAGTTCAAGAGTGGGATCACTTGATTCGGAAGGTTTTTAGTGTTATGGGGTAGAAAGGTTTTAGAGTGGCACTGGGTCAAGATGTTCATGCTAGGGTAACACTGGGTTGAAAGGTTCTAGACTTATACCTAGCTGGAAAGTCCTAGTGTCACCGAACAAAATGCCAATACTAATGTTAAAATTAATTTCCAGGTAGGTACTTATCATTTCGGGAAGGTCGAGGGTATCATTATATTAAAGGTTGTGGTCACTCTGGTTCGTTGGTAACACCGAAATATACCAAACATTGTATAGGGCTATAAATCCCTTTTCTAAAAATACCAATTTCAAGACCAAAAATTACAGGATTATCCAGATAGGAATGGATTGAAAACCTTAGTCAAACAAACAATTTGAAGCACCTTCGATTTTAATTTTTCTTAGTTACTTTAATAGATATCACCAAAATGTATGATATTTTTTAACTATGAAGCAATTCAACTGGTGTCAGTGATTAAAGGAAAAAGATTGTAAAAGGTGTTCGAAGGTTTGAAATTTTTAAGGCATGCGGCTCTGTGTATGTCTGATGGTCAACAAATATTGTTCAAAAACTAATGAACGGTGCGAGAATGCGACCGCTATATATTATCATATCATAATATCTTACTCGAATATATAATGGCCACCGCTAATTTGTTTTTGCTATTTATATTTTGAACTTACATCTATGTATACTGATTTTTCCAAAAAACGTTTAAAATTGAAATTGAAATTTAACAGTATTAGTTGCGCTTAAGGTGCACGCAATGACGAAAATGACAAAGAAATATCCAAAAAATGTTTCTTAATGTCGAAGTTCGCAAAAAAATGTACAATACCAGGATCGTAGACAGAGAAAACACTTGTATTCTCTGTCTACGACCAGGATGGACAAAAACTAAACATAAATATGTTCGCGCAAAGTGCGTAACATGATACTGGCCACTTGCATTTTTAAACCTGAACTAATGAGTTGGCTTTATTTAGTTTTAATGACTTTGCTTCTTCTGTAATATCGTTAAACTAAAAAGTTGTAAATATGATTTGAGATGTTATGAAGATAAGTGTTTTGTGAACTGATTAAGCCCTTATTTTTAGATGAATTCTTTTCATTTACTGAAAGTGGAAGAATAACAAACAAACAGACAGTACAGTTTATAGACTTCATAATTAATATGGATACTATGCGTTCAGCTTATTTCAAAATATGGTTCTTATAATATAATGTAGGTTAATATTCTTCCAAGTTATAATATCAACTTTGTGAGTAGTCCACCGAGAATCGAACCCGGAACTTTTGCGTCGCAGGCAGTCGCACTACCATTGGTCGTCAAGTATTGTATCAGTACCAGTTAGACTAACATTGTATGAAATGGTGACACCTCTATAATATACTCTTTGATATGACTTCCGAATTTCATTTGAATTTCGTTCCTTCCCCCGAAGTATGAGCCTTAATATCTTCACCTGAGTTTTCACGAAATTGGGGTCTGTAGGCGGTTTCGGGGGCGAAAGTCGATAATCAAGGTTTCTTTTTCTAAAAACACTTTAAACTACAAAAAGCCGGGCAATGCTCTAAAAGGTACTTGTTATGTCGTAAAAGAAGCTGGATGACATTGCTCGGCTTTAAGTGTTGGCAAATGAAATCTAGCTTGATACATATCACTCCTGAAACTCTTCACAAATTTTATGAAAATCGTTGGAGCCGCTTTCGAGATCCCGATTATAAGTCCGTACTAATATTATAAATCTGAGATTTTGTGTGTGTGTGTGTGTGTTTGTGTGTGTGTATGTATGTATGTATGTCTGTTACCTCTTCATGCTCGAACGGCTTCACCGATCTGGATGAAACTTGGAACACAGGTAGAGTATATAACCTGGAATAACACATAGGCCAGGAAAACAACTATTACCACGGGAAAATGACGGGGTGAAACAGCGGTTGAAACCCCTAGGCGGAAATCTAGTATATAAATAAATGTACAGGAATTGCTCCTTTAAAGGAATTAGATATCTTACTATGATAATATTTATAATATAATAAATCGAGACGGGTTGGTAGTTTGAAACTTCGCTATATAAGAATTACTCGTTGGTGGTTAACAAACTTGTAACGTTGCAGAGCCCGCGAACGCCGTGTGAGGCGGGCCAGGGCGGCGGCGGGACCGCAAGCGATGCACCAGCACCCGCCCCCACGCAGCCCTACCAGCCGCCCGCGTCGCCGCACGTTAGCGACGACGAACAGATGGTGAGTACTACTACAACTACACCCACAACACTCCACTAATGGACATGGGTTTCCCACTATGGGGAATTGGTTTGGACATGAGTTTGGACAGTTATTTCCATACTCACCATGCTTGGCAGACAGATTGAAGAGTGCAGTGCAAATTGTTGTAGATATTCATAGGGAATGCTTCTGCGCGTTTCTTGGTTTCATGCCTAAGTAGCCTTTTACGACACCCTCGGAATATACTCGCGGGAGCACGGAAAGTGACTGTGCCTCATGACGTGAAGCAGCGTGAGTAACCTGTTTACATGCTCGCGCTGCTCATTTCCCTTACTATTTCCCTGCCCATAGCGCGAGTATATGAACGCTGCACTAATAGAACGTTCACACGATGCCAATATGGTCAGGAAAATAGTAAGGGAAGTGGGCAGTGCAAATGTGTGAACAGGTTACTCGCGCTGCTACTCGTCATGCCGCTGCCACTTCACGTGCTCCCTCGAATGTCGGCTTTTTGTGCGCGAGTCAAAGGAACGGCAGCACGAACGCGTGTGGAATGTATTGCTATCCCGCTCACTCATATTGATGCGAGAATATCGGCAGTGTGTGAAGACTCACTCGCAATGATACTTCCGCGGAAGTATTTCGAGCAATATTCGCGACAGCGGCAGGAGCAGGTGCATGGTGTGAACGTGCTATAGTAGTTTGTTGAATATTGCAGCTATTATCGCAGCGTGTGAGCGAGCAGCCGCCGGCGCCGCACCACGGCGAGCCGGAGCTCAAGTGCGGCGAGCGCGTGATCGACTCCGACTCGGACAACGTCGAGTACGTGTCGCATCACGACCACACGCGACGACCCAAGCCTATCAAAGCCAGGTAATCCGTTATAACATGCAAGATAATAGCTAGCCCTAGTGCATGATTTGGCCTTTTTGAGCTGGTATTGGTAAATAAAATACAGTATTTCTTTTACATACATATATCACGCCTATACGCCTATATCCCTTGCGGGGTAAGCAGAGCATAAACGGCCGTTATAAACGAATATTTATACCACGTCCGACAAACATTTGAGGGTCATGAGTATTATTTGTAATTGTAATATTTCTTCTATCTTATAATAAACGGTGTAAATATAACACTTTATCATATAAAAATAAATACAAAGTATAAATAGGGTTGTGTTTTAGATAATTAATCAAATATGTGACTTGCATGTTTAAAATCAGTGTCCAAACGTAGAATTATCATTTATTTTCATTAATTATTCATCGTTTTAAAAAAATATGCTAGACACGATTCATAACACTGAGA
This sequence comes from Tuta absoluta, assembly GCA_027580185.1. Taxonomy (NCBI): domain Eukaryota; kingdom Metazoa; phylum Arthropoda; class Insecta; order Lepidoptera; family Gelechiidae; genus Tuta; species Tuta absoluta. The sequence continues at coordinate 26,388,179 of JAQAHW010000001.1, read as the reverse complement.
AACAATTTAGAAGTTTAAATTCTGACGCCATCCTCGTAAACAGTGTATAGTGGCGTCACAGCATGAGTTAAAAAAACGTTTTAAAATATTTAACATGTAAACATTTTGGTGTAAACTGTTAGTTTATATTGAAAAATAAATAAAATTGAATTGAAAATATAATTTGTGGTAATAGGGCGGGATCATCAGACAATCTGCTGGGCGGTATCACGGCGTCCAGTCCCGGCGGCTCCAAGGTGTTCCAGCCGACCGGTGGCGCCTTCAAGTCCACGCATGCTGACCCAGGTAAGGAAGTACAATTAAAAAAGTATTCCATTAAAGTGGTTCGTTAACATGATTTTTCTTCGACACTGCATCGCACATTTTAGGCAAGGTTCAATTTAAAAACGCGTTGACTGTGGTAGTGGTATTTCTAATATAATAACTAGCAAAATTTTCTTGATTTGAACCTGCGGCTTTCGTCATTACTAGTGACGACGCCTTTTCCATCTGGGCTACCGCAGCTCGTTCCTTGCCCGCCAATTTTCAAAAGATGTATACCTAACACGAAAAGTGTTTTAAAATTTGGTATTCAATATCTAATATATTTTTCTTTTCTTATACGCAACTTAAATTTCAGCAAGCCAATGGACGTACACGACGATAACGAAAACGAGCTTACCGAACCAGATACCGACATCGCCGCGCTACTCCCAGAGCCTGTCCACTAGCACACAGAACTTGACCAATAGCGTGCAAGGAATCTCCCTCAACACGCCCAACTTGACCACTCAGGCGGCCCTCGACAATGCCATAGCCTCGATAATGAACTCCCCCACCGGCCCTGGGGGAGTACAAGTGATTTCCAGTGGGATTGCTATGCAGCAACAGCATCAACAACAACAACATCATCAACAGCAACAGCAGCAACACCAGCAACAACAACAACATCATCATCAACAGCAGCAGCAGCAGCAGCAGCAACAACAACAGCAACAACAGTTGCTAAAGAGCGTCACAGTAGTCAAGAGGAATATTGGTGATAGTAACACTGGTGAGTTGATACAAGTATCCTCGACCTGTGTAAACAAGCTAATTATTTGTTACAGAAGGTTTTGTTGTTGCAAAATTTTTATTTATCGAACTTATAACTAGGGTAAGCTAATTAAAAAACGATAAATCAGTTTCCTTGGTTGTTTAACGTCCATTTCCATCCAGTTATAGTTGTTGATTAACGAAACAGGTGTATATGGCAAGTGTGGATGGGAACGTCGGAAGGGGAAGATCTCGACGAACGTACCTCGATCAAATCGGGGACGTGCTAAAGAAAGGTCAGGTCAAGAGTACCCTAAACCGACGAGCATGCATGAAGAGATTGATGAATGTGGAGGAGGCGAAAGAAGTATGCCAGGATCGTAGTAAGTGGAAGGAAGTAGTCTCTGCCTACCCCTCCGGGAAAGAGGCGTGATTTATGTATGTATGTATGTTATAGTTGTTTTACATGTTGTTTAATGATTGCGATGCCCCCAGGTCCGCTGACGCTGTCCCTGGATGCGTCAGGCAACCTGCTGATCAAGGCGAGCCAAGCCAACGAGCTGTCCAGCGCGGAGCAACAGCCGGTGCACTATGTGCAACTGAACAAGCTCTTCCTGCCCTACCCCGGTTAGTTCACTTAGCATTCTGCTTCTGCTCCCGCCGCTGCCGCGAATATTGCTCGGAATACTTCTCGCGGAAGTACCAAGTCGAGTGAGTATGCACACACTGCCGTCATACTCTTCTCGCAGACGAGAGTGCGAGTAGCTATATATTCCACTCGCGCTCGTGCTGCCGTTCCTTTATCAAGAAGAACTAGCGAGAGCACGGGAAGTGGCAGCGGCATAACGAGTAGCAGCGCGAGTAACTAGTTTATCCCTGCCCAAAGCGCGAGTGTCTGTGGCATATCAACACCCTAGAGTATTCACTTTTGATGCTCGCTTTAACTGACCAATTGATATCACGATCTACGTGATCCAGTCGGCTGAGCGTAGGTGCCAAAAACCTTAGGTACCTGGTTCGATTCCTGGATGACGAGAACTCAACATGTCGTCAGTTTTGGTTGCTGTCTAAAACATGTATAGTCTACTGAGTGTTTACTTTAATAATATTTGTTAATATTACGTTTCAAGATAATTTACCTTCTCCAAGCTTGAAAATAGTATCTTGTATTCCTTTATGCTCATTTTTTTATTAATGTATTTGTTTTATAGAAGTAGAGCAGAATCGTACTCCGAACCCGAATCAGCAACAGAGCGTGCAGACCGGCCACTCCGTCATCGTCTCACAGAGCAACAACTACGCGCCGCCAAGACCTAGCCCGTTAGTTATATTTCTTACTACTTATTATACAGTATTTGTCATTTGTGATACCTCATGTGCATTCACTGAAATATACCATCAGACTAGCCTTGATTCTGACAAGGCACTTTCTCATCAAAAGATAAATAAAAAAAGAGATAATAGATGAGCTATGAAAATCTGCAGCTCTCACTTATCCAAAAGTTACATCCGAATCTTTATTTTGTGTTTTTACATAAACCATAAACTGGCAATTTAAAATGACTTTATAAACCACACATGACTAGCAGAGAAATCATAGTTAGGTAACCTTCTAGGCCGCCGCCTAAGGGCATCTTATGATAGTTATAGGAAGAAAATCAATGAACGAAGGATATTCCTTTCCCAGTTCAGCGTAAAAACTGAACTAAACTACATGAAGGAGATTTCGTTTTACCTTTTTTTTGTTTATTTAAGATAGTGGCATGAATAAATAAGAGTTAACGAAGGAAATGTCCTGGCAAAATCGAGAGCACTTCCCACACATAGCCCTTAGATACTTTGTTCGAGGTAATGAATATTGGTTTTTGCAGGCAATGGGAAACTGCTGCGGAAGAAGCCCGCCCGTTCCCGCTGGCGCCGACTCCCGCGCAGCTCGGCCGCGCGCCCTTGCAGAAGAGACTCAGCCGAGGTAAACTAAATAATCGCTATAATAATTCAGAGTATTTGTCTTTAATATTTCGTAATTTTTTCGTTTTCTCTTTAATAACCCAATGGCCCGAGAAAAACTATAATGCTTATTTTTGTGTTTGCCGCAAGAAACTGCAAAACAATAGATAAGTTACTTTATTTTCGAGCTTTATCTACATCTAGACAAATACATGTGCGAATAGTCGAAGTGTAATCTGTGTAAAGATTATTAATGCTTAAAGTGTATAAAGACAGAAACTATACGGGGTGTAAGGGACAGCCCTTCGAATACTGATAGTAAAATTCGCGAGTTTACATTATTACATATACTATATTATAAACTAAATGAGCGCAATGCAACTCAGGTACATCGACTGGGTCGAACAGCGAGCGCAGTGAGTGGCAGCGCGCGGAGGGCGGCTGCAACGCGCAGATGTTAGAGCCGCAGGAGTCGCCCAAGGAGAACCCGCCCAGCCCCTCGCACAAGAAGAGCCTCTTCAAGAAGGGCAACGAGGACGGCCGCGACAGGTACCTCATTTCTTTAAGTTATAAGTTCCGATTTAATTCATTGCAAAAATATTTATAGGTTAAATTCTACTCGTGAAACTGAAGAACTTTACTCTAGGAAAATAGGTCGAAATATGATATCATTATTGAACCTCACATACAAACTCACATCTATCTTGCTTTTTTTTGTATTGGAGATACATTTCTTAAAGTTAATATTTCATATTTCGACACTTGATGTTGAGTTGTTCAGTATCAGAGTAGAACTTACCCTAGAAATATATGCACTGAATTTTATATAATCTTTACCAAATATTTGAAGCCACATGGGTAAATACGTGCCAGTACATAAATAAAACTATTACTAAAACTGCAAGTGCCAGGAAATCGGTTCTATCCACGTTTTGTCGGCTATATTGTAATCAGAAAACGTGTCCTGATTTTTTAAAATATGTAATTTTTTTTTACAGAGTGCTGGAGACGGTGGGTTTCGAGAAGAAGTTCGTGAAACTGCCGCAGTTCAAGCCGGACGCGTGCAGCCCCAGCGGCATGGTGGTGCCGCGCAGCCCGCAGCTCTACATGCGCAAGAAGCACAGCACCAGGATAGGTAATACACACACACACACACACATACAACACAAACACTGCAACCAAATGAATCAATAGCAGTTCTGACTATATTTATGTAGCCCATTCGTAAACAAAAAATAACACATTGATAGTCGTATTGGTTGGCAACGGGTTGAAGAAGAAGAAGATGAAGTCGTATTATCCCTTTAAGTCCAAAATTTTGATATTTTAAGATGTTGAATTTGCAAACTCGACTTTGCAAAATGTTGAAGGAACTCAACTTTGCAAAATGTTGAAGGAACTCAACTTTGCAAAATGATGAACAAACTAAACTTTGCAAAATGTTGAAGGAACTCAACTTTGCAAAATGATGAACAAACTAAACTTTGCAAAATGTTGAACGAACTCAACTTTGCAGAATGTTGAACTACGTTCCCCGAACCTAGAAACTAGTCCCTCTTTTATTGTGTCATACATCACAACGTATGTCGCGTTTATTCTTAATTGAGTTATTTGTCCTGTTATTTTTGTACAGAAGATGAAGGCGTATCATGACATCTTACTTTATTTATTAGCCATATTTCTTGTACATAATTGACCTGAATTTCCGTTGACACAGAAGATGAAAGTACGGTGGTGACGCCGGCGCTGGAGGTAGAGATGAGCGGCGCGCCCCCCACCCCGCACTCGTTCGGCACCCCCCACACCACCGCCAAGCTGGTCGGGAACACCTTCTTCGGGCCGGACTTCAACCTCGACAGCTTTCGAGGTGAGTAATTTTTTTTATTTTTGTTATAGGCTTGCTTTTGACTCTAGTCTAGGTCATAGGACAGACACAGAGTATAATATGGAGCGAGCTCACCCAGAAGAAGCCTGTTCACTCTTACTTTGAAGAGATTAGGGTTGTATGCGTTTGGAAACACAGACGAAGGTAGTAAGTTCTACTCTTTAGCAGTGCGCATTATAAATGATGACTGGAAGCGCTTAGTCCGAATTGGTGGAATGGCAATCAGGTACAGATGGAATTCGGCGGTGCGTCTGGATGTCCGATGGTAGAAGGGAGCTGGTGGAATAAGGTCGTAAAGCTCTTGAGCACACTCTCCGAAGTACAATTTGTTAAAAACCGACAAGCCGGCAACCTTGCGGCGATGTGCCAGGCTATGTAGCTTAGTGTCCACCAGTTTTATGTCGCCTATGAGCCTCTTGGCCCTGCGTTCAACTGACTTGAATTGTCAACTTCAAGTAATTTAATCAGGAATAACTCCTGACTTCTGGTGTCGGAGACCAAGATCCTCTTTGGGTCACTGAACCACCGCAGTAAGTAAGTGTATGTTTTACAAACAACATTTATCTGCTCGTGTTGCTGTTATTTCTAAGAGTGAATTATACATGGAAAATGCACTCGAGATATATAAGGTCCTATTAAATTTAGTGTAAGTATTGTTAAGATCAGTAACTTCGTAGAACTGAACATGTTTCCCGAAGTAAAATATGTCAAAATATGAAATAATGGATCTCCCACACCAAGATACACATTCTTTGAATTGTTTTTATGAGTGGTTGAAATTTTCTTTTCATATTACGACCTATGTTACTTGAAAAAAGTTGTTCAGTTGCACGAGTAGAACTAACCATAACAATATTTGCACTGAATTTGATAAGACCTTAATATATCTCTCTTGTGTATTAAATAAAACTAAGTAAATACCACATCTATACCGCGATATAAAAAGGAAAAAAAACGGTCTCAGTTTTTCGAGATCCTCTATTCATTGTACCTATTTGTAATTAAGTTTATCGTCTCATAATGTTCGAATTATGAATTCGAAAACAGTTGTATAAAGACCTGCTTTATGCATTCTGCCTATATAAACTACGGTTTAATAGAAATTACAGAAGCGTAATGACTTAATGAGAAAACTCTTACTACAATAAAGTTGAGAAATGAAACGAAGTTTTTTTTTTTTGCTAAAATCGCCATCTTCCGCCGTACCTACTAGGTTTTTGTTCTGTTGTAGTTGTTGTAGTTTAGATGTTGTTCAGTTGTTATTCCGATGTTCTTCAGATGTTGTTCAGTTGTTGTTCAGTTGTTTAGTTATTTGTTGTACAGACTCGACATCTAAACAACTATTAGTATAGAATTTTCAAAAATTCATATAAAGCCATATTACGTTCTCGTATTGAATTTGACCATGTATCTTGAATTGAATTTGCAATGGCCGGTGCGGACGTTTGGAAAAGTGTTAAACTGAGTTTTTTTTTGAGAGTGTAGATAAAATAGTGTATGCAACTGCTATAATTAGGCATTAGAATGCTCGTGTCAAACTATTATCACACTCGGCTGCGCCTCGTGTGATAAACAGACACACGCTTTCTAATGACCCCCATTATATGACAGTTGCATAAACTACTATTATAATAATACATATATCACGCCTATAATCGTGTAGGCAGAGCGTAAACGGCTGTAAAAAACGGACATTTACGCCACGTCTGACAAACATTTGAGGGTCATTTGAAATATTGTGTATAGCCCTAGTGACAGATTGTCAGCCCATCGCATCGCCTAAATTAGCAATACACACCCACAAATCCCTTAGCCGGCATCACACGGCCATGTTTATAATCAATAAAGAATTATCTTATCTATGATATTCATTACAGTATCAGAAAACATGGAGGAGATGTCACCCCGCACGCCGCAGTCGGGGTCGGTGAGCGCGGCGGGTGGCGGCGGCGGCGGGGCGCGGGGCGAGGCGGGCCACCGGCGCGTGCTCGAGCAGCGCCGCCATCTTGTGCTGCGCCTGTTCCAGGAGCACGGCATGTTCCCCACCACGCAGGCCACCACGCACTTCCAGGTTACCCTTATAATCTACACACCTACATACATATCACGACTAAATCCCTTGCGGGATAGGCAGAGTGTAAACGGCCGTAAATCTGACAAACGTAGCCATAGTGACAGGTTGTCAGACTATCGACTAATATTGCAATACACATGTTACATGTGATAACCACAGTGTTGTTGTCGATAGATATTTAAATCGTAGTTCAAGAAAACTGTCATGCCACGCATAATAAATATGTAATTATTGTGTATGTTCTTCTTCTTTGCGAGTCGAAGAGGAAACTTAATTTCTTTTGACCAGTATGTAGCCACATTCACAGGGTTTGGAGTGGCTGCCCACAGATCTTCAATCTGTATGTTGACAGCTAATTATCGAGCTATACGCAAGCAAATATACGTATTATGTTTTAGCCGTCGATTTTTTAATATAATTTTGTTTATACGGTATTTATAGCTACGTTTGGGGCCACCTCAACCCTAGAGGGATACCCACGGGATAGAAATGGGGTGATACTATTTAGGGCCAACATCACATGGCTTCATTTAATTTGGTCCAAAATAAACCGTCCGAAGATGTAATTTTTTAGTTCCGACTTTTGGACGGATAAAATAGGTCTTTGAAGCAATTCACACGAATAGTAAATACATTTGCTATTTTCCTACTTCAATGTATTCTTTACCTGCAGGCTTCCCACATGGACATATTCCCGACCAAGATGTCGCTACAGCTGAAAATTCGCGAGGTGCGTCAGAAACTGATGGCGCAGACCAACCTCACACCCCACTCAGAAGTCAACACTCCAACCAGTAAGTTACTTCGATAAAAGAAGAAATGTTTATACAATTTTCCATATTAATTTGCGTCAAACCGCTTGGGAAATTGCGACGAAGTACTGGGATGGGAAAGGTTAAATTCAAAAGGATAGGTAAGTTATTATAGAGGTAGTGTCCAGCACATGACTATCACGCTTACAAGAAGGAAGTTGGCAATCGTCGTTAACTGCGTTGTACGTCCAGACTTCACGACAACTAAACAAAGGTTTCCAGAAGTTTTATGAGTTCATAATGAGCAACCTAATGATTTACAGAGCTAAACTCGCCCATTGTATCGGCAGCGTTGCAGCCGACGTCGACGACCAGTTAGCGGTGCAGGTACACCATCTCCATCGTGGTGCACGACTGATATCCGGCTCGTGACGCCGCCGCGACCGCAAGCGCGCCGCTGCTCCCGCCGCCGCCGCCGCCGCCGCCGCCGCCCCCGCGCCGCCGCCGCCGCGCCAACGCGTCACGACGCAACACAAAACAATAAGTACAATACTGTGTTTACCACATGCGTGCGAACACTCGCCACGAACTCAAGTGCGCCGAGCAGTGTCAATTACAACATTTGTGCCCCACTGCGATGGAGCCCCCTCGCGTTCCTATACCCGCGACATAAACCATTATTTTAAAGAGATTTTCTGGTGATCAGATAAAAATGCTATATGCATTTAAATTTATTTATTTCACGTTACATCGTATGTTAAAAATAACCAAAAATAAGTGTAAGGTATAAGAGTAATAAAATTAATGCTCATGTTGATTTTAATAATTACTTGTTTGCGAGGAGTTTCTTTTTAGTGTAAAGGTTGTGGAAAACTAAGAAATGGTTGCATATAATCTGCCTCTTTTGGCATACAGCATTAATTTTGTTATTCGTGTACAGAAAGATATGAAATCAAAAACATAAAAAAACAATTCGGTAAGTATGGAGAAGGATGTTTTTCACGTTAGTATTTTATTTCACGCTAAAAAAACTAGAAAATCCATAAAAATATTGTGGTCAATGTGAACTCTCTGGGTGCGATAAATATGATTGCCAGAATACTTATAAATAATGTATGTATAAGTTATTACAGTGAAACCTTTACAACTGGTACTAACAATGAAGTACTGACTACTTTAGTAGACCGATACACACATTTTTATAACTGATTTGGTTTTGGTTATTTGTTTAATTTTGACTTATTTATAATGTATTGAAATATTTGAATATTTTCTTTTATATAAATGTTCATCCTGAACTCTGTTATTTAAGAATTCGTGCATAAATTATATCGGGAAACTAGGGAATCAAGGAAATCATAATTTATAAGAGTTATATATGGGTTTCACTGTAGTTTGATAACTCTCATTAATGTTTGTAGATCATGGTTAGTGGATGGCAATTTAAAGTGGTGGAGTATTTCGTTCGTTGTTTAAACAGTGTTTACAACGTTCGCATGCGTATTGACAGAGCCTCGTTACATTAAAAAAGTATTTGCCGTTGCTCACTTAAAATTTCACAAAGCCGCCGTTTTCGTTTATCGTTTTATATTTAACATGGCAGCTAATGAGCCCAACATCCAACTTTCTTAATTCTTAAACATAATCTACCGTCATTGCAATTCTTTTTAAATAATAGTGAACCAGGCCTTGTCGAAACAGTTTGAAACACAACAACCTTGTAAGTTTGACCACCATGTGTATTCGAAAGTATTGGTAAGCAAGCGAGAACTCCACCATATTCATCATTATGTCATCTGCGTTGTTGTAATTTATTTCAGTGTAATGCACTAAATATTGTGGGCACGATCTCAATATATTTTGTATATTATTTATGTTTCGGCTGTTGGTTGTATGATGATTGTAGGTATAACGTATGTATATCGCAACATAATTTATTTATAGTTGGTACTCTTCACGTCTTCTTTTTTATCGCGTGGACATCAAGTGTACATTGATAATTTTAATCTTAAAGTAATACTTAGTGTATAGATATTTTTTCAGTAAATTGTGTCTTACTCTACTATTCTGCCTTAGATGAATATAATCTCCTTCGACTACCAACTACAATTTCGTCATCAGATCAGATTATGTACAGTTGTCTTTTAATAAAGTAGTAAGAACATTTTGTTGAATGCGTTGCGTTGTGGCGCGCACTTGTTACAAGACATTGAATGACGCGGCAATTTATCTATTTGCATACTTCAAATAATATTTTTATCAGACTGTATTGTACATACCAATCTGCAAATGTATATATTCGTATCCCAGTGCTGTCTGTCATCGATCAACTCACGTTATTATGTTGACGCTTGGTCAATCGAAAGTTTTTAGCAAAACGAAGAAAGTACTCACAGATTATTATATTGGTAAAGTTGTTAATAAAAAATAAAAAACAAATGTGTATTGTCAGTACCAGATATTACTTTGTAAAACTTATAGATTTATTTTTGTCTTGTGCGACACTTTACTCGATGATTAAACTAATAATTCCATTCAATGAGTGATTAATGATTATAGAGGACATGGAAGGGACAAACAGTTTCTATTTCAGAAATAGGTTTAGGGTATTTAGGAGACACATCATTGTTTTGCGGTTGCAATGGGGACCAAAATCGCAGTATCCAAAACATAATTATTAATTTTCGTAGACAGCAACCAAGATCGATAGTTCAACGTGCTCTCCGAAGCACGCCAACATCACTTTACCTCCTTATTAAATTGGTGAAAATCTCATACTAACCTCAGACCCTGTTTTTAAACTTTTAGATATTAATGCCGTGCTTGTGAAATAAACACTTATTTAAAAAAAAGCATAATCCCCACTCAATGACGTTAATAGATAAAAGATTTTGGTGTCAGTGAAACATTTAGTATATTTTATATGCTTCCAAGTGGCCTCAGATATTTTTTCACCTATAGTTTTCAAGCTATAAGCAAAGAATTTAAAAAAAATATACGGAGTTTTTCTGCTGAGTTCCCTTTCAGGTGTAATGCCTCTGGGAGCAACAAAAATCGGGTACTCGGGAATGTTTGTCCCCTAGTTACCCAAAATCTGTTTCTGAAATAAAATAAGGTTTGTCCCTTCCATGTCCTATAAACCATATTTCAAGCATTGTTTGACCGGAATTAACGCTTGTGACAAAAAAAAATTCTTAGCAAGTACCTTCTTCATGTTTATCTTCCGCCGCAGACAGACTGTTGTGATTTATTATTTTAATCTTTATTATTACCTATGATTAAATTGGGTCTTTGTACTGAATGAATGAGTTGAAGTAGGTAAAAGCAATATGTATAACTTCTATATGTACCTACCGTCTGCTTAAGACTCGATCTAAACAAAATAAGGATGCAAAGCTTTTTGAAAAATTCAAATAGTTTTATTGTTTTGTATTGTTCTACATTATTTATGTTGTGATGTTGGTCTTCCATTTGTTTGCAAAATCATTTTGTTTGATAAGTATAATAATTAATATCTGTCTACTTATTTCTAAACATTTTGTACAGTGATTAACAATTTTTATACTAAAATTTAATTTTGATTATGATTTACTTTTAATGTTTTGATTGTTTCTGATAAAAAGTGTTGTGTAGAAGATATAATACATTTAACATAATATTATCTTTAAACAAAGATACATTTATCTTATAAGTAGCTTTATCATCCTGTAAACTCAATATTACATTTCAGACAGTGGTTTAGAAAACAGCTCAAACATTAACGACACTAGATAAATCCATATTTATACATTTAATAATCTCACTGTAAATATTAAATTAATCCTTTATTAGATGTAAGTGTTTCCGGCTCTCAAAGTAATAGGGAAAGCTAATTATTATTACATATAGATGAAAAATATATTATTTATACGTGAAAAATTTTGGCCAATACAAATGTAAATCAAAATTGTATTTTTAATGATCTCTTCGGCGTTAGGTAATTGCTCTAGGAGTCCGGAAGTAAAAAGAATTTATATAAATGTAAAATAAGAAAATATTTTGGCACTGTCATATTATTCGTTTGGAGTAATCGTGTAGGGTTTACGTATCTGCCTGGGACGAGCGAGGCACGCCTAGTATCGTTTACAGTCAATTGGTTGTAGTCATGTCATACAAACATACTTACTTACTGTTGTTACCATGTAGGCATAATACACACTCCCCAGACCAGTAAGTAACGCTTTATCTGTAACAATATCACATTCGTACTAAGTTTATTAATAGATTCCGCATTATACAAATTATTATAAGCATATAGGTACAAATGTACGGTAGTGTGACGTGAATGTTTGTCATTTAGGGGTTTTCATACAAATAGTCAAACTAATAATTTTTGATTGTTCTCACACATGTTTGAAACGATAATTATTTACACGCCGCCAACACAGTAGATCAGGCTGCTGTTACGAACGAATTCGATCATTTTTCATTATGCAAGTATGACGTTGCAATCGAAGTTTCTATCGAAAGTTAGGGCCAGCACAAATCTAGTAATAAACGCCTCGCTTCTTATTAGAAGAAATAAAAAAGAAAAATTAAATCTGTTAAATCCAAACAAAGGGAGAGCTTGACTTAGTCGAATTTTCGTGCCCGTCAGCAAACATACGATGTTCGTTTTAAATTTTCAATAAAATAAGGCGGTCGCCAAAAGCGCTAGTTGCGTAGATACTGGCCCTAACTTAAAGAAGTCATGTCATAATCTTACATAACGATTTATTTTCACAACGAATAAATGAGACGATTTAAGCAATATAAACGTTATGTTTTTGAGCTAAATTACAAGAACCATTTCGGAATCTAAATTATTTACTTGGTTCGTCCAAGGTAATAATAGGTACAGGATTTATTTGCAGTCCACGCATACATGAAGTCTGAGGCCTTAGTATTTTGTGGTGTTTTATTTCTATAAATTGCTCGACACAAAAATACTACGTTAATGAAACTTAAAAGTAAAGAAATTATAAATAAAAGAAAGATCTTGTTTATCGTTTATGTTTGCTAATTGTTTGTACTAAATGTTTCAATTTGTTTTAATACTGTCCATTTACGTTTATGTATCATCATTAGGCATTTTTGTTTCAGAGGTGTAGAGTTTTAAGCATTATGTCTTTCCTTTGTGTTAACACAATAACAAATATGAAACAATCATACGGAAAATAAACTGCGTTAATATTATTCAAGTGCCTTATTGACTGTCAAAACTACGTCTAACTAAAGTAGCTTGAGTTCCTTCAGACGCAAAATGTCACTTTCGCAAAATGTCTACTCATCGCAAAACGTCTCTTTCGCACAATGTCCCTTTCGCAAAATGTCCCTTTCTCACAACGTCCCTTTCGCAAAACGTCCCTTTCGCAAAATGACAACTTCGCAAAATGTCCCTTTCGCACAATGTCCCTTTCGCACAATGTCCCTTTCGCACAATGTCCCTTTCGCAAAATGTCTCTTTTGATATATTAGGTGTGAGTGAAAAGGATGATCTAAATTAAGGTTGACTGGAAAAAACCCCTAAATAAGGAATAAATCCGACTTTGTTCTTTCATGTTGTATTATGTTGTATTTTTGTTTTGATATAATAAACTGAGTACATTGGCGCGGCAGGCAGGCTGGCTTGATGATTCCAATTAAAGGTATCTTAAAATATCAAAAGGGACATTATGCGAAAGGGACATTTTGCGAAAGGGATATTTTGCGAAAGGGACATTTTGCGACGTTGACATTTTGCGAAAGGGACGTTTTGCGAAAGGGACATTGTGAGAAAGGGACATTTTGCGAAAAGGACATTGTGCGAAAGGGACGTTTTGCGATGAGTAGACATTTTGCGAAAGGGACATTTTGCGTCTGAAGGCTTGAGCCTTTTTCCTGGTTTTGTTAGTCAATAAATAGCCAAAGTATGAAAAGCAGTTTTCTTTAGACTGAAAATGGTATAATTTAAGATTTCAAAAGGACATTTTAAATAAAGCATTTCATATTCGTTATTTATTTTTATCTTTTACATAAGGAATTAGTCTAATTATTTAGTCAAAGTGGCGTAATTGCATATAAATATCTTGTTTAGAAGTTTTATTTAGCTTAAGCATATACCTATATTAGATTGAATTAGACAATTGATTGTACCTATAAAAAAGGTATTTGGATAAAGACGCTCGCATATGCTTTGCGTCGCCCTCAACACTTCAAAACGTAATTTATCGAAAGTGCGTATTATGGAATTTTAAGTTATGAGGGAAGCAGATAGCATATGGAAACGTTTAAAAATCATTTAATTCATCATGAGATTTCTGTAATAAAATCCAACTAATGGACCAATAAAGGCACCTTTACATATACTCTGTAAAGAACAGTATATTTGTATACTCACTGTGAGCCATCAAGCCATGTACTACCAATGTAATAGTTCCTGAAGAAACGAGTTTTGGGGTAGATAAGTTTTTTAAATTTCATTTGTAGGTATTTGGGGTGTAGAATTCGTTTCTGAGGTTTGCATCAAAATATTTGTGACACAATATGACAAAAAACTAAATCCTAATTGGGGCTCGTGAAAAAGAAATTTCTAAGATGTATTTTTTTCTTTCTCTTCTTTTCGTGTTGGACACCGAGTCGTCCAACGACCCGATGAACCATAATGGGAAATTTAATGAGCGTTAGTTGTTTCATAGACATGTTGAGGCTACGCAGCATTGTTTATGGGTCACAATCGAGAACTGAAAAATGGGCATTTGAATAAGTTTTATTTCAATGTTGTATCACGAATCTATTTAAGCAAACTTCAGAAGAGGATTCATCACCTCAAAATACAAATAAAATTCAAAAAAGAAACCAAAACTTGTTCCAGGCTAGAAGAAACAATTTACTGGGCTATACATTCAGTCTTCATAAAGGGCAGCATGATTTTCAAATTATGAGGATTCTAAATTTAAGTTTTGCTTGTATCTCAACGAAAAAAATCCTGTGACTGGGGCTAAGAAACATACATGGCGGAGTGAATCGTTGTCATTCCTGCATCAACGCACACCAGGAGATTTTTAAGATCGCTGTTGCTAAATTTGATTTAATTTTGGTGCTCTTCATGTTGTCTATAATTTATTCATTGACGTAGGCAAGTCAACTGTTGGACTTATAGCATGTGGACAGGCTGTACAAACATATTGGATCATTGTACGAACTTAAGTTATTATAACTATAACAATAAAACCTCCAAAAAATTACACGTTTTTTTTTACTTATTTTCCCACCTATAATCTCCCTCAATGATAGGTTCATGATTCAGTGAGTCAGGTCAATCCAACGTTGGGATCTAATTGACATGTAAGTACGGGTGCGCGTGATGCGCAAAATAGTAGTTAATGCAACTATTGTTTATTGGGGGTCAGTCATTAGACCACGAGTGTCTGTTTAATAGTACGAGCATTCTAATGCCTAATTATATGCAGTTGCATACACTATTTTATCCACACTCTCCAAAAAGAACTCAATTATACACCTTTCCAAACGTCCGCACCGGCCATTGCAAGGCCCGTACGAGGGGTGCACTGAAAATTGCGGGAATAGACAAGTACCGTATATCCTGTTACAATACAACTTTTTAATAAGAAACTCCTTTGATTTATTTATCGAATTTTATTTATTTGATTTTAAAATAAGAACGCGTTCACGTCACAAATTCATGTGAACTTATCAAGTCGGTGACAAAATGGAATTGACTCGAGAAAATTCAAGAGCTATGATTTATTACGACTTTCGAAGCGGTTTAACACAAAAACAGTGTGTCGATCGGATGATTTCTGCGTTTGGTACAGAAGCTCCATCTAAAACGACAATATATCGCTTGTTTGCGGAATTCCAATGTGGACGTGCCAAGCTCTGTGACGATCCGCGCCATTAGGCATGGGTATGAGTCACATACAAATAATTTTGCATAAAGAATTAATTAATCAAAAAAGTTGTTTTCCCGGTATATACCCCATGTGCTCTTTGAAGAGATGAAGGCGAACCCGAATCAAAGAATCAGTCACAAGTTTGGGTCTTTGAAAATGAAATGAAGCCAACCAAAGTTGTTCGGTCAAGAAGCGTTGCCAAGAAAATGGTGGCCACGTGTGTCTCCAAAACTGGCCATGTTGCAACTATTCCTCTTGAGGGAAAAAGAACAGTTACTTCGGAGTGGTATTTCAACACTTGTTTGCCAGCTCTCTTCTGAGAACTCCGGAAAAACAACTGCAACCGCCGCATCATCCTCCCCCCGATGATGCGAGCTCGCACACCGCCCACAAAACAAAAGAGTTATTGGAACGTGAAAATATTGAATTATTGAACCACCCGCCGTACAGCCCTGACCTGAGCCCTAATGGTTTCTGTACTTTTCCAAAAATTAAAATGATTTGCGTGGTCAACGATTTTCGTCACCTGAAGAAGCCTACAAAATGGCAATTTTGAGTACCCCAACTTCAGAATGGCAAGAGTGCTTTAACACGAGAATGCCTATTCTTCGAAAAGCAATAAATATGTTTTCCACAATAACAGTTGTATCATTTTCTTGATACCCACAATTTTCAGTTCACCCCTCGTACAAGGTCAAATTCAACACCAGAACGTAATATTATGGCTAGATATGAATTTTTGAAAAGTCTATACTCCAGCAGTCGTTCAGATGTCGAGTCAGCAACTGAACAACAACTTAACTAAACAACTGAACAATAACTGAACAACATCTTAACAACAATTAAACAACATCGTAACAACATCGTAACAACAACTGAACAACAACTAAACAACATCTGAACAAGATCTCAACAACAATGTAATAAAACAACACAAGAACCGAACAATTAAAGAATATGAGTATTGGCAAAAAAATATCTTCGTTTAATTTCTCAACTTTATCGAAGTAAGAGCCTTCTCATTAAAACATTACGCTTAAATGTAGCTAATTTTCAAAAATTTAAAACCTAATACGGTAAGTGTTATTTGGTATTCAATTCAATTCAATTTATCGCAGGTTTTCATCGCTTAGACTACATTCAATCTGTAAAGATATGTCTTTGATCGTCTTAAATGTACTCAGAACTTTATTTGTAATACTGGGTATTTATAGTATTAAATACAGTTATCAGGTTAATTGGGTACAGTCCACCATAATTTGCCATTACAAAATAGCATACAAAAATTTTGGTCTTAAAACTATTTAACACGTAACAGTATAGTAGGTACTTAGATAATAGGCTTTGTCAACCTCTACTAAATATATAAATAGCTGATTTTTTAATTGTATTGAATTTAAACTCTTTATATTACGAGGCAACTTATTATAGATTTTTGGTGCCATAGCGAATACACTATCATGTAGTAGAGTCGTTCGTGTTTCAACAACAGCTAAGTTATTTGTGTGCCTTAAATTAAATTGTGTCTTTCTGATACTTTACTAAACAAATGAGGATTATGTTTCACAAAAAGTAGGTACTATTTCAAATATGTAAAGTGACGTTAGAGTTAAAATATTTAAACTTTTGGAAAATGGTCTACAGCTGTCTATATTATAAAGGCTGCTGAAAAGGCATACGGAAATTTATTTAATCTTTTACAAATATATAATTAGCCCAGATGGGAGAGGCGTCGCCACTAGTAATGCGAGAGTCGCAAGTTCAAATCCTGCCCGCGCTTGAAAATTTTGCAAGTTTTCAAAAAAACATTACGCTTCTATTATTTCTATGAAACTAATTTCTATAGGCAGAATGCATAAAGCAGGTCTTTATACAACTGTTTTCGAGTTCATAATTCAAACATTATGAGACGAGTGTAGATAAAAAATATTATAATATAAGCTTCATAAATGAAATAAAAATGCTGCTGCTCACTGAGTTAAAGCCTAGCTCGGGATAATGTAAAGATTCTTCCGATACAATTCCCATTCGAATTTGTTTAATAGAGCACTTTAAAGAATAGCTCATATATACTTACATACATACATGAATTCTGTCACTATGGCGATACACAATTTTCCGAATTACCCTCAAATATTTGTCAGATGTGGTGAAAATAGTCGTTTTTTTGCGGCCGTTTACGCTCTGCCTACCCCGCAAGGGATAATAGGCGTGATTTGTGTGTGTGTGTGTGTGTTTGAATTCTTAAAAATATTACACTCCTTTTTTGGGGTTGGGCAGTCGTCAGCAGTCGTTAAAACAGACAGACCAAAGAACTCGCGCGGCCCGGACTTTTAGGTGGGCTGTGTTATTTAGGGTGAAGTTTTACTACTAGTGACCGATAGCATTAACGAAAGACGGGCTTGTGATAATGAACAACTTTCACTTGAAAAATAAAAAATTTAACCTCCCATGCAAAATTGCGATAAGCTGATTTGGGTTACCTCAAAATATTGTTGTCATATTTCGACCTATGTTTCTAGGGGAAAGTTGTTTATTATCACCAGGGCCCCAAGTCTACTATTTTTCTCCAAAACATCGACCATCGCCATTCCAGGCCGTCCTCTGTTTTCAGTATCGGTTCACCAGTAAAATTTCATCCGATATAATATGCTCTGCGTGTCACTGAATCACATCTTATGATCTGACGGGAAAAGGCCAGATAGGCTGACCCTAGTCCCTTGGAGCCAAAGGGAGTATTTAGTGTGGGGCGCTACCACAAAGTAAGTATTGGCGGTGGCGGCGCGGTGGCGCTACATGCGTCGACACGTTGGCACCTGGGTGCCGGGGAGCCGGTTGGCTAAAAAGCGAAAATACGATGACCTAGGGGATTGCTACATTTTCCTCCCATTGGGCATCGAAACAATGGGTCCGTGGGGTCTTTCTAAAGAGCATTTCAGTGCGCTTCATCGAGATAACGTCGGACCAGAGAGCCGATTCTTTCTTTGCACAGTGTATTAGTTTGTCTGTGCAAAGAGGGAATGGTAGGCAGAGCGTAAACGGCCGTATTATCAAACATTTACGAATTTGAGAGTCATTCAGAAAATTTAGTATCACCGTAACGTAAAAGATAGGTTGTCAGCCTATCAGCTAAAATTGCAATACACATGTAACCCTCGCTCGAATCCTTTAGTCGCCTCTTACGACAACCACGGGAAAAAAAATGTGGTGATGCTTTTTTAATATAAACCGACATCACATGGCCCGACCCCGAGTAAAAACAGCTTTAAAAATATTTTTCATCCCGTCAACGTCGGCGAGTGTTTAGAGAAGATTTTCAAAATTTTATCAATATCAAACGAAAAAAGGACATAAAAATACAACAGAGCGTAGTGGGAAACTTTGTTTTATTGCACACACCTACCTGGAAGTTGCTTAAACCTAAAACTGCAGCAAAGACATCATTATCAACAAACACAGAATAGATAAATTATGACGGAAACTATCGATTTAGAAAACGAAAACTCCGATGAGGATATAGAAGTTAATTTTGCTGACACGTTAGTTAATTCAGAACCTGTGTAGGTTTTGAGTTCAGGTATTACAAAGTTCAGATAAAGTTCAGGAAGGTTCTAACGCAACTTGTGTATTTAAGTTCTACTCGTCCAAATCTCTATCTTTTTCGAAAATGACAGGTATTTTTGCTTTTATTATCAAGTTTGGTGATGCAGCTTCTAAATTGCATAACGCAACTCGCGCGTTGTAATCATGATAGGGGTATTTTATGACCAGCACCTGAAGTGCGCGTAGTTTGCACAACGCACCAACGCAGCCTACGTTCAGATCACACGATGAAATGTCTAGGAACTGAAGATTGCCGCCTACCAGCCCCGCTATCCTGTCCAAGCACCACACGTCAACGTAGCGTTGGTTTCGCAGCGAGAGCCACTGAAGGTGTTTGAGTCCGGCGAGGTATAGCAACCCCTCGTACCGGATCCCACCATGCTTGAAATTCGCGCAGTCGATGGCCTCTACGTGGACGCCTGCTGTGAAAGTGTGCGGTAGTTTATCTGCAAGCCGCGATAGAGTTCCCATTATCCAGTCACTGTGGTTTTTTATTCTGAAAGACAATAAGAAAATTAATATTTATTTCCCTACAGATAACTCCTCCATGTAGTGTGAAACTAAACTAAAGCCGTGCTATCGATTGGATATCATGCTGTTTATATTATTGATACTCTGTTAAATAGTTAATATTTTTCTAACTTACTGGACTGCTGCTTCTCTATATGTGAAAAAATGTAAAGCTGCCAAATCGGGCCCCAGCTCTGCAATACGCTTCTTGTCATATATCTGATTTTCTATCTCTTTTACCAGTTCATTATATTTATACCAGTTATTTAGCTGCTTTATATCCAAATATTTTTGCCGTTTGGGGTTAGAAGGTATCTCCCTAAATACATTATTATTATGATAAATGTGAATAACATTTTTCCATTCTTTCGGGTATACTTTCACTTTATGGGTCTTCACAGCACTTGATGCGGAAGCGTAAGTCTGACTGACCCGCATCCGCTCCGCAAAGCTTTTTCTAAAGTTTGCGGAGTACATTGTTTGTTTTATAAATAGGTAATTTTGGTTATTTTGGGAGTTTTAACTATCGAAGAAGCGTAATGCATTAATATATATTTCCATCAACTAGATGTATCACTTATCCTGCGTGTTTTTTATTACATATTTGTTTTTATATATATATATATTTTTATTGTTGGCACTTACATAATACTGATTTTTTATATTTAAAATTATATATTACATTTTTGAACTGGTTTGGAGTTTTGAAATTGTGAGAGTATAGTATTATTTGGATCTTCCTTTGCTGTTCTTTTCTGACAGGTTCTGTTTTAGGGTTCCGTACCTCAACAGGAAATGCTCCGGGAAATCTTATGGGTATAGGATCGGGTGTAACAGTGTAACAGGGGGGGTTTCCTTCACGGTCCCATACAACATCTTATTTATTTATTTATATTAAAACTTACACTAACAGTCTTTGCAAAACGTTTAAGCATTATGATTATAAACTATATCACAGATTTACAGACATCTTAATCTATAACAATATTACTCCTTCTTGTAAAACATTCTTCTAAATATTGTCCTGCAGATGCTAGGAATCTCATTTGACGCAAATATATCAACATCTGTGTTAATAATTATTTTGTTTAAAGTGTTAGTCCTTCTACCAGTGGTGATTTGATTCGCCCGTAAGTTACGTGGAACATTCGGTCACATCGTTAGACGGGGACGTAGGTTATGTGAATGGTGAGGGGAACAAAAATGGAATTTGCCCCAGCAGAAATTGATTTATTACGTTGCCGCGGATCAGTCTATAAAAATACTTCACCAGTGAAAGCTTTCGTCGTACTTCAAGAGATTTGTATTCAACCATACCCATGATGAAGGAAGTAGGGTATAGGAATGGGTAATATCCATAGATGTTTTTGTACAAGGAACTTAAAAATTTCTCCTGTACCTTTTCGACCATATCGTTGTAATATTCTTCGTGGAGAGACCAAACAACTAAATTTATTTCTAGAATACTGCGTCGGTAAGCGTGGTAAATGATACTAATGGCATCTCTACAGGTGAAGTGTTTGGACTGGCGCATTATGAACCCCGGAATCTTTCGAGCCCTTCCACATGTTTCGACATTTTACGGGTGCGGTACACTACATATTTCCTGTTGAAGTGTTTTGTTATGTTGCCTCATTAATGTACTGTTACCCGACATTTAATCTACCTATCTACGTTGAATGTTAATTGGGGATCGAATATAGTCGCGAACTTTGACTTCTCTCTTCAATGTACATCAGCAATGCGATAGTGTACTTCAATTGGCTGGTGAACTCGGTGGTATGACACAACAAATCACTTTTTGAGATTTAGTTACAGACAGATTTGGAGGCTCCACTGACGCACTTTCTCTATATCCTGTTGCAACCGATAACAATCTCTCTCGGGGCCCAATCCAATCTCGCACGCGGCAGGTGTACCCCGCTGATCGACGGACGAAGTTCTGACGACCCATCATAGCGCCATGAACCAGTGTGGTGGGATTCAGGTCCAACCCCCATACCGTGACCATTACAGCAATATCTTAGCCCTTCGTGCCCGGTGGTTCCAGTAACTGCTGGCTCGGACAGAAGTCAGATCGGTGCTAGAACCGGGGGCGCATACAATGCTCTGGTCGCATCGATACCCAGTCAAACTTTTAAGGACTCTGGTAAGCATAATGTTTTTACCTACAATGTCCGAACATAGGGTAAGTCCGGGATATATGCCCAACCTTTTTTATTTTGTTCATATCTTTTCATTTTAAAATAATTATCAAATTATTTTCTTAAATATATATAATTTGGACGTTTATTTATTGATTTTAAATGGCATTTTGAAAATAATTATTTTAATTAGCCGTATATTTTAAGTTTAGAATAAAAGTGAAAACCGGGATATACGCCTCACATGCCGGATATTTGCCCCAGAGTGGTTTATTTGGAAGGGATATGTGCCCTTGGCAAGAATACAAATATTTTAAACATAATTGACTAAATTATAACTGTATTTTAATATTATTTTAATACATACATATATTACTAACTAACAAAACCTATTTATAATATAATATTTGGTCCAATAAGTAAATGAACAGAAAAAGAACAATTTGTTTGATGTATGTAACCAAAATTATCCGAAACTAACGGGTAATCCGAAATAATTACATATCCGTATCCATATTTGTAACCATAATTACATATCCATCTTCTTCTTCTTTCGTGTTGATGACATATCCATAATATTCCTGCATGAAAGTCAAAAAAGGGATATGTGACTATTCCAATTTCCCCTCAGGGACTATCCCAAAACGTAACCGAAATAAACAAAAGATGAACTATTTGTATGATATCTGCAACTAAAATTATCAGAAACTAACGGATAATCCGAAACAATAACATATCCGTGTCCGTATCCGTAACAAAAATTACAATATTCATAACACTCCTGCATCAAAGTCAGACAAGGCCCTAAGGGCTCATATCCCAAAACGTATCGAAGCAGATATCCTTTTTCACAGGGATATATGCCCGTATCAAAATAAAATACAAATACATTTATTAATTCAAAAATTGGCCTATTACATAATCTACACACCCCACTCCTTATTTAGACGTAAAGAAAGAGAACAGTTACCAGTCAAATCCAAAGTTATGGAAGGTCAAAGTTCATTGATAAAGTAAAATTCCGATTGTTGATCACGTCGCCGTCAAAAACACTCCTACGCAAGTCCGCACGCGCCAACGCTTTGTGGCAGACTTAAAGGGGGAAGGGGTGCTTTTGTTTAATAAAGGAATTTTTGTGCGTATGTTTTACTTTTCACACAACTAAACTGAGGCGCATATCCCGCTGAGGCACATATCCGGGAATTACCCTAATTAGGTTTGGAGCGACTCGTAGAAGTAGGTAATGCTCTGGCGGTCTAAAGGATATAAATTGGGACATTGAAGACCTCTCAGAAGTAAGAAGAGACGGAAAATGCACTGAAGAAAGAAAAATAAAGATTTAGTCGCCGGTGCCCAACACGGTGTAAAGGTGTGGAGCTGTACCACGCGTTATTGGAAAAGTATAAAATTGAAAAAATCTCGCTCCATCTTAGACTCTGTCTCTGTCCTATGACCTAGACTAGAGTCAAGAGCAAACCCATCATTAATAAAAAAAAAAAACTTAATGGCGTTTTAAAGGGACCGAACGAAAGAAACATTTAAAATTATGGCTATTAGTTCAGGTGGGGTTCATATGAAGGGGCGTAAAAATACAACTGAACCCTAGGCGGGCGAGTCCGAACCACACTTCTTCGGTATAATTTTTTTGACATCACATATGTTTTCATAATCGCGTAATTCTATAATGCCAATTCTGGCATCAGTCAAACCCATACTAGAAGAAAACATGTCAATAAATAAAAATAGACCTTATGATAAAGCATTAGCATGTACTCAGTATATAGAGATCAGTGATTAGCATGGATTGTGTTTGTGTTCTTAATTGCCATTGACTGCTGCTGGAACAAACGTGTTGCAGACAGTGAGTCTGGTTCGTTACCATTGTCATCTGCAAAGAAGATCTCTCTTGAGACTCCAGCGAAGTTTTCATCCCTCCAGAGTTCAAAATTCCTGTATTCCTCGGATGTTAAAGGACCAAATCAGATTTGACTAACCTTGCCAGTTCCATAAAAATTTTGCATTTCGCTCCCATTTTGTTCAAAAATAATGTTGAACATCGTTGAGGGAAGCGTTAAATCTCTTAGCCGTAGCAGAGTTTCAGTAGTTTCCCTTTACTAGATGCTCCCTAAAAATATTCCTCGTCCTGCTAATATTAGTTTTTTATTGACTCTTGTATCGTCTTCGATTGTTTTTGTTTTATTAAAATTGAAAATGTTAAGATTTAACATGTTTTTCCTCAAGGTCGTTATTTTTAACTCCCTCAACTTTAATTTTTACATATTTTTCTTGTTTGGGAAAAAACTACAGGAAATGGAAGTTGTCGTATTTGATGTCATTATATTTATTAAACCATTGTTTTCTTTGTCCTTGACTCTGGCAGAATCATCGTCTAAAGGCGATGGAAGCCAAACATAAAAAAAGCATTAGCATTGTTTTGTAGCTCTCTTATATAAGGAGTGACGCCGAGTGACGGGATTTGACGCGAATATAGTGTAGTTCAAGTGGATAAATGCTCTTTGGTGTTATTCCATGGATTTAGTACTGTGCACTCCTCCGACGTAGAAGTACTTGTAAAATCAAGGTAAATTACTTGCTCGTTGGACTATGGGCTCGGACCAACCAGACTATGCGACTTATCTTTGAGCAACGCGGTCTTCCATCTCGTTCCGGTTCGGTATTATCTCGACTATCATTCAATTATGCTTGGGACATCATTTCGTCGCATTAAAGGCAAAACCAACTAACTAGGCCAAAAATCACAAAGTAAAATCATGAGTAAATTTGATCCGAATGTTTATTTACTAAGTTGTGTCATTAATGATTGGTTTAGTATTTCCATATTTAGTCAAGTTGTTCTATGATTCAATGTTAAAGACGTCGTAAAATACTTATTAAAATAATATTCTTAATTAATCCGCAATTACCCTCGTATTAAAAATTAACCCCTAAATAGTTTGTTTTGCCTCTAGATCATAAAATCTGGTTTAACTTCGTAAATAACCAGCATAGACGTACCGTATGTAGTCTTCTTATCATTATACAGGTATGCATCATATTTATGTTATAACACTCAAAATAAAGTAAAAAAATAAGGTGTTATTTAAAAAATAAACAAAAGTAAGTTGGATTTGCTTCTAGATTTGCTGTGTAAAGCACATAGACACTTAAGAAGCAAAGTGGACTATTGTATATTTTAGGCATTTTTAAGGTTGTTCTAGTTTAAAAACAAACAAACAAACCGACATATCCTAGAAGACTTATTATTCATGCACTACGGTATTCCTGAAACAGTCATTTTAAACAACGGTCCCCAAATGACAAGCTCAGAACTAACAGACATGTTTCAGTCATACAAAATACCACACATACATTTCCAACCTCTTCACTGTCCTCAGGTAAATACTGTCGAAAGATACAACAGAACCATAATCACGGCAGTCGCATCATTTGTCGATGATGACCACAGAACCTGGGACAAATACCTCCATAAAATACAATTTGCTATCAACTCATATGTAACGAATCCACCAAATTTACCCCAGCCTTTCTAGTATTCGGTCGCGAACTAGTACCGAGTGGTTCTACTTACTCCCAAAAGGACACCACGGACGACCTCATCTTCGCGCCTAAAGATGTTTATGCGGAAAATCTCGGCCAACTTATTCCTATTTTCGACAAAGTACAATCACGACTACACTCCATACACCAAAATAACGCATCCAACTACAATAAACATCGTCAAAACCTAGATTTTAAACCTGGCAATATAGTTTGGAAACGTAATTATCCCACAAGCTCTTCTTGTGTATGTCACGCACTGCTGGGGCGAAGCCATCGAGAAACACGGCGAAGCACTTGCCGTTTCACGAAGGCCTTTGACAGGGTCTGGCATGCAAGTCTGCTGAGTAAGCTTCCTGCTTATGGCATCCCAGCAGATTTTTATACTTGGATTTCAGACTTCCTTAGTGAACGGTCCATCAGAGTAGTCGTTGACGGCTGCTCTTCTGACCTTATGGCTATTGATGCCGGAGTTCCTCAGGGGTCTGTTCTCTCTGCAACTCTTTTCCTGCTGCACATCAATGACCTCCTTCAGCATGGTATTGTTGGATACGCAGATGATAATACCGTTTCAGAGAGATACTTGACAGGTGCAGAAACCAGTGGGGATGAAATACGTTAGTTAAGAAAGACCATGGTAGAGCGAACAGATCTGACCTTAAGCCTTGTCTTCCAATGGGACGACGACAATCTGGTCTCATTCAACGCCACCAAAACACAAGCGTGTCTTTTCACTGCAAAAAGGAGTCCTTTCGACTGGACACCTACTTTTCGGGGTACATCTGTCCCTGTCACTGACAGGCTTGAGCTTCTAGGCATGGAGTTGACATCAAATCTAAACTTCGGCGCGACCATCGAGTACAAGGCTCAAACGGCGGCTAAGAAGCTGGGCATCCTGAATAGAGTGAAGCGATACTTTACGCCTGGACAGCTTTTAACTCTTTACAAAGCATAAGTCCGATCCTGCATGGAGTATTGCAGTCACCTTTGGGATGGCTCAGTCAAATACCAACTTGCCGCTCTTGACTCGGTGGAACGTAGGGCCAAGAGGCTCATATGCGACATAAAACTGGTGGACATAGCCTGGCACATCGCCGCAAGGTTGCCTGCTTGTCGGTTTTTTACAGATTGTACTTCGGAGAGTGTCCTCAAGAGCTTCACGACCTTGTTACACCGGCTCCCTTCTACCATCGGACATCCAGACACTTCGCCGGATACCATCCATACCTGGTTGCCATTCCACCAATTCGGACTAAGCGTTTTTTTTTGGTGACGAATTCCTACTCTGTACATACTCACTGTAGATATCACACACAGTCAAAATTTTTAATCACTCACCACTTACATTTAATATTAATTTATTTTGATTAACTTAAAGTAACTTCTATTTATTTTATTAACGTTTACACCACACTTATTTACCACACAGCATTTCAGAACATACGCCAAAAATCAGCATTTCATACCAATTAACATCATTTCATCTCAACCACTTCACGCAAAAATAAAAATTACCCAAGGGTAATTTTTTTTTTCTCTTGCCCCCCCCGGGTACTGTAGCAGAGTGAAAACTCTTCGTCGATATCCTTTCCAAGTAACCTCTTCTATCTCGAATTATTTTAAATTTGAAATCAAATCAAATTGGATTTGTGACGACTTTAGTTGTGGCATTCCCAGTATTGTGTCATTTTTTTAGGCCATAAGGCCAATCTTACCTGCCGCTGGCAGATACCGCACAACACATTTGCGGTTAGTGGCGTTATTGTAAAACAAGGAACTCAAAGAGGTACATATATCTATATACCTACATATATTTACCTACATCTATTTACCTACATCCATTTACCTACACCTAGCTCATCTACTTTCACCCATCGCCACATTAATTAAACTTGTTATTTTAGAGTTTGTCTTTTACGCTCATCCTTGTATATAAATAAATAAAGAAGTCTCTACAACATGTTCTCTCCAGCTATTATTTACCTGTAGCCTACGGGCTACACACTGGTGACCAAATATACGGTAAATAGCAGTAGTTGGTTTTCCTCTCAAATTGCCTGAATGGTGCACACAAGTCTAGAGTAAAAAGCGATTATATCCCGATAGTATTTATAACAACTCGAGATTAAGATATAATTGACAGCCAAAATCAACTATCACCAGTTTGTTGATTTTGCCTGGTATGTTTGAGGAATGTTTATGATTATCTCTGGTAATTTGGTTTTTATCTTCTCGAATCAAATCAAATCAACCAAATAGCTGTTTTTAGAACTCGATAACTTCGTACATAATGGTCACAGACAGAAATCGGTTTTACCACTAGATAGAGAATTCCAAACTAAGCAGCATGGTGTAAAAAAGTAAAAACATCAAAAATTTCGAGATAGTCGGTTTTGCCTTTAATGCGACGATTTGTAACCCACTATTTTTGCCAAAAATCAGAATTCAGGATTACTCTTTATGTGAGTGTGGCCTGGATGACTTTGGATCACTTTTTTTTCTTGTTCTCGTTTTCCTGTTTCTTTATATGTTGTACTTCCTGACTGTATCCCTCGTCCTTTCTCCTTTTACCATCTTTAAACCTATGTTAAACCTCTTTTTTGTTTATTTTATTTAAGTATATATCTGTTTATGATATTTATGTTCAGTATATATATCTTAGCAAATTTTTTAGATGTTTAGTTTTTGTGTAAGGTCTACAACCGATCAATGGTTAGTTTCAATCTTTTTCTTTTTTTAAAGTTGTAACGTGTATCCCCCAATTTAGACATTGGCAGAATTGTCCTATACTCACAGAGGCCATTTATAAAAAAGAATTGAATTACTCCATAGAAAAAGTACTGCCGTTTTTTGCGGGGCCCTTGGGAGGAGGAGGTAGGTAAAGCTGTCAAGTGAGTGCTTGACAATATCGATGTTTGAGTATCATCGATAGATGATCAAAGAATACTATACTCACCACAAATTAACTATATTATGTAGACTAGCTAATACTCACTGGCGTCTATCGATTCATTTCAATAGTGCGCTCAGGTCAGGACGCTTGCTTGTGTTGTGTTTATTTGTTTCTTTTAGAAGAAAGTTAGTTAACAATAACCCAAAAAAGTAGACGTAAAAGTACCTATTGAAATACTGTTACATTATACTAATACTGGATACAGCTCGATATTTCATGGTAAAACTGGTGTGCTGCAAGCAACACTAAGGTAGATCGATCCAGAGCCACCACCCCAACACAAAACTAATGACGAGCAAAGCAAGCTCGACATTTCACTTAAAACTGGTGTGAAGTGAGAGAAAGAGCGAGAGAGGCACCACATAGTCAACACACAAGAGGAGCGAGGCTCGGTTTTGTAGTGATGTTCAGAATTTTAGGAGAGGAAGCGCTTTTTAATTTAATTTACAGTTCCTTGGACTAATAAAAAATGGAATAATAATAAAAATAAAAAATAAACTGGCGAATACAGGTCAGGATCATTGGGGGAGGTCACAACACATATCATAGACTAGAGGAGCCAACCTGCGCTTCACGAACTGTATTTATTGCTAGCGAAGCGAGCTCGACATTTTACGTCAAAGAAGCAAGAGAGAAGCCACATCACGCTACAGAAACACCACAAGTAATGCGAGCGACGCGAACTCGAAATTTTACGTTAAAAAGGCAAGAGATGAATCACACTGCGCTACAGATATATACATACGATACATATATATAGATATACAGATACATTGCTTAACGTATTGCGATCGAAGTAAGTTCGGCATTTCGGAAATTGGTGGTGAGAATCATCTGATGGAAGACGTGATGGTGTGATGTCAGTAGTAGTGTATTCCTGATTCATGCGGAAGTCAAAACCCCTCTGATCACGCTACTGTTAAAATATGCTTGGTTGTGTATCTGTAAATCGCATAATACATTTTGTGTTTTTTTTACGCTTGCCTAAATTTTCGCTTTAGTGGAGCTCATTTATTCAATATATTTTTTAGTGTCTATTAATGAATTAATCTTACAAAATATACCAGATAGTGCAAAAACTCCAGTTTGAGTAGTTTTTATTCACTGCAATAGCATATTATACCTAAAACGACACTTAATAGCAAATTGAGTTCGGCTTAAGCAAAGAATACCTTAATGTTATATAGAGGCCTATGGTCCAGTTACAATAAAAGAAACAACGTACAAAAATAGACTTGAAATTTTGAAATATGTAAACATAGCTATACAGCAGACTAGGTAGGTTCATCATTAAGTAAAGCTTGAGTTTCATGCTCTATTTCCTAGTGTAAGGGTAGCGAGAGACTATGTACGGAGTAGAGAGAGCATTATTTGTTGTGTATCTCATGTTACGATGGGGGAGAAGGTAGATCCACAAACTATTTGAGCTTTCAATCATTTTTAATAGTTGATATAATAGGAAATTTTCTAGGGATATTCGAGTGTCATGTAGAGGGCGCTGAGCTTATTTGAAATAGCGTTTCTTTACATAAAAACTGTACCACTTTATAAATTATTCTTTATTTTGTGTTTATTGTATTATTCTAAATTTATTATTCTTAATATGTTTACCTACACGAATGACACTCAATATAATAGCAAGGCAATACGTTTATTTAGTATTAAATCAAACTAACATAATAAATTTGCAACGAACACAACGTGAAACGGAACCTGTGACAAAACTATGGCTGCCGCCAGCCATATCGAAACTTTAAAATTTCAGTTTAGCACAGCGCCCTCTGGTTTGACATTCAGAACTATCAACAGAAAAACTCCCATTGGCTATATTAGTCTTTACCATCCAGGTTCCATTAGAACAGACGGTGAATAACCCGGAAACAACAAAATTCTCGAAACATACATGGGGGTGATGCGGTTACCACTCAGTTAAAATTTTGGCTTTAAAATTTTGTCTTTGGACGTCACTATTCGGGCCACCTTGAATGATTTACATAATTTTGTCTGTTTTAAAATTTGCACATCAGATAAACGAATTGATCAATTCTATCCTGATAGTAGTTTTATACGGGGTGTAAGGGACGGTGTACCGAAAACTTTGCAGGCATGATCAGACCATGAAACTGAACAACTTTTATTATGGAAGCTATGTTGGCAAACGAGAAAATTTTTTCGACCTCCAATACAAAATTCCCGATCAGCTGACTGACTTTCTATGGAAACCCGAAAAAAAATATTTCGTTTCCCAACATAGGCTCCATAGTAAAAGTTGTTCAGTTTCATGGTCTGATCATGCCTGCAAAGTTTTCGGTACACCGTCCCTTACACCCTGTATAAAAAGCTTTTTTTACATAAAACTTCATACACATGATAATTACACAAGACTATTCCCTATTGACCGTATGTTGGGAAACGAAAATGTGTTTCCCATTATCCATGGAAAGTCAGGCAGCTGATAGGGTATAATAACGAGAGGCCTTCCAACATTATATTATGCTCCTTATGGAAAGTTGTTTAGTTCCATGGCTGCAGTTATCGGTACATACATGGTCCCATACACCTCGTTGGCAAGTACCTAATTAACAAGGTGACGTCAATAGTACCTATGTATTGCGATAGTAAACATAACATACCCCTGTAAGAAGTACTATCTGTTAAACTAATGATGGTACTAGTGACACAGATTTATGTTGCTAGAATGTAAGTACCATTTCATATTTCGAGTTATACAGTAAACATTGTCAATAACACAATAACATAATATAACCAATATCAAGAATTTAGAAAATAATTTTTCTAAATGTCGTCTCATATAAATTGAATGAGACAAAAGTAGTTAGATTACCTGATTGTGCACTAACTAGCTTAACTTTGGGAATGACTACTTAGTGGTTTTAATGCAATCTTGAATTTCCTGCAGCATCCCGTCCCGTACGGCTACGGCTAAGAGGATTGCGATTGACTTACGTGGCCGGAGAACACAAACATCTTAGGTAAGTTATCCAGCGAATTCCACTCTCATTAGAAGATTAAAATTATCCACTTTTCTAGCTCGACCGTCTTCTGTATTGTCTGAAAAACTGTTATCATCTGAGTTCATAACTTACCCTATAAGAGGATGCCTGGTCTTGGCATATTTAGACAAACGTACTCACCCTGTTTTCTTCCAGAGTAATGTCTAATATGGGAAGGCCTATGTCCTGCAGTGGACAATTTATCTAGGGCTATAGTTCTTTTTTAATTGAGACCCACGAGTTTTTTTTTACGAGAAGTGAATACGTACGAGCTGTTGGCTTTATCCATAGAAACATAAAATGATTTATATTTTGGTTTAGTAATTTACTTTTGTTAAAAAGAAAGTAATAGGGTCATGCCTTTAGTAGGCCTTAATTGAATAAAAAATATAGCTCTGGTGGCATACATGGGCAGGGTGAATGAGACGCGCAGCTAAGGTAAAATAACGGGGTAATAAATAGTGTACGCTCATTATTACAAACAAATAAAGTTTTTGGATCGACCTACTTCTCTATCCTGGCAGAGTTTAGCGGGATTGTTTGGCCCCAAATAGCATGAAATTACTGTAGGACAGCAATAATACACTGCACGGGTATGTTTGCTGTACAACAGCGTAGGCAGCGCTTTTTCTGCCAATATAACTCTGACTTGGGCACAAATTATTCAGCACATAGCTGTATTAGATAACTGATTACCAAATTGATTGGATGATATCGAAAATATGCGCATTTATGTGTGCGCAAATGCTATTATCTGTCCTTACAGGCACGTGTTACCTGTTTGACAGCCCTAAAGAAAAAGTGTACACTTTTTATGCTATTACAGAATCAAAAACGAAATCGTTATACTTAAATAATAAAATATTTTACCGAGAAGTACTTAAATAATGGTTTTTAAACATCACTATGAAAGATGAATAATAAAATATGTATATCAATCAAGGTAACTAGCTCTTCGATTTCTTTCTTTTTATTACGTTCAAAATTTTATATCGGAGGTAAATTTATTTGGAATACAACATGGACTTATTAGATCTTAATCTTTACGAGCCCTCGTAATTCCATGAAAATCTTTAAAACTGTATAAATAAATGGGCAATAAACAATACCATTAACAGTCACAAAACAACAATCCACTGGTGTGGACTTGCCCTCCCGCTCCCCTATTGGGGGGTATTGCCACCACGCTCACCACGCCACGCTTGGCAAGCGCATTGGCAAGCCCAGTGCATTCACAGAGAACACATATTCCCTGGATGATTTTCCCTTGAAAATCTTCCAGGACTTGACCAGACGATCTGGTCAAGCCCGCGGGGAAATGCTGGATGCAGGCTGCTTCTAATCGGACGAGGTGGAAATTATTTAGGGGAGGCCTATGTTCAGCAGTCCTTTCGCCAAAACTTTTTTCGGCCGTTCTGGAACATATATTCAGAAAGTTAAACTGGGACGCTTATGGGTCAAATATCAATGGAGAGAATTAAACCATTTAAGATTTGCCGATGATCTGATCCTCTTGAGTGAAACACCAGGAAACCTTCAAGTTATGATACAACAACTAGCAGAGGCTAGTGAACAAGTGGGTCTTACAATGAACACCGAAAAAACTAAATTAATGACCAACGGGCAACGAGTACCCATAAAAATTAATAATAACTACATAGAGTATGTAGACCGGTACGTATACCTAGGACAAATAATATCACCTGATGATCAAACCCAGAAGGAAATTGATAACAGAATTAGTAACTCATGGAAAAGATATTGGTCACTCAAAGAAGTTTTTAAGAACCAACATTTCTCAAGGAAAGACAAGAAGAAAGTATTCAACACTTGTGTAATGCCATGCATGACCTATGGTTGCCAAACATGGGCCTTAACAGAAAAGCAAAGGAAGGCTTTGAAAGTATGTCAAAATAGGATGGAGAGAAGTATGTTAAACATCAAACTTAAAGATAAAATAAGACTGACAACAATAAGGAAAAAGACAGGGGTAATAGATGTGACATATCTAATAAAGAAACTTAAATGGAAATGGGTTGGTCACACAATTCGGAGTAGGAAAAACATATGGTCTAAAGACATCACCGTATGGTATCCTCGTGATGGTAAAAGGAGGAAAGGTAGGCAAAGAAAAAGATGGGAGGATGAAATCAAAGAGATGGCTGGAACAACATGGAGGAAGCAAGCTGTGGATAGAAAATTATGGAACACTCTAGGGGAGGCCTTTGCCAAAGAGCAAACTGACAATTAGATTCCGGATGTCCAAACAAAAATTTAAGTGAACTAACTACAGTGAAACTAAAATTATATAATGTACCTAGATATAAGGAAATTGAATTGTGAAAGTCAGAAATAAAGGCTTATTTTATTTTTATTTTATTTTATTTATGTTCAGCAGTGGACGTCCTATGGCTGATATGATGATGATGATGATTTTCCCTTACTCGTTTATTTCGACACCCACGAGTAGAATTGGGGTGATTATATTCTAAACAAACCACACAATAATTATACGGGCAATAAACATTGGTTTTAATTAATTTATTTTTTAGAAGTTTAGGAAAAGCTGTTTATGTGTAAATGAATAGTACTGCAATAGCGGTTTTTTATACTGTTCCCTATTCGCTCGATAGATAGCGCTGTACTTCGTACGTTAACGTAAGGAACGGAACGTCACATAATTTTTCGATTCTTTCACTTGGATGAATGAGATTGTGAAACAAAACGTAACTAATCGTAGTTACATCACTTGCAACAAAAAATATATACTTTTAAAAGTTTCTCTGCATATAAACGAAAACAACGTACAAACAAAACAGAGTTTTAATTCATAACAAAGCGCGAAAACGAGGATAGATTCGGGAAGAATAATTACTTTCATGTCTTTAGGCGTTGGCATTTAAGTAGTAACGTAGTCAGTTCAACGTCATCTACAGAGTTCTTGGAAACAAAAGGTTTTTATTGATTCTCAATAAGATAACTCCCTATTTGATTCCAGTCTAAAATAAACCGGTTGAATTTAAGTCACATCAATACGCAATCATGTTGTGATAATGGCGGCCGGGCAAGTGGATTTTGTTTTAGTATTTCATGTTCATTTGTGTGTTTTACTATAACCTTAATATAACCTTAGGCAAATAGAAGCACATGTGGTTAACAAATCCGGTGTTAATTAAGGTATTTCTTGCCCTACTGATCAAAACTGGGGGTGGTGTCAAGTCGTTGGATGACGCGGTGTGCCACACGAAAAGAAGAAGAAATAAGGCTCTATCTCCGAAAAACCTTCATGTAAATTTCTAGCTTGATGAGCAAAGTTGAGGCTCTTTATCCAAACTGTAGGGAACAGTCGCCGACTTAGGTCCGGGACCGCCAGCAGGGGCGTCGGTTGCTTGAGGAGCTTGTGGAGTGTGATCTACTCGCAATGGCTGCTCCACAGATCTCTTATACACTCGTTGACACTCGATTACGAGTGTGTTTGAATTTCCTTGTAAACGACGGCGTGTACGGTCGCGTTCTAAAGTGGAGTCATAGTTAACGCAAACCTCAGAAAACAAGTCGCTCGCACCCGCGGTCACACGCACACAATGACACAAATGACGTATAACATAATATTATTGACGAACTACCATTGTATAATAGGCTGAGTAGTATTGACTATTTCACTACGTAAATCATGAGCTTCGGTAGCTTGGTCGGTAGCGCGGTCAAGCAAAAACTTGGTCGTAATTGTGGAAACAATGGTTCGAATCCCCGATATCTAAGTTTTAGTTTTATTTTATCATTCAAATATCAAATTTAGTAAATTTTGAATTTGATTTTAGTTGTTGCAAGATCGTATGCGAGATAGTGCGTGTGCTAAGTGTTTTTTTTTAACCTAAGCTTATTCATTAAACTTCAGTGTTTATTTCTCGAAACGCATACTAATATCAGTTTGTAGGATAGGCAGCGTATTGTTGCGCTGCATGATATTGGATTTAATTTAGCTCAAATTGCTAATCAGACTGGTCTGGTCGTAAGTATAGTTTTATTCCATTACAATTGTATTTTAAATATTGAAAACTTTGACTCATAGTATGTTGGTAGCTTTAAACCGATTATTAGTAACTTTTTATATTAATAATGCTACTTTGTTTTAGTGGAAGACTGTTGAACGTTGAGTTACACGTTTTGAAGAGGAAGGTAGCGTAAAAACTCGATCGCGCAGTGGCTACCCATGTCTTATTAATGATTCACAGCGGAGGATGATTGTGCAAGAAAATGGTTTCATACGGACGTCTCATTATGCAAACATGTTTGAAACATCGGCACTAACCGTTCGTCGAGCCCTGCATGGTGCAGGAGTACACCATAGAAAGCCAGCCAAGAAGCCTGGTCTAACAGCGGAGCATAAACGTAACCGATTATCGTTTGCCAGAAATCTATGGGGCTGGATGTCTGCCACTGGTCCAGGCGAATAAGTAGCACAAGAAACAGGGCGTGCAACTGCCGCTAATTATGTTGATATGCTACAGGAAAGCATGCTACCGACCGACGCGACGGTGCGAACTGTTTATCCTGCTAGTGAAGTTCCTCGTTTTGCATTTGTCTAGGATAATTGTCCAGTGCATCGAGCTGCCGTGGTGAATAATTGGTTTAGCCAATACCATACACAAAATAATCAGCAATGTATGCCGAAGCGGGCCCGATAAATCGTTGCTGTAGTCACTCAACCTCTGTTTACCTGCTCACCCGCCTACTATTGCATTAGGTATTTGCATTACATTAGCAATTAAATTATGCTAAAACATCGATATATATTTATATAAGATTGATCATTATTAGTCAGTTATCTTAAGGCCTAGCTTCAATATCTTTTCATTACGAAAACGAATACTTAAGCTTAAACCTTGAGATGTAGGCAAATAACTGATTTATTCTTATTACAATTACAATTACTTTCGAGGAAAATGCAGCATCGTTAAACATAGAACAATAAAATAATTACTAACGAAGTTATTACTTAAATAACTTTATTGAAAGATTCAATCCAAGATTTGGATCATTCCTATGATCTTATAAATAATTATCGATGTTTCAGCTAATGAAGACTTATTTCATTTCACATAATATTGTGTTTTACCATTCAAACAAAACTAATAACTACGTATTACGACAGCAATAATTTTATATAGTTTTACTTATCTTATGGGTACCAAAAGTTCTTATTCATGTCATTATGTTATTTAAATATAAAGTAATACCTACCAATAAAAATAATTTCTTACCTTACTGTTTGTTTCATTACAATATTATAGGTTTATGTTTTAGATATAATGTTTTGATACATAATTTACAATAAACATTTATAGATATAAAACATAGACATAGATGAATATATAGAAAAACATTATTTAAAAATAATTATTACTGGAGAAAATACGGTAAAAATATTAAAAAAACATTATTCCTATTCAGAGACGGGATGGGAACCCAGTTCTGTTCTGATTATAAGGTAAGAACTATTACCGCTAAGCTACGGTCACTTGTGATCAAATAGCCGAAATAAAGATATGTAATCTATTGCTTTACTACAAGTGAACGAATAAGGATAACTAGAATATATGTTTTAGACAAACCAGTGTAATGTTTGGTAATGTTTACTTTGTGGTAGTGTGGTGGCGAATAGGCTATCACCGAGTAATTATTTCAAAGGTTACATAGATGTCGCTTACAGGTTAGGTTATCTGTTAAGTTTTAATGCTACCCCTTAAGGTGGACTTTTCTACTTACAGTCTATAATCTTACGTGTGTGCGTAAGTTAGTAAAGTAAGTTCAGAGGATAATAACCCGTATTGCTATCTGTCTTGTGGTCTTACTATGACTCCACTTATGAATCCGACCGTACATGTGTGCGAGTGTTTTATGACGTTTCGTTGAAGTGAGCTCTCTGTATTCGGCGCGCCGCCGCCAATACTTGCTTTGTGGTTCATGCTATGTCTCAAAATGTTGAATGGGTTATAGAATTGACGTACAGCCCGATATTCATCGACCTTCCAATTGGGTAATACTATAATAGTCAATTCTAGGACAATTATAGAATCGACTATGATTCCTGAGTCATACGTCGACGGTTATAACTTTATTTGACTATTGTGTCATCCGTGGACTCAATGACCAATTCGGTCTTTAGTCAACTCATTCGTTATACCCGTAATCAACTTGGTATAACCGATTCTGAGGTTGTTAGCCGACTCTATGACCAGGTATATGTGCCTCATCTACAACAACAACAACAACCAACATCAACTAACTACAACAACAACCATCTACTACAACAACCAACAACAAATGGACAACAACTTAACAACACTGCACAACACGAGAACAACAGCTGGTGCCGGGCGGTGAGTGTTCGTTCTGTATTAATACTACATACTATTGGTTATTCTGTGGCACAGCCCCGGGAAGCACCTACCTGTTACTGTAAACAATGATCCAGATAGACTTTCAGCCTGCTTGCTAGTGCCGAAATAGAATAGGCGTGGAACTGGAGGGCGCCTCTGTGCCTTATTATGAGGAATTTCATAGCAATCTATGATATGATACAGTACCTGGTACTCCCATGAGCCATGACAAGGTATACTTAAAACAAGTGATTTCAAAACAATTCTTGTCGGAGATTTCCCAGGAGTCTACAATAAACAACTAGCTTACGAACATTGAATAGTTTTGAAATTGCGTCGTCGTGATGTAAGTACTGACGTTGGTACCGATGTAGCGGATGGAAGAGGTAAGTACCAAGTACAATAAACAAATAATACAACTATTACCTTTGCTGGGACTGAAGCATATCTACCGTAGTATGCTTGTACTTATCCAGTGGTACAGTCCATTATTGTGTACTTAATTTTCTTAAGCGTTTTAAAACAAAGCTTTCGCCTAGTAGGTGAGGTAGTTGTATGTAGTCCAGACTAACCTCATTATAGGTAGGTAGGTAGGTAGGTAGGTGAAGCATCTAATGTACAAACCTGAGTACATTAGAGTCACAATGCACCTGGTTCGTTCAGTTGCATAATTGATCTAAAATTCGGCTGCTAAACTACATCTGCGCGGGTGTTTTGACACTTAATTAGAATTTGAAATGATTATTGCCCGGTTTAAAACAACCGTAAAAAGAAAATGAACTGCGGATAGGAACTGCACTGAAACACAGAATAGGTACTTATATAAAAGTACTTATCTTCTAGGATTGTACTGAAAAATAAAAGTGTAGTAAAGTTCCCGCCAGGTACTGAGCTTAATACGGATCTTCGTTATACTGCGGTGGTTCTCCCACGTGTCGTCCGTCGCTGCGTATTTTTAGTGCACCGTAACACATGCGTCTGTGCGTCTGTCAGACAAAAGGAAATTGCGAATTCCGATCTTAATTCTATACAAATACGGCTACGGTGCTTTAGGGGAAATGACCTCATCATGCTTTAAACAGAAAACTGAATTAACAGTTCTGGGTCGTTCGTCGACTCCGTGTCCTAAAAGACAAGTGCCAATTTTAACATGGTGCCTATTTTAAAATTACTAGTAGATTTACAGAGTAACCTGTTGAGATAGGTACCAGAAATTATAAAAGGCCAATTTCTGGGTCAGATTAAAGTCAAAGGTGAAGCCTGGCAACGGCAGGTAGGTAGGTACACCTTCACTATCATTTGTTATAGTTAATTACTAATCCTCGCGTGATTAATAGCGACGGCTTGCTCGTGGTGGGCCCGCCGTGTATTACGCAAACCATTATTATTATGGAAATACAAGCGTCACTGAAGTAAACACCATGATATTTCTATATACCAGCCCAGTTGAACGGTAAAAGATCTGTAGAATAGAACCCCAAAGTCCCTCTTTCATCAATTAGTGAACCGTATGCCTTACAACGTGTAATAAAAAGGTTTTATTTTCGTATAATACCTGTAGCGCCAACGCTGCGTCGAGCGGGCTAGAGTCGGCAAAATACCTCTACAAGAGCAGCGTTGAGAATGAATGAATGATGAATGAATCAATAAATGAATGAATGATACATTTATTTCCCAGAATATGGTACAAAAGGTCTTAAAAATAAAATGATCTTACATGTTCTTCCTAAAATAAGGTGTGGAAATATTAAAATTAGATAATGAAGTTAAACATGTCAAAATAATTAATAAAACAAACATATTAAAATATAATTCATAACTTAAATTAAAATAGAATTTCATAAATTAATAAATATGTCAAAATAATTAATAAAACAAGTAATAAAAAATTCAATAATTTAAAAAAGTGATACAAAATTCTAATAACAATTTTATCATCACCAATAAAAACTAATAAAATAAATTCATGTCAGATGTCAGTAAAGATTCAACAAAAACAGTATCATATCAAACTATCGTCAAAAAGTTCTCTTACAGAATAAAAGCACTTCGTTATAAAAAAAGAATGGACTTGTTTTTTGAATAAATGAACATTGTGTTTCTTAAAATTGTCAGGTAGTTTGAGTTTGAGTGACGCAGGTCGCCCACACCGCGCTGCTCTTGTATTTTTCCGAATCTATTGCGCTTAAATATATATTCATTTAACATACCGAGATGAGGTCATCAAACCTTCCCCCAAAAACATGAACATACAAAATCACTCAAAGTGTTATCTTGTAACATACCTATTTATGCAGTAAACTTTCAATAAATAAGACACAACGTTGTGTATCTGTATCCCAGTATCATCGAATGACCGAATTATTTAAATGATTTACGATCGCCGGCGCTACGGGCCGCGCCTGATGGAATTGCAACTATCCCATAAATAACTAATCACCATTCCATTTATTTCCGATTCCGATTGTTAGCATAGCGGCAAGCAGATGCGTCGCACGAACGTTTCACACTGATTTGATAATCCACGGGTGGAAATGGGTTGTTGCTATTCTAAGCCAAAACCACTCGGCAAAGGACATAAAAGGCGACTTAATGCAACCAAGGAATCAACACCAGTGATCCCTGTGAAAAAAACACCTTACGCTGCGCTCGCCAATCCACCTGCCAAGAGTGATATGTACGGCAAATACATAAAATGGATTGTTTGTAAGGCAAGATGCAATTTTCCGTTTTATATTTTGGTTCGCTACGACATTCTGCCTATCCTCTTAAGAATTAAAATTGTCTGATCCGATCTTAAGTAGCCCTACTTATTGCACAGTGATCCTTATCGTGTTAAATGTGCATATAGTTTACGGGGCGAAATTACCCAAGAAACTGACAAACATATACCTCTGCAGTGCTAGCACGCGCACCGCGACTGCGACATATCTCTACGCTAGTGACGTCAGAGCATACATACACATATCACGCCTTTATCCCTTGCGGGGTAGGCAGAGCGTTAAAGGCTGTAAAATACGGTTACTATCGCCACATAATGACATATATTTGGGGGTCGTCGTTTCACTATAGTGACAGGTTTAATTGTGAAACTCTCTAGTCCCTTAGTCGCCGCTTGGGTCACCCGCGGGGAAGAAATAGGGTAATGCTATTCTAAGCTGGCATCACACGGCACTCACGGCCCTATGGATCGTTGGTCGAATTAAAAAACTTTGGACCTCTCATACAAACTCGGTCAGCTGTTACATTTTGTATGGGAGGATTTTAGATTTTTTTATAATTTTATTTCGACTTTGTTTCTTGGGGAAATAGCCCCAGAAAATATCTGCCCCTGTTGTTGGCCCAGCTCGGTATTATTATTAAAAAAAAACCAAGTACTTTTAAGATAATACTGGCATGAGTCAGTATTTTCTTAGTATACAGGTACATAGATAGAGCACAGGTATCGCATTCCACAGATTGCTGATGTCGAATGCGATCCCTGTACCTGCTTCAACTTCTCTCAGGAGCTATATTCCTGTTCTAAAAAGGTAAGGTTGACGTAACTGTCGCAAACCAAACATTTGTCACAATTAAATTCAGCTGTAAGCTTAGAATATTCAGTTGACCCCAATAACATGATTGATCACTTTTGGGAATTTTAGAAAACTAGTGACCTACCCAGTAGTTTTACCCGCTGCTACCAGTTTTACTGCAGGAGTCAAACTTTTTCCCCTTTCCTGAAAATCCACCTTTTGAATCGCTCTGTCTGTTTAAAAAAACGGCCAAGTGCGAGTCAACCGAGGGTTCGTTAACATGCACATCGAGCTTTTCATGTGATATCCCATGTAAAACTATAGCCTTAATATATAAATTTCTTCCTTTTATGAACTCAAAAAAAAGTTTGAAATATTAGAAAACGATCTTTTTCTAAACTTGTACTTTAAAAACTACATACTTACCAAATTCAGACTTGTAGATTCACGGGATTCAGTACCCTATGAATTTTGATTCCCCTGAAACGGTCAAAAACACGCGATTTACAGAATAAACGGCCGTATCTTTTTAATAACTTTAAGTTGGGAGCTAGTTATTTTTTATAACTACTAGTGGCCGTAGACTTGATTACATGGTTTTAATTTCAACTCGATATCTCTACGCGTTCCTAAGATCAAGGACCCTGAAGGACAGACGGACGGACAACAAAGTGATCCTGTAAGGGTTCCATTTTTCCTTTTGCGGTATAGAACCTTAAAATAATCCTACTGTGCCCCCCTTCGGGACGGACGGACAACAAAGTGATCCTGCAAGGGTTCCATTTTTCCTTTTGCGGTATAGAACCTTAAAATAATCCTACTGCGCCCCCCTTCGGGACGGACGGACGGACAACAAAGTGATCCTATAAGGTTTCCGTCCTTTTTCATTTTGAGTTATGGAATCCTGAAAACAGCATTAAAATGCGTTAAGTTGTTTCTAAAATGTAATGAAATATACAAGGTCCTATTAAAATCAGTGCAAATATTTTTAAGATGAGATCTACTTGTGAAACTGAATAACACTCCCTAAGGAACATAGGTATCTCTCTACCGTAGGACTGCTGGATGAGATTTCTTTTTAGAAATAAGTAGTACATGTTGTGTTGTTTTTCTTTAATATACAAGGAGTAAACGCAATAAACAGTTAAAGTGCAATAAACAGTTAAATAAATAAATAAATAGGTAAAATATGAAAAATAAATTGGACCAAACAAAGTGACACACCTTTTTTCATATTTCGACCTTGTTCCATGATGTTAAGTTGTTCAAATTCAGAAGTAGAACTGACCAAATAAACTTACCTTACATACTTATTTACATAAAAAGTGTGTCACATTTTGTATGTAAGGTCCAATTTTTTTTCATTTTTCGACTTATGTTCCCAGGGAAAAATTGTTTCACTGTTAGAACTCACCTTATAAATATTTGCACAGAATTAATTAGCACATTATATATTACTGTAAATTTAAATTTCGTACCGGAATAAATTGGTTTGGAACTGTTTCGTCGACCCTAATAAGTCCTATTCAATTTCATAAAGTAGCATCGCTATTAGAAAATAAGAACCAATCAGTCGAAAGCGAGTCCTATACCTTCCTGCTCTTAAACCACTCTTAGAAGCTATTTTCCTGATTTAATAAGGTAGGAACTTATATAAAGCCTATCGTATAGGTATTCTGAATTGTGCTGAGCATCGGAATGAAAAGCAATACCCTAAGTGCGCAGTTGAGTACATCTAAACTTTAAAAATTCAATATTTCGAGGCGACCGCGAGGAGACCAAACTTCATACGAGATTTTAAAAGAACGTAAACATGATTTCTGAATGTGAAAAGATAAATCTTGGCTTCGCAAACAAGCTCCTCCAGGGGGTGAATTCTTGTAAATTGATTCGGTTTCTT
This sequence comes from Tuta absoluta, assembly GCA_027580185.1. Taxonomy (NCBI): domain Eukaryota; kingdom Metazoa; phylum Arthropoda; class Insecta; order Lepidoptera; family Gelechiidae; genus Tuta; species Tuta absoluta. Next base: position 26,345,014 of record JAQAHW010000001.1, on the reverse strand, counting down.
GAATTTTGTACGAGGTGTGCCGGGTGTGCGTCAAAGTACCTACCTATATGTTTAAGATACACGAGTATTCTTATTGTTGATACATATTATTATTATGACCATTCCCTAAAATTACAATACACACCCTCGAGTCCCTTAGTCGCCTCTTACGACTCCCACGGGTAAGAAATGGGGTGATGCTATTCTAAGCCGGCATCACAATTTTCCGAATGACACTCAAACATTTGTCAGACGTGGTCCAAATGGCCGTTTTTTCCGGCTGTTTACGCTCTGCCTACCCCGCAAGGGATTATAGGCGTGATATGTGTATGTATGTAAAAAACGAACATACAAATGAAAGAAAGAAATAATTATACTATTACGGAAATACTTTTCAACAACTTGAAGTGGGTGAAACGCACACGACGGGTACGAGTATAGGTTATCCAGGTACCTGAACAATACGTACAGAGGGAAGCATCTTGCAAGGCATTATTGTATTGTTAGCAGATTGTTAGCTCCGGATATGTGCCTTAGACTGAAGTGTAATTTCAGATTGCTGCTGTATGGTACGCAACGCACCTATAGCCATTGTTGTTCGACACAGTTTGTCTGTTTGTCCGAATGTCCGACCGAAGTCTCCTCATTGTGTCTAATAACAATAGATCTCATAGCAAAGGCAGACTTCTCAAAGTCCGTAAATCTGTAGGCAGAATGGTAGGTCTGCATGACTAGACATCGTTACCGGTGGTGCATATTATGTAAGTAGAGATGGGTATGGAATATTTCATTTTGGGGATTTATTTAACAAATTTATCGACACCCATTGTTACGTTATTTACCTAGTTATTTACTCAGAGCGCAGAGTACCAGAAAATACGTTACATTCCCTGAAATGGATTATATGGTGTGGTTATGGGTTTACTACTAAAAATACTTAGCTCTGAATAAAGTTGCCTATAAATAAAATATAATAAAAGCAACTTCTTTGCTTGAACAAAGGTCTATGCGAACCTATTGTGTGCGTTTATACTGCGAAGAAACACTTTACACTTGAGAGCATAATTCAAGCTACTATAAGTTGCATATTTAAACAAATTGACGTATGGTGCTGTAAATCAAATAAAGGCGTATGTATGGTCATCATCATAAGTATATCGGCATCGTCGTGAGTAATCTGTCGATAGGCAATTTACAGGTTCATCGAATCAAAGTACTCTGTGGGTTCGCCGTTGCTGACAATGACAAAAACTCAATATGTTGCTAATAAATAACGTTTGCTGTCAATGCTTACAAATTAAGGCCCGGTCGGCCATCCCGGTGCAACGTACGCATGGTTACGTTAGAATGCGTTATTTGATTATGGTGGTAACGCTCACCAAATTGAAAAGTGCACTCATTTAAGTCCTAACCTACATTTCACTAATCAGTGCTGGAAATTGAAATTGTACTGCGGCATCAGTTTGGGCTATAATTATATCTTACTTAAACCATAGATCTGAAACAAACAGAAAAAGTAATTGTGTCACATCACGGGCACGTTAATATTTGTCCAGACAAGACCGTAAAAGTGATGGAGCAAGCATCTTTAACTCTACAAACCATAATTCTGTCCATGGAAGTACGTAAAAGGTGGTGCTAACCGAGGGTTTTTTAAGTTCGTGGCAAGTTCATGGGGCTATCGGTATTAACATTGCAAATGTTTGGTTCTGCCGTGCCGTGACTGCGAGGCGTTTAGCGGCTACCGCTAAATAGGAATAGATTCTACGTAAGGGCCGCTACGGCGTAGTAAGTATGCGAGAATGCTGCAAATACTACACCAGCAAGAAATTGAGCTACGGGAAATACAAAGTAGGTGATTTGATTTACTACCTTATATAAACTGAGTCTTTGAAGAAACCGTCGCCTCCGACAAGAAATTACTTATTGTTATCATGCCGTCGAGCTTATTAAATAGATAAATAGTACGTCTGGTAAGTGTTTCATCGAGTCGTCCGTCAACACAGTGTCTCACCTGAAGAAGCACATTGCACGTGTAAGGGCCGCCGCAGACCAAACCGCCATTTTTGCGAGCGGCAGCTCGAGCACTTTTCATAGAAATCCGAAAATCACCCGTACGTAATTGATATATGGGCGATATTGGCCGGTGACAGCTAAAGTGCTCTGGCAGGTACGCGCGCCATTGTTCGCGCGGATGCGAGCGGCGGCGCGCGACTGACGCGCGGGAGCATGCTCGCGCTGCATCTTGAGTGCGCTTGTGTCCGTCTGGCGATGACAGGTCGACAGCGATCATTTTTTGGTGTGGCCATCAAAATAGAGAAAAAAAGATACTGTTTTTTTAAAATAAAATATATTAAGTAATTACTAACATGAGCTCACCTTAAGATCAACCTCATTATAATCAAAACTTTCAGGACTTTTATTTCAATTGTTTTAATTTTTCTAGTGGGAAAGACCCTTTTACATCTAAACTATTTTAATAAGTGTGTTCAATATGACTCTGCTGAAATTGGAATATTTGTCATAATAAAAATAGAGGTGGTGAGTGGATATTCGTGTTGGTATTATTTCCTGTCACTGGATGCATCCCAACCACCGAATTCAATTTTAATATGATGTAGTTGGCAACACTGTCTAGCGCAACAGCGGACGCGCGCGCAGTTCTGCCGCCGGCTCGCGGATGCTCGCGGCAGCTCGAGCTGTCGCGCGTGTCCGCTTCTGCCGCTGAGGACAAATGTCACGAGATGACAAGAGCCATCGCGAGCAATTGTCGCGCGGCAGCTGTTAGGTTTGCGGCGACCCTAAGAGGTACAATTTAATGTACTTATCAGTTTTGTTCTGGGAAGTATGGATCGGACTGTACAGCAGTACTATCCTGTCATTCCTAATGATCATGATTTACAAAGTGATGTTTTCTGTACCTACCTTTCGACGAGATTATCGGTGTACTTTCTGTGTTTTTTATAGCTTCGTAGATGTTGTGAGAGAAAACGAGCAGTTAAATGGGTTGTTCTGAAGTGAAACAAGCAGTAGCAAAGTTGATCAAAGAATGGTAAGCATGTCGAAAATGTGATGTGAAATGTGATAACCACGATGAGGGATGCAAGTTTAATCGATATAATTATCAATAATTTTATCGCGGTGATGAAATTATAGATAATCGATAATATCGGAGAATTAGATCAATAGTATCGATATTTTCATATTAAATTAAAACAGAAAAATCAATGAAGACTTTTTTTATTAATTAAATAAAACATAATATTTATAGCTGCCAATACTTGGCGTTAACTGACCCAAAAAATTGAAATTTAGCTAGAATTTTTTCATGAAGCCTGTTCCGCGCTTGGGTGTCCCCAGCCTTAGAAAAAAAGTGTTTCGGATGGCTATAGATGTAAATTAACGGTTAACTACCGTTATTTAACTAAATTCGCCGTTAGCTACCAATACTTAACCCGTTAACTATGGTTATTTAACCGAGTGCGGTATTGAAACGGAGAAGAAAATATTGAGTTTTTAAGTTTGTTATGCGTAGATGATTGTTATCGGTCACATTATAATACTGAAATGTTGCTCGGATACTCCCTTAGAAGCATTTAGAGAAAGTAACAGAGATAAATGTTCGAGTTTTTCATTTTTGCTTGAAAACAATACTAATTTTATTCTAAAGATGTAGGTGCTCATACGTATTTAGTAACTGTAGGTATATTTTTGATGTTGCGGTGGCGGCGTCGTCTTTTGTTTATTTGACCTACCTACCATCGCTTCTTTTACTTCTCATGGTAGTCTACTGAGCTAGATCTCGGTCGATCAGGCACTAGGTACACCTACAGCACGCCTACATCGCTTACGGGGTACCTAAACAACGTGTGAACGGACTAAATGTACCTTTTACTTGTAGACTAAAAATATTTGACCGAAAACAAATATAATTAATTACACACCTAACCAACTGCTTTTAAAAACGTTTATTAAAAACTTCATACAATAAAAAAATATATGAAAATAACCGTAGTAACCCAGTCCGACTGGTTATTAACCGTTAATAACCAAAAAAGCCGTTAATAACCACCTGGTTAAAATCGTTATTAACCGGCTTCCCATCTATACGGATGGCACATAATCAAGTTATGTAAAGGAAGTACAGTGCCGATACAGCCAAGATTTAAAAAATATAGATTATACGGATGTGAATAAATGTAAACGATTTATTGGCTGTAAATATACGGGGTGTAAGGGACGGTGTACCGAAAACTTTGCAGGCATGATCAGACCATGAAACTGAACAACTTTTTCTATGGAAGCTATGTTGGTAAACGAGAAATTTTTTTCGACCTCCCATACAAAATCCCCAAACAGCTGACTCACTTTCTATGGAAACTCGAAAAAAAAATTTCGTTTCCCAACATTGGCTCCATAGTAAAAGTGGTTCAGTTTCATGGTCTGATCATGCCTGCAAAGTTTTCGGTACACCGTCCCTTACACCCTGTATAGCACTGAGGTTGTAACTCCGGAATTATTAAAGCTGCAATTTTTATCGATATTTTCTCTCACATTATATCAATATTATCGTATCGGGATAGGGAGAATATCGATATAAATATCGATGTTTTGGCTTCGATACTATCGGCTTTCTGATATATACCACGACCACGATAGTTTAGAAATTGCTGTTCATTGTAGATTTGGTTTGATGAAAACTGTAAAAATTATGTAAAAAAAACTTTTAAAACAAGCTTTTATTTAAGTGCTCTGAAAAGATGAAAATAAAATTTTGAATGACATTAACCACATTCATTTATGACTTTACAGAAATGAAAATATAATAAAAGCTTGTCGCGATGCCTAGAAGCACAAATTAACTATATGTAGACTAGCTACAGATAAGACAGCCACATGAGCCCTGTTACCTCTTTCGCACGTATAGCGCTAGCGTCGCATATTATCCATGCAGATTTATATAGCCAAGAAGGTTATAGCTGTATGTATTGATAGTGCTGCCCTCGAAAGATTTATCGCTATCGATAATTAGTGCTGTACGGTTGTTATCGATAATCTGCAATATTCTACTCTATGGGTACTTTAATGATAGTTATTTGATATTTTAGGATATTGGTAAATAAAACTCCAGTTTTTTTTTATTAATAGACAGTTTATTTATACAAAGTGTTATTTACTTAAGACCATTAAGACTATACCTTTGCTGAGTGAGATGGAGTAGAAATTGCACTCGATTATCTGAAATTTGATAATTTTAATTAACAATGAATAACATAATATCTTAAGTAGGAGACAGCGACTGGGAGGCAACTGATTTTACCTTTTTTGGGTGAGGAGAAGTTAGAAAATGGTACAGTATCCATAAGCGAAGTCGTTATTTCAATTTGATATTTTAAATAAGCATTCAAACTTAAATTGATATAAGACATTTGCTGAGAAGTTAACTAAGTAGTTAGATATGCAGTTCATAATGAATAAAATAATCGTAGTATCCTTCATAATTGGAACTGCTGAAAATCGTTGAGAAGGTAGAAAGTAGTTAAACCAATGATAGATCACAGATAAATATTATTGAATTACATAGGTACCTGCATTACCAACAAACAGGGTGGAATCTGAATCATCATCATCATCAGATTTGATCTTTAAATAATGATGTTAAATCAAAGCAATCCAATCTGAAAAGAAAATAATCATTCAACATTGAAAATTTATAATTAAATACTACCGAAATGAAACCGTCTGCCGACTGTTATTTTGTTTACATTTACATTGTGATCAGATCCCTTAAGTACCTACACACCAAGCAAGCAAGCAAGGGTATGCAACTGAAGAATTAGAATACCTACATATAGTAGCGAGGGTATAATTTAATGAGTTTCATCACTTAAAAGCTTAAAAAGGATACAGCTTACCATTTGTAGTTAGCAGTTTAGTAAGTTCGATTTCGGACTCAGCTCCTTTTGTCTTGGTCAAATTGCGTCTTATCCAAATGCCGTTTTACCCATTCGTTTTCACATCCATATAATGGGGGTCGTATGGTCCTCAACTCGAGCAATAAATAATTTGGGGATAAATCAACTCAAGCAATGGTTTATGTAAAACTAGCGGCCCGTCCCGGCTTCGCACGGGTGGACAATTATTTTTTACATAAATGCACTTTAAATACACACTTTTTCACATTGGAGGTTTTTTATTATATATTTTCTATCCTTACCTACAGCTACTATTATATATACACTTAGGTATTTATTATCTCATATATTTTTTTGAGTTCAGTACCCAAAGGGTTATAACGAAAACCCTATTACTGAGGCTCGGCTGTCCGTCTGTCTGTCCGTCCGTCCGTCCGTTCTACAGTTACGAAGCTGTTTCTCCTGAACCGTTATACCGAGACAGTTGAAATTATTACAGATGTTGTATTTCTGTTGCTGCTATGACAACAAATACAAATTTTATAGTTTTTGAAAAAACACATCACGATAGTGCGTTGAAAACTAACAGCGACATCTATGTTTGTATTATGGAACTAAAATATTACTTTTCTCAGTTTTCGTGATAGTATAAATGTTAAACTACTGAAGCTAGAGAGATGAAACTTGGACTTGAAGTTTTTTATGTAATGAAGCAACTATTAAAGATAAAATTCCGTTTTTTAAAATCCCCCGAGGGATGAACAGGGGGTTAAAAGTTTGTATGAAAGTTCGTTGTCCTAAGTGTGATCCGTTTCAAAATTAGTGATTAGACTTAGGACTTAAAATAATGAAACACGTGTTTCAGCATATTTGAAATTTTAACCCTTAATAGGGCCAAAAGGGGGTTAAAAGTTTGTATGAAAGTTCGTTTTTTTTAATGAATGTGATCTGTTTCAAAATTTGTGATTAGACTAATAACTTAAAATAATAAAACACGTGTTTCAGCATTTTTGAAATTTTAACCCTTAAATGGGTGAAAAGGGGGTTAAAAGTTTGTATGAAAGTTTTTTATTTTAAATGTGATCTGTTTCAAAATTTCTGATTAGACTCATAACTTAAAATAATTAAATACGTGTTTCAGCATTTTTGAAATTTTACTCCTTAAAGGTGTCAAAAGTGTGTCGAAAGTTTCCTACCAGTTGGGCTACCCGTTTTCCCATGGGAATGTGACAATTTCCCGGAATAAATTATACCTATAAACCTTCCTCTCAAGTTACTTTATCTAATAAAAAAACCGCATCAAAATCCGTTGGGTAATTCTAGAGATATAAGGAGACACCAAACGGGAAGCGACTTTATTTTATACTATGTAGTGATAACACAAGAAATTGGTCAAGTTTATAACAAATAACACGCAATCCACTACGGCCAGCGCGTCGTCATGGCGAAAAGTCAAAATAACAGATCACATAACTTTGACAATATTTTTTTCTTAAACTAACATGGCGCTTTAACTACCCGATTGAAGCGCCAGTGCGAATAACCTGACATACAGCTGTCAGGCCCCTGCCTAGAAGAAACTACCTAATTACAGTTAGGTGCGTACCTTATTACAAAAATTCAATCACAAATTGAAAGTTTCGCGACAAGCTTTTATTATATTTTCATTTCTGTAAAGTCATAAATGAATGTGGTTAATGTCATTCAAAATTTTATTTTCATCTTTTCAGAGCACTTAAATAAAAGCTTGTTTTAAAAGTTTTTTTTACATAATTTTATTTTATATTTTTTAGTTTATGTTACGATAGTTATTGATCAATACGAAAGTCTTTCTATAAAACGGAGAGACCTTCAATAGAAAAACTTAAGGCAAGGGGAAAACTAACATTAGGATAAAATATAATTATCTCTTTTATATTCTATAGAAGTAGGTTGGTACCTACTCCTCCGGCATCCCTAATAGAAGAATTAGCTTGTAATATGTCTTAGTCTTTTCATTTCATTGATGGCGTCATTATTACATGGCCGAGTCCCAGTTCATTTCGAACAGTCTAATTCTTCTATCAGGAGGCCTTCTATTGACGTGACCCTAATTCATGGTGGGCCTACCAACTGCCTATAATAAACGAATTCGTATACAAAATTGCAAGTCCCAGCAGTTGAATATTGAGGAGTTCCATAGTTCGAAGACAACCCTGGATGTAGCGTCTAATTCATGGTGGGCCTACCAACTGCCTATAATAAACGAATTCGTATACAAAATTGCAAGTCTCAGCAGTTGAATATTGAGGAGTTCCATAGTTCGAAGACAACCCTGCATGTAGCGTCTAATTCATGGTGGGCCTACCAACTGCCTATAATAAACGAATTCGTATACAAAATTGCAAGTCCCAGCAGTTGAATATTGAGGAGTTCCATAGTTCGAAGACAACCCTGGATGTAGCGTCTAATTCATGGTAGGCCTACCAACTGCCTATAATAAACGAATTCGTATATAAAATTTTGTGTCCCAGCTATAAACCGCTGAGGAGATCTCTCGTACGGAGCCGATCCTGGCAGCAGCATCAGGTCAAATTTATGATTAACATGCATTGTCATCGGTTCTAGACCAACATGCAAAATTTCAACTCAATCGGATACCGAGAAGTGGTTCAAATTAAACTTGCAAGATTTGCACCGAACAAACATTGTTACTTACTTACATACACTGCAAGTTAAATAAAAGCTTTTAAAAAAGTGATTGATAACAACTGATAAGATAGTTTCTGTCGCATTTGTAGGAATTTTAGTCATACCTGATGAGTGCTACATAGCCGACACAATACCTTAAACAATAAAAGAGGTACTCCTCTGTACTTTTAGGTACTTATATTTTCCCTCAGCATAGAAGCGGACTACCTTCATAGTTTATAGAATATGGCTGGTCACGCCAGTAGTGGTTGCAAGGTTTAATTTAAAAACGTTACTCCTTTTCGGGACCGTAAATAAATAAAATAAACTACTTTTTACATTTATTCTTCAGTTGTACTTCAGAACAAAACTACTTGTAACATTTTCATAGTTCTAGGTCCACAAAGTACCTTATGTATTTTGAATCCCTTGGGAGGGTCCTTTTTACAGCATAGATGATAAAAATGATTTTTAAACGTTAAGTTACGAGCTTGATTTCAAGCGGCTGTAGATCTGAGCATAGGGTTTTTATTTTACAGACGGATGGACGGACATCAAATTGATCTTATATGCGTTCCGCTTTTATCCATTTGAGGATCCCTAAAAACCACACTGTGCGGCGGCTCCTTTCTCTAAAAATATACAGAATTACTCACATCGGTTATTTCCGAAGCCGGAAATTAGGCTTTTGTAATGGGAAAAATATTCATGAAATCATGTAGGTGAAAGTACTTACACACCAACGCAAATAAAACTCAATCATATCCGATCATATTAGAGATCGTATTATTCAAATTTACGGGCAATAAAGCACTTTATTCAGGTAGGTTGGATGTCAACTTCAATACGCTTTTCAAATCTGAAACTGAATATGAAAATGGCGAGCGTATTAAATACCTCTATCATTTGTACGAACAAAACAACTTATTGCTGCAGTTTTGGATCTTTAAAAGGATATATCTCGATTTATGTGCAACACATTATTAAAAGATAAAGACGGATATTTATTTATGATAAACGTAGAAGGTGAAAAACCTAAAAGACAAGAAAGAAAACCATAAAACAAGATCAATCTTACGATACACGAGATTACATCTTGAAATAAACATCCGTCAAGATTATTGTTCATACGAGTTAATCAAATATCACACACACACACACACACATATCACGCGTATTATCCCTTGCGGGGTAGGCAGAGCGTAAACGGCCGCATAAACGGACATATACGCCACGTCTATATATTTGAGGGTCATTCAGAAAATTGTGTATCGCTATAGTGACAGGTTGTCAGCCCATCGCCTGAAATTGCAATACACACCCTCAAGTCCCTTCGTCGCCTCTTACGACTCCCACGGGAAAGAAAAGGGGTGATGCTATTCTAAGCCGGCATCACACGGCACAAATATCAGCAGCGGAAATAAGAGCTTATTCTTTTGGTTTAAATTCCTTAGTCCTTTACTCGTTGTTATCGCCGAGTTTTATGCGATACCTTTATTTGTGCTGCTTTCTTCATATTTTAGTGCGACGTAAACGGGTGCGTGAACTAAGTGAGATACAGTCTCTTTGCCACTTTATGGGCGTACATACGGACAGATGTAACTTTAAGTACATTTCAACATTTATTTGTTCTTTAATGTAAGTTAATATATCCAGGTATATTGCATTTTTGCAGGTACTTATGGATTTATATGAAAACAAGAAATGTATTTACGTGGTCGTGGGAGCGCAACTTTGTTTCATCTTTCGATCTATGTTCAATGGGGACGTTGTGCCTTATCATCGTCTTGAGTGTTTGGTTTTTAGTCACAAGTAAAACTTCAACCTATATACCTACCTTGTCCAATCTCGTCACGTGGAGAAATCAGGACGTAGATCGGGTGGACTTTTTACGGTCATCGTAAAACGGTCTAAATGTAATAAGATACAGATCTGCGACGAGGAATACAAAGTGCGGTACAGAATTCAACGTATTTTCTACAGATAACTTTATTATATTTTCGCCAGTATCTTGGATTGGAGAAGGAACTCTGTTAGGGATTAATACATTTCCTCATCATTATCAACAGCCCATATTAGCCCATTTCTATAGACATATTATTTCTCACTCCAGTTTTTGCGGTCCTCTGCCTCACTCTCCTAGTACTGTCCTATTACGGCCACGTTGTCGGCTGACCATCTAGCAGGTGGTTTGCCAACTAAAATTTTTACACACCTCGAACGCCATTCCATCTCGTATAGCCCAGGATCTTTAATTAACTTTAACTTACTTATTTGTTTACCCACGGCCTCACCTTAGTCCAGCGTCTGATTTCGGTATTGCGAATGCGACCGAGTAGTTCAATCTTACCTTAAACGTTCAATGGCTCTCTTTGCTACTTAAACATTCTGCATAGTCTCCTTTGTATGCGCCCATTTGTCGTCACCGTATGTAAGTGTGGACAGATTCGAGTACATTGGGTTAACATCTTGGTCTTGAGGCATTGTGGAATCATGCGTAACTAACTAAACCTCGTCCTCCAATTTACCAAAAGCTTCCTACCCCTATATGCGTCTAGCGAACTCCTTTGACTGGGACTCTTTGCCTAAGGACAATGATGTCCAAGATAGACGTAGTCATTCATCTACAGACCCTATAGGTCTGTTACCAACAGTGATGTTTGGTACAGACACGTTACTCGTCATTATCTTTGTCTTAAATATATTAGTCCTGAGAAAGGATTTAGGGATACCTAAAAAAAAACCAATAGTATAACATTATAATTAGGTATTACAGCAAAAGCAATGAACGAATGGCCATGGACAATTCTTAGGTACGGTATTATTATTTAGGGGAATGGTACAAATATAAAGAAAGTGTTTATTGCAAAAAAAAATGTGCCCGTGCAATCTGTGCAGCAGCACCGACTGACTCTTGCAAGCCTATTCCAACCGAATTAAACATGGAGATCGTCCGAAATCTGCGGGATTTTAAAATTACTACATGTCAGTATCTATTAGCAACAACATTCCAAATAATATAAAAGAACTTCCACTTATTAAATTTAAAATGTATTTATTTAATCTGTTACTAGAGAAGGTTCTAAAAAAAATTTTATGTTTTTAAATTTTTATTTTTATGTTTGCTGGTTTTTGATTGTGTGTTTGTTTATGACATCGTAATTGATAATTACTTTGATATTTTATGACATATTGTATTGTTTTTAATTTGCATGTTACGATTTACGTGACTGAAAGAAAAACTCTAATTTTAAGCCTAGCATCTGCAGTACTGTACCACTCTTGGCAATTAAAAGTCTGAATCTGAATAAACAACATAAATGTATTTTTTCAAAAAGAGATTTTAATCCACAAAATGATATGGCATTAGACGCAGACGTTTTACTTCTGATTCGGCTGCGAAACCGAACTTACCGAAATATTTATTTTACGTATTAACAACTGAGGGAGGCCTTTGCCCTGCAGTGGGACATGTCTGGCTCAAAATAAATAAATAATAAATAATTATCAATAGCAGCTGATATTTAAGCAGTTCGTGTTTCGCAAAATTATAGCCAACCGCGGCGCTACACTATGGCGACCTTTGCTACACCGTAGTATTTGCGCTACGACATGTATAGTGATTTAAAGATGTCGTAGCGCAATTACTACGGTAGATCGCTACGACCGCTACAGACGCAATCTAATAGTTTCAAAGATTTAAAATCACGGCGAAAATCAGAAAAATTTAGATATTATGGTAGGTACGTCTGTTTTACAATCAAAAGTTTAAAATTTCCGACACATACTTTATTATGGATAATTTTAAGTTTCATATAGCTTGCAGGTAGCCAACCAGCAATGACCATTTTGAAGAGGTCAAGTGGTTACTTCGGACAATTAAGACACGTCTCTTTTACCGATTTTATACGAATATTTATGAATAGTTATTAGTTGACCCCTTAGCTTCGTCCGGGGAACGTTAACAACTTTTGATTCGCGTCACAGGGAGGATGAACCTAGTGATCCAATTATTCGCTGAACAAGTATTGGATATTCTATTCCTGGTTTTGCACGGGAGCTGGTCCCCGGTGCTGAATCGATCTAGTTTCCAGGAAATCTAACTAGGTCTCAGTGAATGCACGGCCCCGGTCCCGCCCCTGGGAGGGCCTGGGCTTTAAGCTCCGCCCCGCTCCAGGGACAAGATCGATACAGCTGCATCTGTCATTTAAAAGGATGTTTCCGATGACACACTGCACATCTAGGTCACAGCTCAAAGCTCGGCGTCGCGGTCTCGCTACGCTTGAGGCTCGGATCTCGTCGCAGTATGAACATTGAACATATACATTTTCGGACGAAATGTTAAGAATTAAAAACTTTAATTAAAAATTTTTGTTTAACACAGTTTTTGTTTTTTTTTTTTTCTATTTTTATAACAATTTTGTACTGTACTGATAATCCTGATAGAAAACACGCTCGGAAAAATGTGTTCATTGTGTGATGCAAATATTATATAAAGAACATTTTATTGTATTTCAGCAAGTTGTACCGAAATTTCTATGAGTACTACTATTCTGGGAAAGAAAAAATCGAAAATCTGGTTGAAAGTACAATATTGGATATATATATATAAACAGCCACAACAGTCCACTGCTTAACACTGGCCTTCCCCTACTAGGGGGTATCGCCATACTCACCACACTTGGCAAACTGATTGGCGTGCGCAGTGCTAGAGCTTTCACAGGGAACGCTGCTGCCTATTCCCTGGATCCACGGATAGTGCTGGAATGATGCTATTCCAAGCCGGCACACGGCAATGAGAAATCTATGCAAAGCATTTCGAAAAAATCCTCCAAAGAACGAAATCGTCTTTCATAAGGTCCTTCTCTGGTGGTACTCCAATGTCCTACTACAAAAAATTCACTAACTGATTAATTGGCAACTATCAACTTTTAGTCCCCCTAGAATTCGAGCATGAACCTGTGTACGCCGGGTGAATAGGGACAAGTTATGTACTTTACCACAGATAATATAATACTACTGCGTATACTTTACTACCAATTAATAGTATTAACATATATTCTCCCGATGTAAAATGTTCTACTTTATAATACAAAATGTTTCTCATTGGGAGAATAAGCTTTATACAATTCATTGGTACTAAAGTACATAAACAGTTTTGTACCTATTCACCCGGCAATCACGATTCACCCCGTCTTAACGGTTCCTAATTGCGTCCCTAAGAGAAAGCAAATATTTAGATACTTTTCCCTATTTACTGAATGTTTTCCTTCGATCCATTAGATTTAAGATAGATACAAAGCTTTTACTTTGTTTTGACGAGCTTGTTTTCTGCTAATTTAATTATTGTATTTTTCCATTTTTTGTTACAAGACTATAACGTCGTTTTTCAAAGAATAATAAAATAATTAGCTATTATCTACTTGCTTTTATGACAAAATCCATTAGCAGGTTGCCACTTACTGGCTGATCTTGTAGAAAAGCTTTTAACTTGTTTAGAGGTATTATTCCAGTTATGCCACCCACACTGTCTAGTTTGTTGCGCTGGACAACAAAACAAGAACTCAGTACAGTTACCAAATTTTATTTTATAGATAAAGACAATCCAAAAATAAAGTGACCTTTACCTTACGACACTGTGGGTGGGCCTATAAGCCTACTTAGCTATGTGTTCTTTCTTTGTGTAGCTCCTGCACAGACTATCAAAGTCATATTTTACGTTGAAGTAATTAACATTATGGCAATGTAGCCCCCACCCAGTAATGCTGGATCGAAATTAATTCTAATTTGACTGTCGTCGTGGCATTTTGGCGCAATGTCCCGACAACTAACCGCTCGTGTAGTAATATATCACCTAAATATTGCTATGGTCACCACTTACGCGGTAATTTTGCAAAATTATGTGCATACGTTATCGGTACAAGCCGTGAATGTGGCAATTTAAGGCATGGATTACATTATTACAGCTTCGGGTTATCAAGGAAGGACCAAAGAGAATATAATAGAACGGAAGGATTCGATGATTTTATCTAAGGGACAGATAATTAATTAACTTCGCGTCGCCTCTGCCTATGCGACTTACGTATGTAACTAGTATAATTATGTACTTACAAAGCGGTGTTATCAGCAGCACCTCAAGTTAAAACCTCAACTTAATATATTGGTTCAGGGTTCTCAATCCAACTATCAGGATAACCAATATACGACTATACGATACCTTGAATGCGTAGGTTGAGGTGTTTCTGATAGTATTGATACCGGAACCACCGGAACTGATAGCTAAGTTGACAACTTGATAAACAATCATTCAACTTGCGATGTCCTACTCCTACCTACCTTACAAGACGGCGAGCTGCTTACAAACAAGCTGTGAACAAGTTATTTTAGGATACCGGAGCGGAGGACTAGTTTAAATTGATCAATTCTCCGATATTTTTCTGAAAAGTAGTTACATAAATGCACCCCAGCATGTTAGCATCCTGATGATTATTGATCTGAATACTAGAACGAATATTCAAAACCAAGGCCTGTTTTGTTTCGGGCTAGGTTTCAGGATGTGTTGTTGTTTGTGGGTGCGTTTGTTCTGATTCCGACACGCAGACCGCGTTCATGTGTCACATCACAAACTGCTGACACCGCTCCGTGTTGCAACGTTACGTGCTCGTCACGTGACGTGTTGTGACGGGCCGTGACGTCCAGTCACACACACCTATCTGTTATTCGATCAATGCAAACTACGTAGGTAACACGTTTAATTTATGTACGTGAAAAATTGCAGTAGATCTTCTTTTCTGCTGCTAATTACTTCGAGTAGTAATCAAACGCTCAATTTATAAAAATGTACTACGTAATTTAGCGAAAGACTGGATTAGATAAATTCACAAACGTTTTTTACCCAATTAATTCTGTCTAAGTAAAGGATAAGTATGCGTAAGTAAACGCACACTGCAAGCACCACCGGCAGTTTATCACACGTCATATTATTATAATATAAATAAGCTCTAAAACTGCTCAATGGAGACAAAGCAATAGGCGTGTCTAGACTATAACTAAACGTCCGTGACACCCGAAGCCTGGCGCTATTTTCTCCCCCCGCGGGGTCACCTCTGCGTAATATGCCGGCCCTAAAGTCCAGATTACCCAATTTTCGGTAAAAGGCCCCCTCCGTCTCCGTAATGATAGCAACTTCTGGTGTGGAAGTGGCTCGTCGTCCTTATTGCACGTTTTTAGACCAAATTATTATAATTTCGATGCTGAATGCTCTCTGTGAGTAAATGCCGAGTGGTATACTGCGTTTTCGTGTAATATATTAATTTCAAGTATTGTTCAAAAATAAGTTTCATTTATATTTTTTTCCTGATTTCATAGCATTTTTAATCAGACTTTGTAGGTAGATATCTACCCACTCAAGGTTGAGGTAATTAACTCATTCTTAGACAAGCTTTCAGACACTTCTTAACTGTACAAAGAAAAATAAACTTATTATTAGTTCACAAAGGTCAGATTATCTTTAAAAATAGACATCTTCCAGCCAAGCTGTAGAGCTGATTACGGGGACGAGATTGCACAAAGAAAAGTGATATACTAACCTTTGAAAAAAAAACGTATTAATTGACAATTATATACCTACTACATAAATATATAAAATATGTTATCTACAGGATACGGCTTGTGATATGGCTTATTGTGATTGTAAAATCTATCTATCTATATGATCATTCGCCCGCGATCGCGCTTGCTGTAGAGCGCTGCCGTGGGCTTGTGATAGTGCGTACGTACATAAATAACTCTTGCGTGTAGCGTGGAGTGCTTGAGAGAGTTAGAGCGGCCATTTATTTCCGCGAGCAAGTCCCGCCACGCGCACTCCTACCCACTACAGTAGAAGCTCACCAACAAACTGCTAACACCTCCCTTTCCTATCCCTCTACAATCTGTACCAATAGGTTCCAGTACGTCTTGAAAACGTTTCTGCTAATAGCTAACTGGTTAAGCTACTTTTACTTTTAAACATTATGCTCTGCTTTTTATTACAATGCATTTGGCGCATTTTCAGTAAGTTTGCCAGGTTTTGTGTAATTAATAGTAACCTGTTCATTTTCCTTATCACATTTAAGACTACACTTTTATTGTCAGGTTAAATAAAAAGTTCGCATTCTATTACTAATGGATTTCCACGTGCTCATAGCGAGACATGTTTCAGAAGGAAGCTTACCGAAGACATGGGAAACTCATCACATTCATAATTGGAGCGCGCTAAAACACCACTAAATGTACCAATATACAAGATGCTAAGTTGGTCAACTAGGATGTATACAAGATTGCTTTTACAATTTTAATAATAAGTATACTTACTAACCAAATACTTATATAAGGTTAAATTTAATTAAAGTACAAATATTTTAAGTGTGAGTTCTACTAATTAAACAGATTTTTTTGAATTAATAAAATATATACAGGACTTTCCATGTAAACTGAAATATTTTTTGTAGCATTTTGTATTGGAAGTCCAATCATCATCATCATCATTTATTGTTCTAAAACAGTTACACTGTGTACGAACTTAAAACATGTCGTATATCTAAATAAGATCTTATCAAAGTTATTCAGTTTTACGAATCAATCTCGTCCTTAAAATATTTGTACTCACTTTAATGTTTAAAATTAAATACCGTGATTTTTTGTCTATAGATGCGTTTTTGAGTTCACTCTACTTTTACGACGAGTTTTTCGTGATACCTTCATCTGGTTGCTCGTACACATTTCGTTGCTCTGAGGTCGCATGTGTGTTGCACTCTCGTTCAATCCCAGTTGCATCTGCACTCTGTCTAATTTAAATGTAGATTAACTGTCAAATATATGCAGCTTTTTTTACCGAACACAGCGGTTGAAAGTTGAGGATCTGACTGACATATTTACTAAAAAATGGGTCGGAGCCTAACGATACCTATCTGCTCTAGGTATTTTGTACCTACTTTAATGGTACATGTAAACTCACAGCGAGTTGAAAATTATTAGATAATCAATGTTATGTACCTTGTCAACACATTCGTAGGCCAATATTGTTGACTAACTATTTTAATTACACCCGTTTTTAAATTCACACACAAAAGCTTTTTGCCAAACCAATTTTCCATCCAATTCCAGCTTACAGCTTTTTACTTACTCCAAAGCTTTTAAAAATTAACTGTTAAATGCACTACGAATAGTATTGTGTATGACAATTCGGTTCACAAAAACCGAATTGTCTTCATTGCTTATTCACAGTTTTAGATTGAACCAAAATTAAAAAAATAAAAATTAAATATAAATTGCTTATTTATAAAAAACACTAACCACGACCGTGTCAGCGTGACAAATACGCCAAAATCTAGGTGTCCGTAGTTTTTCAGAACCATGGAGCAGAAAGGAAGGCCAGAACGTACCGCTCCCGCAAATTTTAATTATGATAAAGTAAAAATACCGGCCCGCCCAGCGGTTTCGCCCGTGATCTTGTCCCGACATACACCCGAAATAAACCTTCAATCTATGCCACATCTATTAGATGCATTTGACAGACGCATCAGTAAACGCACTGTAGCCGTATTTATATGGGAGTAAGATCGGAATTTGCAATTTCATTTCGTCTGACAGACGCATGCGTTACGGTGCGTTAAAATTACTCAGCTATGGAGGACAAGTGGGAACCGCCTTAAAGATCGAAGCATACAATAAGACCATGGACACGGGAAATGACTCGATTTACATGCCTACTATGTATTAATGATTATAAGTTACGTAGAAGTTCTTTGATGTTGTTATATTATTTGTACGAACAAATATTCCGAGACTGAAAGGGGAGAGGGACTCAAACACGAGTAATCTAGGCAGGGCATGCAGACAGATGGAGGGAGACAGAGTAGGTTCAATACCTACCTAATTTGTACAGTACGGTATACAATTGTAGAAAACTTGCAAAATTTTCTACTACAGGCGGATTTGAATTTGCTACTTTCGCTATCACTCGCAGGTTTTACAAAATTTTGTAAGTTTTCTAAAAAATGTTAGGGTTTGTAATTTCCCGTTGAACTTTGAGGGTCGTATCTCAACAAAAGTTAGAGTATTTGACAGCGTATAGATAAATATTTTAAACACGGGCTAAAAGCGCATCTAACTTTTTTGTAACAATAACTCGGTGAGATGCTATTGTAAATAGTTTTGAGCATAGGTATTATTGTTATTAGTCGTATACATACCACATGTGTAAGATTATACAGCTTAGTCGTTTATTCATACTAAGTCGGTTTTATTACGATATGACTCCGTAGTACGTACCTACTATACCTTTATTTAAACGGTAACGGTTGGTAAACTTTTTAGTATACTATATGGTTTATTATGTACTCACAGTACTATATTATTTTCATAAATGAAAATAAGATATTGAAAACATGTTTGCACCCGACCGGGCTTCTACCCGCCTGTAGCTCAGTTGGAAGACTAGTGGGACGGTACCCCACGGTCCCGAGGTCAAGCCCCGGCAGGCACTAATAATTTCTTCAATTTCTCATTTTCATTTATGAAACTTACTGTACATAGCCATGTTTACTTTGCATAAGGACGTGTATAATGGTTAACTGGGGTTTTGCGGCAACATTATATTTTAACACTTCCACAATTAAGCGAACAATGGATTGCATTAGAAAATACATTGTGTGAGGTGAAAGCTAATTAGGAAGGCACCTGTTGAGGTATGCCCTTTCAACTAAATGGACCGACCATAGAGCCGAATAAAATGCCCCAGTGGCTTATCTACAGGCCGCCCAGCACGTTAATAAACTGCCTACAACTTAAGATTTAAATTAAGCCATTAATTCATAATGAAAGAATGGCGGGTCGTGAAGCTTTGCGAAAAACAGCCAAGTTTCTAATTTTCAACGGACCGTAGAACGCTTTATTAAGTTTTTTTTCTTGTTACTTATTATAATTTAAGGGTACTTACCCGTTGATGTATTTTCAACAAGCTCGAGAATAAGTAGCTTTGTAGGCAAAAATCGGGGATTGCAAAAATGCTTATATCCATCTATGCAGTATATTTGTAAAAGAGCGCGACATTATATACTTTAACATCTTTGAAATACGACTCAACATAGAAAAGATAGTGAGTGTATGTAGACGGCGCCGTTCTTCGTTCATCAGGGACGCAAAACATAGCAAAATAAAAATAGGCGTCCGAAAATTCAAATAGGAATCAATGTTCCCAACAGCCGAAATTCCATCCTCTAAAATGTTGATCTAAGAAGCCTGCGCCCATGGCAGCACTGCTTGCCGGCTTGTAGCACTGATTGAACGGATAGTTTATAAAGTATCCAAATTGGTTTATGCCGGTGGCTGGCCTGCGGGTATTTATGAAACGGCCAGTTAATCCCGACTGCAGCAACAATAAACCAGTTATTCCGACAACTATTCAACTTGCCGGCATTGCTGCACGGTTTTGTCAAACTACGAGCACCTATAAAAATTGCAGGAAAACAAAATGCTATTGATGCATACACGCACTGCCTGCTTTTTCAAAGTGCCCTATAAATAGAAGTGCCTACAACGTAAATAAATTAAAAACTTTATTTTATTTGAATAGTCACTTCAAATAGGTATTTCGGTTAACTATTAAGAAGGTGTCAGAATATGATCTTCTGATCAGGACGGCACTTTGTGCTTAATTTAGTCAACTCAATATTATAGATGCCTATATATACAGCAGTGGTTATTTAGTACTTTGGTACTTTGGTGTTACACCAGTCGTACTTCGTTCGAATTAAATACTCAAAGGTACATGCTGAATGAGACTGACTATTCAAAGTATTCAGACAGGTGTAAAAGCACATTAGCCTAGAAGACGTTCTTAAAGTTGTTTATCGAAACGTCTGGAACAGGAACACTGACTTCCGTCCCCTTTTACCCCCTAAGCTTTGAAAACTACAAGAAACTAGAGAAAAGGAAATACAATACTTAGACGTTGCAAAGGTAAGTACAGAAATACTTATCTTCTTATATCTATACTAAACTTACCTTCTTTACTCTTTATACAGAGGGTCCGGAAAGTGACAATTATGGAAAAGATTGGTTGGAGAAGACCTTTCAGAGATATTTTTTTCACGGTCATCAACAATGTAAGTGGTATTTATGTTATTGTACTAACTTTGTTTAAGTTGATTGCTGTTATTTATTAAATGTCACGTGGTAGTGTAACACAACACTTTAGTAGGGCCTCCATTAATCAACCATATTGTATTGCAAGTCAGACAGGCGATCAGAAATATTGCAATCAAAAATAAATGAACATCAGCGCTTCACTGGCCGCATGAAACGTGCATGAAACAAACATGTCCTACAATAACAGCTGTAACAATTATAAAGGGAGCACAAAAATAACTATAATTAATTAATTTTCACGTGCAAGTGTAGGTATTTTACTGGTCAAACATCTACAATTTAACTTGGCTCCATATTCGTCGAAAAATGCTATATAAATCCTTAGCTGTAGGTACCTACCATGACCTGATTGGCGTCACTATTTGTGAGGGTCGTGTCAAAACTGAATGGGGTAACCTCATCTTTTGGACGGGGAATCTCATCAACTTGGACTCCACTGATTACACAGATCATATTGCAAGACCTACTACGCAAGAGCATTCTGCGTAGAACCGAGACGTTACGCTAGGGAATTAAGAAAGAGATGGCGGTAGAACAATAATAACTTAAAATCTAACTAATGAAGTCTAACACCTTAGTCATCCGTGACCACAAGCTTTGTGAAGAGGTCGAAACGAAACAATAAAAAATTAAAAACTCAACTTAAATCCATTTAAAATTGTTGTATTGCAATTTTTTAAGGGGTAAATACGTATAAGGTTACATTTAATTAAGAACAAATATTTTAAGGGCGAGTTTTAATCGGGAAACTGAACAAATTATACAAGAATAACTTTTTGGAAATATGTAAGAAATATTGGATGTCCTATACGTGTATAAAGGTGCAAAAATATTTCACTTTGCATGGGATTTTCTTATTATATTTCAATAAAAAAATATAGTAAAAGTTGTTCAGTTTCACGGGTTAAAATATTTGACTTTAATTATAAATAACCTTTTATATCGGATATATTTTAAAAATATTGAACGAGTGATATCTTTGAACTGATAGGTAAATGACGTTTTTTTCTGCTGACAGAGAGCGCGATTTTTTATACAAGGTTTATTTTAGTTTAAACAAACCGTTAAAACAAGCTGAGTGCCAAATCGCCTCCGAGGGTTCCGTGACATCCACCCACATTATATGAAACCCCACTTGAAACATTAAGCTATATTTGAAAATATTGTTAATTTTTGCCGCCCAATTTTTGGACATTTTCCTGAACTTGTACTTGAAAATGAAGCTACTTGCCAATTTGAATAGTTCGAAGTCCATGGAAAGTACCCTCTGAATTTTGATTTCCTTGAAAGGGTCAAAAACTCGTTTTTCATACAACAGAAGCGGCTGTATCTTTTTGTAACGGCCGCTTGGTCTTTAATATTTTTACAACTTTTTGAAAAATACAGTTTTCTGTAATAAGAATATATTTTATTCCTATATTTACCTAACCTACCTATCCGTTATCTAAATTAATACACCCTATTACAAATTCGAAAACAGGTGTCATGATACATACTTCATCCATGCATTTTCTAAACAGTAGGTAATAATTAGTTTTAAACAAATATTATACCTGTACTGAAAACGCCACCAAACTGTGTATCTACCTAAACATGGCGAATTCAAACAAATATGGAGTAGGTACCAAGTTCATTTCTTTTGGAGATAATTCTGGCGTGGTGCCAATCTGCGGGTTATTTTGGGTGAAGTTGGGTGAGCGTTAGAGTTGCCGTATCCTCTGCATAGTCCAATATCCGGAACGGATAGCCAGTTTATTCAAACTACTAAGGAACAATACCGAAAATAACTAAAATATTGATATTGGGTCCCAATAAATAAAGAGCATTAGATATATGCAACTTCGATAATACGACATTAAAATTTTTTCGAATTGTCAAGTTTTCAGGAAAATCGCATCTGGCAACTCTTAGCACGGACACTCTTAACCTTCTTCCAGCCGCATAGGAATATGTTAATATTACGGAATTGTATTTCCATCAATAAATCTGTACATATATATACAAATATTGATCACTTACGGCAAGCGTTTGTTTTTTTAGTGATTTTGGCGAAGTGTTTGTTGACATACTTTTGGATTATTACGAAGCATGTAAGTAGAATGCATTTCTCTACTGTAGCCGTTTATTAATTTTTCATAAACGTATGTTACCTTACGCAGCCAGAGGCACAATGACTGAAATTATTTTCTTACAATACACGTTATTTTATTGTTTGTGATTGTCGGCTGTGATACGTTTTGTTATTGCTCAGGTTTTGTGTTGTTGCTTATATAGATGCTATGTTTTATTCTCGTTTGAATTGACATCACAAAATTAGGTCACTCATCAGGTCACTCTCTTTCCATAAAACGCATATTTTGGTATTAAAACCATACACAATATTTTGAGGTCTTATTTTAATTATGTTGAATAAAAAATTACTATAATTTATTTTTTGATGTAAATAAGCATATCTAAAACCTGCAAACGTTTTAAAATATTTGCTGTATACGGGGTGTAAGGGACGGTGTACCGAAAACTTTGCAGGCAAAACCAGACCATGA
The DNA here is from genome assembly GCA_027580185.1 of Tuta absoluta. Taxonomy (NCBI): domain Eukaryota; kingdom Metazoa; phylum Arthropoda; class Insecta; order Lepidoptera; family Gelechiidae; genus Tuta; species Tuta absoluta. The sequence continues at coordinate 26,321,718 of JAQAHW010000001.1, read as the reverse complement.
AATTGAAAAACTTTTTCTATGGAAGATATGTCGGTAAACGAGATTTTTTTTCCGACCTCCCATACAAAATTCCCGATTACCTGACTAACTTTCTATGGAAACTTGAAAAAAAAAATTCGTTTCCCAACTTAGGTTCCATAATTAAAATTGTTCAGTTTCATGGTCTGATCATGCCTGCAAAGTTTTTGGTACACAGTCCCTTACACCCTGTATAACATTTTTAAAACACTCCCCGTGTTAAGGTGGGACGTTTTTCATACAAAAGTACAATGGACTTACGTTTTTAACTCGGCCGGAAGTCCCGTGTTAATATGAAACTTTCACAAAATAATAAAAATAAATTGTAAACCTTTTGATTTCTTTGTTAAAACCGATCGTCACTTTACGCCAACAGATGGAGCTACTGCTGTAAAACATGAATTTGATATTATTGTGGACGAAATACTCTATCTTTTAACCAAAATTTGTTTTGCGCCATTTTACGTGTGCCTTCATCATTTCGCAATTTCGCATAAGCCTTTGTAAAAAAATGTTCTTCATCGCATGTACAAGTTCATTGAAAAACAGTTTTCCGTTTGTATGTAAATCGTTCCACCTTAAGTATGAAGTTTTTGAAAACTTGCAAAAATTGCAAGCGTGGGCTGGATTTAAACCTGCGACTTTCGCCGTCACTAGTGGCGACGCCTCTTCCATCCCGGATACCGCGGCTTATCAATAACAGTCTGTGAAAGGCCTTGGCGGGTCCATCAGTAGACATTTCTGCTGATGATGAAGTTTATTCTAATTACTTAATCTTTCAGGAATTGTAAGGTATTACTCCTAGTGGTGTGTGCGGTGCTGAGCAAAGCGCACGCGCAGCCAGGCAAGTGTGACCAGCAGCCTGATGGCACCGGCCCGGCAAGGGACGGGTTCAAGTCGCCTTACTACCTCAAGATCGCTACAGAAACGTTCTTTGAAGGACAAACGTATGTCTGTAAGTAACGTTAGTTAAAGCCAAAAGAATTTGAAAACATTTGAAATCTTTAACTTAGATTTTTGGTGCCAGATTGTGACGTAAATAAAAAAAGAACGCTAGCTCCTACTATAACCTGAAATTGTGTAGTGCGTTTTCAGTGCTAATGTTATGAAACTACAGGCTACAAGTCAACAGGTTAGTGAATGCTTGAAATTGGGTATAGACGAAAAGGGAGGGACGTTTTATTTCAGAAATAGGTTAAGGGTTGCTAGGAGAAACTCTTGCTCTGCGAGTGTTCATTTCTAAAACTGTAAAACTCCGTTTTTAAAGTTATTTGCTCTTAACTGGAAATTACCATTGGAGAAAAATATTTGAGACAACTTGGAAGTTTATAAAATTTGATACATGTTTCACTAATTTGCTTTTGAATATTTTCGATACAAGAGGGAAGTATAGCATATACATTATGTATATGCTGCACATTAAAATGACCTGTTACTTTATATCAATGTCCTTGCTCTGACCATCTTTGACTGACTTCTATCCACACGAAAAGAGAGAGAGAGAGACTCTTCTCTTCTCTCTTTTCGTGTGGGACACCGAGTCGTCCAACGACCCGATGAACCCTGGTGTCAGAGTTTTTCAACCGCCTACTACCACTAGTAGGCCTCTGACATGGTTGTGTTACGACCGCCGTCTAAGTAATCATAGACAGCAACCGGGACCGACGGCTTAACGTGCCCTCCGAAGCACGGAACCATTT